>CM024676.1:30281903-31531903 GCA_014182725.1 Eucalyptus brandiana
TCTCAGGTACGCCCTTCATTCTTCCTTCAGAGTTTTGTACTTGTGATCATCCAAGTACCCCTTCGATACTTGTGATCATCCAGGTATCTCCAAAGAATTTGTACCTGTGATCGTCCAGGTACCCCTTCGATACTTGTGATCATCCAGGTATCTCCCAAGATTTTGTACTTGTGATCATCCAAGTACCCCTTCGATACTTGTGATCATCCAGGTATCTCCAAAGAATTTGTACCGGTGATCGTCCAGGTACCCCTTCTTTGTACCTGTGATCGTCCAGGTACCCCTTCGATACTTGTGATCATCCAGGTATCTCCCAAGAGTTTGTACGTGTGATTGTCCAGGTACCCCTTCGATACTTGTGAATGCCCAGGCACCCTCCAAAAGTTTATACTTGCGATCATCCAAGTACCCCTTCGACGCCTGCAAAGGCCCAAATATCCTCCAGGTTAGTACTTGTGAATATCCAGGTACTCTTTCAATGCTTGTAAATGTCCAGGCACCCCCACAAATCGATGCCCTGAGAAAGGTTGGTGCATCCTCCTGAGAAAGGTCGGGTTTCAACTGGTGCCTTCGACAGAAGTCCAGGCACCCCCACAAATCGATGCCCTGAGAAAGGTTGGTGCATCCTCCCGAGAAAGGTGGGGTTTCAACTGGTGCCTTCGACAGAAGTCAGACACCCCACAAATCGATGCCCTGAGAAAGGTCGGTGCATCCTCCCGAGAAAGGTCGGGTTTCAACTGGTGCCTTCGACAGAAGTCATACACCCCACAAATCGATGCCCTGAGAAAGGTCGGTGCATCCTCCCGAGAAAGGTCGGGTTTCAACTGGTGCCTTCGACAGAAGTCCAGGCACCCCCACAAATCGATGCCCTGAGAAAGGTTGGTGCATCCTCCCGAGAAAGGTCGGGTTCACTCGGTGTCTTCAACGAAGTCGACACCCCACAAATCGATGCCCTGAGAAAGGTCGGTGCATCTTCCCGAGAAAGGTCGGGTTCCAACCAGTGTCTTTGACAGAAGTCAGACACCCCAACAAATATGATGCCCTGAGAAAGGTCGGCGCATCTCCCGAGAAAGGTCGGGTACCAACTAGTGTCCTCGATACAGATCAGGCACCCACAAGTAATGCCCTGAGAAAGGTCGGCGCATCTCCTGTCAAGGCGACCGAACAAAGGTTCGGGCCCTGGAAAAGCAATTCCTCGTTAAGGCGACCGAAGAAAGGTTCGGGTCCTAGACAAACCAACTTATTGCTAATAGGCGACCGAAGAAAGGTTCGGGTCCTGGAAAAGCAATTCCCCGTCAAGGCGACCGAAGAAAGGTTCGGGTCCTAGACAAACCAACTTATTGCTCTAACAGGCGACCGAAGAAAGGTTCGGGTCCTGGAAAAGCAATTCCCCGTCAAGGCAACCGAAGAAAGGTTCGGGTCCTAGACAAATCACTTATTGCTCTAACAGGCGACCGGAGAAAGGTTCGGGTCCTGGAAAAGCAATTCCCCGTCAAGGCAACCGAAGAAAGGTTCGGGTCCTAGACAAATCACTTATTGCTCTAACAGGCGACCAAAGAAAGGTTCGGGTCCTGGAAAAGCAACCTCCTCATATCACCAGGTAAGATAACGCCTTGATACTTACCAAACTCGGGGTTTACACCCTATCTCACTCACTTCCGGTAAGTAACTACAGGTATCTTCTTATCTGTCTTAGTATATGTAAAGTTATATTGCTCTTTTCCTGCATAGAATAATAGGTCCCAAATAAAATATAATCTATTGCGCATGCATGGATAAAATTGAGGCATCAGTCTGTCTTTGAATGCAACCTCTGCGAGCTCACCCTCAAAGAGGGGCAGCTGTTGACACCTCAATTTTAATTAGTTTTATTAATTAGTTTTTTAATTTTGTCTTTTCGGATAAATAGATAATAAAAAGAAAAAAAAATCAAATAAAAACAAGAAAAAGCAAAAAGCAAAAAAAGCAGCCAACCCATTTTCTTTCTTTTTTCCCTTTTGCACGACTTGGCCCCCCCCCCCCTTTTTCTTCTTCCTCCTGTCTTCTTCTTCTTCTTCATTCGCCTCTACATCTCACGTGCGGTGGCCGGCGACGCGCTCAAGGGCAACCTACGGCAGAGAGGCATGGAGGTAGGCCGCCGAAGGGGAGGGCGACGCACATGCGCCTTCAATGCGCGCCTTTAATGTTGAGAAGAGACGTCGGTTCAGCCGGGAGGTTCCGGTCGGCGTGCAAGAGCCGACGGCCGAACCTCCGTCGACCGGCCTGCTCCTCGCCTATAAATAGAGGAGCACCTCCGTCGACGAGGAGGCATTGCAAGCTTTGAGATCCTTCACCGAGAGACATCGGGAAGGATTGAAGGGCGAGCGAGGGAGAGAGCTCGAGTCGCGAGCTTAGCCCACCTTCCACCGAGAGACTTCGGGGAAGGCCGGCGGCGAGTGACTTCGAGAAGGTCAGATCCGGCCGGTGGAGGCTCGGATTTGGCCTGAGTGAGAGAAAATCAAGGCTGAGCGAGGGGAGCCGGAGGAGGGAACGCCAGATCTGTGAAGTCGGAGGCTCTGCGCCACTGCTGCAACCGCGGCTCTGCTGCTGCTGTCGCTCCCCCGACGCCGTGCCGCAACTAACCCGCCATCACCAGACCAGATCTGGAAATTGAGGAGCTGCTGTCGCTCCCCCGACGCCGTGCCAAGACTGACCCGCCAACGCCACACCAAATCTGGGAAGCCAAGGCCTCGCCATCGCGACCGTCGCTGCTCCTCTGTCGTCACCATCACAGTTCGCCACCACCAGGTAGCCGCCGCCTCCGATCGCGTTGTCGCCGTCGCGTCTCCCTCCCTTTCGAACCGTGCCGCCACTGCCATCCCCGAAAACCCGGTAATCACCCGTCATCGTTGCCGCGGTTGTTTTTGAGGAGCCAGCGCCGCCCGTCGTTGTCGCCGGAACCCTAGCTGCCATCCGTCGTCGAGTCACCGCTCGGTGACATTCCAGCCACCCCTCCCGCGCCGCGGATCGCGGATCTCGAGGGTTCCAAAGCCGGGTCGGCGAGGGAAGAAGACGGGTCGTGAAGTGGGTTGGATCCGGGTAGGGTTTCACGAATTTGGGGCGGCCGGAAGTCGGGTCGTTGGGCCGGGCGGATGACCCGGTTCCTCTAGGGTTTTGTCACGCGGGCCAAATTTGTGCGGGCCTAAGAGAAGTGGGCCTATTTCGCTTTTGGGCTGCGATTTGCTTATATATATTAAAAAAAAAAAAACCGATCCGAGTCGGGCCCGCGTCCGCGTTTGGGTCTTCGACACGGGTCGGACCCAACTCGGTGATCCGACCCGGCTCGTTTTTTTTATTAATATTATTGTATAAAATAATATTTAAAAAATAATAAAAATGATAAAAAATATTTTATTTCCCAAAAATCCGAGTCGGGCCCACAACCCGCGGATCCGACCCGGGTCGGACCCAACCCACGGATCCGACTCGGGTCAGTTTTTATATTATTTTAATATAAAATAATATTTTAAATATATAAATAAATAAAAATAATTTATTTTCCGAAAAATATTAAAAATATTTTATTTTCCAAAAATCAAAAAATCAAAAATATTTCATATTTTCCAAAAAATGCCAAAAATCCAAAAAAGTCAAAATTTCATGAAAAAGCCAAAAAAATTCAGAAAAAGCCAAAAAGACTTGTATTTTTCCAAAATACCAAAAAATCCCAAAAAATCCCTTTTGTGTCAAAAAAAAAATAGAAAAAGACCCAAAAATGTTTTCATCTAAAATGTGTGGAAAATCCCTCGAGCATCCAAAAACCTCGGGGTTTAAACAAGATTAGGTACCGAAAGGGCATTAGTGATTAACTAGTGTAATCAAGCCCCGATCCTAATTTCTCTGCAGTTGCGCGGGAGTGAGTATTTCTCCCGATACTTCACTTGGGTTTCTAATCAACCCACCCCAAATCGATCGTGGCGACTCCATTTTAAAAATTGATTTACGGAGGTTAAAAATTTAGACTATTAAAGTCGTGAATTGGTGGACTTGGGAGAGTCCGGGCATAACTAATTTCAGCCGAGCCATTAGCCTCCTTAGGCGCTCGCTCCCGACTGCGGGCGCCGGAAGAAAAGAGGTCGCGACAGGTTCTAGACTAGGTGTTGGGTCATAATGAAGAGGTACACGAAAACTTACACTTTTCCATAAGAAGTTTCCTCTTATTAAATGAGATATTTCTCAGTCATTACAAGGTTCCATATTCTTTATATCAAGGCCTCCTGCAGCAATATTAGGAGGTACTTGGCTCCCTCATTTTCTTTATGAGCATTCTACTTTAGCCTTAAATTCGATCATCATTAAATGTATATTCCTAGAAATTTCATGGCTTGATTAATTATTATTTTTTATTTAGTCCATAAGGGATATTTACTTTGCTTGATGCGTATGCAGAAGCCAAGGAAGAATTTGACGGTGAATGCTCAGTTCAAGTCTACAGTGTGCAAACTTGCATTCCGAAGGATCCAACTGCACTTTGGAATGCTGAATTTGTGCAGGCAGAGGAACTTTTCAGCTAGGATGCAATCACCAAGAATTTGTGTAGGCAGTGTGCAAACTCTATACACTTTTTCATGGTTCCTCCGAGGATGTAAATAATAAAGTGACAAATCCTATGCTAACCTTACTGGAGAGGCGAAAGGTTTTGAAGACTAGAATTGATGAGCATGGGTCATAAATGGGTTGCTTAGCTTTTTTTTTTTTTTGGTCGGTGGATGCTTAGCGATTTAATGGGTTTTAAATAGGTTGGCCGGCGAACCTCTCTGGATGTAGAAGAAAAAAAAAAGGAAAAAAAAAAAAAAAGAAAAATTAATTTTTTTGAAAAATTATAAAAAATTGAAAAATTATTGATTGGATTTGTATTGCTTGGAATTTTTTAATAATATAATCTTTTAAAATTCCTAAAATTGGTTAAGTATGAAAATATTTTATTAATATGGGTCGGGTTGGGTATGGATCGAAAAATTTACATTAGACATAAATGAGTCATAAATGGGTTAATAGGTTAATTTGGGTCGACCCATTAATGACTCGATCCAAAGACCCGATTCACCCGTTTAACACCTCTAGATACAAAATAAAATACAACTAAAGTTCCTCCAATTTCTTTCTGTCACATGCGGCTGCTTGCGACGTCTCTCCAGAAAGATTCTAACAAAATCTTGGGGTTGCCTAAGCTTTCCCAATCTCTAGGGTGTGCTCTCTCTCTCTCTCTCTCCGTGGCTTTCCTCGTCGAGCAATGCGACGGCGACGGAGCAAGTGATTTGAAATCTCGTGCGCGAAAAAGGGAGTCGCTTACACGGTACGGGACGACGGTCGCCGTCTTATGGTCCCTACACCAGCAGAGGACACCACGTCGGGGCATCAGGCAGTGCATAATATCTCCTGGTGCCGCCATCTTCTCGTCAAAGCTGTCGGTCAACCCCGGAAGAAGACCCGTCAGGAGACGGACGCATAGGAGCATGCAATGCCTGAATTTCTTACTTGCAGCAGGTTAGAGGACTTCTTCTATCAGCATCCTCTCCTTCAACACCCAACATTCAACGAGAAGTCTCATTTTCTAGTCATGGATTCTCAATCATCACTTATAACAAATCACAATTCATCACGCTCCGCATGGCTCTCTCGCTCACCTGCAGCGGCAGCAGCAGCATCTTCTGAAGAAGGCCCAGGTTTGAGCTTCAACATGAGAGCCATCGAGGATGTCGAGGAGGACGGGAGGGACCTGAGGAAACCGCTCCTCCGCAAAGGGGTCTGGTATGCAATGCAGGAGAAGGGGCCCGGGCAGCCCGACCTCCCTGGATCCTCGCGAATCCTCCGCAACAGCTCCGTTGCCGTCTTTCTCAGTGTCCTGGTCGTCGCCTTAGGTCCTATTCAGTACGGATTCATCGTAAGCCCGAACCCGCATAGTGCATTATCCTTATATTTATCTATCATTGGATTTTGCGACTGTGTAAATCCTGTGCTGTTTCGGCCATCAGTGCGGATATACGTCTCCCACGGAGGACGACATAATAAGCGACCTAGGCCTTACGCTCTCGCAGGTTCGACTCGCTTCAGGAACCAGAGTTCAATCTGTCTGTTTTTTTTTATTGTTAACTGATGCAGTTTCTTCTTCTTGATTGTGGAAACAATGGCGGATAAAGTATTCGATATTTGGTTCCTTGGTGAACGTGGGAGCCATGGTCGGGGCAATCGTGAGCGGCCATATGACGGAGTATGTCGGTCGGAAAGGGGTACGCCGCTCATTTCGATCAGCTGAGGTTTTTGTAGGAGTTTCTTGCATGATTTGTATCAGCCAATTTCTAGCTTTTAGTTCGTTCATTCAGGTGAGGGAGGTGTCATTTTAATTATTTTCTGTCGCGCTGATGCCGCCCCCACCAAATGGCCCTATTGAAATGGAATTGAAAATTTAAAAATAAAAAAAATAAAATAAAAGAGTAAGGAAAGCTAGAAAATCTAAAACTACCGCCAGGAGGCTCGGCGCCCCGTCGCCGCCTCCCTTCCACAATGGCGCCACCACTGACACAGATCGGCCTTGCCACCATGAGCCGGTCAGATTAGGCCTCGCACCAATCATTATGGCTTCTTCTCTACTGTTTCCTCGGGCCTCACATCAATCATGACCTGAGGTTATGGAAGTCGATGCATAGGAGAAAAGAGGAGAGAGAGCGTCAGAGAAGTGGGCCCGGTTTCATCCTTTGTCCCCCCTCCCCATACACGTGGCATCGCGTGAGTGGTCCGGGACCACGCTGACGTGGCGGTCCCGGACCACCCAATATTTTCTCGATGCATAGCCGTCTTGATGCTAGTGGCCAATGCTGCTCGAGCTTCGTCGAGCTCCCCGCCATGGCTGCTCGAGTTTCTTCGAGCTTGGACATGGCTGCTCTAGCTTTCGGGCTGCTTCGAGCTTGTGGCCGTGCCACTCGAGCTTCGTGGAAATCGACCTTGAGGTTGAGGACAGGGACGAGAACGAGAAAATATTACGAACAACTTGAATGCCACCTCATTTTTACATAAGCCACTCAGAGAGTGACACGTGTTGCTCTCGTGCCTAGAAATCGTGGCCATGGCCATATAGCTCGAGCCCAAGCCTTGCGGCCACCATGGCGACAGAACTTGAACTCGAGTAACCGGACTATTATTTTATTTTATTTTATTGTCATTAGATTTGTACTCAATATTTTCTGAAGATATTTTCTGACGAGTGGACCGGGGATGGGAGGACTTGGACCACAAACCAAGGAAGAGCATGCTTGACTTTCAAATGCCACGTTGGTGAATCTCTGTTAAACTATGATAAAAAAAAAATGTCACCATATTTTTTACGTTATTCAATTGGGACCAAATAAACCGCGGTACTCCATTGCATTGACTTGACTGTACTTTCGCCCTGAATATTAAGACTTCCGGTAAATGTGCCTCTTTTATTAACTCGGTGGAGCTTTCGAGGGAGTCAATCTCAGTAATTTCACGTAGAAAGCCTGCATAAATAGAGGTCAAGAAAGCTGCGGCACCCCGACAAGCTGTTTCCTCTGGCTTTTCAGCATGAGACTCTTAAGGCTTCTAGAGGGTTTTTTTATTATCGATTATTATGGGTCAAGCTGCTGATGTCATCCACCGCCTAGCTGCATATGCTGAAGGAAAAACAGTACAATCTAACAAGATATCATCATGCTAGAACTTCATGGCTGATTTCTCGCTCTGGGTAGACCCCTTCCTTCTTTAATGTCCAAAACGAGCGCCGATGTGATTGCTTTTGTTAGGTATTCTATGATTTATTGTGCGGACACTGTTGAATTCTTGCCATGTTCAACTGCAGTCTCTGATGATTGCTGCGGTCCCTAATGTTATAGGGTGGCTGGCAATATCATTTGCCCAGGTGAGTGATCATTGTAGTCAAGATAATTCAACAAAATTTAGCAAAGCTGCATCCTTATGCATCCCTTGGCTGCTCCTGCAGGATTCCCTCTTATTATACATTGGAAGGTTGTTGGGGGGATTTGGTGTGGGTGTTATTTCTTATGTGGTAACCTTTGGAAAGCTCTTATATTCTTTGCACTTGCACTAGGCCGCAGTGTGACAGATCTCAATCTTGGCTTTTCCTTGGTATCAATAGGTGCCGGTATATATAGCTGAGATATCGCCTCAGAACATGAGAGGGACCCTGGGATCTGTGAATCAGGTCAATATGCCTACCACTTTCAGTCGTCTGCTTGATAAGATACCTTTTTTTTCCCCTATAATTTTGAAGTTGTCTTTTTTCCTCTTCCCAGCTGTCAGTTACAGTGGGAGTTTTGTTGGCTTACCTATTTGGACTATTTGTCAGCTGGAGGATCCTTGCTATCTTGGGTAAGTCCCCGATTAGAAAAATCATCTAACGAAAGAGAAGTATATGATGTTGGATGCACTTTTCTACACACTCGGTCAGAAAAAATTCCAAATAAATGTCCAAAATGCTCTCATTTCCTCAAATAATGGCTCAAAGCGGATATTATTTTAAATGAGAGTACAAAGTGATCAAATTATCTTAAATAAGGACATAAAGTAACCAATCTCCAATAATGGCCTTTGACTGGGTGGTGACTATTCTGACATCTAAGAAAGAGTATTTTGGTCAAAAAAATTATAAATATATATTTTAAACCTTTTTAACTTTTTCCCTTTCCTTTCCCTTTTCTTTCGTTTTTTTTTTTTTTTCCTCTTCCCTCACCATTGCCATCGATGGCCAGCAAAGGTCGCCCGCCTCAGGCAAGGGCAAGGGTTGCCCTTGCTGGATCTGGTGAGGGTCGCGCTCATTGATGTCAAGGTAGCCTAGGCAAGGCAACCCTCGCTCGACGCCAATGAGGGTTGCCCTCGCTAGATTAGGCAAGGGCGGCCTCCCTGACATTGGCGAGGGCAACCCTCGCCCCTGCCTGAACTTGCAAGGCAATGTGAGGGTGAGAGTTGGCCTTGCTAGATCTGGTGAGGAATGCCCTCGCTTGATGCTAGCGGTAGTTGCCGTCGCCTTAGCTGGCGAGGCCATGTGAGGGTGAGGGCAAGGGCTGCCCTTGCCAAATTTGGCGAGGAACATCTTCACCCAACGCCAATAGGGGTTGCCCTCACCTAAGTCCAGCGACCACCATCATGGCCGGCGAAGGGAATAGGGAAAAGGAAAAAAAGAAAAAGAATTAAACAGAAAAATTTAAGTTAAAAGACAAAAATGCCCTTTGATCTGAAAGGTTATGCCTTTTTTTGAAATTGATATGGCCACTCAATCCTTATTTGAAATAAGTTCAATTTTAGGTATTTATTTGAGATGACTTGGCCACTTTAGGCCTTTATTTAAAATAAAATCCATTTCAAGCCCTTATTTAAGAAAATGAAGGTACCTCATACCCTTATTTGGAATTTTCCTCACTTGCCAAACTTCTAGCAGAATTTTTGTTTGTCCTTTTTGCTAATGACATAAAATGCTTTTGGACATCTCTGACGCCCCACTCATATGCGAATTATGTTGAACAACTGGCGCCCCTTGCCTGACGAATGATGGCGTTGCTCTTATAGGGTCATTGGCCAAGTATACTCATCAGTTCTCTGATGCCATTAATTCGGTGACTCAATTCTCGAAATTCTGGTATTGATATTGATTTTGAACATCTATTGCAGGTTCTCTGCCATGTCTAATACTGATTCCTGGCTTATTTTTCATCCCAGAGTCTCCTCGATGGTTGGTATGAAATCTTACCTGGTCTTTTCCGTACTTAATTCGTTGTTTAAACCCACCTTCTTATTAACTTCCTGCTCTCATTTCTCCATTCACTTGTTTTCTTACGTTTCTCCTCTACTTTACGTTTATTAAAATGGAAAATGCCGCAGGCCAAAAATGGTTTGAACAAGGAATTTGAAGCCTCTTTGCAGGTCCTACGGGGATTTGATACTGATATTTCCCTTGAAGTCGATGAGATCAAGGTATTGAAAAGCTTTTCCAACTAGAATGCAGTGATATAACTAGCATGTGCCATCCATGCAGTTCTTTGAACCTTTTCTACTGCAAAAGAACTTGAGATAGTTAACTAATTATAATGGATCCATTTGTGTTTCAACTCCGCTGTTTATAAAATAGAATCAATTGCAACAAATTGTATGCTTCACGTAGAGTTCTGAGGCATCAACAAACAAAACAACGATCAGGATTGGAGAGCTCAAGCAAAAAAGATATTGGTTTCCTTTAATGGTAAATGTTTCACTTGAATATATCTAGAAATTTATTATCTCATACCTTGACGTATTGTCCTTTCTTGTGTCAAATATATATTGCAGGTAAGTATTGGGCTACTTATGCTCCGGCAACTCAGTGGCATCAATGGTGTTTTATTCTATGCCACCACAATATTTGAAAGTGCAGGTGACTACTGATTGTGTTGCATTTATATTTCATTTGATTAGAGCAAAGAAGTGAATTTATTAGAACCTGCAACTTTAAACCTTTCTCTTTCTTCAATGTTATTGCTAAGGACTAAGCCTCTTCCCTCAGAAAGATTTCAGTTGTCTGTACCTTTCTAGTTGAGGACGTAGATCACATTACATTAGGTTTATTAAACAGATGAATGATTGAATGTTCTCTGTTGCCATTTAAATAGACTTGAGCTATGCAAGAGTTGTGACAGAATTGACTGATATTAATTACCAATAGTTCAGGAGATCACCCTATTTCATTCCCAGAGGATAGTAATGGCAGATTAAGCCCGCCAAATACAAGAAATTTCTCTTCTATATTCTCCTTTAGTCAGGATGAGCAAAGGCACACTAATACTTGCTGTTACTCTGAAAGCATCAGCTGACTGATCCAACCCAACAGAGCTTCTCTTGCTTGATTATGACTCTCATTTATGTGCATCGATTCTCACTAGGGATTTCTTCAAGTGATGTCGCAACTGTTGGAGTTGGTGCTATCCAGGTAAATTGGTGATTCTCGATGGTCTTCTGCAGCAAGTTAAACAATGCAAAAAAATTGAACTAATCTGAGTTGTAAGGACCTTTCACGCTGTAGGTTCTTGCCACTGCTGGTACGACTTGGCTTCCGGATAAAACAGGCCGACGACTGCTGCTAATAGTACGTATGACTAGATCCTCACTACAGTTAAGATTTTCTAAAACACGCTCAAATTGGGTATTTAAATCGTTTTTGCAGGTATCCTCGTCCACAATGACTCTGAGCCTACTTGTTGTGGCTGTAGCGTTCTATGTGGAGGTGAGTAATGCTGTTACCAGAACACTTTCAGTTCCGAGGCAATGGCTGCTTGTTGAGGCATTGTTCTTGCATATTCCAGAGTTCTACTTCAGAAGACTCTAAATTATTCAGCATAATGGGGATATTGTCGGTGGTTGGGCTTGTGGTATGATCATGCATACTCTCTGTTTGTACTTATTCATATTTCATTGTGCTTAATAAGTTTAAGAGTATGTTCTGAGCGTCATTATATCCAGGCTTTTGTGGTTGCCTTCGCTCTGGGAATGGGATCGGTTCCATGGGTTATCATGTCTGAGGTGAGCACAATTTACTGATTTTTCACCAAATCCAAGAGTACAGAATTCTACTCCAGGTTGCACGCTTAAGTGAAGGTTGCTCAATGGTCATGTATCTTCATCTTCTTTTTGCACATCAGATCCTTCCGGCAAACATTCAGGGCCTCTCCGGCAGCATGGCAACGTTGGCAAACTGGACGACAACGTGGGTAATCACGGTGACGGCAAACTTACTGTTGGATTGGAGCAGCGGAGGTTCTCTCTCTCCCTCTCTGCCTCTCCCCTGCAACACGCTCTCTCATGCCTGATACTTATTGCTGACTGACATGGCGTTTGCAATTTTCGACAGGCACCTTCACAATCTACACAGTCGTGGCAGCTTGTACCCTTGTCTTTGTGGTACTCTTTGTTCCAGAAACCAAGGGAAGAACTTTGGAAGAGATTCAGTCGGCGTTTAGATGAATCTTGCCTCCTGTCGTCCCATTGATTTGTGCTGTTTATGAACATGTGCACAGAGAGAGAGAGAGAGAGAGAGAGAGAGAGAGAGAGAGAGAGAGAGAGAGATTTGGCTTGGAATTATTTATTTCACAACCTCGACTGAAAACTTGAGAATAAGTCATTATTAATGAGCTTTGACGTAAAGATGACGTTAGAACATTTTATACAAATTCATTGGAAGTTTTAAAAATTTAAAAATATACATGACATGTTCGTAAAAAGTTTAGGAACTTAATTGAAGAAATTGAAAGTTTGGAGATAATATCATATATTGACAAAAATTAATGACTGGCACTCCCATTGTCCTTTGGATATTTGAGAAGTTTATTTTTCTCTTGTTTGGATGATTTTCTCACCCAACCCTATCACAATAATGTGCTTATTAGTCCATAATGTATTTCGAGTCAATGTATCATTTGGTACATGTCATTAGTTACATTAGATGTAGTTTAGAAGATGAACGTGGGATTTTAAATCAGGTGAGCCTCCCATGAAATACACTTTAACAACAAGGAGCTTGATCTAAACTTTGTGCTTTTTTAGGAAATTGAGCCCAAAAGGTAGGATTGTCGTTACTACTTATTTTTCTGTAGGGCAGTGTTTCTTTTTATTTCCATTTTTGTCAAATTCAATACTATCTTATATTATATTGGACGTAATAATTGATTTTTTTCATAATACTGATTTAACTAATGTCGTTTTGTTTTAACTAGAAAAAGTATTCGACACAAAAAAAAAAAAAAAAAAAAAAATACATTGAGTTTCGAAACACTGTTCAATGTTCTAAAGTGGCTTTATATATTTACGTTTGTATTTTTTAGATGGTTTGTTAAATGTTAAATTAACCTCAATATATATCATTTGTTTTTTGAGCTTAACGTGTCGCCTCTCATATGAACCGTCCAGCAAATACAAACGTGAACATTGTAAAGTCACTTTAGAACATTACACAATCTTCTAAAGCTAGTGTTAAAACAAAACAACACTAGCATTTTAAGACACTCATTGATTGCACCTGATACGACAAAAGATAATATTGAAATTAAAATAAAATCCTACTCTGACAAAAGAAGCAAGAAGAAAAGAAAAAAAACACTACTCTACCGAGGAAAGGAAAAAAAAACAGTACCATGGACAAATGCTGCTTTTGGCGATGCTTCGCACGTTAAAAAATAAAATAGAAAAGGAACGATGCTCGAACCGATAGTCTAAGTACGCCGATCAGTATTGAAGTTTCGTCGTCGAGGAAGGCCCCGCCGCTTGCACAGTACAGCACCATCGCTCACCTCCCCCACATGCAATCCATAATACGTGGTTGCCCAATTATCGTCCTGTGATAGCTGTCACGTCAGTCTCGGACAGAGACACCAGAGAAAAGACACCCAACTGCATTGGGTAAAAACTGGTTCGTGCAGATGGCAGTGGAGCCCCCCGGACGGGTCCGTCTTCGTCTTCAACAACCAACAGTCAGAGAGACGACTCATTTCCTCATAATATCTTCTCCATCATCATCACCATCCATAACCATTCACAAATTCTTGGAGGCTCAAATCCCACGTCGCATGGCCCTCTCGCGCACTTGTGCCGAGGAAGAACAAGAAGAAGCAGCAGCAGCATCTCCGGAAGAAACTTCAGCTTCGACCTTCGACATGAGTGCCATCGAAGATGCTAAGGACGAGAGGAACCTGATAAAGCCGTTGCTCCATATTAGGGCTCTAGTATGTGATGCATTAAATGCATCTAGGTATTAATAAAACAGAGTTTTTAGTAAGGCAATTCCAAAAACTTCCTTTTAACTGTGGATGGGTTACAAAACTTACATATTTGAAGTTGTCCAGCAAAAGATTTTACAATGCACAGGAAAAGAAAATAGATTTTAGAATGATCAATAGTTATTTTGTTGGTTATGCAAAGAAATGCAAATGATATGGACTTTATTGTCCTAATTACAGTATGATAATTGTTAAGCTTGAAATGCTGAGTTCATTGAAAGTAACATCAGTGGAAGTGAAAGAATATATGACGGTTGCATTCAAGAAGTCTAGGTAGAAATTTCTAAACCCAAAACTTCTAAAATTGTAATTTCTAATATTATGGCTCATTCGAACAATAGTAAAGATCAATAAAAAAATAATCAAACATTTCACAAAGAAAAATGTCAAAGTCAATGTCAAAGTCAGAAGAATAGCATTAAAAAGAACTCAAAGAGAAATGAGATTAATTATTTTTAATAACTGTTGACACCTAATTTTTAATTCGACGCATTGATAAAGACAAGAAACTCGAGTTTGGGTTTCCGATCATGACGGAGCTTGTTTCTCAAACAAAAATATTGTTTTTCATTTTTTTTTTCTCTTGGCCTGCCATTTTTGAAGAAATTTCGTACTCATTTTCAAAAGGGAAAAAAAAATCAAAAAGTCAAACGCTTGATTTCTGAATTGATTTTTTGATCAACCTTTTGACCAAAAGTCAAACCCAAGTCAAAAATTGACTTTTTGCATAAAAAGGTTCGTTTTAGCCTTAATATCACTTTGGCCACTTTAGAATTCAAAAATTTCAAAGATTTGATCTCAAAACCAATCTTTTAGAAAAAGTCAACTAAAGATTTGATCGTAGAACAAAAAAAAAATTAAAATATAGAAACCCACAAATCACTTCGTTTTAGCTTCAATTTAACTTTAGTATTGAAAATTTTGAGAAAATCGATTAGGAACCTCATTTTCTAAATTTTCCGATTTGATGTTCAAAATCGACCAAAAATAAAATTAGTTTTATTTGGTTCATATTTTAATTCAGTTCTTTTTACGATATTTGGTCTAGAGGTTATTTCTCATTCACTTGTGTGGCTAATTTCGAGATTTGATTTGTAGGATTGCAAATTGCCATTTTTTGCCCTAATTAGGGATTCGAATCGATCCTTCATGATATGTGTACCAACACTTCCGTTCTACTCATTTTCTTGAATTAAATCCAATTCCTAGGTCAATTTTGGCATATTCACTCAACAACTTACCAATTTGATGGATCTAACTTACTTGAACATAAGAAATCCAAGCTAATGAGCTCCGATTAGTGCAATTCAAGTTAACCCATTCTAAGATAAGGTTTAATTTGATACATTAAGATCAATTTTGGGTTCTCAATTTATTTTTTACATAAAAGTTGTACCCTTATTTTAGATGTGCCATTCGAATATGGGCAATTGGACCGATTAATTTCTTGTCAATTTAACTAGATTCAATTTTAACAAATTTGCATTTTGAGACAAGCAACTGTCAAAATTTTCCCATTAAGACTTTTAATTGAGCAAAGATTCCTTTCAATTGGGACTAAATTGCACAAAAGAAAGAAGAAGAGGAAATGACTAGTCAAAATAGTTTGAACCGGTTCAACTGGTCCGGCCGATCACCAACGGAAATGGCCTATTTCCTAATCGGCTCTCAATGATCATCGACCACCATGAGGTGGTTTGCCTTGTGGCCAACAAGCTTGTGCCCTCATTTTTCAAAATTATGCAATTGCTTCCAAATTTGCCGAATTACAAAAATACCCCTGATTAGGCCATAATTTCAAATTTAACCTGAAAATTGATCATCGCCGTTTATTGAGAATTCATCATGATCATTCAAATTAGCATATGTGTGATTAAAAAGCTAATCAAGTTTGTTAGACTAGGGAGATCGATCTTTAGTCCTTGGATCAATCCATGGGCTGGGATCACATCTTACTTAGACTATATAACTAATTTTCTCTCTAAAATACAAGAAGAAGGCCATATTTTCAGATCTCTCTCTCTCTCTCTCTCTCTCTCTCTCTCTCTCTCTCTCTCTCTCTCTGACTCACTCCCCGACCAGACCACCTTGCCACCGATCGCTATCCTCCCTCGGCACCACACCGGCGACGCACCATCACACCGAACACCACCGACCTCCCCTCTCACCGTTTGCAATCATTGATCACCTCTTTTGGCCCTAGGAAGCTCTGACCGGAGCTTTTTTTTTTTTTGGCATTAAAGACCGGCTGTCCTAACAGGCCCTAATTGAGATCTAGCGGTCCTCCGGTGGTCCTCAGCCTTTCGTGGTGTCTGGCAGCTATTCTTTTCCCTCCAACAATTTGTGACGACAATCCTCAAAGTCTGGCAATCCTTTGATTGAGCTCAATTCGAGAAAAATCAAAAGGTAACTATTTGAATCTTGAATCCGATGAAGCGAGGTTGAGTTAATTGATTGGGGTTAAGAATCAAAGTTTATGAACCTTTACATGCTTAAAATCATAGATTATGAGTGCTACAATTGATTATGGATGATATACTTGATGATCGTGTTCATGTGCCTTTGCTGAAAATTCATAGGTTTGACAGACTGAGTTTCTATTATGGCAGATTTGAGGTCTTTAACCTTAAAATCTCGAGTCGATGTGTTTTTAGACTTTCGATCTACATTCTATAAGCTTTGTTTTGATATATTATAGGCTCTGAACGAACGTCGTCTGATACCTGAAATCCACTTTAAAATTTCATTAATCTGTTCTGAAACTAAGTTGGATTATATGATGATCTGGATTTTTGAGCATTTTACAATTGAGTTGTTTTTTGTTGAACTTTTTGCTGAAATTTTGAGGTTGATGTCTTGAGAGTTGTTCGTAATGTCATTGGCTACAGCTTATATTCTTTCTAGATTTTTTTGAAATTGATTTGGCTAGGAAAATCTCTGATAAATCGTCCTTACGTTATTCTGGTTTGTAACCTGATTGATGATTGTCTTCAAATGAGCTAGTAAACGCATTCGATTAGTCTTGAGTCCTTCACAATAGTTGTAATGCATCTCCCAAGCTTTTCAACAAGGTATAGATTGCACCAATCAGCCCTCGTTTGCTTGGTTAATCGCATGATTGAAAATAGATTTTAGTTCTGCAATTTTGCGCGATAAGACGATTTGACCTATTTTCCAAATTTCGCATGGTTTTTTGTAAATCAAATTGTTTTGAGATATCTTCATGAAACTTAAACCTCACATCTAAATTTATTAGCACAAAAAATTGTGTAGTTTTCTCATGTCATTTAAAGAAGATAAATTATGATTTGTTCAAGACATTGTGGGATATGATTATTACAAATTAGACCTCTTAATAGAAATGTCTTTGATCATAAGTGTTAACATGTTCAATTGTCTTTGATGTATTCTAGACATTTACAGAGGACGTTTCAAGCTTCAAAATGACATATAACATCCCTCAATAGCTCTTCGTTTGCCATGGTTGCCGTTTTGGCTCAACCAAGTCCAAAATTAGCAATTAGGTTCAACTGAAATCCTGTCTTGTTTCCATGATCCAATTTGTTTGACAATTTTGTGTGACTTTCTGTGGACTAATTTTGAAGTAGAGTCCTTGATAAAGTTTGTGCATGGCATTTAGGTCTATAATATGTCAAAATTTTAGAATTTTTGCATGTCATTTGGTATGGTACATTGGTCATAGAATTTCTGCTTTGCTGCTGCCCTATTTCACTTCTAATTGACATGCTCTTGTTCTTGAATTTTTAAAAAATCATGTGTGATGAATTAGGTCTCGATGTCTTTCAAGAATTGATTGTGAGATGTTGTAGTTTGTTGCTGTAAATTTTCACAAAACAAAAACATGGTTTGCTACTTCAACCATCCATTCGAAAGGTACAAATGTTTTGAAATTCTGATTTTCCAACGTGATTTCAAAATCAGTTCAAGTTTTTATAGCCCATGTGATGCCCATAGGAAATTTCTCATAACATTTTTTCAAACTACAATTTGACATGATTTTATTGATCTCTTGATTCATGTTTAGGACGTTTGTAATGCTCGATCAATTGTGCCCTCAATAAACCCGAGCTCACCTTAATGACTAGGCATGATTCTTGATTCAATAAAATCATATTCCTATTCGACAGTTTCTTTAAAAATCACGATTTGACATAAAATTTGTCAAAAATTTGATCATATTTAGAATGTTTGCAACGCTTGATCAGTTGTGCCCTCGATGCACCCAACTGAACTTTGATGGCTAAATGTGTTCCATAACGTCAATGATGTCTTCTCTTGCCAATTTTTTGTAATATATTTTTGGGCATCACATGAATCACATATTGACTGTCTTTATTGCCATAAAATGAATGTGGTTGTGTTTGGCACGTGACGACTGGATAAGTGATCCACTATTGGCTCACTCAATTGGTTGATTGATTGATAACTTAAATGGCCTGCATGGATGCTTTCTTATGCACTTTGCATGTAATTTTTAGATGTATGATTTAGGTGTGATGCATGATCTCGTGGGTTACTTTGGGATGACAATTAGAACTTGCATTAGGGACTTTTAGTGTTAGGCACCACGCACGAACACAAATGATGGCTAATAGCTATAAGTCATATTAAAATGAATTGGGTAGATATCCTAGGTGGGCCGTTGCATGAACTTCAAAGGCCGACCCTAAGGCCATGTTTGATTAGCTAATACCTTAATATGGTCCTTTGATTGTGATTGTTTTTTTTCTTCTATTTGGTACATTTTCATTGTCGGTATGTTAGTTTTAGCCATAGACTAGAATTAGGATAGGTCCATGGAGAGGCTGATCCTGAAGACTCGAAGAAGATGAATGGTCGATATCTAATCCGACCTTACCATTTGTAATATTCACTCCCTGACATATGTCTCGGGTTGTTTTGGCGTTATATAAATAACTGATGAGTTGCAGGTTTCTTTTTTATATCTTTCCTAGAATTGTGTAGACTCTTTTCATTGTACTCTTTTGTTATCCTTTGGTCTTTTACTTGCACCACAATTTCAGTTACTTGATTGATTTGCCATTTCACTTTCTTAGTAATAGAGTAGAATGGCATGAACAAACCATCCATGCAATATCACCTTTTCCTCAGAAACTTGCCTGAAAAAGTAAAAAGAGATGTGTGATCACGTTAGATAACACATTGATTGTTAGGTATCGAAGGGCACTAATAGTAACATTAGTATAACCCAAGTTCCCAAATTTTAGATCCCGGTTGTGTAGGTATCGAGAGATTACTCTCAATCCTCGATTAGGCATTACAGCCAGCCCCTAAAAACAAGAATAATGGCAGCTCCTAAATGTTATCTAGGTTGTCTTAAACAGCTCATAGATATTAAATGAACTCATTGTGAGGGGAATGAACCTTTAGAGAAGGTTCGCAATCATGATTTGACATACCCATGTGGTTGATCCCAAACGATGAAGTGGTGACATCTTCTGGAGTAATGTATGGTGAGAGGATTATCATGATCAAAATACCCTTAAACTCATATTTACATCTGGTTTCCTTTCGACCTTAAACAATCGATCAAGACGTGCCATGGCGTCGAGCTAGAATCACGACAAATCGCACTACCACATGAGTTGCAAGCTTAAGACAGCTCACGACCATGATCGAGAAACTTCATGGCGTGGATCCCAAAGGATGAGGTAATGGCATCCCTAGAGTTACGGGCTGTGAGGACACTCTTATGGTTGACCACCTTTAAACCCCACCTTTATGCCAATTCGCTTGCCGATTCCTATGGACCCCGAGGTCAGGTCGCGACAATGACTGTGTGGTTTATGAAGAATCAGAAATTGATTTAGGAATTGGTAATATTCTAGGTTTATTTTCATAATCTATGGAATGTGATGATTTGAATAAATGATTTAATGTCATGCAAAAAAAGCTGAAATTTATGGATCCGAATCAAGTCTAAGATTTTGTTGAATTGCCTTAAGAATGTAAGTGTAAATGGGTTTTTAAGACTAAGCACGACTCAAAAGGTGATATCAAACGAAATAAGACTAGACTTATTATTGAAGGCTTTGCTTGGGAAAAAAGGCATTGATTATAAGGAGATCTTTGCACCAGTCTCCAATAAATACTCACTTAGAATCATTATAGTTTTAGTGACTCATACGAGTTAGAGTTAAATCAAATGAATATCAAAACTATCTTTCTTAATCGGAGTCTAGAGAAAGAGATTTATTGGACCAATTTGAGTGACCTTTCAATTAAGTGAAAGAAAAACATGGTGTGTAAGTTAAAGAAGTCCGTTTATGGACTTAAATAAGCTTCTTGACAATGGTATTTTTACTTTAATGATACCATAACTTCTTTTAGATTTAAGAAGACATTACTTTGGTGTATATATATGAAGGTTAATGGAAGTAAGTTTATTTTTCCAATTTTTATTATGTTAATGACATTTTGCTTACGATTAATGATCTTGGTCTGTTACATAAACCAATAAATTTCTCAAGAATTTTGAAATTATGGAAGATGCAACATATTTGATAGGAATAGAAATATTTTGTAAGAAATCACAATAATCGTTAGGGTCATCTCCAAAAGCTTACATTAATAAATTTTTAGAAAAATACGATGTGGACAAATGTTCAGCAAAAGGAGTTTCAATTTAGAATTAGGAAAAATTTAGCCTTATGCAATATTTGAAAGATAAATTGGGACAACAACAAATGAAAAATGTTTTTATGCATATGTTGTTAGGAGTTTAATGAATGTCCAAACTTGCACCAAACCAAACATCGTTTTAGCTATCAAAATGCTGGGTAGTATTAAAATATCTTGGGATCACTAGAAAGTTGCAAAAAACGTTCTCTTTTGCTTGCAAGGAATGAAAAATCATATATTCACTTATAAAAGATAGGTCATCTTGAGGTGATTGGATAATCATATTCAAACTTAGCCGGATATGCCAATATAAGAAAATTAACATTTGGTTAATTGTTCCTTTTTGCCGGAGAGCAATTTCATGTGAAATTATGAAGCAATCAATCATTACTGCATCTACTATGGAGGCCAAGTTTGTTTCATACTTTAAGGTCACGATTTATGGATTATGACTGCAAAACTTTATTTTAGAGTTTATGGCCGCTGAAAAATTATTGTGATAACTCTACAACAATTTTATTTTATAAGAATGACAAGTATTTTGAGGATGCTAAACATGTGGAAATTAAATACTTATCTGTTAAAGACGAAGTTTAGAAGAGAGTACCAATTGAACACATTAGCACTAAGATTATGATTACATATCCCTTAATAAAATGTCTGCCTCTCCAAATAATTTATTGAACATGTAAAAAGATGGCCATTATTGGATGTCATTAAATGATATTGTACTATGATTCCAATAAGTTTATTTATTTGATACTCCGAGCTCATTTATGTGTTTATGATATTTCCTTTTTTTTAATTTATTTATTAAGCATACATGATGGAAATAGAAGAATGTTCAACATGATAGTCTCTAACAAAGACATTATAGTTGGGTCATTACTATGCTTTTCTTTTATGTATCATGTTAAGTAGAGACTATCATTGTTGTACATGGAAGGATTGTGTTGATTGATGACACGCAACCGCTATGACTTGCATTAGTTTTCTTTGTTTGATTGTAATTATTACGTGATAGCCGATTTAAAAAATGTTCTAACATAATATTATTGTGCACATTATGATCTTTATTAAACCATGAAGAAAAGGTCACATGGGCCTAGTGAGAGAATGTAAGAATTTGACTCACATGATGTTATCAATTGATAGTCCAATAATTATTTGAATGCTATAAAAAAAATCGTATTGGCTATGAAAAGATGCAATTCTTATGAGGATGTGCAATTCTTATAAAAAGATGCGACTTTAATGAAAATAGAATACGTTTTGATGGAAGACACCTATTGAAGACAATGATTGGTAGCTTGTATAAAGAGTTTGGTCCTCTCTCTATCCAAGATAATAAAATGCTGTATTTTATCCTCCATAAAATAAAATAATTTAAGAAAAAAGTTGGTTAAGGGAGAGAAATCGGATTTCTTCATTTATCCTATTTCTGCATCAATCATATTCTCAAAGTTATTACCATGGATGAAGATATGCCTCCATCCTTCTTGTTGTGAATAAATCATGAATATCTAAAATTCTTTAATTTAGAATTTATGTGTAAAGAATTATATTATTCCTTATAGATAAAGTGGAACTAAGAATGAACCATCATCAATCAATTCATCAAAATTACTCCCTTTGTAATTTCATGAAAGTAAACAACGAAAGGAAGTTGCGTGATAATCACAAATTTCAGATCTCAATCCATCGCTCTGTTTTTTAACCATCCATATTACAATTTTCATTGACTATCAAAAAGCTGAATATTTTTTTTTCATTGGAACTTGCATTCAAGAAGGCGTTTGTTGTAATGTTTCGATGGTGAAAACATTGATTACATGCTGACAGGGAAAATAATACGATCGAAATGTAGAATATTTTTCGCTTGGTTCTTTAAAAGTTTTCGAGGATACTTACAAACCAAATTCAAATAAAAAGTATATTTATATTCCAATCTGATACAAAAGAAATACCTAGGGAATTGGATTCAAAATAGTTGCAATCTATCGTAACGCCAAAATCATTCTTTAATGTTTGTTGCCAAAAACTGATTTGGCTAACTAACGAGATATGTTATAATGTTTAAATAAATAAATGCGCCTAAGCACCAACGGAGCCGATTTCATACAAACATTTGATGACTAGATTTATTTATTTTCAACGAAATCAACGGTGTGTCTGAAACGACTTGTACATGCCCTTCTTTTGCTAAATCATTTACTTTTGTCATTCGTATATTGAGCTTAATGCATTGCCTAACGTATAAACCGTCTAGTAAATACAAATGTGAATATGTAAAGTCATTTTAGAACATTAAACAATCTTTTGAAGCTAGAGTTAAAACAAAACAGCACTAGTTTTAACCAACATTTCAATACACCCATTGATTGCACCCGATATGACAAAGGATAAAAATCCTACTTTGACAAAAGAAAAAGAAAGAAAATAAACACAACCCTACCAAGAAAAGAAAAAAAACAGTACCAAGGAGGAATGCTCCTTTTGGCGATGCGGTGGATTTGCTTCCTACGTTAAAAACTAAAGTAGAAAAGGGAATGATGCTCGAACCGGTTGCCTGAGTGCTTCGATCTTTATCTTGAAATCTTGTGGTCGAGGAAGGCCCCGCCGACTGCACGGTGCGGGACCATCGCTCACCTTTCCCACGTGCGATGCCAAAATACGTGGTCGCGCCATCAACGTCTTGTAGTAACCGTCAGTCACTCTCTGTCTGGCAAAGACCCCTCGGAGAAAGGACACATCGCCCAACGGCCAACTGCAATGGCAAAAACTTGTACGTGCAGACATCCATCTTCTTCTTCAACAACCAACGGTCGGAGAGGCGACTCGGTTCCTCATATTATCTTCTCCATCGTCGTACCATGACCGTTCGCGAACTCTCGAAGGCTCGAATCCCACGTCGCATGGCCCTCTCGCTCACTTGAGATAAGGGAAGAACGAGAAGAAGCAGCAGCAGCAGCAGCAGCAGCAGCATCTCTGGGAGAAGTTTCAGTTTCGAGCTTCCGACATGAGCGGCATTGAAGTTGCTGAGGTTGAGAGGGGCCTGAGAAAGCCGTTGCTCCACCCAGGGATCTGGTACGTGATGAAGGGGAAGGCATCGAGTCGGTCCAGCCTCTCCAGATCGGGGCAGATCCTCCGTGAGGGCTCCTTCTCCGTCCTCTTCTGTGTTCTGATGGTCGCCTTAGGCCCTATTCAGTTCGGATTCGCTGTAAGCCAGTATTCCCTTAATGTGTTCTGCTTCTGTCTCTCTGTCTGTCTATCAATGAATTCGGTGATTGTGTAAATCTCATGCTGTTTCGGCTATCAGTGTGGATATTCGTCTCCCACGGAGGACGACATAATAAGCGACCTGGGCCTTTCGCTGTCACAGGTTCGACTTGCTTCAGGAACCGGAATTTAATCTCTCTCTTTTGGGTTGGGATCTGTTTCTGATTGGTTAACTGGTGCAATTTGTTCTTGATTGTGGTACAATGGCGGATATAGTACTCGATATTTGGCTCCTTGGTGAATGTGGGAGCCATGGTGGGGGCAATCATAAGCGGTCAGATGGCAGAGTACGTTGGTCGGAAAGGGGTATGCCACTCATTTCGATCAGATGCCTTTTTCATTGGAGTTTCTTGCATTATTTGTCTTGGTCAACAGGAAAATTTAGTTACCAATGTCGACCTCCTTAACTAGAGAAATTACCGACAGTGGTAACAATTATATTTCAACTATCATATTATGGGATTAAAAAATCAAAGTATATCGAACTCAATTAACTAGCAACCATATCGAATTCACCGATATACTCAACAACTAACATATCTCCATCCATTTTAACTAAAATAGATAGCACATCAAATGGACTTTGTTGACTTAAAGAGCTTTTCCTACATGTCTGACAAGACATCAATCTCATAATAATCGTCTGTATGAAAATGTTAAACACGACATTATGAGCCAATTTCATCTGGATAAGACTCAACATTTGTCTATCCAACAAATCCCAATTAGTTTGCTTCATCAACTTTAGCTTCTCATTAGACATGGGTAGGCACCAATTCATTTGGTATAAGTAATTTGCATCTTCCAGACATCAAAGTACTTCCCATCAAATTTGTTAGTTTTCACTTTCCTTTTTTTTGTCACCATTGATTCATTTCAAGTCAGTTGAACTTGACCATGATGCCAATTGTAGCGAAAACAAGTGATTGGACAAAAAGTAAACATAACAATTGGTGGGACTCACTCCATCGGGGAAGTAGCACATGATTTTATTATAGATTTAGCAATATGATGGAAATTACAACCACATCGAGTCACTCAAACAATTATTGTTTCAAGCCCTCAATTACATCCAATACATAATTCTTTACTAATCAGTCTCTCGATCTAATTAAAGAATCCACAAATCTCATCTGGAATTTATTGGCTTCAAATACTTGCAACGTTTTTTGGATGTAATTCATGAGCACGCCAAATAATGGATTGTTGCAATCAAAAGCATTTCTACTCATTCAAAGGAAGGCCGGCGGCCTAGTAACTCCGACAAAATGCTTGATTCCTTTATTTGGAAGCGTAATCTTACACACACACACACACACATACACGCACACGCACACGCACGCACACACACACACACACACACACACACACACACACACACACACACACACACACACACACACAATATAGGAAGCCAAAATTTGCCGATTGCTTCATTTGTTCGTTCAACCAAAAGTCCAATGAAGACTTTTCTAATTTAAATAACGTTCTATTGAGATTTGAAATTACTCATTAGATCGGATTTCTTTCATGGGCTCAAGCTCAGAACATGTTCTTGACAATAGCCTTTAGTTCTTTTGGCTTTTTGCTTTTCTGCCGAAATTATTGTTTGGATAATGTGACCCGTTTTCAGAAATTTCAGCACTAAAAACAGCCAGCATCTTGAATGAAAAAAAATGTAAGCTTCTCGATTTTGAGTAATTTACGTTCTTAATTCAATGGAGCTCTTGGAGTCATCGAGTAACTTACGTATAGAAAGCCACAAGTAGAGGTCGAAAAGTTAGGATCCCGCAATCCCCAAGCTTTTTCCTTGGCTTCTGGCTTTTCAGCATGCGACTCTAAAGCTTCCACTGGGTTTCTATTGCTTATTATGGGTGAAGCTGTATATGGTAAATGAATATCAGTACAATCTCACAAGACATTGTCACGCTGGAACTTTACTGCTGATTTCTTGCTTTGCTGGGGTGACCTGTTCCTTCGAAATGTCCTAAACGAACGTCTCTAAGATTGCTTTTATTAGGTATTCTATGATTATGGTGTGGACACTGTTAAATTTCTTACCATGTTCATCTGCAGTCGCTGATGATCGCTGCAGTCCCTAATGTTATAGGGTGGCTGTTAATATCATTTGCCCAGGTTAGTGAATATTATGGTCAGATAATACATGGAATTGAATCGCTCGCAGCTGCATTCTCATGTACTCCTTGGCTGCTTGTGCAGGATTCCTTGCTCTTATTCATAGGAAGATTGTTGGGGGGATTCGGTGTGGGTGTGATTTCTTATGTGGTAATCTTTGGAAAGCTTTATCTTATTAAACCCTTTAAACTTGCACGTGGCAGCAGTGTGACAAATCCCCTTTATTTGGAATCAATAGGTGCCGGTATATATAACTGAGATATCGCCTGACAACATGAGAGGAACCCTGGGATCTGTGAATCAGGTCAGTACGCCTGCCATTTTAATCATCTGCTTGACGTGACCCCTTTTCTTTTAATAGTTTCGAAGTTGTTTTAACAAATCATGGAAAATCATGGAAAATGCTTCATTTGCCTTTCTTTTTAGTAGCTCTCGGTTACAATCGGAACATTGTTGGCCTACCTTTTTGGAATATTTCTCAACTGGAGGATCCTTGCTATCGTGGGTAAGTCCATGAAGAGAAAATCATCTTTTGGAAGAGAAGTATATCATGCTGGATGTACTTGACTTCTGACACTATCACACGAACTTCCAACATAGAAAAAGCTTTTTTTTTTTCCGCTAACTGCATAAAAAGCATTTGGACATCCGTAATGCCCACAAATGAACATAACTCTATCTATGATATTTGTCGAACGACGGGCCCATTTTCTTTACAAATGATGGTGTTTCTTTTATAAGGTCATTCGCCAAGGACACTCAGCAGTTTTCTGATGCCATGGGTTTCAGGACACTCACTTTTTTCTAGTTATTTTCTTTGATATTGATTTTGAGCATCTTTTGCAGGGTCTCTGCCATGTCTAGTATTGATTCCTGGCTTATTTTTCATCCCAGAGTCTCCTCGATGGTTGGTATGAAATTTGATATGGTCTTTTCTGTATTTAATTCTTCCTTTTTAGGGACTTCCTGCTCTAATTTCTCCCTTCACTGTTTTCTTATTTTCTCCTCTGCTTTATGCTCTTTGGAATGGAAAATGCTGCAGGCCAAAATGGATTATAGAGGGGAACTGGAAGCCTCTTTAAAGGTCCTACGGGGTTTTGATACTGATATTTCCCATGAAGTCAATGAAATCAAGGTATTGAAAAGCGTTTCCAATTTGAATGTTGTGAATATAATAAATATACATCCGTGTAGTTCTTTGAGCCGTTTCTGCTGCAACAGAACTTGAGATAGTTAGCCAAAGATAAGATCTACTTATGTTTCAACTCCTCTCTTTATAAAGTAGTATTAACTGTTATCAATTATATTTCCATTAGACATCTGTTGCATCAACAAGCGAAAGAACAATGATCGGGCTTGTGGAGCTCAAGCAGAAAAGATATTGGTTTCCTTTGATGGTAATTGTTTCACTTGGATCGCTGTTGGACTTATTATCTCATAACTTGACATCTTGTCCTTTCATGTGTCAAATATATGTATTGCAGGTTGGTGTTGGCCTACTTATTCTCCGGCAACTCAGTGGCATCAATGGTGTTTTATTCTACTCCACCACAATATTTGAAAATGCAGGTGGCGATTGATTGTGTGGCATTGCAGCCTATATTTATCTAATCAGAGCAAAGGGAATTTAGTAGAACCTTCAACTTCAAATCTCTCTTTTTCTAGAATGTTACTGTTAAGGACTAAGCCAGAAACTATTCATTATGCTCTTCCCCACAGAAAGATTGCATTTGTCTGTACTTTTTTCTAATTGAGAATGCGGATGTCACATTATGTTAGGAATTTTAATGGATTACTAATTTCAATGTTACTATTAAGGACTAAGCTGAAAACTATTTGTTATGCTCTTCTCCCCAGAGATTGCATATTGTCTGTTCTTTTTTTCTGAGGATGCAGATATCACATTATGTTAGGTTTATTTAAACAGATTAGTAATCGAATGTTTTCTTTCACTATTTAAATAGACTTAAATAGATGGCAATCCATTGAAGTTGGAGTAATCAAATGTTTTCTGTTGAAAGAATTGATTGATAGTAATTATCAATAGTTCAATCAATTAGCCTATCTCATTCCCTAGAGGATGCTACTGGCAGATTCTACAAGCCTGCAAAGACAAGAAATTTCTCTTAGATTCTTCTTTAGTCAGGATGAGCAAAGGCATATTGATCCTTACTGTTGTTCTGAGTAGCATCTGTTGATGGATGCAACCCAATAAAGCTTCTCTTGGTCGATTAGGCTTCCAAAAATGTGCATTGATTTTCACTAGGTTTTTCTTCAAGTGATGTCGCAACTGCTGGAGTCGGTGCTATCCAGGTAAATTAGCGATTCTCTCAGTGGCCTTCTGCAGCAGTTAAACAATGCCAAACACTTTAGACCTAATCTGAGGTGTAAGGAACTTGCATGCTGTAGGTTCTTGCCACTGGGGCTACCACTTGGCTTCCAGACAAAGCAGGCCGAAAGCTGCTTCTAATAGTGCGTATGCCTAGATTCTCACTAAATTTAAGACTCTCTAAAGCATGTTTGAATTGGATATCTAAATCCTTTTCTGCAGATTTCCTCATCCGCGATGACTTTGAGCCTTATTTTTGTGGCCGTAGCATTCTATATAGAGGTCAGTAATGAAGCTAGTACAACCCTTTGGCTTCTGAGGCAATGGCTGCTTGTTGAGGCATTCTTCTTGCATTTGACAGAGCTCTGCTTCAGAAGACTCTAAACTATACAGCATAATGGGAATATTGTCGGTGGTTGGGCTTGTGGTATGATCATTTACACTCACTGTTTGTACTTATTCATGTGCTTAATAAGTCCCTAAGGCTATGTTTTGAGTGTCATTACATCCAGGCTTTTGTGATTGCCTTCTCTGTGGGAATGGGATCTGTTCCGTGGGTTATCGTGTCTGAGGTAAGCACAATCTGCTTATTTTTCACTAAATCCTAGAGTAGAGAATTCTCCTCCAGGCTGCGCGTTCAAGTGGCGGTTGCTCAATGGTCATGTAGATACTAACTCAAGATTTGCTTCTCTATGCACGTCAGATTTTTCCCCCGAACATTAAGGGCCTCGCCGGCAGCATGGCAACATTGGCGAACTGGTCGACAACATGGGCGATCACACTTACGGCAAACTTGATGTTGGATTGGAGCTCTGCAGGTTCTCCTCCCTCTCCCTCCTTGTCTTCCTGCAGCACGCTCTCTCAAGCTTTATCACTTGCCTGCTGACTGACACGGCCTTTGCGATTTTCGACAGGTACCTTCACAATCTACGCAGTCGTGGCTGCTTGTACTGTTGTCTTTGTGATCCTCTTTGTCCCGGAAACGAAGGGGAGAACTCTGGAGGATATTCAGTCGTCGTATGAGTGATTCTTGCCTCCAGGTATCACACTGATTTTTACTGCTGAATAATATCGTAAGAGGTGCAGGAGCATCAAATTCCATCGATAATAACCAGCTCACAGGCCCGCCTCAAACCTCACTAGTGAGCCCATCGCCTTTGATATTTATGTAAAATAAAGGGAGATTTCGGCCGTGACATGATCCGATGGATCCAATAAGGAGAAGGCCCCCGAGATGAACGTCTAGAAATTGAAGAATAAATGCCACTTCGGCTGGGCTAAGACTGGAGGACAATTTCTGTTTTAAATAGGTTTTTTTGATTTGATTAAGCTTCCTTATTCAGACTGGTTTCCGAGTTCAAGTTAGGTTTTTAGTTTGAGTGGTCTTCTAAATTAATGTTTAGTCCGTTAAATTTTTCCTAGTCTTAGTCTGTCCATATAAAGGAGGAGCGTTCTCCATTATAGACATGCAAATTTTGATTTGACAAAATATATGAGGATTCTTCAACCAAAATAATAAATAAATGAGCATTCCTCCGAGTAGTTTCTTGGACTCTTTATCCGATTCTTTGGTGATGAATCTCAATATCTATATCCTTCATTGGTAAAACATTCCTCTATGTTTTAATAGTGAAACTCTTCTATCCAAAGTTATTTTTCTTCACACATACCAAACGCTTTCATTCCATCAAATACATTCACCATTCTCACAAACTCCTCAAGCATTAGCTGGTGCGAAATTATTCATTTCATGCAATCTCGACTAAAAATTTGAGAAGAAGGCATCATTTGAATTGGGTAAGAATTTTGTCATGAATCGATTTTAATTAAGGATGAGACATTTGATATGTCATAATTAAATCCAATTTTTCTTTGGGATGAGACATTTGACATTTCTTGCAATTTCGACTGAAAACTTAAGAAGGTTAGGTAACTTTACCTTATATTCAGGCGCGATTTTGGGAATTGCCGTTGCATCACCAGTGGATGGTCATGTGATTTTATTTTTATTTTTTTTTGGGGGCGGGCTGTTAAAAGTGTCGACCACACATTAGCGAACTGCAACTAAAAACTATTTTTCCGACAGCTAGTAGTCACGTTATTTCTGCATCTGGCATTCCTTATCATTCGGACTATGATGTCTCCCGATCCTTCTTTCCGCAAACAGTCAAAGCACAAATTAAAGTACTCTAACCACCGGGCATAGACCGACCAAGAAAAAAAAAAAACTACCGGGCATAGACTCCTTTATTCCTCCTCTTTTTCTTAAAAAAAGATTATCTATTTTGTGGATCTGTCTCGCACAAAACTATGGATTGAATCGATGGAAAGTTCCAACGTGTCCTTAGGGTGCAAATTCCAAAAGGCAAATTACGAAAAAACCTTTCCAAATACTTCAAAGCTGAAAAGAAAAACCTGCGTCGCACGAAAGTCGTGTTCATTAGAATATTAACCCGCCGAAGTCATGTTTATTAGAATATTCAAACGTTCGTTGCAGCGGGACCGAAAAGACTTAATAATCACAACGTATTTAATCTTTTAATTATAGTGGAAAATGGTATTGTAGGTTGCTTGATGGTTTTCATCACAACGTATTTAATCTTTTAATTATAGTGGAAAATGGTATTGTAGGTTGCTTGATGGTTTTCAATTTTTCAACATTTGGAGCACTCTCTACAAATCTCAATTTGGCTAAATATATATTTTTACTAAAGTTTAGACGGTTTTATGTACATATTCTAGATATCTGAAAATTCTTCTATCAACCAATGAAAAATAACTCCAAAATTACCTTTATATGTAAATATTCGTATAATTTTAGAGTTGGAAAACTTATTAAAATGATAACTTTCAAGGTCATCCATGTTTTGTCACACTAAAAACAATGTGATAGTTTTTATAATGATATCTCATATTCTGCTAAATGTTTCGATGACTCAATTAATTAAAAAAAAAAGGGGGTTTTGATATTATGTGTCTCCTTTGCATATAGTGAATTCACAATCATGTATGAGACATATTAGCATGCAATCATCATCATTATTTCAAATTGTTTCTCTTTTAAATAGGTCGACATGTTTTATATTGGAACTTAAATAGAGATTTTGACACTAATAAATTAATAGGGTCGAATTTTGTAATGGCACTTTGAATTATGTGACCTTATGATTATGAAAAGAAAAAATATTTAAAAAATCATAAATTAATTGCATTGATACCAAATCATAAAAGAGTCGATCTTCATACATTAGCCAACTGCAATTAAAAACTAATTTTCCGGCAGCTGGGAGTCACGTTACTTCTGCATCCGGCAGTCCTAATCATTCGTCCTATGATGTCTCCCGATCCTTCTTTTTGAAAAAAAAAAGTCAAAGCACAAATTAAACTACTCTGACCACTGACTACTGAGCATAGACACCTTTATTCCTCCTCTTTCTTTGGAAAAAAAAAAAAAAAAAAATTCTCGTCTGTGGATCTGTCTCGCACAAGACTGTGGACGGAATCGATGGAAAGTTCAAACGTGTCCTTCGGGTGCAAATTTCAAAAGACCAATAACGAAAAGACATTTCCAAAAATTTCAAAGCTGAAGACTCTTCAAATCTCAATTTGGCTAAATATATTTTTTTACTAAAGTTTAGACTATTTTATGTACATATTCTAGATATATGAAGACTCTTCTATCAACCAATGACAAATTACTCCAAAATTACTTTTATATGTAAATATTCGTATAATTTTAGAGTCGGAAGACTTATTAAAATGATAACTTTCAAGGTCATCCATGTTTTGTCACATTAAAATCAATGTGATAGTTTTTATAATGATATCTCATGTTTTGCTAAATGTTTCGATGACTCAATTAGTTAAAAAAAAAAAAAAATTGATAAGGTCATGTGTCTCCTTTGCATATGGTGAATTCACAATCATGTATAAGACATATTAGCATGCAATCATCATCATTATTTCAAATTGTTTCTCTTTTAAATTGGGTCGAGCTATTTTATTTTGGAACTTAAATAGAGATTTTAACACTTATATATTATTAGGGTCGAATTTTGTAACGGCACTTTGAGTTATGTGACCTTATGATTATGGAAGGGAAAAGTACTAAAAAAGTCATAAACCAATTGTATTAATACAAATTTAATCTTAAACATTTCAATTTGACCAATTTAGTGTTAAAACTTTTTACATTTATACCAATTCAGTTTATCCAGCTAATTTAGATTGGAAATTGTTGACGTAGATGTCGACCACTCTACATGACATGGCTGGTGTTATCATAGATATTTTGAAATATTTTTTAATATTTTTTGATTTTTTTACTTTTTTTCTTTCCTTTTTTTTTTCCCCCTTTAGACTATGGTCGGCAATCACCTGCCATAGGCGAGAGCTGACAAGGGTGTCATGGCCCCAACCAACCATAGGCAAGGGTCGCCCTCGCCAAATCTAGTGAGGGCATGACCCTCACGGCTTGGGTGAGGGTGATTCCTGCCAAATTTAGCTAGGGCTCAACCCTCGCCAGAGGTCACAAGGGCGACCCTTGCTGCAAGGGTTGAGCCCTCACCTAGGCCGAGGTCATGCCCTTGCTAGATCCGGTGAGGAGGGCCACAACGCTTGTGCCTATGGTTGATCGCTGGCTATGGTTGGTATTAGCCACAATCCAAAGAAGAAGGAAAGGGGAAAAAAATTAAAAAAATTAAAAAAAATTAAAAAAAAAATTATTAAAATATTATAAAAAATTTCCACCTCAATAACGATCATGCCATGTCAGCAATTTCCTATTTAAATTGGCCAGATAGATTAAATTAGTATTATTGTGAAAATGTTTAGAATTAAATTGGTTCAATTGAAATGTTTATAACAAAATTGGTACTAATGTAAGGTTCAAGACTTTTTTTGTGCTTTTCCAGATTATGCAAAAAGAAAAGGAGTTAGTTAACATAGCTTAAAAAATATAAAGATGATCAAAGATAGCAAGTGATAAGTTAAAATAACAAAGCAATGGTGCAAATTGGGTTAGCATGTTAATTCTCTAATGAGGGATCTTGTTCTACTTGCCTAAAAATAGTCATGACAAGCGCTCCTAGTATTTATTTTACTTCCATTTACGATTTCAAAGAAAATTAAATTCTAAGTGATAATAAAAAAGAATGATAACTAAATTTGTATACATCAAATAATAATTGATTGGATTTATGTGGAGTCATTCTTTAACATATTAGAAGTTACTTATATGTTAAAGTTTAAATTAACTTAATAAGAAAAGGAGACTATAAAAACAAAGTGATGAAAAACAAAGAGAAAAGGTTGAGATTTGGTGCATCATATTATAACATACGTATCTTTTTGAAAGGAATAAGAAAAAATAAGGGAGTAGTTAAAAAAAATTGAAATACTAAAGCCCACTTGCATTGATTCTAGACTCTCACTGGCTCCCTTAAAGCCCTCAGCATCAATCTTAATTATGCCCAGAACTTTTTTTTGCCTAAAAAAATCTGCAATTTTCACTTTAATCCTAGGTGAAACTTAAAGATGTACTATCTTCTAGTCAGTAAGTTACAATCAAAGTTTATTCTTTCTTAATCTAATGGTGCTCATTGAACAGGACCAATCCTGTATTTTCCTTACACGAAACCACCATATTTTCCCTTCTTTGGATTACTATAATTACTATTTGAAATAAGTAGTTTTCTTGAAATTCATTTTTTTTTTTTAAATTTCTTGAAATCAAGTGCGGTTCGAGTTACTCGCTCATAGTTGACTCAAATTCACCCCTACTCAAATCCATTTGGTAAGACTTCTTATTAAGTCCAAAGAGTCATGCAACTTCTCTATTATTTAATGAATAAAATGTTTAGTATCTAAATCTATATTGACTTCTAGATTCATATATAAAATTTTCATTAATCTTTTAAAGTGTTGGACCATTGTAAATTTGGAAAACACAGTAAAAATTTGCAATATATCATTAAGAAAATTGAAACATGCTTATTTGAAGAATCATTTTTTGTTCTATTTTTTTCGCGAAAAATAAATAATTTTGAAAATATTTTCCTAAAAAATGATCACTTGAAATAATTAGTTAATAAAAAATATTTTTATTATCAATAATAAATTATACCTTAACATTTTCGTGAACGATGATAATATTTTTTGCTCATTCATTTTTGTAAACGGTATAAGTGATTATTTCTTAAAAATGATCATTGGCATCCCTTAAAATAACTAATCGGTGAAAAAAAAAATGATTATCGACGACAATTTATATTTAGACATTTTCATAATCGGTGAAAAAAACTTTCGTTTGTTCATTTTTGTAGACGACACAAGCAACTATTTTTAAAAAACTCAATTTCCAAATCATTTACTCTCGAGAATCCTACCATATTTTTTTATACATACAAAAACGGAAAAAGACACGTCCTGACACATGCCTACGCATCGCCGCAGTCTTTTAATTTCAAGATACGCGCCATCCGAGGGTCAGCACTGCTACCTTCGTTCCACCACCCTTCTCCCCCTGCTTCCACACCTACAGTTAGAGGAACAACTCATCATCTCCTCACATCTTCTCGATCACCATCCATAGTAATTCCACAATCTCCTCCTTCAAGATCCAAAACCCACTTTGCATCGCGTTCCCTCCCTCACTCGAGCGAAGCAGGAGGAAGAAGAAGAACAACAAGCAGCAGCAGCAGCATCTGGTGAAGGAGCTGTCGGCCTCGACCTTCGACATGGGCGCCCATGAAGACGCTGAGGTCGGGAGGGACATGAGGAAGCCGCTCCTCCGCACGGGGGTGTGGTACGCAATGCAGGGGGAGGCGTCGAAGCAGTCCACCCCCTCCGGATCGGCAAAGAACCTCCACAGCGGCTCTGTTTCCGTCCTGCTCTGTGTGTTGACAGTCGCCTTAGGCTCTGCTCAGTTCGGATTCTCCGTAAGCCCGAATTGGCATAATGTGTTTTAATTCTACCTATCCATCAACCCATCTATCTATCTATTTATTGGCGAGTTCTGTGGTTGTGTAATTCTTGTGCTGTTTCGGATTTCAGTGTGGATATTCGTCTCCTACAGAGGAGGACATAGAAAGCGACCTAGGCCTTTCGGTCTCACAGGTTCGAGTTGCTTCAGGATCTAGAGTCTAATCTTTCAGTTCTAATTTTGGATCTCTTTTTCTTTTGTCAATTGACGCAATGCCTTCTTGATCGCTGTACGATGGTGGATACAGTATTCAATATTTGCCTCCTTGGTGAATGTGGGAGGTATGATTGGGGCAGTCATGAGCGGCCAGATGGCAGAGCACATCGGCCGGAAAGGGGTATGCCACTCATTCTGATCAGCTGCCATTTTCATAGGAGTTTCTTGTATCATTTGTCTTAGACGAATCTTAAGCAGTTTCAGGGTAGCTTTTAGTTCTTTTGGCTTTTTGCTCTTCTGCTGAAATCATTCTTTGGATGATGGGGCAGAATTTTGGAAAATTTCAGCAACTGAAGAGCCAGCATCCTCGGTTTTGAGTGACTTACATTTTTAATTTGATGGAGATTTCAGAATCATTCGAGTCCCTTTCGTGGCTTCTGGCTTTTCAGCATGAGGCTCTAAAGCTCCCACTGGGTTTCTATTGCTTATTATTGGTCAAGCTGTTGATGTGATTCGCTGCATAAAACAAATTTCTGTAATTACAATGATGGAACTTTGTCACTGATTTCTGCGTTGTTGGGCTGATCCGTTTCTTCTAAATGTCCAAAACAATGTCGTTAGGATTGCTTCTGTTGAGAATTCTATAATTTTTGTGTGGACATTGTTAGTTCCTTACAATGTTCAACTGCAGTCTCTGATGATCGCTGCAGTCCCTAATGTCTTAGGGTGGTTGGCAATATCGTTTGCCAAGGTGAGTGATCACTATGGTCAGATAATTCCTGAAATTCGATCAACTACATCCTTATGTACTTCTTGGCTGCTTCTGTAGGATTCCTCCTTCTTATACATAGGAAGGTTGTTGGGGGGATACGGAGTGGGTGTAATTTCTTATGTGGTAATCTTTGGAAAGCTCTTTTCTTGTTAAGCCCTTTGCACTCGTGCACTTTGGCAGCAGTGTGACAAATCTCAATTCTGGCCCTTGTTATCTATAGGTGCCGGTTTACATAGCTGAGATATCGCCCGAGAACATGAGAGGAACCCTGGGATCTGTGAATCAGGTCAACACGCCTACCGCTCTTCATCTTCTGCTTGATTGATACCCTTTCGTTTAATAGTTTTAAAGTTGTTTCAACAAATCGTGGAAAACGCTTGATTTCCCTTTCTTTTAGTAGCTGTCAATCACATTCGGAACATTGTTGGCTTACCTTTTCGGACTATTTGTCAACTGGAGGATCCTTGCTATCTTGGGTAAGTCCACGAAGAGAAAATCATCTTTCGTAAGAGAAGTATATGATGCTGGATGTACTTAACTTTGGACACAATACTTCCAACACAAAAAAAGCCCTCTGTTGTTTCTTTTTTCGGCTAAAAATATACGATGCTTTTGGACATCTCTACTGCCCACATAAATTTTACTTATTAATTTTGAACATAACTCTCTAGAATATACAACGAACAACAGTTCATTTGTTCTACAAACGATGGTGTTTCTTTTATAAGGTCATTGGCCAAGTACACCCATCAGTTTTCTGGGGCTATTTGGTGACACTCAACTCACTTATTTCTTGGTATATTCCTTGATATTGATTTTTAATATTATTTTCAGGGTCTCTGCCATGTCTAATATTGATTCCTGGCTTATTTTTCATCCCAGAGTCTCCTCGATGGTTGGTATGAAATCTTATTTGGTCTTTTCCGTACTTAATTCTTTGTTTGAACCCACCCGTTTATTAACTTCCTGCTCTCATTTCTCCATCCACTGTTTTCTTATGTTTTTCTTCTGCTTTTTATCATTGGAATGGAAAATGCCACAGGCCCAAATGGGTTTGACGCAGGAATTTGAAGCCTCTTTGCAGGTCCTACGGGGATCTGATACTGATATTTCCCTTGAAGTTGATGAAATCAAGGTATTGAAAAGCTTTTCCAACTTGAAGGTTGTAATGTTAAAAAATTGTCATCCGTGCAGTTCTTTGGGCCTTTTCTGCCACAAAAGAACTCGATATAAGATAATGGATGCACTTATGTTTGAACTTCTCTCTTTGTAAAGTAGTATCAATTGTAATGAATTATACACTTTACGCAGAGCTGTGTTGCATCAACAGACAAAACAACAACAATCAGGTTTGCAGAGCTCAAGAAGAAAAGATATTGGTTTCCTTTGATGGTAAATGTTTCACTTGAATCTATCTTGAGCTTTATGATCTCATACATTGACAACTTGTCCCTTCTTGTTTCAAATATATGTGTTGCAGGTAGGTATTGGACTACTTATGCTCCGGCAACTCAGTGGCATCAATGGTGTCTTCTTCTATTCCACCACAATATTTGAAAGTGCAGGTGGCGACTGATTGTGTTGCATTGCAGCCTTATTAGGACCTGCAACTTTAAATCTCTCTCTTGTTCAATGTTACCATCAAGGACTAGGCTGAAAGCTATTCATTATGCTCTTCTCCCAGAAAGATTGCATTTGTCTGTACTTTTTTTCTAATTGAGGATGCAGATATCACATTATGTTAGGTTTAATAAAACAGATTAGTAATCAGATGTTTTCTTTTGCTATTTAAATAGATATGAATAGAGGACTATCAATTGAAGTTGGAGAAAAGCCCTGAACTTGATCTATGCAAGAGTTGTTGAAAGAATTGATTGATATAAATTATCAATATTCCATTAAATTAGCACATTCCATTCCCTAGAGGATATTACTAGCAGATTCTACAAGCCTGCCAAAAAACCAAGAAATTTCTCTTTTTGATTCTGCTTTAGTCAGGATGACCAAAGGCATATTGATCCTTGCTGTTGTTCTGAATAGCATCTGTCTGACGGATGCGACCCAATAAAGCTTCTCTTGGTTTATTAGGCTTCCATTAATGTGCATTGATTTTGAACAGGGATTTCTTCAAGTAATGGCGCAACTGTTGGACTCGGTGCTGTCCAGGTAAAGTGGCGATTCTCTCGGTGGCAGCAATTAAACAGTGCAATAAACTTTTGACCTAATCTGAGGTGTAAGGACCCTTCATGCTGTAGGTTCTTTGCACTGGGGTAGCGACTTGTCTCCCAGATAAAGCAGGCCGAAGGCTGCTTCTCATAGTGCGTATGACAAGATTCTCGCTAAGTTAAGATTCTCTAAAACACGCTCAAATCGGGAACTGAAATCTGTCTTTGCAGGTATCCTCATCTGCAATGACTTTGAGCCTTCTTTTTGTGGCCGTGGTGTTCTATATAGAGGTAAGTACTCCTGTTAGTACAACCCCTTCTTTTCCGATTATCTGCTTTTCTGAGGCTTTGTTCTTCCATATTCTAGAGTTCTGCTTCAGAAGACTCTCAATTATACAGCATAATGGGAATATTGTCGGTTGTCGGGCTTGTGGTATGATCATTTATGGTCACTGTCTGTACTTATTCGTTGTGCATATAAGTTGAAGGGTATGTTCTGAGCGTTATCATATCCAGGCTTTTGTCATCGCCTTCTCTCTGGGAATGGGTTCTATTCCATGGCTTATCATGTCTGAGGTAAGCACAGATCCATAGTCATTTCAATAAATTAATGAATATGTCCTAGCATCCCGTGATTCATGGAGACCAACTTGAAACTTTCTATTCTTTTTGCATGCCAGATTCTTCCGGCAAATATTAAGGGCCATGCCGGCAGCATGGCGACGTTGGCAAACTGGATAACAACTTGGGTGATCACGTTGACAGCAAACTTACTGTTGGATTGGAGCGCCGGAGGTTCTCTCTCCCTCACTCCCTCTCCTCCCCGCAACACGCTCTCTCATGCTTTGACACTTAACTGCTGACTGACATGGCCTTTGCAATTTTGGACAGGTACCTTCACGATCTATGCAGCTGTGGCTGCTTGTAGTACTGTCTTTGTGATACTCTTTGTCCCAGAAACAAAGGGGAGAACTCTGGAAGAGATTCAGTCGTCGTTTTAGATGATCCTTGCGCCTCGTTCTCACATTGGTTTTTGCTGTTGAATAACATGGTAGAGACACGGAAGCATCAAATTCCATCGATAATAGCCAACTCACAAGCCCACCTCAAACCTCATCAATCAACCAAGCACATTTGATCTTTTTGTAAAAATAGGGAGATTTCAGCAGTAACATGATCAAATGAAACTCATGACGAGGAAGACTCCAAGATCAATATCTAGAGATTTCTAAGTTTGAGTAGTCTTCCAATTTAATGTTTCCATTGTCTTAGTCCTTCAATATACTGGACGTGCATTTTCCATTGTAAGCATGCAGATTTTGATTTGACAAAATAAGAGAATTCCACTCAAGTTAGCAGTGTCTTTCTCTGATTCTTCGGAGGCAAACTTTAAAAAGTTCTTTGTCCTTGACTGGTGAAATGCTCCTTTATGCACTGGTTGGGCCCTCTTCTTTTCAGTCATTTTTCCTCAAACATACCAACGACTTCCGTTCCATCAAACGCGTTCACCACTCTCACGAACTCATCATGCATTAGCTGGCTTGAAATTATTCATTTTACGCAATCTCGACTGAAAACTTGAGGAAAAAAAATAATATTGAGTAAGAGTTATGTCTTAATTGAATTCATTCCTTTAGGCTCTATTTGTTTTGCGAAAAAATAGTACATTTTCTGAAAAATGGTACATTTTCTGAAAAATGTTATCTTGAAAGTCATTTCCCAAGAAAATAAAAATAATTTTCGGTAATTGGCTAAAATAAAAAATAACTCAAAAATATTTTCCGACATTTAGAATCAAAAATCTAATTTAATTTTCCTAAATAGACATTCGCTATTTGGGCACTAGTGACTTGCGCACAATAGCTAGGTCCCAATCATGGGCATTGAGGTCCCAAGTCTAGCCTTGATGGACCTAGGCTCGCGTGTCGAATACCCTAACACTGGCGTTGGGGTCCTGAACCTAGCGTCATTGAACCCAAGCTCAAGCATTGAGGACTCGATCTTGAGCCTACCCTCAACAAATGCAAGCTCGAGCGTAGGGTATCCGAGCATGGGCACTATGGTCTCAAGCTTAGGTGTTGGGGACCCAAGCACGGGCATCGAGGTCTTAGGGGCTCAGTCTCGATGGACTCGGGCATGAGCACCAAGGAACCTAATAGGGACACTAAGGTCCGAGCCTCTACCTCAATGGACCCGAGCTTAGGCGTGGGAGATTCGGGCATTGGTAAGGGGACTAGTATCTTGGCCTTGGCCTCAATGGACTATAACTCGGACTCGGGCTAGGATGGCAGAGACCTAGGCATGGCTTTTTGGGTCTCGAGCTTGGCTTTTATAGACTTGGGCCCAGCCTCCATGGACCAACGCACACGCGTTGAGAACCCAAGGCATAGGCACCGATGTCTCAAGCCCTCCCTCTATAAAATCGATTTAGGGCAACAAGGAGCCAAGAAACAGTTCGGGGTCCTAAGCCTCGCCTCTATGAACTTGGGCTCAAGTGTTGGGGGACCTAGCTAGTGGCACCAAGGTTTCAGGCACTCACACTAGTGTCCTAAGCCATAGCTTTGTTGACTCGACCCTAGGCATCGGGGTTTTAAGCTTGCCCTCTTTGGACTCAATATTGGACTCGATGAACTTGGCCCTAGCTTCTAGACTCAAGATCGCTACGAATGACCTAGGAACAAGCATTAGAATTCTTGTGTCCATGTGCAGAATTTTAGGTTCAAGGGTAATATTTTGTCATATTTTGAAAAATTATTTTTGATTTTATTTTAAAATCATTTTTCTAAATTTAAGCATGGGTTTTTTTTTTTTTAAATTAGGATAATATTTTTTGTCATTCACGAACTGCAATTAAAAACTAATTTTCCGACAGCTAGTAGTCACGTTATATCTGCATCTGGCGTTCCTTATCATTCGTGCTATGATGTCTCCCGATCCTTCTTTCTGAAAAAAGTCAAAGCACAAATTAAAGTACTCTAACTACGGGGCATAGACTCCTTTATTCCTCCTCTTTTTCTTAAAAAAAATTATCTATTTTGTGGATCTGTCTAGCAAAAAACTATGGATTGAATCGATGGACAGTTCCAGCGTTGTACTTAGGGTGCAAATTCCAAAAGGCAGATAACGAAAAAACCTTTCCAAATACTTCAAAGCTGAAAAGAAAAACCTGCATCACATGAAAGTCGTGTTCATTAGAATATTAACCCGCGGAAGTCATGTTTATTAGAATATACACACGTTCGTGGCAACGGGACCGAAAAGACTTAATAATCACAACGTATTTAATCTTTTAATTACAGTGGAAATTTGGTATTGTAGTTTGCTTGATGGTTTTCAATTTTTCAACATTTGGAGCACTCTCTACGAATCTCAATTTGGCAAAATATATTTTTTACTAATGTTTAGACTGTTTTATGTATATATTCTAGGTATCTGAAGATTCTTCTATAAACCAATTGAAAAATAACTCCAAATTACCTTTATATGTAAATATGCTTATAATTTTAGAGTAGGAAGACTTATCAAAATGATAACTTTCAAGGTCATCAATGTTTTGTCACACTAAAAACAATGTGATAGTTTTTAAAATGATATCTCATGTTATGCTAAATGTTTCGATGACTCAATTAGTTTTTTTTTTTTTTTTTTTTTTAAGTTTTGATAAGGTTATGTGTCTCCTTTGCATATGGTGAACTCACAATCATGTATAAGACATATTAGCATGCAATCATCATCATTATTTCAAATTGTTTCTCTTTTAAATAGGGTCAACCTGTTAAATAGAGATTTTGACACTTATAAATTATTAGGGTCAAATTTTGTAACAGAACTTTGAGTTATGTGACCTTATGATTATGGAAGGGAAAAATACTAAAAAATTCATAAACAAATCGCATTGGTACCAATTCAATCTTAAATATTTCAATTGTACTAATTTAGTGCTAAAATTGTTTACATTTATACCAATTCAATCCATTTGACCAATTTAGATCGAAAATTGTTGACGTAGATGTCGACCGCTCTACGTGGCACGGCTGGTATTTACATAGATATTTTAAGATATTTTAAGATATATTTTTTTATTGTTTACTTTTTAAAATTTTCCCCCTTTTTTTCTTTCCTTTTTTTTTCCCTTTAGACTATGGTCGGCGATCACACCGCCATAGGCGAGAGCCGACAACGGTGTCATGGCCCCAGCCAACCACAACCAAGGGTCGCCCTCGCCAAATCTAGCGAGGGCATAACCCTTATGGCTTGGGCGAGGGCGACTCCCGCCAAATCTAGCTAGGGCTCGACCCTAGCTAGAGGTTGTGGGGGCGACCCTTGTCGAGCCCTCACCTAGGCTGGGGTCATGCCCTTGCTAGATCGATGAGGAGGGCCGCGATGCTTGTGCTTGTGGCCAATCGCTGGCTATGGTCGGTATCAACCACAGTCCAAAGAAAAGAAAGGGGAAAAAGTTTTAAAATAGTAAAAAAAATTCTGAACAAAATTATTAAAATATTATAAAAAAAAATGTCCACCTCGGTGACGGTCATGCCATTTCAATAATTTCCTATTTAAATTCGCCAGATCAATTAAATTAGTACCATTATGAAAATATTTAGGACTAAATTGGTCCAATTGAAAGGTTTAAAATTGAATTGGTACCAATGTAAGGTTTGGGACTTTTTTGGTACTTTTCCAGATTATGCAAATATTTGATGAAAGAAAAGGAGTTAGTTAACATAGCTTAAAAAATATAAAGATGATCAAAGATAGTAAGTGATAAGTTAAAATAACAAAGCAATGATGCAAATTGGGTTAGTATGTTAATTCTCTAAAGAGGGATCTTGTTCTACTATCCTAAAAATAGTCATGACAAGCGCTCCTAGTTTTATTTTACTTCCATTTACGATTTTAAAGAAAATTAAATTCTAAGTGATAATAAAAAAGAATGATAACTAAATTTGTATACATCAAATAATAATTGATTGGATTTATGTGGAGTCATTCTTTAAGATATTAGAACTTACTTATGTGTTAAAGTTTAAATTAACTTAATAAGAAAAGGAGACTATAAAAACAAAGTGATGAAAAACAAAAATAAAAAAAAAAGGTTGAGATTAGGTGCATCATATTATAATATACGAAATTTTTTTAAAGGAATAAGAAAAAATAAGGGAGTAGTTAAAAAAAATGAAAAACTAAAGTCCACTTGCATTAATTCTAGACTCTCACTGATTCCCTTAAAGACCTCAGCATCAATCTTAATTATGCCCAGAACTTTTTTTTGTCTAAAAAAATCCTCAATTTTCACTTTAATCCTAAGTGAAAAGTAAAGATGTACTATCTTCTAGTCAGTAAGTTACAATCAAAGTTTATTCTTTCTTAATCTAATGGCGCTCATTGAACAGGACCAATCCCGTATTTTCCTTACACGAAACCACCATATTTTCCCTTCCTTGGATTACTATAATTACTATTTGAAATAAGTAGTTTTCTCGAAATTCATTTTTTTAATCTCTTGAAATCAAGTGCGGTTCGAGTTACTCGCTCATAGTTGACTCAAATTCGCCCCTACTCAAATCCATTTGGTAAGACTTCTTATTAATTCCAAAGAGTCATGCAACTTCTCTATTATTTAATAAATAAAATGTTTAGTATCTAAATCTACACCAACTTGTAGATTCGTATATAAAATTTTCATTAATCTTTTAAAGCTTGGGAAAATCTCAAATAAGCGCCTGAAGTGGGTTCATTTTCTCAAAAAAAGGATCCAAAGTGGATACTGTATCAAATAAGGACCCAAAGTGGCTAATTTTGTCTCAAATGAGGATCCAAACTTTTAATATTATTTACAGCTTGGGGTAGTTTTGTCCAAGAACATTTTTTCTTTAATTTTTTTTCTTTCTTCATCTTCCTCACACCTCCTCCTTCACTCTACATTCCCTCCTTCTTCAACACCATAATCAGGGCCCCTACCAATGACCTTGTGAGCTTCATGTCATCACGTAGTTGGTCCTAGTGACAAGAAGTCGGATTGGAGTTATTAGCTACCGGTCACCTTCTCGGATACTAAACTCCTCAGTTCCTCAAGATGCATCAAATCTCGGCTCGCTTGTGCTTAGCCTAAAGCTCGGATTGACCTCCATCTGATGACAAAGATGCTGGATTTTCTATCAGGGGCAGCGGTTGATGAGGTCAAGAGCTTGAATAGGACTTGTCAATGGCAACAATGGGGCAACGAAGTACAACAATTTCTACAGTTAATGAAGTCAAATACGACTAATGATCAATCTCAAAATGTGGTATAGATTGAGGAGAAGAGCTGTGTCGATGAGAATGGCAAGAGTGTGAGTGGGTGTCTCCAAACTAGGGATTATTGAAAGGAGCCATTGGCATTGTAAAGGGGAAGGGGGATCTTTGAAAGATTGAATTTACGCAAGAGAGGCAAACCTAAATTTGAAATTGATGAAGCAAACTCTTGCCGAGGTTGAAATAGTCGCCAGCTAAAACGAAACTGTTCTTTGGCGTGAAATTATTGATCACCAAGTGTTAATTGAATAGAGGCATAAGTTAGTCAAACAAGACGATATGGCAATGCTTGGATATTGCTACTCTATTGTTGGCAAGCAGGACCGAAAACAGTACAAAAAATTGCACTTGCTGGGTTAGCGGAAGGCCTAGAATAAGTGGAGTTTGATGCACTCTCGAGATGAGAGAAATACGTCGCCAAAGGGATTAGTTGCATAGCTTGGGAGTTGGACAAGAATTTGAGTCTCAGCAAAAGCAAATTCATATTATGGTTTTGAGATCAGAATTTACGATGAATGTTGGAATAAAAAGAACTTATTTTTGAAAGCTCATTTCGGCTTCGTGGAATTGTCTACAAACCATTTTGAGGAGCGAAATTTAAAATTTTCAATGAGTTAGACTACATTGTAATGGCTTGTGTTAAAGAAAACGCAATCTTTGTCATATAACGAGATGACACAAAGAGCGGTGGAAAGGCTAATAATGGAGGTGATGTAGAGAGTGAGAAAGATGAAGAAAGAAAAAAGAAGAAAGAGAGAGACAAAAAATAAACAACAATGTTCTTGGATAAAAGTACCCTTGATTGTGAATAAAATTAGAAGTTTAGATCCTTAATTGAGAGTAAGTTAGCCACTCTGGGTCCTTATTTAAGACACTGTCCACTTTAGGTTATTTTTTGAGAAAATGGCTCCACTTCAGGTCTTTATTTGAGATTTTCCCTTAAAGTTTTGGGCCATTGTAAATTTGTAAAACAAAGTAAAAAATTGCAATATATCATTAAGAAAATTGAAACATGCTTATTTGAAGAATCATTTTGGGCTCTATTTTTTTTTTGCCAAAAATGAATGATTTTGAAAATATTTTCCTAAAAATGATCGCTTGAAATAATTAATAAATAAATAAAAATATTTTCATTATCAACAATAAATTATACCTTAACATTTTCATGAATGATGGTGATATTTTTTTTCGTTCATTTTTGTAAACGATATAAGTGATTATTTCTAAAAACAATCATTTGCATCGCTTAACATAACTAATCAATGAAAAATATTTTTATTATCCACATCAATTTATGTTAAGACATTTTCATAATCGGTGAAAAAAATTTCCGTTCGTTCATTTTTGTAGACGACACAAGCAATTATTTTTAAAAATCTCAATTTTCAAATTATTTACTCCGGAGAATCCTACCATATTTTTTTTATAAATACAAAAACGGAAAAAGACACGTCCCGACGCACGCCTTCGTATCGCCGCAATCTTTTCAATTCAAGATACGCGCCATCCGAGGGTCAGCACTGCCACCTTCGTTCCACCACCCTTCTCCCCCTGCTTCCACACCTACTGTCACACCCCAAAAACTACAAAGAATGGGGATGACACGGCCGTCCTTCTTTACAAAGAACGCAGCCTCAAACACAACCAACAAACTGATATTAACTTATATATATAAATATCGATAAACCTTCAATTTGGTTGCAACATCGAGTTTCTATAATCCGCCAAAAGTAGAAAATAGATATACGTTTAAACTCAGACGATCCAACTACTAGTAAGTATCATTGCACCACTTCCTTGAACCATACCAAAAACAAAATAGAACTCCCCAAAAGTTTCCCACCGACTACGCACTCGCTCTATTCGCCGCTAGCGAAGGAACCTGAAAAGATTAAATGAGGAATGGGATGAGCAACCACAGCTCAGTGAGTAGTACATATCTTCTAAGCAGATCGACCAACCACTATGCACGTATACAAAGTAATACCAAACTTCATAACGCCAACTCAATATATAAAATAAGTATTTAATCTTATAAGAGTTATTTCTTATCATCAAAGATTTATAGTAATAGGGAAAACTCATAAAGTCAAGTATCAATGGTTGAATCCATTGAATAATCTCCATCAAAAACACATATCAATGGTCTATCCATTGATCAATCTTTGCTCAATAACTAACCATGGTCACGACACAACGCCTTGTGACAAGGCGACCAAGATTCTCCCCTTGGTAAGGTCTCCACCTACAAAGCCGGTGGCTAGGCCCAGAAGGATATCCTAAACTTGGTATGCATACCCCAAAAACCCATTACTGGATTCACAGTCATATTGAGCATAAATAACCATTCTCCAATACCAGAAATCCAATCCAAAAATCAATATCTCAAACCAAACAAATAACATTTTGCAACATAGCCCATCATCCATTTTCATATTTGTTTCTCAAATCATCATAAACCTTTTCATAAATCATTCGCAAAACAATTTCATATATGTTTCTCCACAAACCTTGTATAATGTGCTTTTTCAAAGGTTCACAATCAACCAAAGGGTAGCAATTGCTCGATCTGACTTTTATGCAATAAAAATGCTCTTCTTGATTCAATATATATACATACATACTTCAAGACATGATCTTATAAAACCAAAGAAGATATAGTACCACTCACCTCCTCGTCGACGACCAAACGACGAACGATACTCGTATCGTCAAATTCAAGGTCCTATCAAATAACCGAGAAAAATGTTAAAATCTAATAAAACTCTATCTCTACTTCGAAACAACTAAATTACGCCTTAACTCTAACAAAAGGACTTCTACGTGCTAACAAATCGCATATCCAAAGCGATTGTTCAAGCCATTCACAACACGAAATTTAAGTGCAAAACTTGATTGCGCCTTAACTTTCTCTTCCGAACTCCGATCTGAACGTACTTATATTCAATAGAGAGCTCTTGAAACATATCACAAGAATCCCAACTTGGCCATCCTAAAATCAAGCCGAAAAATGACAAAATACGGGCCCAAAGCTGCTGGACGCGTACTGTTCACTGCGCGTGGGAAACTTTGAAATTTTGTTTCGGACAAACCATAAGCTCAAATCACAATCCGTAAAATCCCATGGCTCCACAACACCCTAAATTACCATTCTTGCAAAAATACACGGCTCAACGACTCCAAAATTAGACATCGCTGCTCAGTTTTCCAAAAATTTCGAATTTAAGTCCTAAATCCAAAAATTACTTCACTCGGACGAACGAGGGCTTGATCTCTTACCGGGTGTCGTGTTATGAAGTCGAGTCGGCTTAGCGAGGCATCCAAGACGTGCACATGCTGAAACTCCGTTCCTTTCTTCCCATTTCTCCTCTTCTTCTTCTTTTTCCTTGTTCTTTTTGGTCGAGGAAACTCTCAGTTTTTTTTTTTTTGTTTAACCGAACCCTCTCCCCTCTCCTTTTTGCTTTAATGACTTTTCGGTTTCTTTTTTTTTTTTTTTTTTTTTTTCAGTTTCTTCTTTTGGGTCATTTGCAACTTCTTTTGCTATTACTTCTTTTGGGGCCCACTAACCTAATGTTACATTCTACCCTCCTTAAAAAATTTCGTCCTCGAAATTTGCATGTACTTCAATCGTGAAACAAGTGAGGGTATTTGTGTCTTGCCTCCTCCTCGAGTTCCCAAGTAGCCTCTCTCTCGGTGTGGTTTTGCCATTGTATTTTCACATAAGGGATAGTTCGTCGCCGCAACACCTGATCTTTCTTATCAACAATGCGAATAGGCTGCTCCTCATATGTTAAGTTCTCCTGTAATCTCAATGGAGTAAAGTCTAGCACATGTTCAGGATTTGGTACATATTTCCGCAACAAAGAGACATGGAACACATTATGGACACCTGATAGTGCCGGTGGCAAAGCTAATTTATAAGCGACTTCACCAATTTTCTCCAAGATCAAGAATGGTCCCACGTACCTTGGACTTAACTTCCCACGTGTGTCAAATCTCATTACACCCTTTGTAGGAGAAACTTTTAAGAATACGTGATCCCCCACACTAAATTCTAACTTGCGTCTTTTTAGATCCGCATAACTTTTTTCGACGACTTTGAGCCGTTCCGAGACGTTCTCGAACTAACCTAACTTTCTCTTCGATTGTTGAATGAACTCGGGGCCGTTAGTCTTTTCTCACCAACGTCGTCCCAACAAATAGGACTTCTACATTTTCGGCCATATAAAGCTTCAAAGGGTGTCATCTTAATCTTTGGAGTGATAACTGTTGTTATAAGAAAATTCTGCCAAATGCAGATGTTCATCCCAAGAACCGCCGAAGTCAATGATGCATGATCTCAACATATCCTCTAATGTCTCCGGATCGTTCTCTCTCTTTGTCCATCTGTTTGTGGATGGAAAGCTGTACTCAAGTTGAGTTTAGTGCCCAATGCTCCTTGCAAACTCTTCCAAAAGTTAGACACGAACCTAGGATCCCTATCGAAACAATGCTTACTTTGGGACTCCATGAAGCTTCACTATCTCATTAACATATCGCTTTGCCATATCTTCCATTGAAAGGCCAAATCGATATGATAGAAAGTGAGCAGACTTAGTCAATCGATCGACTATCACCCATATAGCATTCTTACCACTTGGCGTCCTCGGTAGACCGACTACAAAGTCCATGGCAATATGCTCCCACTTCCATTTAGGTATCTCTAGAGGTTGCAAGCGCCCACCTGGTTTCGATGCTCAATTTTCACTTGCTGGCAAACTAAACATTGATCGACAAATTTTACAATATCATTTTTCATGTTGATCCACCAAAAGTTTTCTCTCAAGTCCTTATACATTTTAGTGCTTCCCGGATGAATTGAAAATCTAGTACCGTGAGCTTCTTGGGATCTCCTTTTCAGATTTGAGTCCTCGGGAACACATAGTCGACCACGAAACCTCAAGGATCCATCTACGTGTAAACCAAAATCCGCTTGTCTTCCGGCTTCCACACTTTCTCTAATTTTTCGTAATTGTGGGTCTTCATTCCGTTTAACCTTAATTTCGTCAATCAACATAGGTTGTACTTGAAGATTAGCTAATTGAGCACCAAGTTGCTGCACCAACACCTCCAAGTCTAACTTCCTCATATCTTCAAGAATAGATTTCTGAGAAGTGAGCAAAGCTGCCATATTTCCAAAGGACTTACGACTCAAAGCATCCGCTACCACATTAGCCTTACCCGGATGGTAATTAATGGACAAGTCATAATCCTTCAAAAGTTCTAGCCATCTTCTTTGCCTCATGTTCAATTCTTTTTGAGTAAAGATATACTTGAGACTCTTGTGATCGGTAAAAACTTCACATTTTTCACCATACAAATAGTGCCGCCATATCTTCAAGGCCAACACAAGCGCCGCTAACTCCAAATCATGAGTGGGGTAATTCTTCTCATGTAATTTTAATTGTCTAGAAGCGTAGGCAACAACTTTGCTATCTTGCATAAGAACACAACCCAAACCTTCTTTGGATGCGTCGCGAAGAGATTACGAAGCCACCACTTCCGGACGGTAGAGTTAGAATAGGAGCCGACACCGGCCGTCTCTTCAACTCTTGAAAACTGCGTTCACATTGGTCTGACCATTCAAATTTAACTTTTTTCTGAGTTAGACGGGTAAGTGGACCAGCAATCTTTGAGAACCCCTTTACAAATCGCCTATAGTAGCCGGCTAGCCCAAGAAAACTTCTCACTTCGTAATATTTGTTGGACGATTCCACTTAACAACCTGCTTCAACCTTCTTTGGGTCTACCGATATGCCATCTTTCGAAATCACATGACCCAAGAATTCTATATGATTAAGCTTTAAGTCACACTTACTAAATTTGGCATACAACTTCTTTTCATGCAAAGTTTGCAAGACAAATCTCAAGTGTTGTTCGTGTTCCTCTACACTCTTCGAATATACTAGGATGTCATCAATGAACACCACAATAAATTTGTCTAGATATTCCCTGAACACCCTGTTCATCAAGTCCATGAAGGCAGCAGGCGCGTTTGTTAATCCAAAAGGCATGAGAAATTCATAATGGCCATACCTTGTTAAAGCGGTTTTAGGCACATCATCTATCTTTATCTTCAATTGATGATACCTTAACGAAGGTCGATCTTGGAAAATACCCGAGCTCCCGAAGTTGATCAAATAAATCCTCAATCCGAGGCAAAGGATATTTGTTTTTGACCGTTACCTTGTTAAGCTCTCGATAATCTATGCAAAGCCGCATACTACCATCCTTCTTTTTCACAAATAGAACAGAGCTCCCCAAGGTGAAACACTGGGTCCGATGAAACCCTTATCCAAGAGCTCTTGTAGCTGCGTTTTCAATTCTTTTAATTCGGTGGGTGCCATCCGATATGGTGCCTTAGAGATTGGTGCTGTACCGGGCATCAATTCAATACAAAACTCAATTTCTCTATCAAGAGGCAAGCTCGGTAAATCCTCGGGAAATACACTTGGAAACTCTCTAACGACAGGGGACATCTTCCAACTTTACTACAACCTTACTTGTGTCTTTTACACAAGCTAAATAACCACAACAACATTTTCTCAAAAGTTTCCTCGCTTGCAAAGACGAGATCAACCTTGGAGAAGTGTTTTCACAACTTCCCGAAAAAGAGAATTCAGGTTGATTCGAAAGTCTAAATATTACTTTCTTTGAAAAACAGTCAACAATAGCACGATAGGTAGATAACCAATCCATCCCTATAATAACATCGAAATCTCGAATATTTAACTCCACTAGATCCACGGGCATTTCAACATTGTTAATCCGAATCACACATCTCTTGAACACATGATGACCAACTAAGAAATCGCCGGTAGGAGTATCAACACACAATTCACATTCAAGAGGGTCGGGCAACACATCAAGCTTCCTTGCAAATTCGGTTGAAATGAAGGAGTGCGTAGCACGGGGTCAAATAACGCATAAGCACAATGCGAGGCAATAGAAATATTACCGCAACCACCTTTGCGTTAGATCGCCGCATCCTCCTTCGTCATTGCAAAAACTTTCCCACTTGTACTTTGTCTTTGTTGGTTCTCTTGGGGCCTACCAACGAAAGGGGTATTCCTCCGCCCGAAAACACTTGGTGTGCTAGGTGCCCTTGTCGCCCACATAGATTACATGATCTATTGCCAATAGGAGGATTCTTTCGTGTAGGACAATCTCGCATCATGTGTCCCGCTTTCCCACATGAGAAGCATACTCCAATTTTCCGATAACACTCACCGTGATGATAATTTCCACATGTATTACAGGGGCCTTGGTTACTTGGATTTCTGAACTGTCCTGGCCGGCTGAAGCCTCTTCGCCTTCCACTACCATCAGTATGGCTACCTTGCACATTTGTGGGCTTAAACCTTTTGGGTTGAGGCGCTCCTTGTGTGCCATGCTTTAGAATGCTTTGTTCCACCTTGATTGCTCGTTCTAGTACATCTTTATAAGTTGTTAATACGAAAGGTGCAAGTGCGGAATTAATCTCAGGTCGGAGCCCTCTTAGGAAATGGTCGGCCTTATCTTCCTCATTTGCTACCAAGTGCTCCGCAAATCTACTCAATTGATTAAAGCGGACTGAATACTCCAAAACGTGGAGTCACCCTGAGATACATGTACAAAGTCGCCCTTCATCTTTGCCTGGAATGACTTTGGGAAGAATTGAGCATTGAACGCCTTTTTAAAGTCCTCCCAGGATATGATAACATCCCTACCTCCAAGACTTGGCTTCATTCCATCCCACCAAAACTCGCTTCACCTTCCGGTATTGGGTGGCAAATTTAACTTTCCGATCCTCGGGAACCTCTTGACTTCAAAGATCCCATCAATCTTTTTAATCCAACGCTCGGCCCGCAAGAGGATCGCTTTCCCATCAAAAGTGGGTGGTTTCGCCTTTCTAAAATGGGCAAAAGTGCCGAACCATCCGTCGCTCCATCTCCAGTTAATTCTTTTGCTTGGCGATACCAATGGATCATTGCTTGTTCAAATTCAGTTGAACGGGTTGGCTCTTGATCCTCTTCTCTGACTTCATGCAAGTCAGGACTCCTATCATAATGGTCCTCAAGTCTCCTTCTCAAAGACGCACCGCGAGAAGCTTGAGGCATGTCGCTAGCCTCAGGGGTAGCAACTCGTTTGCCTCTACGACTCCTACGAAGTGAGGCAAGTGTCTCAGAGTCGGTACTCATGATCACCTGAATCCAAGAATGAAACTACACCTTAGAATCTAGAAGACTAACGCAAAAATAAAATCTATCACACAACCTCACAACGTCCCATAACTACACCCAAAAAGATCAAAACTTAGGCTCTGATACCAAAAATTGTCACACCCCAAAAACTACAAAGAATGGGGATGACACGGCCGTCCTTCTTTACAAAGAACGCAGCCTCAAACACAACCAACAAACTGATATTAACTTATATATATAAATATCTCGATAAACCTTCAATTTGGTTGCAACATCGAGTTTCTATAATCCGCCAAAAGTAGAAAATAGATATACGTTTAAACTCAGACGATCCAACTACTAGTAAGTATCATTGCACCACTTCCTTGAACCATACCAAAAACAAAATAGAACTCCCCAAAAGTTTCCCACCGACTACGCACTCGCTCTATTCGCCGCTAGCGAAGGAACCTGAAAAGATTAAATGAGGAATGGGATGAGCAACCACAGCTCAGTGAGTAGTACATATCTTCTAAGCAGATCGACCAACCACTATGCACGTATACAAAGTAATACCAAACTTCATAACGCCAACTCAATATATAAAATAAGTATTTAATCTTATAAGAGTTATTTCTTATCATCAAAGATTTATAGTAATAGGGAAAACTCATAAAGTCAAGTATCAATGGTTGAATCCATTGAATAATCTCCATCAAAAACACATATCAATGGTCTATCCATTGATCAATCTTTGCTCAATAACTAACCATGGTCACGACACAACGCCTTGTGACAAGGCGACCAAGATTCTCCCCTTGGTAAGGTCTCCACCTACAAAGCCGGTGGCTAGGCCCAGAAGGATATCCTAAACTTGGTATGCATACCCCAAAAACCCATTCTTTTGGATTCACGGTCATATTGAGCATAAATAACCATTCTCCAATACCAGAAATCCAATCCAAAAATCAATATCTCAAACCAAACAAATAACATTTTGCAACATAGCCCATCATCCATTTTCATATTTGTTTCTCAAATCATCATAAACCTTTTCATAAATCATTCGCAAAACAATTTCATATATGTTTCTCCACAAACCTTGTATAATGTGCTTTTTCAAAGGTTCACAATCAACCAAAGGGTAGCAATTGCTCGATCTGACTTTTATGCAATAAAAATGCTCTTCTTGATTCAATATATATACATACATACTTCAAGACATGATCTTATAAAACCAAAGAAGATATAGTACCACTCACCTCCTCGTCGACGACCAAACGACGAACGATACTCGTATCGTCAAATTCAAGGTCCTATCAAATAACCGAGAAAAATGTTAAAATCTAATAAAACTCTATCTCTACTTCGAAACAACTAAATTACGCCTTAACTCTAACAAAAGGACTTCTACGTGCTAACAAATCGCATATCCAAAGCGATTGTTCAAGCCATTCACAACACGAAATTTAAGTGCAAAACTTGATTGCGCCTTAACTTTCTCTTCCGAACTCCGATCTGAACGTACTTATATTCAATAGAGAGCTCTTGAAACATATCACAAGAATCCCAACTTGGCCATCCTAAAATCAAGCCGAAAAATGACAAAATACGGGCCCAAAGCTGCTGGACGCGTACTGTTCACTGCGCGTGGGAAACTTTGAAATTTTGTTTCGGACAAACCATAAGCTCAAATCACAATCCGTAAAATCCCATGGCTCCACAACACCCTAAATTACCATTCTTGCAAAAATACACGGCTCAACGACTCCAAAATTAGACATCGCTGCTCAGTTTTCCAAAAATTTCGAATTTAAGTCCTAAATCCAAAAATTACTTCACTCGGACGAACGAGGGCTTGATCTCTTACCGGGTGTCGTGTTATGAAGTCGAGTCGGCTTAGCGAGGCATCCAAGACGTGCACATGCTGAAACTCCGTTCCTTTCTTCCCATTTCTCCTCTTCTTCTTCTTTTTCCTTGTTCTTTTTGGTCGAGGAAACTCTCAGCTTTTTTTTTTTTTTTTTTTGTTTAACCGAACCCTCTCCCCTCTCCTTTTTGCTTTAATGACTTTTCGGTTTCTTTTTTTTTTTTTTTTTCAGTTTCTTCTTTTGGGTCATTTGCAACTTCTTTTGCTATTACTTCTTTTGGGGCCCACTAACCTAATGTTACACCTACAGTCAGAGGAACAACTCATCATCTCCTCACATCTTCTCGATCACCATCCATAGTAATTCCACAATCTCCTCCTTCAAGATACAACATCCACTTCGCATCGCGCTCCCTTCCTCACTCGAGCTAAGGAGGAGGAAGAAGAAGAAGAACAAGCAGCAGCAGCAGCAGCAGCAGAAGAATATGCTGAAGGAGTTGTCGGCCTCGAGCTTCGGCATGGGCGCCCATGAAGACGCTGAGGTAGGGAGGGACCTGAGGAAGCCGCTCCTCCGCACGGGGGTGTGGTACGCAATGCAGGGGGAGGTGTCGAAGCAGTCCACCCTCTCCAAATCGGCAAAGAACCTCCGCAGTGGCTCTGTTTCCGTCCTGCTCTGTGTGTTGATAGTCGCCTTAGGCTCTGCTCAGTTCGGATTCTCCGTAAGCCCGAATTGGCATAATGTGTTTTAATTCTACCTATCCATCAACCCATCTATCTATCTATTTATTGGCGAGTTCTGTGGTTGTGTAATTCTTGTGCTGTTTCGGATTTCAGTCTGGATATTCGTCTCCTACAGAGGAGGACATAATGAGCGACCTAGACCTTTCGGTCTCGCAGGTTCGACTTGCTTTTCAGTTCCGGTTTTGCATCTCTGTTTTTTTCTGTCAACTGACGCAATGCCTTCTTGATCGCTGTACAATGTTGGATACAGTATTCAATATTTGCCTCCTTGGTGAATGTGGGAGGTATGATTGGGGCAGTCATGAGCGGCCAGATGGCAGAGCACATCGGCCGGAAAGGGGTATGCCACTCATTTTGATCAGCTGCCATTTTAATAGGAGTTTCTTGTATCATTTGTCTTAGACGAATCTTAAGCAATTTCAGGGTAGCTTTTAGTTCTCTTGGCTTTTTGCTCTTCTGCTGAAATCATTCTTTGGATGATGCGGCAGAATTTTGGAAAATTTCAGCAACTGAACAGCCAGCATCGTTGGTTTTGAGTGACTTACATTTTTAATTTGATGGAGCTTTCAGAATCATTCGAGTACCTTTCATGGCTTCTGGCTTTTCAGCATGAGGCTCTAATCCCACTGGGTTTCTATCGCTTATTATGGGTCAAGCTGTTGATGTGATTCGCTGCCTAAAACAAATTTCTGCATAAGATGAATAAATAACTGTACAATCTAACCAGATATTACAATGATGGAACTTTGTCACTGATTTCCTGCGTTGTTGGGCCGATCTGTTTCTTCTATATGTCCACAACAATGTCCTTAGGATTGCTTCTGTTGAGAGTTCTATAATTTGTGTGGACACTGTTAGTTTCTTACAATGTTCAACTGCAGGCTCTGATGATCGCTGCAGTCCCTAATGTCTTAGGGTGGTTGGCAATATCGTTTGCCAAGGTGAGTGATCACTATGGTCAGATAATTCCTGAAATTTAATCAACTACATCCTTATGTACTCTCCTTGGCTGCTTCTGTAGGATTCCTCATTCTTATACATAGGAAGGTTGTTGGGGGGATATGGAGTGGGTGTAATTTCTTATGTGGTAATCTTTGGAAAGCTCTTTTCTTGTTAAGCCCTTTGCACTCGTGCACTTTGGCAGCAGTGTGACAAATCTCAATTCTGGCCCTTGGTATCTATAGGTGCCGGTTTACATAGCTGAGATATCGCCCGAGAACATGAGAGGAACCCTGGGATCTGTGAATGAGGTCGACACGCCTACCGCTCTTCATCTTCTGCTTGATTGATACCCTTTCATTTAATAATTTTAAAGTTGTTTCAACAAATCATGGAAAACGCTTGATTTCCCTTTCTTTTAGTAGCTGTCAGGCACATTCGGAACATTGTTGGCTTACCTTTTCGGACTATTTGCCAACTGGAGGATCCTTGCTATCTTGGGTAAGTCCACGAAGAGAAAAATCATCTTTTGTAAGAGAAGTATATGATGCTGGATGTACTTAACTTCGGACACAATACTTCCAACACAAAAAAAGCCCTCTGTTGTTTCTTTTTTTTTGGCTAAAAATATACGATGTTTTTGGACATCTCTACTGCCCACATAAATTTTACTTATTAATTTTGAACATAACTCTCTAGAATATACAACGAACAACAGTTCATTTGTTCTACAAATGATGATGTTTCATGTATAAGGTCATTGGCCAAGTACACTCATCAGTTTTCTGGGGCTATTTGGTGACACTTAACTCACTTATTTCTTGCTATATTCCTTGATATTGATTTTTAATATTATTTTCAGGGTCTCTGCCATGTCTAATATTGATTCCTGGCTTATTTTTCATCCCAGAGTCTCCTCGATGGTTGGTATGAAATCTTATTTGGTCTTTTCCGTACTTAATTCTTTGTTTGAACCCACCCGTTTATTAACGTCCTGCTCTCATTTCTACATCCACTGTTTTCTTGTGCTTTTCTTCTGCTTTATGTTCATTGGAATGGAAAAGGCCACAGGCCAAAATGGGTTTGACACAGGAATTTGAAGCCTCTTTGCAGGTCCTACGGGGATCTGATACTGATATTTCCCTTGAAGTTGATGAAATCAAGGTATTCAAAAGCTTTTCCAACTTGAAGGTTGTAATGTTAAAAAATTGTCATCGGTGCAGTTCTTTGGGCCTTTTCCGCCGCAAAAGAACTCGATATAAGATAATGGATGTACTTATGCTCGAACTTCTCTCTTTGTAAAGTAGTATCAATTGTAATGAATTATATACTTCGTGCAGAGCTGTGTTGCATCAACAGACAAAAGAATAGCAATCACGTTTGCAGAGCTCAAGAAGAAAAGATATTGGTTTCCTTTGATGGTAAATGTTTCACTTGAATCTATCTTGAGCTTTATGATCTCATACCTTGACATCTTGTCCCTTCTTGTGTCAAATATATGCGTTGCAGGTAGGTATTGGACTACTTATGCTCCGGCAACTCAGTGGCATCAATGGTGTTGCCTTCTATTCCACCACAATATTTGAAAGTGCAGGTGGCGACTGATTGCGTTGCACTGCAGCCTTATGTTAATTTAACTAGAGCAAAGAAGTGAATTTATTCGGACCTGCAACTTTAAATCTCTCTCTGTTTCAATGTCACCGTTAAGGACTAGGCTGAAAGCTAGTCATTATGCTCTTCTCCCCAGAAAGATTGCATTTTTCTGTGCTTATTTTCTGACTGAGGATGCAGATATCACAATATGTTAGGTTTAATAAACAGATTGGTAATCGAATGTTTTCTGTTGCTATTTAAATAGACTTGAATAGAGGACTATCAATTAAAGTTGGAGAAAAGCCCTAAACTCAATCCATGCAATAGTTGTTGAAAGAATTGATTGATATAAATTATCAATAGTCCAATCAATTAGCACATTCCATCCCCTAGAGGATACTACTAGCAGATTCTACAAGCCTGCAAAAAACACAAGAAATTTCTCTTTTTGATTCTGCTTTAGTCAGGATGAACAAAGGCATATTGATCCTTGCTAATATTGTTCTGTATAGCATCTGTCTGACGGAAGCGACCTAATAAAGCTTCTCTGGGTTGATTAGGCTTCCATTAATGTGCATTGATTTTCAACAGGGATTTCTTCAAGTAATGTCGCAACTGTTGGACTCAGTGCTGTCCAGGTAAATTGGCGATTCTCTTGGTGGCAGCAGTTAAACAATGCAATAAACTTTTGACCTAATCTGAGGTGTAAGGACCCTTGATGTTGTAGGTTCTTGGCACTGGGGTAGCGACTTGTCTCCCAGATAAAGCAGGCCGAAGGGTGCTTCTCAAAGTGCGTATGACAAGATTCTCGCTAAGTTAAGATTCTCTAAAACACACTCAAATCGGGAACCGAAATCTGTCTTTGCAGGTATCCTCATCAGCAATGACTTTGAGCCTTCTTTTTGTGGCCGTGGCGTTCTATATAGAGGTTAGTAATCCTGTTAGTACAATCCCTTCTTTTCCGATTATCTGCTTTTATGAGGCTTTGTTCTTCCATATTCTAGAGTTCTGCTTCAGAAGACTCTCAATTATACAGCATAATGGGAATATTGTCGGTTGTCGGGCTTGTGGTATGATCATTTATGCTCACTGTCTGTACTTATTCGTTGTGCATGTAAGTTTAAGGGTATGTTCTGAGCGTCATCATATCCAGGCTTTTGTCATCGCCTTCTCTCTGGGAATGGGTTCTATTCCATGGCTTATCATGTCTGAGGTAAGCACAGATCCATAGTCATTTCAATAAATTAATGAATATGTCCTAGCATCCAGCGATTCATGGAGACCAAGTTGAAACTTTCTATTCTTTTTGCATGCCAGATTCTTCCGGTGACTATTAAGGGCCATGCCGGCAGCATGGCGACCTTGGCAAACTGGATAACAACTTGGGTGATCACGTTGACAGCAAACTTACTGTTGGATTGGAGCGCCGGAGGTTCTCTCTCCCTCACTCCCTCTCCTCCCTGCAACACGCTCTCTCATGCCTTGACCCTTAACTGCTGACTGACATGCCTTTGCAATTTTGGACAGGTACCTTCACGATCTATGCAGCTGTGGCCGCTTGTAGTGCTGTCTTTGTGATACTCTTTGTCCCAGAAACAAAGGGGAGAACTCTGGAAGAGATTCAGTCGTCGTTTTAGATGATTCTTGCGCCTCGTTCTCACATTGATTTTTGCTGTTTAATAACATGGTAGAAACGCGGAAGCATCAAATTTCCATCGATAATAGCCAATTCACAAGCCCACCTCAAACCTCATCAATCAACCAAGCACATTTGATCTTTTTGTAAAAATAGGGAGATTTCGGCCGTAACATGATCGAATGAATCTAATGCCGAGGAAGCCTCCAAGATCAATATCTAGAGATTTCTAAATTTGAGTAGTCTTCCAATTTAATGTTTCCATTGTCTTAGTCCGTCAATATACTGGACGTGCATTTTCCATTGTAAGCATGTAGATTTTGATTTGACAAAATAAGAGAATTCCACTCAACTTAGCAGTGTCTTTCTCTGATTCTTCGGAGGCAAACTTTAAAGTTCTTTGTCCTTGACTGGTGAAATGCTCCTTTATGCACTGGTTGGGCACTCTTCTTTTCAAAGTTATTTTCCTCAAACATACCAACAACTTCCGTTCCATCAAACGCGTTCACCACTCTTACGAACTCATCATGCATTAGCTGGCTTGAAATTATTCACTTTACGCAATCTTGACTGAAAACTTGAGGAAAAATAATAATAATGAGTAAGAGTTCTATCCTAATTGAATTCATTCCTTTAGCCTCTGTTTGTTTCGCGAAAAAATAGTACATTTTTTAAAAATGGTACATTTCTTAAAAATGTTATCTATGTCGCGACCTACCCCTCAGGGGAGGGAATAGGCTTAGGGATATTGCCTAAAAGACAACCCATAACTAGGCGCGGGCTCTCTCAAGCCCATACCTCGCATAACATTAGGGTATTCTAAAGAATTTCGCAAAAGGAGTTGCCACTAACCTATTGGGGTCAGCTAGAAACCAAGTAAAGTATAAGTATACCTCACTTCCTACACAACCAAGGAATCTAGGATCGATGACTTAATTACACTAATTCACCAATTAGCGCCATTTTGGTACCTAATCTTATTTATTTTAAAAGAAATGATTTTTGTTAGGCAGTTTAGATTGATTTTATACCTATCCACTAACATGTGAGGTGATCATGCGAGTGCGCAATCGTTAAAATAATAATGATAGCTACCAAGATCCTAATTGTAATAAAATTGAGCGAGTGCAATCAAACATAATTAAATATGCAAATTAAACACACGATATAATCAATGTGCAAGCAAATAAAGGCCTAATTATACTAAAAAAAGGCAATACATATCAATTCTTAATCAAACCCTACACTTTTTAGATTTTCAAAAAAAAAAATTTAAATGATTTTTTTTTCGATTTTTTTTTTAGCGAACCAGGTTAGCGAAGGTCGGGTTCGGTTTAACTGGACCCAAGTTCGGCCCGGTTAGGGTAGGTTGAGCCTAGTTGGCTTAGACCCGACTAGCCCTGATCAAGCCTTCACTAAATCTAAATTGTGCTCGATTGAAGGGCCCAAGTAGAAACAAAGGCCGAGTGGGCCAGATCCGTGATCTGGCCCAACTCGGCTTGCCCTTTAGTCTGCAACCACTCAGTTGCGACCAGAGGAGGCCATGGTGGCGCGCAGCTCTGGGGATGGGTGCTCTGACGATGGCGCGACGGTGGCTCTTCGGCTAGGCAGGCGGAGGGGTGAATCGGGATCTCTGAGGTCGAGGTTTTGGTGGCAGCAGCAAGGGTCGCCTCGGGGTGAACCTCTATGAGGACACATACACGGGCTGGTTTGGCCTCAATCTCCCTCGGCTCGGACGACATTGCTTCCAATAACCCGACCTAATCAACGTAGAAGGGGGAGAGAGAGAGAGAGAGAGAGAGAGAGAGGCGCAAGAGGGCCCTAAACAATGAAAAATAGGGGCGGCTTTCATTGGGGCATTTCACTGAACAGGCGACGTGTGCCGCGGATCAGGAGGCCTTGAGCTCGGCCGAGACCCACACGCGAGTCTAGGGTTTAAAGAAACGAGCCAAGACAACAGGGAACACAATAGGGGGATGGGTGGTGGCTGGAGCTTGCTCAAAACGGTCGGTGGAGCTCTGGCCGGCTCGATTCTAAAGGCGCACGCAGGGTGCTCGACGAATTGCCAACCTGGTTTTCGAAGGTGTTGGCGGCGGTAGCGATGGTTGGGCGTCTCTAGGAAACCCTCCAACGGTGGCAATGCATCTCCGATCACCTCTCTGGTTTTCTTTTCTTGTTGCTCCCCGACTCCCCCTTTTCTTCTCCGTTTCTGTTCTCTCATTCTTTGTGCTGCTGGGCTCCGAGGACTACAGTGGCGGTCGGCAGCTCACTGACGGCAGCTAGACGTTCCGGGGGCTCCTCGGCTCCTTCTCCGGCCTATTCTCCTTCCTTTCCTCTCTCCTTTCCGCCCACTCCCTCTCGGTTCTCTCTCTTTGTTCACTTTTCTTCTGCAGGTCGTCGTGCAAAGACCTCTGCCAAGCCAACTACCGATCGGGCTACTCCCAACCCACGAATCACATTGTTCGCCTACCACACCGATCCCCTTGCCCCTCTGTTGCTACTCCCCCTGTTTTGTTTTCTACAAGTCTTCGCACGTAAGGTAGCAGGAGGGAGGAAGGATGGGTGCGGGCCGGGCCAAAGGAGAAAGGAGATGGGCTGGGCTAAGGGGGAAAGAAGGCTGGGCCGAGCCCAGTGCAAGGGAAAAAGAAAAGGAAGGGGGTAGGCCGGACCAAGGCCGGATCCGGCCCGACCCGACAGTTTTGTATTAAAATTAATTTTAATTCTTAATTAATTAATTTTGGTGATTAATTCCTAACTTTTAATACTATTAAGTCTTAAGTAAAATGACGAAATTTATGTGTCAACAATTGCCCCTCTTTGAATGAGCGCTCGAAGAGGTTCCCTTCAAAGACAAGAGATGCCTAAATTTTTCCCCTAGACGATGACAATCGAGGTTGCGAATGGGAAAAGGATATGAAGGGATGGCTTTACTTTGTAAAAGATGTCCCTCGACCGAGATGGGAAAATCTTACTGTATAATAACTAGTTCCAATTGGCAGGGAAGTCTCATCGTGTAAGGACGAGATTCGATTGGAAAATGGGTCTTACCGTGTTAAAATGGATTTCAACTGGATATGATAGTCTCACCATGTACAAACGGGTTTCGATTGGAAGAAATGTCTCACCGTGTAAAAATGGGTTTCGATCAGATATGATATTCTCACCGTGTAAAAACGAGTTTTGACTGGATATGATAATCTCACTATGTACAAACGGGTTTCGACTGGAAAAAAGATCTCACCATGTAAAAACGGGTTTCGACCAGATGTGATAGTCTCACCGTGTAAAAACGGGTTTTGACCGGATGTGATAGTCTCACCGTGTAAAAATGGGTTTCGATCGGATGTGATAGTCTCACCGTGTAAAAACAAGTTTCAACCGGGTATGATAGTCTCACCGTGTACGAATGAGTTTCGATTGGAAGAAATGTCTCACCGTATACAAACAGATTTCGACCGAATGTGATAGTCTCATCGTGTAAAAACGAACTTCAACTGGGTATGATAGTCTTACCGTGTACAAACGGGTTTCGACTGGAAGAAAGGTTTTACCATATACAAACGGGTTTCGACTAGATGTGATAGTTTCACCGTGTAAAAACGGGTTTCGACTAGATGATAGTTTTACCGTGTACAAACGGGTTTTGACTGGAAGAAAGGTCTCACCGTGTAAAAACGGGTTTCGACCAGATGCGGACAAGCGTGGTTTACGGATGAATCCATAAGCCGTGTGGTTTAGGAAAAGCCACCAATCCCGTGGTTTTAAAGATAGACCCACCAATCTTGTGGTTTAAGGATGACTCATGAACCATGTGATTTAAGAAAAGCCACCAACCCCGTGGTTTAAGGATAAACCCACCAACCGTGTGGTTTAAAGATAGATCTATGAACCATGTGGTTTAGAAATGTTGGAGAAATCTTCTTGAAGTGTTTTGAAGCTGACAAATCGTTTCCATCAGTCTGGTCTGAAGGCTTGCAGACTCTGCTGTTTAAAGTCTGAAGACCTCCGGACAGCCAGACTCAAGGTTCAAAGTCTATCCTCATTGGCAGTTCTAATCCGTTGAAGGAAGGGTATCCAGAACTGGATGTTTATTAAGGATATGACCTTATCGACTGGAGAAGATCTCTTAGCTAGATATGACTTATCGGAATCCCTTTAAATTGATCGAGATTGATTCAATGGTCAAGGATCCGATGATTGGCGAAATATTCGTGGAAGGTTCTACTTATGGAAACCGAGATCCTGATTGTATGGGCGAACAGGATTGATGGGCTATCGACATGTTCCTTTAATAGCTCGAATAATCTTCTTAATTGATTCCGTCCAACGGGTAGATTGGAGGAATTCCTTTGGAAAGTGCCAACGGGTATGGTGGCATAAAGGAGTATAAAAGAAGACGTTCTAAGCTGTTCAAGATAGCACGCGATAGAAGAATTCCAAAGTCTGAAGCCTCTTGTTGTTTAGTCAATTCATTTGAGCGAAAAACTTGTACTCAAAAGAGAGTTTATACTTATGAGAAACCTTGAGAAAGTATGATAGAAAATCTACACTGTGGAATCAAGGAAGAACTGTGCTGTAACATCTCTTTTGTTTATAGTGGAATCCAGCCGATTGGCTGTCAGTGCGGAAGAGTGGACGTAGGCTTAGGATAAGCCGAACCACTATAAATCTTGTGTTTAATCTTCTCTTCCCTTCTCTTTTCTTTACTTTGATCGTAATTCATTTTGATTAAGCAAAAGCGTATTTCCTTTCTATCATCTGCTTAGTATTTCTGTGGTATCTTGAGAAATTGTTTTTACACCTATTCACCCCCCTCTAGGTGCTTATACTAGCTACATCAATTGGTATCAGAGCTTGTGTACTCACTTTGTTTGAAGTGTTTTACTTCAGAGTAAAAGATCCATGTCTAGTATGTTGGCTCTAGGGCTGGTAGAAGGGCAAAGCAATACCAGACCACCTTACTTTGATGGAAAGGATTACAACATATGGAAAAACAAAATGAAGGCGTTTCTGAGATCAAAGGATCCTCTGGAATGGGATGTTGTAGAAAAATGAATTACTCCTAAAGCTGCACATGTCTCAGAAAGAGGAAAAGATACTGTGGAGTCTAGCCAAATGACTCAGGAAGAGATAATCAAGAGATAAGCTCTTGATGCAAAAGCAATTTATTCTTTATATTGTGCTTTATCACCCTCGAATATAACAGAATATCTTCTTGTGTTACAGCTAAAGAAGTTTGGGATAGATTACATATTACCTATGAAGGAACCGATCGAGTAAAGGAGACCAGAATCAATATTCTCCTCGGTCAATACGAAGCCTTCAGGATGAAATCGGGAGAATCTATAACTGACATGTTTAGTCGTTTTTACGATATATCGTGAATGGTCTTGAAAATCAAGGTCAACCAATTTCTGATCCTATGAAGGTAAATAAACTACTGCGAGGACTCTCCAAGGATTGGAATCACATAAAGACCTCAATCAGAGAGACTCAAAGAATCATGCCACTATCTGTTGATGAGTTGGTGGGAACTCTTCAGTCTTATGAAGTAGAACGAATCAATGAAGATGAAGACCCTAAAGGTAAGAAATCCATTGCATTAAAATCCAATGATGATTCTGATGTTGCGGATTCTAAAGACGATATGGACGATGAGGAGCTTGCTCTCATGATAAGAAGATTCAGAAAGCTGAACAGAAAAGGAAGAAGATTCAATCCAAGGAAACAAAGTTTTCAAAAGCATCAGACTAAGTCTATTGAGGATGATGAATCAAACAAAGATGTAGTCTGCTTTGAATGTAAGAAAAAGGGACACATCAGACCCAACTGTCCTCTTCTGAGGAAGAAGAAAGGAAAAGCTGAAAAGTTTCGAAAGGCTCTTAAAACGAAACCACGGAGTGATACGAATGTGAAGAAAGTGATGATGATTATGCCAACATATGTCTGATGGCACAATTGGATTCAGATTCAAACTCCGAGACAGACTTAGACAGTGAATTTGAGGTAAGTAACTTCAAAATCCCTATTAAAGTTTCTAAATACATTAATGAGTTGTGTCTTAGTTTTAAGACTTCTCTTAAAAGAATTTCCGAACTCAAAAAGGAAAATTCTGCCTTAAAACAACAAGAAAATGTTTCGAAAGAAAAGGTAAAATGTTTAGATGTGAATGTTTCTTCTCTGAGAGAAAGTGAAAATAATCTTTCAAAAGAAAATGCATTCCTGAAAAATGATATCTCAAATATTTCCAAAAGATTTTCTATAGGATTTGAGAAACTAGAAAAAATACTTTATGTTCAAAGACCTTATTTCAACAAACTGGTTTGGGAATGACTGCTGAAATCATTCCTTTAATTGATTTTCCTAAAGTGAAGGAAAGAATCAAACAAAGACCCTCAAGAGATACTTACAAAAATCATTTTAAAAGGATTTTTGTGAAACCAGTTGGTCGCAATGCTCTTAGATGTTCAAAGTGCAATAGTACAGATCATTTTGAAAAAGAGTATCCAATGGTTTGGAAACCTGTTAAGAAAGTATGGGCAAATACAACATATTATACTAACTCCAATGGACCCAAAAAAAGATGGGTACCAAAGAAAGTTTGAGTTTCTTTTTTAAATGCAGGTCATTATCAAGAAAAATGTAAAATGGTATCTGGATAGTGGATGCTCAAGACATATGACAGGAGATTCAAATTGTTTCATAAAGCTTGTTCAAACGAATGGTGAAAAATTTTCTTCCTCGGAGGAAATAGCAAAGGAAGAATAGTGGGACTTGGGCGTGAAGATTGGAAACCTCACAATAAATAACGTTTCTTTAGTTGAAGGTCTCAACTACAACCGCTCAAGTGTCGGCCCGGCTTTGTGATACCGGTTTCAAAATCTACTTTCAAGAGGGAATATGTTCTGGAACCAGTAAAGACTCTACTCAGTCGTTTATGGGTCGAAGGCATGGAAATATCTACCTCTTGGATGTGAAACCAGATGAATCACAATATTTAATCTCAATACAAGATAAAGCAAGTTTATGGCACAGAAAGCTTGGACACATCAATATGAAGCAGATAGCCAAAATTTCAGTAAAGAAGCTTGTTCGTGGTCTACCCAATTTATCATACCAAAAGTCTGACCTATGTACACCATGTATATTAGGAAAACAGGTAAGAAATTCCTTCAAACCAATAAATCAAGTTTCCACTAACCGTGTACTGCAACTTCTGCATATGGATCTCTTTGGACCAACCAGAACTCAAAGCATTGGAGGTAAGAAATATTGCATAGTAATTGTGGATGACTACTCATGATTTACTTGGGTATATTTCCTAGCAAGTAAGTCTGAAACTTTCTCTTACTTTAAAAAATTTGCTAAAAAGGTTCAAAACGAAAAGGGATATGCTATTTCAAGTATTAGAACAGATCATGGAGGTGAATTTGAAAATCAAGATTTTGCAAAATTTTGTGATGAATCGGCTTTCAAAGCATATGTTCTCCTCTCCATATACTCCAGAGCAAAATGGAGTTGTGGAAAGAAAGAATAGATCGCTTCAAGAAATGGCAAGAACTCTCTTAATTGAAAGCAACATTTCTTCACGTTTTTGGGCTGAAGCAGTCTTTACAACATGTTACATTATTAATAGAGTTTTTCTAAGGCCTATTCTAGAAAAAAAAACCCCTATGAATTATTCAAAGAAAAAAAGCCCATTGTTTCGTATTTTCATGTATTCGGATGCAAATGTTTTATATTGAAAAATGCAAATGATCGAGTTGGTAAGTTTGAAGAAAAGTCAGATGAAGGCATCTTCCTTGGATATTCAACCACTAGCAAAGCATACAGAGTCTACAACAAGAAGACTCAAACAGTGGAAGAATCAATGAATGTCAAATTCCAAGATTCCATTCAAAATGAATCTATTCAGACTCATCTTAAAGAAACTGAACCTGCTCCAGACTCTACAAAGTCTAAATCTCAAGAAGCAGCTCAAACTTTGAAGGAAAAAGAAGAAGTGACTGTTGAAGAATCAAGCGAAGGAAGTGATCATCAATCGACAAATTATCCCAAAGAATCGGAAGCATAAGTCCAGTCATCCCAAAGATCTTATCATTGGCGACATCAATGAAGGAATTCGCACAAGATCCAAAAGGCGCGAAGAATCTAGTCGTGGCTCTTATTTCGAAATAGAACCCAAAAGCATAGAAGAAGCTTTATCGATGAAAGTTTGGATTGAAGTTATGCAATAAGAACTCGGGCAATTCAAGTATCAATGATGTCCGGGAATTGTCTCCTAAACCTAAAGGTAAATCATTATTGGAGCTAAATGGGTTTTCGAAACAAGATGGACGAGAAAGGCAAAGTCGTAAGAAACAAAGCAAGACTCATGGCCAAGGGTTACACGCAAGAAGAAGGGATCGACTATGACGAGACTTACGCACCAAATAGCAAGGTTAGAAGCAATTCGTTTATTACTTGCATTTGCTTGTCACAAAAATTTCAGGTTATTCCAAATGGACGTCAAAAGCGCTTTTCTAAATGGATTCATCCATGAGGAAGTCTACGTGGAACAACCACCTGGGTTTGAAGACCCAAGGAAACCGGACTCGGTATTCGAGACTCAAAAAGGCCTTATATGGCTTGAAACAAGCACCTCGAGCTTAGTATGACAGGCTGAGTAAGTTTTTAATTCAAAACGGTTTCGTGAAAGGTAAAGTAGACACTACTCTATTTATCAAAAAGGAAAGCAAAAGTTTCATACTAGTTCAAATATATGTCGATGATATCATATTCGGATCTCCTAATGAAAGTCTGTGCAAGAAATTCTCTAAGACTATGCAGGATGAATTTGAAATGAGCATGATGGGTGAGTTAACCTTCTTTCTTGGACTTCAAGTGAAGCAACTAAAGGAAGGAACATTTATTCGTCAAGAAAAATATGCAAATGATCTTGTCAAAAAGTTTGGACTGAACAATTGCAAAAAGACTAACATTCCAATGTCAAGTGCCTTGAAGATAGACAAAAATGAAGAAGGAAATAAAGTCGACCAGAAGCTATACAGGAGTATCATTGGCTCACTTCTTTATCTTACTGCTTCTAGACCTGACATTTTGTTTAGTGTTTGCATTTGTGCTAGATTTCAAGCAGACCATAAAGAATCTCATTTAAGTGCTGCAAAGCGTATTATCAAATACATTACTTCAACTTCAAGCATCGGCCTATGGTATCCTAAAATGGGAGACTTTACTCTTCTTGGATACTCAGACGCAGATCTAGCCGGTTGCAGAGACGATAGAAAGAGCACCTCAGGTACCTGTCAACTACTTGGAGGCAGGACAGTGTCTTGGTTTTCAAGAAAGCAGAGTACAGTAGCTCTCTCTACAGCAGGCGCAGTATGTAGCTCTTGGGAGTTCTTTGTTCACAAATTCTATGGATAAAACAACAGCTAAGAGACTTTGGAATTGAAGACTCATGCACAGAGATTAATTGTGACAACACCAGCGCTATCAATCTCACCAAAAATCCAATTCTTCACTCAAGAGCAAAGCATATAGAGATTCGACATCACTTCATTAGAGATCATGTTCAAAATGGAGAAGTTTCGGTTCGTATGTTGATTCAAAGAATCAGGCGGCGGATATATTCACAAAGCCCTTGGAGAAAAATCAATTTGAAATTATTCGCTCCAAACTCAACATATTAAGGTTTGAAGAAGTTAAAGTCTAGAGACTCTCAGACTCAGACAAACGAGACCTTGACTGTAAGTTAGTCTCTCTCTCTCGAAAATTATCTTGAAAAGATACGATCGTCGAACCGTGTCTTTTTATTGCTATCTTTAATCAGCGTAATTATTGCAACGTTTCCTTTTTGGAAAAAGAAGTTATTTTTTTTTAAGTGACTATTTTCGCGGAAAAATGACAATTATTTTGAAAAGGCATCTTTTTATTGTGATGATTCGTATACCTCTCTTTTTAACCGATTGTATACTGTTGCTTCCTCCTCTCTTCACTCTCAAAAACCCTAAAAAGCACCGATCCTCCATTCCTGTTTTTATCTCTTCCCTAAATCTTCGAAAAAGTTGTCATTTTTCTTGGGGAAAGTCAAGCAAGGAATCTTTCAAAGTGCGAGAAAGATGTCGTCTTCAAGAAAGTCGTCAAGGATCGCAAGCAGGGGACCACGGCGGATGAATGAGGGGCCTACGCACTTCGATCTCACCGAAGAAAAAGTGTCTCCATATTAGCAACAGAGCCCACAACATTCTCAACAGCATCATTCTCCTCCATCTAGTCCTCAAGGCGTTGATCATCAACAAGAGGAAGAAATCATTGAGGATGCAGATCCTGTAAGAGTTCAAAAACCCGCCTTTATTTATAAGTCAGTATCGTGCTTTAAAAGGAACTCGTACTCCTCTGAACTATGTCGATGATTTTCTAAAAGACAAAAGATATGGGAATGAGTATATCTTTTTGCGGAAAATGGAAAGTTTGGGAATTGCTCGTAAAGGGGTGGCTAAAGAATCGCTTGAAAATATCCCGAGTGATCCTCGTGATTGGGGATTTAATCCGAGAGAGGGGAATGATGATGACAAACTGTTCATGCAATTTCAACCAAGGATGGGTATTGCGGCGGAAATCAGAGGAAAAAGAGGAGAGATATTTAGATCGAAAGAACATAAAGGTCTTTACTCAAATCTGCTGAAGCGTGGGGTGATAAACCCTAGGAGTGTAGATTTTGACTTTCTGGATGCTGTGAATGTGAACTTGAGAGAAAAGTTCGGTCATCTTCAACTTGAAAAGTTCTGCTCCGACACTACAGAGGCCTATGCTGAACTAACCGCATATTTCTATTCAAATCTTAGCTTTTTGGATACGAATAGATTCTCCTTCAGTGTCAAAGATCAAGATTTTGTTGTGGATATGAATATGATGGCAGATGTGTTAGGAGTTGAGAGAGGAAGATATCAACCGATCAAAGTTTCTACTGCTCGGGCTACACTGGAACTGGTGAAGGACAGGAGAACAGACGAAAAGATCACATACTTAAGGATGAGTGCATTCAACATCTTGCTTCACAAGATTGTGATCAATTGCCTTCGACCGAAATCAACTTCTAAGACTGATGTCTCAAGTTTAGAGGCAATGTTGATGTATGTCATTCTTACTGGGAAAATGTTTTCTCTTCCTCATACTGTCATGTTTCACATGTATAGAGCAGTGATGAAGGACAGAGGTCAACTTCCTTACCCAAGCCTTGTGACGAAGTTATTCAGACATATGAATATTCAGCCTCCGCAAATCTTTTGTGTTCGACCGTGCGATCATATGGTGATAGGACTGAAAATGGTGACCAAGATGCGTCTGAAGGAACTAAGCAAGGAATTGGAGAAATTTAAGGAAAAGACTCCTGTAAAGTCTCATCAATTCTCTTCTGCATCAAAAAGGAAAGGGAAGGAGCCCATGGTTGCTCCAACCAAGAAAAGAAGAGCTCTCATCGTGGAAGATGAAGAGGATGACGACCTTACCATTTCGGCCATAGCTTTGAAGAAGCTAAGTCGCTGTTCGAGAATCCATGGAACATCATGAGACAGAAGGAGAGGAAAGACAAGGACAAGAGAAAGAAAAAGAAGCGAGAGAAGAAGAAGAAAAAGAAGCAGAAGAAAGAGCAGTTGGCGAAAAAGAAGCAGAGCAAGAAAGACCTGGAGAAGAAAGAAGAGAAGAAGGAGAACCTGAAAGACACTCTTCTCCACCGTAGGCAAAAACATGGGGGAGATCAAGAGAAAGGAGGGAAGTCCTCATATCCCGATGCAAGTGAAGGAGTCGGTCGCTCACCCTGCACCAGAGGACGTTTATGCATCTCAATTTCCGAAGAAGGTCATGAAGTTTCATCGCCAAACCCTGCGAGATTTTTCTCGATATGCCATCATCTCGCGTAACGTCTTTGAAGCAAGTACGCAGACCGACAGCTCAGCCGATTTTCGCAGATTTATGGATATTCTCTTGGAGATGCGCGGTCAAATTTATGCCTTGGGATGCGAGGTTCAAAACTTGCAAAATGCGGGTCAAGTTTCTTCATGTTCATTGAATGATAAAATCCAAGCCCTCTCGTTCGATTCAGGCCAATGCCAAGGGTGAGGAGATTGCACAGGCGAAGGAAGACTTGAAAAGGCCTGGAAGGGATCGTTCGGTTCATGGGAGATTTCCGGCTTGTCCGCGTTCCCAAGCAATCTTGACTTCACTCCATTTTCATCTTAACCTTTTTTAATGCCGACAAAAAGGGGGAGAAGTGCAAGATTTGAATCAAAACTTTGAATTTTTAATCGTTTGGATTGTTTAATTTGGATTAATGTTTGACTTTAATTTTGTGTCTGGATTTGGATTTGGATTTGACTACTATTGATATTGATATCTTATGGTTGGCTTTATGGCTTTATCTTATTCAAAACTAACCTATTTTCTGTGGTTGCAGATTCTAGTGTTATTCATTTAGCCATTTATCTCTATAAGATATGCATATGTGTTTGAGAAATATTTTGCAGGTCAAAGTTGTCCAAATCTGCAGGAAAGTTTTGTCACCATCAAAAAGGGGGAGATTGTTGAAGAAATCTTCTTGAAGTGTTTTGAAGCTGACAAATCGTTTCCATCAGTCTGGTCTGAAGGCTTGCAGACAATGCTGTTTAAAGTCTGAAGACCTCCGGACAGCCAGACTCAAGGTTCAAAGTCTATCCTCATTGGCAATTCTAATCCGTTGAAGGAAGGGTATCCAGAACTGGATGTTTATTAAGGATATGACCTTATCGACTGGAGAAGATCTCTTGGCTGGATATGACTTATCGGAATCCCTTTAAATTGATCGAGATTGATTCAATGGTCAAGGATCCGATGATTGGCGAAATATTCGTGAAAGGTTCTACTTATGGAAACCGAGATCCTGATTGTATGGGCGAACAGGATTGATGGGCTATCGACATGTTCCTTTAATAGCTCGAATAATCTTCTTAATTGATTCCGTCCAACGAGTAGATTGGAGGAATTCCTTTGGAAAGTGCCAACGGGTATGGTGGCATAAAGGAGTATAAAAGAAGACGTTCTAAGCTGTTCAAGATAGCACACGATAGAAGAATTCCAAAGTCTGAAGCCTCTTGTTGTTTAGTCAATTCATTTGAGCGAAAAACTTGTACTCAAAAGAGAGTTTATACTTGTGAGAAACCTTGAGGAAGTATGATAGAACTACACTGTGGAATCAAGGAAGAACGTGGCCGTAACATCTCTTTTGTTCATAGTGGAATCCGGCCGATTTGGGTCGGTGCGGAAGAGTGGACGTAAGCTTAGGATAAGCCAAACCACTATAAACCTTGTATTTAATCTTCTCTTCCCTTCTCTTTTCTTTACTTTGATCGTAATTCATTTTGATTAAGCAAAAGCGTATTTCCTTTCTATCATCTGCTTAGTATTTCTGTGGTATCTCGAGAAATTGTTTTTACACCTATTCACCCCCCTCTAGGTGCTTATACTAGCTACATCAAGAAAAAGCCACAAACCCCGTGGTTTAAAGATAAACCCACCAACCTTGGAAATGGCATGGTTTAAGGCTAACCATGAGCCTTTGGAAATTGCATGGTTTGAGGCTGACCATGAACCTTTGGAGATGACATGGTTTAAGGTTAACTATGAACTTTTGGTTTTTAGGGAAGCACCCACTAATCCCTTGAAAACTGCATGGCTTCACTGAAGAATCTTGTCAAACTCAACTTGAGCAAATGTCATTAGAGACGTCATCAAGAGACGTATTGGCAATATTGCAGCATTAATTGAATAAGCTAATCAAACTAAGTCCGACTGCTTTAAGAAAACATTCGATGTCAATCAGTATCATTTGGCACAAAGTTGTCATCCTGTTCGATGATGCATCATTAATCATCAAATTCTTTGGGAGACAAATTCTCATCAAAATGACTATAATTCGTGAAAAAGTCTCATTAAGCATGTCAAACTAGAGCTTCTTAGTCAGAAAAGATTTCTCACACACTCTTTGATTAAATGGCTACTTGATCCCATCTATTCGCATGGGAAGTAATTGATTGCTAAGGGCATCTCACATAGCCTATGTTAAAGACCTTCAAAAACATTCGCAATAAGCATAATCTAATCGATCAAAAGAGTCTTTTGAAAGGACCGCAATGTAGGCTCGATTGGGGCTTACACAAAGGAATTATTGCTTTGAGGCTAATAAATGAACATTTGTCACTATCTTTATCAGGTTTACAAGTTAAGAACTTGGAAGATAAGACAAGATAAAATTACCTCCACTCCTTCAAGTAGTAGCTTCTTTGTGGCATTCTCATTTTCACTCAAACCATCCCAATCATAAGAGATTTCGGAAGAGGCTTGTGATGTTGGCTTGGGAGAAGCTCGAAAGGCTTGAAATTTTCAAGAGGGTTTTTAAGAGTTGATGATCATCATGGCATCATGACCAAGTCACTCGATCTTTTGAAATCATTTAGCTTTTAGAACACAGCACATCTCAAAAGTCTCTTGACTAATCATTTATTTAATTTCCTTTGCCCTTTGCGATGATTTTTTTTCTTCTTCTTTTTTCACAGGCACTTGGATTTTAATAATTTTTCTTTCACATAAGATGCAGCCTTTTGGCTCTTTTTTTTACGGGCATTGGCCTTACTTTTACCAGGCACACTGCTTTTTTATGCCCCCTAATTTTATCGAACTTTTTGCTCTTTGAACTTTTGAAGCTCTTATGACTTTCGAGATGTTTTTTCATGTTTTCTCGTAAATGCCAATTGTATGCGATCAATCCTTATACCTTGCCCCAGTGAAGGGAGATGATCACCGCTCGGGGTTCAAAAATGAATAATCAGGCCCAAATTGGTTATAGCAATGGGTATCAGTGTTTGGATAGAGAAGAAAATGCTCTTCTTCACCTTGGGATGAGTCAAGCTTTAATGAGAATTCCTCTAAAACTATTGCCAGAAGATTGATGCAAGTGAAAGTAATAGGATCTTTCTCAATCATTCGCTCTACAACGTGACTGTAACCTCCTATGCTGCCCCCAATGTAGGGTCATTCTCAACAGGGGTACTTTGAAAGATCATCTTTATTTGGCCCAAAGGGCTAGCAAGATGTCAGCTCGATGCTTGGGATTGATGAAGAAAACGTCTTTATCATTTCGATCTTTGTGCTCAATGCGAATGAATCCTTCGTCCTAAGAGAATGTCGTTTTTCACTCAACTTTCAAAAGTGTTTGAAGAATGTGTTTGGAAATGATTTACCTTTCTTCATCCTAAGCACTTCTTGTTTGGCATGGTTAACGTCTCCATTTTACTCTACTGAGATCATCTGAGTAGATTAATCTTCACAAGGAAATTTGATTCAAAATGAATAACCCACAAAATGAGAAAACAATTTTGGAACAAAAAGGATGTTCAAAAAGTTTGTAGAATTTTTTTTTCAATTGTTCATTTTTGTGCTTGTCTCTAGGAAAGCACAAAAGGTTCTTTTTTGTAATGGAAATTATCCGGTTTAAAAAAAAAAAAATTGAGAAGAAGGGTACTTACCTGCGGCATGGTGACCCGGTAACCCTGTAAAGAATGTGAAAGAATATGTTAGTGCAAAAATCTTTAGGGATTGAAATGTTGGAAACAATACATTATTACCCTTCACTCACTTTTATCCTTTGAGTGCTAACATTTCTTGGATTCACACTCGTGGATATTTGGTAACTCAACATTACCCTTCACTTGCATTTTCCCTTAAGTGTCTAATGTCTTCCTGTCAAAGGTAAGAAATAATCATATGAGAGACGCTATCAAAATGAGCAATTGGAATCAACACCATTTGCCCTTCATGTGTTTCTGTTCTTCAGGTATGAATTTTGCCTGAAGTGGCTAGAATTGATTGAAAAATGGCTATGTGGCCCTAATTTTATCCGTGAAAAGCACTTCTTTATTGTATACAACAATTTACAAAGTTCAATTCCTGCTTTTTTCAAATGCTCTTTTTGAAGAGACGTTTAGCTGACAAGAAGCTCGAAAATTTTATATATGGGTCATGAGATGTGTTTTTTAAGATCTTGCTTTGAAAGGAGAGTGGGTGCTCCCTGCTTCCACACTTGGGGATATTGTTCTTTAGATGCTTTGCCCATTTATTGCTTGCAAAGAGAAGATTGGACATGTTATTTCCTTGCTCGATTGGGAATCATTTAGGAACTATACACATCCCTTTATTTTACCTATTTAACAAAAATGGATGAACGAATGAGTTGTTATATCAAAAGTTCCTACTGGAATGATTACAACCTTACCATCGCAAAGTATCATTTATGGACCAACTCAAGAAAGCGACTAAGTGAAGAGATAAAATTTTACACAAATCCTTCTCGAAACTCTTTTTTTCAAAACATTTCGAAGCTAAGGTATAACAACTCAACTCCAAGGGTCCATTTGAAATACTTCAAGTGTTTTTGTAAGAATAATGTTTTTTTTTTTATGAAATCAAATTTAATTACTCAAAAATGTGAGTTGCATGATTTACAAAAGTGACGATTGGGCTTGCATGCAAAACTCAAAATTGAAAATATAATTAATACCAAGAATAAAGACAACGATATCATACAAAACCCACTTGCATATATGAGCGTATAAATCCATTCTCATCCTAATTCTAAAGTCGACTTCTTGGCATGATCAAGCGAGCAAAGTCAAGAAGTGTTATCACGCATGACCTGCGAAAAGCATGTGTGAATGAAAAATTGATCATTCAATGAGGTCGCCTCTTATAGCAAAATCATGATGATGGTACTTGCCCCATAGTCCATATTAGGGGATTTTGGTATTTCACCAAGATTTGTTGTAAGAGAAGGGGCATCATTAAAAGATCGATCGGCGGCTATCAACCGAATGCCCATTTTATTCCAAAAGTTTCATATGCAAAAGTGGCATTGAGTTTTGAAAGATTAATTTGTGATTTTTACTCATAGAAAAATGAGATGACTTTTGTTTTGAGAGTGATTGCAACAAAATGGAGAGAATTTGATTAAAAATGCAATTTCAGTTTTGTATAATCGCAACTTGAAAGTTTTTTTTTTTTCAAATTGCGATTTTGAGCCTATAATTAGAAATTTAAATAAAACCATGTGTTCAATAGGGCCAAATCAAAGTGTTTAAAACTTGCATTCAACATTCACTTATCATGAGTGATTGCCATTTTTTTAACATAAGCCTACAACACCAAGGACATTCAATTAATTTCCACGAATTTCAAGATGAAAATTCAATTAAAAAATAAATAGATAAAATAATGATACTTACAGTGGGGGATGACTTTTTTCTCTTTCTCTTTTTTTTTTTTTTTTAATTACATAGACATGCACATGAGATGTGGTTCGACTTCTACTCTATACAGCTCAAAATGGAGCCATAGGATCACCGGACCAAACCAACAAGGTCACGGCTAGGTCGGGTTACCCATGACTCCAGCTTCGTCAAAGAACCGACCCATGTCGCACGGTTGTAGACCAAGGTGGGGGCCTTTGACATCAAGAAAGAAATTTTGGGGTTGAGATGGGCGACTCATACTACATGATTGTAGTCGGAGTGGTATCCACCTCAACACCATCTTAAGTAATCATATGCGGCTCAGGTGTGGCAGCAGGTAGTGTGTGCTAAGGTGTAGTGCAATGCAAATGATACATGCATAACAATCTATAGGCAAACAACACTCCATACATTAAAAAAAAAAAAAAAAAAAAAAAAAAAAAAAACCCATACATTCCTACACCTCCCTACAAGACAAAAGTGAAAAAACACTTCCCCTTATATCTCTCATTCTGTAAAAATATTTAACAATTTTAATGTTAGGGGCGTACTTTGAATCCTCGCTACCAAATGAAAAATATTTTTGAACGAGATTAATTCTGGCCTAAGTCCTCTCAAGTTTAAAATCAAATCCCCAGCGGAGTCGCCAAGCTATCGCGACCTACCCCTTGGGGGAGGGAATAAGTTTAGGGGTATTGCCTAAAAGACGAACTTAAGGGCTCTCCCAAGCCCATACCTCGCGTGACATTGGGGTATTCTAAATAATTTCACAAAAAGGAGTTGCCACTAGCCTATTGGGATCAACTAGAAACCAAGTGAGGTATTACGCAACCAGAGAATCTAGAGTCGGGGACTTGATTACACTAATTAACCAATTAGTGCCATTTCAATACCTAATCTTGTTCATTTTAAAAGAAATATTTTTTGTCAGGCAATTTGGATTGATTTTATACCTATCCACTAACATGTGAGGTGATCATGCAAGTGCGCAATCATTAAAATAATAATCACAGCTACCAAAATCCTAATTGTAATAAAATTGAGCGAGTGCAATCAAACATAATTATATAAGCAAATTAAACACGCGATATAATCAATGTGCAAGCAAATAAAGGCCTAATTATACTAAAAAAGCAATACATAGCAATTCATAATCAAACCCTACACTTTTTAGATTTTCAAAAAAAAAAATTAATTTTTTTAAAATGTTTTTTTTTTGAATTTTTTTTTTAGCGAACTAGGTCGGCGGAGGTCGGGTCATGTCTAACCGAACCCAAGTTTGGCCTGGTCAGGGTGGGTCAAACTTAGTTGGCTTAGACTCGACTAGCCTTGATCGAGCCTTCACTAAATCCAGATTGGGCCCGATTGAAGGGCCTAAGTGGAAACAAAGGCCGAGTGGGCCAGATCCGTGATCTGGCCAAACTCGGCCTGCCCTCTAGTCGGCGAGCACTCGTTCACAACTAAAGGAGGCCACGGTGGCATGCAGCTCTAGGGAAGGGTGCTCCAGCGATGGCGCAACGGTGGCTCTTCAGCTAGGCAGGCGGAGGGGCGAATCGGGATCTCTGAGGTCAGGGTTTTAACGGCGACGATAAGGGTTGCCTTGGGGTGAACCCGGCAAGGATGCATACGCGGGCTGGTTTGGCCTCGATCTCCCTCAGCTCCGGCGACGTTGCTTCCAGTAACCCGACCTAATCAATGTACAAGAGAGAGGGGTGCAAGATGGAGAGAGAGAGAGAGAGAGAGAGAGAGAGAGAGAGAGAGAGAGAGAGAGAGAGGCGCGAGAGGGCCCTAAACAACGAAAAATAGGGGCGGCTTTCATTGGGGCATTTCACTAAACAGGCGGCATGCGCTACGGATCAAGAGGCCTCGAGTTCGGCCAAGGCCCACACACGAGTCTAGGGTCTAAAGAAACAAGTCAGGACAACGGGGAACACAGCAGGGGGATAGAAGGTGGCCGGAGCTCACTCGAAACGATCAGGGGAGCTCCGGCCGGCTCGGTTCTAAAGGCGCACACAAGGTGCTCAACGAAATGCCAATCTGGTTTTCGAAGGTGTTGGCGGCGGTAGCGATGGTCGGGCGTCTCCGAGCAGCTCTCTAGCTGTGGCAAGGCGTCTCCAGTCACCTCTCCAGTTTTCTTTTCCTGTTGCTCCCCAGCTCCCTCTTTTCTTCTCCATTTCTGTTCTCTCATTCTCTGTGATGCTAGGCTCCAGGGACTACAGCGACGGTCGGTAGCTCACTGACGGCAACTAGACGTTCCGGGGGCTCCTTAGCTCCTTCTCCGGCCTGTTCTCCTTCCTTTCCTCTCTCCTTTGCGTCCACTCCCTCTCAGTTCTCTCTCTTTGTTCATTTTTCTTCTGCAGGTCGTCGCACGAAGACCCCTATCGTGCCAACTGTCAGCTGGGCTGCTCCCGACCTGCGGATCACACTATTCACATGCCACATCGATCCCCCTGCCCCTCTGTCGTTGATCCCCCTATTTCTGTTTTCTGCAAGTCTTTGGGCGTAGGGTAGTAGGAGGGAGGAAGGATGGGCGCGGGTTTGACCGAAGGAGAAAGGAGCTGGGCCGGGCCCAGCGCGAGGGAAAAAGAAAAGGAAGGGGGGCGGGCTGGGCCGAGCCAAGGTCGGATTCGGCTTGACCCAACAATTTTTTAAAAAAATTAATTTTAATTCTTAATTAATTAATTATTTATTTATTTTTTGGTGACTAATTCCTAACTTTTAATGCTATTAAGTCTTAAGTAAAATGGCAAAATTTAGGTGTCAACAATCTAGAAAGTCATTTTCCAATAAAATAATAATAATTTTCGGTATTTGGCTAAAATGAAAGTAATAATAACTAAAAAATATTTTCCGACGTTTAGAAACAAAAATCTAATTTAATTTTCCTAAATAGACATTCGCTATTTGGGCACTAGTGACTTGCGCACGATAGCTAGGTCCCAAACATGGGCATTAAGGTCCCAAGTCTAGCCTTGATGGACCTAGGGTCGGGTGTTGAATACCCTAACACTAGCGTGGGGGTCCTAAACCTAGCATCGATGAACCCAAGCTCGAGCATTGAGGACTCAATCCCGAGCCTACCCTCAACAAATGCAAGGTCGAGCATAGGGTATCTGAGCATGGGCACTACGGTCTCAAGCTCAGGTGTTGGGGACCCAAGCACGGGCATCGAGGTTTTAGGGGCTCAGTCTCGATGGACTCGGGCATGAGCACCGAGGAACCTAGTAGGGACACTAAGGTCCGAGCCTCTACCTCAATAGACCGAAGCTTAGGCGTGGGAGATTCGGGCATTGGCAAGGGGACTAGTATCTTGGCCCCGGCCTCAATGGACTATAACTCAAACTCGGGCTATGATGGCAAAGATCTAGGCAGGGCTTTTGGGGTCTCAAGCTTGGCTTTTATAGACTTGGGCCTGGCCTCCATGGACCAAGGCACACGCGTCGAGAACCCAAGGCATAAGCACCGGCGTCCCAAGCCTGCCCTCTATAAAATCGATTAAGGGCACCGAGGAGCCAAGCAACAGTACCGAGGTCCTAAGGCTAGCCTCTACGAACTTGGGCTTAGGTGCTGGGGACCTAACCAATGGCACCAAGGTCTCGGGCACTTGCACTAGTGTCCTAAGCCATAGCTTGTTGACTCGACCCTAGGCATCGGGGTTCTGAGCTTGCCCTCTTTGGACTCTGGATTGGACTCGATAGACTTGGCCAGTTGGCCCTAGCTTCTAGACTCAAGATCGCTACGAATGACCTAGGAACAAGCATTGGAGTTCTTGTGTCCACATGCAGAATTTTACGTTCAATAGAAATAATTTTTAAATTTATTTTTAAATCATTTTCCTAAATTTAAGCGATGGTGTTTTTTAATTAGGAAAACATTTTTTGTCAACTCATTTTCTTAAGCTTGCTGAAGAATTAGGAATATGTTATCCCCAAATATATTTTTGTAAAACAAACGTAGCCATAATGTAGAGATGATATGGTACATTTTAAAAGAAATCCGAAGATCTAATTGAACTAGTTAAAAGCTAAAAGAAGATACTACACATTGATAAAAAAAAAGTTTATGAACGTAATTAAAGCAATTGATAATTTAAGAATGATATCTCACGTTGACAAATTTGAGGACCGGTAATCTCATTGTTACTCGCATATTTGGGAAATTTACTATTCATCGTGTTTAGATGATTTTCTCACCCCCACCATACCACATTAAGAGTTTCGGTTTATTGGTTTCCATGTCAGGCTATTGTTAGGTACATTAGATCTAGTTTAAACGATGAACACCGGATTTTAAAGCAGGTGAGTCTGCCATGGAATTCACCTCATGCAAACTTTTTTTTTTTTTTTTTGGTCGGGAATGAGTTTTGGGTAAACATGAAGAATACATAAAAGACATTTCTGAACGCAACAAATCCAGAAAAGATTGTGGAGAGACAATCAATTTTCGGGGTAGGGCTTTTCATCTTTGGGCTTTAGCAACCCACTCAACTATTCTACTGGACTTTTCAAACAGTGACCCAATTGAATATCCAACAACCGAAGCGACGGACCATGGCTTTCTCCAATAAATACTGCCGCTTTCCACTTCGGCTGATCTGAGCTTGTCAGCGCGCTTATCAGATAAAAGCAATCTGACCTAAGAAGAAGAAGGCTCTCTCTCGCTTTCCGGAAGTATAGTACGATTAGGGTTTTAAGAAGAGGAACGAATGCAACAAGATTGCAAATAAGCAAGCACCAACAATTTGGTCCCACATTTTCCAGCTATTATTGTTATTATAAGTTGATCCTCTATCTCTCTCTCTCTCTCTCATCTTCATATTCTAATCTTCTTGAGATCTTGCTATTAAAAAGATATCAAGGATCCAAAGCACCTTTCCAAAAAAAAAAGATATTAAGGATCCAAAGCAACGTCCTCACCTAAACTTCAATGTCAGGGGCAAAACAAGGCATGAACTGCGAAGTACCGCTGCATCCCTGACCAGTCGATGATCTACTTTTGTTTCTTTTGGCGAAAGGTCAGTCTTCATATTTTGACAATTTGACCAACTGCAATTAAAATCAGATTCTCGGACAGCTAATCATGTTGTTATCTTATTTCCACAACTGGCATCCCTGTTTAAGTCTTCCAAAAAGAGTCAAAATGAATGCAGACATACTCTAGCTGTAGCTACTGAGTGCTACGCCTGCTTTGGTTTTCTCTTCCGTGGGTCTATCTCAGAAAATAATGTTAAATATGATCAATGGAAAGGTCTAAGATGACCTTATGGCTGCAAAGTAGAGAGAAAATGGGCATATGCTATAACAAAAAAAAATACATAAAAACAATCTCAAATTTTACCCACCGTGACATAAATATTCTAAACTTTTTTTAAACCTAAACTTAGACATGGGTTATAGCTATTTCAATTCCATGTAGGGTATACAAGTATAAGTTTAGAATATTTGCAGCACAATGCATAAGTTGAGGTTTTTTAGTGACCCAAAGAAAAAATTCGAGATATTTAAGTCAAAGTATACATAATTTGGGGTTTCTTATGACATTAACCTAAACAAAAAAAATAATAATTGCAACTCTTATGAGATATTCCAAATTTGAAAAAAAAAAAAAAAAAAAAAAAAGGAGCATTCATAGCAGGAAAGTCATGTTTAAAATTATATTGAGCAGCGTGTTATAGTGGGACAAAATAGATTTAACAATTGCAGAATTATCGATCTTTTTCACTACACAATAAATTTGATGTTGTAATTTGCTTAATCATCCCTTAATTTTTCAACATTTGTAGCACTCTGTAGATCTAAAATTTCTCATTAAATGCGTCTAATGATCCGTGACTAGACAAAACTTAATTGAATGTTTTTAAAGTTAAAAATCACCTTATGCGATAGGTAAAGAAGTGGTTAATTAAACTGTTTAGAGATGAAATATTCAACGAAAATTTAACACTAATACTCAATACTTACGTTTCAACACTTAATTTTCGGTTTTATCAAACAATCATTAACGGCAGCACAGTAAAATATATCTTTTTTTTTTTTTTGGAACTAACCAGTAAAATATAGGGTTAATATCCTGAAAACCCTAAACTAGTACACATGTGGCAAATTTACCCCAAACTATTTTTTTAACTACCAAAAATCCCAAACTTATATACTTTTGACAAATTTATCCCAAACTGGTATACTTGTAACAAATTTACCTTCTGTTAATTTTCGTTAAATGTTAAATGACACATGACAGTTGACTGGTATACCAATTTGCAATTTTACATTTTGTTTGTCACAATTTATAACTTTTGTGATTTTTTTTGTGGTATTAAGCCAATTTAGTGGAGTGTATATTTGTCACAAATTTATCAATTTGGAGATTTTTGTGGTCAAATAAATTAGTTTGGGGTAAATTTGTCATAAATGTATCAGTTTATGATTTTTTATAGTCAGTCGGGGTAAATTTGTCATAGGTATACCATTTTGGGGTTTTTCATGGCCAAAAAAATAGTTTGAGATAAATTTGTCACAGGTGTACCAGTTTGGGGTTTTTCAGGGTATTAACCCTAAAATATATCAAAGGGTTGAAAATATTGATACCTATATATCTAGTAACTATCCTTAGTAATTTTAATTATTTTGTAAGTTTTTATAAATGACAAGTTAGTGGTCCATCCTTCAAGCGTGGGAATCTACCATCTTTCAAGCGTAATAATCTACCTCAAAGTTTGACAAGGTTGAATATCCTAATATTCATAATTTTTCATGTCAAAATTTTAAATGACGTGAATTCATTATAATTGTTTTTTTGTTCTAGGTAATTTATCTAAATGATCGAATTTACTATCTTTATATGGTGTGATTTTCATTAATCAATGGTAACATATTAAATCTTATCGTCAACATGATTTCTATAATATATATTTGCAATTTACTATCTTTTTAAATCAACTTGTGGTGAAACTTTACCCTTTTGTAATCTAATGGCTCGCATTGAATCGGACTAATCACGCATTTCCTTACATGACACCACAAAATTTCCATTCTTTGAACTACTATCATCACAATCTGAAATTACCTACTTTTTGTAAAATTCATTTCTTGAATTTCCAAAGCATTTCAACGGGTGCATTTTAATGAGACGGAATTAGTCTCTAACAGAAGTTTTCAACATTACTTTTTTTTTTTCACGTAAGATTGCATACATCCAATAACAACATTATATATATATATATATATATATATATATGTATGTATGTAATTTAATTTAGTCGAATTTGAGCTCAACTCAATTATCTTATTCGTGCTTAAAATTCAACTCAAACGTGATCGAATTATAAATTTTCTACTTGAGCTCTACCAAAGGAGAAAAGGCAAGATATTTCCACATATTTCTCATAACTCAAGTACAATCAAGTTGTGAAGGAACTCGGGCCCATGTCCTTTGAACTTAATAAGCTTGGATGTTTTCCCTAGATGTATGTGTATACATTTATACACGTGACTATATCACGTAAAATTTAAAGATTTTCATGTCTTTTTTTTTTTTTTACCCAAAAAGTACTTTTAAGAGAAAGAGCACATGCTCGATTAGGCTTGAATTAGGTTAAGCAAGCTTGTGGAATTGGGTATTGGCCCGCCCAATCTTCACTTGACTAAATACTCGAGTGGCTCAAGTTCAAGTTCGAGCTTGAGCTCGAGCTTGAGCTTGATTCAAAATTAGAGGAGTCAATCCCAAAGTAATCATCAAATGTAGCTCAAACTACCTATCAATGATTTGACTCCGTATGACTTCTCATTGCATCTACCTACTTATTCAACTTATTTATTATTTAATTAAATAAAATATCGGATATCTAAAATACGTAATGACCGATGGTAGATTCATCTATAAAATTCCCAGTAATCTTTTAAACTTTAAACCATTTTATATTCCAAAAACAAGGTAAAAAATCTGCAATTTTTTCCTTGGATAATGTCCAGGCCGTTTTCTTTTCACCCTATTTTTGGTAAATACCAAAAAAAGAAAAGACACGTTGGACACGTGCACATCCTCATCATCATCGTGAAGCTGTTTTTGAACTATCCCAGAGCAACCATCAAGTACAACTCGAACTTCCTACCAATAATTTAACTCTATATGACTTCTTTTTGAATCTACCTACTCATGCAACTTGATTATTATTTAATTAAATAAAATATCCAATATCTAAATACATAATGACCGGTGATATATTCGCATATATTCTCATAACTCAAGTACAATCGAGTTATAGTGACAATATCACATAAATCAAAGGATTTTCATTTCTTTTTTTATACATAAAAAATATTTTTGAGAGAAATAACACACGTTTTTTTTTTTTTTTTTTTTTTGGTCAAAAAGTAGCATATGTTTGATTAGGCTTGAATTAGACAAAGCAAGCCTTGGATATTTGGTCAGCTTGACCTTCACTTGACTAAATACTCGAGTGGCTCCAATTCAACCTCGAGCTCAATTCAAAATCAAAAGAGTCAATTTTCAGAATAACCATCAAGTGTAGGTTAAACTATTAACTTATTCGTTATTTAATTGAATAAAATACTCGATATCTTAAATACAAAATAACCGGTGAGATTCACCTATAAAATTTCCATTGATCTTTTAAACTTCCCGAAAACAACGGAAAAAAAATCTGCAATTTTTTTATTCCTTGGATAACTCCCATTCCGTTTTCTTCTCACTCTATTTTTGGCAAAAAACCAGAAAAAGAAACGACACACACATGCAGATCCTCGTCATCATCACCATCGTCCCCGACCCATTTATTGTAAATCGAATATAATATGCGCCATCTCCGAAGCCGAGACCGGTCGTTATGTCCTTCCGCCGCCATCTCCTTCTTCAACACCAACGGTCAATACCATAGCAACAACCTCTTCTCAAATCCTCTCGTCGTCTATGGCCATTCGCGATCTCTGAAGATTCGAACCGCGCCGTGAGGAGGAGGAGGACGACGACGACGACGCGGCGGCAGCAGCGGCGGCGGCGGCGGCGGCGGGGGGAGAGTCCTGTGGAGAGAGGTTTCGGGGTTGGAGGAGCTTCGAGATGAGCGCCATCGAAGATATCGAGGACGATAGGGGGGAGCTGAGGAAGCCGTTCCTCCACACGGGGAGCTGGTACAAGATGCAGGGGATGGGGTCGCGGCAGTCCAGCATCACCGGATCGGCGCAGGTCCTCCGCGACGGCTCCGTCTCCGTCCTCCTCTGCGTCCTGATCGTCGCCCTCGGCCCCATCCAGTTCGGATTCAGCGTAAGCGCCCGAATCTTGCACGATGCGATGCCTTCTTCTCGTCTACCTACCTACCTGTCGGCCTGTGTGAGTCTTTGTGCTGTTTTTCGGCTTTCAGTGCGGATACTCGTCTCCCACGGAGGAGGACATAATGAGCGACCTGGGCCTCTCGCTCTCGCAGGTTCGACTCGCTCCGGGAACTGAAATGAAATCTTTCGTGTTTCGGTTTTGAATCTGCTTTTGATTGTTGACTGATGTGATTTCTTCTCGATCGTGGAACCATGCTGGATGTAGTTTTCGCTGTTTGGCTCGCTGGTGAATGTGGGAGCTATGATCGGGGCAATCACGAGCGGCCAGATTGCGGAGTACATCGGTCGGAAAGGGGTAATGCCGCTCATTTCGATCAGCTGCCGTTTTTTCATAGGGGTTTCTTGTATCATTTGTGTTAGTCAAGTGTAAGCAATTTCCGCCTAGGTTTGAGTTCTTTTGGCTCTTTGCTCTTCTGCCGGAACTTTCGTTTGGATAATGTGACTGATTTTTGGAGATTTTCAGCACTGAACAATCAGCCTCCTGAAAAAAAAAGAAAAAAAGCATAAGATGTTCGGTTTGAAGTAATTTACGTTTTAAATTTGATGGAGCTTTTGGAGTCATTTGAGTACCTTTCGTTAAGCTATAAGCAGAGGTTGAGGAGTTGGGTCCGTGCCCCCAAGCCTTTTCCATGGCTTTTGCCTTTTCTGCATGAGGCTCTAAAGCTTCACTAGTTTTCTATTGCTTATTATGGGTGAAGCTGCTGATGTAATTCACTGCATAAAACAAATTGCTGCATATGGTGAATGAATACCAGTACAATCTAAGAAAATATTATCACTCTGGAACTTTGTTGCTAATTTCTTGATTTGCTGGGCTACCTGTTCCTTCTAAGTGTCCAAAACAAACGTTACTATGATTGCTTTTGTTATGTATTCTGTGATTCTTGTGTGGACACTGTCAATTCCTAACCATCCTTAACTGCAGTCTCTGATGATCGCTGCAGTCCCTAATGTTATAGGGTGGCTGGCTATATCATTTGCCAAGGTGAGTGATCATTATGCTCAGATAATTCATGAAACTCAATCAATCACAGCAGCATCCTTATGTACCACTTGGCTGCTTCTGTAGGATTCCTCATTCTTATACATGGGGAGGTTGTTGGAGGGATTTGGTGTGGGTATAATTTCTTATACGGTAATCTTTCAAAAACTCATTTTTATTAAACCCTTTGCATTTGCACTTGGCTGCAGTGTGACAAATCTCAATTCTGGCTCTTCTTGGTATATGTAGGTGCCGATATATATAGCTGAGATAGCACCTCAGAACATGAGAGGAACCCTGGGTTCTGTGAATCAGGTCAACACACCTACCGCAAATTTTCTGCTTGATGTGATACCTTTTCTTTTAATAATTTTGATGTAGTTTTGACATAATTATGGAAAATGTTTCATTTCCTTTTCTTTTAGTAGCTCTCAGTTACAGCAGGCCTTTTGTTAGCTTACTTTTTCGGACTATTTCTCAGCTGGAGGGTCCTTGCTGTCTTTGGTAAGTCCATGAAGAAAAAATCTATTATTGAAAGAGAAGTATATAATGCTAGATGTACTAAACTTCTGACACCCTTACAAGACTTCCAACACAAAAAAAGCCTTTTTTGTCTTTTTTTTTTGCTAACAACATAAAAAGCTTTTGGACATTTGTAATTCCCACATCGATTGTTATTAATTAATTTTGATCTTAACTCTCCCCGCTATACTGAACAAAATGCCCATTTGCCTTACGAATGGTGGCGTTTCTGTTATAAGGTCATTGGCCAAGTACACTGATTAGTTTTCTGATGCCATGAATTTGGTGACACTCTACTCACTTATATCTAGTTATTTTCTTTGTTATTGATTTTGAACATCTTTTGCAGGGTCTCTTCCATGTTTAATATTGATTCCTGGCTTATTTTTCATCCCAGAGTCTCCTCGATGGTTGGTATGAAATCTGATGTGGCTTTCTGTATTTTACTCACCCCCCCGAGCAACTTCCTGCTCTCATTTCTTCATTTGCTGCTTTCTTATGTTGCTCTTCTGCTTTATGTTCTTTGGAATTTAAAATGCTGCAGGCCAAAATGGGTTTGACGGAGGACTTTGAAGCCTCTTTGCAGGTCCTCCGGGGATATGATACTGATATTTCCCTTGAAGTTAATGAAATCAAGGTATTAAAAATCTTTTGCAACTTGAATGGCGTGACCTAATAGATATGTGTCATTTATGCAGTTCTTTGAGCCTTTTCTCATGCAAAAGAACTCAAGATAGTTAGCCAAAGTTAATCAATCTACATATGTCTCAATTCCTCTCTTTACGAAGTAGGATCAATTATAATGAGTTATATACTAATGAGTTATGTACTTCACATAGAGATCTGTTGCATCAGCAAGCAAAAGAACAACGATTAGTTTTGCAGAGCTCAAGCGGAAAAGATATTGGTTTCCTTTAATGGTAAATGTTTAACTTGAATCTTCCTTGAACTTCATCACTCATGCCTTGACATCTCATCCTTTCCTGTGTCAAATATATGTGTTGCAGGTAGGTATTGGACTTCTTGGGCTCCAGCAACTCAGTGGCATCAATGGTGTTTTATTCTATTCCGCCACAATATTTGAAAATGCAGGTGGCGATCGATTGTGTTGCAGTGCAGCCTCTATTTCATCTAATTAGAGCAAAGAAGTGAATTTATTAGAACCTGCAACTTTAAATCTTTCTCCTTCTTCAATGCTACTGTTAAGGACAAAGTGAAAATCTATTAATCATGATCCTCCCCAAAAAATTCATTTGTCTGTCCATTTTTGGTTGAGGATGCTGATGTCACATTATATTAGATTTATTTAAACAGATTAGTAGTTAAATGTTTTCTTTTTCTATTTAAATAAACTTGAATAGAGGACTATCAATTTAAGTTCGAGAAAAGAAGAATAATACCCTAAGCTTGAGCTATGCAAAATGGTGAAAGAATTTACTGATTTTATTACCAAGAGTTCAACCAATTAGCCTGTTTCATTTCCTGGGGGATATAGTACTGGCAGATTCTAGAAGCCTGCAATGAAACGAGAAATTTCTTTTAGATTCTGCTTTAGTCGGGATGAACAAAGCCATAGTGATACTTGCTGTTGCTCTGATAGCATCTGTTGACTGATGCAACCAATAGAGCTTCTCTTGGTTGATTAGGGTCTTCCATTAATGTGCATTAATTTTGAATAGGGATTTCTTCAAGTAATCTCGCAAGTGTTGGAGTTGGTGTTATCCAGGTAATTTGGTGATTCTTTCGGTCTTCTTCTGCAGCAGTTAAACAATACAAAATACTTTTGACCTAATCTGAGGTGTAAGGACCTTTTGTGCTCTAGGTTCTTGCCACTGGGGTTACCACTTGGCTTCTGGATAAAGCAGGCCGAAGGCTGCTTCTAATAGTGCGTATGACTAAATTCTAACTAAAGTTGAGATTCTCTAAAACACGCTCAAATTGGTTATTTAAATCGTTGTTGCAGATATCCTCATCTGCAATGACTTTGAGCCTTCTTTTTGTGGCTGTAGCGTTCTATATAGAGGTCAGTAATACTGTTAGTACAACCCTCTCTTTTCTGATGCAATATCTGCTATCCTGAGGCATCGTTCTTCCATATTCCAGAGTTCTGCTTCAGAAGACTCTAAATTATACAGCATAATGGGAATATTGGCCCTGGTTGGGGTTGTGGTATGACAATTTGTACTCACTGTCTGTACTTATTCATGTGCTTAATAAGTTTAAGGGTATGTTTTGAGCATCTTTCTATCCAGGCTTTTGTTATTGGCTTCTCTCTGGGATTGGGAGCTATCCCATGGCTTATCATGTCTGAGGTAAGCACAATTTACTTTTTTTACTAAATCCAAGAGTAGAGAATTCTCCTTCAGGTTTTAGAATTTACTTATTTATCCTAAAGGTTCTGCAGCAAAGAATTTTCCGGGCTTGTGGGTCAACATCATTTCCAACTTAACAAATGGCAGTTCAACAAATCCATAAAACTTGATGGGCTAAGATCAAGTCATTTTTTACCTTGCATAGATCCATAGTCACAGTAAACTAACTACAGAAAATATGTCCTAGCATCTTGTATTTCATGTATATTAACTCAAATATTAATTCTTTTTGAACATCAGATTCTTCCAGTAAATATTAAGGGCCTCGGCGGCAGCGTAGCAGTGTTGGCAAACTGGACATCGTCATGGGTAGTCACGATGACCGCAAACTTACTGTTGGATTGGAGCACCGGAGGTACTCTCTCGCTCTCCCCTGCAACACACTCTCTCGTCCTTAACAGTTATTCCTGACATGGCCTTTGCAATTTTCTACAGGTACCTTCACAATCTACGCAGTTGTGACTGCTTCTATCCTTCTCTTTGTGATACTCTTTGTTCCAGAAACTAAGGGAAGAACTCTGGAAGAGATTCAGTCGTCGTTCAGATGATTCTTGCCTCCTCTTGTGACATTGATTTTTGCTGTTCAATAATACAAATAATTGTCCTCCATGGCATACACAAAGCTCACATGGCAAGCATCAAGCATTGGCAGGGACATGAGAGTCAAAGGGATTGCAGTCTCTTCTAAATTTCACTTTGTATGACGACAATACGAACCCTAGATAAGCAAATGTCTATTCTAGGTACTGGCCTTGCTAATCTCATGAATAAGGCAAGACACGAGCAAAAAAAAAATCAAGTGGTATGATTTAAATATAAGATAGTTTGCATTTTGATAACAAAAACTTGGTGTGGTCTTTCTCGCCAAAATAAAAAAGAAATATTTTACCTTGACAAATCACGAAGGAACTTTAATCATGAGAAATCACCTTAAAGATTCAAAACAAATTTAAATTAAAGTTAATCCAAACACTAGAAAAATCGATAGTTAGTGATGAATGATGCATTTAAGGCATATGCAAAATTTATTAAAAAAAAAAATTCAAAGGACGGGGTTACGTCTAGAAATGATTTTCCCTATCGATTCCGGTTTTATTAGGATGTTAAAGGGGGCAATACCTTTTCTCCAATTTGATTAAGGCAAACTTGTGCAGTAGTAGACCAAAAAACAATAAAATGCAAATTCACCACCAAATAAATTGGGCTTTCGGCCCACCGCAATCCTCATCATTTCTTGGGCTTTGGTTTGGGCCCAATTCGTTTTCCTCTTTCCTGCACCTCCCTCCTCCCTCCTCCCGCCAAAGCGTCGTTGTGCCTGTTAAACCCTAACGCCGGCTAAAACCCCTCCGTTTGCGTTCTGAGCTTCCAGCGAATTCAGCAAACACTCTTCCGGGCAAAAATTGGAAGCTTCAGAAGCCGCGAAGAAAGGGGAGGCGAAAATGGAGGTTGATTCGTCGACCGACCCGATCGCGTCGAAGGCCGAGGAGCTGCTGAAGGAAGTCGGGGTCGAGTACTCGCCTTCGTTCACCAAGCTCGTCGACGACGCGGTTTCCGCCGTCAAAGACGCCATCGCCAAGATTCCCGACGACTTGCAGGTCCGGCTCGTTGTTCTCGACTGTAAAGTCCGCAGCTTTTTTTTGGTTTGGTTGTGGCGGAAGAAGAATGAATTGGAACAGCTTAAGATGCAGAAGTCCGGACTTTTTGTAGCTCTTCGTTTTCGGAGCTTCGCAGAATTAAAATGCCGAGGCGGTTTTTTTTTTTTTTCGATTTTTTGCGTGGCCTGATCATAGGAAAATCAAAGAAAGGAAAAGAAAATGCGTCATTAGTATTGGCGACACTTGTGCAGGTCACAGCAGACTTGGCTCCGGCTTTTGTGAGGGACGTCGGGGCGGATAAAGTCGAGTTCAAGTTCAAGAAGCCGACGTCCATTGACATCGGGGGCAGCTACGCGACGCGTTGCATTGCGAAGCCTGATGTGAATATAGACCTTTTCATTGGGTTGCCGAAGGTACTTCTCTAGGTGATTTCCTCAATACTTTTCGGGTCCATTGGAGTGGAATGTGGGCTAATTGGGAGCATGTGTTAATTGTTGGGATCGTTTGGGACAATTGATGCTGGACTTCACCAATTATAATTGAACGAGTCTCTTGTTGCCTCTGCTTCTATGTGGACAGGGTGAGGTCCTTGGTAGAATTCAATACAGGTTAGGGCCTTTTGGTAAACCAGGTTCTGCCGTGAAGTTTGTGTCGAAATAACTTACATTTTATCAGTATGTAATACAAAACTGCTTAGCTTCACTTGTATGCATCACCTAGGCCGTAGCACAAAAGAGGACAATTCTATTACGTGGAGATAAAAAATAATCTAAAGGTCATGCATCTCATTTGTAGTTGATGAAGTGTAGGGGTAAGCAGTTCCAAGTTCCGTAGGTATAACATTCTTATTTTTTGGAACCTCGAACCTTGGAACTTGGAACCTACCCCCTTTTAGGTTTGAAGGTTAATTCTAGGTTTCACCTAGGTTCTACTTGTATTATAATTGAACAATTGCAATAAATCATCATCTTTAATGACCACACTCACTACTACAATCCAATTACCACAACATATATTTAGACACATGTAGAATATGAAACATTAATAAAGTAAAAGTCCCGGTCATAAAATGGAAGTTCAGATTAGCGATTCCAAATTATACACTCATCATCAAATGCCGTGGAATAGCACGCGATCACATGAAGACATAGATAAAGGAAAAACACAAAATCTTGTTTTAGGTTCTACTGACCTAGAATTTGAAATCTACCCATTGAAACAGGTTCCTTAATTTCTGGAACTTGAAACCTACTTAGTATACCTTGAACTTTGAACCGGATAAGTTCCCACAGGTCTAGTTCTTCGGTTTCAGGTTCTACTCAGGAACCATGCTCCCCCTAATGAGGTGCTTGCCCATGCACACAAAAGACGAGGTGTCATTGTCAATCTCCAGTGGTTGTTCTTATGCACTCGGCATATCTGGTTTTGATGCTTCCACTTAAGGAAGACACAAGTTATGAATACTAGTCTGGTTTATTTCAGATGAAGGGTTCAGATCTTTTTGTCCAACTTTGCTGGTCATGCTTGGTCGAGTTGTCCATAATGTTCTGACTATGATATGAATGTCTTATCTACAGGAATGTTTCCATGAAAAAGATTATCTGGATCATCGGTACTTTGCCAAACGATGCTTATACCTCTGCACAATAAAAAAATATTTGAAGCTCTCTAGATCAGTCGACAAGATTGAGTGGTCCTTCCTCCAAAATGAGGCTCGAAAACCAGTGTTAATAGTACATCCAGGTTGGATTTCCTTTTCTGCATCAGCTTCATTTGCACTATTTAAACGGAGGCTGATCATTAGTTCCTTGTTTTGATATTAATATGACTTTAAAAACACAAGCTGAAGTGTAAATTCCATCCTTTTGTGTCTTAGCTGCAAAGCCTGTTGAAGTTCCGGGATTCTTTGTCCGATTAATTCCTACCGCCAAATCCTTATTCAATATTTCAAAGTTGAACTTGAACCGCAGCAACATCCGTGCTCTTAATCAAGGTTGTATTTTGCCTTAAGCTCGGATTCTGTATGTATGGTAATGTGTTTACTGAAACTGACATGTTACTTCTTGGAAGGTACTGTTCAAGCCACACCAACATACAATACTAGTATTTTGGAGGACATGTTTATGGAGAATAATGTAGAGTTACTAAACAAAACGCTTGTTGGATGTAAGGAATTAAGGGAGGCAGTAATTTTGCTCAAAGTATGACTCTAAAAAATTTGGTGATTTAGTGTTGTTGAGTAATTTACTGGCAGATGAAATAATGCATAATGCTTTTATCCACAGGTCTGGGCCCGGCAGAGGAGTTCCTTGTACATCCACGATTGTTTAAATGGATTTTTAATCTCTGTCATTATTTCTTACCTTGTAAACTCTGGCAAGGCTAACAACTCACTGAAAGCAATGCAGATATTCCGCATTACACTTGACTTCATTGGTATGTTAATATTGCTCTCTCCCCACCAATTGTCTGTTGTTAGCACTTTGTGCAGTAATCAAGCTTCTGGCTAGCTTGGGAACAAGAGTTTCTTTGAGTTGTTTGTTAATTTATTCCGAAATGCAACCATTTTTCTGCATAATTAATGAGAAAGACAAGGAAAGAAAAAGTTGATTTAGATTGGGAAGATAAAGTGGTATAAGGAGATTTTAGCCAGGGACTCACACAAACTGTAGTCAAAGACATTGTAGCATATCTTATAGAGTACCTTCAACTTTCTGTAAGAAATGTTACTGAAGGGAGCGCCCCTCATGTGCAGTCGGAAACCATAGAACAATGACTAAGCAGGTGCCTGAAGCTAGCAGATGCTACTGCCAATCTCAGGACACACTGGGAGTGACAGATAGGATGATTCTTCACATTGTAAAGTGGAGATCCATATAGAAAATAACCATCAGTGGTTTTCCTGTCCTTAAACAGCTTTGGCCTCAATGAAGAACTGCCCTATGATTATCCCCATCTGTGCAATTACCTGACATGAGAACTTGAACTTGAAGGAAGCAAATCTCAGATTTGGTAAATCTAGTCGAGTACTATAAGTTTTGAAGGTTGAGGGTGTAGGTTGAGCAATCAATACATTTTTGGGTTTACTGTAAGCAGCTATTAAAATCAGCTGTTATTCTAAGTTAAAGTTTCGTTATCAAATTGGATGCTTTATTTTTTCATCTTAGTTTGTTTGGCAGCCAAGAAATTTTATTCTGTTAGTAGATTCTAATAGTATGATTGAGTTCTTACAGTCTATTTTCTTGCAGCCAATTCAAAATTATGGAAGCGTGGACTTTTCTTTCAAGGAGAGGGAGAGAATGGTATATTGAAGGAGGTCTGATTTCTTCTTTCAATTTTTTCCTTTTGATATTGCATGTCATCTTTTTTGCAAAGTGGGGGTGGGGAAGGAAGGGGGAAGAGAGAGAAGTTAATATAGCTGCTGAGTTCTATTGTGAAGTGGCATGTGGTACTTAGTTCAGGCAAGATTTTGGACCTTCAAGAATTGTACTTGTGTTGGATTTCTAGTTAGGGTGCCCTTCGGCTTATGGAAACATACTTTGTCTTTTCTCGTTAGACATTATATAACAAGGTGGTTGATTTCATTGGAGGAGTGTAGTAAACTAAGAGGTCACCAATGTCATTGTGAGTTCCTTCTGGATGTTATTGGCTTGTGCAGCTTAACATGCACTTTGTGTTCATTAATGCAGGAGAGGACACAATTAATGAATCTTTTCCCAGTGGTCATATGCAATACATCTGCTCCTCTTAATTTGGCTTTTCGCATAGCAGACAATGGTTTCCTTGAGGTAATAAATCTTGTTTGATTTATTGTTTGCATCACATGTTAGCCTCTTTTCTTTTCTTTTCTTTTTTCTTTTTTTAAATTTCTCAGTCTAAATTTTTGTCAATTGCTATATCATATAATGAGCTCCAGCTCCAACATGAGGCTGCTTTGACCCTCAAATGCATGGAGAAGTGTAAAGATGGTGGCTTCGAGGAGATCTTTATGACCAAGGTCGACTTTCCTGCTAAATATGATCTATGCTTAAGGTAAGCCATATGGTGCTATTGAGCCTTCACTACTAGCGTGACTGCATTTTGTTTCTGCAAAATATTGTTGGCTCCTGCTCTTCATGATCTGTATTGCCAAATTGTGTGCTTTTGTGATGCCTTTCTTTTGCTTTTCAATAAATGAAGAGTGAATAGTGCGTGCTTTTGTGATGGAAATACAAGAAGAAAAAAATCAAATCTATGTATGGAACGTTAAACAAACCTCTACAAATAAGTTCCTTATGGCCTAAATTTCATCGATTAGTGACAGCTGGAAAAACGTGCGACAAGCAGCTTAGATGCTTAACTTTTAGTTATGAAGAGAAGACTATGGCCCAGGGGTACCAACCAACCTTCACCAATATGGAGTTTAGATCCAAGTCTTAGGACTCTTTGCCATGACGTACCACAAACATGAAAAAGATAACCTCAGTTCTGATGAAGACGAAGTCCTCTTATTTCCCTTTGAACTCGATGTTAATTCTTGATTTAGTACAGTTTCTGATTTTCACATAGATGGAGCATGATTGTGTTTGCAAGTCCTTTTGGGCCATGCTCTTATGTTATCAATTGTGAGATCTGGGCCAGTCAAATGCTTAGTAATTCCTGCATCTGATCCCAAATCCAAGCCCAATTGTCATCAAGGACCATCAGATTCTAGTGTTGGACCATACTGGAGCTGTCCATTGAACTGTTTACTAATAAATCCTAGTAAACGGCTTATTATCAATTGTGAGTGATGACTTGTGTACAAATGTACTGTTCTACCTACTCTACCATATTTTAATATTCACACATTTAAGGCATTACCACCACATTGGCCGAGTAATTGACATGGTGGGGAGTGTGCGGGTGAGGGAATCAAATCCTATTACCAACAAATATCTACTTTAACTGTCAAGAAAAATTAAGTCAGTGGTGCTTCTAAGAGTCTACTTGGGTCATAACTGTGAAGGCACCATAATTGCTTCGTAGAGCGTGGCCTGTTTATTTTCTTTTGAAGTTGAGAACCACACTTTTGGAAACTAGAATTCAATATCCTTTACCTTGGGGATGCAAATGCAGATGCATCTGTTCTTGTACAGCTGGCAATAGGGGCGCTAAGCCAGAGGTGCTTCTAGGAGTCTACTTGGGCACTTTTTGTTGGAAACTCAGCTTAGGTGACTTTTATTTGTTATGGAGTTTGACTCAAGTTGAGATAACAACTGGAGTTAGGTGGCTTGCTAGCAGAATCAAGTAGTTAACATCTTTCTTATTTGTTGTGATATATTTTACACACAAGACAACAAATGCATACAAGTTCCGCAAATGCATACAAGTTTGAGTTGATTTTGGTATCATACTTGAGCTATATGCTAATGTAATCAGCAAGTGACTCAAAGCAACTGGCAGATTGTGAGTTGGGAATAGCTGAACTGTAGACTTGTATACTGAATAACCATTATTATACTATCTTGAAATTGATGGAAGAAATCACTTTTCTCATTTCTTTCATTTTTCCAATCAGACTGTTCAGTATAGTTCTTATGATTTCTGGGTCCTTCAATCATCAGCAACGGTATTTGGTCATGTACATATTATAGTCTTCCTTGCTAATAGCTTTCACATATTTGGTCTCTAGGATTAACTTGAAGGAAAATAAAGAGGTGTTTGCATCTGGCTTTTGCTTGGACAAGGAATGCTGGAGATTATATGAGCAAAAGATGCAATCAGTGTTACATCAAGGACTGAGTGATCGAGCAAAGATTGTTCGTGTTGCATGGAAAAATACCTCTTCTGAGTATAGTATAGAAAATGTATTAACTGGATTTTTCTTTTTTCTGGTGTCTTTAAGTCTTTTAACTATCTCCATTTGAATTTAATGATCTTTGTATGTGGATATCTCCATTTGAATTTAATGATTCCAGGGATTATCAACACTTGGTAAAGAGCCATTATTTGTTGGAATTTCCATAAGCTCCCCAGATAAAGCTTTTAGAGTGGTCGACATAGGCCCTAATGCTGAGAACAAGGAGGAGGTATCTCATCTGTTTCCTTCTCATGTTAATGCGAGAAAGTTCTCGTCATTCAACTATAGACTTCGTTTATTTGTTTGCTAGGCCCTCAAATTCCGAAAGTTCTGGGGGGAGAGGGCAGAGCTTCGGCGATTTAAGGATGGCAAAATTGCAGAAAGCACAGGTAAGGCAATTTTATATTTCTGTGAGTGAATGCTTCTGAAAGCGATTCCTTTGCCTCAATGATCAACAATTGGCACCTTTTAATTTTGCAGTATGGGATTGTCAACCATGGACGAGACATCTCATTATAAAAAGGATTGTGGAATATGTACTTACACAACATTTCTCTCTCTCAAATGAAAACATAGTACATTATGTGGATCAGCTTGATTTCTGTTTGCTTCATGGTGTTGAAGGTAGCTTTGCCTCTTCTTTATGGTTGCTTGGATTTTCTTTTCTCAAAGTTCTGCCTGTTATACTTTTTTTATTTCTTTTAAATATGTTTATTGCCTTTACGATGTTAAATTGGTTAGATCCCATGGCATTTTCTGGATACTTGATTCGAGCATTTGAGGTTTTGTCTAAACGCTTGCGGCTCATTGAAGATATCCCTTTAAAGGTCTCTAGTGTGCAGCCTCTGGACTCAGGTACAGTCTCTTTCCTCAGGACTTAGTACAGTTTGTAGATGTATGATTATTGTTGTCATCTAATTTTACTTTTTTTTAATTGGCGTCGACATCCATTTTGTGTACTTGGTGGTTCTGGGTATGTATCAGTCTATCTTTTTTCTTTTTAGCACATAATATTGATGTAACCAAATGAAAAGCCCACTGTAACATGCAAATGGAATGACGTCATTTACTACGCTGATTCAACTTTGAGGTTTTTCCAGCTCACCTGTGTATGTAGAAGCAGACAGACCAGAGATTTTGGTGCTAGGAATAGAGACTGGCAATATGACCACTGTTCTTTAAAGAAGTTTATAGGGTTTTCCTCCTATTTTGAATTAATATCTCGACTCACAATTAGAAATCTATCATATTAGTCTGGTCCTTTTATTTGTAATACTACAAAATGCTGGATTTATTAGATGAAATGTGGTCCTTTGAAGCTGGCGGTGTGAGCAGAATGTAGGCGGCGATCTTATTTTACTCCAGGCTTTCTTCATAGGAGCCAACAGAGGGCAAAATGCAGTTGAGTTCTTACTTGTGTTCACAGCTTTCAGGTTCACATCTGTTTTTCCTCCGGAACCTCATCCAGTGATTGCTGAGAAGAGCGAGCTCCCTAGACAAGTTAGGCAGATTCCATTGTGCATTCAACCCCTGGAAGTGATGATTCAGGCATGTTCATTTGTTCAGCTCTCAGTGGATGTTACTGATGAATTTATGTGCTCTGACTTATTGGTTGGCTTATTTAGTTGGAAGGTTCTGGGAATTGGCCAATGGATGATGTAGCGGTTGAGAAAACTAAAATTGCTTTTCTTCTTAAAATTGCAGAAAGGTAGGTATTTCAGTTCAGTTTTGTGAAATTTGATTATCTTTAGAACTTATGATTTTATGTGCTTTATTGCAGTCTCCGGAATACTTATGGAATGACATGTTCTGCAAGTGAGGATGATGTAGATGTGTTAATGTCTGGATTTGCCTTTCGTCTTAAAATCTTGCATGAGAGGGGCTTGAGTTTGTTGAAGAGAGAGAGTAAGTTCTAGTACTCCTAATGTGACTGCTTGTTTGTAGTTCTACATTTCAGGAACTATTTACTTTATCACACTTGATTTGCAGTTGGAAGCGATCAAGGGAAGCAAGCCTCTTCTGTAGATAAGAAACTTTTCATTCATGGCCAGCATGCTAGCATGATTAATGGGTTGCAGGGTCGTTACCAATTATACGGGCCAGTTGTCCGGTAGGATGTTCATTTTTTACTTCCCTGTTGGTTATTTTTGTTGCAACAGTATTTTGATTTTGGGTGTACCTTTGTTCTGCAATGTAAGGCTGGCAAAAAGGTGGGTGGCTTCGCATCTCTTTTCAGCTTGCCTAAAGGAAGAGTCAGTTGAGCTACTGGTCGCGTATCTCTTTCTGAAGCCTTTTCCATTTACTGCTCCCTGCTCACGGATCACTGGCTTCTTGAGGTTGAGTTGCTCTTAATTTCATCAAAGATTTCAGTGATTTCTACTGTGTGAACCAACAATTTGCACTTGTTCCTGTTATTCTACTTTTACTCTTCACATGATTGGCAACTATACTTGTAGCCCACTTCCTAGGCAGTGTTAGAAATTGTTCTTTCATACTTGTTAAATTGAGTATGTGTCATAGGATCTCTAATGAAGATACCATGTCCTTCTTGGATCGTTATGATAATCACTTTAGCTGTGAAGGTGCTTACTGGCTTTCTGTTTAGCAGCAGTTTCTATCATGCAAATGCTTGCAAGCTGATACATGGAGGCTGTGGGTTGATTGTAGTTATTACCTTCTTTTTATTATGTACCGTTAGTAGTGGTGTGTTGTTGCCGGTGGACATAGTAGATAAGCTGCGAATTTCCTTATTATAATTACCAGTTAGTAGAGCTGATGCTGTCACCTGTGAGCAAAGCTGTAAAATGCTGAAGCTCAATTTGACTTTATATTTGTTCTCCTCCAGTTTGTTATGCTTGTTTCCACCCTCAAATACAGTATAATCAGTCCCAAATGGTAAGCCTATTTATGTGGGCTGCATCACGCTCTCGGATATATTCTTATCGAGCCTATTCATCAAAACAATGTATCTTTTGTTGTATAATCCCATTGGTTGATGTGGGGTAGTGCTTGAAATCAGGAAAGTGTTTAGTAATATTTCCATTGATAACTTGGATACAGGTTCCTGAGGTTGCTATCAGAGTATGATTGGACCTTCTCTCCCTTAGTTGTTGACATAAATAATGATTTGGGCCCAAATGATGAGAAAGAGATCAATGTAAGTGATGAGTCCGAATAATTGCTTATCATGGGGAGCGTTAAAATTTTCTGGTGAAGCGAATGTTCTTTTGTTGCTAACATTGGTCATGTACAAACTCTCTAGGAAAATTTCATGACGAGTAGAAAGATTTATGACCAGAATCCACAAGCTGTAGACCCTCCAATGTTCATTGGTACAGCATATGACAAGGCATCTGAAGCTTGGACCAGATCCTCACCCAATTTCCTGGTGAGTAGTTCCTCCGTCATCTATCAGATCACTATAGTTTTAAGAATGGGGAACACAGTAGGCTAGAGGAGGTGTGAATCATGTGAGGGTTAATAAAGCAAATGCTGCTCCTAGAATTTATATGTCCATTTGGTGCATATCATAGACCCTTCTCTTCAACAACCTGCCACTGTTTTTTCTGAAAATCTAGTTTTTATTTGCACTATTGATTTTTCTATCAAGACATCCATGTTCATATAGGTGAGGAAGGAGTGTGTCTGGCAAAATCTGCACCCTAACTTTCTAGATGCAAATTCTGAAGGGGGAAAAATAGAAAAAATTTGTAAAAAGCCTGTCCATGTGCAATCCGATAATTTCCACATTGAATGTGGTTTGAAACAGCTAATTTTATTGCATGCAGTACCTATTTCTGACGGTACTTTTGTGATTATTGGAAAAAGGAACTCAAAAGGTTGGTGGCTTATGCCAGAAGCAGTGCAAATTTGTTGACGAAACTAATATTGAATGATCAGATCGATACTTACAGATGGGAGGTGAGCAATTTATGTTTCAGTTGAATATCTAATTGTTGTTGTGATTGACTCATTTCCACCAACAATGATATGTCGCATATTTTTCCCTGTAGTGCCTTTTCCGGACTCCTTTGAGCAACTATGATGCTGTCATTCTTCTACATAGGAATAAACTGCCTTACCCACAACATCTGCTTTTCCCATCTGAAATGAATGGAGGTACTTAGGAGGGTTTAAGTTGCTCCGTGCTACTTCTTTTCTACTTTTTACTTTCGACGCAAGTTTTTACTGTTGCTATACTTTGGACAGGGAAAACTGTAGCACTAGGGACTGCTAGTAAAGCTTTTCGCCCCTTTATGACATCAAAAGACTTGAAGGGTAACTTGGAAGAAATAAAAAATAAGCTTATGGTAAAGTTTGATCCTTTGCAGTATTTTCTTGAGGACTTACAGGTAATTGCTGCTGAATGCTTTGATTTTGGATCATGCATCAAGGAATTCTTTTTCTCCTCATGTTGTGATTCAATTTTCATAGAGAGAGTTCCCGGAAACATTCAAGTTGTGGTATGATTCTCTCGGTGGTGATGCAATAGGCCTCACATGGGAAAGATCTGGACTGGTACATTTGGCTTTTTTCACCAAATTTATTATCGGTGCAACAATGCCTAGTTTTTTGTCTCATTAACCTGGTCGATATCCCTTTGCAATTTGCAGAAACGTGCACGTGATGAGGAAGGTGAAGGAAGGAGCGACCCAGAAGATATGCTAAAAGCTGTCGGTGAGGTTGGGAAGGGTTTCGTGAGGAGTGTATATTTACTCAAGGCTCCAAGGCTCATGAACTGAAAAGTCTTCAATTCCAAGGATCTTGGATAAGGGCATGTTCTGTTTTGTACTCTTTACTTTCTAGTTATTCCCTCGCACATATTCTCCACATAGTTAAGCTGTTGCTCAGAGAATGAAAGGAAATAGGTCTTCTTGGGTGAGTGGTGTATTTGTTTAAACGGCTTAGTTTACCTAGGATATTTTGCGGCTGCAGGTTATTGTGATACATGAGAGTAGAAAGTAACTTGTATCCTAACAACAAACTTTCAAATGTATGTAAAAGTTTTGGCGCGGTTGATTTTTATTCAATAACACTAGATTTTGCACTCAGGAAATGGCACTTTGTACATTTTTCGACTTGGTTTTTATTATTCTACTGTGTGGATCATATATTTGCTTTGGATTCAAATCAATTGCTTGACTTAATTCAAGCACCGGGTATTGATATAGATCTCTTGAAGTGTCTCATCAGCAGAATGAAAATGGTACAAGAATATATCTCATTGAACAGTATCTAGAAATTATGACTGTTCATTCTTGACACTTTGTGATGAATGCACAGAACTTTTCACATTTCTTAAGACATAATGATACCATCTAAGCTCAATTATCATTGCCATCTTCCTGGCAATGATACAGGTGCAACACGATCTTTTCCTGACCGAAAGATTTACTGTATCTAACCATGACCTTGGTTAGCAACTCCAGAAAGCAAAAATTCAGATAGCGGCAATTATTTCGATCCCGTGTTTGATGCCTTGGTGGGTTACTACATTTGGCTCGTGACAACATTTAACGTCAACTCAGCAACGAACAAGGTGCCAGAAGATTCTGACTTCAGCTTTTTTCGTGCTGGTTTCAGACATACCTCGATTTAAGGTCAAGTTAGGGCCTCCTGGATGAGTCTTTCTGTGAGAGACTTAGGGAGTCCCATGACAGTGTCATCAGTCCCAATCTGTAGGAAATATGAGTTACATACTTGTAACAAAAAAGATGGCTATATCTCAGCATTAACTATCCTGGTTTGACTAATACCATAAAATATATATACATCCAGGTTTGACATTCATGTACTCAGTCCAAAGTATCCACCGATTTTGATGCGACGATAAAGAGATCTAACACCCTAGACAGATGAGAGAGAGAGAGAGAGAGACCACTTCTTTTACGAAAGGCAATGTGAGAGGATGTTCAAGCATCAAACCCCCAGCGACATTGAGCGTAATTCCCTCATCAATCTGAGGCAGCAAATGACATTAAGTACTTGAACAGGCCAATGACAGGTAGCTAACTGATCCTCAACATGGTTAAGAGGACTTACCAGACTCTGGACAACCTGAGCTGGTATGTCATAAAAGTATACCTGTTTAACACCCAACATTTTGCCACATCGTCAATGGAAAATCAAAAAAGCATAACTACTCCATAACTAATGCTACGTCAAGCAAGGTACTTGTCATATATGAGGTTTCCATTAACCACATTGTCAGGACACGCAACTTGATAAAAATAAACTGTCCATTAAAAGATAATGCTGTTCCTGTCACATTCTCGCTGTACCTACCATTTCGAGTTAATTAAAGAAAAACTAGATCTGCAATTCTTTAAGCAGAGTTCTGAAGGGAAACTGAAAATAGCAGGACTGCTATGATAATCTGTAGCTCGAAGGCAATTCACTGTCAAACTGCTTTGAAATCTCTAAAGGACCCACCACAACATGAACACAGTAGGTTAAACTAGAATGTATGTAACTAACTTTTGGTCCAGTTGATGCACTTCTCAGAAACAAGGAGACCGGAATGCCATGTGACTGTAAATAGTCGGAAACAGTAGATAATTAAACTTCGGCATGTATTGATGAGCATGCAGTACCTCTGCTCGCTCCCATCCCGCCTCCCTCCTTCCTGTCTTCAGGTTGGTTACAAGTACAGATCCCACAACGTCTGCACGACCACCAGAGTACCCTGGAACATAAACAGCAATGAGAATTCAGGCAAATTTCTTTTTTTCTGAAGATAGTATGAGAGCATGTAGTGTCCAGCATACCTTCAATAAAATGCCGTGCTTCGTCCTTACTGGACGGTTTTTCCCTGATCCTTCCTTCATATACCACCACCTCCAAATAAATTAGGCGTATTAGTAAGAACTAACTCTCAGAAAGGACTGCTACAAAGGTAATAAACCAATGCCTATCTCTTCTGTTTTCCTAAATGAGATTATTCTGTTGTCAGAGGCATAATATTCGAAGGTTAAGATGGAGAGGTTGCTATAAAAACAAGCATGGACAGAAACTTGCGCCTCTTTAGAAGATTTTTCTCTTCACAAGAGGAATGCTCATGACAAACATCTGCTCCTCATCATGTTTCTCGGTAAGTATATTAAAACAGGCCTCCCACTATCCATAATAAAGTTATTGTGAAAAGATGCGATTTTCTGCCTTCTAGTCAGCATGTCTAGATAATTATCTTTGAGGAAAAGACCCAATTTCCAGCTACTAAAGTTCTGTCAGCTTGTCTGGATGGTTATCTTTGAGGAAGACACTTGAAGGCGTACTGAAGGTACTAAAACCTACTTCAGTAGCATTACTCCATGGTACACATAGACGATCAAGTTCCTGCATTCTATAACTTCGCCTTTAGGTTCCTCTATTCTGATTTCTCTAGAGGAACTATGTGCACTTATTTGTAGGAAATCTTTGCTTAAGGATGAATCTTCACATGAATGCACAACACAGATGAATGTTGAACACTGCATGAAGCCACAAGAGTAACAATATATAGGTAAAGAACATACTGTGTCAGCCGTAATTAAGAGGGTTGTGTGGACATCCTCCACAAAAGAATCCACATTCTGGAGCCTGGAGAGGATAGCATCTGCCTAAAATATCAGATCTAAATTAGTTGTGCAGATAAACATTTGCATCCTCACTAATTGTCAATCCAATGGCTGAATAATCATAAGACACTGACCATGAAGTGCCAATGCCAACTGCTCAAATCGTCAAAATGAAGCAATTGACTTGTAAAGAACTTTGCTGGGAATTTACAGCGTACTCAAGAAATTGTCCTTTATCGTAGAATTTGATGATGCAGGGTAACTAAAAAGGACAGCTATTTCAAAGTTTCAGCTGAGAATCGCTAGTTATGAAAGTATCAAGGCGAGCTGAATTGCTCATCCACTAACCGGATTAACTATTGATGACTAAATATCATACAATCATTATCAGATCAACAAGCTTCCTCGTTTTCAAAAAAATAAAAGAAAAAAAAAAGGAAAAAAAGAAAAGGCGTTCTTGCCAATGACTCTTCTCTCCTGTTTTACATGTTCCGCGCCATATCACCACATCAAGTCACATTCAAACATGAAAACAAACATTCAAGCTAAAAAGCTCTTACTTCAGGAGGACAAGCTTCTTACCTTGCTCCAACTGCATATGATGCACTTCTCATAAAGTCTTTCCAACACACAAAGCAAGCCAATGTGCAAGAGGAGAACATAAACAGAACAAGATTCGATTTTGTCGAGAAGAGTGAAGACCGTTACCTTAGCCTCAGCTAAAGCCGTGACCAACTCTTCGGGCTTCTCCTTCCTTATAGCCTTCTCGTCTATGTCTGCAGTCTGAAGAAACCATAACTCGAGCTCTCATTTTCGAACCCGAAAAACTCTGAAATCCCAACCAAATTCGAGACTCTTGCACTCAAGCAACGAAGCACAAACAAACCATGACAGTGAAGTCGTATCCCATTTCGGCTAGAATGTGCCGGCGAGCCATGGATGACGAACCCAATATTATCTGCTCTCCAACAACGGCCGAGTAACATCCGAAATGTGACCCGAGAAGAGATTCGACGGTTAAACAGATGAAAAGCAGGTCTCGAGAACCAAAAGAGGGACAGAGAGAGCGGGAGAAATGGAATGAACCTTGAAGGGCGACCCCATTGAAGCCATCCACTTCTTCTTCTTCTTCTTCTTTCTCTGAAACAGAAGGTGCAATGCGATGATGTCTTGTGCGTTTGCGAATTTCAAAAGCATATGCTTTCAAAAGCCGGCGCAGGGTCGGTCAGAGCGAAATAAATTATCATATCGCACTTCGTTTCAACCAATAGATTCCGACAGTCCGGCACATACGGTCCATACCGTGCAACGACTGATGATAAGCGCGCATGAACTTTTATCCACATGGTCACTCGCTTGAGCTCTTCATCCCACGTGCATCCTCGCCTTCCGGCTTTTCAGTTGAGTGCAGGCTTTCCTCCTCCTCGATGATAAATCGAGCTTGGTGCCCTCAGTAACTTTTTTCGGACAGAAAAGTAAGTATCGGGAGGCCATTCTTTTTCATGAGGGTCAGAATCTTGGGGAGCCTGTCAGCAATCCTTCATCTTCCATGGCCAGTGAGACCCTATTTGGTAACGGTCCGAGGAATAATATTCTTTTATTGCCGGAATTAAAAAAAAAAATTATTTGGTAAATTTTTTTCAAAAGATAAAATTCTTTTTTTTTTCCTGAGAATAGATTTGAAACAAAAAAAAAAAAAAAATATTTACTTTTTATTCTTGGAACAATTCTAGAATCAAGTCTATTTTTTTTTTCTTTCTCCTCTCTTTCCTCTCTACTTCTTTCTTTTTTTTTTTCTTCTTCTATCGGTCACAGAAGAAGGATGAAAAAAAAAGAAAATGGAGAAAAATAAGAAAAATATAATAAAAGTATTAAAAAGTTAAAAGAAAAAAAAAAAATTAAGCCTACCAAACGCATTTTTTTATCTCGAGAATAGAAATTTTGGATAATTATCAAGTGTTTTAAAAAACTAAGAAATTGTTTCTAGAAACAAAACAAAAAATTCATTTATAAGTAAAAATTGTTCTCGGGAATAGAATGTTACCAAATGCGCTCTAAAGCCTTATTTGGTAACTCTCCCGAAAAAACAAGCGATTCTGTCTTTTTATTTTCCGGAATAAAAAATGAACATAAATGTATTTGGTAAATTTTTTGTTCTCAAAAACAAAAATCCATTTTTTTCATAAAAATATATTTGAAACAAAATCAAAAAGTAAAAAAAAGTTACTTCTTGTTTAGGGAATAATTCATAAAATCAAGTATAATTTTTTTCTTTACTCCTCTTTCCTCTTATTCTCTTTCCTTATCTCCTTCTTCTTCTTCTTCTTCTTCATTTTGACCAGTCACTAGCCTCGAGGCCTTGTCCATGGCCGAAGACAAGGCAGATGAGACCTAGTGATCTCGCCAGAGCGTCACCAGAGGCACGTCAAAGCTTGGCCAACAAGCCTCGCCGTGCAAGGGCAAGGCTGACCTCCCGCCACCTGGGCGACTCCTAGGCTCACGGTGGCCATGCGAGTCTCCAACAAGCTCGCCGAACCTCTCCCAACCAGTCATTGGCCACCATTGTGGCCAGCGACTAGCCACAAAAAATGTGGAAGAAGAAGAGAAAAGGAAAAAGAAAAAAATATTAAAAGTATTAAAAAATTAAAAGAAACAAAAAAAAAAAATTAAGAATCCTACAAAACGCAATTTATATCCCACCAATAGAAAATTTGGATAGTTACCAAACATTTTCAAAAACTCAGAAATCGTTCTTAGGACTAAAATATAAAAAAAAAAAAAAAATCATTTCTAAGCAAAAAATTGTTCTCGAGAACATAATATTATTAAACGAACCCTAACTTTTCACATGGGAGCATGCTTAGCTATGAACTTGCCGATAGCTATAGTGTTGTAAGACCTGCATATCGTTCTGTGACTTCCTATGATAACTTTGAAGTCCTGTATTAGTTGCGGTAATAGAATATGACCTTAATTAAATGGCCATAATCAATTGACTATTACATTTTCCAGGAGACGTTTGATGTAATAATTAGTCAATTCATCCTCAGGAATAACAAAATATTATGTTTAGATAATAATGTCTGTCCATTCAATAATCCTGATCTTATGCTTAACTTATTAAAATTTGCCAAAGGTTTAAACATGTTGCATTCATCGTATTTTCTAGGGAAAATTGTTCAAAAAATCATAAATTGATTGCACTTTTGTTAACTCAATCATAAATATTTTAATTATGTCAATTGAGTTCTAAACATTTTTGCAATTTGCAAAGTGAGTCCATCTGGCCAATATTAATTAAAAGTTGCTAACGTAGATGCTGGCCGGTATGCAAGGCCTAACATGAACAATTTTCATAATATTTTTAAAAATTCTAATTCTTCTTTTATTCTTTTTTTTTTTTCCCAAACCCAAATGGGCCGGCTGACCCTCACCACCACTAGGTGAGGGCTATAACCAACAAGAGCTTCATGGCCCTTGCTAAACTTGATTGGGAAAACAAAAACAAAAAAACAAAAAAAAAAAAAAAAAGAAAAGAAAATAATTAAGAATCATAAATAAAAAAAAAAAAATTGCTTACATCAACACCGTTTGTTATACGTAGCACTATCAATGCCCACGTAAATGATTTGCAATTAAAATTAGTCAAATCGACTCAATTAGCAAATTTGAAAGGCTTATAACTAAATTGATAAAAGTATAATAGGTTTAGAAACCTTTAGATAATTTTCCTATATTTTTTTATTACCTATTCGCAATTCTATTATAACTAACACAATTAGCCTCAAACCTATCCCTAAAAACCTCGAACACTAACCATCTCTACATGTCTAGACTTGCACAGTATGTCAAGAATGGTAATAAGTAAATTAAATCGCGACAACAACCATGCTCACGCATCGACAAACACCTTAACCGCTCTACTGGGTTTCCCAATGGTGACATAGCGCGCGGCAAGGTCGCAGGAGAACTGTATACTTATAAGGCTCCAAGGCTCATGAACTGAGAATAGAAAGTACCTTGTATCCTAACAACATGTTTTCAAACGTAAAAGTTTTGGCACGGTTGATTTTTATTCACAAAAACTAGATTTGGCGCACAGGAAATGGCATGCCATTCTTGTTCCAGCTTTGTTTATAGTAATCTGCTGTGTGGATCACATATATGCTTTGAAAGTAGAATCTTCTCAATTGCTTGACTTAATTCAAGCATCAGGTATCAATATAGATCTCCTCAAAAGTACACGAGTGACTGAGAAACGTGAAAAAATGAGATTTGTCAATTCATTTCCTTTCAGGTAAAGTATCCGATTAACAATATGAAAACAAACAAGAATGTATCTCGTTGAACAGAAGAGTATCTAGAAAGTATGGCAGGTGCATTCTCGAGATTTTGTGATGAATGCACAAAAACTTTTCACGTTGCTTAGACATAACGATACGCCATCAAGCTCCATCATCATTGCAATCTTCCTGGCAATAATGCAAGTATAACGTGAGCTTCCTGGCCGAAAGATTAGCTGTATCTGACCATGACCATGGCTAGCAACTCGGGAAAGCAGAGCATCAGATGACAACAACTATCTCGATCTGTGTTTGATGCCTCGGTGGGGTTACTACATCAGGCTCATGACGACATTTAATGTCAACTCCAGCAATGAACAAGGTGCCAGAAGATTCTGATTTCAGCATTTTGATGCTGGGTTCCTGCATGCCTCGCTTGAAGGTCGAGTTAGGGCCTCCTGGATGAGTCTTTCTGTGAGAGACTTAGGGAGTCCCATTATAGTATCAGCAGTCCCAATCTGTAGGAAACATCAGGGTTACATACTTGTAAGAAAAAGATGGCTATATCTCAGCATTAACTATCCTGGTTTGGCACTCCTATACTCAGTCCAAAATTTCAACCGATTTCAATGCTTGTCACAAAAAGATGGCTATATCTCCCCTTAGGCAGATGAAGAATATGAGAGAGAGAGAGAGAGAGAGAGAGACCACTTCTTTTATGATTGGTGATGTAAGTGGATGTTCGAGCATCAAACCGCCCGCAACATTGAGTGTAATTCCCTCATCAATCTGAGGCGGCAAATGATGGTAAGTACTAAAACAGGACGATGACAAGTAGTCACTGATCCTCAACATGGTTAAGAGGACTTACCAGACTCTGAACAACCTCAGCTGGTATGTCATAAAAGTATACCTGCATGACACCCAACATTTTGCCAAAAGCAATTTGCTGTCAAACTAGCGGACATGATTAGGAGCTCAAGCCTTAGGGGCCAAGATATACAGCGCGGCTTTGAAGTCTCTAAAGCACCCATCGCAACATGAACACAGTAGACTAAACAAAATGCATGTCAATGGCTTTTGGTCCAGTTGATGCACTTCCTAGAATTATGAAGACTGGAATGCCATGTGCATGTAGCTAGTCAGAAGCAGTAGATAATTAAACTTCAGCAAGTATTTATGAGGAAGCATTACCTCTGCTCGCTCCCATCCTGCCTCCCTCCTTCCCGTCTTCAGGTTGGTTACAAGTACAGATCCAACAACTTCTGCACGACCACCAGAGTACCCTGGAAAATACACGACTATGAGAATCCAGGAGAATTTCTTTTTTCTAAAGGTAATATGAGGGGATGTAGTGTCCAGCAAACCTTCAATAAAATTCCGTGCTTCGTCCTTACTGGATGGTTTTTCCCTTATCCTCCCTTCATGTACCACCACCTCCAAATCAATTAGACGTGTCAGAGCTAACTCTCACCAAAGACTGCTACAAAGGTAAGAAATCAATGCCTATCTTTACTGTTCTCCTAAATGAAATTATTCTGTTGTCAGAGGCATAATATTCAAAGGTTGAGATGGAGAGGTTGCTATAAAAACCAGCATGGACAGATTTAATAAACCCGTGACTCTTCAGAAGATTTTTCTCTTCACAAGAGAAAGGCTCATGACAAAAATCTGTTCCTCATCATGTTTCTTGGTAAGTATATCAAAAGGGACCTCCCATTATCCACAATAAAGTTGTGTGATTTCCGTCTACTAAAGTTCTGTCGGCATGTCTGGATGGTTATCTTTGAGGAAGAACCTTGAAGACATACGGAAGGTACTAACACCTTACTTCAGTAGCAATACTCCATGGAACACAGAGACAATCAAGTTCCAGCTTCCATAACTTCGCCTTTAAGTTCCTCTATTCCGATTTCTCTAGAGGAACCATGCACCCGTGCACGCCCATTTGGAGGGAATCTTTACTTAAGGATAAACATTCACACGACTGCACAAGACAGATGAATGTTGAACACTGCATGTGGCCACAAGAGTAACAATATTTGGGTAAAGAACATACTGTATCAGCGGTGATTAAGAGGGTTGTATGGACATCCTCCACAAAAGAATCCACATTCTGGAGACTGGAGAGGATAGCATCTGCCTAAAATATCAGGTCTAAATTAGTCGTGCAGATGAACATTCACATCCTCACTAATTGTCAATCCAATGGCTGAATAATACTGACAATGAAAAGCCAATGATAACTGCTCGAATTGTCAAAATGAAGCAATTCACTTGTAAAAACTCTGCTGGGAATTTACAGCCTACCGAAGAATTGTCCTCAATCGTACATTTTGACAATGCAAGGGTAACTGAGAACGACTGCCATTTCTAAGTTCTAGCTGAGGATCGCTAGGTTTCGTGGCCTATGAAAGTAGCGAGGCAAGCTGTATCGCTCATCCACTAACCAAACCAACTGCTCATGACTAAAAATCTGTTGGAAATGGTGATCCTGTTGAAGTAGTTAACTTTTGGTTTTTTACGTGTCTTCAATAATGTAATAGTGGAGTCCTAGTCAATAGGAAGTGGCTTGTTTTTAGGAGTTAGTTTCTGCACATGTTCTGGTTAGTGGGGTATGTTAGTGGCTCTTTGTTGTTGTTGTTCTGTAGCTATTTTCTTGCAAAGTGGTTTGGATGTTCTGCCTATTTAATAGGCTTATGTTCAGTTGAATATTGTGATGAGAGTTACAGCAACAACTCTCTTGTGTTTTTTCTTTCTCTGAGTCTATTCGAGTAAATTTCAACAGTGGTATCAGAGCCACAACAGGGAAGAAAAAAAAAGGTGTTCAAAAGGAGTCTTGAGGGATCAAACACGAAAGCAGTAGTGGTTCTTCTTTGCAGCAGCAATGATGGACACAGAGAACTTCGTACAACCTGCTATACCTCGCTTTGATGGTCATTATGACCATTGGAGTATGTTGATGGAGAATTTCCTCAAGTCTAAGAAGTATTGGGATATTGTTACTTCTGGTATTGTCGAACCAGAGGAAGGAGCTCAGTTGACAGCAGCAAAATTGAAGGATCTTAAAGCCAAAAACTATCTGTTTCAGGCTATTGACAAATCCATCTTGGAGACAATTCTCTACAAGGACACCTCCAAACATATATGGGATTCCATGAAAAGAAATATCAAGGCTCGGCAAGGGCAACAAGGCAGCAACTTCAAATGCTTCGTGGGGAGTTTGAATTGCTAAGAATGAAATCGGGAGAAACAATCACGGATTTCTTTTCCCAGACAATGGCGATTGTCAATAAGATGCGAATCCATGGAGATAAGACGGAAGACGTCACAATAGTCGAGAAGATTCTTCGATCTTTAACACCAAACTTTAACTTTGTTGTTTGTTCTATTCAAGAAGCCAAGGATGTTGAAGAACTCTCAATTGATGAGTTGCAAGGATTGTTGTTGGTCCATGAACAAAATTTCTTACAGCAAGAACCAGAAGAGAAGGCATTGAAGGCCTCAACTGCAGATCATTTTTCATCAACAATAAGAATGAATAGTGGCAAAAGCAGAGGAAGGGGAACCAATGATCACCGCAATTTCAATCAAAAATCTGATAGCTATTTTTCTCGTGATTCTCAAGGCAGAGGACGAGGACGTGGAGGTCGACACTCAACAGATTTCAGACCAAAGTCGGTAGACAAATCCAAAGTGAAGTGCTTTCAATGCCACAGGTATGGGCATTACAAATCTAAATGCCGAACCAATTTAGATACACAAAGTATGGAAAGGACTAACTTTGTAGCAAAAAAGGAAGAAGCAAAAATTCTCCTATTGGTGTGTCAGGAAAAGGAGAAAACTTCTTCAAACTTGTGGTATCTTGATACTGGTTGCAACAACCACATGTGTGGAGACAAGAAAGCATTCTCTACATTAGACGAGTCGTTCCGCACCACAGTAAAATTCGGAGACGACTCTACTGTGCTAGTCATGGGGAAAGGGACGGTTGCAATTGTTCCTAAAGGGACTTCAGTACATACCATCAAAGAAGTGTTTTATGTTCCAGAGTTAAAAACCAACCTCCTAAGTGTTGGCCAATTACAAGAGAAGGACTATGAAATTACACTCATAGGAGGTGTTTGTAGAATCCATGATGAGAAATTGGGTCTAATTGCTCAAGTTACAATGACTGCCAATCGGATGTTCCCACTACATCTTCATAGCACTTCCCACTCATGCTTTGCTGCAAGATTAAAAGAGGAAGCTTGGGTATGGCATTTCAGATACGGTCATCTTAGCTTTGGTGGACTGCGGACATTACATCAGAAGAAGATGGTGGAGGGATTGCCCCCAATCACTGCTCCATTCGAAATATGTGAAGACCGTGTTGTTAGCAAACAACACCATGCTCAATTTCCACAAGGAAAAGCATGGAGAGCAAAGAAATCGTTGGTGCTGGTCCATTCAAATATTTGCGGGCCAATTTCTCCAGTTTCCAATTGAGGTAAATGGTATGTTATCACTTTCATTAATGATTATAGTCGGAAGATTTGGGTTTAATTTTTGCATGAAAAATTTAAAGCTTTTGAAGCATTCAAGAGCTTCAAAACACTTGCTGAAAAAGATAGTGGGAATCCAATAAAAGTCCTACACACAAATCACGGTGGCGAATACAACTCGGTGCATTTACAGATTTTTGTGGGAAGCATGGTATTAAGAGACAACTCACTACAGCTTATTCACCACAGCAAAATGGAGTTTGTGAACGGAAGAACCGCACTATTTTGAATATGGTGCGAAGTTTATTAACAGCAAGTGGAATTCCAAAGAGCTTCTGGCCCGAAGCTGTTAATTGGAGTATTCATCTTTTGAACAGAAGCCCGACTCTTGTTGTTCTAAATATGACACCTGAAGAAGCTTACAGCAGACAAAAACCAGTAGTAGATCACTTTAGAATTTTTGGGTGTATAGCCTATGCTCATGTTCCAGATCTGAAGAGAAAAAAGCTAGATGACAAGGGAGTTAAATGTGTTTTTCTTGGCATTAGTGATCAATCAAAAGCCTACAAGCTTTATAATCCTATAACCAAGAAAATCATCATCAGTCGTGATGTGATATTTGATGAAGAACAATTCTGGCCATGGAGTGAGAAAGGTGTTGAAGGACAAATTCCAATGAATTTTGAAGATGATGAAGAGCCCACAACCAGTCAAACCATCACAGAAAGTTCACAAAGTCAAAACGCTACTGCAGAAATTGAAGAACGGCCACATCGAGTTCGAAAAAGACCCGCTTGGATGAGTGATTATGAAGTAACAGGGGTTGACCAATCTGAAGATCCACTTACCTATTTTGCTTTGTTTTTAGATTGTGATCCTATAACCTATGATGAAGCTATGCAAAAAGAAAATTGGAGAATTGCTATGGATGCAGAAATCGCAACCATTGAGAAGAATAATACTTGGGAATTGACGGAACTTCCAAGAGGACACAAATCAATCGGGATCAAGTGGGTGTACAAAACGAAGTTGAATAAAGATGGCGAAGTTGACAAGTACAAGGCACGCTTGGTCGCAAAAGGTTACAAGCAAGAATTTGGAGTGGATTACAAAGAGATGTTTGCTCCCGTGGCAAAACTTGACACAATCAGATTGGCGATTGCATTAGCAGCACAGAATTCATGGCCTATCTTCCAATTGGATGTGAAGTCAGCGTTCTTGCATGGTGACATCCAAGAAAAGGTATTTGTTGATCAACCTTCTGGTTATGTGGAGCATGATAGTAAACATAAAGTTTATAGACTGAAAAAGACATTATATAGGTTAAAACAAGCTCCCCGAGCTTGGTATAGTCGCATTGATGCTTATTTTTTGAAGGAAGGATTTAGAAAATGTCCATATGAGCATACATTATTTATTAAAGTTGATGATGGTGGAAAATTGCTTTTGGTATGTTTGTATGTGGATGATCTCATCTTCACAGGGAATAATAGTGTCTTGATCAACACATTTAAGAAGTCTATGATTGATGAATTTGAGATGACTGATCTTGGATTGATGCATTATTTTCTGGGCATAGAAGTAATTCAATCTGCAGCTGGAATCTTTCTTTCCCAAAAGAGATATGTTTAAGAGATATTAGAAAATTTTCAAATGAAGAATTGCAACTCTGTGACCACACCAACTGAAGTTGGCTTGAAGCTATTGAAAGATTCTGATGGGAAAAAGGTGAATAACACACTTTACAAGCAAATTGTTGGAAGTTTAATGTATGTGACAACAACGAGGCCAGATATCATGCATGGTGTGAGCCTCATAAGCAGGTATATGGAACGCCCAGCAGAAATACACTTGCAAGCTGCAAAGAGAATTTTTCACTACTTGCAAGGGACTGCAACTTTTGGGCTGTTTTACAAAAAAGGAGAAAAATTAGATTTGTTTGGCTTCACTGACAATGATTTTGTTGGAGATATGGATGATCGAAAAAGCACTTTTGGCTATGTGTTTATGTTTGGTTCAAGGGTTGTCTCATGGTCTTCAAAGAAGCAGCCAATTGTTACTCTATCAACAACTGAAGTTGAGTTTGTAGCTGCCACCTCAAGTGCTTGTCATGCTATTGGTTAAGGAAGATTCTTGGAGAACTTCAGTTTAAACAACAAGAAGCAACAACAATATATTGTGACAACAACTCAGCCATTAAACTTTCAAAGAATCCAGTTCTACATGGAAGGAGCAAACATATAGATGTGAAATATCATTTCTTGAGGGATCTCACAAAAGATAAAGTGATAGATCTTGTTTTCTGCAGAAGTGAAGATCAACTTGCTGATTTATTCACCAAAGCCTCTCAAATTGTCTACATTTTAGAAGCTGAGAAAGCTTATTGGTGTTTGTTCGTTGGATGTTCCAGATTAAGGGAGGGTTTGTTTTATTCCTTTAAACTGTTGTCTGCAACATCGATTTAAGGGAGGGTGTTGAAGTAGTTAACTTTCGGTTTTTTACGTGTCTTCAATAATGTAATAGTGGAGTCCTAGTCAATAGGAAGTGGCTTGTTTTTAGGAGTTAGTTTCTGCACATGTTCTGGTTAGTGGGGTATGTTAGTGGGTCTTTGTTGTTGTTGTTCTGTAGCTATTTTCTTGCAAAGTGGTTTGGATGTTCTGCCTATTTAATAGCCTTATGTTCTATTGAATATTGTGACGAGAGTTACAGCAACAACTCTCTTGTGTTTTTTCTTTCTCTGAGTCTATTCGAGTAAATTTCAACAGATCCATCTTCTAGAAATTCCTAAATTTACTAAACTACCATCTAGAATTCCCTAGATTAAGTTTTGGGTAGTTAAAGATAGTGGCTGGAAAATGTCCAACAAGTAAGTAGCAAACAATCTCTGAACAAGTCAGAAATAACTTGGTGGTGGCTACAGGATGAAGCCTACGTGGACAGCATTCAAGAGAGATCCAGAATCCTCTAAGGCGGTTGTACTTAGTCGGCGGAAATGCCTATAGAAAGGCAATAGCTCATTCTTGTAAAAGGGTGTGTGGGGAGTTAAGAGTAAACTCTATATCCTTTTTCTCCTTCACCCAAGCCAACATCTCCTCCTGTAATTATGTAAAAATCACATGTTCTATAACCTAGTAAAACTATCCTTGTCCCATTAACCTTCTCAAAATATCATGTCCTTATCCATCTTCTATCAAATACAAATATACCATACACACCTACACTTGCACGTATCAAAACACAAACCATCATCAATACAAAAACCATGCTTCCTCGCAAATTTAAATTTACAATATGATATCAGACTTAGGTTCATTCGAATGATTTTGGGCGTTCATCCTCACCATCTTCAACTAGAATTAAGGCTAAAACCCAACCCCAACCAAGAGCCAATAGGTTGGAGCCGAAGCCGAAGCTAGAGCCTACGAGAGCCAGAGCCAAAACCGAAGCTAACAACTACAGAGACATATGGGACATCAATGAAGAAAAGAATTGCACGTTTGAAGGCAAGTGCAAGTGTTCCGACAAAAGGATGCAAGGGATCATGGAACAAAAATGGCATAAAAAGCATGGGGCATCATAAATAGAATTTCGAGGTACCTTTGAAACATTTTCAGAATACTGCAAAAATACATCAGTCATATAGATCATTATCAGATCAACAAGCTTCCCCCTTTTCAAAGAAAAGGAAGGGGAAAAATGAAAATACATGCTTATCAATAACTCGTGTCCTGTTTTTGCATGTTCCACACCATGCCTCCACATCAAATCACATTCAAACACGAAAACAAACATTTAAGCTGAAAACCTCTTATTTCAGGAGGACAAGCTTCTTACCGAGCTCCAACTCCATAAAACGCACTTCTCATAAAGTCTTTCCAACACACAAACAAAGCCAATGTGCAAGAGAAGAACACAAACACAACAAGATTTTATTTTCTCGAGAAGAGTGAAGGCCATTACCTTAGCCTCAGCTAAGGCCGTGACCAACTCTTCAGGCTTCTCCTTCCTTATAGCCTTCTCGTCTATGTCTGCAGTCTGAAGAAACCATAACACGAGCTCTTATTTTCAAACCCACGAAAGGCTGAAATCGCAACCGAATTCGAGAATCTTGCACTCAATGAACGAAGCGAAAACGAACCATGACAGTGAAGTCGTATCCCATCTCAGCGAGAATGTGCTGGCGAGGCATGGATGACGAACCCAATATTATCTGCACTACAACAACAGCAATAACAGCCAGAACAACCATGAAAAATGTTTTTGCACCCAACGACCGAGTAACATTCGAAATGTGACACGAGAAGAGATTCCAAAGATAAAGGATGAAAAGCAGGTCTAGAGAAGCAAAGAGAGAGAGAGAGATGAAATGAACCTTGAAAGGTGACTCCATCAAAGCCATCTTCTTCTCCTCCTCTTTCTTCTTCTTCTTCTTCCTTCTCGGAAAGAGAATGTGTAGTGTGACGATGTTGCGTGCGTTTGCCAAGTGCAACAGTCACCATACGTTTTCAAAAGCTGGCACAGCGTCAGTCAAGAGTGAATGACTCTTACTACACCTCCCCACCACCTTCGACCCAAGAATCTTAATGGTCGAGAAAGTCTAGGGTCGAGAAGGTGGAGGCACACGTGTTTCGTGTTAATCCTAGAAGGGCACTTCGAGAACGACAAGACAAGACTTAATGATGAGCACGCATGGGAATGTTCGTACGGATTATATTAGGGTTAATTTCCCACTACCCGTTTAAGTGCAAACTTTCCACCTTATCGATACATCGAATTTGGTAATAAAGTCAAGCGTGCCTCTAGAAAGTAACTTTTCCAACAAACAAAGCGAGAGTAAATCTATCAAATTGTCGATTATCTTTTCACAAAGGTTGAACAGTATGTTGGACCTATCGTTAATCAGAATAATATCATTCATACTATAATGTATAATTTGTTTAAATAATGTAATATTCAGTGCACCGTCCAATTTCTTGAATGACATATATAATAAAGAGTAAGTAGGATCAGCATTTCTCAAAATACCCCAAAAATCAGAAATAAAGGGAATATTATAATTATCACGTCAACAATCGATTATCATCCATGAGTTTAATAGTCAAAATAATTTGTTAATACATAATCTAACGTATCAAATATTTACATACGTTTTATTATAGATTAAGTACACAACATGTTATTATGGTAAAATAAATATTTGAGTTATAATAATTATGAGTTTAATAACAATCCTAAGTGTAATACATCATATGTATCATCAAGATTTTGCTATCTTATATATAAGCTTTCTTTATCATTTAACAATTAATTTAAAGTTATGCTCTTAATTTAACCCTAAAATTTGTTATTAGTAAAAATATCATTTATTACATTATAAATACTATGATTGAAATTACAATCATGTTGCAAATTAGTATAATTAAGAATTAAGATAATCACTGTATTACAAGTAATGCGATGCTAAGTTATGAAAATTTAGATAACTGTTCCTAATAAGAAGCAACTAATATTATGCTAAAATAATGTTTAGCAAAATAAGTAATTATTTATTATCAAGATAACATAATTACTTATAACGATTATTTACCTATTATATACTATCTCTTTTATTAATCATATGATAAGTCATTAAACTCAAAATAAAAATGTTTGATGACATCATTTAATAAATACTAGAAAGAAATTTGAGTGCTTAAAAGTATGTATCTTAATTATAACCAATAAGTAGTATTGATAGAGTAAGTGAAGAAAAAAAAGGTCAAATTAAAGTTAGGCTATAATAGGGATAACGTTGTAATAGCTATTACTACAAAGAAACATTGTAAAAGGTGATCAAGTTATAATAAACCTGTAATCTAATAGATATTACTATAATCAAACGTACTGCAAGTGTTAGTAATTTTCCCCCACAGTGAGTAATTATTAGTGCATAGTATGATAACTCAAGTTATAAATATTATATGCGTTCCATTCCATTAGTGCGAATATATAAATAAAATTTAGTACGCTAAAAGAATTGATACTTTTCAATAAAATATAGCAGAAATTCGTGATCTTCATCAGTTTCATAGTTTAATGAACACAGAGAGCTATGCCGTTCCTATGATCCTTAGCACAAATGCTGAGGAATTAGGAGGATGGGAAAAGATCGAAAGAAGTAGAACAAATCGGAACACCTAGTGGACAAAACCATCTACACAAGTGCAGCTCCGATCGGCGAATCATACTAGGAGAAAGATACGTGCGACGCGTCCTCGCCAGGTTTATCTCTTCCTTCTCGAGTCACAAGTTCGAATGTTTCAAGCTGCACAGCGGAAACCAGAACTCAGGATCACACGACTCAAATCTCTCGAGGATCTTCTCCTAGGAGAAAGCAAATTTGTTCACCAGAGAAAGAAATTCCCATATGGTTTGAACGTCCCGTGAAAGTTGCATGATGACATTATAAATCTTGGTTCTTTCACAAGTTCTTAGTGAGGATTCAGTTCTATGATCTATTGCCTCGTCATATAGAGCCGTAAGACAGTTTACCTCATGTGTTGATTGCTAAGCTTGTCCTCGGATGGCTTGTACTGCGGAAAAGGAACTTTGTCCGACTCGATGAGGTCGATGTCGTGTCGGAGGATCTCATAGTGCTCCTTCACTTCCTCCACTGATGTCTTCCCACCAACCGCATTCGCGATTCTCTGCCATCGATCTGGCATGCCCTCTTCATATACCGCGAGGGCGTCCTCGAACAGCTTGTTCTTCTCGGCAGTCCAAGTCGATCCGGGGCAGGTCAAAAGAGCTGGATTCGATGCCATTAGGATGATAGAATGAAGGGTGTAAGCTTGGAAGCCAGTGAAGCAAACAAGGGAATGGGATATGGAAGGGCTCTGAGTCGAGTCACGATGAGGAGAGGAACAGTAAATGGGCGGTGCAAGTTGGGGGACAACCTGCAGAATCAGTGTTAAAAAGTATGTTATCATCGAGAATTGGCAGCATGAGACATAAGGGGGTCGAAAAACAAACCTTTTTTCGGGACGTACACGGGATGGTCAGTTTGAGTTGCTTCCAGTTAAAGTCTTCCGCTTTCTATCGCCAAACATGTCTGTCATCAAACATGAATCTTTCGGTACGACGTTTGCATAGTTTATTAGCATGTTGGGATTTTATAAGAGGAAAACGGATCCATATATTGTCGACAGAATAGATCCGCTTCACCTGCTTCAATTGTTTAATTTTCGCCCAGTTAAAACGGCGACCTGGTTTTGCACGGTCCGAATCAGAACTCACAGCCGTTCTCGATAGGATATACACGTGTGCACCCCTCGAAAGATGGGATTGAGCGAACGCGCGCATCTTCCCGGCCACTCGATTGTACAGGCTGGATGCCGTATGCGCTCGGCAAAAGCACAAACAAAATGGGCTGAGAGCAGTTGGGAGGCTCGAGGAGAAGCGTAGTGTATTCACCTATATCGGGTATAGCAGTAAGGTGCTAGATGCCGTGCTAAACTACATCAATCATGTATCGAAAAGCCCACAAATAATAGTAAATATTAGAAAGTCCCACCTAAAAACTTAAGCTAATAGGCAAAGGAGACCACATGAATATAAAGAGTATCTAAGACCCGTTTTCATTCGATGTGCAATAATATTTCAACAAACAGCAAACCATATGTACACATGGGTCTATGACTTTCGTTACAACTGGAATGAACAAAGCTGTGGAAATCCAAAAGAAGAATAAGGAGAAAAGAATGAACAATCTGTTCCATTAAACATGAGATGTTCATGGAGTCCCTCCAGGATCCGTTTTTGGAATTAGAGTTGCACTCTCACCGACTCGCAGGAAAAGGGAAAGGTGGAGTTAGCATTAGTTTTGACTTCTTCGCAATCTGGTAGATAATGCGCTACCGGCCCCGCCAATTAGAAACAGTTTTGGGAACAAGTGTGATGGCATTTGAGGCAGCTTCCAGCCTGCATGTACAAATGAGCATCATCAGTTTAAAACTACCACCTAACCCCATCGTCTACAAGGAGCAAAGGTTGTAATGGCTGGCTTAAGAAATGAAACAGCATGTCTCCACGCAAGAACTGCCTGATTATCCCTCTCAAAACACACCTACACAGGTGCACATGTGGTGGGCACAGAGAGAGAGAGAGAGAGAGACGTACTTCGATATTTCTTCAACAACCTTCATAACCTCTGCAGAACTTGTCTCAAGGACCTGGCCACCAAAAATGATCTCATCTAAAATAGTTTGCATCTGCAAAAATCAAAAATGGATGCCATCAGAGGAATACCACACCGAGATTTTGCAAACAAAATGAAATTATTAGTCGCAAATTGCGATAACAACTATTTCATACAAATTTGACTGTGCCTGAGTAAAGCAATGATAAGGCTGATAAGATAAAAAATAGAAAGAAAGCAAGATCAAATTAATCCGCTTAGACACATAATCTGGCAGTAGTGACATGCAAAATGTTGTTGAGATGCCTCCTCTAATGTCATAAGCATATTTACCAGCATTGGTAAAAGTTCTAGCAAAAATCACCCACATTCATTGACATATCTGGGTAAACCAGTAGTAAAGACCTTGAAAAGTAAAATCAGATATTTCAAACGAATGAAAGATGAGTAACCTTGCCATAGTTGAACACTATATCAAGCTCGCATACATTTTTGAAGCATTTGTCCAGCGTCTCCACAAAAACTGGGAAAACGAGAGTTCAAGCAAGCAAGTCATCAATCAAAGAACAGATTAGAAATAAATTAACAATCGCATCAACATCAATGAAGCATATGATGTAGTCTTGCTAAGGCAATTCATTATTGAAGTGGTGAAGTCTTCTCCAGATGAAGAAAGCAGGAACAGACAGGTGGGCAAAGGACAGTGCAGGGAAGAACACGGCAAAAGCATCAGAGACCAAGATAGCCATTCAGCTGTACATGTTGAGACTTTACTGGTTCAGTATACAAAGATCGAGCACATCATGGTGTGCACCGAGTCCCTAAGTTCTGTTTGACAGTTTCTATTGAACAGAGACTTTTCCAAGCAGATCCACAGCTGCTTTGGTGAAACTTAATAAAATATGTTCCACTTTTTTTAAACTTTGCATCCGTAATTCTGAGAGAAATCTTGTATCAGCAGATCATAATCTCACTCAAGAGGGAGAATGAGGAAAAGAGGACGTATGACCCTCTTGATAAATTCCATTGTCCTTGGCTTTCACTCACATTAATCGTGACTCATAACATCAAACTTAATTAAATGGAGGAGAAGATCTGAAGGAAGCAACTAAATTAGTGGTCATTCCATCTTGCGACTCAATTTTAAGGTATAGTAGGCTTCATTAGTATCAGAAACATAATCAGAGAAGACCAAACAAAATTACCAAGTCCTACCTGCTTGTATGCAGAGGCATATATTTTCATGAGGGACTATGTTTCATTTATGTTAAAAACCCCAAAAAAAAAAAAAAAAAAAAAAGATGAACAGGCCATGAAACAACTACTTTTATGTGGCAATGACTTTTGAAACATTACAACCCAAGAACAGTATGGAAAGCTCAAAGGTACTAACCTTGTATCAGGTCAAGCATTGCAAGCTCATTTTCTGAGCTATCAAACACAAAGACAAAGTACAGTGTGGCATAATGCTTGTACACTAGACGACTGTCCTGCAAGAGGGACAATCATGAAAAGAATGGGTTAAAAGCCTGAAGGAAATTATATGACCCAATCATGAAAAGCTATCTGATTAGTACGCGTCAAAAAAGATATACACATTGCTAGCAAATTCTCAAATATCATGAGTTTCTAGGATAAGGATGGATTGGTTGTGTAATAAATCAGGTAAAATTTAAATAGCAATGACCCGGTAACTCTATACTACTCGACTATTATGCATTTTTCTGAACATTATGAAGCAAAGCTCAAAAGAAAGCATACCATGGCCAGTTCTTTGATCTCCCAGAACACAACAATTCCAAAATTCAAGCACTTAAACTAGATGCAGAAGCCCTTAACAATGATAGAAGGCAGATATATTACCTGACCAAAAATTGCATCAGCCTCCACAAAATTGCTCACATTTTCAGCTCTACTGCTCAAAGCTGCATTCAAAAGTAGCAACCTCAACTTTGCAAAACCAGCAAGCTATTTTACAAAGGACATCAGGAATAAACTTCCATCATGAAAGAGATGACTTTATTTTGCTTGAAAGCTTCAAATTCGAAAAACTATCAGAGAGGGTTTGAGGGGAAGAGAAGAAGAACCTGCAAAAACACTGCGAATGAGCTCCTGCTGCTTCTCCACGGGCTGGCATTAAAAGGTAAAGCTGGACAGTAAGTACACCAAAGATGGAAAATGAAACAAAACTTGAAGATGATGATAACTCTTTTCTTTACAAGATGGTAATGCAAGGGAGACCTCGTAATCATAGAATTTGGCAAGGCGAGGCTTGCCCTGGGTGTTCATAACCATCACCGCCTTAATCATTGTTCTCTTTTTCCTGGTAGCTCACTCCAGCAGCTCTACGGGGTTTCCCTCGCTCAAAAGACAATGCGTCCCTCAAATCTCAAATCATAAACTAAAAGACATGGTAGAGCTCCATCCTCAGCCTCTCAAGCCACCTCGCGCGCCTCTGCAAAACCGATATCCTCATAATTACTACACATCGTAAGACCACCACCGAAAACGTGGAAAAAGTCGAGCTTCAGCATTGGACAACAACTCGAGGACTCAGACTCAGAACAGACTATCAGCAAAGGAACGAACTTCCAGCAACCCAAAATTCAAAAGACGGTGATCGCAGTCGACAATTCATTTTCGCAGCCGAAGGCCTGAACTCTGTTTCTTTCCCGATATAAACAAATGCGCTAGCGTATCCTAACAACTGTTTCTCAGTCAGCCTATCACGCGGAACACGCGACAACGGATTTCAATCTCGAAAAGAGAGCAGCATTTCTGTAACTGAAATCAAACTACGGTCCATTCGGATCCTAAACTATCGATTCGATCCATAGAGCCGAAATTCACAGTTGATTCTTCGATCTCTACCTCGAAACGAGGTCGAGCGAAGTCCAGAAGGATCGCCGAAACGCGGCAGGTAAAGCGGCATCGCGCGGGAATGGTTCCGCAATCGGAAAACCGGAAGAAGGATTACCTACTGATTCCGCCGGTTCCAACTCGCCTCGGGAGCCACCAATCTCCGCCGCGCCGCGGCGGCGGCGGCGAACGTCGCCGCGTGAAGTTAAAGAGATTCGAGCTCGACGGCGGCCGGAGGAATCACTGCCGGACTCGAGCCACGGATCAAACGGCGACGAGCGACGACAACCGAATGAGCAGAGCGAAGATCGCACGAAGAAACTGATACAGAAGAGAGAGAGAGCGCTACGGGTCAGGCGGGTCGGGTGTGTTCGGGTATGGGCCGGCAACGTGGAGAGGGCCCATGAGGGCCCATGGGCTCTCCCGCCAATTGAAAGTTCTCTCGTTAAAAAGTCATTTAAATTTTTTAATTGTGTTAATTTAATCTTAAATCTTTTAACATTGCCAATTTTTGTCCAAATACATTTATTTCGTGGAAAATAAATAATTTTTAAAAAATTCCTAATATATGATTGCTTATATTGATTACAAAAAGGAATGAAAGACAAATAGTTTCATCATTTAGGAGAATATTTAAGCAAAAATAATTGTCAATAATGAGAAAATCTTTCATTGATTAATTATTTCAAATAATACAAATAACTATTTTGAATGAGAGGTTCGCCTACTGTGGAAAAGCATACTTTTAGGAAACTGATTCCGTCTTTCCTAATTTAAAGTTTAGATTCATTTGAATCATTTCTTTTTGGGGAAACCCGTTGATCTCATAAAACTTAAAAGAATAAAAATTTTCGAAAAAATATGCTATTTATCTTTGTCAAAATAAATGGACCAACCATAAATGCTGAAAAAACAAGAGGTTGGATTTGATTGGAGAGGATAATTCAATGGTCCATGAAGGTATGGATCTATGGCAATAACGGATCGTAACTTCCTTTATTTTTTGCAAAATATTTTATTTTTAAAAATTATCATAACATACAAAAATTTAAAAATACTCATTGACGAGAAAAAATTAATTTTTTTCCATGGATCTATTCCCGATGATCCTCATTTTAACAGGAGAAAAGAAAGAATCAGGTTGCCCATGGCGTGACACACGTTGGGGGAAAAAATGAGAAGCGAAGCGACCGTACGATGTATTTTCTCTAACGATGGTACCGTCATTCTCGCTGAGATGAACTGAACTTTGTCCAGAGTTTGGACGATTCTCCACGGTGGACCCTCCTGCGACCCGCCCGTGAACTCTCGACACGACAGCAGGTTCACTGTGCACAGAGCAGGTCCCTTCCCGTGTCGGAAACGAGGGAGAGGAAGAGACCCATTTCGTTTCATCGTCAAATTTTCATCCTCCGTCTTCTCCACCCGTGGGTTGAGAGAGAGAGAGAGAGACCCATTTCATCTTCAAGGTTCATCCTTCATCTTCTCCGTTGGTGGGTAGGAGGAGAGAGAGAGAGAGAGAGAGAGAGAGATGACTCTGGGACTGATCAATGCGAACCCGGTGGTTCACGCCAAGAAGGAGAGGGTGGCTCGGACGGAAGACCCGCACGCCGACGACGCCGTCGATCCCCTCGAGATTTATGATATCCTTCTTCTTTTTGTCTCGTCGCTTGATCACTTGCTATGCCGCCCGCGTGAGAAAAAAGTCGTCCGGTTCTGCGTGGCCCCTTTGACCGCTGATCGATCGAGCAATCTCTTTGTTTTTGGCGTTGTTACTTTGGGAATTCGTGATGGTAGCGTTAGCTTTCTGTTTTGTCGATTGCTTTGGTAGCTTAATTCAAGTGGGTATTGTAATAAAGTGATAAAGTTGCGATCTTTGACTTCTGAATCGGCACATCATGTGAGGGACATACGAGATCCGGAGCATCCCTATTCTCTGGAGCAGCTCAGTGTTCTGTCGGAGGAGTCCATCACCGTCGACGAGAAACTTGGGCGTATCCTGTTGAGTATTGTCGTCGTTTTTGTTTTTTGTCCTGCGTTGTGATTGCCTGTTGTGATTATGCTTATGTCGTGATTTCGTGTTTGAATTCTGTTCTTCTTCTTTTTTTCATCAGAATCATGTTTACTCCGACAATCCAGCATTGCAGTATGGTGACTGTCATTGGACTGTGCTTGAGAGAGAAGCTCAAAGATTGTTTCCCTCCACATTTCAAGGTCAGTTCAGCAATGAAAGTTGTCTGTTACGCGCCTGAACATGCTGCATGCAGATTTTAGTGCATTCTCTAACGTGTAGTTATGATTCAATTCCAAGGCTGAGTGAGTTTAGCTGAACTGAGTAGTGCTGTAGTTGTCCGCCCTGTCTGGTAGACAAAGTGGGTTGATAATTGAGGCACCAAAATTTACTTTCTTACATATTGTCAACATAGCTATGCGATCCTTCATAGCTCATAAACATCTACTCGTGCTAGTAATAGTATTGACTGTTTGGAAATCTGCATCGTATATGTCAGGAGATAGGTCAGTCTGTTAATGACATTTTATCTACAATGCATGATATCTAGGACCAACTAGCCTAACCTGAGCCACAATGGAAAGTTGTTTTTGAAGCTCGCAAGTTCGCTGAATATTGCATGTTATGTAATTTCTGATGGCACTTAATGATGAGTTTGAATCTGTGCAAAGCTTCACTTCTACATAGAGAACCGTTACTGTGTCTTGAGGCAGTTGTCTTGGAGTTGTTGACTGAGGAGACAGTTCCTTCATTGATGATACCAAAGGACCATACTGAATTAGTTAGTTTATTAGCAACTGAAAAGCTAAACATGTTATCTAGAGATGGGAACAGGAAGATTGTTTATTGTTTTCTCCCAGTCTATAGGTAAAAAAGATATATCAGTAACTTTACAGTGATGGCCAATTGGGTACGTTTCTTTTTTATTTAAAGACTTTGCTAGGAGAAGATTATGATAGCAGATGCTAAAAACTGTATATCTGGTGATTTAAGCATTTGAGCGTTTTGTGCACTTTCCAGATCCCCAGCATCTGTCTTTGATATGCTTGTGTATGATTGTAATTTTTTGCTTTCCACTTTTTATGATTGTCACATTTAAAATACGTCATTTGGACCGTAGCTCATTTGGGACATATCTGCTTAAATAGTATTGTGCATACTGGGAGAGCTTAGGATCATGTGCTTTCAGCTCTTTCTATTGCATTTCCTTGTTTGATTCATATATTTGATATAGTAATGGATGATGCATATTTGATGTTATATTCCTCTGTCTTGATTGACATTTTTGCTGGAACATACCTGACAGGTTGACATCAAAGTTGCCCCAGGTTCTCATGCGGACGAAGAATCAGGTGATACTCAATGGATTCTTTTGCATTTTGACTTATGTAATGATTCATGCTGCTCATTTTATTATCAAACCGTTCATGTGGAGTTCACAGACTTTTCATGATGTTTGTAAATAGAATTTGAGGTATTTAGAGTGAGTGTAGGCTGAACTAGAGCTCCCAGTGTAAAGATTACTCTAATTGGATGTAGGAGTATAGAGAAAAAGAAGATGGAACAAGTTTGTGACTGAAAATGAGCTCCTGTTAGCTGATTGTGATCAGGTGTCTGAGTTTGATAGATATTATTAGATGTTATTCACTCAACCAAAACTTGTGTAATTTTCCACACGCAAAATTCACTCATAAATCCTGCTTTTGCAGCTTTACTACCACTCCAAATTTACGTGTATAATTCAACAATGTCAATTCAATTCCAAATGCACTGGTTACATCCTTTGGAGATAACAATCTCTATCACCTTAGCACGAATATCATCTCATATTTAGTTAGTGTTAGATTTGTATCTGTTCGGGTGATGCATAAAGATGTGTACCCTTAAGCAAATGGGGGAATCTCCACCGCCCTTCATTGTTCTTACCTAATCAAGACTAATTAAGAAAATCTGCAAATGTTTCTTTCCCCGTGTTGTAGTGAATAAGCAGTTGAACGATAAGGAAAGAGTTGCAGCTGCCCTGGAGAACCCTAACCTTCGCCAACTCGTGGATGAATGCCTCTACTCCAGCGAACTTTAACCAAGCATGCCGTGGTTGCCGTAGAACCATAGTGTACATAGAGAAGTTGGTGGTGAGTGGTTGAATTATTGGTGAACCGAACTTTTTGGTCGTACAATCTGGTTAATCTGCTAATCCTAGTGTATGAAACCCGAGCATCCTCTTTTGGGAATACAGTGTGTAGTATGTACTTCTAAGTCTCTGTATTTTGGGTCTCCTCCATGAACACGTCTCTGTCTCCTCGTCTTAGCTTGTTTTGTTCTGCTGAATTAAACAATATTCTGAAATGGTTACTTGAAAGTGCAAATCGCTAGACACCTCCAAGAGGGCCTGGTTTCTTAGTTATATGGTTTTGTTCTTTGGCCATCCCTAACCTTTTCAAATCATGGGCACCGATGTTGCTGTAATACAACCTTTAGTTTCACAAATTAGTCAATTTGCTGCAGGATTTACCCTTGTTTTTAGTTTCTTTTAGGCAGATGGAGTGGCATTCTTCTTTCAATTTCAGATTGGAAACCAAATTCACACTTTAGGAATGAACCTTCTTGTAACAATGGCCATCGGCAGGCCATTGTTATCGATATCACTGGCTTTGTTGGTCTTAAAAGCAGCTCTTGGTTATCGGAAAGATTGTCGTCTCACTATGCTAAAACGTGTTTTTATTATGGGATACTAGTATTTCCTACCTTAACCTTATTCATCTTAATATCATAAACTAGCAACCGGCTATGAAAAATAGTCTACGGGTTTATTCTGAAGCGTTGTGCATCGTGAAATTTTCTTTACCGGCACTGGTCTAAAGAAATGAAACCACTCTAATCGTGGAAACGAGAGCAACAGCATGTTGTCCGAACGAAAATGAGCCCAAACAGACGCGGTCTGTGGCCCATTTCGTTTTCGGCTGAACAAGGGAATTGGTCGAAGGATAGCCACTACTTGTTTGTGGCCATCAAAAGCCATTCATCGGTTTAGGTGCTGGCTTTTCTATGAGTTTAGTTAATGCATGGCAACTCTCGTCTTTTGATATGGCGGCTAGTCGAGGTGAGCGTACCTAGCAGCCAATTTCGCTGTTCCGTCGACGTTCAACCGTGGTAATCTACGATTCTAAGGCTATGCTCTAACACCACTCGTTATGCCTATGTTGATATGCCAAGGATCTGGCCAGAACATTGACATAAACTAGTTAGTTTATGTTGAGTATGTCTTGAATTATTTTTATGGGCTTGGGCCAATGTTAGGGCTTGGGGCAATATAAATATTGTTTTTCTCAAATTATTAGGTCAAGAAGTTGAGACAAAAAAAAAATACTTTTTTTAGAGCCATCTTTTGTAATTCTTGAAATTTTATAGTTGATTTTGCTTGCCCTCTCCTTGGGGTGGTTTTTCCCGCAAGGGTTTCCATGTAAACCAGTTTCTTTTATTATTCTCAATTTCAATTTCATTATAGTTTTCACATCGGCTATAATGAATTGGTATTAGAGCCTTAGGGTTTTTCTCGGTTTTATGGTTATGGCTTCAAGTTCAACAACAAGATTTGATATTGAAAATTTTGATGGGAGTGGCAATTTCAATGGCAAGTTCATATGTTGACTATTCTTATGCAGTGGGGTTGAAAAAAATTTTGTTTGGGAAAGGGAAGAAACCGGAAAACACATCAAATGAAACATGGAAAGAATTGGATGAAAAAGCCCTATCTACTATTGGGTTGTGTATCGCGAATGAAGTTCTGCATGAGATATTAGATTAGAAAACATCTGCAAGTTTATGAAATAAATTGGATAGTCTTTTTTTTTACAAAATGCCTCACCTATCGGTTGAGACTTAAGCAACAACTCTTCACTCTTCATAGAGTTGAATGTGCTTCTCCTAAATCTCCTTTTCTTAATTCAATGCTATTATCTTTGAATTATGAAGCATTGACGTTAAGATTGAAAATGAAGATTAAGTTCTTTACTATTATTAGTTTCACTACCTTCCTCTTATAAGAATTTTAGAGAGATCATGATTGTTAGTAGAGAAACTATTGATGTTGAAGATGTCAAAACTAATCTTCTAAATAAGTAGAAACTAAATATATAATTGACTTTTGAAGGCAATAACGATCATGAAGTTGGTTTAGTTGGCAGAGGAAGGTCTATTGGGAGAAGTAACTGTGGCAATACTAGATCAAAATTGAAGCATAAGGATCTGATTTACAACTATTGTAAGTCTAAGGGCCTATCAAGATAAATTGTCTGAGATTGAAGGTCAAGCAGCAAAGAGAAAATAATATGAACTAGCAAAATCAATGGAATGCAAATCGGCAGAAAAATCAAAACTACCAGAATAGGCGGAATTAGGGAAACAAAAATCCCGCTCGAGCTGGTGTTGCTGAAGAAGAAAACGAAGACTGGTTATTGATTACAAATGATAAAGACAAATTCAGTGATAGCTAGATCCTTGATTCAAGCTATCCATACCACATATACCTTAATCGTGAATCGTGACTGATTTTCCATGTACAAAGAATATAATGGTGGAGTATTTTAATGGGAACAATGCAAAATGCAAAGCAATTGGGATAGGTACTGTCAATATTAAGATGCACGACGACATCATCAGAACTTTAGATAACGTCAGACACGTTCCTAATTTGAAGAAAAACCTCATCTCTTTGGGTACACGTGATGCTAATAGTTGTAGGCTTACAACTAAAGTAAATTTATGAAGATTATGGGATGTTCGCTTTTACTAATGAAATGGCTGAAAATTGGCACTGTGTAATAACCACAAGGCATTACAGTTACTAGTCTCAACCACTATGATAAAATCAAACACTAAATTATGACATATGAGATTAAGTTATATGAGTATTAGAGGAATGGAGGAGCTAAGTAAGAGAGGTTTTATGTGTGGTCAAAAAATTGGAAAATTGAATTTGTATGAGCATTGTATATTTGGAGAATAGAAAATGATCAGTTTCAAGACAAGAATTCACACAACAAAGGCCCCTTTGGATTTTATTCACTCCGATCTTTGGGGGGCTGCGAAAGCTCCTTTAAAAGGACTTGGTTCGAGGTATTTACTCACTTTCATTGATAATTTTTCAAGAAAGGTTTGGGTTTATTTTCTAAAACAAAAAAGTGATGTTTTCATTACATTTAAACAATGGAAAACATTTGTTAAGAAGCAAACTGGTAAGAAGATTAAGTGACTGAGAATACATAATGGGCTAGAATTGTGTGAAGGTGAGCTTAATGAGTTTTACAAAATTGAAGGTATTGTGAGGTATTATACTACAGTGACTACACCACAATAGAATGGTATTGCAAATTGCAAGAACAAAACCTTATTAAAAAGGACTAGGTGCCTATTGTCTAACTATGGTTAAGGCAAGGAGTTCTAGGTTAAAGCAGTCAATATAGCTATTCGATTGATAAATTGTTCTCCTTGCGCATCTATTGAATGAAAAACGCCTAAGGAGGTATGGTTAGGTAAACCTATTGATTATTCTTCTCTTCAAATATTTGGATAACCAACATATACATTTGTGAGGACAAACTAGAGCCTAGAGCAAAATAATGTATCTTGCTTGATTATGCTTTTGGTGTAAAAGGTTATAGACTTTAATGTGCCGATTCATCTAAAATTATTCTTAGCAAAGATGTTACTTTAGATGAGTCTGTTATACTTCATCCAATGGAATAATTTGTTCCTTGTGATGAAAATCCAGAAAGTGTGGTGAAGAAAGTAGAGCTTCAAGTAATTTCTTTATGACTAGTTAAGTCGTTTACTGGTAATATTGAGAATGAAGAACTTAAAAAAGGAGCAGTATTTTATTACTGGAGATAAACCAAGAAGGACAACAAAATCCCCACAGAAATATAGGTTCTCAATGTTTGTTGCTTATGCTCTTTCAGTTGTAGAGTCAGTATGGTATAGTGAGCCTAAGACTAAAGAAGTTGTCTCTTCAAAAGATTAAGCCAAGTGGTTAGTTGCTATGAATGAAGAGATTGAATCTTTTGAAAAGAATCAAACTTGGAAGCTTGTTAAACCACTGAAAGAAAAGAAAATTGTGGGTTGTAAATGGCTTTTCAAAAGAAAGGAAGGTATTCCTAGAGTTGAAAACATCAGGTTCAAAGCTTGTCTAGTCTCGAAAAGCTATAATCAAATTGAGAGAGTTGAATTTAATGATGTGTGTTCACCTATCGTTAAACACAACTCCATTCGAGTTTTTCTTGCATTAGTTGTTATACGTGATTTAGAGTTGGAACAACTTGATGTGAAAATAGTTTTCTTGCACGGTGAACTTAAAAAGAAAAATCTATATGAGTCAACTAGAAGGTTTTCAATTTCAAGGTAAGAAAGATCATGTTTGTCTATTGAAAAGTTCTATATAAGGCTGGCAGCAATCACCTAAACAGTGGTAGTTTATGATGCAACTTGGCTATTATAGGAGCAAATATGATAGCTTTGTATATTTGTACAAACTTCTAAGTGGCTCTTTCATTTAATTGTTATTATATATTGATGGTATATTGATTGTGGTAAAAGATAAATCTAATATACAGAATTTGAAGGCACAATTGAGCGCTAAATTTGAGATGAATGATTTAGGTATAGCAAAGAAAATCCTAAACATGGGAATTCGACGAAATTGAAAGAGAGGAAAATTATGTCTCCCCTAGAAAAGCTACATTGAAAAGTTTGGCATGAAAGATGTTAAACCAGTAAGTACTCCTCCTGATGCTCATTTTAGATTGTCAGTTAATTTATGTTCAAAAATAGATGATGTAAAATATATGTCACATGTTCTATACCTTAGTGCAATTGATAGCCTTATATATGTCATAGTTTGTACTCGACCTGACATTTCACTTGCTATTAACATGGTAAATAGATATTTATCACGCTCAAGCAAAGTTCATTAGTAAGCTATGACGTAGATTTAGGTACTTCTAATTTTGGTTTAGAGTTTGGGAAAACTTGTGACATTCTGACATAATATGTTGATTTTGATTATATTTGTGACCTTGATAAGAGGAGATCTTTAACTAAGTACATATTTACTATCAAAGATTGTGCAATTAGTTGGAAAGCTACTTTACAACATACAATGGCTTTGCCTATTACAAAAGCAAAATATATGGCTATTGCAAAAGGAGTTAAAGAGGCTATACAATTAAGGCTGCGTTTGTTTGTGTTCTTTTTTTGTTTTTAAACACTTTTTCTGTTTTTTTTTTGTTCGCAGGAACAAAAAGGAACAAACGCGTTTGGGTGCGTTTTGTTCCTTTTTGTTCTTTTTGTTCCCATGAACAAAAAAAAGAAAAAACAAGAAACACAAATTTTGTGTTTCTTGTTTCGGAACACAAATGAGAAACACTTTTTTTTTTTTTTTTTTTTCTTATTTTCTTGTTCTTTTTCTTTTGGCCGGTCGCCGGCCTCGGCCATGGGGCGACCGGCCGACGAGGGCCGGCGGCCTCGCCCGGCCACGGCGAGGCTCGCCGGCCCCGGCGAGGCCGAAGCTCGCGTCCCCCGGCGAGGCCGAGGCTCGCCGTAGCCGGGCGAGGGTCGGCCTCGCCATGGTCGGGCGAGCTCGAGCTCGCCCAAATCCGGCGAGGCCGAGGCTCGCCGGCCCGGGCGAGCTCGGCCTCGCCGGATCCGGGCGAGCTCGAGCTCGCCCCAGCCATGGCGAGGCCGACCTCGCGCCGAGCTCGCCCGGCCGGCGAGCCTCGGCCTCGCCGAGCCACCGCCTGGCGACGCCGACCGGGCGGTGAATCGGCGAGCCTCGGCCTCGCTGGCGGTGGCCCGGCGAGGCGCGCCCCCCGCCCGCCGGGCGAGCTCGGCCTCGCCGGATCAAGGCGAGGCCGACCCTCGCCGGCCATGGCCGGCGACCGGCCAAAAGAAAAAAATAAAGAAAGAAAAAGAAAAAAGAAAAAAAGGAAAAATAAGAAAAAAATAGAAAAAATAAAAGAAATAAAAAAATTATCCAAATTTACCAAACATGTTTCTGTTTATTTTTTATTCCCGGAACAAGTTTACCAAACGCGTTGTTTTGTTCAAAAATTGTTCCCCGGAACAGAAACACTTTTTTCTATTTCTGTTCCCTGGAACAATTTTTAAACAGAAACACAACCAAACGCGCCCTAAGAGGCTCATTTGGAGAGTTTAGTATGGATCATGGTATGACTATTGTCTATTGTGATAATTAGAGTGTTATGCGTCTTATTAAAGATCAAACATATCATGAAAGAACAAAGCATATTGATATATTGTATCATTTTATTTAAGACATTCTCGCTGATAGCTATATCAAGGTCTTGAAGATTTGTACAAAAAACAATCTAAGTAATGTGTTGACGAAGCCTTTGCCCATTGCTATTTGGTTAATGTTTGCTACAATTGAGTTTTACTCTAATGGGAGAAGAAGATTGTTTATTACTTACGTAGAATTCAAGTTAAGGTGGAGATTTGTTGAGTATGTCTGGAATTTTTTATTTTTTTATTTTTATGGGCTTGGGCCAACATTAGGACTTGGGGTAATATAAATATTGTTTTCCTTAAGTTATTAGGTCAAGAAGTTAAAACAAAAAAAGTTTTAGTTTTCCCATAGCCATCTTTTGTAATCTTTGAAATTCTATAGTGGATTTTGCTTCTTCTCCTCTCGTAATTTTTCCCGCAAGGGTCTCCATGTAAATCTAATGTTCTTTTATTCTTTTCAGTTCCAATTTAGAAATACTTTCCACATTTGCCATGACAATTTAGAACTTGTTTAAAAATCATTTTGTTCTTGAGAATAAATTTTGCTTAGAAATAGTTTTTTCGATTGTGTTCCTTGAATGAGTTTCTAAGAATTTGAACGTGTTTGGTAACTACACAAAATTTCTATTTTAGAAATAAATAAATTAAAAAGAACAATAAGAATTTTTTTTATTTTTTAATAATTTTATTAGATTTTCCTTTTTCCTTTTTTTTTTTCCTTTTTTTCTTCTTCCTCTTCTAACCTGTTGCCGGCAACATTGCCAATCTCTGGCAAGGCTAAGCCTCTCCCAACTAGCACCAACCTAACCCTTGCTTGGCCATGGCGAGGCCAACCTCACTGTGGCTAGGCGAGGTCGAGCCCCACTTAGTTGAGGTAAGGACGGCCTCGCCAAGGGCCAACAAGGTCGTTGGACCTCCTCTTTGGCCGATCACCGGCCACCGGTTAGAGGAGGACGAAGAAGAATAAAAAAAGAAAAGAGAGAAAAAAAATAACTCAATTCTAAAATTATTCTCAGGATCAAAAATACAAGTTTTTTATACTTTTTGATTTTGTTTCAAATTTATTCTCGAGAGTAGAAAAATTTATTGATTTTACCAAACAGGTTTTCTATTTTTAATTTCGGAGAATAAAAAAATAGAAATAGTGAAAAATTGGCTAGTTATCAAAGAAGCCCTCAAAAAATTGAAAGTGTACAGAGATCTTTCTAATGTGGTGGGTCTCGTGATTTTGCCATTCAATGGACGCAACTGCATAGCCGGATTCGTGGGCCTTCGCAGAGTAATTGAGCGAGACTTACGTCGCATTTAATAGCATGCTAGAGAGGTTGAATTATCAAAGCTCATTGAATTTGGTCATCACCTAACTCTCCCCAATTGCAGTGTTGCACCCCACCAAATCGGCAGGCCATTTAATTGGGCGTCCCTACTAAAACTCAACCATCCCAGCCTCCCCATCTTTAAAATCCATTTATCAATTGGATTTTCTTTATAAAAACAGAAAAAAAAAAAAAAATATCCCCCGCAATTCACATTTTTCAATAGATCGACTGGTGCCTCATAACCAAAGCAAGAAAAATATTGATTACAAAGAAGGAATGAATTCGTGACTAGGGGTGGTCAGTTCTTGGTCCAGTTCTCAAAATTTGAAACCGGATGAAACCAATCACACCTTTTTTTCTACTACTCTTTTTCTCATTACTTTTCTCCTCACTAGTCGAAATCAGATTAAGATAGTATTTAGTTCACATTTTCACGGACTTTTTTGAGACATAATAATATAAAAATATATATTTAGTTGGTCCGCTCCAGTTCTCCTTTAAAACCGAGAACCGTATGTACATCAAAAATAAGTACACACCTCATCTATTTATGTTTCCTGAATGTTCAGGAGTATCAAACTTACGATCTCTAATGTTGCAGAAAAGGAATTAAGGACACTACCCTTTAAACGACAAATTGGACTTGAAAGACTAGATCGACCGGTGTCCTAAACATGGAAAGTACCATTTTTAAGGACACGAAATTGCTGTACTTTGGGGGTGAAAACCAGCACAGTAGAAGGTGGTCATCTTTCAACGTTGGAGCTTACTATTCAAGCGATGCAGCGATTAAAGAATGTCCTCCATTGTTGACAGAGTACGAGTAGTTTTACAGAACCAATAATGGCCGATGCAGTTACAGGAAAAGGATCTCATCATTTTCACATTAAGCAGGTGGATCTCATCGTTTTTTTTTTTGCCTAGTTTCTTACACGGATGACGGGCGGCCAGCCGGGAGGAGCTGAATCAACTCACGGGCGATGCGAGGAGCACGGGTGAAGCCTCCACGCCCGCGTGCCCCTTAGAAGGATTGTGCGGTTTGTCGTCGAGGCCCCAGAACGTGGCTGTTTTGACGTCGTCCTCGGTCATCATTCTCGAGAACTCCTCGTGGTCGTACTCCAGCGTGGCCTTGCCCCCGAATTCGCTCGGCAGGTTATCCACGTCGAAGAAAGTCTGCATCAGCTCCACGCTGTCCTTCTTTTTAGGGTAGACAAACCTCACCTTTTCGGAGGTTTTCGGGTCCAAGAAGTATTTGATCGCCTAAAGATGGCATAAGCATCGCAAATTCAGATATACTTGGAAAAAGTCATCCTATCTCACTGTTAGAGATGATGCTCTTGCTGCAACACGAAAAATTTACAAGCAATGCGTCGCATAAATGCAATGCCGCAACCCGCGTCACACCTCCAAATTCTCAAATGTAGGCAAAACCGATGAAGCCAGATGAAAAGATAGATTTCTTCCTGGTTTTTTCCCTTTTCTTTTTCCTTACTGGATTGTGCATATGATGAGTGTCTTAAAACAATCACACTCGTCTGGTGGCAATGCACGCTTTCTAGCAGAAAATGCTCTTAGGAATCTAATGGATAGTAGAGCAAATATAAGTTCACACCTCAATCAATAAAAAAAAACCAATATAGATCTCAGGAAGAAATCAAACCTTCCAGAATGCCTCGAAAATTCTAGGCGGATTATACAGAAACGCTACCGCAAGCCTCTCGGGGTAGTGGCTCTGTAAGACATTGATGATATCCAGAGCAGTTCTGACAGGAACTTGGGTCCTCAATGTCCATCCAGTGAAGTCAATCAACCATGACATTGATTCCTGACCCTCAGCGAGGTTGAGGATGCTATTTTCTATCAGATAGACTAGATGGCGGATATTTCCTTCTGCCGATGTTGTGTTCTACACAGTAGAGTGAAAAAGTTAAGACAAATACATACATAAGCATGTGAATTTTGCGAAAATCAGTATTTAGCAGAAGCATTAGCGAGTTGAAAGAAGGAAAGAAACTTCCAAGGAAAAAATTAATGGGCAAACCTGCTTTCCAGGCCTCATGATGAGCACAGTCCTTCCGAATCGATCATGGAAGTTCGCCCTAGAAACTTTTCCAGTCTCACCCTCATGCGCAACTTCGTGCTAGATGACCAAGGTATCTCATCAGTGAAAAGTACTATATTCATGCAAAATGAGAAGTAACACCAAGAGAGTGCTCTGCAGGTATATCGAAATCTTAGAAAAGGGCATGACATTCTTATGCCCGCAGGAAACACCAAAATAAAGGTGCATCATGACTACTTTTTCTTTGGCAAGGGCAACGCTTTAATAAAGATGCATCATGACTACTTTTTCTTTGGACAGGGCAACGTGACTACTTAGCTAGAAAACTTACCAGACCATTACAAGTCCAATAGAAGATTTTATAAATGTTGAAGCTCTACTCTAGTCGGTAGCTACATGAGAAGCAAAAATGCAAACATCTAGATCTCTAGTTTTCGGGGAGAAAATTGACTCCCCGATAGTTTTTATCTTTGATGAATAAACGGAACAGAACACAGATTCTTACAGATACAAAGTTGACATAGGCAGAAAATAGTATTACCGAAGGATTTACACAATTTGCAACTGATTGTGTTTGAAGCTACACAATCCATCCAACATTTTCTACCAACTTGGAGATGTAAGATATGGAGGGTGTGGTAAAGCAATGATAATTAGAAGACCAGGTGATCGTATTCCATCAAACTTACCCAGCGGATTTCCTCAGGTTTGTAAGTGGACCTCCACTTAAGCGACTCTTCCAGCATTTTCTTTGCCTTTTCAACATTCCAGTTTCGAGCTACTAAATACCTCCTCAGGCATCCGTCGGTGCAATATTTCAGACTACGTCCAGATAGGAGTCCAAGTTCGGCCCTGAGCTCACTAACCTGATAACATAATGATCATCAGTCTCTGTGTTTCTGTGGTAAAGTTTGGGAATATATTCCTACGAGTCTATGGCCAAGTCGCAGTAATTTTGTGTTTGAACAGGTCATAAGCTGATTATGCTAGCAAGCAAATTCCTATAAGGACAGAAATACAGTGAGCAGTTGAAGATGGTATACTTTTTTACCTTTTCATCTTTTTGCAGAGACTCATTTTCCGGGTGGTTTTGAGTGGTCTTCCTCCGCAGGAACATCATCTCTGCCGATCGAGTTAACTTTATACCAACCAGAAAAGCCTTGAATTGCACGATTCAGAGCTGCAAGCAGTCCTCTGTAAAATTAAATTTATCCGAGTTATATACAGGAATGAGGATGAATCACACCAGGAGAAGAAGAAGCAGAAGGGCAATCTAAACTATAAGGCAACCTCAATCAAAAATTCAGCACGAGGTGACTGAAACTGAAAGGAGTGATCTTGTGGGATCCATTGGAATCATGGAAAAAAACAGTTAAAAGGGCAATCTTCCATAACAGCACTATTAATCTTTTGCTTTCGCGCTGTGCCATCTAGACTTTCGCTCTAAACAAAATCCCCCTCCCCCCATGCCAGAACATGTAAATATACATACTGGCAAACTCACGGTGGACCAGCAGGCCAAAGAAAAAGGAGATTTAGAGCTTCAGAATATACAGTAACGCTTAGCTTCACGAGAGGCTAAACCCATCCAAGATCAGTCATTCTTGGAAAAGAAAAGAAAAAGGAGAGAGGAATGCAGCGGTCAAACAAAAGCGAAGGCCAGCGATTAACCAACACCACCATCGCCACACGGAATGTAAAGTCAACCACGACCACCAAGCGCTGCTGACCAGATCTAACTCCACGCGACGGGAGCGACGCCACGAGCCACGATCGCTCCGGTCGAAACTGCCGACGCCCCGACCGAGACCGTGCTAACGAGACGCTCCACTCAAGAATGCAGCGCGAGACGCGCGCGAGCGCGCGGGGGGGACAGAAACGGGGAGGACACGAGCGCACGAGGGAACGCTGAGAGCTCGTCCCGACTCGATCACGGTTTCCGAAAGGAAAGAACGGCACATGCACAGTCACGCGCGCACGCACCGGGATAAGGCGAGGCACCTGCTCGGAGCGGACGGCGACGGCGAGGCCGAGGCCGAGGCCGAGGTGGAGGAGGAGACGAAAGACGGGTTCGTTCGTCGGTTCCGGCGATCTCCGAGCCTCACGAGAAGAATGCCATACGCGGTCTTGCCGGCAGAGAGAGAGAGAGAGAGAGAGAGAGAGAGGGAAGGAGATGGTGGAGGCGACGATGGCGAGAGAATATATGGAAGAATATTTATTAAGAGGGAAAGGGGAGCGTAGGACAAAGTGGACTGAGCTTTTATGGAGGGAGAGGGAGGAGGAGAGAGACCTCCAAGTTGGACTGACTTCATTGCGGACGCCACCAGACAGCCGGCGGAATAACTCTCTCTCTGGCCGTCTGATCGGATTTCCCTTTCTGGACTCGATTCGATCGAGCGCACCGCCACCGTCCATTTCCATGAGCTTTCGTGTGTGAACTCCACGTGTGTTCCAACGAGCACCTTCTTTTTTTTTTTTTTTTGTCTTGACAGAAAACATCAGCACCTACTCTTTTCTTTTTGGGGGTAACTGTGCTAAGGTCTAAATGTATAATTAATTCTTAAAACTTATCATTACAATCAAATTCTAAAATTTCAACAAAATACAATAAAAAAAAAGACTTGATTAGATTAAATTTGACTTGCATTTTTAAATTACATTTTCGTAACAAATTTTATGGCTTAATTCTATTCTTAAAATTTTTAGAATTAAATTGTAATTTCACTATAAGTTTTAGGATTTTCATTATACATATCCTTTTCTTTTTTCTTTTTTTATTTCATATAATTACGAACAACAAAGGGTGCAATTAGGCGATTGGTATTGACGATTTTCCTGAGCATTATAATAGAGAAGTTTTTCCCATGATCGGAATGTTCAGCCCGAGCTAGAATGCTCGATTCGAGTGAGCTTGTTGTCACCGCACCGTCATATGCAAAATTGGGATAAAGCCATAATTATCATATGCCATGTGCACGAGCTAAACCTGCCCCCATGGATAAATTAGGACATCTTGAGATTTGAGAGCAATAGGGGAGTTCGAAATTGTGATCGAGAGGGCTCCAAACCACATGGGACTAAGTTTCATATAAATCAGCGAACCGCCTTAATGGTAAACCTAAGAAGTGTCTTATTTAGCTAGAGACACTGATAATTTCAAACAAGTTAGATAAGTTATAATAATAAATGTATTACTGTCATCGAATTTGTGCATATTGTTCAATCAAGTCTCTAAACATTTTTCTCCTTTCCATTAGATTCTTGAAATCCTTTCTTCTTTTTTTGGGTTATGTTAGTCCTTTCAATTAGAGAAGAATGGAAATGCCGAATTGGTATGTCTCGTCAATGCTAACTAGGCTAAAGGATTGACGTGGCATCGATAAAACAAGAGAAAACCCAAACCGGAGGGAGGCGGTTCCAGTTGGGCCACGTGCGAACTGTCGCATTGGCTCACACCAAGCTCGACACGGTACGACATTCCACGTCGGGCTCGATTAATAATGTGGAGGATATAAATACGGTAAATGTCACTAATAGAAATTTAAGTTGGATTATTAATTTTGTCGTGCGCGGAAAAATCCAAAAGGTATTTTTGTGTCGGTGGCTTCCCAAAGGCAATTTCGTTAGGATTTAATTGATAGGTATCGTGCATAGGTTGAGTATAAACAGCTTTGAGAGATTTTTTCTCCTTTTGTAAGATAGAGTAGTGGAACAATCAATCTATTAATATTGAAAAACCCAAAAGATTATTTCGATGTATCATTTATGGGTCTAATGGAATTCATAAGTATCCAAAGAAATCATGTTAAATCGAGATTTTTCTTTTCAATTGACTGTTACTATAAATGATATTACACCATTGATTCGTAACTACCGATTACTTGTTGAAACCCTGTAAATTGTGCGGGCGACAGCGAGACACGCATCTTTGGGTTCTCTCTTTTTACTTCTCATTATCGCATCGATTGGTCAGTTCAATCAATACCGACGTAACAATTCACATCAACATCTCATTTACACCTCGATTGAAAAGACTGACATGAACAACGACAATTTAAAAGTTTAAGGACCTAATGAAACGAAAAAGACTTCAAGGAAAACTTTCGATAAAAATTCGTGGGGTAGTGGCATCTTTGCGTCCAGGTGCAATTTTTCCAACAAACAAATTCGTGTCATAACAGTACAAACCGTCTAATTTGGCCATATCGACAGATACTCTTGCTCCACTGAAAAGTTATTATCTGTTCGATAGCCGATGGAAAGCTGAGTCTTGGAGTGATCAAGAAGGCATCGAACTTGAGCCATCCATTATGGTGGTCACTCAGCCGGATGAGGGCTTTACGTTCAAGTGATTTGGCTGCTCCGGGGAAGACCCTTAAGACACTGTCGGCGGCTTCGGTGCACGGCGGTCCGGCGAGGACGATGCAACGTCGAGCCCAGCGAAACCGCGAGCCGAGCATTCGGTGGCTGGCTGCAGGCTTTATGGATTATGCTCATGGATAGCAGCTGCTTTGGGTGCCTCCTTTGACCCTTCCTTGTCTTTTCAAAAAGCGAGGGAGGTGAATGACCCGCATTATCTAAAGAGAATCCCTATGTTTATAGACATTTAAGAGCCCAACAACTCCGGCGGCTCGACAAGCAAGCACCACGAATCGATAGCGACATAGGCATAGATGCAAACCCTAGAATAGACCTTTTACATCTATCAATCATCTAAGGTATAGCATCGTTAGGTAAGGATAGACGTGGGTCGAGAAGAGTACCGAGCGGCGACATAGGCGCCGTGCTAGACCAAAAGACTTTCGAGAGAACTTAGGAATCAATAGACTTTCGACAGAACTTAGGAATCAATCTCGTTTCACGATTTTCATGGGAAAAATTCGCCCCGGCCAGGGTGGGCGCAAGATGCCATGCTTTATCTCCATCCCCAATCGTAGATATGTAGCGGGAAACAATCGTGTAGCTTTCGTATTGGTCTCTTGCTGAGCTTGTTATATGAGCTTAATAAGCCATGTGGAATTCATCAGCTAGCAAGAGAGAACACTGAAAGATTGAATAGTTATATATCCCTGCATAGTTGTAGAAGATCCTCGGATCTTCCTTATGTAATTTTTTTTTTTTTTTTATGGAGCCCCCGGAGGATTATTTTTATTTTTTGAGTAAATAACACAAGATGTCAAAGCGTTTTATTTTGGCTTTATTGCCATGGATGCATGCAAACCTTCACAACCGCTTATTTTGAGGAGGGTGGCGAGCCTAGACTTTCAAAGTAAATATAAATTGAAAAATTGAAAATAGTGTAATTACGACACAAGATGCGTCATATCCAGTTAGACATTTAACCACTAAACTCAATTTGACCGCCCAAAAAAACAATTCTGTAAGGGTTAGCTATAAGCATAATCAATAGATGTAAAACAAAGATTGAGATGAAAAATCAATAACAAACACCTAATTGCGTCGGAAGAATAGCTCTAAGATAATCTCTTTTGTTATTGCGATTGAAATGACTAACTGTGGTAATTTACGTAATTAAGAACATCATTTTCATAATGCATATATGGGGATCAAAGTTTTTTTAAAATTTCTTCGGTCTCCCCATTATGTACAAATTTCTTTTTGTCAATTACCTCGCGAGGCACGCATGGCAAAGCAATTATATATCTGATTGATTGGAGTCACTGATGTAGACTTGGAATATTCGGCTCCTGCACTAGGAATCTTGTGTGCCATCGTTGGCCAAAAAGTAAATTGTCAATAGTAACTAATTTACTTTTACCTGAAAATGAAAGCCGTCCCTCTATTTCTAATTTAAGGAAAGTGCCATCGCTCATTTCCGAATTACTATGAGCTATGATAAAAATGGGCAGGTGTAAAAAGTTCTATTTTCATCGAGCCGGGCGTAGAAATTTCTTTCTATAGAAAAATCATCTATCGAGTTAATTCTCGATCTAACTTTGGAATTAAAAGAAATCATTATTCTCAAGAGGAAAGGCATTTCCTTCATAATTAATTCACCATAACCTATAATGGCAAGTAATCAGGTTTGACTTTTAGTTATCTTAAGTTGTAGACTTTCATGTGTTTGGCATGACTACATATGGTGCAGGAAACTCGGGTGGGCGAAATTAGCGACTTTTTATGAAATACACAACCAACTTTGCTAACTCTTGACAAAAGTGAAGGCATGACCACATCAAAAGTTTCAATTGTATTAATGATTATATAAAAAGTTTGAAAACTTGTCACGGCAATGCATTTTACTCCTAAAACTTTCCTTTCATACATTTAAGCTCCAAAACTGATCATAGTAGTCTACTTTAGTCCTTCTGCTAGCCTCATTATCTTTCGATGCATGAGAGCTGGCTTTTTTCTATTATTATTTTTTTGCATCCAATGTGGCCATTATTAAGCTAAGGGAGTTTGCTTAAACCCAAAATAGCGTTGTTGACACAAAAAGACGTCATTTCTTCAAGTGTTATATCAGGAAAAAAATAAAAGAATCGAAAATTTAAGAAAAAGTACGATAGAACACTTTTGAATCAATAAAAGATAGAGGAATGATTTTGATTTTCTAACAAAAATACTGAAAGCTCTCGTGAGTGTTTATATTCGGCTAAAGTAGTATTTCTCCAGAAGTTGGAGAGCAATGAGAGGTTTTTTTTTTCCAACCAAGTAAACTCTGGAGGTCCTCCAAACTGTCAAACACGATAGAGTTAATTCATAATTACTTATAGAAACACTAACAAAAAAAAGACGTGTCGGAACATGTAAAACTATTTTATTTAATGAATCTGACAGTCCAGCTATTATATCTACCTAATTAACATTCAATTTAAGCAGATCTAATAAAATAAAAGTTAGGTTTGTAAATTAACCCTCCTCTCGAGTCCCATGCGCAATCAGTGGTCCTAAGGTGCTCACTTCAACGCACGAATTCATTCGGAATTAGGCATGAACCAGCTTTCTGGAAGCAAAGTTCTTTCACATCGCGCGCTGCAAAGGGTTGACTTTATTGTAGTTTCTCATTTCCTTTTCTTGAATAACTCCCATTTTCTTTTGGAAAATTTAAGCCTTTCTAGAAGACCAACATCGTGCAAAGGGCTACTCAAATCCCATCATGAGAGGATGGAAAAAGAGAGAGAGAAAATTGAAGAATATTATTTTTCACTTGAATTTGCAATGTTTATTGTATATTTGGGTCCTGCCGAGTTCCAATTTAATCCGGTCCAGTCAAAAGATGCTTTCGCCAAAGTCTTCAAAAGAGGTCGTGGCATTGTTTCCCAGAAGGATGAGTTATATGACTCCATCAAGGGTTGGACCAATCAAGCATTACTTGGTTTGGAAAAAATGAGATAATAAAGTTATGGGACCGGTTTTGCCTGACAAAATATGTGTGTAGCCATTTGACATATGTAATGAAGATGACGATTAGACATGATGGGCTCTGAAAAATCAATCTAGAACGATAGCTCATATCACATATAAAAAAATAAATTAAAAATATTTTCATCATTTGCAAAAATATTTAAACATAAATTATTGTTGATAGTGAAAATATCCATCTTTAATTAATTATTTCAAGTGACACAAGTGATTATTTTTAGATAAAAATTTCTAATTATTTATTTTTCGCAAAATAAATAGACCATAAATATTGGTCTCTTTAATCCAATTCCTTGCCATCTCCACGTAACTAATTTTCGACAATTATTATATTGATCAAGGTAGTGTAGTGAGGACACAAATACTCTTTCCATTCAAAAAGCCTTAGCTAATACGAGAAGGGAAACCATATATATATATATATATATAAAGAACACATAAACCCTAGTCATCAAGTTATATGAAATATTTCAACACGTGTAAGCTCGATTAAGAGTAGTGCATGAGATTCAACTAACAAGGGTGGATTAGCATGTGAAATGGGCAAAACCTAACTCTAATACAACATGAAAGATTTTGAGGGATTATTATTAATTGATCTAAAAGTTGAAATTGATCAATGAATGCATGATTTGATTCATAATTTTTCAATACTCTCTCATGGGTAGGTTGGACCTTGGTTTAATTCTAAAGCATAAAAATATGTAATTAAGAAGGTAAATAAGAGTTTGAAAAAATCTGAATTCAAGACCTCCTATTCTGCCAAAATTGACGGTAACTTTGTGATTTTGAGCTGAACAATTTGCAACGATGCAAAACTTCTCACCCAAGGGTACACCTAAAGATGGTCACCATGACTAATCGTCCCTCCTCACCCTGCTCTTTAATTACGGAAGATGGAATATTTGTGCCTAAAACTCGATCCATTAGGAGTCAGTTCCAAAGACTGACTTGCAGTTAGTAGTCAAAGTCATATTAGGTAGGCTACAGAAAATGGAACAATTCCGGAGAGCTGGAGCGTCCCATCTTGTCAGATTTTCACTTTTCTTTCCTTTCCTTTTCCTTTCTTCTTCTTCTTCTTCTTCTTCTCTTTCAAGCAAGGCGGCATCGAATTAAAAAAAAATCAAATTTGACTAATTTTTAATTACGATATTATTAGATCGTGGCTCTCTCTCTCTATGATTTGAACGTGGGTTTGGTTTTGTGATTGACTTTGAAGGGGGTTGCTTCATTTTCTGCAATTCCCTCCTCCAACTACAACCCCCGTTTTGTCTAACTGTCTTTTGTCAAACCCTAATTCGTCATGCTAATTCATAATTCAACCCTCCAACGATGACCCTTCTTTTCATAATCTTGCTGATAAGAAAGCAGGTGAAATCTAGATCCGAGGAATACTCCACTAACCATATGACGATTCAGATAAGACGCGATTACTCCAACTTACTGTAATATGAAGATATTTGTGTCTAACGATAAAAAAGAGTGAAAAATTTACCGTGCGCATAATCTCACATGCAAAATCTGTTCGTCTGAAAACAAGCCCTGGAGGCCAAGACAACTATTATAGAAAAAAATCTTCGACCATACTTGGCCAGTGTTTCCTCAACAGTTGACTTTTTGGCGTTTCCCTCCACCATATTACGTGCAATTGAGGATGGTTCTACCTTGAAAGTGATGATTTTAAACAAGAGTCTCACTCCATCAATTCCGGTTTTGACGTTTAGACACTCAAGGACTCGAGACGCCCACTACTCAGTTGCCATTCTTGTCTCTAATGTATGACAGGCACGTCTTACACGAACAACTTAATATAAAATATTATTTTGGGTTGTTACGGAGATACGTTATAATAATCCTAAAAAATTATGATGCCCATTGTGGTAGCTCATAAATATCCAATTAAGTGAAGTACCTTCACATTCACATTTTTAATTATGCACGCTATCTCGAATTCAAAATATTTAGAGAAATCGGTAGAATGAGATGATAATCTTGTTTCACCGGAAAAAAGGAAAGATAAAAAGATAGGTCAATAGTCGCTCATAAAAAAATGCAATTAAAAACTGCATGCTCATCCAGAAATATAGGATTTTCTCAGTAGATCCTCTGGCGAGATTTGCTTTCAAAAGTGACACGGCCCTTGCGCTCAGGCAACATCTTTGACTTCTTTGATAAGGGAATTACAGTGCAGAATGTCTTTATATCTCTAGCACTTGACGTACCTCCAAAGCCGAGCTATAAGTCAATTGCAGGAATCAAAAGGGTACACCTTGGTAACGCTGTTCGGAGCTATATTCGGGCCTGACCCGATGGGCTTAGAGGAAGATGGCCCGGGACTTAGGATGCTCGAAGTGCGGCCCGGGTCCACGTCAATGGTCCATTTTAATCTTTGGAATAGAAATTCATCAGATTTTTATTCTAAAAATAAATTTGAAACGAAAATCAAACGTAAATTTTTTTTAACTTTTTTATTTTTGTAATAGAAGTGAGAAATGAAAACTCTTCCGATCGTTTACTCTCAGTCACTGCTCGTCACCCGCTCGTTACCCAAGGGATTCCGAATACCTACCACCTGCAATGTCAACCGCTTACCTGACACCCGTCAACACCCCCCAAAAATAGAAATTTGTTCCTATTATCAAATGAATTTTTTGTTCCAAAAACAAAACTAACGCGTTTATTTGTTCCGAAGCTCATCCGAATAATAGAAATTGGGAAATCAATCTCTTGCCAGTAATCTTGTCATGCGCTCTCAACATAAGCAGAGGCTCTCTCTCTCTCTCTCTCTCTCTCTCTCTCTCTCTCTCTCTCTCTCTCTCTCTCTCTCTCAGCATAAATCAACCAATCACTTCATTCAATTTGAAACGCATCGAAGCATGCTGACCGAAGCATGGATAGATCGACGTCCAGATACAGTGGCCATCGGAGGTCATCGTGCAGGGAAACGGTCAATGAGAGCAGTTAGGCGCAGAGCTCTGCTTTGGCAAGAAGGGAAATGGCTCGCGCACGATAGGCATCAGTGAAAGATGACCCAAGCAAAGAGGACTTCTTTATGCCCCAACTTGTGCAAGAGTGGTAAGATAGCAAGCATGAGCTCCAGGCCCTCCTTGACCAGTTGAACGGTTCCTGTTCCTTCTTTTGTCAGTTTTCATGTCACTTGATCCTGGTCCCGGGTCTTCGCCTCCACCCCAACTCCACCACCCACACGCCAGGCCGCGAGCCTGGTGACGCCCAAATGCTTAATGCAGTAACACCGCGGCGCTCACAAGCATGATGCCGGATAGCGAGCAGTCACCTGATAACTGGTGCGCCCTTTAACTTCAGGGCCTTGCTATACTTTTGAAGGCCTACTCTCTGTTCTGTCCTCATTTCCAGGAGTCAGCTTCTCCTTAGCAAAACCGAGTAACGTAAAAATCCAGAATAATTCATAACATCAACCTTTTTCCCCCCTCCAGACAAGCTTGACCGAAATTCAACTTCCAAGTGGCATTTCAAGTTGAAGTGCAAGACACAAAATCCACTATAACAGAACACAAAAGCTCCGACTTAATAAATTGACCATGACAGATTAAGTACTTCACACCATGTAGTAAGGGGGTTAAATCCACTGACGTGAGACAAATCTCGTAAAAAGGGCTTTCCCAGTGCATGACAATACCCAATTCCAATCACCACAGAACAATTTCCAATTAATATCTTCCTGTTGGTCTAATTCATTTCCCGCACGCCCAAATTTTCACTAGTACACAAGTCCACAGGCTGGAGGGAGGAAGAAAGAAGAAATCCCACGACATAGCAATAGCGGTGAAGGAAAATAGGATCATGCAGTGCTTGCAATCAGTGTTTTCTGGACAACAGATTCAAGATTGATACCAGGTGAAATCAACAGCTACTTCACAGATTGAATTATGGCAACTTATCAGCCTCAATCTAAAAGGTTATCAGAAAATGGGAACTTGAACAATCCAAGCCACACAAGAAAACAAGATAAAGAATCCGCTTCCATTATGCATTTGGCGCTTCATATGTCAACAATCTGATGACTAGCATGATTGAAGCCGCCCAATTACACTTTGGAACCATCACTGCTGATTGTACTTTGGATGTGATGAGTCACAACTATAAAACACAGGCAACAGTGCAAACCCAAGCCACAGTTCACCAAGAAAATGGTCTTGTCAAGACTATGCAATATGGGCATCGAGAGGCAAGGGTAAAGAGGGAACCTGATTTAAACCACTGGTCATTGCTGAGATAATTAAACCATACTCGATTTAAATCTAGAACAGAAATCTGCATGACCAAGGTCCAAGTCTTGGTACTAACTCTTAACACAGGATCGAAAAAATATAACAAATAGGAAAATGCCATTGCCATTATAACTTCCCATGAGCGCCCCACTTTCCATCAAATTCTTCCAACAACCTCAGCTATTTAAGGTCTTGTTTCGCCCTTCTTAAAGCAAACACCTTTGGCTTCTGTAACCAATTTCTAAAATCGGAAAAAGAATTCCTAAATGTCTTTATACTGACGTGTGTTGTTGAAAGGTTTTTAAAGTTTGATGTTACAATAAAAGTCAAATTTCAAACAATACAAAAAAGAAAAAAATAATAAGCAAAAGTCACTTCAAACAAACCCTTCTCTGCATGTACTAAACAACCGGCGTCAAACCCTGGTATGAGCTACTCTTCCAAAATAACGGGGAAAGAAAGTGCTATAATACTCCAATTCAGCAGGAAAAACCAACTTTCATTATGCATCCATTGCCACACAAAAGACTAGGAACCCACAAATGTAACAACACAATTACATCTGCGCGAAGACATCTGATAAAAACAGTAATTGCCAATAAAATTTCTGATACGAAAAAGAAACATATATTGTACAGATGCTAAAGCATACAGATTCCTACAATGGTATGAGAATCGGAATGGTTTACGTTCAAAGAGTCGAACTCTTCGCTTACCGTATCACCACTTTTTGGATACGAGCTTAGAAATTGTTGGCACGAATTTCCGATTGCAAAGTATAAGGCTCCAGCTATTGTGTCCACTCCACTAATGAAAGGTTCGATCTCTGAGCTACAACCTAAGACGGGCTTATATACGTCAAAGGCCAAGATAAAATAAAATTGCACTGCACCAATTTAGGGACTTGTGAAAGCAAGATCAAGCTGCCAAAAAGGAGTCAGTAACAGGGATTAAAGCCTCTTCAGTAATCATGATAATCTACTAGATACCTCAAGTGCATGCTAATCATAGTTTGCTATCATTGTATGTAACTTTAGATGTAGCTTCCTCCTTCTGTCATAGACTTATGTGTAATATACCATGCCTTCATCAGGAAATATCTCGGTAAGAGATATGATGATGAGAAAAAATAAACCTGACAAGGCAAAAACCCGAGTTCAGAACTCAACGGCAATTAAGGGATGAAAGGACACACGCTGGCAAAAAATAATTCAATCCAACAAGAACACCATTACCTGACCCGCCAATTTGTTTTTTGGTATACAAGAATGTCAAAAGCAATTGTAGAAAAAAGCCTCCTGATGAGAGTATATTGTATCCAGTTTGGCGTCTATCCTTCTATAATCCACATGCCCCCTGATGAGAGTATTTTGTGGAGCGAGTGGAGTGACTATAGCCAACAACATGTCACACAAACATCTAATTATCTCTCGATCCCATATGTGACCAGGTGTGCACACTCTGTGGGTTGGCCTCTGGCAAGCTGACTTAGCTTTTTGGAAAAATGCATAGAACAAAAATTAGATACCAGCTTCCCAAGGAAATTTTTCTTCTATCTACATCAGGTCCACGCATCTTAAGATCGTTAAAGTTACATATAGGACAAGAAGCTCATACATATTATGGAATGCAACAGAAGTAGCTCAAGAAAACCAAAGGAAATAAGTAAAAGCCAAGCTAAAATGTCGGGAACGATGAACAACTAAATCTCATGATAAATCCTCCTCTGTCCCAGCCTTTGTCCGGTACTGCCGACCTGATCGGACCAAAGAGTGCTTTTTGTCAACTGCTTCTTCCACTTCATCTTCCTCCATTGCACACACTTCACTATCTTGGGCATCCACAGCAGCTATAACAGGGGCTACTTTTCTACGTACTGCATCTTTACTTGCATCTTCATTATCTAGCTTCAACTCTGCACTATTGTCTAATATTGTACTACCTCTTTTCCTCGGGATGAAAGTGACCGATTTAGGAAGATCAACAGAATCATCTGGACATTCATCCGTGGATTTTGACTTCCTCACCATGTTCAGAAAGTCCATATAGGCTTGCCGGTTAGATTGTTCGTTCATGTCAGTCGAGGAATCAAATGTATAATGTGTATATCTGGAAGGGTTCCGCAAATAATCAGGAACGGCAGAAGAAAAATCTTGAGAAGGCCTGATTACTCCATTTTCGCTGACGGATGATTCTGTGCCAGAAGGATCCATCGGCACAAGTTCAGCTTCAGCTGATGCTTCCTCAATTGATTCGGGATCAAACCGAACACGTTTTTGTGTCTTTGAATCGCTTTGACCATCCTTCCTCTTCAAGATAGATTTCAGATTGACATCAACTTCAGATGTGTGAACTTGGGAATTAGCCACTGAATGTGCATTTTCCTCAGAGACGTGCAGTGAATCTATCTTTTCAGCTGCTTCTGCATCTTCCTTTAATCTAATTTTTGCAGCCATGTGGTCAGCACGTGGGTCCCTAGAAACATCGCTGAATGTAGTTGGAAGCTCATTATCATGATCGATGGATATGCCATAGTTTGTTATATCCTTCATATACAAGCGGTCTCCGGCCTTCTCTCTTCCAACAGCTAACTTATCAAACCGATCCTCCTCTTCCTGCATAGTAAAGAAACGATTTTGAGTTATTTAACATTAAAAGGGGTCGCCTGAGAAAGCAAAAAACAAAGTTACAAGCATACCCAACAGATATGGTTGGGGAAAAAAAATGATAGGTTTCAATTTGACCAATAATTGCAGAAATCACAAAATTCTCACAAAATACTAGAATAATTCATAGAATGATATTTTCAAACCGTATTTAATGTAAAATGATAAGGATATATAAAATGTTCTTCAAAGGTTTCTTTAACAAACCACCTGCAGACGTAATGCACTGTTTAGCAAACTCCAAGAATAATTCAGTTCAGCCTCCTAAGTGTCCTTCAACAAGTGCAGGCACATTTAACTCCACCAGGGGAGAAAAGAAACAGTTCATCTCACCCGAATTAACTGACTGTGTCCAACAAACTTCTTACTGTAATGAAATTCGAAGTGCAAGCAAATAATTTCGGGCTCAAACCATTTTTCTTGACAGACGAGTGCACAATGACAACACATTATATATGCTGACAAAGAAGAAAAGCACCACCCAACAGAAGATTTTATGCAGCTTACAGGTGCAACAAATATCATCTTCGCCGCCATTGATTAGAATCATCAAATGGAGTATCTTCACCACCATATTTCAAATCAGGCAAATAGAACGTCACAACAAAACCTAGCCTTTGTCAGCTCCAGCGCCTCACTCACTCCACCACAACACGAATTCAAACATATTCAGCAACACACAAAAGCACACCAACCAAAACCCCAGTCATAAGCATCTCAAAATCATTCCGCTCACTCCTGCTGACGCAACCAATTCCTCATATATACCGACGATTCTACCAATCGCACCGGCAATCGAAAGCCTTCCCGAACAAAAAATCTCCACAAACAATCCATCATACCTCATAGTCCAAAGTGCAGTCCCGCCCGATGGAGGACTTAATCTCCCACTCCTCGTCGTTATAATCGTCCGGCTTACCCGATTGCCCCGACGAGCGAAGCCCCTCCTCCTCGTCCCCCTCGTCGCCGTTGCAATCGTCGAGCTCCTCCAGATCCCTCTCGAGATCCTCGCGGAAATCCCCCGGCCCCACCCGGCCTCGCCCCGCCGCCCCCTCCGCCGCCGCCGCCCCTCGTCGGGCGGGGGCCGAGGTCGAACTCGGGCTCGGGGCTGCCCCTGTCCCGGTTCCACTCCTTCCGCTCGACCTCGCCGTCGGTGAGGCACCAGAGGGAGCTGAAGGACGAGGCCGCGGCGGAGGAGGGAGGCTGGGCCGACGCCGCCGCCGCCGCCGCCGCAGCCGACGCCGAGGAGGAGGAGGAGGAGGAGGAGAGGGAGCCGAAGAGGCGGTCCACCCGGACCTTGAAGCTGTCTTCCATGGCGGTGCTGGTGTGTAAGGATTCTCCGCTGGTTCTAGAGAGAGAAAGGTGTTAGAGAGAGAGAGGGATGGGGTGTGGGGTTTGCTTTATAGATGCGATTTAGGGGAACGCCTCCCTGCTTCTCCCGAAACTACCCCTTGCGGGCGCACGCTTGAGTGCGCTCGCACGTGCGTGTCGCGGAAACTCGTGAGACGCACTTGTGCGACGCGCAATTGCCTTTTTCCAATAAAAAAAAACAAAAATAAAACCAAAAACAAAAGGATAAGGATGCGTGCACCGTAAAATCCCGATATTTATTAAGAAAGTAGAATTGAATCCTAAAATTAAAATCGTTTAATTAGCTCATCCGAAAATGTTGATGTGGCCTTCTTTATTGTTTTCTTTAAATCATGAAACATAAGAGACTAAAATGACATCATTTTGGTTCAAATCTTACATTTCATACAAATTTTATTTAAATTAAATTTATAAAATAAGCTTAGTTTTAGTTTAAATAAAATCATATTATGATCAAGTTAACATCATTTTCACCACTTTTATCGTCACATAAAGAATATAATAATAATAATAATCACACAGGTATTTTCTGTTAGGTGAATTGGGCAATCGAATTAATTTGATAAATTTTAGAATTTTTAGTACACACGTCCCAAAACAAAGCTGCTCACGGCCCTTTTGCGCATGGCTTTAGACTTAATTACGAGGACGCGTCACAATCTTATGAAATCATTTGATGACATTTTATGACATGATCCGAGCATGCGCGGTCACACCTCTGGATCTTTAGCTGAAAGGAAAGGAAAGGAACATGAGGAGAGACGACGACGACGACGACAAGTTGGCAAGTTGAGATGGCACCCCATCATAGGGGAAAGGAAAGCAGCCGGACGATCCCACGCCTCCGAGGAGAAAGGAACTCTAGGTCGTCTAAATGAAGTCATAAATAGTGGGGAAAACGACGCGTCGAGGCGTGGCACACCGGTCACATTTCGCCATTAGTCCGTCGCAGCTTATCAACATGTCCCTCGCACTAAAAATTAATTCGGCAGTAGACTCGAGTGTCAAAGGGTCCCCTGTTTGTGTGATTCGCACAGGAAGTTGGGAGCGAGAGGGAATACAAGATCGTTTTGACTTCACAAGACAGTCAGCCTGAGGGACTAAAATGGGAAAATGTCACAAATGGTCCTAATGCTATTACTTAATGTGCAATTTGGTCATTAAACTTTCGATTAGCTCCATTTGGCCCCCGAACTATTGATAAATGTCCGATTTGATCTCCGAATTTTCTCCATGAATTTTCGACGGCCGATTTGGCCCCCGAACTATTGATAAATGTCCGATTTAGTCATTCATTACTATTTTTCCTTTTTCCTTTTTTTTTTGCTTATCGAAACGAATTTGAAAAAATAAAATAATAACGAAAATAAAGAAAATAAATAAATAATAGAAACGAAAAAAAAAAAAAAAGTAAAAAATAACGAAAAAAAGTAAAATAATAATAACGAAAAAAAGAAAAAAAGACAAAATAGTTACGAAAAGGAAAAAAAAAAAAAAAAAAAATAGTAAAAAAAAAAGGAAAAAAAGAAAAGAAAAGTTCAATAGTAAAGAAAAAAAGAAAAATAAAAGAAAAGGAAAAATAGTAATTAAGGATTAAATCGACATTTATCAATAGTTCGAGGATCAAATTAAGTTCGATTGAAAGTTCAGGGACCAAATCGGACATTTATCAATAGTTTAGTGACCAAATTGAGCCGATCGAAAGTTCAAGGATCAAAGCGCACATTAAGTAATAGTATAGGGACCATTTGTGACATTTTCCCGACTAAAATCGAATCAATGTGTTGACATAAACTTCTAGTTAGGAGTCGAGTTTTTTTTTTTTTTTTTTTTTTTTTTTGGTCGGTAGGAGTCGAGTTAAGCTGGTTTGATGGGGGAAACATGAAAAGAATCTCATTTAGGGAATGAAATAGAGAGCCCGAGATCTGATGCGAACAATTAATCGAAAGGAGCGAAGCTTACAGCCTTGATTTGACCATTCTATAAGTAAACTGTCCTCACTCTGAAAGCATACCTTTTACGTGATGGGTCGGCAAGGAAATAGCAATAATGACTTAAGCCGTTACATGTAAGCCCTTTACAAAGGTAGAGTCTTTTTATTCTTCTTATTTGACCCGCAACCAATCAAACCATCGTCCCCGATTTGATTATTATCACATGTATACCAAGCGAACCAAGCGAGAAGCCTATGCACTCATTTATTTTTTTTATTCCCTATGCCCAACAACGGCCACAGACAAAGCTTGAGCTCGCTAGTTTTAGGTGAGCCATGAGCTCACTTGGATTTGGCAAGCCTTGAGCTTAGCAACCTCAACCAATTGGGGCTCGCCGACCCACATCATGGTTGGTTGCCAAGTCGTCGACCATCGCTAAGGCACATAGTTGGCGGAGGGAGAAGAAGAAAGGAAAAGAAAGAAGAAGAAAGAGAAAGAAAAGAGAAATACTAATAATCAATTTAATTTTTAAAAATATAAAAAATAATTAAAAATCAATTTTTTAAATTATTTTTATAAGTATAAAAGTTTCATTAGCCAAGAACCCAAAGACTAGGAATATATTTAGAAAAACATTTTTCGGTTCTTTCAAAAGGAAAATCATTTTTCTGAATTTAAAATTTTATAGAAAAACATTTTCCTTGACTAAGAATACTTTATTTTCCTAAAAATCCAAATGCCGGAAAATGTTTTCTACGAAACAAAGACACACCCTAGTGATAAGACACACTAATCCTTCACTTGTTAATGAGAAAGAAAGCTTATCGTCTCTTTTTTTTTTTTTCATAAAAAATAAATAATTTTCTTTTAAAAATAATCATTTGTACCGTTTATAAAAATGAATGAACCAATGTATTTCTATTGTTTACAAATATATTTAAATATAAATTATTATTAATAATGAATATTTGTCGTCAACTAATTATTTTAAGCAATCAATTTTAAAAAAATATTTTTAAATAATTCATTTCCGTGAAACAAATTATACTTTTTCAAATCTAATAAAGCTGCACCAATTTCGTGAACCTGAGTTAGATAGCACTAAAAACCTCAGGATTGCCTGCACTCGACAGTCCGAGAAATCAGAGCTCCTGATGCACCTAGACATACAAGTCCATTCTTAAATCATCGAGCTAACATCGCAACTTTACACAATATCATTTCATAACTGGCTAATTAAACATACTAGTTTATTCTCTTTTGTCTTCTCATTCCTTTATGCTAGAAACCGGCTACACATCAAAAGTTCTATTATTTGCATATAAAATAATCTTTATTATTTCAACGTATGTTGCTCCCAAAAAAAAAAAAAAACCAACCCTGTCCGAGGCATTACCACGCCGGAGAAGTGACCGCCTCCGGACTGTTGAGGCCGCTGCTGATCACTCTAATCCCCTGGTGCACCTGCAAGCTCAATGTGCATGGAGAGGGAGAGAGAGATTGTACGTCTTCTATGCAAACTCCTGTGTTGTCGACTCATTTTCAATGAGGGGCCATCAGGCATTCTAAAAATAAAATAGTTAATAGAGGAACAAATAAAAAATGGTAAAAACATTTCGAATTTCTAACGTGCTATGTCTTTATGAACAAATAATTTTTTGGAGTCCGGTCACGGGGTCTGAATATTAAGTATGAATCATAGTTAATATTTTGTGATCTATTTCGTGCTCCAGATACTCGAATAAACCCGAATGCATTTGTTCAAAACAATGGACGCAAGAATTTTATCATATGTCCCATTGAACTCATAATCAAATAATAAATGGCTCGAAAGTAACAAATATTCAAAACGAAACATGCTAAACTACCCACCCACGAAGCACGTTTCAACGGAACTCATTTCCCATATCGGCTCCATTGAACAAAATCACAGGATGACATTTCCAGAGATAGACAGAGAGAAGCGCGTGACAGATGATTTAATGTTTTACCGTGCCGTAAAAATGTTTTCACGTCGAACGAAACTCGATGGAATATGATTTCCTACTCAAAACTCGCGTACAATAAAAAGGCCAACAGGAGAGTAACAGATCCGGGTGGACTTGAACCACCAACCTCTCCAGCCTCTCCCCCAAGACGAGAGGGCTCGAGCGCTCTGCCCCTTTCGAGCTCACGGATCTAGAAATGCATGTAGGCTTTAACGAATCTCAAGTGGATCTTCCTCCGTCGTCGAGTGGTAGCCGAAGCGTATCCCAAAAGGTCCCAAAAAGAAACGGTGTGGAAGAAACTAATATTCTACCTGAACCAACTTGTACTCATTAATACTCAACTGAATAGACACTTTTACCCTAAATTACGTTTTTCTCACATATGAAATGTAAGTCATACCACCCGTGTGTACTAGAAAAAAACTCACTACTAAAGCACCGAAAAAAATGTAAATAAGAAGTTTAAGGTTGAATAACAACTTTTTCCCCATGCAAGACACTGTATATTATATTATAGTACTAGCGGCTACTACAAATCTCAAATTTCCTTTATCTGAAATTTTTATTCATTCATTGAAAAGTCTTCATTTAGTGTATTTTGTTTTTTGAATTCAACTTATATTTATTATTATATATTTCATTACTCATAGAATTCAAAAGATAACTCCGTTCCATTAAACCATTGAAATTTTATTAGATCATAGAAATTCCAAAGGAAAAAATCTCACGAGTTATTTAAAAGGCCCCGTTATACCAGAGAAAAACGAACCTTACCTTCCCATTACTCGGAGCATTGGTGCTCCGTCACGAGATCCGAGAGCAACAATTACCGATTGAAGTTATATTCATCGTTACTACCTTAAATTACAACTTCTGCTCATTAACTTTTGGCACGAGTAACTCCCAGCCGGACACGATTTAATTAGATCAGATATAACCCTTCCGATCTCTCAAAAGCAATAATTATGTGAAAAACATTCCCCATTCGTTAAAACTAGATTTGCATCGAGCAAAGCACTAGGACAAACAGTGAGAAATCATACGATTTTGAAAATTCAACAGCTGAGGAAAAATCAGAATAAAAAAAACGAGCACGGGCAACACCCCATAAATTTTCATCACGAGTAAGATCGGTTGTTCCTATAAAACTATATGTAAAGCAAAGGCGATTACTTACTGACAGCATTTCTAAACATAATTCCTCACCGTCTTACCTCTGACCACGGCACAAACCAAATGCATAATAATACCTTATGAAAGCGGCAAATCAGTATTTTCCTAGCCATTGGAAAGGGCATAGCTGCAGATGTCGAACGTATGGACAGGGACCAAAAGGCATCAAGCTTTGCCCACATAGAAGATCCCTTCCTCTCGCCTTCACCTTGACAAACCCTTAATATTCACGCGAAGAAACATGCTGCAGATGTCGAACGTATGGACAGAGACCAAAAGGCATCAAGCTTTGCCCAAATATAAGATTCCTTCCTTTCGCCTTCCCCTTCGAAACCATTCAAGATGACAAACCCTTCCTATTCACGCGAAGAAACATGCTGCAGATGTCGAACGTGTGGACAGAGACCAAAAGGCATCAAGCTTTGCCCAAATAGAAGATTCCTTCCTTTCGCCTTCACCTTTGAAACCATTCAAGACGACAAGCCCTTACTATTCACGCGAAGAAACATACTCATCTAAAGAGCGAATAATCCTACAAGTTCGTCCCACCGTTCTGCAGCTGTGAACCATCAAGTGGTTTGATCAATAAGATAGACACAGAACAATTTAAGGACCTTTGATCAATAAGATAGAAAAAGAAAAAAAATTGAAGGACCAATCCTTCAAACTGATCTAACAACTGCCAATATCAGCATTCAAACGGTACTATACGTATCAGATGATCTATCAAGAACACCAGAAAACAACCTTCACATGCACGAAAAATGTTTTCGCCGTCCATTAGACACGGCAATGATCAATCCAATATCAGACTAACTTGGAGCACGAGTAAATATCCTGCAAAATTAGCGAAGGACATACAACAGCTCACACCCCCACACCAAGCAAAAACCGTCACCTCTCTCAATCCGCAACAGGAATGCCCAGTCAGCTTTTTCTCCATCTTCTTTATTCCACTTCACCAGCAACAAGGATGTGGCCTTCCATGGCAAGAAGCTCGCAGATCCAGTTGGCTCATCTTAACCCAGAATCCATCCACGAGTCTCTCAGCATCATTGATGACCGAATAGGCCGAGGAACATATACAACGAGAAGCAGTACTTCTGATACAGTAATCCTTACAAAACATTCTCTCTTTGATAAAGGTAAGGGTGTCAACTCAATTCAACTAAGAGTAATCAACCACAAATGGAAAAATTGACATACCACCGTACAGCAAAAGACAACCCAAAAAAGAGACGCAGCATCGAGCAGTCACGTTTTCTGAGGGCGACAATTAGAGGCAGCGTTCACAGAGGCAAGTGGTAAAGTCCAATATAAAATGATTTCCGTTCCTGTGCGCAGCATGTTTGTATGAACAGAACAACCGTTTCCAGTATTGGAATAGACAAAAACCCATTGATTTGAATTACTGAAGAATAACAAGCGAGGTTGCAGATTTTCAGAAACACATACCCAGTTAATTGATCTTTCCCCCATCTCGTGATGAAAAAGATGGAAGGGCATGCTCCAACTTAAAAGATCGATATCGCTGTTAAGACAATATTATATAACACCAGCAAAGGTCGCTTAAGAATTGTGAACTTATGGTGCTCAACTCAGGGAATATAACTTCAATTAGAAGACAAATATCGTGCTCCAACGTGATTGTGCTATGTAACTGGAATATAACTTCAATCAGAAGACAAATATCGTGCTCCGACGTGATTGTGCCATGTAACTATCGGCATATTGGAAAAAATTAAACTTTCAGCTCAACCTTCAAAACCTTTGTCTCATACCTTTCTGCATCAGATATTAGGCAGATGTTGACGAAGCGTTGAGTGTCTCCTTCAGATCCTAATTTGAATGGATGGAGCGAGTGATGCGATCGAAAGAGTAAGCGGAGAGCGAGCAGGGACAAAGCACGCAAGAACAAGAGCAACACGCAGAGAGAGGAGATCCCAGGCAAATCCCCGTGCGATCTCCCCTCGAAAACCCCCGAAAAACTGTGTTTTTTTCATTGACTTTCGTTGACCTGCCATGCGAGCGCACCCATCATGGCAAAGGCCGGGATGACAAAAGATCGATCGGGACCTCGTCCGGCCCCCCGAAGCAAAGGAGGCGAGATCTCGTCCCGATCTAATCTCATACATCCTCCCAAAATCACGATCTGACAGTACCTCACTCACAAATCGTCGAACACGTATCCCAAGCGAATACATAGATTACAGTCGTTGACTCCGTCCAGCAATCGAAACTCGGGGAGTTTCTCCCTTCTTTCCTCCATGACCGCCACCAGATCGTCCTCGCCGAGCACCGCTGAGCTCCGGGCTGAGCTCCAGAGTCCGGTGATCAAAACGAAGGCCTGCAGATTCAGCTTCCTTCGTCCCCCACACGGCTAAAAACCAGCCAGATCGGGATGAAAAACCACAGCAAAGACGAATTTGTAAAACCATAGATCAAAGCAGCAAATCGTAAGAAAGAAAGAGCTGGAAACATAGGAATCTCGAGGTTAATTAGAACAATCAGCAGAAGCTTACCTCAGTCAGCTAGGGTTACAAACCCTCGAGGCTTCGCGAGATCGAAACCGCCGTGGGAGCGACGATCCCGGAGCGGTCTGATGTATCGATTTCGGAGGAAGATACGGCCATGGCCGGAGAGGAAGGAAGGAAACCATCGGGGGCGGATCGGATCGGATCTGATCTGCGAGAGAGACGATTGGAAATCAGAGGCGGAGGACAGAAGATAAGAATTAGGGCGAGTCGGGTTATAAAGAGAAGCTGAGGGCGGTGGACGGTCAGGATTAGAGATGACGACGCTGTCGGCAGCGGATCCAAAGGCCACGTGGTGCGTTCCTGGCCGTCGTACTTGTAGATTTCGGGAGGCGGTGGATTGGGATCCTGCGGTGCTGGATACAGGGTGGATTATTAAAATGCTTAGTTATCACGCAGGAATCCTCTGGCCCCGAGGAAACGCCGAACTCTGACACGCAAGGGTAGAATGGTGGGACCCGTCCATTTATTTTACAAAAAGAAAAAGACGACACGCAAGGTTAGAAAAAGTTGTTAGTTTTTTTTATTTTTTTTAAAACAAACGGACGGGTCCCACCAATCTAACCTTGGGTGTCGTCTACTTCCGCGTTTCCCGAGGATTCCTGCGTGATAACTAAGCAGTTGAATAGTCTTTCTGACCCAAAAAAATAAAAAAGCACAATCTTTTCATTTTATTTTTTTTGGTCGGTCACCATTTGAAAAGGTCATACAGATAAAAAGTTATCGTTTTTTTTAAAATATCTGTATCGCCCGGGGAAAAAATAAAAAATACTAACAAAAAAAGTCAGACACGTATACTAATTTTTTTAGGATATACAGATAATAGTTTGAAAATATCGAAAATAAAAATTCCAAAACACTAATTTTGGACAGGCCAGCTCTATTGGATCATAACCGTATCCCAAGCGGATGGCCTAAAGCCCATTTTAATGGGCCTAACCTGGAGGAGGTATTTCATGTGACGTTCCACACGATGTCACGAGCCTATCGAAGTGAAATACAATTCAGGCACCGTTTGATAGGGAATGATATCAAAAGCATGCGAAAAGGGGTGACTGATCAATTACATCATACCATCACTGTCACGACATCACCTGATATAACCATGACACAATCCACATCCACCTATCAAAAAGCATGCGAAAAGACGTGATTTATGGGTTAAATGACATCATTACTATCACTTGATATAAGCATGACAATCCAGATCCGGGTGGACTCGAACAACCATCCTCTCAAACCCTCAACCCTCGGCTGAGGCTCAAGCGCTCTCCCGTTATAAGCTTTCGGATCTTTCAAGTACAGAAAGACACTCAAATTCTGTCCCAACTGCAAGCTCACAACTAATATAAATTGATAACAAATAGTCATCCTTATCTACAAAGTCTAAATATCTCCCTTCACGATTCCTATCGATCAAAGAGATTGCTGGAAAAACAAGTACCTGAAAGTTTGAAGTCACTGAAAAGTGAAGGCAAGAGCTGAAAAAGAATACTAGTAAACAACTCAAAAAAAAGTTACCAAAAGTCATTTGTCCTCCGCAAAGTTCCCCCAAAAAAAAAACAAAAATTCTACACAAACTTTCCAATTGTCCGATGCCATGCAAGATTAGCAATCCGCAACATTATTCCCATATTCAAAAGTAAATACAAAAGGCACAAACTAGGAAAGATACTACCCAAATTTTGAGTTACACTAATGACAGCTAGTTTATGCGAGAAAAATCAACAAAAAAATTATGCAAAGCACGATTTCGACCATATGGGATCTATTTACAGTAGCTGGCACATTCAGACTTCACAATCTTTATTGAGCACATGTTTCCACATCTGAACCCTTTTAACCAAGAGAAGCATCAACAAATTAGAGATCATGAAACTAGGAGATCTGGTTCTAGCACAAGATGTTCTTCGGAAAGCTGCACTAGGATTTCCTGTGTAATGAAAAAGTTCTAGCGACTTTACATGACAATATCTATGTCATCAAAAACAATATTGAGCCAATCTACATTACATAGATGTCAAATTTCTTACTGCTAAACAGTGGAAACAAAAAAAAGGAAGCATAAAGCTAAAAGGTAGATAGAATTATAGATATCTGATTGCAATAGAAAAGGTAAGTAGAGAGATCTAATTTGCAACTCCAGAATGCAAAGAGGTAAAGTCATTCCAAATACAACAGGCGCAAACTGAATCATGTGGGGAAGTCGCAAGGAGGAAAACACAGCAAAGAGAATCAGGGCTTTCAAGATCACTCACAAGAACATCGGAAGGAAGCACTTCATACGGCACGGATGGGCATGACAATTAGGTATAACCTACAATCCAAGCAACCCCAACATCTCAGAAACACATGAACCAAAACAAACAGACACTAAATTTACCACTCTAGTCCAGGCTTACACCCCTTGCTCCATGGCTTTGTAGAGTGACAACCTGCTCAAAACAAGCCCGGATCATGATCACAGACACAGTACCACCAGTATCACTCCCCAGACACAAAATGAAACGACCAAATCATAGACATTTTTCTTTTTACAAGTATAAAAAAGGACTCGATCTAAAACTGAGGTATTGATACCTTCATGAACTGAATAATGCGCATCTGCAAACATCAAAGAGCCACAACCAACGGACAAAATCCAGGTGCTTCATAACAATGCTGCCCAGTGGCCATGGCTTCACTGCTGGAATGTCCTAACTCAATCTTCATCCTTCAAGCACCTTCCAGAATTGCAGAGGGCTCCCAACCAAGATAAGAACAATGGTTGATACTTCATATCCGTTATGAAACAACAATGACGTCAAGTGAGATCAGTACTAGTGTTAATTTATTTTACACAACAAAACCAAAAGACCATTCAGTTTGCATAACTGTCTTCGTTTTTCGTCCTCAGTGAAAATGAAAACAGACAGCATATCTATAAGTTTTCCCTTGTATTTTGAAACAAGTTTAATTGGTGGAAACAAATACTTTTTTTTTTGGCACGAATAATAGTTTCCAGAGCATGTTTCGATGTGATGCGTCCAGAATTAAGATGCATATCTTCATTTTATTATTGATATTTGGGGTGATAATCAGTGAAAATCATCCTCAAATAGAGATGAATCAGAAAACGGACTGTCTCACACCAAATATGCCCTCGGGTTCAGGAGAAATATGGAAATAAACTGCAGTGCCAACACTCCATTAAACAGACAGAAGGTCTACCCAGTACCCATTTTCAATTTCACTGCCAAGAAAGAAATAGGCAAGCGATCCAGGTTAAGGAGTCAAAAATTATCATCCTCCCTCTTCATCAGATTACTCGACCATAGGGCAACAATGCCTCCAACACAACGAGTACCTTGGTACATCAAAGCACATAACAATTAAAGCATCAACAAGGTGCTAAATGACTTGAGGTCTTCCGCTAATCAGATTAACATTGCAAATACAAAAATAGAACAAACAATCTAAACCATTCAAATAGTAACAGAATAACATTTGACATCAAATGAAAAGAAGAGACAGAGAAGTGATACTAAACCTTGTAATAGTAGCATTTAACACAAATGAAAATAAATCAAAAAGGGAAAAACATTATAAAAGAAGAGGCATATAGTTTTCCAAGGATTTATCCATCTAAAATAGCAAATCATTAACGAAAAACTCTGACTAGAACAAACTGTGTCTCATAAAAAGATAAGAAAAAAAACTCCCTTCAGACGACAAACTATAACAAAGGATAACATAAGGAGAATGTTTACTACTTAGAAGCCTCCAATCAGTTGTGCAAATCGCAACATAGAAAATTAGGATGGCCGTTTCCAACGTACAACTCGAAGTAAATTGTTATCAGTCATCAAAGTCTGGCAGCATAAAGTCATACATAGTCAGAGTCATCCAGCAGCAAGGGAAAATTCAGCATCTGGATGACATCCGGTTTTGCCACCATAATGGTAATTGCACTGACAGCCAGCCAGCAGCAGGGGGTACTTCCGCCTCCTCATTCTTCATGCAATCAGCAGCAGGGAGAATCTAGCTGTCCATTTCCCCACTTCAAGGAGATTGCCAATGTCCAATACCAGGTAACAAATTTGCTTTTAAAGCTCTGGTGCATTGGCTACTTGCCAAGGAAACCGAGACAATACAAACACCACGGTCTTCATCACCCATAGAGAACCAGTACATCTGGCATAGATGATTACATGACTGCTAAAAAAGCATACTTTGCATGCAGGGGCCCAGCTTACATAACTAAACTAGGAATTAACTCAAAGCACGAAACGATAATTGGTGTTGCTCAATCAAAGGTACAAGATCACCAACCAATTAACAATGTACTTGCTGAACATAATGAGAAACACAAATGGAAAAATAGTTTCAAAAAGGTTGGGAGATATTGCAGTTTGATGTATCCTCAGAGGTTAGGAAAGGTCGACGCAGAAACCGAAACACCGAGGCGCAAAAATCAGATAGCACTTACCAGTAATTAATAATCATAATGTCAATCCTATTTGCTTGCCCCCATGTTATCAACATGATACTGAAGTCAGTAGAGGTATACATAAATCAAAAAGGACTAATTCATGATACTATTGATGCAGCTATGATTCAAGCGAGATAACAAAGAGCGATACAACAAATGTCAGTTGCTCTTTTTTTTTTTTTCCTCGTAAAATCAAAACAATTATGCCAATTCTGGTATGACGAGAGCCCTACTGAGCAAACTTGACTATTCATTTGATTAAAACAAAAGTAAAATAGGCAGTTGACCAAACTAGAGGTAAAGCGGCAGTTCATGAACCTCACTGAATCAACTATCGGTGAACATACTACTTCCGCATTGCACTGAGCACATATGTTTGACCTTTTATCAGAACGTGGGGGTAGCTCTTATAGTTGTCTGGCCTATTTTCCAATGGTGCTGGACTTTTCTCGAAAAGTCTAGTATTTTTATAGTATCTCCAAAGACAGTAAACCGTCATTAAAATCCACACTAATACGGTTCCCATATCCCAAGTATATATGGCATTCATTGTATGAGTTACGCGAGGTCTGAAACTTGCATTATGCTTTGGACAATTCAAATTTGAACTCAATGCCTAAGATGATTTTAGTACCTGCATCACCTTCCGCAGTGTGGAATAGAGGACAAACGCTTTGCCTGCTGATGAAGTTTCGGAGTCTTCGGATGAAACTTTGGGGCCATCGCAGAGGGATAGTGAAGAAGGGCAAATCGGGCTCAGCGAACGCACAGGAAGAAGAAAGAGAAACGCACACGAGAGAGGAGAACCCGGGCAACCCCCGTGCGATCTCCCCCTCGAAAACCCCCCAAAAAAGTGATCTTTTATTGACATTTCGACCCGCCATGCGAGCGCACCCGTCATGGCAAAGGCCTGGATGACAAAAGAACGATCGGAGACTCAGCACCCCCCCTCGAAAAATCAGGGGAGCAGCTCTCGTCCCCGACCTCTCTCATACATCCGCGTCTCAACAAGCATCACCACAACCTCGGCAACGATTCCAACGCGTCACAACACAGACAAGCAAGTTCATTTCAGCCTCTGAAGAGCCCTATCGATGCTCAACAAAACCCTAGGCTGACCTCGCCACACGCTACTTTCCACCGGACACGGCTCCGGCGACATCGTGAACCGATCGCCGCGAAGCAGCATAGCAGGAGATCGCTCCGGGCGTCGCAGCGGCCACCGAGGAGAAGCGAGATCGCCCGCCATGGAATCGACGCGATCGAGCCTGAACTCGTCCTCACACGTATTCCACGACCAGCAAACCTGAACCAGACAGCGACCACACCATCCTCAGCCTCGAATCGGACGAGAACAACAGACGGTAAAAGAGATGATGACAACGTAATCCGACAAGACAGATCAACGAGGAGGACGAGCAGAACAAGCTCACCTCAGCCGGGCCGATCGACCTTGATCTTCACAAACCAGCTGCTCCGAGCTGCCACGGAACCGCCATGGAGCCGAAGATCGAGCAGCGATCCGCGCAATTCGAATGGCGAAATCGGCATCGATCGATCGAGAGAAATCGAGAGAGAAACTGGACCAGGATTCCTGGGGTGAGCAGGCGAGTTTACGTGATCATATAGAGCTGCTCAGCAGATGAACGAGCAGGATCGAAGGCGGAGGAACCTTCGACGGCCCACGGGGAGGCCACGTGGAGGAGCGGTTGCCCGTTGTTTATTCGCAATAATGCGTTGGAGACAGCGAGGATGGTGTACTTTTTCCTTTGCATCCGTCGTCGTCGTCGTCGTCGTCGTCACGCGGCACGTGCGGCGTGCGGATTCCACGTTCATCACGCCACGGCCGGTCTAAACGGGCCTGCGGACCGGGTTTTCGAACTAACGGGCCTGGCCCGGTTGCCCCGGCCCGGCCGGACTAAAAACTAACTTCTGCCCTAAGTTTGGTCCGACCTTTGATCGAAGACCGATCCGACTACTCTATCGATTGATTGGAGCCGCTCGTCGCCATGTGCTTGAAATAGTCGCACATGAGATCGTTATCATCGCCCGATGGCTTTCCAACTATGACCCCGACATCGTGTTGGCAAGAATCGCCCATTATTCCATAGGCTAAGGCACTGTTTGGTAACCATCCAAACAGTGCCTAATTCTGATTTTTTGTTCATAAAATCAGTTTTGGATGAGAATCGCATTTGGTAAAATTTTTATTAAAGAATGATTTAGACAAGATTTGAGAATAAAAAAAATATATGATTCTTTGTCCGAAAATCGAAAAAGAATCAAAACAAATTTTATCTCCTCTCTACTCGACGGTCTCTCGTCCTCTCATCTCCTCTGCTCAGTCTCACTCTCTCCCTCCACAAGAACGGCAACGGCGATGGCGAGCTCCTCAAGAACGGCGACGGCGACATCGAGCTCCTCAAGAATGACGATGGCAACTGCTGCTTCTTCATCGTTGAAGCTGCTCGTTCAAGGTGAGTTCCTTTCACTCACAGCTGTGGGTGGTTCCTTGTCTGTGACGACTGGTGGGAGCGCCACTGGGCTCGAGTCGGCAAGCGCTCGCGCCAACTGGCCCAAGGGTCGCTCGCTCGCCGAGCAACCCTTGGGCCCAAATCGGTAGGCACCCTCGGCTAGCTCGGCGAGGGCGTCCACCGAGTCAGGCTATTGCCAATTCTTTGCGCGGAGAGCTTATTGTTGTTTTGATGTCGTGCAGGGGTTATGTAGGGATTCACAGCTCCGATTTCAGAGACTTCCTTTTGAAGCCAGAGTTGCTTCGTGCTATTGTGGACTCTAGTTTCGAGCACTCATCTGAAGGCAAACTTCATACTCATTAAACTTCTTTTGATGTTTATGTATTGGTTGTAGTCGACTAGACCGTTTATGTGTTGTGTGTGTGTGTGTCTTTCTTTGTTCTATTGGTTCTAGATATTTGGATAAGATATTGTGGAAGCAAAGAGCGGATGACGGCAAATGGAGGGAAGGAAAAAAGAAATAGAGCGGAACGGGTCATAGTTGGGAGTGACAGTTCTGACATCCTTGAATGCCGCAAGTGGGGCAAGAGGTCAATTGCAATTCATGTTCATGTATCGGTTTCTGTCGTGATCCTCCTGCTCAATTCGGATTGGGAGTTATGATCGTGATGAGGTGCAAATAGACAAAGGCTCTAATGTTGAGTACATCGGTTTTGAGCTTGGGGAAGTGAGATTTGTATTGTGAATTTGGCTTATTAGGCATTTTAGGGCTGGGGGAAGTCGTAAACTGTGTTGTGCAGCTGTAGTGCCTAGTTCAATGGGGCAAACTATACCTGAATGATCCCTCAAGTGTACATTTGGATGTTTTCAAAGCGTATGAGTGATGGTGTTGTGTTGTATTCTAGTTAGTTTTATTAAGCTCTTAGATTACCGAGTTTGGATCTATGCTACCATTGGAATATAGTCAGATTGATCGAATTCCCTTATATTTGTTCGATACAAATGTTTCACCTTGCTATTTCTACTTTGGGAATAGAATTTGTTTAGTGTCTCATGGTGATTGACTATCGGCTATTTGGCTTTTCTCCAGTCGAGTAATGGACTATAGCTTGTAGGTTTCCATGGAGTAGCTTTATGCAAAAGAGGGGGCTCATGTTGTTTACTTATTCCCTTTTCATCACATTGCATTGAATATATAGCTCTTTAAGTTCACGAAGGACGTTAGAAATATACTGAAATATTGTTTTGAGTTGTTGTTTCCTCAAAGTGTTCCTCTCATCTGATTTTTTTTTCAGGTTGTTGATTCATTCTGAGAACAAAGGTTGTGATTCATTCTAAGTAAGTGATCCTATTTCAGGTCAGCTGGAAGTTGTTGGTTTGAAGTTGTGGGTTTGCATTTGAACAAGAAGCCACCTCAAGTGAGTTTCATTGGAGCATCTTTTTGGAACTAGAGAAGTGGAGGTTGTAGATGATACATCAAATGAGGAAGCAATGGAGATAAACATGCTTCGGAGAAGTATTGCAAATCAAATGGCAATGGATTACAATATGCCGGAGATTCAATAACTTTATGTTTTGGACCTTTGTAATATTGTTTTTAATTATTGACTTATCAAAGCCAATATTCAAAGTTGAACAATGGACTACGTTTAAGTTGTAGTGATAAGTTTCTCGTTAAAGCCTTTTCTTTGTTTCAAAGAGTCATGTTGGTTTGAAGAGTTGGGGAAGGGAATATATATATATAGAGAGAGAGAGAGAGAGAGAGAGAGAGAGAGAGAGAGAGAGAGAGAGAGAGAGAGAGAGAGAGAGAGAGAGAGAGAGAGAGAGAGAGAGAGAGAGAGAGAGAGAGAGAGAGAGAGAGAGAAGTATCTTGGCTAAATTAAAATTAACATCCATCCATATTAAGTTCAAAATGGATTAGATATTTAATCATATAAAAGCATATTAATAGAAAATGAGAAATCACCATGATAAAAAAATATTTAAATATAAATAATATTGAAATTCTAATAAGAAAACCAAATTTAAAATGACAACAATTTTTGTTTTTATTTTTATCTATTTTTTATTTCTATATTTTATTTAATTTCTTCCTATTCTGAAATATATATTTATATATAGAATATATATTTAATTTTATATTATAATTTAGTATTTATATTTATTACATATTTTAGGGATATTAGTATAGTTTATACTACGGTTTATTATTTACTATTTAATAAAAATTGATTAGTTAATATTTTTATTACTTAGTATAAAAATATAATTGATCAGTGAATGGTTTATGAAAACTCAATATCAAATTTACATTCGTCTAAAAAGGTAATTAAAAAAGAATTAGAATAGAAATTTTATTCAAGAAAAAGAAATTTTATTCGTTACCAAACACGTTCCTTTGTTCGAATGTTTTAGGGAACAGAATTAAAAAAAAAAAAAAAAAAAAAAACACTTTGATTAGAATCTGTTCCCGGGAACAGAATCGTTACCAAATGCGCCCTAAGTAGCCCGATAACATGACTCTTCCCGCAAAACATATGCCTGCACATTGTTTCTCAAATCATTGTGAAGTTTTGCCTAAGTTAACTGAGCATTATTAATAATTTCTCGCGTCATTATTGAAAGGCTTCATCTCCATCACGATGATGAGCATCGAAAGATATCTAGATGAACAACCGATGACTGTCACCATATCATAGTATCAAAATACTTTCGATATAAGTTAGAGGACAGTGATCATCTTGTGATAGAAAATGAAGAAGAATTTTGGAGAGAAATTGTTTTGTATATTATATCTTGTATCATGTACATCTCTCTATATGTAATGTAAGAATGAAAGAGATAATGGAAAAAATATACAAAGATTACAATTTCTTATTTACTAGAACAATCACCGATTCACTTGATCAATCAATCCATAATCAAAATTGGTATCATAATCGGAATCTTCGATAATATCCAATCATATCTTCAACACTCCCCCTTAAGCTAGTGGCATATATATGTTAAGGACACCTAACTTGCTTAATAGATACGCATGATACTTTTAGCACAGTGATTTAGTGAAGATGTCTGCAGGACTGTCCCAATTCCTCTTGTTATAAAGACTCGTCCTTTGATCTTATCTCAAGTGAAGTGACAATCAACTTCTATTTATTTAGTTCTCTAATGAAAGACTATATTTGCTATTGGTTGGAGTGCGGCACCATTGTCACGGAATAATTCACTTGGTCCATTGACTTGTACTCCAAGATCCGAAAGCAATCCTTGCATCCAAACTATTTTGCTGGTAGTTTTTGCCATGACTCGATACTCTGATTCAGTTAATGATAGTGATACGGTTGACTGCTTCTTCGTTTTCTATGAGATTAATGATTTTCTCAACTTGATACAAAAACCAGTAATGAATATTTCGGACTATGCATGAACTGGCTGAGGATTTGCACCGCATAACATATGTCAAGTCTTCTCATGGTAAGATATATTAACTTTTCAATAAGTCACTAATATCCTAATAGATCCTTAAGTAATGGATCCTCAACAAATGGAGAAAAGTTCTAAACACACTCATGAGTTATTAGCTTGACATTTTATTCAATTGGTATGACAGCTAGCTTGCAACCTAATAACCTTATTTCAGAAACAATTTGTGAACAAATTTTCTATGATTGAGATTGATTCATTTGTCAGACCAAGCAATTTCAATGCCAAAAAAATATTTAGGAGTTCCCAATCCTTGATATGGAAGGTGAAATGTAGATATTATTTGAATTTTACAACATGAGAATCATTATTTTCCATAATGAGAATATCGCCGACGTATATCAACAAGTAAATAGATGACTTTTCAGCAGTGAGCATAGTCATGTTTAAAATGCTGAAAACCCACATTGGTTAGTGCAACAGTGAAGTTGGTGCATCACTACCTGGATGCTTGTTTTAGTCCATATAGGGATTTGTACAGATGATACACACAAGCCTTCCCCTGTCTACGTAAATCCAATGGAAGATCCATGTAAATTTTTTCATCCAAATCTCCGTGAAAAAAAGTGTTGTGAACATCCATTTGATATAACAACTAATTAAGAATAACTGCAACTGACAAGAATGAGCAAATAGTTACCTCTTTTGTAACAAGAGAAAATGTTTCATGATAGTCAAAACATTCTTATTGAGTGAATCCTTTGGCAACCAAACGAGGCTTGTAGCGCTCAACTAAGCCATATGCCTTGAACTTGATTTTGCCCACTCATTTATAACCAATCGGTTTTCGATGAGGGGGTAATGGCATAATATCCCATGTATAGTTCTCCATGAGTGCATTGAGTTCTAATTCCATGGCACGTTGCCATCGAAGGTCACGTGGCGCTTCAACAAATGGGGATGGCTCTTGCTCTTCCAAAATGTGACCAATGCAACACATATGCTCTTGAGATAACTCACTAAAAGAGACACATGAAGAAACGAGATACTGTGTACCTAATAGCCTATAATGGAGCAGATATAATCTTTGGTCCACATCAATGGACAAGTATGCTGCTTAGAACATCAAGGTTGATCCGTTGCTACTTGTGCAGGCACTAATGAAGGTTCATGAACATTCTCTGTTGCGACCACCATGGGGGAAATAGGAGAATTATATTCAGGTAAAGTTGGCAATTCAACTACTAGCTCACAGATTCCTCCCGAATTGGCACTGATGATTCTAGTGCAATAAAAAAATACAGTGTTGCAATGGCTAAATCCTCATCAGATAGAAATTCTCGGTGATTCCCTAAAGAGGGCTAGGATGATTGTGATGAGGGTATCATCTCCAGGAATGGAAATACGTCTTTATGAAATATAACATCCCTACTTACAAAGAAATTTCCTATAAATATCTCCATAACGCGGTATCATTTTTGAAGAGTAGGATATCCATGAATATACATTGAGTGGCATGAGGACCCATTTTATCTCGAGGGCGCACATTTGTCACATAGCATAAACAACCAAATACCCTAAAGCGGTCATTTTCTGGTTGCTTGTTGTAAAACACTTCAAAATAAATTTTTCCATTAAGAATTTGAGTTGGCATGCAATTTCGACTGGTGGTGTGGGTTCCATCGCCAAGATTGTGATCGAAATGAGGAATACAACCCATTCAAGATAAGTAAAAAATGCATCACCTTTTCTCTTTCTTTAATCTTTCTGTGTTGTTGGAGAGTGGCTTCGGGACCCTCAAGCCGCTTCTCCGTCGCCTCGAGCTCATTCCAAAGGGCTGAGAGCCAATTGAAGCAAGCGGTAATTGAGAGGTTCCCTTACTTCAACTTGGATAAATTTTGAGTTATCATGAACAATCTTGCTCTATTGAGTCATCCATACATTTCCCAAATATTTTCCAAGATTTTTTTTGAATGTTCAGTTAGTGGTAGTCTAGCGATGATGTGGAGGGCTAAGCAAATCTCCATCCATGTGCAAACTAACTGATTACATTTTCGCTAATGTCTTTGTAGGCGCTCCTCGACTGGGAAGGGGACAGCTCCATCGAGAAAGCTGTCCTTGTCCTTTGTGATGAGTGCTTGCCGAAGATCCCGAGCCCAGACATTATAGGTCTTTGGTCCAATGAGCTGCAAGATGATGAGTCAAATCTCGGGCCTGTCGGCCGGTGAGGTGTACAGTGGATCGTCGAGCTCGGGGTAGCTGCGGCCACTAACTGGAAAGACATACGACGCAAATCTGAGTCCAAAAACTAGGTAGAATTTGCCCCTTCACTCAATATGGGTCCGAATCTGTGACCCGAATCTGTCTGACTCGATCCATCATTCGAGTTGGTTTCACCTGCAAGGAAGTTCTGCCCGCCTGCATTAGGCTAGGCTCCAAAGCTCGGAATCCTCTCCTCTCTAGATGGCCTATACTGGAATGACTGAGCCTATGTTTGCTCTGGCCCAATGGCCCTAAATAGGATACTAATGGATCGATGACCACTAGGTTGAGCCAAAAAATCGGGCTAGAGCAAGTGCAGGAGCACGACTACCGGCAGCTATGCGTTGGGCATCGTCAGGGTGCTGAACAAATAGGTGTTCTCCACTGGAATCGATTTGTTCCGTTTGTGTCAGGATTTGGTTTTGTGATGATGTAGGTGAGTTAGGTGTTTCCTCCATTGAGGAACTTTCGGTGTTCTTGTTTTTGGCCATGATATCAGCCAAAAAAAGTGTGAATTCCTATTCGGTTTGATGGTGTATTTTGCAGGAGATGGATTTGCAATAACAACCCAGAGAAAGAACCGAAGGCACCTCAAGAAATGCGAAAACTAGGTTAGGAAAGTCGGCTCTGGTACAGAAAATGAGGAAGAATTTTGGAGAGAAATTGTTCTGTACATTATATCTTGCATCATGTACATTGATCTATTTGTAATGTAAGAATGAAAGAAACAATAGAAAAAATATACAAAGATTACAATTTCCTATTAATTGAAACAATTTCTGATTCAATTGATCAATCAATCCATGATCAAAATCAGTATCATAATCGGAATCTTTGATAATTTCCAATCGTATCTTCAACATCCTGACTTGAGGAAAAGTGCAAAGAGTCAATGAGTTTAGTTTCTTACCTCAAGCAATTCACTTGAGTTAATTAAATCAGAAGTTCTTTTACCAAATGATATGTATCTCTTTCTCCTTTGCGCCGCCATCAAAATCATCTCAAGTCGAAAGACTATCCACACCTTTGCTCTTTCTTTTTAGTGGATTAATCTCTCTACGGAAGAGCTTCTCTCTACCCAAATGCATAACTGAACTAGAATGACTTTTTTTACGCTTCGGTTCGAGACGAGATATCCTTTAGGTTTTTTTTTTTTTTTTTTTTTTGTCAGCCAATATTCATTTCGAATGTGTACAACCAATCGGAGATTTTTCGTTTCTTCAACCAATGCACATACTCAATGAAATCCATTCAACTTAAATGTCCCCTTTTTTAGGTAAAATTTCGGTGCCGTTTTGTTGGATTCAAAACGTCCAAAATCGGGTCACGAGAGAGAAACCCTGTTGGAGGTTGAAGACAATTCTCCAACAAATGCATTCTAAAGTCCGACATGGGGGGTAGACCACAGTGCACCCGTGTAAAAATTTGACAAAAGAAGCGTCCATTATTAAAATCATTAGGCCACGTTCACACACGATATGTTCACTACAAAGTGATAAAAACAAAAACTTCGGGAAGAAAACGAAAGTACGAAGCTGCATAATCTTCTCTCATAAATGGTAGATATATGGACTCCATGTGTACAAACTCAATCTCTGTTTATTTCGCAAAAAAACAAATGAGTCCGAAAACATATTTTTTAAAAAATTACTCGCACTCTTATTACGGTTATATTATGTTCATTGGTTACCTTTTCAATTTTCAATTTAATTCAAGCAATAATAGCAATATCAATTCTAAGAAGCTAGATTTCCTTCCATTCAATTCACGTCGCTCCCTAAGAAGTTCCACTATCAAAAGCAACATTTCTTAAATCCTCCCCAAATCAAAGAAATTTTTCTAACCCTCGAGGTTCTCCCCTCGAATGATCTCAAGGTTCTCCCTTCAATCGATCCATGTAGTCGACTATTGGGATCGATTGAGACACTAAGGAAAACACCCTATGGGGTAAAGGATTTTCATTCAATTCAGATAGCTTTCCTAGAAGTTCCACTTTTGAAAAAAAAAAATCTTAAATCCTCCTCCAATCAATCGAAATTTTTCTACCCCTCGAGGCTCACCCCCTATGGAGTGAAGGATTTCCATTCTAATTGACATGCCCTGCAAAGGTGCTTCAAGAGGTGTTATGTTTATTTTATTACCTTCAATAATCAAATTAATAAAAGTTAATGAATAGACTCACCTACTCTTCATTTAATAAATATCAAGAGTGAAAAGATAAAAAAAGCAATAATTTATAATCCAAATATCGATAGTACGAAAACCACTTAGCAGAAAGGAAAGGAAAAAAACCCTCGTACTCGCCCACAAACTAACATTATAAATTAAACGAAATCAAATTCAGCATTAAACGAGCAAGGCAAAAGCCATCGCTCAAGACGAAGCGCTGGTCTGGTGTCGCGCCTTCTCCTTCTCCTTCACCTCGCTCCCCTGCGCCTTGTCGTAAGCTTCGCTCCGCCGCCGCCGCCGCCGCCGCCGCCGGCCACATCAACACCGACACGAACACGAACGCGAACTCAAGTCAGCATCATCGAAACTTCTCCACAAACGTAGACACTACCGTAAGAAACTAAATCGAGAGACGTCAGAGCGCTGCTCCTTACCGGGATGACCCGCATGGATATCCCTGTCGACCTGGATGTTGTTGGCGGACTTGCTGCCTTCGTAGATCCCACCGAAGCCCTCCTCGTCGGACCTCGTCGCGTAGCCTTCTCCGAACGAGTGCGCCATCGCGTCCGACCTTCCGACACATCCCGACCCGTTTAAATAATCATTCGCGCGCGCTGACGAGAACTGGAACTGGAAATTAAAGAAGCGAGAACGACGGAGAAGAAGAAAGGCGCTACTGAACTGACCCGGTCTTGGCCTTGGCCTCGCGCTCCGCCTTGCGCTGGTCCATGTCGCGGGCGGCCTCCGTGGCGAGCGGGCGGGAAGGCGGCGGGGCGTTCCGGCGGAGGAGGGCGGCGGAGGGCGAGCGGCAACTCTTCCTGGTGAATGCCGATCTGACGGCGGAGTTCATCCTCTTCTTCTCCTTCGAAAGCGCGAATGATCTGCGTTTCGAGGGGAGGCGCCGAGCCTCGATATATATAGACGGAATTCCGGTCGGAACTGGGTCAAGCTGGATCCGATTCCGGCGAGCTTATTTCTTTCGCGGGGCGACGCGTGGCCAGCGTCGAGGGACACGTGGCGCGCGCGCGGAGGGTTTGGAAATACTCCAGAGGATGACGTCACCCTCGCCGCCGGAAAAAAAGCGCCCCGGAATATTATTGCACTTTACAGTTCGACGTATGTCTAAATCCCAAGAAGCTGATTTTTTTTTTTTTTGTCTGTAAGAAGCTGATTGAACAACTCTATGATTTTAATTTTATGTCTTAAATTTTATGTCACAATCAACAATATAATTGGTCATGAGCAGGACCTTAAAAGGCTCTGATCACCAAGGAAAATTTGGGTAGAGGTGGATTCAGGTCTCGAAAAAGATTATAATCCCATTGCTCCTCCCGTCCACAATTCCCTTACAGGGTAGGGGGCAACCTGGATCCCCGCGACGCATTCCCTCTTGAAACACAGGGGCGTGGTATAGGGAAATGAAAGGTCCGGGGGTGTTAAATTTTATGTCGGAATCAACAATATAATTCACTTTGAAAAAAACCATGAAAAGGCGACGTTAATCAATTTCAATTTGATGGCTTAGATTTTATGTTTAAATCGGTAATATATTTCGCTTCGGAAAAATCCTTGAAAAAGCTGCCCTAATCACATAAAGAAGGCAATTTGCATGCATTTGCTTTGAGATAAGTTGATTAAAAGAGCTCGAATGTTATGTTCTATTGTGAAAAAGGGACTCAAAGTTGTTTATCATTAACTTTGTGCGGTAGTTGTAATGCTACCATTTTATAACCGTGATCGTGTTACATGGCCGTAGATGCTTTGTCACCAGAAAATTAGGGATCCTTTGACCCTTTCACAATGACAATTTCCAAAAGCACTTAAATGGGAGATCCCATAAAGAACAATTTGACCAAGTTACAAATTTTGATCAAAAAGGCCAAACACCTCCCCCAAAATTAAAATTGTTGTCTCGGCAATTTTCAACATGATCATTTCAAAATGCATTGATTTTATCTAGGGTCACAAAATTTAACCTAAACATTTTTTTTTGGTTACATAAAAAAGCACCCATTATAGTTCGTCTTTCAATTCCGACCCAAATTTTTTTTTCTTAAATCTCACAAAAGATATCGACTTTCAATGGGAACTTGAATTTAGAATGACATCAAACTGTGTCAGCAAGAGAATTAGCCTTCCCAATGACAAATTCCCATCAGAAAACCAATTTGAGTAGAAGTTGCGAAGTTCGATCGAGAAAAGGGCAAACGCCTCCCCGACAAATCACAACCGTTGTCTTGGCAATTTTCGAGACACCAAAGTCCAACGTCCTCGAATCTCCCCTTTCCCTCCGAATGAAAAAAGAGAAATGACATCTCCCCAAAAATAATGGCTAAAGGCTGAAGCTAGTGGACTCCAACCAGTCTCCTCCGACCCTATCCTGCCCATCAAAATTGACCTCACCTAATAACAACCGGACTTCCTACCCTTCTTTTCTCTCGAGATCCCTTTGGATTTGTCGTACTCCGAAGCTTCGGTCTTGTATTTTCAGACTTAATCCAAACAAATAAAAGCCATATTTTTGACAAAAAGTCAGAAAATCAGCCCTTTCAGGGTGGAATTGTCCGGTGACATTCTGAGATCCACGTCGAGTGACGTTTGACCTCATCCTAATTTTGGTTAGGATACCAAATTGGGGACACTCCCCTACTTCAAGGAGCTCATGAACCTAGATTAGCCTTACTTATGATAAAACAGGATAATTCTCAAGCTATCGGGGATCGGTTCACAGAATTGATTTACTAAGTAACACGGCAAGTTCCCGCAGGAGGCCCGCCACATCGACCGGCACATCGGGGATTCGTCGGAAGAGGACGAGAATGTGGAGCCGGGTTACCTAATTCGCGAGTGCCAATAATGGAACGGAACGAGGGAGGGGGGCCTATGAATACCAGAAATTTTCAGAGTAGCCCAAAGTCTCTTATCTTATTTCTGGTTTTTGCAGTGGCTTATGACTAGGACCAGAGGACCCCAAAATACAGGGTTAGTCCACTTGCCTGCCTACTCTGTCTCGCACTTCGCATGAGACTCTGTTTTCCCTGTCTCTCTCACAGCCTCCTTTCTCTTGGCGCTTTCATGCTTTTGCCCCAGTGAATTTTGAATCTTTGAGGCCTTTCGAAGGTTGGTGATCAGGCATGGAGTTAAGACATCCGAGTCCGATCCACCCCGGAAAGCGATCGTTTCAAGAAGTTGTAGTACTAGTCGAGCATCGATCCCCTGTTAATGCGTGTACGAATTGTGTTTTGGAGGGTTGCGGTAAGCAAGGCTTTTTTGTGGCTCGTCTCTCTGGCTGAGACGAGTTAGAAAACGACACGACCTCGAACTGGTTTTTATATAAACATGGGACGTGAATTCGAGTTCCAACAGAGATTTCTTAATTCAACGGGACGCGATGATTGTCGTTGCTGGAAGAGATTTTTCGGGTATTTTAAGCGATAGCCCGCGTGCGCACGCGGTATACCAACGACATCACAGCGCAGGGAAAGGAACTTCAGTGAATCTACCTCTTCTCATGGCAGGGCAAGCATGGAAAACGCCCGATATTTTCTCGATGGGGCGTCAGTCGAGATTCGACCAATGGCCTTCCCTTTCCAAAACTCGATACTTCATCGACACGCTCTTGTAAAAGAGATTTAGCAAAGCTTACAATGTCGATATGGAACTTCCGCGAAAATCAGAGAGAATGCGGAGCGAAAGGGACAAGCATTAGGATCATGAGTCATGACCAAGAAACAGAGAAAGTGGCCCCTGCGCATTTTGGCAGAGAGACCGGCGAGAGGGAACCAAGAAACCATATGGCAGTTTCGAGTGCTTTTCCCATTCGTAGTTTTCAAAGGGAAATCGATTGCAAAAAGCCTAATCAATCAGCAATTCAATTTGAGAATAGGCCATTGATAAATCTGGAGTAAGTAACAGAGCTCGGCTAACATCTAATGCTCCAGCTCTGCACATGAATCGAACACCCTTCAATTGAACACCAGTTTGAGACACCAGGAAGACAAGGATGTTCCGGTTCTCACCTTCCCGTTTTCCGGGTTTTCGGACATCCTGAGAAAAAATTCAATGTCACATGGCAATTCCCTGAAGAGAAAACGACTGGTGCATGGCAATTCCCTGAAAGAGGCCTCGAATTATGCATCTTTCAAGCGACCCTGAATTCTTCTTTCTAAGCAGTTAGCAGTATTTCACCATCTGCTGGCTTCAATGTTTCAATCTACAGAAATCGAGCGAGAACGACAAAAAACTAATGTACAGAAGAATTACACCGAGCCCGAGCCAAAAAAACAAAAAGAGAAAACCTAAATTCAATTCTTGGGGGTACACAAAGTCCCCGTTTTTACATTTGCTTTCACCTACATTAAACCCAAAATCCCAGAAGAGAGAAGAACAAGAACAAGAAGAAGAAAGAGGGCAGCAAGAAAGAAGAAGTAAAACTCAAAGCTAAGGGAAGAACAACTTCTGGAACTAACCAAGGACCGAAGTAAAAATCCCAAATGAAACATCTTTCGATTTCACACCTCAAGGATTAGGTTTCCACGCCTGAATCTTTGACTGTAAGCTCTGAACTAGTCACCCCGCTGCTAATTGAATTGCGGATCATCATCATCATCATCATCATCATCATCATCAAGCCATTACCAAGAAGATATGTAATTACACAGGAATGCAGAGCAAGAAGAACAAAAATTACCCATTTGAAAAGGACTTCGCTATATACCCCTTGAAGCCCCCTCCTCCACCCAAGAAGAAGAAGAAGAAAGAAAAACCAGAAGAAAAGAAGGAAAAAAAAAATGGAGGGGGAGAGACCTTTCCTCCTCCATTAGCGCCACGCAGACACGGTGAGCAGGGGCACCTTGTTCCATGCCAGGGAGAGGAAGCCAGGTGCGGAATCCTGCAGCGAGTACAGGTCGCTGTACTTGTAGTTCCACAGCAGTATCTTGGCCTGGCTCACCGCGTAGTGGCTGAGCGGCACCGCCTCGAAGCCGGCCCGCTCCATCAGGGCCCTCCATTGCTCCTTGTCCTCCATCCGCTCCCGCTCCGCCCCCGTCCCCGGCGGCGCCTCCGGCCCGACCGAGCGCACGATCCTCCGCCCCAGCAGCAGCCTCTCGACCTCCCGCCGCTCAAGGGACTCGCGGCTCATCGGGTCGAGGGACTCGAACACCGCGGCGTAGTAGGCCAGCGCGTTCTTGAACCGGGCCGGGTACGGGGCGCGGTTCAGGGACGCCTCGTACTCGCCCAGCGTGACGATCTTCGGGCCCAGGGACTTGGCCAGCCGGAGCGCGGCGTCGACGGCGGCGGAGGTCTCGCCCAGGAGGTTGTACAATTGGAGCATGAAATTGACGGCCAGGTCCTCGTCCGGGTCGACCCGGAAGCTGGCGGCGTCCAGGGAATCGGTCGGGTCTAGGATCGGGACGAACTCGAAGTTGAGGTCGAGGAGCTTCGCGAACTCGCGGAGGCGGTTGCCCGTGGCGAGGAGGGAGGGCGCCGGGTTCTCCCCGAGGGCCCGGGCGGGGATGCCGGAGATCCGGATCCGGTCGGGCTTTCCGGTGGAGCGGGTGGCGAGGGCTTGCAGCAGAGCCGCCCACTGGACTCCCTGGACTATCCCGAAGTCGACGATGTGGATCTTGCCGGCCTTCTCGGTGGCTTCGAGGATTGCCTGGTTCGCCGTCAAGTGGGCGAACTTCGAGTACGGGCAGGCGTCGTTGAGGGCCTTGTACGAGAGCGTGAACTCCTCCGGCGACGTCGACGACGCGATGGGGCTCCCGTCGAGCGAGAGCCGGCTGTGTAGGGCGTCGGAGAAGTAGAACGCCACTCTCTCCGCCGGATCTCCGCGCTCCGACGCCGATTCCCGGAGCCGGGCCAGCGTCTTCGCGGCCAGCTCCGGGTCGGACTCGCTGACCCGGGCGCAGTCGAGGAGGGCCTTCAGCAGCGGCTGCGACGGCTCGGTCTCCGGCGGAGCGGAAGCGGAAGCGGAAGACGTCCCGACCGCGGCCGTGGCCGCGTCGCCCTTGTGCTGTCTGGGCGGCGACGCCGAGACCCTCGCCGGCTTGGAGTCCTCCGCAGCCGGCGGCGGCGGAGGCGTCGGCGCCGTGGCAGGCCCCCAAGTGGGGCTAACGACCCGGTTGAGGTCCGAGCTCCCGAGCCGGCTCGGGCAGGCGGCGAAGGGATCGGCGGAGTAGAGCCCGAAATCGGCCGCGGCATTCGGCCACGCGTCGCAGGCGGAGGGCAGGCTGGAGCTCACCGGGGTGGAGTCCCCGCTCCCCATCAGGCTCTCCATCCACTCGTCGGAGTCGAACTCGCCGCCGCCGAACCCGCCGAAGCGGAACCCGCCGCCGCCGGACGCGTGGTGGTGGTCCAGGCTGGGGAAGGGGAAGGCGGGATCGGACCCGGAGGCGACCTGGAAGGGGTCGGGGAAGGCGGGGGCGGCCAAATTGGGGGAGCCCGCGTTGGAGGACGGGGCGGCGGCGGCGGAGGCGGAGGCGGAGGCGGAGGTAGCCCAAGGGCTGCTGAGGGCGAAGGAGTTGATGCCCAAGAGGAGGTGGTGCTGGTGGTGGTGGTGGGGGTGGTGGTGGTGGTGGTGGTGGTGGTGGTGGTGCGGGTTCTGCTGCTGGTTCTGCTGCTGCTGCTCCTGCTGCTGCTTCTGCTTGATGACTTGCTGGGCGATGGCCATGAGGTTCCCGCTGTCGGCGCACATGTACGCCATTCCTCCCGTCTCTCCTCCTCCTCCTTCTTCTTCTTCGCCGGCGGCCGAGCGCGTTCGCCGGAGGTGCACTCACATCACAGTGGCGGAACAACGAGGAGGAGGAAAAACGACGACGTTCGGTTCGCGCAGAGGGAGAGAGGAAGGGAGAGGGAGAGGGAGTGAGTGATGTGCAAACGGTCAGAAGCAAGATTTTAGCTTTAAGTAGAGAGAGAATACACGAGGGGAGGTCCGGTTTTAGTGCAGCTAGAGAGAGAAAGAGGGTAGGTTCGGCGAGGAGGAAAGGAAAGGAAGAGAGACGGCGAGCTATAGTCGCAGGGAGAGTGCAGCCAAAAGTTCCTGAACGGGCGTTGGGCCCCACCCGCTGCTCCTCCTTTCTTTGACAGGAGACGGTGTTTTCTTTCCTTTCTTTTGTTTATTGTTTTATTAAAAATGCTGGGGTTTTCCGATTTTTTTTTCGTTTTTTTGTTTTTTTTTTTTTTTTTTTAACGCTGAATCGTAGCTGGTCGCTCACGACAGCCTTGTCCGTTGCAACGGGAAGTTTCATGAGTTTTTTGGTATAAAAGGGCGAAACCACCAACCATGCATTATTCACGCACCGCAGAAATTGAATTCGGGATTTGGAGATGGCTTAACTTTTCAAAAAGAGAGCGGCGTTTTCATAACAGGACGCCGGGACCATCGATGTAAAGGTGCGGAGTGATTTTTTTAAGAGGAAATACATGAAAATGATCATCGAGTGAAATGTGAGCCATGTGATTTGTACTTTTCCCGAGTTAAACGAAAGAAGAATGAAGAGATTTGTCGAGGAGGAATGACGCCGCTTGTTTAAAAGTGCTATTCGGTGTTGAATGTCATGTTCTAAACTTACAATCAGTTCGCCCTAAACAAATCATTAAAAAGGCTTCATATCGAGTTTCGTTCGGATCTTAAAATCCCCATGATGTAAAACAGTTAAAAGGTAGAGTTAGAGTCTAGGTTTAATTAAAAAAATGACCCAATTAGGGGGTGTGAGGCATGCTCATACTGATTTTTAAAAATAATGAATGTATCTTGACAACCCACAATCCCTACGATGCAAACAAACAAGCACAAGAGGCCCTCACAAGAGGAAACTTTCTAGCCTTTCAATTTAAGTTCCTTTAGTTTTTAAAACCATGAAGATGTCTCGAGCACAAGACCACTAGAAAACAAGAAAATCTGACTCGAACATAAAGAGCTTAATGTCAAAGTACAGCGATTTATCACTCCACAACAACGCTAATTATGGTCGAATTTTGTCTATTTATGAACGTAATTTCCGAACTTCCAATTAATTTGATCGAAAGTCTTAAATTCATGTACCATTCAAATGTCTTTGAGTTTGAACTTACTCGAAAAGATGACTCAAATGTGTGTGCAAAATATCAAATTATGAAGTCAGGACATGGAGGGGCGCCAAGAGAATTCAACCCAGCACCCCAACTTTGACCAGTAGCGGACTAGGCCAGAGTGATAATCAGGGAGGCTGCAAGGCCTATGGGCAAGGTTTGGCAATGTTAGGCATGACCCGACCCATGACAAAATCTGAATATAATACGATATTACACATTTAATCGGCACAAATTGACAATAATTGACATGTTTTAATCGTAACCCGGTTATTTAGCATATATAGTCAACATTAACATGTTTGAAACGACACAATACGAGACGATAACATGAATTGCCAACCCTACTTTTCAGGCGGGTGCTCGAGCTAGCCAAAGAGGTGCCTAGGCAATGTCTAATAATTCTCTGTCTTTCGGGGGAGGCTTCTATCATATCATAGGGTTTTCAATTGATAATATAGACATTTGCTCGCTTTCAGCTTAATTTGTCAATATTAGATCAAACCTATGGAGAGATTAGCTAGTTAACCGCGAGAGAGGCTTTTGACGAGATTTTTAGTCATGGTTGAAGGAGTATTGTCGACTACGTTATTTCTGAGTCTAATTGATGTAATTGGAACTTGAAATACAAAAGTGATGAAGTGATTCGAGGGTATTTTTATAATATTAATCACATTGTTTGATTTTTTATAGTGGAATCCTTCACCGTTGTTCGTAAAGTTAAAATAGAAATACACTTAATCGTACAGCGGTGCTTTGCCTTGTAACGGTATCAATTTGGTCGAGTGTTTTCATGCAGTCTCGTTGGCTTTTGCAATCTTCTAGGCCTATTTCCTTGGATGCATGATAGACTTAATTCCCTTACATAAGTCCATTGTTAGAGATTCCTGTCTTTCAATGCTATCTCATTTAACACTACACGAGACGCAATAAAAATTGTAACAACATTAAGATCCGACAAAATTTAAGTACTATTATAACGTAATGCGAATTATAGATACATATATAGTATACTGATTATCCACTTTACTCTTTTTCTTTCTCGTAGATGCAAAATTATTAGACAAGTATGGCACACATGCTAAAATTCATTTGAACTATTGAAAATTGTATATTCCACCTATAAGCACAATATGTTACACTAGACTCGACGACATAGATACATTTTAATACATATACTTAAGGGTGTGGCCTAGTCAAAGCCAAATTAACTCATTTCAAAGCTTGAACCTGACCCGACCCGACTCGCGTACCCAATTCTCGAAACTCGAGGAGTCCTCCAACGACTATCAAAATTCCGGCTCAAGCTCGGTTAGACCGCAATCGATTAACGAATGATTTCGAGGTCGGTCGAAGTCAAAAAGATCGAATAATGCCGAAAATACCAAAAGGAAAAAGTTACCTCTAATTTCACTAGGCGCTGACGTGGCGCCTACACTCCGGCGGGCCCCGCGAGGCTTCCGGAAAAGACCCTTCGGCGTAGAAGTCTACGTGGACCGACTTTTATCTCCCGCACTATGCGGGGACCTCCTCGGGCGCGCCACCCACCCCCCCCGGCGTGGTGGGCCCCGCCCCCTGTCCCCGGGGGGAACGAAATCGACACGTCAGGGGCGGGCGTCGCCGTCGATCTGACGTCACGCCACTGTCGCACTGGGGCTCCCGTCAGTCAATCCCAGAGGCCGTGACGGGAAATCTTGGCCGTCCGTTCCCCGGAGCGCTGCGGGCCCCACGGGATTGCGGGGGCACCTCGGGCACCTCGGGCAGCGTACCCACCGGTGAAAAAATGGGTTTCACTTTTTTACTATGGGATTTGGCCCGCTTTTTTTTTTTTTTTCCCTCTTTCTGTCTTTTTCCCTGACGAGACGGGATTGATATCCAATTTTGACCAAACTCGATTTGAGATTTTTATGTTTGAATGAGTGAAATAGGTAAATTCTGTGCAAGTCCTTTTTCCAGTTTTCGATTATCATTCGGCATTTTCTTTATTTTTTTCGGATAATGATAAGTCATGCACAGGAGTCGTTAAGGTACATTTATTTACTTTTGCTAAGACCATGATGATCTCCGTACTACCCATGATAAATATGTCTGATTCGTTTTCATCTTAAATCTATTTATCATAAACTGTTTATTTTAGGGTCACAACTTCGAAAAGACAAAAACGAAATGTAGGTGAATTATGAGAGTTCAAAAATAGCATCTATGAGCTCACTTTAGTCAATAAAAACTTGTTTGTCAAATCGATGCTACGACTGATAATAAACTTTATACATGCACTTGTATACATCTACAGGTATTCATGAGCCCATGTAAAATGGTTAAGCTATTGCGGACACTTTTGTGCTATCTTAGGGATGTTAATTTTGTTACAAACCCTAAATACTAGACCATTTTCATGATGAAGTGCACATGCTAAAAAACTTTCATCATTACAAGATTGTCTTGAATTGGATTTTACTTTGCCGTAAATCCATTTACCATAAGTGCTTTGCTATGTCGTCACCACCTCGATAGGACGAAAACAAAATGCAAGTACACCATGAGAGGGTTTGAACACAGCACAAATCGATTCGCTTTGAGCATAATTTACCCGAAAAAAAAAGAGTCAAATATTAGCATCGATGAGCTCACTTTGAATATGGCATAACCAATAAAAAAACTCATTTATCATAGCAGTGCTACAGTTTATGACAAACTTTATACATGCATTGGTACACATTTATAAGCACATCCAAGATGAATAAATTATTGTGGATATTGTTCATGATCTCCTAAAGATGTTTATTTTATTATAAACTCTAAATTACCGCGCCGTTTTCATGATAAAAAGCGGGCGCGCCAGAATCAATGTCGACCCGAAAAGAGGGTCCTCAATTGGAGTTTTCAACGTCTTTCCAAATGGTAATCAACTTTCCCAAATCCAAGCGGAACTCGAGGGTGCATGAATCGAGCGTCGATCGGTCGCTACAGAAAAACATCGTCGGTAAAAGCGCTCGTTGGCTTACGTTTGACCGGTTTGTCGTTTTCTGGGGATGTGGTAAGAGAGAGAGAAAAAAAGGGCGGAGACGAGATGAGGTGAGAAAAAAGGTGGATCGAAAGGCGAGAAAGGGCGTGGGGCCCCCCTCGATGACGTGGCGGAGTAGACTCCGGTCGCATTCTCTTTGGGCGGCCGTGGGGCCCGGGCTGACCGGGGGACCAATCGGAGGGGGAGCGGAGTGGGGCCCGCCCGGGAGAGACGGCCAGCGATGATGGGCCAATCAGGGCCCGACGGGCGGCCGACGCAAGCGGGAAAAAGCCGGGCGGGCGGGGCGGGGCGGGGCGGGGCGGTGGCGAAGGACAATTTTGGACGGAGCGGCTGCGAAAGCAACGGCCACCGCGGTTGGCCGCGACTGCTCGGGTCAACCCATCGGAAGAAAAAAGAGCGTCGCTTGAACTCGGATCATGTGAAATCGGGTATGTGCGATCCGACGGTTCATGCGAGCCGGGCTCTAGGCACCAGCAATAATGATCGCCGGACTGAACCGATTGGAAAGCGCGTCGTTTTTTTCCATGTGGCCGTTCCATTCGCGGACATGGGAAAATCGAGTATCGGGCTTGAATCGACGTTTTGTGCTGATGTTTTGGGGATAAGTGTGGTATCCGGTCCTTAATGTTAGAACTGTTGGCCGAATGGAGTCTTTGACGTTTTGATTTCGTTGATTGACTACTTTTAGTGTTTCTATCCAAGATCTCAACATTTCAATTTAATTGAGTCTCTACCGTTCGGCCGAGAGAGAGAGAGAGAGAGATGCAATCAGATTGACCGATGGAGCAAGCGCTAGGGACTGATTTTTGACTCATCACGTGCTTACGCATTACTGTAGATGACAGCGTCTATTTTGGAATTTGATAGTCCGTTAATTTCAATCTATTACTTCCAGAATACTTTCTCCTACGCTAGTGATATATATACCGACAAGAATGAGAATTATGAGGGTGATCATCACATATCACCTAAGAAAGTCGTCAAAAAAGTCCCAAACCTCTTGCACTCTTATTATTTTAATTTTAAACCTTTCAATTTTATCAACTAAATCTTAAATCTTTTGACAATTTGCTAGTTAACGCCGATTGTCCTATTTGGCATCACTAGTCTTAAAGTGGATAATTTTTGTAACTTTTTAAAATTATTAAATTTTCTTTTCATTTTTTTTTGTTTACTTTTTTTCCTATGTTGGTGAGAGTCATCGGCGACCCTCCTCGGACGCGAAGGGAGTTGCCCAGGGCCATCGTGGCACCACTGACAATAGTTGAGGCCACCCAAGCCAAAAAAGAAAAAGAAAGAAAAGAAACAAAGAAAAAAGGTAAAAAAGATCAAAAAAATTACAAAAATTATCCACGTCAATGCCAACGATGCCACATAGGACAATTCACATTCACATTAGTGATTTTCGCGCAAATTGACCGGATTAACTAGATTAGCAAATTATCAAAATGTTTTAGACTTTATTAGTAAAGTTGAAAGATCTATGATTAAATTGGTTAAAATATAAGATTTTAAAGATTTTTGGATAATTTTCTCCATATCTCATGGTTGGCTCGCTAAATTTGTGAATGGTCATGAAAATATATCATGTTCCTTAGTAGTAATTTTTGAGTTTGATGCTTCACAACATCATTATATGTCAATTGTATCACATGATTGTCACATAACTATCATACGTCGCATCAGCTTAATATATGATTGATTACTTCCGTCATTGCACATTTGCTCCTAAAACATCGCGATCGACTGAGTTGTACGATGGATGTGCACAATTTGTCTTAGGCTTCAATCAAAATCTGGACTTTGACAAAAAAAAAAATCAAAATCTAGACACTTAATAATTATGATTAGCAATGTTTCATACTACAAATGTCATATTAAATGATTTTGGCATCCTGTATAAAAACTTAAAATCAAACGACGGAGTTCTTTGTTTTCGGGGAAATTACACAAAAACTTTCTAAACTTTAAGGGTCATAGATATTTGCCATTGAACTTTCGATCGGTGTTCTATATTATGTAATGCATATCATCTTTAAGGGGTGCAAGTTTGGTTTTCATCTTAATTTTTTTATGGGAATTTATCTTTTAAAGAAAAAGAAATATAAGAAAGGAAGAAAGATTAGTTTAATAAAATCAGAAAACATAACTGATAATCTCACAATACGATAAACTAAACAAGGTATCTCAAACACATCATTTCCATTCATAATTTTTTCGGTACTTTTGATCAATTGGTCATTTTTTCTCACGTTAATTAACCAATTAAAATATATAATGGGCACCCAATTTTGCCATCTGACCTTTTTGTTATCGTCATCTTTTCCCTTTTTACCTAATCCGTGTTATTCTTTTCCTTAGAGCATCTTATTTAGTTTCATTAAAGTGCCTATGGGCACCAAACTTTAACTAATCTTTATTGTTTAATGTCACTTAATATTTACCTTTTCTATTACCGGTATTTCAGTTAACTTCATTTCCTCCCGTTTTCTCCATTTTATTCCATTTTTAATAGCAATCAAAGGTTAAAAAAGAAGAAGAAGAAGAGAAGAAAGACTTCCTTTCAAAAAAATAATATGAAGATAAACTATTACTCCTTAAATTTAGTATTTGAAGGCTGAGTTGTACTATATCTTTCACATACACAGCAAGGAGAAATATTTATTTTCACAAATAGCTTGCAAGATAAATCAATTGTATCTATCTCGTTAAAGCGAAAAGCAATGGCCAAAGCAGAGTGCAAGTCGTAGGCTGCAAATTAGTAAAACCAGAAAAAGCTATTCAATGAAAGCAATCGAAACTGAGATACTCAACCGTTGCCCTATAATTAAAATAATGTGGAGAAAAGGAGGAGGAGGAGAAGAAGAAGCGGCAGCATTGGCCTACAGAGAAATTAAAATAATGTGGAGAAGTGTGAATGGATGGAAATTGGGCGATCCGAAAGTAAATCTGCAGTCCAATCAGTCCAAGGAAGATAAGATCTTTAAGATTAGCAGCAATCTAGACGGTGCCAATAGATGTCGTTTTCCTCGTAAGTATCCAAGCCTTCATCCCCCCCTCCTAATGTCGAGCTAAGTGGACAGAAATTAAAAGGGGTCTTAATCAAAAAGCTCGAGCGAAGGAAAGGGGAAAAGATTTGACTAGGAAAAAGATTACAAGATAGAGAAAGAGAGGGAGAGGAGGGGGGCTCCACTCCATTGCTTTGATTCTTTTTCTAAAGGCCCCCTCCCTCCATCAACAACATTGCACCTTATCTTTTACCTTTTTTGTCTAACGTTACCCTCCCTCTCTCTCTCTCAAATGGGTCTCAAATTCCAAAGTGTCAAATCATCAAATTTCTTATTCACACTTGGAGTGATGCACATTGCAGAGCCTCTGTATTTGCCTGTGAAATGAGGAAGGATTCATTTCCTCTTACCAAACAAAGAGTGATTCCGGCGACGGGTTGCAGTTCTACGCATTGCTGGAGCTCCCGGCGGCGATGTCCGTCGCCTCCTTGGCTGCTCGACGTTCGATGTGATCATCGATAAAAAATTTTTGCTTTGAGAGAGTTATACCGTGATTTATGGCATCGGGTATTAAGGCTTTTCGACGGATTTATCTTTATCATTTGTCCTTTTGATGTTTTATAGTAACTTGCTGACAAAGGTTAGACACGCAAGAGACACGAGGAAGAGTCTTGTCTGCCACATATCGTTTTCAAACTGGAGTAGAAGCCATGAAGCCACGATTTAGTCAAGCGGTCAGCTATCCATGTATCTATCTATTCGTAAAGATCTACCGCTGTATAATTTTGAAAGGAAAGACAAAACATGTTATCATATTTAATGCAACCTACCATGACAAATGGATTGAGACACATGGCCTCAAAAAATGGACTAAAGTATCATCATTTTTTTGTCGTTCACTATATAAATTACAAGAGACACCGCGATTAAATGAGTGCAAATAAACGAGCTTAATGTTAGAATAGGTAACAACTTAAATTCTCAGAACAGATGGTGGTGATCTTGCAAATAATTTATACAGTATTAGAATGTTTGAATTCGAATTTTTGCAATCTATTAATTGCCTCCATTATACGACTCTATTTGTGCGAGAAAGATTAATTAAACACGTCAAAGAACTTAATCTCTTTCCTAGTCTGATCAGAATATGACTATATTGGACTTTCTCATCTAATTATGCCTCCTTGCTTGATATGAGACAATCTGAGAATCCTGTTAATGCAATCTTTACACGTAACGAAAACCTGTGAGCATGAAATGACCCTGAGCATACTGAACCCAATAGCGTGTTCTAAAACTGCGGCAATGATTGATGAGAGAGAGAGAGATAGAGAGAGAGAATGGAGGGCGGGGCGAGGCGGGGCTTGAGAGCAAGTTGGCAGACACTGAAAACACGACACGATGCGACCGAGCTGCACCGATCCGGCGTCTGAATCATAGCGAAATACGTACCGAATGCATGAATCCATTCGATGTGAATCGAGACTTTTGGTGTGGTGCGAATCGAAAAGGGCCATCCGTATGAACAACAACAACGGCTCCTCGGAGGTCAAACATTGCAATCGAGTGCCGGGGAGCGATAAGTCCACGGGGCGCAATACATTCCACCATTGACCGTGGAACCAAAAGAAAGGAAAAAGGGAATAGCGACAGCAGATGGACGTCCCTCCGGGGGAGAGAAAAGACGTTCACTTCGGTGGTGGTGGTGGTGGTGGTGGTGGAGGCTGTACGTGCATCCATCGATCCTTCCTCTCTCTTTTTTCTTCTCCATTCCATCGTGAATTGTCGGAGAGAAAGAGAGAGAGACCTCAAGACGCAATTTGTCATCTCCTTTTTGGAGGGTTTCAACCTGACTATTTATTACAATGGGGACGTGGTCATCAGTCACGAGGACAATCATCAGCCGGTTGGATTCGTCTTCTGATTCTGATTTTTCCATTCTTGTCCCCCCTGCCGGACCATGATGTCTTTCGCCGCTGCCCTCAGTGGGTGTGTTTTCTGCACTTGCGAAACGATTCCCGCACTCTCTCTTTCGAGGGTTTTCGGTCTTGTCCTGTCCCTTTTAGATCCTATTAGGTAAAATACCGTTTCGAATGTATCTTGGATCTTTTAACACGGTTCGTTTGGGAGAGCTCCTGTCGGATTCCTTTCCGAGCTCGACTTTGCCCTTCAAGAAAGTAGATTGGAGAATACTAGAGGAAGAATAATTTAAAAGATGTGTGTAATTCATGAGAGAATAGTTATCTTACTTAGTATAAAGCCGCTTTTCCCTTTATCAAACGTATCTTTGAAATTTTCGGTATGAAGAGAAATGAAAAGTTGGGTTCTTCTAAAAGGACACAGTCTCGATTGCAATAAGGCAAAAGGGCAAAAGCGCAAAAGGCACTCGGCGGGCATTTTTTGGAGGGAGTCTAATTATGGGTTGGACTTGACGTGATCTCAAGAGGTGGCGATTTATTTCCGTAACTAAGAAAGGTATGGATAAGATTGCAGAAGATCTATTGCGATTTGGCCATTTTGCTTTTGGTATTAAGAACTTAGCAATCGAAATGAAAGAACGAGACATCCCCATTATAAACCCTAGCCATGTAATTCTGTTCTATCTGAGAGGCAAACCAAGACGTAAGACAAAAGTTCACGTGTCGCAAACCGTACGACAATGAAATAGAACAGATCAACTCAGAAATGGCAGGCTAATCGACATAACTAGAGAAGACGAGCTGGAATCGAGCGACCTGTGGAGAGAGCCTTAAGCAACTTTAAGGAATCAGAAGAACAAGATAAGTAAAGCGAGCGCAGCTGGAAATTTCAACTTGAACTAGAGTTTCAAACTCGCGATTACTTCTCAACAGTCTCTTTGAGCAGAATTCAAGCTTTATGAACACAAATCTGGGCTTTCTTGAATTTGAGTCATGTTTTATAAACTCAGATACGAATTGAAATCTTTATCGATTTGGCTCGATTACAAGGAGGGCACCAACACCGATCCTCTATAGTGCTGGATACATAGAACCTCATTGCAAAAAGCTTTGGTGAAATTAACATCTCAGAAGTCGGAACACACTAGATGCAGCCATCCTGGTTGAGGGAACATGCAAGAGTTCTATGAGTGCAATCATAGTATTTCACTGCCATCAACAACCTGTACGCGCCACAGAAACGCTGCATATTCACAGATATCACAACCTCGGCCATGCGTAGAAGGAATCACCAACTTACAATAATGCAATACATCCCCAAAGTGCACCTTTTTACTTTGAAAATGGGCATTCTTAACTTACCAGGTACAAATTCTTATTTTCATGGGCCCACAATTTCGAACTTGCAACAACAACATTAGGGAGAGATTCGGATGACTAAGGTGGAAAAAACCCCAAGGGTTAAGGACACAGGAAATACAATACTACCCATGTCAGACCATCCCCAAAGATAAATATTTGGCTCCCTTGTGCAAATGCAAAATTTAATCTGGCAAAACTGTAGAAAGCGACAGTCGTTGCTGAAGTGCTGAATCACAAGCAATTTATTGCAATCTATTAATGTTGCATGTTATTCGCCCATATGAACATTTCTCTGGCCACCATCCGCCACCCAAATCTTTGTTGCCTTCATTAGTACACTCGAGCTTTTGGCGGGAATGACTCGATCTCCTCATCCAAAGTATTCATATGAACTGGTCTGTAATCTAGCCGAACCTTCTCATTCTCCCAGAACCTGCAAGTCATATGTGAAGAGACTGCAATCAGGAGAGTGCACCGAAGGTACATCAAGAGAGACTAGCACTACAGATTATCCTGTTCTTTTTGTGCGACAACTCAAGATTATAAGGAGATGGAAAAAGCATCCAGCCGAAGGTTAAATGAGTATAAAGAAAGCAGAAGCTCCATGACATGTACTTTCATCCATGTTTCTAGAGTTGAATTATGTATTTAAGTAAACAGACAAAAGCAGCTCAATGAGCCTTTGATTCCACCCTCTACAGGAATTGAAAAGAGGAAAGGAGGAAAAAGAGAGAGAGAGAGGGGCCAAAATAGATATAAATTACGGTAGACAGCTACGAGAATTATTCACTAAACTAAGTGTGTGGATAAAGTCACCACACTTGACGCACTGGTGGTCAGCTCAATGACTCAATGATACGATCTCTACAGTTTCATTCAAACCCAATCTCAGGACAGATGCAACAAATGCATTTACTGAGAGAAAATAAGATGCTCTATAATGAGGAGAATATTTTATTAAGATGAACAAAAAAAATATATTTTTCCAAGATGAATAAAAAAAGGACTTACCCCAAAGTGTGCTTCATCCATTTTTCATCATCTCTTTTCTGCAAAAGCAGTCGAGCTCACTTTATTACAAATCAATTGGGAGTAATAAGATGAGCATCCTGTAGAAGATTGAAAGTGACAACTAACCGTGAAGTCTTCACGGGCATGGGCTCCTCTGCTCTCTTTCCTGGCTTCAGCAGAGTGCATGGTGATACAGGCATTTATCAGAAGGTTTTCCAACTCCAGAGTCTCAATCAAGTCTGAGTTCCTGTAAAAGAATTTAAACTCAAGATTATTCCAAAAAATAGAACCCACAAGAAACATTTGTTCACTAAATAAGGATGGTATTCTCTACCATATCAAACTACGGTCCTTCAATTGCACATCATGGAAGCTTTCCCACGACTTGTCGATTAACTTACAACCTGGAATTGCAAATAGAAAGCAAACCATTTAGGTGGCAAAAACAGAGTCAGAGATTAGAGAATACAACCTAAGAAAGAGACCATAGAGTCAGCACGATCAAAAGGCCTATGCATGAACCTTTATTTCCAGCTTATTTTCCAATTTTATGAGTAGAACATAGCTAATTAGATCCCGAAATTATCTCCTCTTCATAACCATTCAAAGAAGATGTTCTTAAAACCTATGGTATATTAAAATTGCCTATCTTAGCACAGTCAAGAATCTTTGAAGTTCTAAAGCCCTTTCCCAGCAAATCTCAGAATAACATGATGAAAGAGAGCTTGGTTTGCACCCTCTGCTTTAAAAAAGGAATTTGCCTACCTTCTTCCAAAGTTTCTTGGGTACGGAAGACAGCAGCATTGGTTTGCATAACTCGTTGCATATTTAACCGAATTTTAGACGTTGGAAGTGAGCCATTCGAATTTCTGATCTTGTCCAGCCATGCGATAGTTTTCTCAGCAGCATCCTTTTCCAAAGGTTTTTGTTTCTCCCCTGCAAATTCATAGTCTGGTTAATTTGTCTAACATATTTAGCAACTTCTCACACATAATCTGAAAATTAAACTTGCCTGGCCTATGTATTTCGGCAACTCTGTTAGCACAAGCTCTCCCAAATACAACAATATCAAGAAGAGAATTTGCACCAAGCCGATTAGCACCATGAACAGATGCACAGGCTGCCTCTCCAGCAGCCATGAGTCCAGGAACAACTGCATCTGGATCATTGCCTTTGATTGTAACAACCTAGAGTTGAAAGTGCACAAATCAGCAAGCAGCAACAGAACTGCTGTAATTGAAGTTCACATAATTGTGGAAAATTAACAACTGATGCGATTTAAAAAAGAAATCAATTACCTCTATACTCCCATCAGTTAAGGAAATTCATTATTCATCCACTTTTAAACTGAACGTAAAACAGTGACTTCTACTAAACTCTCAGATTCAAAACCAGCATGTTATGTCTGGAGTCATTCATTAGTTGCCCTGCAGCCTATCCCATCAAACAGTTGTTCAAACCCTTGTACTTTTGCTCTTGAATGTATAAAATAACAAAATGTTTGATTATACTACTTTGCATAAAACTTTGATTGACTAGGGACCACTTTAAATACTTTATAATAGAAACTGTCCTGCTCATTAGGGATCGGCGATTCTAGGTTCCGTACAGGTTCCACCTAGAACATGGAACCTACCCATTGGAATATGTTCCTCATTTTTTGGAATCTTGCACCTACCATATATACATTAGAACCTAGAACCTACCCTACCACAGTTTCTAAGGTCAGTTCCAAGGTCTACCCAAGTTTTACCTATATTATTAATTAAACAACTGCAATAAATTAAAATCGTTAATAACCACCACTTGCTGCTATAATTCACTTATAAGAACTTATATTTAAACACATGAAAAATATGAATATTAAAATGGAACCTCATACTAGTGCTTCTAAATTATTCACTCATCATCGAATGTCATAGAATATTGCAAGATGGGCGAAGACATGAACTAAGAAAAACAATAAAACTTGTTCCGGATTGTAGGTTATAGGTTACAGGTTATAGGTTCCAAGTTCCTCCAACTAAAAATTTGGAACCTATCTATCGAAATAAATTCCATTTTTTGGAACCTGGAACCTACCCTGCATACATTTGAACCTGGAATCTACAAGTTCCCATTGGTCTGATTCTCAGGTTCCAGGTTCTACCCTGGAACCATGCTCACCCCCACTACTCATTAAATAACCCAAACGACAATGAGAGCTTTTAGAATGACCTCCTAAACTGTTCGTCCAGAAACAGATTCCAGTATTCCAGTTATATATATATATATAGTCATCTGATATCCTCTTTTTAGCTTCCAACTGTCAAACACACTTAAGATGGTAAAAACCAAGGGTTTTTCTACAATATTATTAGGATAACACTGATCAGTAATCAAGTAATCAATAAAGAGCCTCTCATCTCATACAAGGTGTCACTTACCTCTCCGTGATAGTTAGTGGGTATACCACCCATATTATAATGCACGGTGGGTAAGACAGGGATGGGTTCTTTCGTCACATCCACTCCAGCAAAGATAGCAGCAGTTTCAGAGATACCAGGAAGTCTCTCCTTCAGTACTTCGGGAGGTAAATGATTCAGATGAAGATATATATGGTCCTTAAGTGGTCCTGAAAATTTAACAGCAATTTTTATAGCAAATGGGACAATGTGAATAAGATATTCAAGTACACGTTCATTCCAAAAAGTGAAAGGGCTCTAAAATATATCAACTTAAGGATCTCCCATGGCAAAGTAAAACAAATTAAAGAAGAATAATGAAAATCACAGAGCATCAACATTCTTAACTAAAATTCTTTGAGCCAATTTAATTAGAGCATAACTTACCTACACCACGGCCTTCGCGTATCTCCATGGTCATTGATCTTGAGACAACATCTCTTGACGCAAGATCCTTGGCTGTAGGGGCATACCGTTCCATAAATCTTTCGCCCTCACTGTTACGAAGGATACCACCCTCTCCTCGTGAACCTACATCACAATAAGGAATGAATAAGAAAACACAAGCTAATTAATAAAACAAAAAAAATATATATGTGAAATTTATGCTACTCAAACTTGCGTAAATAGCAAGAAACCTTCAGTTATGAGGCATCCGGCACCATATATTCCAGTTGGGTGAAATTGTACAAACTCTAAATCCTGTAAAAAGATTATGTCAACTAATAAAGAAGCAGAGAGGTTGTAAGGAAGACTAATCTCAAGTAGGGAAGGCAGAAAACAGACTTCAAGGGGAAGTCCAGCCCTTGCAACCATAGCATTGCCATCTCCCGTGCACGTATGAGCGGATGTTGCAGAAAAGTATGCTCTACCATAGCCCTGAACAATCAGAATAAGAAATGAAGAGATCTACTTTCTTTGCTATCAAAAAGAGATCATAAGTTTGACACAGTACCCCTGTGGCCAGAATAGTTTGAGCGGACTGAAACCGATGTAGTGTCCCGTCCTCCATATTCAAAGCAATCACTCCTTGACAACTGCCTGAATAAGAATTTCAAGAACAAATCCACTCGGCTCATTCTTTCAAAGTAACTGTCTTCACAATTTCACAACAAGACATGCAAATAGCAAAACAACAGGTCCATAGTGATGGATCCCTTTTACACAAGGAGCATAGGAGAACTCAAAATCCTATTAACTGAAAAATTTCAAGTAAGAGGTTCACTCAGTGTAAGGATCAGATTTTTCATATTCAAGCAGATCTAAACTGATCTCAAGAGTGGAAAACCAAAACCTTAGTCGCTTTTGTTTTGTATTAAGGGCTAAAATCCATTCATAATGACAACCGGAACTGCTGGCCGACAATTCAATTAACACCATTTGATGCGCAATTTTATTGCCACCTCCTCTAACATCTTTCTTGAAAATAATGCAACAGCTCAATGAACGTCCAGATCATTCAAGTTAATTACACTGATAACTCCAAGCTACCTTAGCCACTTAAAAGGAATATGAGATAGGTATCTAAACTTCATCTAATTTTCACTAAGCTGAATATCTTAAACCTGACAGAGGTCCCATAGTGGATCAACTCACCATCACTGTTCATTATTAGATCCAAGGCAAAATATTCAACGAAGAACTGCGTGTTATGTTTCATTGCTTGGCCATATAGGGTGTGCAACAGTGCATGCCCAGTTCTGTCAGCTGCACATGCGCAACGATAAGCCTGTCCACCTGTGGTAAAGACAAAATAGAGTTTCAGGTGAGTTGAATTTGCATTAATCACAACTATTTCCATTCTGAATTCATCCCTCACCTTTTCCAAAATCAAGGCTTTGGCCGCCAAATGCACGCTGATATATTTTTCCATCTTCAGTTCGAGAAAATGGTAGACCATAATTCTCAAGCTCAATCACTGCTTTTGGTGCCTCTCTACACATGTATTGAATTGCGTCTTGATCACCTACACAGACTCAACATTGATTAAATACTGCAAAATGTAAACACCTAGTATCTAACAGTACAGTAGCTTTCACAAGAGTTTATAGTCCATTCGAAGTGCCTTTTATTCTTTTCCCCTGGCATTTAAGACTTGCCTTCCTTCAAACTGAACTCACCCAACTGTTAAAGACCTTGACATAGGGATTTTCAAGGACATTTGAAATTGCAAACACGTCAAATCTTTTCATTGTTTTCTTATAGGTAGAATATGTAATTCTTTTTATCTTGGCAAGAAATGTAATAAACAACTTAAAAGGCCAGAACAAAGGACCTGAAATGATCAACTATTAGGACACTGCCTATGGTGTATAAAAGGATCTTTGCCAGTTTAAAAACCAGGCCTACCCTCCCATTGCAGGCAAATAAAGGAGAATAAGTATATGTAACCAGATGCCTAGTACAACTAGCTAATCAGCCACAAATGTGATTCTCAATAAGACAGGTGTTTATGTGGAGATTGTCAAAAGCATCTCATAAATGGCAGTACCAATTAAACTGGAGACAGATCATAAGATATTCATGATGCTGTGGTCCTTAACTGAACAATAATAAACTAAATAAACTAAAATCTGACCATGAAAAGCCTACCTAACCAGTCACTCCCCTTAACAGTATCATACATGTGCCACCTCCAGTCATCTTCACTCATGTTTCCCAGAGCAGCATTTATACCACCCTGCAAACAAACAACATGCATAAGCTAAGAATAAAAATAAAAAAATATATAAAAATTCACACTACAGAGCTTGAAAGTATCAAAGTGCTCGTCAATTAGGTCAAAAGGATCCATCGAGTGTACTCAACCCTTAACTAGAACAGATCTTTTATTAGGATGACAGCTAAGGACTTACAAAAGCACCTATAAGAATAGTTAACACAGACTCTTAAAGTGAGTTGCGGAGTAGTTGAGGCTTTCAACTATGGCTTTAAACCTTGAATATTGCCATATTTTTGGCATTTGGAATCTCGTTTTATTTGGTTATAGGCTGTGGCTTATGATTAATGATAGGGCCTCTTTGTTTGGTATAGAGCGAAAGCAAAGAGTTTCCACCAAAATTTGAAATATTATCAAAACTTCCAAAAGTTATGGAAAAATGTGTGTGAATTTACGTGTTCCCATTTTTCTATCGTGAAATTTTCAGAAGTCTTAGATTGAAAAGAGTCAAAGTGTGCAAGTCGCAATATTTCAATAAGGTAAAATGCAAAAGTCAATTCAGACACCCCCTATATCTTAAAACATCATATCTTTAAGAACATACAAGTCATGGCATTCAAAGTCATTTACATGTTTTATAGTTTTTTGAACTAAGAGCCATAAGCCAAGCCAAAAGCAAGTGACTTTATAGTATCAACGTCTTACCTAGTTCTTCTGCATCCATGGTTTCTGGGACACTTGCTGAGTTTTACATGTTTTCATGGTTCATGCATTACGATTTTCATCATATAGTAGGACCTAAGATTCTCAATCTATTCAATCTAATGCATGGCATCGGCAAACTTGATGCTATAATGTTGTCAAAAGGTTAAAAGAAACAATTAAACAACTCGATGTTAAAATCATTTTACAGAACACTGTTGACAATATCTGCCCATCATCATGCATAATCAGCAACATAATGAAAGCTGGAGCTCCTCGTACCTGAGCGGCAACGGTATGTGACCGGGTTGGAAAGAGCTTGGTGATACAAGCAGTGTTGAAACCATGTTCAGAAAGTCCGATGGCAGCTCTCAACCCTGCGCCTCCAGCTCCTACGACGACGGCATCATACTTATGGTCGACTATGGTGTACTGCAACAAAAAAGCAAAAGACTATTCTTACCTCCACAGAAACAATCAAGATCACGACGCAATCAATTAACTTCGGCAACAGGAAATACAGCACGAAAAGAGGAAACCTCAACTCGAATCTTAGAGAGAGAAATCCATCCTCCTCGAAAACCCCCAAAAAAAAAAATGCAAAAAAGATAAGAGCCTTTACTTGTCATTGCATTAGAAAAAAACTAAAAGGTACCGATCTACGACTCTAGAAGGGGTAGACGACGCCATGGAACAAAGAAAAATCGTGAAATCGGATTCCACGCTGCTCCCGACGAACCGCATTAACAACTCAGGAAAGACGCTCCAAACTCGAAATGAAAAGGAGCATCTCAACTCTCCCCTCCATTTCGCTAAATCCAAAACGAAACCAGCTCCTTCCCAAAAAAAAAAAAAACAAAACCAAGACCCTAACACCAAGAAGCCACTATCACCCGCTTCTCTTGCTTCTCCAGCAACGGTCAAACCACAAGCAAAGAAGCTCCAAAATCCAAAACCCCCGGGACGGCCAAATAAGCAAACGGCCCGAGCTCCAAAAAACTCAGCGCGGAAACTAATCAAACCGAATCAAGCGGCGATTCATCCCAAAACCAAACCAAACCCATCGCAGTCGCAGTCGCAGTCGCAGTCGCAGTCGCAGTCGCAGTGGCGATCGCGATCGCAGTCTAGCTAGTGCTGCCGGGGGAGAGGGGAGGAAAAAACGAGGGAGCGAGCGAGCCAGCGAGGGAGGGTTACCGATTCGGAGGAGAAGAATCGGGAGACACGAGATCGGAGGGAGCCAGCGCCGACGCCGGAGGAGGCAGGAGAGCGGAGACCGCGAGCAATGCACCGCCACATCTCGGCTTTTTTCCCTGCGGCGACCGAACCACTCGCTCTCGCTCTCGCTCTCGCGAGGGGGGATGGAAGAGACGGGAAGCACCTGAGAGGTTTCTTAGTTACGGTGGGGAAAGGGAGGAGGAGATGGGACTGGGATTGCGGAAAAATGGAGGCGATTTCGGGGACGATGAGGGGACTATCCTTTTTTTCGCGTACTTTTTTCTCTCATATATATATATATATAATTTTTTTATTTTATTTTTTGTTTTTATTTTGGCGGGGTGCTAAAGAGAGAAAGGAGATAATTAAGTTGAGTTGGTATTTTGGCCAAAAATAAAAAAAAGGTTGAGCTGGGAAAATAAGAATGGGGAGTGTGTTTGTGTGTGTACAGAAAATTGTGGGCTATTTATTAGTGACCAAATTGAGCATTTAATGAAAATGACGTCGCCGTGCAGACGATTTGCCTCCCTTCCTGTAGGATGGTGCGTAATTAGGACTGATATTTCCGCCTTTGACTTTAACCATGGGTCATGCGAAAATCCCTTCTTCTCTCTTTTTTCCTCTTGTGAAAGGAAAATAGAAGCCTAAAATGAGAAAAAAAATTAATAATGAATGGTGAGCAAGAGTACAACTAGGTGAAATTAATTGCGCAGCGTGGGAACCCGTGTCTCTTTTTGCATGGTCGGTATTGTTATTCTCGAATCGAACTATATGAGCTCGAAATTAGTAAATTGACGTAATACTCGTTACCATCGATCCTTTATATTTTATGATTCCGATGACACGGTACTTTAATTAATGCTAATTAGATATTACAGGTTCTTCGCTCCTATAAAGTCAACCGTATAAGAATTAGGATCATCTCTATCGTGTCCAGAAGAACCTGAATTTTAAACGAGCAATACTTAGGAGTATTTACAGAAATTGCCACCTATAATATTGAGATTTGGTTCAATGCAATTTCCAATCAAAACCTCAGGGTCCATCTGTTCAAAGGTAAACGGTTTTTCAGGAAATTGTTTCTCAACTTTTTTAGCATCTAGATTATGATAGGCTTAAATTAGAGGAAAACGACTTCTCCTCCTAGTAAAAATGAATCCAATCTCCCTAAACAACCAAACAAAAAAGAGTGGATCATTTTCTTTAAAATTGATTTTTATCGATGAAACTAGTGGGACCCAATTCCCCGCACGAATCATTATTCGTTAAAGAAGAAAGATAGATTCTGGTTTGCATTTTTCGTATTGTCATTCTCAGATCAAAGTATAGGAGCTTGAAATTAGTCTATTGATATAATATTCGTTACCATCATCCTCTATATTCTATAAAGCTGATGACTTCAGTACTCAGATTAATGCTAATTAGATATTATAGGTTCTTTGCTCTTATAAATTCAACTATATAAAAATCAGGATTATCTTTGTCAAGATTCACGAATGGTGAATTTTAAACGAACAATATTTACGAGTATTCGAAGTTATCGTCGTCTATAAAGTGAAAAGATTTGGTTCCCCTTTCTATGCGATTTCCTTTCGAAGCCTTGGGGTCCCATCAATTCAAAGGAAAATGGTTTTTCGAGAAATTATTTTTTAACATTTTCGACATTCGGATGACTAAAAGCTAATCAATCTCTGATAGGCTTAGATAAAAGAAAACGACTTCTTTTTCTAGTGAGAATGAAATCACCCCCTAAAAAAACTAAACAAATAAAAATCGATCATTTTCTTTAAAATTGATTTTTCAAGAATCTGTTTTCGAAAGTGATCGATCAAACCGATGAGACCCGATGCCCCGCACTAGTCATTATTCGTTAGCGAACAGAAAGAGAGATTCTAAAGGACCAGAGGAAGACACGAGGCCCGCGGCCCAAGAAGGCTAGAACAGCGACGGCTGGACCAATGAGAGAGCGTGGGACGCTGGTCTTTACGAGCCAAATACGCTGATGCTCTCGGAGCCAAATGTAGTTTTCCGGATGCAGGAGTTGGCCACGTTGCCTTTGTCGTTACCGCTCGCTAGCTACCCCGAAAAAAGGGAGTTCCGTGTCGCTTTGTCCTGCCTTACCTAGGACTGCCTCGACCATGACTAAACGTAGTTATCCTGCACCAAATTGCTTGTCTCGTGCTGTTGAAGACCGATCATCCGTGTCGGCATGTTGTGATCGTGCCGTGTCGCGATCTTTTAACGTGTGAAATTTCCAATCCGATCCTGATGTGATAGGCACGATTTCCATAACTATAACTTATATTTAGGCACCTTAGATGTACCGTATTGGGATGCACCTAACGAATTTGGTTATTTAGATAAATATGTTTAAGTATATCATGAATGTGTTAGAAAAATAAATATATGTGTATCATGTTTGTTTCTGTGTACAGATGGGTTTATTGGTTCATGATGGGAAGAAGATTAATCTCGATCCGAAAAAGTACTTGATCGCTTATTGGTGTGTGACAAATATATAGATTGAGTCGAAACCATCGGCTTTGCTTCCTCTTCCATCAATCCGGTGTAAAGAGTGATTATGGAATCACAAATCTTGAAATCGTGATTTTGAACTCCAAACTTTTACCAACCTCCACATCTGACCATGATTTTTTAAACCGGCCAATGAGCTATTGTTTTTTTTTTTGGGAATCATGGTATCTCTAGGTGCAAGATTCTGGATACTTCTTAGAAAAAATCAATCTAGAAACTCAAAAAAATATTTTTAAATGACGTGGAACATTTCAACATCCCTTCTCACATGCAAGTCAATATTAAATTGATTAGCAGAATGGACATACTTGAGATCAGACAAAACTTGATAGGTAAAAGAAAATCATATGTATATAAAAAACATATAAATCTAATTATCAAACATGTTGTTGGAAAAATATAAGGATATATAAAATAATAATTATTATTGGAAATACATTACAAAATATTAGAAAATAAAAAGGAAATGTCTGAATCATGCAAACACTGTCCTTAAGGATAATTTCGCTCCTCGGAGTACGAAACTTGATGCGTAAAGCTTCAGCGGCTATCCTCCTAAGATACAATAGACTTTCCTTTATACTCCGCACTGAATATTATAAAGAAATAGAACAACTTTTTGTGTATAACCCAACAAAAAGAAAATAAAAGGTGTGAGAACATATTGTATGTTCAAAGATTGAGGTTTGAAGTTTAATTTATATTTAAATAAGAAAAAGAGAGAGCCATTAGGTCAATTGGTAATTAAAAAGATGACCGTTATAAAATAATGAAGAGTTTATGAAGTAATAAATCAAAAATTATAAAGCTGTTAGAAGACCCGGCCATTAGAAAGCCGTTATATGGCCATTAGAAAGCCGTTACAAAAATAATGATTTTCATGACGATCATCATTTCTAAATATTTCAAAACTACTTGAAATATCCAACAATTCCCAACATATTTTAGAAAGTTTTGACAAGAAAAATAGAATAATACTGGGTTATTGGAGAGTAATACATCGGAATTGGTGCTTGTAAGCTATGAACCAACCTTAGAAAGAATGAAATATAATTCACAAAATCATTGGTGAAATTTGAAACTTCTATGAACCAAAAATTTCTTTTTGTGAATTATAATTTTCACTAATCACATTACACTCTCATAAACTTTGTTGTTCAACGTGGTTTTGCGCTAATAGGCCATGCACGGGCTTGGTTTATTCATAAATGTTTTAGAGATTTTCGCCAAAAATTCTCATAAGAGCGGCCCCACTCCACACTTATATAAATAAGTCCATCAAGTGTATTTTGCAGTTTAATACACCACCAATAATGGCTATGGAATTTCATTAAAAGCTTAGCTCAATCTCTTTTTCTTTGCAATTTTGCACTATTTTCACCTTAGGATGGATAATAATTTTTTATAGTGCACTAGATCAACAAATGACTTGTTATTACCCATATGAACCTAATTCATGGGATCGCCAATCACATAGGGTGGGTTATTATCATTGTTGATTTTCTTCAGTTGGTTTGTCTCATTCCCCTCGATGTATAGTCAGAGGATTAGCCAAAGTCCATTTTTGACTTCATATAATTAATTGGCATAATTCCATCATTAAGCAGCCGCTTTACCATGTCATCCCTCAATCGGACATGTCAATTTTTACCATTGAAAGTTTTATCTTTGCATGGCTATTGCCTCTTGGCAATCATGATGTATAAACACAAAATGTGTCATTTTCCCAAAGGAATATTTGCTAAGAGTCTCTCAACTACTCAGCCCCATTTTCATATATGAGTTTGAGAAAAATTTTCTCTTTAGCTCAAGAACTTGAATAGTTCACAATTTACCAAAGAATAGTAAATATTTTCTTCTCCTTCACCCATTGAAGCTTAGGAGGATAAGGCATTTTGTTTACACATATATGCCTGGTAGCACTTGAGTATACCACCCATAATTTCGATTAGCCACAATATTGGCATGGGAATGACTACATCAATTACTTCATCAAAGCATCTACTTCAACCAAGTTGACTTTTGGTTTAGGAAGATTGCCATTTTCCCCACAATTTCATTCGATTGCTTTTATGTCAAGCACTTGCACCGGGTGAACACATATTTGCTAGTGGATTTTATCTCATATGAATCCAATATCCAGTTAACATCACTGTATCCTTATAATACAGTGGAAAATCCACTATAATAAACTTGACAATAGTCACCCTTTAACAAAATATTTCACAAAAGACATCAATCTTATTTAATATAGATCTATGTTGGCTATGGATGCAAAGAAATAAAAATAAATTTCATCTCCACAGCAATCGACTAAAGGAGGTTAAATTGCAAAGCTCAAGCAAGTCTTCAAGTACCCAATACATGTTGGCACATAGCTCAGAGCAAGAGGGCTTATTTTCCAGAAAAATAATTACACAATACGAAGTTTCAGTTCATGGTCATGAAAAGACTATGACAAAACACAAAAAGAGTTAGCATACTCTTAAAATTACAACTCCCCCATATATAGATTAAAAATACAACTCCCCCATATATAGATTAAAAATACAACTCCAAATAATCCAATATAATTAGAGCCGGAATTGGGGAAACAAGACAAAATGTCATTATCCCATTTACCATCTCAATTATCCATCGTCAAGCTAAAGATGCAAGACCTCAAGATACAACAATTAATTTTTCAAACACGAAGCTGATAGATGCTGTAAAAGAGCTATAGAAAGATATAACTGACTTTTGAGATCACACAATTTCATCTTCATTATTCAAACGATTTTCTCTCTTAGGTTTATACAAGAAAAACACATAAGCCACCAACAACTCAATGAACACGCACAACACTGTTTGGTGAGTGAAATAAAGACACTGAGAGGACATGGAAAAATATTGCCACGCTTGATAATCGGATGTGGCTAATGTTCAATTAAAAATATCAACTTTGAAATAGAGCTATTTCAAGATAATCGCACGCTTCATAGAAAAAACAAGAAATTATGCAAAGTCAAAATCAATGTGTCCATCCACAGCATGTTATGACTATATTGTCTTTTACATCTTGATAATGAAAAGACATAAGTGAGCAACAGTGTATTTCTATGACAACACAATTCAAATGAAAGACTTTTTTTAAGGAATTGTGAATTTGTTACTAGGCTCTTTAACAACCTCCTTTATCTAGCAAGATTTAATAAGAAAAATGTAATGTAAAATTGAATTTGATATAAAAGAACAACATGTCACTTTAGCTCGAGTAATTGAATATTTGATCCACACCCATTATTACATCTTAGTCATCAAACATATTGCAATGAACAAATATCAACTCAACATAGAAACACGAAATGGAAGGTAGCTAATTATACTCTAGAAACTAGACAATACACTGCAAGGCTCCCATGAAATGCTCGTGTGATTATTCTTTCACCTTCATTATGTTGCACTCATTAACCCGATCCAACCCATTTACTTTCAAAATGCACATACTAAAATATGAGATTTATAAGTCTACATAATTCAATCCAATCACCACCGATCCAAGCTTTATCCAATCCAATTGCATTTTAATCAACCATTTACGGAAATCCAGCAAAAACCAACCAACCCAACATCAATTGGGCATCTATGGGTGGTTCAAGAACTCTATCAATTGGGTTGTGAGCATGCGGTTTGAAGTACCCAATAAACAGAATAGCTAACTATTCAAAATATAATATGACGTAGGGTACTCAACTAGACAATATAGTAGAGATAATTTGGCAAATCTGGGCTTAATTAGATACGAAATGACTTGATGGTCCGACGCCGATACTTGGCTTCAATCAGTAAGGTGAGACGATCCAGAATTAATTGCAGCTCACTTAATGGATAAGACCCAACCTGGCAGAGGTGAGGCGATACCAAGCACAACAATGATGAGGCAGCTGTGCTATGGTTTACTGTCGCGACCTAAATTTCGGGTGCACCACCTAGCATTTAGGTTAATGGACTACCAAGTCTTAAACTTAGCTTAGGCTCTCCCAAGTTCATACCAATTTGCGACTTAGGTTTAAGTTTTTTTGATGGATTTTATCTAGGAGTCGCCATTAATGAATTTACGATAGGCCGATTAGACACTTAAGTAAAATAACAGGAGAATTATTTTACTCCTACAAACCAGAGATTTTGGGTACAGGGACTTGATTACACTAGATTTTTTCAAATGCCTTGTCGGTACCATTCATTTATTTTCAAAAATGTTTTTGCACGCAGTTTGGATTTAATTTTAATCTAAATCACTATTATGCAATGGGATAATCACACGGATGCTCAACCATTATTAAACAAATCAAATAAATTGCACCAAAAGAAATAAATGCACAAAGCAAGCAATTATTTTTGGGTTTTCTCTTATCTTGAAATTAGAACTTTACTATATAACATGCACTTTAATTACATGACCTAATTTTACTAACAAGCAATTTCTAATTAAATGAACCTAACATGCAAACTAATAGACATGCACCTAATATTTTTGTATTTTTTTTAATTAAAATTCGTCATAAAAAAACCTAACTAAATTGTCTAGAAAGAATAATTTTCTAATATGCTTTAAAGGTTAATTTGACTTAAACCCTATCCTACCTTAGAAAATTATTTTTTCTTTAAAAAAGAGGTTATTAAAATGTGTAGACATTATCTAAGACCCTATCTATAAAAAAAAAAAAAATTATTTAGATCTAATCCTAATCTATTCCAAAAATTACCTAAACGTGCAATCTAAAAATGCAATCATAATTTATGAAACTAACATATTCTGATGCAAGATTTGATTTTTGATTTTGATTTTGATGTTTTAGTGTTTTTCAAGACAAGCAATTACCAGACAGACATTAGAAACAAGACAATCAAGATATTTATCAAATAAATAATTAAAATAACAGAAAAAATAATTTGTTGTCTCATGGATTAAATTAACGATTATTTTAACCCTAAATATCACAACATATAAGAAAGTTCAAAATAATTAAAAATTTGATTCGAAATCTTACGGATCAAATTAATAATTATAATGATTTAATAATCAAATTCTATCAAAATGCCCCAAAAATCAATATAATTAAAAAATGATCTAATGTCTTATGGATCAAATTAATAATTACAATAATTTTGGGCAAAACCCTATGGATAATGCTTAAAATATCCATAAAATGAACATGGACATCCAATGTTCCAATTAAATAATAACGAAACTTGATTGAAAAAAAAAACTAAAAAGACTACCTTGACTTCTTTAAAAAAAAAATGGGATTGGCGCGGGATTTGCAACCGACAATTTGTGCCGGGGATTGGGGACAGCGAGGCAACAATAGCAGGTTAATGTTATGTGCAGGGGCTCAAGATGGCGGAAGTGCAGCAATGAGGGATGCTCAGGGTTGCAAGCGTCAATTTGTTGCAAGAGTTAGGTTATTGTAGAGGGTGGAAGTCTGCTCGGCTCGTCGTTGCAAGCATCGGTTCGCTGCAGGAGTCGGGTTGCTGCAAGGAGACATCAGTGACAAGCAGGCCGAGGCGCAGCATAGGCAACAGGGGCACAGTGGTGAGCTGCTTCGGGTGCAGGTGTCTGGGGCGGTGGCAGACAGCGGCATTGGGCACTTGGTCGCGAGCCACTTGCTGTGAGAAAATATTGGTTGCAGCTCTGACTCTAGTGTGGCTTCCTTCGAGTCCATTCACTGAGTGACACGTGTCGCTCGGCAGCCTGGAGTCCGAGCTCGTCCCTTTTATTTTCGAAAAGGGGTGCAGCAAAATTGACGAAAACTCGATTTTCTCTCTCCTCTGCACGTCTTGTCCTGTCTTTCTGTTCTGTAAGGAACATAACTCCTTTGCAAAGGAAATATTTGGTGGGCTCCACCAAATATTTCCTTCGCATCTTCACATTCCCACGAAAATTTTGAACGCAACTCTCTCTCCCTCTCTCTATTGAACCAAATTCTGTTCTTTGCTTTTCCTCCGACAAACGAGGGAGGCCGCCGTCCAACAAACCACACCACCTTGAATCTCTAGCTTTCGTGCTCGGTAAGTGCCGGTGGTGAGGGTGGTCTCGGCTATTTCAAGCTCGGTGGTGAGCCCACCGAGATCCTCGGTGCGCTCCATTGCCGCTTTGCTCTTTGCCCTTCCTCCGACGGATGAGGGAGGCCATTGTCCGACGAACCACGTCGCCTTGAATTTCTGGCTTTTGTGCTTGGCTAGTGCGGGTAGTGAGGGTGGTCTCGGCTATTTCGAGCTCGATGGTGAACCCGTTGAGATCCTCGGTGCGCTCTGTTAGGGAAATCTCTTATGATGTTTTGAAGATGACAAAATAAATTAAAGGTTACTAACGTGTTTATTGGTTAAGTAATAAACCATGCAGATGATAGAACATTTAAAGGATATTGTCAAAGTCTGAAGACGACCAGAAGACTGAACTTAACATATGTCCAAAGTATATTCTGAAGATTTCCAAACTTCTGTGTCAAAGTCTGAAGATTGCCAGACTTTAGTATCAAAGTCTGTTCTACATCAAAAGTCTGTCAACTCTAATAAATTCCAAACTGAACGTGAATGAAGAACTAGAAGAAAAACTTTATGCTGAAGCTGAATTTATTCAGACTGTGTTCAGACCTTAAAGCTAAATCTGTTCAGAAGCAGAAAATGTTCAGATTCAGATTGTAAAGTCTATTGCACTCAAACTCAGATTGTAAAGTCTATTGCTCTAAGACTTTACATCCAGATTCGACAGAACGTAACACAAACCCCAATCATATAACGGCTAGTGACCTAGTTTGGATTCCACATCAAGATTGATTTGATTGACTCAATCTAATTGATTGACAATTGGATCTTGAAGACAAGAACTTTCTATACGAAGAAGCTCTACTTATGGAAACCAAAATTCTGTTTGTATGGGCGATCGAAATCAATTTGGGATTCTACTTTTGTCACTCAACGGCTATCAAATCTTCTAAATACAGATCTGTCCAATGGGTGAATTGGAAGACGATTCTCAAGATACTGTCCAACGGCTAGTTTGGAAGTTGAAGAGTATTTAAGGAGATGAAGGACCGATAAGCAAGTAAGAGACGGAGCGTAAAATTTATAATTCCAAAGTCTGAGCGACCTTTGATCATACACTTGTCGTTTGTTGAGCTTAAACGTTTGTGATCGTGAGAGAAATACCAAAAGAGTGATTTAGTAAGATAGTGTGATCTACTACTAAGTGTTTGCACTCAAAGTTGTAATCTCTTGTTGATTGCATAATGGAATCCAGCCAAGAAGACTATTAGCGTGGGAGAGTGGACGTAGGTTTGGATTAAGCTGAACTACTATAAACCTTGTGTTCTTATTCTCTTTCCTGAATCTCTTTATTTTGTTCGTAGTTCTATTTAACTACTAAAGTCTGATTTTGCTCAAAGTTTGCTACTCTTTAGATCAGTTTCAAAAGTCTGTTATTATTCAAATTCAGGTTAAAAGTAAAGGTTTTTACTGTATTTTGCAGAATCTGTTTTTATACCTATTCACCCCCCTCTAGGTGTTCATACTAGCACTTTCGCGCTCCATTGCCGCTTTACTCTTTGCCCTTCCTCCGACGGACGAGGGAGGCCGCCGTCCGACGAATCACGCCGCCTTAAATCTCTAGCTTTTGTGCTCGGCAAGTGCAGGTGGTGAGGGTGGTCTCGAGCTCGATGGTGAACCCGTCGAGGCTTAAATTGCATGATTCTACCGTATTTATTGCAAGGGTTCTATTTAGTGTCCAAAATTAGTGAATCAATGGTAGTTGCTTTTATTACTCTGTTTCAAAAAGCTCATATCATACTTGATCCTTCTGTTTAGCAAATTTCATAAACCAGTTGATAGTTCCGTATTAACTTGAAGTTTGGCTGGGTTTCCAAAGAATCTAGGTAGGGAAAAGTTTCTAGAGTTAAATTCGGAAGTTAGCATTGGAGTAAAATTTGTAATTTGAATTGTAGGATCGGCATAATCTTTATATCATCTTTTCGAGCTTTAGAGCTTTGAATGTCTATAGCAGCCGTTTTTTGTCCAGATGATGGCTGCAGCATTGAGAACAATCTCTAGCCGCTTGTCCACCTCAATTTTAACGGCAATCTATTCATTTTACCCGAGCAAGGGCTCCACTGTGTTGCTTCCGCTGAAGACGACTCTTCACAATCCCCAAAAAATGTTGAAGTTGAGGTTTTGTTATGGTGGCAGAGCTGAAGTTTAAAGTTGGGGCGGTGTTATTTGAAATCCTTCTTGTTGGTCTCTTTGGACTTTGGCGACCAAAGTTTTGAATGCAACTCTCTCTCCCTCTCTCCATTAAACCAAACTCCTCTGTTCTTTGCTCTTCCTCCGACTGACGAGGGAGGCCGCGGTCCGACGAACCACGCTGCCTTGAATCTCTGGCTTTTGTGCTCGGCGAGTGTGGGTGGTGAGCGGGGTCTCAGCTATTTCGAGCTCGGTGGCAAGCCCGTCCAGATCCTTTTCTCTTGAACGTAAGTGTGTCTTTCTTCCTTTATTATTGCCATAAAAGGATGCTGCACGTATTTGCCCGTAATGATGCTGCACGTATTTGCCCGTTCAGATACTGAGGGTCGTGCACGAATCTACTCGCGCGTGGCAGAGCACGGTCTGTATTCCGATCACAGAGCGGGCGAGCGGGTGAGCAGCGAGTAGCTCCTCGATCTCGTCTGTTGCTTCCCTCTCCACTAGCTGGGTCGCGTTGCCCTTTTCATCTGGACCTTCCTCTACATGCCCTCGCCTAACTCCAACTATTACTCCTACGTCTCCGACGACTCCTCCGACTCCGACGACGAGGGCAACAGCAACAGCAGCGAAACTGCCATCTTTTATGACGATTATAACTACGACTTGCATTCCGATTGATTGATTCGGGTGGGTTTCCTGTACAGTAACTTCCTCACCATCCAACCCTTGTTTTGGTTTATGTTTTGTGTCGCTTTTCTGTTATACAGATAGTTTCTGCATTTTCTCTATTTCGTTCTTTTTGTGAATTTTTTATTTTCCTTGGGGGAGGCTCCGGTGGAGATTTATTGTATTTATAGTGTTTTATTAATATATATGGCATCTGGGTTTTCATTCTTGTTTCTCTATGATTTCGTTTATCTTGGTGAACAACTGGATTGAATGGGGTTTGGTTAATTTGGGATTGGAGGTGAATATATCAAGTTTGGTTTTTCAGTATCGGTTTTGTTGATAATTGCCTGTCTAGATTGGTGAAATTGGCTGACCTTATCTCCTGCATTGCCTTATAGGGCATATAATAAGAACCACAATCGGTGGTTGAAATGGTCAATCTAGGTAGGTTCGAGGGAATGAGGCTCGAATTGTTGTGAACCTCCTGGAAGCACCCCTTCTTCTCTCTAAGGAATAGTAAATTTTAGTAGAACCCTACTCAAAATAGAATGTAACAGAATAAAATAAAATGAATGATTAATATAATAAAAAATCTCATAGAACACATGCTCCATTCTCCACGTCATCGAGAAACTAGCAATGGTATGTCCGAGTTATTCATCCATGACTCGAGTTTGGATTTGTGCTTTATCTGATCAATGAAGTAAGGAAACTAATTTATCACTTGGGATTTACTTATGTTTAGTCACATGAAGCGAACTTTGCAGTTTAAGTGATTTATAGTATCATGTGAGGCTCATATAGATGAAGTGCAATATGAATGATTTTTAGACAGTCTTCTAGTAAATGATGTTCTTTTCTTTGTTAGAGAAAAACTCATGGATAGGTTGCACATACCTACTTTTACTTGTCTAAGTTTTTTTATTAGATCAAAAAAGTCTAGAGGCAACTAAAGTAAGACTCGGATACACTATACATGTTCTCTTGAATGATATATCTAATGCAACTCATATGGCGATATCATCTTGGCAAGTATAATTTGGGTACAAATTTCCACGTACAAATTATCGAATGGCAAAATCACAAGTAATTTATCAATAATACTATGTGAAATATATTTTGCTTTCTTAAGTAATGGATGAGATTTTATTATGCTTGTAAAAGCACGATGCTAATTATTTTTTGTTATTTTAATTGCAGCATGAATCTTCCCATCTTTCACATGTAATACGTGATATGGAAAAAGAATTTGAATTTGCAGTAGGAATGGTGTTTTCAAATGAACTTGAAGCATATCATAAATATGTGGCATATGCAATCGGCAAAAGATTTAGAGTAAGGAAGAGTAATATGTTTAGAAATAGTAAAGGAAAACTAATTCGATGAACCTTTGTATGTAATTGTGAGGGGGTATTCTGACAGCTCAGATAGTAAAGAAAAGAAATTTTAGAGATATGAAATTAGATGTAGCTATCTTGCTCATATTAAATTTAAGGTTGATAATGGTATGTACGAAGTCATAGAGTATATTTCTGAGCATAACCATTTATTTATTCCAGAAGATCAAAAACATTTGATTAGATATGGAAGATTGATATCTGATACTTGCAAAAGTATTGGAGGGACTACAGCATTGGAGGGACTACAGCATATAAGTTTTTAGCAAATGAAACTGGAGGAAGCAAAAACTTGAGTTTTAATTTGTGTGATTGTTAAAATTATTTGCAGACAAAAAGATCCGAGGTTGTAAGTGGGGGAGATTGTCAAAATCTTCTAAATCATTTTCATTGCATGCAAATGTAAAATCCAATGTTTTCCTATGCTGTACAGGTTGATCAAGATGGTAGATTGACAAATTTGTTTTGGAGAGATAGCTTGTCCAAATTTGATTACGATTGTTTTGGTGATGTCCTAGTATTTGACACTACATATCAAACCAACGGATATGAAATGATATGTGCACATTTTTTTTGGGTTAATCACCATTAGAAGAATACTCTATTCAGGTGTGCATTTTTATGGATGAAACTGCAGAATTATTTATTTGGTTATTTGAGGTATTTTTGAAGTCTATGGGAAACAAAACTCCAAAAAACAATATGTACTAATCAAGACACAGCCATGGCAAAAGCCATTAAAATGGTGCTTCCAAATACACAACACCGTTTATGTACTTGGCACATTGGAAAAAACGCCAATAAAAACATCCCACATCTTTACAACAATCCGAGTTTTAAGAATAAATACTTTTTTAGGTTTATGTATAGATGTAGATCGGAAAATGAATTTGAATCCACTTGGAAGGAAATGGAAGATGAGTGGCATACTGAGAATAACAATTGGCTTCGGAAATTATACGACATTAGACATCAATGAAGTCTTTTGATCATGATACATTTATTTGTGGTATAACATTAAGTCAAAGGAGTAAGAGCACCAATAATATCTTTCAACATATGACGAAAAAGACATTATGTCTTATAGAATTTGTCCACTACTATGAAGAACAACTAAAGCACATAAAAGAAATGGAAAGTCAATATGATTATGCCTCTCGTGAAAAACCCAAATTACAGGTTTCGAGTAATGAGATCTTGGACCATGCCGCTTCAGTGTATACACGTACCATTTTTAACAAATTATATGCAAAATTTTCGGAAATTCTTTCTAAGCATATTTCAAGTGTTACATTTGATGGATCGATTTATTTATATACTATGATGTGTATGAGAAATCAACGTGAAAATATTGTCAGATTTAATCTTGCGGACTTTTCAGTCTCTTGTAAATGTAAATTATTTGAAGCAAAAGGATGGTTGTACCGTCATCCCTTGAAAGTGCTGACTAAGAATATGTCGATTAAGAGCATTCCATCTGCTTATATTTTGAAAAGATGGACTAAATGGGCCAAACAAGAGATTATAGGTGATGAATCTCATCCAATGTCACTAGGTTCATCTAAATTTAATTGATTTTCCACATTAATGTAACAATCTTTTGAACTGATGAGTTTGGGAGTTGAAAGTGTAAACACTATGGGAATAGTGTCGAAGAACATGGAAAATGCGAAGGCTTAACTATTGTTATACCAATCAAGTGTGGTTATGACTAATAATACTAGTATTGATTATAATGAGGCATCTTTGTGTGATGTCTCGGTATTGGACCCCCTTCAAAGAAAATGAAAGGAAATAGCTTATGGAAGGCTTAAAAGTTCAAGTGAGAAGAAGAAAAAGAATCTAAGAAATGAACACCCCCAATGCCAATAGAAAGTCAAGGTGAATAACATTATTTTAGTGAAATTTTTCGCTTATGTTAATGTAGAGTTGGCTGTTCAAGCAATACTCGATGATACTCATAATCCAAATATTTCTAGTAATTCAAATCAGTTTCTACGTGCTTTTTATCCTAATGACATTTGTGGTCCAATGGTAAATTTAAATTTTCATAAGTATGTATATCGCTCTTAGTCCTTCATTTGTATTTACATGTAACTAATTTGGTCAATTTTTACATAAATACAACAGCCACCATACATTATGCCACCGGGAACTATGAGTGGATTTTGTTAATTCCCTAATCAGGTACTTAATAATTTAGCGTATTAATTTAATTATGATAGATTGTACCTTTTTACAACTATAAAAAAGTCATCATTTGCAGAAGTTACAACCATTACAATAATCTAATTACATTATGCTAATTGAGTTATTTATTATATATAGATGCAATCACTATACGTCATGCCGCCAAGGATTATGAATAGATTTTCACCATTTACTAATCAGGAAATTAACATGAAATCATATTTAATCTTAATGTTATTTCATCTTTTTGTTAGTATTGTAATATTGTCAATGGTTTCTTCTAAATAGATGTTGGAGTACCATAATATATCTCATGGAACTATTTTGAGTCAGGTACGACTTGTCTTGCGTTTTGTTTTATAAAATTACTTGAGTCATATTTATTTTAGCAATTTATTTAGCAAAAATAAATTGGTTATTTGTTTGTATATGAGTCATCAAACTCTTTTCAACATCTTGGGGGAATGAATTGAACAATTCTGAAAAAGTGCATATCAATTCGCCGAAGTAGTCATTTCTTGTAGAAAACCAAAGAGGTATTTCTTAAGCACTCGCCAACTCTGCAAGAGCTTCTTTTTTGTGTGCTTGGGTGTAACGTATTTATTGAATCTGCTAGGTTTAATGTTTTTTACCCCTAAGTAGTATTACTTGAGAATCACACTGGTTGTTTCACATTTTTCAAATATTGCAAAAATATGGCAACATCACATTTAATTGTTTTTTCTGTGTTAATTAATTGTTCACCGATTCGAGTGGTAACAAAGGCGGGAGGACTTGACGAGGTTACACTAGACAGTTATATATGCACATCTTCAAGTACAAATGGCAACAATGCACCAATAGTAGGCCTTCATGTTGTAGTAGCAAATGATGAAGATCAGTCCAAAGACGCAACAACCGTTTCAATGACAGAACTTGATGCTGGAGAATTAGTTCAACAATTCTTTCATAGTCTCATCTTGTCGAGATCAGAGCAGACTTTGGTCACTGTCGTCACTTATTTCATTTGCGTTGCATCGATAATTGAATACCCAAGCAAAGGTCTTGACCTTTATGTAAAAGTCCCATAGTTCAAGTGAATTAATTTGGTCATGTATCTTTCATTCCATTTCTTTCATTTCTTAGTCTATTGTGATATTGCAAAACTCTGCTCAATATGCTATAAGAGAACTTTTGCCTTCAAACTACAATACCTGTAAACATATCCAAACAAAAGTGAGAAGCTACGCGAGATATACTATATTTCTCTTTCACGTAATGCATCTTTATTGAAAGAAATGACTTTATAATATATAAAGCTTCAAGTTTTCTAATTTGATCAGGTGTTTCTTTTTTCTGTATTGGTTGATTTGCAACAACCGGTGCTTCAATTTTTCGTCATTGTGAAATGTCCTAAGTAGTTGCACAACAAAACCAATTCCATAACGTCAAAGATGTCAAGGGGAGGAGCCAAAAATTTCCATAAATAGCGACATTATCTTTACAAAGGACTATGGCAACTCCCAAGTTTCTCAAAACCACCAACTTAAGGTGGGTAGCTATTAGATATGTTCCTTAGGGTAGACATAAATTGTAATTATGGAGAATCACATCTCTTTATTTGCCTGACTTCTTCACAATGAACTAGCATTAGTAAATATAACATTAGATACCACAATTAATCCACCAAGCCATTTCAAGGTCATTAAACCACTAGCATCAACAAGAAAAGTAAAAGCTGAACATAGTCACAAATCGAGTTTACTTATAATAGCCGTACACAATATAAAAGCCCCTATCTAAAGGTCATTAAACCATGATACAAGTTGCTTTCTCTCCCCCTCAGGCGCACTCATCTTCATTCTCCAAAATGAACAAAATTAGAGGGCCACCAAAAAACTACATAAAAAGTTCCTAGCCCAAATCAATTAGGCTAGAAAACAAGAGTGCGTTCACATGTCTAACGGCAAATAAAATTACCTAAGCTAGAAACATTACAATTTCAACCACCTACTTTCTCTAGATAAGTAGTGCTAATAAAATAACAAATAATAAACAAACAAAAAGTAGCGAGGCATTTAGCTTCTCCAGTAAATGCTTAATATCTTTCATGTCATCTTCAAGTTTTGCGGGCGAAGCCTTCGTGATAGAAGGCACATCATTTGTAGGGTGACATTAGGCAAAGAATTCACATTTTTTATCCTCACAATTGTAGTAGAGCTTCTCTTTGTTGCTTGTAGACTTCGAAATTCTCATGGCAGCACACTTGCCGCAATCACACCTTTTATTTTGAAAGGTGAGTCTGCTCGAAGTACCATTACCCTTATTCACACTGAATGACGACATATTATACCTACAATATAACCATTTTATTTCTTGTCTGATTGTTAATATGAAATCATTCATATTGTGCTTCATCTATGTGAGTCTCACACGACACTATAAGTCACTTAAACTGCAAAGATCACTTCATGGGACTATAAATTGGAGATAAGGTCACCTAGAAAATGTGCAGCTTCATCATACCCAATTTTTTTTTAATCAATTAAGCAAGCTAATGATATTCTTCTTCCTTTTTATGCTTAACTAACATCAACCTTATAGAATTTATGATAAAAAGATTATCGCATCATCCAAATCTTAGTAGGAAAAAGTAGGACCACACATGCACAAGGAGAGAGCGAAATGTACCCAAGTAATGTACCTAAAATTTGTGAGGAAAGCAGCCCACTTAGCTACTCTACCCAGAACGACTTAAACAACGTGTCCAATAATTCACTTCACATATATCTTTTGTGCAGAAATCAATATAGGGTATTGACAAGTAAATTTCACACAGATTGATGGTGAAAAAGCATATAAGATTGTCAAATTCCTGTATTCCGGATTAAGCAAATTGAGAAAGGCAGCAAACCACCAAATCGACCTCAAACCCAATTTTCAAATGCAAAAATTCACAGCTAAAAAATTCTATGCAAATTGAAATAAAATTAAACTTAGCAATATTCTTGTTAAAGGCAATGGCAGAGAAAGCCTAGGCAGATCTAGACAATGGAGGAGATAAAGGTGTAGTTTCATCGGATTTTATTTATTCTTGATGATGATATTCTTCATCCTTTTATAGCAGGGTTTTATAACATTGATATTGGTATAAAGCAGGAATGCTACATATAGTGCACGACCCGATGATACTTTGTAATGTAGAGTGCGCGATCCTCAGTATATGAATGGGCAAATACGTGCAGCATCATTACAGGCAAATACGTGCAATACCCTTTTATGGCAATAATAAAGGAAGAAAGAAACACTTGCGTTCAAGAGAAAAGGATCTAGACAGGCTTGCCACTGAGCTCGAAATAGCCGAGACCCCGCTCACCACTTGCACCCGCCGAGCACAAATGCTAGAGATTCAAGGCAGTGTGGTTCGTCGGACCACGGCCTCCCTCGTCCGTCAGAGGAAGAGCAAAGAATAGAGGAGTTCAGTTCAATGGAGAGAGGGAGTATGACATCCTGAATTTCAGGTTTTGATTTCGATTGATATAGTTTGGCATTTCATCGACGCGCTTATAGTTCTTTTCCCTGAACTGATTAGTCATGGGATAACTAGTCTATCAAGCGAAGCCATTAAGGAATTCTAACGCATTAGACTTGAGAATTCGACTAGGAAACAACTGCTCGACCGTGCAAATCTGTAAGAGATCATTACGACACAGTAAGATCGATTAGAAATCGGAGATAGGTCGACTCGACAAAGGTATATGATTAAATGTGAGTAATTCCATCTAATTGCACAATTCTTGTCGATCGGCACTAGACCGATTCTTCTGTCGTTTTGGTACCCTGTGTCTGTATTTGAAACCTTGAGATTTCGACGACAATCGAGAGTCCCCAATGTGTCGAAGATGTACTTTGTGGCTTGAAAATAATCAACCACAGGTCAAATGCACGAAAATTCCTAAAAGCTACCCGGTGGATTAGGACGCGCTAAATTCACGCCGAATTGAAATTAACCGTGAAATTGAAATCGAATTCAGAAATTAGAAGTCATATTATGTTACAAATCTTATTAAAAACATTGAATTAATTTATGGACTTTAATTGGACTCAATTGGAAGAGAATTGAATGGAATTGAAGAATTTAATGGACAAGATGTCATGCCACGGCGAAAAATGAAATTGCAACCATTGGAATAAGGTTGTGGGAGATTGGAGATAGTGGAGTATAACATCATGTGATGTCATGGTGGTTAGGCCAAATTGAAGGGGATCTTGACAAGTGAATGGTATAAATTGGCCTTCAAAAAACATCCATCAACATAATTTTCAACTTCTAGCTTCTTGGAAAGAGGAAAGAGGAGAGAGAAAGAGGATTCGACTGGTTCCAGCAAGCCCGACACCCCCTTCGTCCGCCACTTTGCCGCCTGCTCACTCACCGCCGATGGCCGCTCCTTCGCCCGTCACGCCTAGTCGCGTGTAGCCGCAAGTCCAGCCTCTGCTCCGCCATTGTTCTACGTTCTCTGGCCATCTACCTCGCCGTTCGTCAGCCACCGAGCCAACTGGAAGCTAGCCGAGTAGCCCCTCACCCGCACGTCGCCAAAGTACGTCGTCGTCGCCGCCCATTCGCGCGCATCACCCTGCGTGCTAGCTCGCCGCTCTGCCGCTGCCCGTGCGACCCCGAGCCTCCGGCATTGTCATCCATCATTGCCAACAGCTACTCATTGTCGCCGAGCCATCACAAGCCACCGTCCTACTCGCCGGAGGTCCGTGTAAGTTGCCCAAGCTCTCTTTGGTCCTCCTCCGCCTCAACCGACACCGGATTTGCCCCTTCTCGACCTCAACCAGCAACAAGCAAAAATAGGTATTTCAGCTCGATTTTGGCTCGTTTTGGCCAGCTTCCCGACCCTGATCACTTGGTCCGCTTTGAGGAAAGTCGATCCCCGTTGTGTCCCCGTCATTTGGAATCGCTCAGCTCGCTAATCCGGTGAGTTTAGCTTACTAAACCTCGATTAGATGGTTAATTATGCTTAGAGAGGTTTAGTTTATGTTAAGTGTTATTAGGTGGTTAGTTTAATTTATTTAAGTGTAGATAAGACTAAGGTGTTTAATTAACTTAAAGTGTATTTAATTTAGGGTTAAGTGGATGTTTATATTAATATAAGCCTTGATGTGACTTAAATGAATTTAATTTTGATTTAAATAAATGTTTCGAAATTATTTGATTATTTAATAATATATTATATTACGAAAATTATTATATAATTATTATATAATTAATTTTCGAAATAAATTTAATTATTTATTAAATTCGAAAATTTTGTCAAGACCTTATATTCTCGAATTTCGCGCCGATCACCTTTGTGTATTGATTTTGAAATTAATGGTTGGATATTATAAATTGAGGGTGGATTGTGAAAAATATGGATATTATTTTATTTAATTTTCGGAATAAATTTAATTAATTATTTATTTTTCAGAAATCAGGTGAGAATGGCCAGCGACCGAAATTTTATGCTGATCATCGTGGTGCAGTCCGTTTATTTATTTGAGCTTTATTTTGTGCTAAATTGATTTATGAGTGATTTTAGGATTTATTCCTAAATTGAATAATCTTTGGCTATTAATTGAAAAATAACCGGGCATCGGTTGATAATGCCAAAAATGTTTTGGTAGACTACAGAAAATGGTGGGATTTATGGAAATGGTCGAGTGGGACCGTAAAGCCATTAAATCTTGAAAGGGTCGAGTGAAACCGTAAAGCCATTGAATCTTGAAAGGGTCGAGTGGGACCATAAAGCCATTGAATTTTGAAAGGGTTGAGTGGGACCGTAAAACCATTAAATCTTGAAAGGGTCGAGTGGGACCGTAAAGTCACTAAATATGGAAAGTGTCGAGTGGGACCGTAAAGCCACTAAATATTGAAAGTTGCCGAGTGTAGCCGTGATTACCACTAAATTTAAATTCGCTTGGAGGGCCGTGTTTGAGGGTCGAGAATGAATAGTCAGAATGATCGTGTGATGACCTCAATGACATGTAATCGACTAAGTCGATTGATCGCTGAGTCGATCCAAGTAATTGAATTGTTTGAATTCTACTACCGTATATGCTTGAGTGATATGAACGCAATTGAGTGATTTGAATTGTACTAACCTGCAGGAAGGAACGGAGGTGAGTTAAGTCCTCTATGTGGTGTGGCTAAACCACCCTTGGGCGTATTTTCTTTCTAATAAGGGTTTAAGGGGTTGAACTTGCTGAGACAATGTCTCATCCCGGTTGTGGGATTACAATTTCAGGTCCCTGGTGAACGGAGTGGCCAGATCGTTTTGGTTGGCCTTGAGGAGTTGCAGAGGTGAAGTCATGAGGATTGGAGGACGTGTCCAACTTGTAGGTCGTAGGACAGTTCCTTTTTAAAAGCCAGTCTTTTGTAGACTTTTGACTGTAGGCTTTCATTTGTAACTCCATTGATTTATGAAAGTGTTATGTTGTGGAATTGCTTCCTGCTTTTCTATCCCGTATTTCATTGTCAGAGGTTTTATAATACGCTTTTGCTTGTGCATTTAAAATGAATGGGCCGGCGACAAATACCTAGGAACGTCGCATATTTGAATGACCATGGTGGGATGTTGGCACGCTCGAGGTTCGGGGCGTGACAACCTCGTTTAAGTGGTATCAGAGCATTTTGTCTATGTATGGAGTGATAAGGTGCGATGAGTCATGGGATAGTTAGTAGGAAAGGTTTTTAATATGCTGATGCATGTGAGTGATAGCTAATTGGTAGCTTGTTTGTGTGGTCACTCGGATTCTAATGAGGTAACGGGCGTCTATAAAGAGCCTATAGCATGAGTGACTAGGAGTGGAGAACTCCCTGGAGGAGGTCGGTAGGACCTATACCTCAGGGTAGGACGCTGACAAGAGTCGGTACCCGAGGCAGAGCGCAGATTTAGACTGGCGTAAGTGTGAGAGTACCACCGCAAGTCGGTACTAGTGTAGCAGCACCAAGCGATCCTAAGTTCGATGGGATTGTTTCGGTGCTAGTGTTTCTTGGGAACTCGTTGAGCTAGTAAGCTCAGGACCGAGCCGCCGCTAGTGTTGTAACCGTTGTTATTGCCACGCCTATTGAGGCCCAATCTAGAGTGTGATCGAGGAACAAGCCAACATATCAAAGTCAAAGTTCAGTTTAGACAGAGATGGAAATTGATTGGGGAGAAAGGCCGATATCAGAAGAAAGGTGCCCTGTTTCACCCCACCAGAAGAATAGAATTGAAAAGTCAATTCTTAACTCAATCGATGTGTGTCATGTCTGTAAAAAAAGACATGAGTCTGTCTTGTGCTATAAGAGAGAAGGGACTTGTTACAAGTGTTGCCTATACAGTCATCTGATCAAAGATTTTCCGTATAGACTGATGGAACCACAGCTGTTTCTATCACCGCCTCGATAGAAAAGAATAGAGGAAACATGCTTCAGGACGTTCAGTGGGGTACTTGGAACGGGCCCCGGTGCAAGGAAGGATGCATGATGTCACTTGATGGGAGGTAACTCACCGATTGTGTGTCGAGTTTGTGGAGGGAGGCATGAGTCAGCCCAGTGTCAAAGTAAAAAGGGAGCATGCTTTGAATGTGGCCAGCACGGCCATTAGGTTAGGAACTGTCCGCGTAAGTTCAGGAGAGCGTAAGCACCGTTACTGCGGATAGGACGCCACTAGGATGGCTAGAGGAGCATGAAGGGATCGACCATGCATCGATCGAAGGAAGAATGTTTTTGAGATGTTTTTATCATAGTAGCACAGCAGAATTTTGAGTGAAAGTTATAGAATTTTCGTTGTGATAATAAAGTAATAGAAAGATGAATCTCTTACTATAGTTGTACTTGATGGGTTTGCTTAGGTATGACTTGGAAGTCATTTATAAGAAGGTTTGGTTCAAGGAGCTTTCTATTATCATGAAGCGTGGAAGTGATATAATTCAGTTTGTTCAATTAGCGTACGAAAGTTTTGAATTACTAAAAGTTTGAAAGGACCTTCAATCCTTGTTATTTGTCACTGAAGACGACCTAGTTCTAGTTATAGGTTGCCAAATCTATATGGCAACTATAGTGAATGTAATAGTTAAGGAATCGAATTTGGAGAACATAGTCATGGTACAGAAGTTTTCTGAGGTGTGTCATGAAGAATTGCCAAGTCTGCTGTTAGCAAGAGAAATAGAGTTTGTGATTGAGTTAGCATCCAGAACAAAGCCAGTCTCTAAGGCTCCTTATCGAATGGCTTTGTCAAAGCTGAAAGAACTGAAGGTACAAATGCAGGAATTGTCAGATAAGGGATTCATACGTCCCAGTGCATCACCTTGGAGAATACTATCTTATTCGTGAAGAAGAAAGATGGTTCGTTGCATTTGTGGATCGATATTCTCCAAGATCGACTTAAGGACAGGGTATCATCAGCTGAGGATCAGAAAGAAAGACATACCTAAGTTAGCATCTCGCACTCGATATGGCAATTATGAGTTCACTATAATGTCGTGTGATTTGACGGACACTCCAGCTGTTCGTATAGATTTGATGAATAGAGTGTTTAAGGGGTACTTGGATCAGTTTGTAATTGTGCTCATTGATGTTATCCTGGTGTGTTCGAAGAGTGCAGTTAAACATGCGAGACATTTGAGAAGAGTATTTCAAGTCCTGAGGATTCATTAGTTGTGCGCTAAGTTTAGCAAGTGCGAGTTTTGGATGACTCGTGTTGCATTCCTAGGTCACGTGATTTCAGGTGAAGAAATCTTCATGGACCCAGCTAAGATAGAAACAGTAATCAACTGGCCAAGATCGACTACAGTGACAGAGATCAGAAGTTTTCTGGGTTTAGTAGGGTATTTCAGACAGTTCGTAGAAGGGTTTTCAGCGTTAGCATCACCACTGACAAGGACTCTGAAGTAGGAAGAAAAGTTTGTGTGGTCAGTTAAGTGCGAGAGTAGTTTCTGAGAGCTTAAGCAGAAGCTAACTACTACACCTGTGCTGATTATACCATCTAGTCCTAGAGGATACGAGATCTACAGTGATGTGTCATTTAGAGGACTGGGTTGCGTGTTGGTACAGCATGGTAGAGTTGTTGCATATACGTCTCGTCAGTTGAGACCTTATAAGTTGAATTATCCGATGCATGACTTATGACTCGCATCCATCATCTTTGCTCTGAAGATTTCGAGATGTTACTTGTGTGGAGAAAGATTCCATTTGTTCACTAATCAGCAAAGCCTTCAGTATTTATTCTCTTAGAATGAATTGAATATGAGACAGCATCGTTGGATAGGATTCTTCAAAGACTATGATTGTGATATATTGTATCACCCATGAAAGGCGAATAAGGTCGCTGATGCGCTAAGTCGGAAGCCATCAGTAGCACCGTTGGTACTTAAGGAATGGACTTTACATGAGGAAGTAGAGATTCAGTTTTCAAATTTAAGGTAGGCCACATTTTAAATTTTATGGCCATCCTCAGAATTGAGCAGAAAGTGCAGATCAGAATCAGAACGCTTCAACTGTCAGATATAGAGTTTCAAAAAGTCGTGCAAGCAGATACAAAAGAAAGAAATGTTGATTTTCAGAATTCTAAAAACATAACATTGAGGTTCCGAGGACGATTATGTGTACCTGACGATGCAACGCTTAAAGAGGAGTTGTTCAGAAGCTCATCATAACAGTTACAGCATTCATCCTGTCAGTGTGGAAACATATCAGAATTTGCGTGAACATTATTGGTGGTCTGATATGAAGACGGACATCGCTAACTATGTCGCCAAATGTTTGACATAGTAGCGAGTGAAAACACAGCTTTGTAAACAGAGATGACTCTTGCAACCCCTCGAAATCCCTAACGTGAAAATGGGATTGTGTCACAATAGATTTGATGACGAGTTTAACTAGGAACCATAAGGGTAATGATTTCAATTGAAATTGTGGTCAATAGATAGTTGAAGTCGGTTCACTTCATCATCGTACGAAATGACCTTGTTTTGGACAAGCACGCAGAATCGAATTGTAATTTAGAGATTTCGTCAGCATCGAGTGCCGGGGATGATTACATTAAACAGAGACCCAGGGTTCATGGCTATCTTCTAGAAAGGTTTGCAAAGTGCTTTGAGAACGAAGTTACAGTATAGTAATGTTTATCATCCTCAAACTGATAGCCAGTCTGAGAGAACATTTCAAATTTTCGAGGACATGTTAAGAACATGTGGGTTGGTTTTCAAAGGAAGTTGAAAGGAACAACTTCTTCTCGTTAAGTTCACTTATAGCAACAGTTACCAGCAGAGTTTTCAGTTGATTCCCGGTTTCAACAGGACAGTCAGATGGTTCCTTTTGAAGCAGAACAGAGTAGAGTGTTCAAAACTTCAGTTGGTTGAGATGAGGTCAGAGATCGAAAAATCGCAGGTCTAGAGTTGGTTCAGAAATCAGTGATTCAGTTGCAGTTATCAGAGACAGTTTTGAGACCGCTCAGTACCGCCAGAAAAGTTTCCCAGATTAGTGTCATAGACCTTTGGATTTTTTAAGGAAGGGAAGATGAAACGGCATTTAAATCGGAATCCATCAAGGGTTCAAAGGAGGATATTGGCTTAAATCGATAAAGAAAACAATTCGAGACACCATCGGCACCGTTAGCTAAGTGTTACCCGGGAATGAAGAAAAAGATTCGAAGTTGAGAGTTCGAATCCCCGACGCGGTAGTTAGCCGCTTAGTGGAAAAAGGGAAAAAAAAAAAACCAAAATTTTGCAAATCTCTTTTTGCAAAAATTAGCAAGAGTTTAGTATTTTGGATCCGAAGTGGTTTGAGCAAGATAGAAGTAATCGGGCAATATCGTAGTATACAAAGAGCAACCAGGGAAAGAGGCGATTCGATGAGACGACTGTACCCCCACTTTTTTGTTTAAGAAATGGGTAAAGGTTTAAATTTCGATGACGAAATTTTTATAAGAGTGGAAGAGTTGTGACATCCTGCATTTCAGGTTTTGATTTCGATCGATATAGTTGAGCATTTCATCGACGCGCTTATAGTTCTTTTCCCTGAACTGATCAGTCATGGGATAACTAGTATATCAGCTGAAGCCATTAAGGAATTCTAACGTATTAAACTTAAAAATTCGACTAGGAAACGACTGCTCGACCGTGCAAATCTGCAAGAGATCATTACGACACAGTAAGATCGATTAGAAATCGGAGATAGGTCGACTCGATAAAGGTATGTGATTAAATATGGGTGATTCCACCTAATTGCACAATTCTTGTCGATCGGCACTAAACCGATTCTTCCGTCATTTTGGTACCATGTGTCTGTATTTGAAATCTTGAGATTTCTACGATAACCGAGAGTCGTCAATGTGTCGAAGATATACTGCGTCGCTTGAAAATAATCAATCACAGGTCAAATGCACAAAAATTCCTAAAAGCTACCCGGTGGATTAGGACGCGCTGAATTCGCGCCGAATTTAAATTAACCGTGAAATTGAAATCGAATTCAGAAATTAGAAGTCCTATTAAGTCACAAATCTTATTAGGAAGATTAGATTAATTTATGGACTTTAATTCGACTCAATTAGAAGAGAATTTAATGGAATTGAAGAATTTAATGTACAAGAAGTCATGCCACGGCAGAAAATGAAATTGCAACCATCGGAATAAGGTTGTAGGAGATTGGAGATGGTGGAGTATGACATCATGTGATGTCATGGTGGTTGGGCCAAATTGAAGGGGATCTTGACAAGTGGATGATATAGATTGGCCTTCAAAAAGCACCCATCAACATTATCTTCAACCTCTAGCTTCTTGAAAAGAGGAAAGAGGGGAGAGAAGGAGGATTCGACCGGTTCAGAAATTAGAAGTCATATTATGTCACAAATCTTATTAGGAACATTAGATTAATTTATGGACTTTAATTCGACTCAATTGGAAGAGAATTTAAGGGAATTGAAGAATTTAATGTACAAGAAGTCATGCCACGGCGGAAAAGGAAATTGCAACCATTAGAATAAGATTGTGAGAGATTGGAGATAGTGGAGTATGACATCATGTGATGTCATGGTGGTTGGGCCAAATTGAAGGGGATCTTGACAAGTGGATAGTATAGATTGGCCCTCAAAAAGCACCCATCAATATTATCTTCAACCTCTAGCTTCTTGGAAAGAAGAAAGTGGAGAGAGAAGGAGGATCCGACCGGTTCCAGCAACCTCGACACCCCCACTCGACACCCCCACTAATTTCGATGACGAAATTTTTATAGGAATGGAAGAGTTGTGACATCCTGAATTTCAGGTTTTGATTTCGATCGATATAGTTGGGCATTTCATCGACACGCTTATAGTTCTTTTCCCTGAACGGATCAGTCATGGGATAACTAGTATCAGCTGAAGCCATTAAGGAATTCTAACGTATTAGACTTAAGAATTCGACTAAGAAACGACTGCTCGACCGTGCAAATCTGTAAGAGATCATTACGATACAGTAAGATCGATTAGAAATCAGAGATAGGTCGACTCGACAAAGGTATGTGATTAAATGTGAGTGATTCCACCTAATTGCACAATTCTTGTCGACCGGCACGAGACCGATTCTTCCGTCGTTTTGGTACCATGTGTCTGTATTTAAAATCTTGAGATTTCTACGATAATCGAGAGTCGCCAATGTGTCGAAGATATACTTCGTGGCTTGAAAATAATCAATCACGGGTCCAATGCATAAAAATTCCTAAAAGCTACCTGGTGGATTAGGACGCGCTAAATTCGCGCCGAATTGAAATTAACCGTGAAATTGAAATCGAATTCAGAAATTAGAAGTCCTATTATATCACAAATCTTATTAGGAAGATTAGATTAATTATGGACTTTAATTGGACTCAATTGGAAGAGAATCTAATGGAATTGAAGAATTTAATGTATAAGAAGTCATGCCACGGCCGAAAAGGAAATTGCAACCATCGGAATAAGGTTGTGGGAGATTGGAGATAGTGGAGTATGACATCATGTGATATCATGGTGGTTGGGCCAAATTGAAGGAGATCTTGACAAGTGGATGGTATAGATTGGCCCTCAAAAAGCACCCATCAACATTATCTTCAACATCTAGCTTCTTGGAAAGAGGAAAGAGGAGAGAGAAGGAGGATCCGACTGGTTCAGAAATTAGAAGTCCTATTATGTCACAAATCTTATTAGGAACATTAGATTAATTTATGAACTTTAATTAGACTCAATTGGAAGAGAATTTAATGGAATTGAAGAATTTAATGTACAAGAAGTCATGCCACGGCGGAAAAGGAAATTGCAACCATTGGAATAAGGTTGTGGGAGATTGGAGATAGTGGAGTATGACATCATGTGATGTCATGGTGGTTGGGCCAAATTGAAGGGGATCTTGACAAGTGGATGGTATAAATTGGGCCCTCAAAAAGCACCCATCAACATTATCTTCAACCTCTAGCTTCTTGGAAAGAAGAAAGTGGAGAGAGAAGGAGGATCCGACCGGTTCCAGCAAGCTCGACACCCCCACTAATGTCGATGACGAAATTTTTATAAGAATGGAAGAGTTGTGACATCCTGAATTTCAGGTTTTGATTTCGATCAATATAGTTGGGCATTTCATCGACGCGCTTATAGTTCTTTTCCCTGAACGGATCAGTCATGGGATAACTAGTATATCAGCTGAAGCCATTAAGGAATTCTAACGTATTAGACTTAAGAATTCGACTAGGAAACGACTGCTCGACCGTGCAAATCTGTAAGAAATTATTATGACACAGTAAGATCGATTAGAAATCGGAGATAGGTCAACTCGACAAAGGTATGTGACTAATGTGGGTGATTCCACCTAATTACACAATTCTTGTCGATCAGCACTAGACCGATTCTTCCATCGTTTTGGTACAATGTGTCTGTATTTGAAATCTTGAGATTTCTATGATAACCGAGAGTCGCCAATGTGTCGAAGATATACTTCGTGGCTTGAAAATAATCAATCACAAGTCAAATACACAAAAATTCTTAAAAGCTACCCGGTGGATTAGAACGAGCTAAATTCGCGCCGAATTGAAATTAATCGTGAAATTGACATCGAATTCAGAAATTAGAAGTCTTATTATGTCACAAATCTTATTATGAACATTAGATTAATTTATGGACTTTATAATTGGACTCAATTGGAAGAGAATTTAATGGAATTGATGAATTTAATGTACAAGAAGTCATGCCACGGCGGAAAAGGAAATTGCAACCATTGGAATAAGGTTGTGGGAGATTGGAGATAGTGGAGTATGATATCATGTGATGTCATGGTGGTTGGGCCAAATTGAAGGGGATCTTGACAAGTGGATAATATAGATTAGACCTCAAAAAGCACCCATCAACATTATCTTCAACCTCTAGCTTCTTGGAAAGAGGAAAGAGGGGAGAGAAGGATGATCCGACCGGTTCAGAAATTAGAAGTCCTATTATGTCACAAATTCAATTAGGAAGATTAGATTAATTTATGAACTTTAATTGGACTCAATTGGAAGAGAATTTAATGGAATTGAAGAATTTAATGTAAAAGAAGTCATGCCACGGCAGGAAAGGAAATTGCAACCATCGGAATAAGGTTGTGGGAGATTGGAGATAGTGGAGTATGACATCATGTGATGTCATGGTGGTTGGGCCAAATTGAAGGGGATCTTGACAAGTGGATGGTATAGATTGGCCCTCAAAAAGCACCCATCAACATTATCTTCAACCTCTAGCTTCTTGGAAAGAGGAAAGAGGGGAGAGAAGGAGGATCCGACCGGTTCAGAAATTAGAAGTCTTATTATGTCACAAATCTTATTAGGAACATTAGATTAATTTATGGACTTTAATTCGACTCAATTGGAAGAGAATTTAATGGAATTGAAGAATTTAATGTACAAGAAGTCATGCCACGGCGGAAAAAGAAATTGCAACCATTAGAATAAGGTTGTGGGAGATTGGAGATAGTGGAGTATGACATCATGTGATGTCATGGTGGTTGGCCAAATTGAAGGGGATCTTGACAAGTGGATGGTATAGATTGGCCCTCAAAAAGCACCCATCAACATTGTCACGCCCCGAACCTCGAGACACGTGAAACAACCCACCATGGTCATGTAAAAGCGACATTCCCAGGTAGTGTCACCGACCCCAATTTATTCTTTTTAATGCGCACGCGGAACGTACTTAGAAAAACCCCTTACAAAAGCATACGGGATAGGAATAGCAGGAACATCACTTCAAAATCAAACAACATGCTTTCATATATCATCATCATCATTACAAGGTTTAGGTACATCAACAGGATCCAGAGACTATTCACCAAAAATGGGTCAGAGTTTATGTGCATCAAAATGGGTTTGCCTACACAGCATGGATCAGCCCACAACAAAAAAAAGAACGGTCCTATAACTACTAATTGGACTCGTTCGACGATCCCACATCCTCCACTGCTGACTGCGCTGGGCCCGGAGATGGTGGGTTATCCACCCTACCATCAGGTAGGTCAGCTACACCCTCTCCCAGGAGAGCATCCATCACGGCCAGGGGAATGTCAAAACTGTCAAGTGGACCAATCCTAAAACCATTGCCCCAAAACGGAACCAAGCCCTATACCTATGGGGCACCCTAACGTCTTCAGTCTCCTGGATCCACAAGGTAGATCTAATTAGCTCATAGACCCAATGGCTCCCAGGGTCAGGGAAGCTGCGCACCTGCTCGATAATCTGAACCGGGATGCCATTCTTCTCTGGGGGTCCCGCCATCTAGGGTCCTGAAATATTTTCCCCAACTGGGATGATACTTTGTCTCAGCAAGTTCACCCCTCCTAAACCCCTATTAGAAAGTAAATACGCCCCAAAGTAGCTTAGCCACGACATCAAGAAGACTTACCTCGCCTCAGCCTTCATCTGCAGATTAGCACAATTTATATAATTCAACCACGTACAATCATGATAATCAAACAACCATGGCACAATCACACCATCAGAACAATTCAACCACTTGGATCGTCTCAGCGATCAATCGACCTGGCCGATTACATGTCATTCTAGCAAATCAATCATTGCTCTCAATCTCAACCCTATAAGAAGGTTCAATAACCAGTGGCAATCACGGCCCCACTCGGCACGACCTACAATTAAGTGGTAGTTCACGGCCTCATTAGGCACGACCTCTCATAGGTGGTCAATCACGGCCCCATTAGGCACGACCTCTCTTAGGTGGTTCATCACGGCCCTATTAGGCACGACCTCTCTTAGGTGGTTCATCACGGCCCTATTAGGCACGACCTCTCATAGGTGGTTAATCACGGCCAATCTCCCATCAATTTCCACACTTAGGGTTTTCTAAAGAATGCTCATAAATCGCAATCACACTCAATTCGCCACAATTAATCATCAATTTCAAATTCTACTAGCACAGCAACGATCGGCACGAAATTTCGAGCAACTAGGGTCAAAATAAAGTTTTCGAGTTTTTTTTTTTTATAAATAATATTTTAATGAATTTCGGAATAAGAAATATTATTAAATAATCCAACAATTTCGAAACATTTATTTAAATCATAAATAAACTCCTTTAAGTCCCATCAAGGTTTATTTTAAAATAAATATACTTAACCATTAAACTAAACACACTTTACTTTAATTAATCCCCTTAATATAATCCATAACTAATTAAACCAATCTATCCACCTAACCTCAATCAACTTAAGCTAAACTTACTTAAGGCATCATTAACTCGCTAATCGCGAATTAGTGAGGTAAACTCACCGGAATCACTTTCCGACGAGTCTCCGGCGAAGAGCACGACGACGCCGACGACAAACCTACACGGATCAAGACCAAATGAGCACTAAAAGGGGACCAAAACGAGCTCGGAAGGAACTAGATCTTGCTGGTTTTTCCAGCATTAACCGAGCTTGAAGGGGGGCGGAACGGCGGCTGAATGGGCGGAGGAAGACCGGCGGAGGCGGCTAGGACTTGGGACGGCAGCTCACGGCGACGAGCGGCGGCGACGGGGGCTTCGGCGACGACGAACCGCGGCTGGTTTGGAGAGGCGACGGCGGTGCGGGAGGCTAGGCGGACGGAGACGACAGCGGCTTCGCGCGCGGAGGGCATGCGGCCGTGCGCGGGCGAGCGGCGACGGAGACGGCGTGCGACGGCGAAGGCGACGCGGCGAAGCGCAGCGGCGGCGCGGTCGAGCGGCGAAGGGCGGACGGAAGGGGGCGGTTTCCGCGGTTCTTTTTGCCTTTTTCCCTCCCATTCTCTCTCCTCTCAAGGTTGAAGATGATGGAGACAAAGGGGGGAAGTGACATCCCCACTTTTGGTGAGCCAATTGGCTTGTGACACTTGTCAAGCTCTCCTCAAAATTGGCCTCCACCATGACATCATCTGCTGATGTCATTCTCCACTAATTCAAATCCTCATAACATCTTCTAATAAGTCCAATTCATTTTCCGCCGGGGTCCAAGTTCTTGTACATTCAATTACTTCAATTTCCATCAATTCTCTTATAATTGAGTCCAAATTAAAGTCCACAAAAATTATCCCATGATCCTAATAAGATGTGTGCCATGGCCGAGCTTCCGACTTCTAAATTCAATCTCAAATTTTTCGGTTGAATTCAATCTGGTGCGATTTCAGCGCGCCTAATCCACTGAGTGGCTTTTAGGGAAATTTTCTTGCATCCAACCCGAGGGTGATCAGTCCCCAAGTCTGACGCGGTAAAATTCCTTAATCACCTCACTCAATAGACTAGTCCCCTCGTGAGTGGCCAACTCTGAGAGGCGAACTATATGCACAGATGAATTGCCCGACTCAATTGACTGAAAATAAACTTGAGAAAAATCGGGATGTCACAAACATTATCTTCAACCTCTAGCTTCTTGGAAAGAAGAAAGTGGAGAGAGAAGGAGGATCCGACCGGTTCCAGCAAGCTCGACACCCCCACTAATTTCGATGACGAAATTTTTATAAGAATGGAAGAGTTGTGACATCCTGAATTTCAGGTTTTGATTTCGATCGATATAGTTGGGCATTTCATCGACGCGCTTATAGTTCTTTTCCCTGAACTGATCAGTCATTAGATAACTAGTATATCAGCTGAAATCATTAAGAAATTCTAACGTATTAGACTTAAGAATTCGACTAGGAAACAATTGCTCGACCGTGCAAATCTGTAAGAGATCATTACGACACAGTAAGATCGATTAGAAATCGGAGATAGGTCGACTCGACAAAGGTATGTGATTAAATGTGAGTGATTTCACCTAATTGCACAATTCTTGTCGACCTGCATTAGACCGATTCTTCCGTCGTTTTGGTACCATGTGTCTGTATTTGAAATCTTGAGATTTCTACGATAACCGAGAGTCGCCAATGTGTCAAAGATATACTTCGTGGCTTGAAAATAATCAATCACAGGTCCAATGCACAAAAATTCCTAAAAGGTACCCGGTGGATTAGGACGCGCTAAATTCGCGCCGAATTGAAATTAACCGTGAAATTGAAATCGAATTTAGAAATTAGAAGTCCTATTATGTCACAAATCTTCTTAGGAAAATTAGATTAATTTATGGACTTTAATTGGACTCAATTGGAAGAGAATTTAACGGAATTGAAGAATTTAATGTACAAGAAGTGATGCCACGGTAAAAAAGGAAATTGCAACCATCGGAATAAGATTGTGGGAGATTGGAGATAACGGAGTATGACATCATGTGATATCATGGTGGTTGGGCCAAATTGAAGGGGATCTTGACAAGTGGATGGTATAGATTGGCCTCAAAAAGACCCATCAACATTATCTTCAACCTCTAGCTTCTTGGAAAGAGGAAAGAGGGGAGAGAAGGAGGATCCGACCAGTTCAGAAATTAGAGGTCCTATTATGTCACAAATCTTATTAGGAACATTAGATTAATTTATGAACTTTAATTAGACTCAATTGGAAGAGAATTTAAGGGAATTAAAGAATTTAATGTACAAGAAGTCATGCCACGGCGAAAAAGGAAATTGCAACAATTGGAATAAGGTTATGGGAGATTGGAGATAGTGGAGTATGACATCATGTGATGTCGTGGTGGTTGGCCGCCAAATGAAGGGGATCTTGACAAGTGGATGGTATAGATGGGCCCTCAAAAAGACCCATCAACATTATTTTCAACCTCTAAACTTCTTGGAAAGACGAAAGTGGAGAGAGAAGGAGGATCCGCCGGTTAAAGCAAGCTCGACACCCCCACTAATGTCGATGACCAAATTTTTATAAGAATGGAAGAGTTGTGACATCCTGAAATTCAGGTTTTGATTTCGATCGATATAATTGGGCATTTCATCGACACGCTTATAGTTCTTTTCCCTGAACTGATCAGTCATGGAATAACTAGTATATCAGCTGAAGCCATTAAAGAATTCTAACGTATTAGACTTAAGAATTCGATTAGGAAACGACTGCTCGACCGTGCAAATCTGCAAGAGATCATTATGACACAGTAAGATCGATTAGAAATCGGAGATAGGTCAACTCGACAAAGGTATGTGACTAATGTGGGTGATTCCACCTAATTACACAATTCTTGTCGATCGGCACTAGACCGATTTTTCCGTCGTTTTGGTACAATGTGTCTGTATTTGAAATCTTGAGATTTTTACGATAACCGAGAGTCGCCAATGTGTCGAAGATATACTTCGTGGCTTGAAAATAATCAATCACAGGTCAAATGCACAAAAATTCCTAAAAGCTACCCGGTGGATTAGGACGCACTAAATTCGTGCCGAATTGAAATTAATCGTGAAATTGACATCGAATTCAGAAATTAGAAGTCTTATTATGTCACAAATCTTATTATGAACATTAGATTAATTATGGATTTTAATTGGACTCAATTGGAAGAGAATTTAATGGAATTGAAGAATTTGGCAGAAGTCCACCACAAGTGCCATAACTTGGCAAGACGCCGACACTTAAGTCGTCATAACTTCAAAACTGATGCACACTTAAGTCGCCACTTTTTTTCGAGTGGGACACTTAAGTGCCACCTCCCGCAACCCTCGCCGGAAATCCTACGTGGCAATATTTTATTATTATTTTTTTTGCGTGCGTGGCTCGTCGGAGCTCCATCCAAATCAAAAAAATTTAAAAAAATTAAAAGTTTTAATTGTAAAAAATTTTAAAATTTTTTAAAAAAGAAAATTTTAAAATTTTTAATTTTAAAAAATTAAAAAAAAATTAAAAAATAAGAAAATTTTAAAAATTTTAATTTTAAAACATTTTAAAAATTTTAAAAAATAAGAAAATTTTAAAAATTTTAATTTTAAAAATTTTAAAATTTTTAAAAAATAAGAAAATTTTAAAAACTTTAATTTTAAAAAATTAAAAAAATTTAAAAATTTTAATTTTAAAAAATTAAAAAAAAAAATTTATAAAATAAGAAAATTTTAAAAATTTTAATTTTAAAAAATTTTAAAATTTTTTAAAAAAAATAAGAAAATTAAAAAAAGGGGGGAGGCGGCGGTGGTGGAGGTGGCGGCGGTGAGGGAGCCGGCGACGGCGGCAAGGGAGCCGCCCCGTTCGGCCTCCCACCCCCCTTTTTATAATTTTAATTTTTTAAAATTTTTCTTAATTTTTAAAAAATTTTAAAATTTTCTTAATTTTTAAAAAATTTTAAAATTTTCTTAATTTTTAAAAAATTTTAAAATTTTCTTAATTTTTAAAAAAAAATTTAGAATTTTCTTAATTTTTTTAAAATTTTTTAAAATTTTCTTAATTTTTTAAAATTTTCTTAATTTTTAAAACTTTTTAAAATTTTTAAAATTTTCTTAATTTTTAAAATTTTTTAAAATTTTCTTATTTTTTAAATTTTTTAAATTTTTCTTAATTTTTAAAATTTTTAAAATTTTTCTTAATTTTTTTAAATTTTTAAAATTTTTCTTATTTTTTTAAATTTTTTGAATATTTTAAATCTAATTTAATTAATTTATATACTATTATTTACACGTAGACGCGAAACGGCGTCGTTTTTGCATTTTCTCCGCCACGTCGCGCGCAAAACGACGCCGTTTTGGACCGAGCTCACGGAAAGTCGCAACGTCGCCCATTTGGCCGGATTTTCGCCGGAGTGGCACTTAAGTGTCCCATTTTACTCCGATGATGGCACTTAAGTGTACCATTTTAAAGTTATGGCACTTAAGTGTCCCGGCGTGCCAAATTATGGCACTCCAGGTGTCCCGCACTCTGAAGAATTTAATGTACAAGAAGTCATGCCACGGTAGAAAAGGAAATTGCAACCATTGGAATAAGATTGTGAGAGATTGGAGATAATGGAGTATGATATCATGTGATGTCATGGTGGTTGGGCCAAATTGAAGGGGATCTTGACAAGTGGATGGTATAGATTGGCCCTCAAAAAGCACCCATCAACATTATCTTCAACCTCTAACTTCTTGGAAAGTGGAAAGAGGGGAGAGAAGGAGGATCCGACCGATTCAGAAATTAGAAGTCCTATTATGTCACAAATCTTATTAGGAAGATTAGATTAATTTATAGACTTTAATTGGACTCGATTGGAAGATAATTTAATGGAATTGATGAATTTAATGTAAAAAAAAACATGTCACGGCAGAAAAGGAAATTGCAACCATCGGTATAAGGTTGTGAGAGATTGGAAATAGTGGAGTATGACATCATGTGATGTCATGGTGGTTGGGCCAAATTGAAGGGGATCTTGACAAGTGGATGGTATAGATTGGCTCAAAAAGACCCATCAACATTATCTTCAACTCTAAGCTTCTTGGAAAGAGGAAAAGGGGAGAGAGAAGGAGGATCCGACCTGGTTCGAAATTAGAAGTCCTATTATGTCACAAATCTCATTAGGAACATTAGATTAATTTATGGACTTTAATTAGACTCAATTGGAAGAGAATTTAATGGAATTGAAGAATTTAATGTAAAAGAAGTCATGCCACGGCGGAAACGGAAATTGCAACCATTGAAATAAGGTTGTGGGAGATCATTACGACACCGTAAGATCGATTAGAAATCGGAGATAGGTCGACTCGACAAAGGTATGTGATTAAATGTGGGTGATTCCACCTAACCGCACAATTTCGTCGATCGGCGGCACTAGATCGATTCTTCCGTCGTTTTGGTACCATGTGTGTATTTGAAATCTTGAGATTTCTACGATAACCGAGAGGCGCCATTGTGTCAAAGATATACTTCGTGGCTTGAAAATAATCAATCACAGGACCAATGCACAAGAATTCCTAAAAGCTACCCGGTGGATTAGGACGCGCTAAATTCGCGACGAATTGAAATTAACCGTGAAATTGAAATTGAATTCAGAAATTAGAAGTCATATTATGTCACAAATCTTAATATGAACATTAGATTAATTTATGGACTTTAATTGGACTCAATTGGAAGAGAATTTAATGGAATTGAAGAATTTAATGTACAAGAAGTCATGCCACAACGGAAAAGGAAATTGTAACCATTGGAATAAGGTTGTGGGAGATTGGAGATAGTGGAGTATGATATCATGTGATGTCATGGTGGTTGGGCCAAATTGAAGAGGATCTTGACAAGTGAATGGTATAGATTGGCCCTCAAAAAGCACCCATCAACATTATCTTCAACATCTAGCTTCTTGGAAAGAGGAAAGAGGGGAGAGACGGAGGATCCGACCGGTTCAGAAATTAGAAGTCCTATTATGTCACAAATCTTATTAGGAACATTAGATTAATTTATGACTTTAATTGGACTCGGTGGAAGAGAATTTAATGGAATTGGAGAGTTTAATGTACAAGAAGTCATGCCACGGCGGAAAAGGAAATTGCAACCATTGGAATAAGGTTGTGGGAGATTGGAGATAGTGGAGTATGAGATCATGTGATGTCGTGGTGGTTGGGCCAAAGTGAAGGGGATCTTGACAAGTGGATGATATAGACGCCCTCAAAAAGACCCATCAACATTATCTTCAACCTCCAAAGCTTCTTGGAAAGAAGAAAGTGGAGAGAAAATGAGGATCCGACCGGTTCCAGCAAGCTCGACACCGCCACTAATTTCGATGACGAAATTTTTATAAGAATGGAAGAGTTGTGATATCCTGAATTTTAGGTTTTGATTTCGATCGATATAGTTGGGCATTTCATCGACGCTCTTATAGTTCTTTTCCCTGAACTGATCAATCATGGGATAACTAGTATATCAGGTGAAGCCATTAAAGAATTCTAACATATTAGACTTAAGAATTCGACTAGGAAACGACTGCTCGACCGTGCAAATCTGCAAGAGATCATTACGACACAATAAGATCGATTAGAAATCGAAGATAGGTCGACTCGACAAAGGTATGTGATTAAATGTGGGTGATTCCACCTAATTGCACAATTCTTGTCGATCGGCACTAGACCGATTCTTCCGTCGTTTTGGTACCATGTGTCTGTATTTCAAATCAAGAGATTTCTACGATAACCGAGAGTCGCTAATGTGTTGAAGATATACTCAGTGGCTTGAAAATAATCAATCACGGGTCAAATGCAGAAAAATTCCTAAAAGCTACCCGGTGGATTAGGACGCGCTAAATTCTCGCCGAATTGAAATTAATCGTGAAATTGAAATCGAATTCAGAAATTAGAAGTCTTATTATGTCACAAATTTTATTATGAACATTAGATTAATTTATGGACTTTAATTGGACTCAATTGGAAGAGAATTTAATGGAATTGAAGAGTTTAATGTACAAGAAGTCATGCCACGGCGAAAAAGGAAATTGCAACCATTGGAAGAAGGTTGTGGGAGATTGGAGATAGTAGAGTATGACATCATGTGATATCATGGTGGTTGGGCCAAATTGAAGGGGATCTTGACAAGTGGATGATATAGATTGGCCCCAAAAAGACCCATCAACATTATCTTCAACCTCAGATTCTTGGAAAGAGGAAAAGACGGGAGAAGCGAGGATCCGACCGGTTCGAAATTAGAAGTCCTATTATGTCACAAATCCTATTAGGAAGATTAGATTAATTTATGGACTTTAATTGGACTCAATTGGAAGAGAATTTAATGGAATTGAAGAATTTAATGTAAAGGAAGTCATGCCACGGCAGAAAAAGAAATTGCAACCATCAGAATAAGGTTATGGGAGATTGGAGATAGTGGAGTATGACATCATCATGGTGGTTGGGCCAAATTGAAGGGAATCTTGACAAGTGGATTATATAGATTGGCCCTCAAAAAGCACCCATCAACATTATCTTCAACCTCTAGCTTCTTGGAAAGAGGAAAGAGGGGAGAGACGGAGGATCCAACCGGTTCAAAAATTAGAAGTCCTATTATGTCACAAATCTTATTAGGAATATTAGATAAATTTATGGATTTTAATTGGACTCAATTGGAAGAGAATTTAATGGAATTGAAGAATTTAATGTACAAGAAGTCATGCCACGGCAGAAACGGAAATTGCAACAATTGGAATAAGGTTGTGGGAGATTGGAGATAGTGGAGTATGACATCATGTGATGTCATGGTGGTTGGGCCAAATTGATGGGGATCTTGACAAGTGAATGGTATAGATTGGCCCTCAAAAAGCACCCATCAACATTATCTTCAACCTCTAGCTTCTTGGAAAGAAGAAAGTGGAGAGAGAAGGAGGATCCGACCGGTTCCAGCAAGTTCGACACCCCCACTCGACACCCCCACTAATTTCGATGACGAAATTTTTATAGGAATGGAAGAGTTGTGACATCCTGAATTTCAAGTTTTGATTTCGATCGATATAGTTGGGCATTTCATCGACGCGCTTATAGTTCTTTTCCCTGAACTGATCAGTCATGGGATAACTAGTATATCAGCTGAAGCCATTAAGGAATTCTAACGTATTAGACTTAAGAATTCCACTAGGAAACGACTACTCAACCGTGCAAATCTGCAAGAGATCATTACGATACAATAAGATCGATTAGAAATCGGAGATAGGTCGACTCGACAAAGGTATGTGATTAAATGTGGGTGATTCCACCTAATTGCACAATTCTTGTCGATCGGCACTAGACCGATTCTTCTGTCGTTTTGGTACCATGTGTCTGTATTTGAAATCTTGAGATTTCTACGATAACCGAGAGGCGCCATTGTGTCGAAGATATATTTCGTGGCTTGAAAATAATCAATCACAGGACCAATGCACAAGAATTCCTAAAAGCTACCCGGTGGATTAGGACGCGCTAAATTCGCGACGAATTGAAATTAACCGTGAAATTGAAATCGAATTCAGAAACTAGAAGTCCTATTATGTCACAAATCTTAATATGAACATTAGATTAATTTATGGACTTTAATTGGTCTCAATTGGAAGAGAATTTAATGGAATTGAAGAATTTAATGTACAAAAAGTCATGTCACAGCGGAAAAGGAAATTGCAACTATTGGAATAAGGTTGTGAGAGATTGGAGATAGTGGAGTATGATATCATGTGATATCATGGTGGTTGGGCCAAATTGAAGGGGATCTTGACAAGTGAATGGTATAGATTGGCCCTCAAAAAGCACCCATCAACATTATCTTCAACCTCTTGCTTCTTAGAAAGAGGAAAGAGGGGAGAGACGGAGGATCCGACCGGTTGAGAAATTAGAAGTCCTATTATGTCACAAATCTTATGAGGAACATTAGATTAATTTATGGACTTTAATTGGACTCAATTGGAAGAGAATTTAATGGAATTGAAGAGTTTAATGTACAAGAAGTCATGCCACGACGGAGACTAGGGAATAATTATCCTTAGGATTGTTGGAAAAATATAAGGATATATAAAATAATATTAATTACTAGAAATACACTACAAAAAATTAGAAAATAAAAGGAAATTTCTGAGATGCGCAAGCACTATCCTTAAAGATAATTCCGCTCATCAGAGTACAAAATTCGGTGCGTAAGGCTTCAGTGGCTATCCTCCCAAGATACAACAAACTTTCATCTATACTCCGCACTAAATATTAGAAGAAAACATAACAACTTTTTATGTATAACCCAGCAAAAAAAGAGGAAATGTATGAGAACATATTGTATGTTCAAAAATTGTGGTTTGAAGTTTAATTTATATTTAAACAAGAAAAAAAAAGAGAGCTGTTAGGAGATTGTCATAAATCAATTGGTAATTAAAAAAAATGACCGTTATAAAATAATGAAGAGTTTATAAAGTAATAAATCAAAAGTTATAAAGACGTTAGAAGACTGTTATACTGTCATTAGAAAGCCGATATATAGCCGTTACAAAAATGATAACTTTCATGACGATCATAATTTCTAAATATTTCAAAACTTGAAATATCCAACACATGTAAGATAATATAATCAGATCAATGTCAGCGCAGTCACGGTAGCTTCAACAACACGAAATGGTGACGTTTGCTGGTCGTGGGATGCGCATGCAAGAGTGACGAGGGTTGAAGAAGAAGCTTAAAGTTTTAAAGTGAGTTAGGAAGTCTAATGCACACTCAGAGAGGCAGGAGAATACGTGAAGAAACCAAGAAGGTGGGTACAAGCCAATCTCCAGAATTTATTTATTTCTCATGGATGCTGCAAAGCAAAAGTCGAATATTCCGCAACGGTTTGGAGGCTAAAGCTAATTACAGAAATTCGCCTCACGTATCAACAAGTGAACATAAAATTAAATCATTTTTTTCTGAAAAAAATTATGTAAAGCTTCTCAATTTTCTAATTTCTTTTGTTGCGTCTCAAGCAAAATCCTAACGTGCGTCGAAGCCCTAAGATATTTTAGTTTGCAATCTGAAGAGAGACAGATTTTGGAGTCGGAGAGTTCAGGCTAATAGGCACACTTCTTGGCTCCGATCACCCGGCCCAGGAAGAGAGAGCTCCCACCAAAGAATGTCAAGACTACTTGAATATTGTTAAGCTTAGTCCCACTCATAAATGATATTGTCCGCTTTGGGCCGAAAGCTACAACATTTTGTTCTTCTGGGCTTCATTCGATAAATGTCCCATTACAAGTTAGAACAAATATCATCACATATAGGACACTTCACCTCACTACACTCAAGCGATGTGGGATTCGGTTCATTCTCTAAGCTTAGTCCCGCTCATAAATGATATTGTCCGCTGTCCACTTTGGGCTGAAAGCTACAAAGTTTTGTTCCTCTAGGCTTCGTTCAATAAATGTCCCATTACAAGTTAGAACAAATGTCATCACATATAGGACACTTCACCTCACTACACTCAAGCGATGTGGGATTCTATCTCAGTCCTCTCTTGCTCCGGCGATTACTCCTGCTCTTATCGGACTAGGTCATTATATATGTATATGTCCACACAGCTCATTGCTCAAGAAAGACAAATGCGATCACATATAAGGCACTTCACCTCATCACACTCAAGTAATGTGAGATTCAGTTCATTCTTGCCCCCATCACTATCCTAGAGTCAAAACTACACTCTATCCCAATCCTTTTTGGCTCCGACAATTACTCCTGCTCTTGTTGGATGAGGTTGTTATATATGTATATGTCCAAATAGCTCATTGCTCAAGAAAAACTAATACTATAGTAGTTTGAGTTCTCAAAACCCAATGTTGGAAAACCTTTTCCCGCCATTAGGTCTCAAATTCCCTCAGACCCTTTGAGATTTATTATGCTCCGAAGCTAATCTCCTGTATTCCCATAATATCAGTTAATGAAATGCAAAAACTTTCCCATGTTCAAATTAATCATCTACTCAAAAAAAGAAATTATGAAAGCATTCTCCTTTTTACTTTCTTGAAATGTCATGACATCTTTACGTTATGATGGTAGATTTTCAATACGGTAAAATTCGAAATTATACTCTGTTTATTTTACAAAAAATGTGACATTTCTAGAAAATGACAATATTTTTCGATTTTAGCTTAAACCTGAAAATGAACTAAAAAATATTTTCCACAATTTGGTGCAAAAAATCTAATTTGATTATCTTGGGGGAATGACCAAAAAATTTGATTTTTTTTTCATTTTCTTTCTTTCCTTTAATTTTTCCTTCTTCCTCAACCGACTTCTGGCCATAGCAATGACCGGTAATTGGCCTAGGGCAAGGCTCCACCTCACCAAGATACGCATTTAACAAGTCTTCAGTATATGCACCATGTAGAAATTTATTTACATAAATAACTAATCAATAATGAAAAACAGATCCATATATGATTGTAAAACACCAAGATCAATAAATACAGCGGAATTAAAGCATACATATTTGAGCCATTGCTTCACTTGTAGAAAAGTAGATCACTCTGATAATCATGGATCTATCGGAATGCCAGATCTTCCTCTCTATGACCTATTTCGATATAGCAGCTTTTAAAGGGATTAAAGCAACTGATAGGTATAACCTACGCTTTTATAGGCTAGAAAGGGGACCTAACAAACCCTAATCAATAGTGTGTCAACTAAGCCCTTCCTATTACGGGTTTCAGTTAAATACAATTGCCTACACTTTGCTGCTCAACTAAACCCGTTATCAATAAATGCCAATACCCAATTCAATCAGATCACTTTAGGGTTCAACAAATATTGGAATATCCATTAACCCGATTATTTAAAATAGAAAATTAATTAATTAATGTAAACCCATATTATAAGAAATTTCCAACATTCTCCCACTTCGGCTACATTAATTAACTTATTTTATTTTGAAAATGATTTTATATTTGAAAAAGACACTATCAGGTTAATAACTGAAATTTTTGTTTTATGTGGTCACAACTTTTAAAAAATAATATTCCAACAATAGCATCTCAATACCAATCCAATCCTATATAACCTCAGCATAGGATTATGGAGATCAATGTGTTAAGAAAATGCCACAACACAAAACCTTCCATAATCACATATAATAAGTATTATATTTTCATGGATCATAGGCCTAGTAGTGTAGTAAGAAATAGTGCCAACATGTGATCAAAATATACATTATTTCTTATTAGTCCTCAATGTAATTTCTCAACGACATAAAATTGCATTAACGCAATTTCTAAACAACATGAAATTGCATGACTATGTCACAATCCAACATGAGATCTCATAATCAGTGACATCTAGTCATCTTTAAACTAAAATTTGTTTAAAGATACTATTTTATACTTTCATTTCTCAGTCAACAGGAGAAAGAATAACAATGGAATCAATAATAACAATTATTAAAATAAATGCTTTAATAAATATCATAAAAGCATTATCAGTCTGCATATAACTATAATATCTAGAAATACAAATTTGTATAACTCCCACTAACAAAAGAAATCAAAAGAATCTAAGACATCCATATTCTTTACATGTTCTTTAAGTAAAATGGGTCGTAAGCCTTTTTATTAGAGGATCAGCTAACATGGACTCAGTTCTAATATTCTCAATCACAATGTCTCCCTTTTTGACCAAGTCCTTACCAGTATAATATTTGATCCAATTAACATTTCAACCGTGACAATTAGTACATTATAAACTCCCATTTGGGTAGAGTGTATAATGCACAATTAGTTTTCACAGCATGAAGTTTATAAAGTAACAATAAAGAGAATTACATATAATTGTCAATGATCCATCCCTTTGAGCAGACAAATCATTTAAATTATACATCTCCATGATATCAATATATAGAGATGATAAAAGAGAATTACATATAATCTTCAAGGATCAATCCCCTTCGGGCAGACAAATCCTTTAAACTATATATATCTCTATTATCTCAACATAGAGGGGAATTACACATAACTCTAAAAAATTTATTCCCTTTAGGCAGATAAACCTTTTGAGCCACACATCCCCATCATTCATCTCTAATATATCAATATAGAGGGGAATTACATATAACTTTAAAAAAAATTATCCCCTTTAGACAGATAAATCTTTTTGAGTCATGCATCCCCATTTTTTAATTTTGGAATTTATCTTCATGCAATTTTCAAATTAATATACACAATAACCCCCTTTAGGTAAGTAATTGTATATATTAATTTTTATTAATAGGAAACTCCAAAAAATTTATGCCAAAAATTCATCTAACAATATGAAGCACTTTACAACATGTGCTTCCCAAGATCGTATTGCATTTATCAAACAACAATTTTTGTCACAATTTTTTAAAATTATTATTTTATTATTATTTTAATATTTCGAACTCATGGAAAATCAAGAATGGATAAGAATGGTTACTAGAATTAAAGGGAGCCAAAAATTTCGTAGCTATCAGTAATCATTACATCAAAAAATCATGAGGACAATCTTTATCTCATACTTCCTCACTATCAACCCTTGGTTGGCATGTTTAAATTTGGCATCTTTTAAATTTGGGAAATTCTGTAGTCATGCAATAACTCAATCTCCACATATTTGACACAATCATATCATCTGAATTTAGAAGTATCCTTCATGCATGTTAGCATGAAACCCACAAGAGATGAAGCAAAATCTCTGTAAAGAGAACTTCCAAACCTCAATCCTATTAAGCCAGTCCACTCCGATGACTCGTGGTAAAATCACACAAGAAGACATGAAGGGTCCATTTGGTTCACCAGAATTTTCAGTAATGTTGAATAATTCGTATTTTGACACTATAGTCCTCCGTTAGTCACCAGTCCAAATCTGAAAAAAAAAATACTGTAACCTCGAACAAAGCCAACATTTAAATTTTCTATGGTCCTTTTGCTCTTCTACTTCATAAAAATTCTCTAAAAGTGTTATGAGATTCACCAACCCTATTAATCAAACCACATCTCCTTTTTTTTTCTTTAGTGTAAATCACTTCTCTACTTAATTGTACCCATCAAGTTAAAAGGGAGACAAAACTTCGAAATTCCTAAAATTATTATCAGAAGGATAGCATCTATCTGAAAACCTAAAATTTTCATAGCCTCCAACTGACAATTCACAGCTTGTCCTGTGGGATTATGGGCTTGCGGACAAGCAGAAAAAGAGGTCAAAATCAGTATGTCGCAATCCGGCGACATGACAAAAAACAAGCTCATCTCTCAAAGATGCTAAAGAGCTCCCAAAGATCAAACCGTTTCAATACCATGTTATCAATTCCCGAAGCACTCCACATTCAAAAATCCCGAAGGTCAAACCTCTTAGAAAGGAAATTCTCGAAAACCGAAGCGTACATACAATCAGCACGACTCATGTCACCAAATCCAAAACCACCTCTTCTATTCCACAGGAAACGAAACGAGAAAATTCCAATCAACCACACTATCTGGCTAGACACCAAATTCTAGAACTTTTTCCATGTATAAACCCTAAAATTTAAAATTTAAAATTCTCACTCAATTCTCAATGAAATTATGCAAATTATATATGGTTGGAAAGATCTCGACATGTAGAACAACCTATGGTTTCAGGATCAATCAAGCAAAATATCCACACGAAAAAATAATGTCCATATTCAGCTCAAAGAGGAGGATTTCAAATTTGTCTATAAAAAAATATTTTGGTTCTACAATCATATATGATCGGCTCTGATACCACATGTAAGAAATTTATTCACATAAATAACTAATCAATAATGAAAAACGGATCCATATATGATTGTAAAATATCGAGATCAATAAATACAATGGAATTAAAGCGTACATGTTTGAGCCATTGCTTCACTTGCAAAAAAGTAGATCACTCTGATAATTAGGGATTTATCGGAATGCCAAATCTTCCTCTCTATGACCTATTTCGATATAGCAGCTTTTAAAAGGATTAAAGCAACTGATAAGTATAACCTACCATTTTATAAGCTAGAGAGGGGACCTAGCAAACCCTAATCAACAGCGTATCAACTGGACCCTTTTCATTACGAGCTTCAGTTAAACACAATTGCTTGTACTTTGCTAGACCCGTTATCAATAGATGCCAATACCCAATTCAATCGGATCACTTTAGGGTTCAACAAATATTGGAATATCCATTAACCCGATTATTTAAAATAGAAAATTAATTAATTAATGTAAACTCATATTATAAGAAATTTCCAACACACCAAGCAATCACCTCAAATCAAAATGCAAGGCGGCCGTATCGCTGGCAATCCTTAGCATATCGAACTCGATAGCCTCCTCCTTGATCTTGCTTGATTCATGCCCTGCAATAGCCTCAAAGTCGAGCCCGAACCTCCAACAACGCTCGCCTGATCACCATAGCTAGCGCCGTCACTGATCTTCTTGTAGATGAGTTTGAGCGAGAAGAGCTTGAAGGCGCGCTCGAGGACGGGCTCCACGATCTTGCCGTAGGCGGAGTCAAGGGCAAGGATCAGGGGCTGGAAGACGAGATCAATGTCAAAGAGGGAGAGGTCGAGTAGGGGAGAGGAAGGATCGGCCAGGGCGAGGGCAAGACCAACAAGGAAGGCAAAGGGGATGGCCTGAAGCTGGTCAAGGGCAAATTTGTAGGCAAAACGACGTGGGAATGCAGTAAAGAGGAGAAGGGAAAAATGATTTCCTCTTTTTGAAAAGTGAGAATTATTTTCCCCACTTTTGAAGGTGTTTATCTCATTGATTGAAAATATTTTCTTTAATTAGCTTATTTTCTGTGAACTCAAGGTTTGAAAATCCGATAAACTTTTTCCGGAAGTTGTTTTTCGTTTAGAAGTTCATAGGACGATGTATAAGATTAGAAAGCAGAATATGCCTTTGGTAAGGCGTAATAGAGCTTTGAGTTAAGAACTTGCATTTATTTAAAAGACTATTGTCTAACCAAGTAGCTTAAACTTTTTTTCCGGAAGTTGTTTTTCGTTTAGAGTATGAGTATTTAATGAAACCTCGCTCTAGTCACGTTGCTCGAGCCCGCTCAGGACATTAACAGCAGAGAAGATGAAATGAAAAAGACTAGATTACGACTATGTATAAAAAGAATCGGGCTCTGGTGGGTCGAATTGGATCTTTAATGCATTACATAGGCCCATCCTACTTAAAAGGGCAAATACAGCGTTATCAATCCGGGAGGATTAGACTCAAAATTAGTTTAAGGCAGCCCAAATGATTGATGGGCTTATTGAGCCCATCCAGTTACCATGCGTAACGCACACAATTTTGCTGAGGACTATGCTTTCCTCCATCTCTAATTGAAGGAAATTTCGTCTAACCATGTCTTCGATTGGTAAATTATAGGTAAATGGGCATCATTTAGATTGAAACTGAACTAAAAGTAAAAGCGGGTGGCATCCCTATTCATAGTTTTTGGATCAGAGGTACGGTTGGAGAAAATTTCCTCTAACTAGCGATGGAGGAAAACATTGTCCTGAGCAAAATGAATACTTTCGTCAAGCAAAGCATGATCCATGAAGGACAATAGTACAAATTTATGAATAATCCTAGATAATTTATAGATTACATAGTTGACATCCATAGTACGAATTTGTAATAAAGAACCCATCTTCTAAGAAATAAACTTGTCCATGCAAATTGGTAGAGAAATAAGAGAAGTTCATCATTGTATTCATCAGAATTCAAAAATCCCAAAGCTTGTCGTTCAGGTTCAATTAAAAACTTGGATTGAATCATATATAATTATTTTGTTTCCCTATCAATGTAGCATTTCAAAGGCGATCCGTTATTAATGTCTGCCCTAAAATAATGTGTTCAAGTGGATCCAAGACTTAAGAAAAGACAAAACTTCATGATTGTGATGAGATCTCATTCCCCATGGTAGGACCATTCGAAAAATTGGAGGAACTTTACACCCATTTAGCTGCTTATACTATTGCTTCGTTTTGGGCCAGCTTTGTTAGGTAAAAGATACTCCAAACGACAGAGCCCACCAATTCAAAACCCACTAAAGTTCCAAATCCTAAATCGGTGGACGAAGCAAGCTTAGATCGAGGCATCGATTCCTCCAGGAACGGCAGAAAGCGAAAGCGAACCTACCATGCAATGCCCAGAGAAATGATCGCTATTGTGGGTCATTCCAAGAACACCAAGATTCTGTCTTGTTGCCTGTTGGGTATTTCTTTCCGTGCAGGTGCATGGATCGTTAGTGGCTGCAATGAGATTGTTTGTGAATGGCCAGAAAAGACAGGGAGGACTCGACTCCAAAAAGAACAAGACAGCCTTCATTGTCTTGCTTTTCCTGTTTGGATGTTTCTTGCAAAGAGTGTCTCAAACTCGAGTTCTGTCGGTTCTACTGATTTGGCGCAATGTCGATCGGACAAGAGATCAAATTTGAGGAGGGACACGTTCACGTATTGTATTACTCTTCAAATTATTGGCATGTCAAGCAGTTGGCTAAAGGATCTAGGCTAAGCATATTACCGACTTGTCATTACTTCATCAAAATGAAAAGTTTAGAAATGTTAACACAAACATAATTGTCAAAACTCTCTCTCTCTCTCTCTCTCTCTCTCTCTCTCTCTCTCTCTCTGCCCCGCCATCAAAGAACTATTGGGCACCCGGGCATCACTCGCTTGCTGATCTTTCTGTATCCGTGTCTGTGCGATGTGCAGCAAGCTCAATGCATGCCTCCATGCTAGCGTTTTGCAACCATTGCACCGTTTGTTTGCTTGGAAGAGGTCATAGGGCTCAGAGATTCTAGGCTTAGTAGACCATTCGGGTCATGGAGAGGAGGGGGGAGGAGGCGCAGCAACAAGCCAATTGAACACAATATGCCAAAAATGAAAAAGAATGAATTTACATAATTCAATGGAGGTGACCTTCTTTCAAGGCATTGCAAGCCAAAATTTTCCTAACCAAGGCATACCCATGCGACGTTATATGAATCAGAACGACATGCCAACCTTCTTTTAATAGATCACTTTGAATAAAAGTTTGGCAAATCACTTCATCATTATTGACCATGCCACACCCTAGTCGACTTGAGAATCGAGTCTCTAGAGTGAGACACACTAATCTTTTCAATATAACAGCTAGTCTCGACTTGTTGTGTCCATCATTGGGAGAGTAGTGTCAGTTTTTGAATAATTTGTGCATGGATGAGCAACCTCGACTAAGATCCTCCAAGATGATGATAATCATCCCCAATCTAAATTCTTAGTACAAATACCCCGACGTTACTCCCACAACTCGATTGTATTGACCCTTCTACATTTCTCACACTTCGCCCTACCGCTTTTCAGCCTACATGAATACGAGAAAAATCGCACCTAACATTCTCCCCCACTTGATTCCCGCGGCACACTCTTTGCGTGCTATACTGTTACTTTTCCTTGTGTTTCTCGAGGATCGTCACTTCTCCCTAGGGACCTACATAAATGTCTAGGATCGTCACTTCTCCCTAGGGACTTACATAAATGTCAAACCCTTGTCCAACAAAACACGCCTCTTCACTTCATTGTTTATTTCTCTTTATTAATGTTGTTTGCAAATCTCCAATCACTTATACTTCACTTGGTAAGTGTGGCACTGAAAGCCAACTGTGCTCCCTCGATACTTTCTATTACCTACTAGGCTTTTCCAAGATCGTAGCAGACTAGCGGAGGTTTTCGCTTTTGATTGGAAACGCAGTAATCGATCTTCTCATGGCATCAGCCCATAAAGTGTGGTGTGGGAAACCTACTCTTATACTAATTATCAAGTGTTGAAACTTACTTAGCTGAAGATAAGCTCGTGCAAAGCCTGATGAGTCAAGACATCAGGTTAGCTTTCTTTCGATAAGTTGTCTCCAAGAACAGTTAGGCGAATCACATCATCAAATACCTTAACACCAAGAGTGGTTTTAGGCTATTGGGAGCATCAAGAGGAACATCAACTCTAGACCAATTTGTGCACAAGTAACCAATCTCTCTTTCGAGATCCTCCAAAATGATAATCGTCCTTTCTAAAATTACCAGCACAAATACTTGGAGCACTCCCACTACCTTGTTCTACCGATCCTTTTACATCTTTCACATTCACACTCTGCATCCATGACACGAAACCTCACTTTTCAGCCTACATAGATATGGGAGAATACGCATTGCACAAGAGAGCGGTACAAGATATCATTATAGATATTACAAACTACTTTCAAATCACTAAAGTGCTCTCCTGTTTCTTTAGCCCTAATTACACGCATAGGTTCCCACATTAGCACTCCCTAGGATCTCATGAAATCTATGAACAAGCTAACAAGCTAATCACTAATCACTTTATTAGGTCTGATCCAACATGCCAACAAAGAAGTCTAGAACACCCGAAAGACCTAATCCGGACAGCGCCCCGTCAGGGCTAGTGCCCGCCCTACACAGAGCTCGCCAGGGCAATCCTAGTCTTCATCTGGGCGCTCGGGTTCGATCCTCCGGGTGCCCCCTCCTCTTCAGGATTCCGCATGCACACAAGCGGCACACACATTCGAGTCAGGTCCTTCCAAAAACGGGGTCAAATTCGAGACATACGAGCAAGAACACTTATGGGGGGCAATGCACAGGACTAGTTCAAAAGCCAAATGGCTGTCAATCACAATTCTTTACCCAACATCGATCGCTTTGCGTCCATCTACTCGTCCAGAGAGTCCAGGGCACATGCAGGCACCAAGTTGAATTCAAAAATGGACAAAAGGAAAAGGAAAACAAAAGGCAAAAGAAGAAAGTAAAAAGCCTCATATCACATACAAATGAATAATCAACCTCTACATGGAGTTACCCATTCAATAATAACATTTACAGAGCAATGGAGAGAGAGAGAGGGGGGAGTGTGTGGTGGTTTTTAGGGATTATGTATTTCGGTGGAAATGTGGTCCAAGATGCATCACCATCAATCGCCGCACGACTTCTTCCGTGTCTTCCCTTTCGTCATGTGAGAAGCTTTTACACGTCGAGTTAAGAAACAACTCGCACACGAAGCTGCTGCGAAATCCAAAGAGCTCAAAAATCCTATCGCTCACCAACCGTGAGGCACTTTTGTTCTCTTCTTCATTCCTTCCTATCTGTATCCAGCACGTGAACACCACCCACAGAACCTGAGGCTGAGAGAGAGAGAGGTCTCTTTTTCGAAATGATTTCTCGAACGAATTTCCTTTTTTTTTTTTTTTTTTTTTTTTTGAGAGGGAGGGGAGGGGTGAAGGGATTTATAGCAAAGTGTGGCCCTGAACTCTGATCGGCAAGCCTTTAGGGAAGTCGACGAATGGGAAGGCGAAGGCCTCGTCGGGCTCGGCTAGCTCCCAGCTGAAGTTGAGTACCAGATGGTGGATGAAAACCGCCATCTCGAGCTTAGCCAGCTCGGATCCCGCGCAGAGCCGCGGTCCTCCGCCGAATGGCAAGAAATAATTTGCATTTGGGCACGTTGAAGAAGACGCCGAAGTTGAAGACGACGACTGTCCTCGAGGGTTAGAAGCGCATTTGTTCTGCATAATCAAAGCCAAAGCATATTTACAATGAAGTACATTATAAAAACAAGGGAGAATATCTACATCTTTTGTCCTAATAACCTCGGAGCCCTAGTCTTAACACATAAGACTTCCTTAAAACGTGCAAGAGAGAGACAGTACAAGTAGTATTAAACATAAGACGCGTAAAAACTAACAAGCAATAACGAGGTTATCACAGCAGGAACATCACATAGGTCGTGTGCACATCAATTACGGACCCACCTATTAAGGGTGCTTAAACCTAACGGCCCTTATTCATCGGATGCACTTGCACCTAAGAATCGCGGTAGGATCTTAGTGTTTTCTTCCCCCCAACTTCAGCAAGTTACTAAAAAGAAGCTAAAGAAAACAGCCCAAATGCAAAATGCAGACAAGCAGATTGCTCGTGGCATGTAAAAAAGAAACGTAAACATGGGAAAGAAAATAACCAGTTCGAACCAGACATGTCCATAGGATTCAATTGGCCGCATATTATAAATATGCAGGTTTTTCGTTCTCCCTTTTTCGTACCGTGCTTTTGGACAGCTGGTGGGAGACCAATTCATGTCGAAATGGTCCATCCACACTTATTGTCAATCGAGTACTTCGTCTTTTATCCGTGCCAGGATTCTCAAAATTCTCATGATGGCCAAGGAAGTCCCCCCACGGTTTTAAACTCCGTGAAACACGGGTGCTACGTTAATTCATGCAAGCTTATACATCGTAAGCAACGAGCGATTAAACAATATGCATGAATTCCTAAAGTTCACCAATCCCTCCGTCTGAAGTCTAGATTTGACCTCTTCTTATGAAGGAAAAGAACGGCAACTCATGAACGTGAAGGAATCTCTGACCGTAATGGGTTGCAAATAGAAAACAGTTTGCCAACGCATGAAACCCAAGATCCGAAGGGAAATGAATTGAGGACGGCTGAAGAAGGTGCAACCAACCGGGAGGTGGGTCGATCATTGTGGACAATGATTCGTGCCATCACCCGGGATTTACGACTTAAACAAAATATAGATCTAATTCACCATCGAATTGAAACGGGTCAAATCGTATCTCTTCCAATCATGGTCATGTGGTAGTCACTCATAATACCTCTAGCAGATGACATTTATCCATATGAAACGAAGGGTTGGGATCAACTCACGTCGAGGCTAGGTCCAACCAAGGCATCTCCTAATGAAATATCTATCATATCCCAACTTAGGCAGCCCTAAGAAATTGGCTTACTATCCATCAATCAATTTCCCGATAGGAAAAAGAGTAGGGCAAAAAAAAAAAAAAAAAAAAAAAAATCTAACCTCAATTCACATTTAAAAAAAAAAAACACAAAAAAGCTAGATGTCGTTCAAAAAATCTCTTAGTCAATTTAAAATCCGACATCGTCATCTATTCATCCATCTAAATCGACCGGCATGACAGAACTCTTATCCCTTCAGATGGAATAGAATTTCCTACAATAATTGACAGGGTATGGATGTATCGATCGATTCGATTAGACGAGACAAAAGAAAGAAACCTAGAAATTTCTCCATCTGTGAATGGGTCGTCGCGTGAGGCTTTTTTTCACAAACCCTTTTCTAGGCACGAACGGAAGGGAATTTTCCAATCCTCTTTGGACCAGCTCGCGACGTGGCGGGCCCGCCACCGCAGAAAAGATGGGAGAGATGGAAGAAGGTTAAAAAAGGCGAGCGAGGTGCACGTGCACGTGTGAGGCCCACGACCCACATGGGCTTCACTATCTGTCCCAACCCCATCGAATTCCACCGCCCCCTTCCCCCGCGCACGTGCGACGTGATCGATCGACGTCGCCGCGGGACACCCCCCCCCCCCGGGTCCGTACAGTCCGTCGGGAGGGGCTCGCCGGCGCCGGTGTCTTTACTGTCCCAGAACCCGGTTCCGACACGGCTTGATATAAGCTCGGTGAGACAATGATAGTAATTTCGCCAGTAAGTGATTTTTTGAAGAAAGGGAGGAGATTTAAAATAGTCCATGAAATTTTTTTCTTAAATATTTCGGGGAAAAAAGTTCGTATGCATTCGGCCCTAGATGAGCGCCCAAAGTGAATTGGAGCAAACAGATAGGGTCATTTCCATGCTCCGGATGTTCGCATCTGCATTTCGATCGAGCAAACTTGACGAAAGATTGGAAGGATTGGCAATGAAATTCTGCACCCCAAAAATTCAATTGCCCTTTCAAGTGTACAGTATGCTTAGTTCTTTTTACCGAAAATTGGATTTAAGTTTTACACTTTTGGTACCATGGAAATTTGCAGAAAATGTATAATAAGAGTTCCCTTTCGGTTCTGAGAGCTCTTTTCATACTTGGCTTCCGTTTTTCGACCACTTTTGTATATACGGGTTTGCACCCCTTAAAATTAGCTGTTTCACGACCCCAAAAAAAAAAAAAGAAAAAAGAAAAAAATTGGCTGGCTTTATGAGCAACTGCAATCTTATCTTAGCTTTTCATTTGTCTAGATCGATAAAATCCAAGAATACAGATAAATAAAACGACATAACATAAAACCCACAGAATGAAGATCTAATAGGTTTTAAATTATTATTATAACTTATTATATGAATTTTCGGTAATGGCTAAAGACTTTTTGAGTTTAAAGATAACGAGACAAAAATGAATCTTTGCCAGGTACAGGGGGGTTGGAAGAAAAGTCGATACTCAAATACTTCACGCAATCGTGGAAACATGAAAAGGGTCGAATCGAAAAAACAACAGGAAAACACGATGGAATGCAAAGATTTTAATAAAACGAGACAAATCAAGGAGCTCAATTATGGAAGATAGCGATTTAAGCCGCGCCCACTTTCGACGATTTCGTCTTTTACTCTGACCCTAACCCACGACCTCGATTTTGACTAGAATCCTCCCAATTAGGACTCGCGTCCTGTCCAGTCTAAAATTGCGTCTCAAGTCCAATGATTGATTAAAACATCAAAGGATGAAATCGAGTCGCACGAGGGGCTTTAACTCATGCGGGTGTCCCATGCATCTTTTTTACTTGTCTTTACATACTCTGTATTTTCCATTTTAGGGTCATTGTCTTCCATATTTTAATCTAATAATTCATATGAAATTTGCCCCTTTTAAACCTTGGGCGCCACCAAGTTCTATAGGGTTCGTAATACAACGCACCTAATCATCAATGTCGCATTTGAATAATTTAAAAGCAAACTATAAATTAAAGGGTCCGTTTGATCGGGCGAGGTGTTTGGATGATGAAAAACTAGGGCAAGGGAGAGTGGGGAATGAGTGAGTGAGATAGAACTGACCTGCCATCGCCAAGGGTTGAAGTGGTGAGGGTGGTCAAAAAGCAGGGGATCCAAATGCACCGCTGCTATCACCGGCAGCACTTTCCATCCACATGGAATGTCATACCCTTTTTCACACCACCACCAGCACAAATTATTACAACACACATATAAATACACATGAACACCACCCCCCTCCTTTCGCCCCCCCAAAAAAATAAAATAAAGATGCTCTTGCTTTCATAACTCGGGTTCGAGAAAAGGGTTTTCGATGATCGGAATCATATGATCGAGAATCAGAGGATCGATCGGCGTTTCGAAAAATATAATGTTTTTCCTAATTAGGGTTATCCGTGATGACGAAGTCTTTGGAAAATATGTTTGCGTATATACGTATGTATATATTTTGTGGGGGTTGCAATAAGTACGGGCATGCCCCAAAGGAAAAAAGGGATGGTGGATTGTCCTCACCTTTGAACCTGACATCTTGCAGCGCCTTTCTATGCAGAAACCTCACCACGTTTCCCAGCCGAAGCGTCTCGCTAATCACCTTCAGCACGTCAAAAACCATCTTCAACCATCATCCCCCATCATTCTCAAACCTCAAAAGCAAAAAACTGAACCGTCTTACACATGCCACAGGATCCTGTCCCGAGTCTAACTACCATGCAATAACCTAAAAAGCTCGCAAAGCTCGAGTTTTTCCGATCCGATCAAAAGACAGGTCATCCGCGTTATGATTAATTTCGAAATATCGTACAAAGTTAAAAAAAAAAGGGGTTATAATTATTTTATTATTTGAGTTTCTTAATCCATTGAAATCTTGAAAAAAGAACAGTTGAAAGTAGAAAAATTCATTTCGTAGTGAAAGAGGGAGCTTACACACTGGGTGAATTCCATCTTCTTGTAGTCCTCCCAGTTCAGCTCCGTCTCTCCAGCTCTCTTCTTCCCTCTCGCGATCTCAAGATGCTCTTCCTGGACAGTAAATATGTATCCGCAGTGAGAAAAAAAGATCAGAATTTCCGATGATTTTCTTGAACGCTCTCGCTCTGCGCGCATACCCTCAGCTGGTCGATGGCCCTGGGGCAGGCCTGCAGGAAGAAGATGGCCAGAGCAATGGCGACCGAGGAGGTCTCGTGGCCGGCGAAGAGCAGGCTCAGTATCAGGTCCAGGATCTGCTCCGTCGACAGGCTGGAGTGCTTCAGCACCCACCCCAGCAGGTCGTCGTCATCCCTCGAGCTATCCCCGGCTCCTCCTTCCTTCATCCTCCGCACCCGCCCCTCCATCTTCCTCTCTATGAACTTCAGAATCGTCGATCTGGACTGTAGAGAAAAAGAACAAGAAACTTGGTAAAGGGTGAAAAGCCGAAAGTGGTTTGAAACTGTCGTAATCGAGAGGTGCTGAAATAGCACACTACGCCAAAAGAGAATGGAAATCCTGAGTCGCCCTGAGTTGCTGTTCTTGATTAGATAAGGGTGAAATGATTCTGGGATTTTCACGTGAGCTGAGATCAATCAAGTAAAGAAGTTGATCGGTAAAGGGACGAAGGGTTTCCGTTACCCGCAAAGCCTTTCGATAGGCGGTTCCGGGAAAATTCAGCGGCGGAGACACCACGCCTTTCATGAAAGTGACGTACTCCTTCTTCAGCTGCTCTGTCTCCACCTCGCCGGGGTCCAAGCTCATTATGTGCTTCGCCATCAGGTTGAACGTGAACTGCATCAGCGGGAGGACGCAGAAGCTTTAGACCCGACAGGAATTCGGCGAAAGTTTCACATGAATTTTCATATGCTGCGATAAAAATTTACTGGAAATCGCACGGCGCATGTAAGGGAGGAGGGGATACGACCCCACCGGCCTCCTGAGATTCGTCATTGCTTCCATCATCTTTTCTCTCAAAGCCCCCGTCAATGCGTAGTAAAATTTATCAAACAAGAAGACTCGTTTCTAAATCAACCTCTCTCTCTTTCTCTCGCTCGCTCGCTCGCTCTCTCTCTCGTTCTTTGTTTGGGGTTACCTTCTTGGCTTCATCTTGAGCAGAGAAAGTGCAGTGCTCCTTCCAAGAACTCAATACGAGCAGAGTGTTCTGCTCGACCTCCCGGAGCAGGACGGTCCTGAGCCTGGCGTGGCTGAGGAAGTTGAGGGAGATAATCCGCATGTCCCTGTGCATGTCCCCGACCAGGACGAGCATCGACCACTTGCCGAGGATCCCCCCGATGCTCCTCGGGTAGCTGCACTCGAACAGCTTCCCCTCGTTCTGCAGGATGAACCGGTTCAGCTCCGCGTCTGCCGACACGATCGTCGGCTCCCCGAACAGATGGGACCTGTATATCTTCCCAAACCTGAAAGCCATAAAAACAGAACAGAAAAACAGGGTACTCTGTTTCCGTGAGTTTTCTCGAGTGGCCTCTGTTTATGATGGGTCGGGTTGTCGAGCTGATTTTACCTGGAGATGTGCTGGTCCATGAAGGCGCCGACGGTAGTGGCGGAGTAAGGCTTGAGGTAGGCAATGGTCTCGCCGAGGAAGGGCCAGCCGGCGCGGCCGGGCGGGAGGTTGAGCTTCTTGTACCGGGTCTGGTGCCTCCTCTGGATGAGGATGGAGGCGAGAAGCAGAGCCAAGATTGAGGGAAGGAGGCAGAGGATGATTAGCTCCGAGTCAGACATGGATGGCTGACTCCCCTCCATCCACCGTCTCCTCTCTCTCTCTCTCTGGTGCTGGTGCTGTGTATGGTTTTTGTGGAGTTCTGCTGAGCTGTTGTTTGGGGAGAGAAAAGAGGAGAGAGAGAGATGAGATCAGATATAAGCTTTTCGGAGGTTGGCCATCTCTTGCAAAGAAACTTCCATTTCGTGTCCAAAAGTAAAGCTCGGGAGCACTCACTCGAGGAAACCAAAACTGTCCGTTTGAGATGATACTAATAACGCATTTCAGCATTTTGGACTTTATATGCTTTTCCTTCGTGCCGTGAGGTGCTTGCACTTCGCTAATTCCGGTAATTTTTTTAACCTAGACCAGTTCCATCCCGAATAGACTTGGACAGAGCGAGCGGGAACCATTAGATATTTCGTGGGATCGACCCGATCTTGCAGCTCGGATTGTTTGGTCCGTCATGGAAAAAGTTCAGATAAGAATTCCGCTCATGTTTGGCTCAGTAGACCGTGTCGTTCACATCCAAAAATATGACTTGAGAAGGGGCAAAATAAAAAGGTTCGGTAAATGGTTCATAAATTTTGATCCGAGAGAAGCCACAATGCTCGTAATACTAAAACTTGTTCTGAGCTGTCTCCCATGTCTAAATGAGGGGTCTCACTTACCATCCTTTTCGTGGTTTTGGGCAACTTTTCTATTTTTCAGGTTATTTTCTACCATCGTTTTTGTCCAATTGTCTATTTTCCTATTCGATTGATTATGATCTTGCATTATGCAGGATTTATGGGTTTTTATTTGTTATGTTGTGCGGTCTTGAAAAACTTTTATAGTAATTTTTAGAATGCATTGAGAGAGTTTTCTCCATAATTTTGCATGAGGGGAATTGTGTGCATGTGCGCATGTTTGTGAATTAATTTAAAGTGATTCCTTTTGTCACATTATTATGATGTTACGTAATACAATACAAATCGATTCGAGGTTTAATCTGATTAGTAATAGAAAGACATTACACCTACTCATTTTATCATAGGGCACTCACTCACTTATCCAATAATTAGATCCGTCTCCATCCTAATTGTCCTCGATGTAGATATGTTACGCTAGTTAATCAAGTTGAGGTTTTGATAAGCATTCTATCTAATCTTAGTATTCGACAAGCATTAACAATATCATAAATAGGTCATTTAACCGTATCGTAATTAAAAAAACTCTATTTGAAGATGGGGGCTCCTGTTAACGAGTCGTGTTTTGAAATTGGAAATTTTCTTATTAAATATGATTAATACATGTCTGAGACAATCATTAACGTCTTATTAAACAAATTGTCATGGAAAAAAATCCTTTAATTTTTAAGCTAAGTACACACCAAACAGGAGCTGAGAAGATTTAAATTATAAGGGCATGATGCTCTAAGTTATCGTAGGCATTAGAGGCTAACTCCTTTTTTGGCCAACGTTTACACACGTCCTTTAGATTGGCATGACCAGTGAGAGCTTTTGCAGCCCAAGTTAGGATAATGAAGATCAAAAAAACTTATCAGAATTTATACTAGATTTTACGTATCAACGTTTGCATTTTGCAGAAGTTTAAAGTGTTTCGGAAATTTAAAAAGTCATAATGCCCAACCCACCGGATTTTAATCAAGTGAAATGTCTAGCTTTCTCAGAGTTCGTTGCTGTACCTTGTTCGTTGTTATTTATTTTCCTGTGCCTTTCAGATTACTAACAGAGAGAGAGAGAGAGAGAGAGAGGAAAGGTATGATTTTTCGGAAGGGTTGTGCATATAATAGACATGGCAATTGCTTTCCTAGACTAAAATGAGTTCATGCCTTTGGAAAACTTTTCAATGGGACATTAGATCTACATCATTGAAGACGAAGCTACTTACAAAAACCCACATGTGTGGGTCCCCATGTAATTGTAATATTGCAGCGATCACGATATTTCTTAACATGCAATTAAATTAATATGATAGAATGAATCCATCACATATATATATATACGACGCGTGAATTCTAATCCTAATTTTAACTTGTCCAAACATCCTAGGACGTCTTCACCAGCCACGCTTGCATCACATTTCATTTCAACCACCCAATTCTTTCATTGAATGTTGCACAGTATTGAGGAATCGATTGCCATGTCAGCAAACTAATTGTGATTCTAGGATGATGGGCTAATGGGACTGAATCTGACGCAAATCCCGACACACTTTAATGGAATATAAATGAACTCAGGTCACATTAGATTCGCACGACACCAAGGTCGCAGCATGTTAGAGGTGCAAAGCACAGGAAAATATTTTGTGATTCAATGCTAAAAGCTGTCTAGACAACTGAACATAAAAATAAGGTGCAAACCCTATCCCAGAAATTTTGCAATCTAAGCCTATTAAATATTTAAAGTTACATATATACCTTTACCAAAAAAAAAAAAAAAAAAAAAAAATATTTAAAGTTACATATATCACCTAAGAGACTAAGATAATGCCGAGAATCATATGGAGAAGGCAATGAAGAAATATTTATTAGTTAAAGACGAGAAGAAATTTCAAACAATGCAAAGATTTTGTAAAGAGATAATTGCCTCTTTATAACTAATCTCAAGCAGAATTATTGCTAGCAGGAGGCCAGAGAGAAAAGTTTCTCCGCATTCGGATAGCATAAAACCTCTCTTTGCTCATTGTCATATGTGGGAGTCTCTGTTAACGCTAGAAATTAATTGGCAATATCATGCTGCCAACCATAGTATTTAAACCTGTTGATTAGTCAATTCGTATAGGATGATTTGATTCGATCCAAACAATTCAATTTTTGGTAGTTTTATCTATCCAGTGACGTACTTTATTATACATTAAGATGCATGTTATGTTTTGATATGCATCACTTCACAATGCAATTAAAAACCTGGCAAATAATAATGATTTGTGTTTGAACATCATCCTTATATTAATAAACAATGGGAAATTATATCTCCTTATGCATAGAAACATGATACGTACTCAAAATTATCTTTTCTTTGTTCATAGCTTATAAATCTCCCTCGACATTTCCGATTTATTGTATTATTTACGCAATCTTTACATAAATGTCTATGACATAAACTACTAATTTTAGATACCTCACCAAATTCTATGATATGATTCGATTTTTATTCTATAACTTTCAGATGTTGATTTGCAATATGAATCTAGATTAAACGACTATGCTGCCAACCTTCCAAATCAGTGAGTTACAAATATAAGCATTACCAATTTGGCCTATTGGAGATGGCTTGAAAAAAAAATTGTAGTCTAAGAATCAATATGGGATGACCTAATGCGTTCATGAGAGAAACACATTTGTTCTTATTTGGTTGTTATTATTATGCTTATTCTTTAAACACGAGACAAGCATGTTATTGGTGAAGATTATTCTGAAAGCCGGGTTGCTCTCATTCCGACCTAACCTAAACGACCAATCGAATATTTTCTCTCTCTAATCAAGCTATTTTTATTATCATCTTAATCTCAAGTTAGTCGCCATCTCTCCATCATTTTGAGTACAAATTCTTGGAATCGAAGAGATTTCAGACACAACAGGGGTGACAAGCAGTTGCCATGTTTAAATTACCAATAAGGCACTGTTATTAACAGGTATCCATTCTCTCCACGCTACCAAATACAAACAACATCATATTTGGCGCTTCCATCCCAATCATAGGTCATGATTGCCTCATTGTTAAGGTTAGTAAGATATTTCATTCGCCCGAGGTAACGTGTATGAATAAAGAAAGTGCATGTCCTCGTTATATGAAGAAAAACAGACATTCTATATTATCCTTTGATTGATGTGAACCGGTTTTTGATAAGTTATCCTCATTATATGACTTTTAATTTTGTCGGTGGATCGAACTATAAATTATAAGCCTCCTACAACATTTAGAGGCAGATGATTGGAAGGACATGCGTATTGTGCCATTACAACGTCGCTTCATGGAGGCAATCTGCATCCATGAATAGTTATTTCTGCTGACTATTCAAATCTCCCATTCATATAGAATTGTGGAGGCAGGAAACGAAGTTGGAGGTTTGATTATGTTGGGGTTTGGACACTCAGAAACGCCCTCAACACAATAGCTTAAAATTATTATTTGACATTAATCTTATTATTCGCTAATTATAATTATTCAAGTCTAATTTTAAAATTACCTATTATTAATTATGATTGGTTCTTGGATACAAGATGCTATTATTTAAAGTTGAACATATAATTAATGAGTTATTTGCTATAATTTATTATCATGAAATAAAAATAACTGTCAAATAGTATAATAGTTATTTATTATTCCTTAATTATAGTTTAAAATTGCAATATTTGATATTAATGATTTCTTTAATTACAGTTTATTAAATATAATATAACATTTTTAATCATTTCTAAATAATATATGTTAATCATTTATCTTTAAACTAAATATATATTTATTTGTTAGTATGATTTAATTTTAAAATAAGGGAAGAAATAACGATTCAAACACGAAATGGTCATTCCAATTCTTGGGCACCAACCGAACATGGGTTAGAATCATGATGCTCGTTCCATTCTCGTTCCATCCAATTAAACACGCAATTCAAATGTTTATCACACGGTTTCAAAACAATCAACCTTTAGAACCACGAAATTGGACTTGGTAAACAACTTGACTCATTCGTGCGAGATCAAATTTTAACAGGGAACTTTTTTCACCTCGGCCGCACATCCACCGTGGTGCTCAGTGCATGGAATTTGTTCAAATAAACTTCTTCTCTCCTTTGTCTTCCTCTAGGGTTTTATCTTGCTCACCATAACATAATCGAAGGTTCCACTCCCCTGGTGGGGAGAATAATCTCCTTTTCTCCTCTTTTCTCAGGCCAAGAGGAGGACTTTGAGAGCCTTGAGGGCCGGTCGGTGACGGCCTAGAAATCATAGAGCATCGAGGTCTTATGTCCCCGTTGAAAATAGAGTCTCTCTCTCTCCCTCCGAGCTAGCTAGTCCTATCCAGTGAAGACGAGGGATCTTATCTTTTTTACAGCCATGAGATCTCTCTCGTTCCCTAGGCAAGTAGGTTAAAAGACCGCCTGCCCATTTTCATGCAGATTTCAACATCGAAGGCGGTGCGTGTGAAACCCTTGTATCGAAACAGTTCTGGGGATGTTGTACAATTCGTGGCCATCTAGATGCCGCACGATCACTAGGTGCGTCAGTTGATCGTGGAATCATCCGTGCTCAAAAAGACACGCCATCTTCTCTGTTCAATGCAGCAAATCTCTGAACAGCGGCATCTATAACCTCCATTATTGGCGCGCGTCCTATTTGAGCAACTAGGGAAGGTGCAAACGTCTACGGAGTGAGAAGAAAGAAAGAAGATCTTCACGTCTCTTCCATTCCAAGCGAACGAGAAGAACTATACAGCTCGATGCCCATTGTGATGAGATGTCGCGGGATTGAATCGTTTTGATGATCGAGGTTTTATCCGTTCTCTTAGTCGTTAATTTTTTTTTTTTTTTTTTTTTTGGAGTTTTAGGGATATGATTTGTGTTTCTAGTACTTACATCTTTTATTTGATCGAGAAATAAGAGTTTCTTAGTTTATTTACAATTCAAAACCCTATTTCGTATAAATCTGCATACTAAAACGAAAAAGTATTCTCTACTTTCGCCTCACATAGATCCCAAAACATGGGTTCAATAATGCATGGACCGATCATCGAAATTGAAAAGGTAATGAACAAAGTAATACATAGCCTAATGCTAATAGGGTTGCTTGATCACTTGACTCCTCCGCGCGCCTTCACCTTCGTAGGTCTCAAGTCTATTCCTTTTTTGCTTCCACATCTTAGCATTATTGCTCTTCATGTGCACGCTCGATCTGCCAACTTGTCTTCTTTCCCCCACAACACTTTACCAAAATACAACATTGCTTTTGGCCAAAAGCCTAATCTTTCTCACAGAACAATGGGGGAGAGAGAGAGAACACCAACGTGAGAACGCCACATTAAACCCAACCACCTCCTCCATGTGGACTCGGATACTCTATATATATTTTTTATCATGCGTTTAAATCGTATCATACACATAAAATTTTGACCTAAATTCTTATATGTCTAGTTTTCTAAGTCGATGGTACATGTCGCGCTCTATGTATATAACATATAGGACGCAATAAAAAGAATATAAGACATTATTTCTCGAGAGCCGGTTTGAACATTCAAATGCTTGATTTGGACAGTGATGGATTAGACATTCAAATGTCCAAGTCTCACGTTTTGAATAACCTTGAGAGCCACACCGCCACCTAATGTGTTGAGACTTAACGTGAGCAGGGTTATTTGCGTGTGCATATGATGATTAGCCAATCAAAATGTTTAAATATGTGTCTACGTCTAAAAAATAGATAATTAAAATAAATATCAAGGCCTCCGCCCCCTCCTTGTAATCCTCTCATGCATCCAGAAGAGCGGACTCCGCGAATTTGAGCCGTTGAAGTTCAAAGATTGACCCCGATTTTCTAATCTCAATGAGCGGCCGAGGGTAATGACAAGTGGCCCTGCCTTTGTATAATTTCGGGGTCCCAAAGCCATCTCTACTTATTGCACCTACTGAAGAAAAGTTGGGCGTAGAAAGAATAAAATATAACGTGTAAATATATATATATATATATATACTTCATACCCTTTAGGATAAAAAAGAAATTCATATAATGTGAGTTGTAATAACCCGATCCAACGAGCGCGTGGAGCAAGAGTATCCAGAATAAAGAGCGGCTCCTTATAAACTTTTATGATGGCGAAGGGGAGTGGGAATGAACTCAATTGCACATCGAATAAGGATCTAATATTTAGGTGAGAGTAATATCATGATGAATGACCTATTGAGAAAGGGCATAATTGTACATTAAATGATAAAACCGTAAAGTCTAATGTGGGACAGTTCAAAATAAACAATACCTTGAGTAAGTTAATTCACGAGTGTTATTGTTATAATATGACATCAAAGCAAGATCTCCTCCAGAAGGTGTGTGTTTCTGGGATGAACCAAGTGAAAACTAAAGGGCCTATAACAATCCGTTTTAAAGAGAGCGGGAATTGATCATTGGGCAAAGAAGGCCTTGATAAGGAGTGGTTCCTAGCAAACTTCTAGGATGACCAAGAGGGCAGGAATAAACTAAATTGCACACCTATAAAAGAAATTGTGTTCCTAAAGTGCATAAGTGAAACTGTAACTAACCACTAAAAAGGACTTCTAACATGATGCCAACGTTTTTATTGGTGGTAAAATCACTATCAAGATGGGTGGCTTTCTAGTAAAGTATCCATACGCATGTCAAAGAACAAAATCGCAAGGCATGACATAAGACGAACATAAAGATAATATTTTGAGTGAGTTAATTTAAAAGATCACACAACATGTTGAAAAGTTTTCAAAATTCAACCCTACCTCTATGCTGATTCATTTATTGTTCGATTGGAGACCGAGCATAAGAATTCTCTTGAACAAGAAATTTATCGGATGCACGATACTTTATCAACACATCACATTATAAAATTTTGAGGACCCCCTCCAAGACCGGTTGAGTATAAGGTTATATGTTACTTGATATCTAAGTAATGTAACACCATCAACACCTTCAAGTCATGTGAAGTTTGTTATAATGAATTGAAAATAGTTTGGGAAAAAAATCGGATCCTGAGTTTGACGCAATACTAAAGAACCCCTAAAGAACATGCATAAAGGACTCCTTTTTATGCAATGTGAACTCATTGACAAGTGCCAAATAATTTGATCAATTTCCACTCCCTTATCACATGTAGTTCTTGATGATTTAAAATTTGGGATGATAGCGTAAAATCTACCTGAGTTTTGGTCCCATCGCATAATAGCTCTCCAATTTTTGAAATATTAAAGATTATCTCCTGAATTTAGAATTTTTATCTCAAATCAGTAGTTTATTCGTTCATACAGCCATCAAGTGTTACTTGGGTAGCTCATTCTTTGATCAAAACAATCTCTATATCTTTTCAATGGTATTCCTCGTGAGAGTGGGGATTTATTCAAGAAAATGAGCTAGCCCATTTCATGTAACACTTATAGCATATAGTAACAAATTTCAAAGTTCAAGAGCGATGATTTGTAGCTTTTCAAAGGGCGGGAGATATTTTGTCACAATGATGAGGTTTAGGGGAGCAATATGGAGTTTTCTAAAGTTCGGAGATTAATAGAGAGAGAGAGAGAGAGAGAGAGAGAGAGAGGCTATAACTATAGAGGGAATAAAGGAGGGTGATGACATAATCGCTCGTGCGGGGGAAGGGGCCGATAAGCCATCACCAAAGATGGGGAACAATCAAAGGGGGGTGATGACTGATGACCTAACCGCTCGTGCGGGTGGCCAACCCCTGCAAATGATTGCCACCGCGAGGCGAGGAGAGTTCACACGTGTGGTTGCGGGTCGACAGGATGGCGGTCAAACAGTAGGAGGAGGGGAACACATTAATTGTGCACCAAACCCTGTACTTTATCATTAACGAGGCTTGGACATGACAGAAAGAAAAAAGAGAGACGAGGGATAGAGAGAGAGAAAGAGAGAGACAAGTCCTTTTACAACTGGATTTGATGAAGACTGGGATTTTGGTGCGAATCGATTTTGATTGGATTGGATTGGATTGGATTGGGATTGGATTGGATTGATGGATTGATTTGAGCACAGGGAAAAGAGCATAACATGAGGATCTGTCTGTCAATGAGACAAACAGTAAAGCTTGGGGGCTCTACTACCCTCATTCAACAGTAGCCAAAGAGGTGTGCTTCCATTGGTTACCACACCTTTTCGTTGGAGCGCTAGTTCTCCCAACACGGACCTCCTACCTTCCTGTCCTCTCGTTGCTCTTGAGATTTCTATTCCTCCTTCTCCTTCCTTCTTTTGCTGTTTCTGATCGATACACGACAATTCCATCGTTCCATAACAAATTGTTCATGGAAAGTTACGTTCCTGCATGTGATCAAGACGAATGTATATAACAATATGGCGAGATAAGGAGAGTTGATGGAGGAGAAGTTTCATGCGAAGAGGCAAAAACTATCATTTTGATCTCTATAGTTAACCTAAAGATTCTAGTGAGATAAGGATATCTTAGTACGTCATGTGTGTCGGCGTTCGGAACCCAAACCCGTCTCAAATCCTATGAGTTTTTTGCAAGTCACCTCGAATCTGCTGCGCTTCCGAAAACCTCTATCTGCCAGCGTTCCTTTGGAGTTTGGCAGGACCGGCATCCGATTTTTCAGGAACATTTGGGCAATTATTCATTAGGATAACATCATGAGATGACAAGGGAAGAGGACATTGATTTCGGAAATGAGTTTTAGCGAAGTCGGTATACCAAATGCGTTTTGAACTTTCTTCTCTCCTGCCCTTGAGAGGGACCCTTCCACGAGCTCTAACACGACAGTGCCATTGACTCCTGTACATGGTGAGGGTCGGCCCCCATTATTGCCCTCTCTCTCTCTCTCTCTCTCTCTCTCTCTCTCTAGCAGATATCAGTTGGAGGTCGTCGGTCAAAGGCATTTAGTACAGTGGTCATGATAACGGGGAAGGCCGCTGGATAGCGTGAAGTCAGATCATCATTACTCTGGTGAGGCACGTGAGTGCGGAATCCCCGCGACTTGAATTTTCTTTTTTCTCCATCGTCCATATTGGTCTCTCTTTATTTGAAATTCATAGAGTCAAGTGAGGTCTCAATTGCCTGTACCAATTTTTTTTTTACTTAAATCTAAAACCTACAACTATAACGAAGAAGAGAAATAAGAGCCCACACGAAATACATGTTTTAGGGCAATACATACGTATATGTGTGTAGGGTAATTGAAACTTTTTTCTAGCAGACATTTATGATATTTGAACTCATGCCTTATCAAGCATGTTATATCATCTTTAATTTGATTTATTCTGCAACAGCAAATGTAAGTCATGATGTGGCTTAGTTTTAGAATACTAAAAGTTTATAAGTCTTGGTGTTATTATCCCTTATAAGATGTGAAATAACAGTTCAAATTCAATACTAAAATTTCATTTGATGTCATTGATAAGCGCCTCTAAGGCACTAATTAAGTTAACTAAAAAAAGCATTTAACTTTTTTCGAGTTTTTGAAAATTGAAGAAGCATTCATCTAAAGAAACCACTCCTTGAGAATTTTATATTTTCGAAGCATATTTAATAAGACTAAATAAGTGACTTAAAAAATATTTGTTAATTTTATTCCATTCACTTTTTTTAATAAATAAAAGAGCAATTACATCATCACTCTCCTAATAAAGCATGATCCGTTCACTTTTTAAACTCAACATCCCTTACTCTCCTTCTCGCCAACCATGAATTACTCATCTCTCTCTCTCTCTAAGTGGGGAGTAGAACTATATGCGATGGTGTTATTAACGAGTACTTTATAAGCATTGTTAATCACACACCCAATGAAAAAAAAAATCTATTTTAATACATAGATCATAATAAAATATTTCTTAATTGGATATTAATAAATATTTCCTAAAATACTTGTAAACGATCTGGGCAATGTACGTGTGCAGTTAAATAGTCCTCTTCCTGATTACAAACTTCATCATCAAATCTAGATCTTGTAGTTTATGTAGGATCCTGTCATGACGACGGCGAAATCAGTCATGACTGCATGCTGTTTCGAAGTGGTCGATGACGAATCATTGTCTCCTTCCGTTCTCCCACCATCCACCAAACGATAATCCTCTTTTTCTACACGAGCCACGCTCTCCATGCACGAATTATCTGCAAAAGACACTGATAACAGCTACGTATAAAAAAATACACACTTTCTCCAAACCCTAACCAATGTTGAGAGACTCCAACCCTAAAGTATCGGTGAGCATGGGGACGACGAAACCTTACTATAATAATTATAAAGCTCATGATCGAGTTGGTGGAACGAGATGTCAACGTTTCAAGAAAACAACAGAAGGCGCTCGGTCCCGCTCTCCACCCTTGACTTGAGAACAAAGCAAAGGGGGAGAGGGGGGAGTGGCCTCAGTGAATTCAATCATTGCTCACGCGCGGTTCTTGCTTGGGGAAGATTGAAAAGGAGTGATTCTGTGTTCAGAGGGTTAAAGATTGTTGCAGACCAAATGATGGTTTCTGGCCCGTATTCAGAGTCACTTCAGTCACAATCTTTGACCACTGCCCATCACCGATGGACCCTTTTCCCTGCAGATATTCTTTTTTCTTATGGGGGTTTGGGAACTTAATGTCTATCAAGATTGATTTAATACATATATTGATAAATATATATATATATATATATGCCTATTATCCTAATAACCAAATGGGTAGGTTCCATCTATTTTGATAATATAAAAAAAAGATTTGGTGTCATCTTCAACCTCAAATGTTAAGGTGGCAAAAAGTAATTTCTGTATTTTACCTTTCGATTTTATTAGATTTTATAGGACATTTTTCACAATATAAATGTCGAATACCTAAATTCACCTATGATTTTATTCATAATTTTTCTTTTGCAGTAAGAATCACACTTTAAAATTTGAGAAGAAAGGCAAAAGGTTGAAATGACAATTTTAAATTTTCCAAAACATAACCATTCGTATAGTTAGATACATCTCTTTTGTGGGTTCTAAATTTTGATCAAATATTCGTCATTCTTAACCATTTAAATTTACTATGTAAAGTAAATTCATTAATTATTCTCCATTTTCGCACACATGTGGGCATGCCTATTTTGCTAGTTGAAAAGACAGCACATTGGCGGTTCCACACCGACAGATTTGGTCTCTTGCACAGTGAAACCTTACATGAATCGAACAATTTGCATGTACGCATGGATATTAACCAGCAAAATGTTTAGACACCTTAGCTTCTCCATCCCTTTCATGAATGTTTCGCCTTTATAGGAAAGACAATTACACATATTACCGCCACTAAACAATTATAATCTTACATTCTTTATACATAAAATTCACTAACCTTTAATATTATCAAGCGCAATGGGTGGAGCTGCATGGACGTGAAGAGAATCGCAATCTGGATACCGAATAAGGAGCCCATCTGCAGGCCATCATCAAGGCAGCATAGGCCTACGATAATTTCAGCAGATTAGTGAACAACCGATAGAAAATGTAGGAGAACATTATAGTCCTCTTAGACTGCTCATTAGAGTACACATGTACATGTGTCTATCCAATCAACAAGCTTTGCAACCTTCTTTTTGTGCTTAAAGCTTTTTACAACGAGCCTCAAAAAAGCAGCATCCAATTGAGAATCCCGAGCTTAAAAAGAAGAGGATTCAACTTAAGTTTTCTTTTTCCCCATGGAATTAGAAAGGAGAAGAAACCAGGTAGGGCACCCTCCTTTTCTTTTGTTTCCTTCTTTTTCTTTTTGTGCTTTCGGCTACGTTTACATCAAGCTCATCGGTCCACGCTCTTTTAGCTGGTTCGCATTTGTATAGCAGCAAGATATTGCAAGTCAAAGCCAAGCACTGGATTTATGCAGAAGAGATCATGATTTCATTGACAATTCGTTCGAGGTAAGGATGAAGGAGAGACACATCTATACTTGATATATTTTCACACTTTACTTCACGTGCAAGTCAATGAATTGAGGAAAACTTTAGCATAGGTAAATTGATGGGCAGGACCTTTTTTTGTTGGACCTCGTGAAAAAAAGGCTTTTTCTTTTGTGGAGTTAATCATTAATTTTCTTGAAAAGGAAATGAAACCACGCTTGTATTCTGTCAGTATATATATCACGCTTGTAGGAGTCTATCGCACGTAGACTTTATATATATCATAGCGTATGCCGAAAGAGAGAATTTTAAAAAGCATCTCCACATTTCATTCTCATATCAGTCGGCATCTTGAATTTTTGAAAACCTACAATTAGCATCCCAAATTGCACATGACATTTGGCCCTATTTACAGATTTGCCCAATAGGAAAACCCAATTGAACAAGCCAGCATTGAGCTTGATTCAAATCTAGTTGAGCTTGACCTAACTCTGTCGAGGTCGACGCACGTGGAGCTAGATTTGAGCTTTGATATTGCCGGAGCTGGACCAAATTTGGATTGAGATTGTTTGCCAAAGGAGCTCGACCCTTGGTCAAGCCCGGCCATGGCCAAGAAGAGAGACCCAAATTGTAGGTTTCGAAACTCATCGAGCAGTCTGATATGTAATTGAAAGGTGGATATCATTTTTAAAATTTTCTCTAGTTGAAATGATGTCAAGACCCAAATATCCATTGGAAGGATATATAAACATGATTATCTCTTGTAGATTACAATCCTTAAAGGGATTAATCACTAAAGAGCTGATTGACAATGATTAAGTGTTTTGTCTTGGATGTGATGGATAACGCATTTAAATCACAACATCTCCTCTTTAGGGTAATTTCTGCGTAACCACATCCTTCCCTCTCTCGGCGGAGCACATATCAGTGAGGCATAGTCGAAGACTAAGGAAAAATGTTACTCGTGTCGTTCCAATTTATGTTCAAAGGAAAGGAGACTAATCCGGAGTTACATGTCTATCTTAATCAATATAGGGAAGCAAGTACTTAATCGATATTTTACTTGGGCTTGATAAAATTTCTAAAGGACAGGACCGTAAAAATGGATGGGAGCATAATATTCTAGAGATTCGCAACGAATATATTGCTCTTAAATAATTGCTTGAAATTGACTAATTTTATAAGATAAAATTTTTATAAAAAAAATGAATTGGTTTGGAAGCTCGCGTCTAAAGTTAGAAATTAATGTAGTCTTATTTGTAGAAAAGGCGAACCGTACTCATTCGCCATTGTTAGGTAGATTTTAGGGTGGATGTTGGAGTATACACGATAGGTTTTAAATTCCAAATTTCGGAATCGTTAAGTAAAGTGTAGAGTCCAAGTTCCAAAATTTTGGAATTCAATAAGATCAAAATAGGTTCTTAGGGTTTGGGGTCATACCACCTTATATCCACCCTGCATCCTGTATTATATATAGGGTAAAGGTACAAGATACTAAATGTATTATTTCTTAAATTAGTGATATGCACATTTATTTATAAATTTCTCATTTTCGTTGTCAAATTTTGACATTGGAATGTGCGAATTTCTTGCTGATTAGCAATCTCCAACTCCAATAGGAAAAAAAAAAAAAAACTGTAAACAACCCCCCTCCCCCTCCCCCTCCCCCTCTCTGTTACTAGCTTAGCTATATATGTTTCGAAGATACATCTTAGTTCATGCTCTTAGTAAAGTGTAATAGATTTTCCATGTGAATTTGTAAATTTAAATTATGGGCGAAAACTGACCTTTTTTTTTTTTTTACTTTCGATGCTATTATTGATTTGGGAATGTTGCTATTCGACATAAACATGTGTTTTTATCATGGATTCTTTTATACTTTGCGTTGAATATTTGATTTGCTATCAACTAGAACCACGATTATTTTTTATTCAATAAAACAATTTTTGAAAAATACAGTTCATATAACGTATCATGGAATTTGTAAAACTGACAAGTTTTAAGTTTCGGAGTGGTTCCAGAAACCTATAGGGTAGGTTATCATATTCTAAAAACTTGAAATTTTTCGCTATAGGGTTGTCATTAAGGTCGGGTGAATATCCCATCCCTAAAATTGCACATCCTAATTAGTGTAACCAAAATTCTCTTGGAAGTCAAAAAATCGAATAGTAAGAACTTTGAATTTCAATCAAACGATATGAAAAATAAAATCAATAAATTTGGTTTATAAGACCAAAATAGGATCGTTACTGTCCTAACCATTTAATTGACTGAGAACTTTAAAATTAATTTTCCTTTTTTCATTTTCAAGTGAAGGTTCTGAGATTCTACTGTTAATTTCAGAATTTTATTTACCATAACTGGGCATGGATGACAAACTGAGTGAAAGATCTAGCATGCTTTATCGATTTGCTAAATATCCAACTTTATGGAGTGTCAAAATAAAGTTACAGATGTAGCTTAGCACGGTTTTATCTGTTTTCACATTACATCAGCTTGATTTCATTCAACCGTGGTACTTGCAGCTTTTACTTTTACCTTTCTTGCCAGCTCCATATTGAAGATTTTTTTTTTTTTTTGGGAAGAATTACCAAAAAAATCATAAACCTATTATAATTGTGTCAATTCAGTCCTAAACTTTTTTTTGACCAATTTAGTCCTAAATTTTTTACTTTTGTTCTAGTTTAGTCCATCCGGCCAAAATTGATCGGCCGGTGCCGACGTGCCCCCGGCCCGCCGGCGTGATTTTTTTAATAATATTTTATTGTCAACATTTTTTATTAATTCTTTTTCTTTTTCTTTTTTTTTGCCTCCTCTTTCTTCCTCCTTCCTTGGGCTCCAGCAGAACCGGCCAGCGGCCGGTCGCCGGACCGAGGGGATCGGGCGGGGCAAGCCCCGCCGGATCCGGCGAGGAGGCCTCGCCGGACACGATGGCATGCCCCCCTCGCCGGATCTGGTGAGGGCTCACCTCGCCTAGCCACCGCGAGTCGAGCCCTCGCCGGATCCGGCGAGGGGGCTTTGCCGTCGCCGGGCACGAGCTCGCCTCGCACGGCAACCACGAGGCAAGCTCGCACCCAACGACGGCGGGGTGAGGCAAGCCCTCGCCGACGCGATCGCGAGGGGGCTCGCCGTCGCTTCGGGCGAGGCCTCCTTGCCCCGCCGGATTGCCGGAGCCCAAGGAAGGAGGAGGGAGGAGGGAAAAAAATAAAAAAATAAAATAAAATATTATTAAAAAAAGCTCGTCGCACCGACCCCGCCACGTCGCGCCGGCCGCTAATTTTGGCCAAATGGACTGAACTTGAACAAAAGTAAAAAGTTTATGACTAAATTGGCTAAAAAAAAAAAAAAAAGAGTTTATGACTGAATTGGCACAATTGCAATAGGTTTAGGACTTTTTTGGTAATTCTCCTTTTTTTTTTGTGACGGTGTTTAAACTTCTTATTATTTCCTCCATTTTAATCGTTTGAGTTTGAACGTGTATTTATATATGTGCGGATGTAGATGCTAGAGTAGTGTATCTAGAATACTTTTACACCTAGATTGTTATGCAAATTGCTTCTACATATCATTTTTATCAACTCAAATGTCCGCCGTGCAAAATTTCTTTCATTGCCACAGCATGAATGAAACTTAATGCTAAGGTTTCCTCGACCCCTCAGCCGATATGACTTCTTGGCGTGGAGACCTACGTTAGATAATAAGGCCGACCGGTAGGGTGCTACAGCTCAATGTCATCGGTTTCAGCCTTCCTGTCAAGTTCAGTCAATAATTTAGACACTGATCAAAGGCTTCATGATGACGGTAAAGCTAATAATACCCACAGGACAAAAGGAATAATTGAGTTCATTAGCCTAATGTTGGCTGAAAAAGCGCAATTGATTGGCCAAGAATTTCGGCTTTTTTGCTAGTCTGAGGTGTATTGAGTTTTTCCAATGTCTTATCATCTCAAAAAGCAATAAACCATTGGCTCCTGGTAGTGTGACAACTAGGCCTACGAGCTTCTCCTATTAGAAGATTTTATCTTCTTGGGTCAGTGGATAATTCATAGTTTATGTATTCTAATACTATAATAATGATGGGAAAAAAAAAAAGAAAAAAGAAAAAAGAAGCCCTTATGTTTTCTTCTTCTCTTTTGGGAGAGGGCTCCTTGGAGTACTTTATGTTAAATTGGATTTGATGTCGTGGTTATCTAGATTCTATACTAATAACAATATATTATTATTCGACTTTGTTATTGGATGTCATTGTAATCTTTTGAGTTGTTCCCTTGGAATCCTAAAAAGATTACTTTCGGTATTATTCAAGATGTAATGCGTCTTATAAACTAGATCAAAGTGGTGAAGTGGGTGTCCTAAGAAACCCCCCAGCATGGGCTTTTGACCTTTTGTTTCTGTTGCTTCCATGTATGTTTCCTCTCCTTTAACCCTGGATGTGATAGGTCCTGCGTAAAGGTTTGTTAAGTAGTAACCCACTTTCACCAAAGCTTTTTCTAGAGGTGCGGTTGACGTTGAATGGAGTACCCACTTTTACACACGTTTGCATGGAGGTACTTTATGTGAACCATGCATTTGTGCTTCAATTAAGGGTTGACTTTCCTAACTATATTTTCCTGGGAAGTGATTTTTTGGATTTACGGCATCTCCCCTCGTACTAACCTTGAGATTTGTGCATATCGTCACGTAAATAAAGCCTTACCCAGTTATTTGGATTAGGCGGCTTGCATACATTCGTGAGTATGTAATCGAATTCAAAAGGTTAGGTTTCCTCGTGCTGGGATATTTAAAAAAGAAATGTTGTTATACTACTTCAGCGGAAAACCACTTTGTCTAAATTTTAGACCTATGTCTTTGTTCCTATGATCTTATTAGCAATTGAGGCTATATGGGACTAGGATTAACTCTTTATATTCAATTATTTCTCATACAAGACTCATATGATGCTCCGGTTGAAATCTTCCTTTCATTTGCTAAAGTAGCTATTGTGAAAGTAGCAACATAGATTCGAATGATCTTCCTTCCTATAATACTTTCTTTCTGCTTCTATAAACACCGAGAAGTATCCTATTGTTAACTTAAATTAGGTTGTCAATTTGAATCCTTAGAAGGATGGTGTTTGCCAAACTGGGTGATACCAAGGCTAGAAGACGCTGATGTTCTGTGTTGCATGCACCTCTTTACTTTCATTAAATTTGATGGCTTCTATTGCAAGTTTTGCACATTGCCCATATTATATTTATGACTCGTCGAGTCTTTAAAATGATGGGACGACAGTTCAAGCAACACATGCAGCAAGAGTTTTGTTTCTCCATCTCAAATTTAGTCAAAGAGAAAGAGACGGAGAGCTTTTCTTATTAGGGTGCGATGACGATACATGCTTCAGCGCATAAATAGTTACAAAGCTTTCGGATGCGTGCAAGCATTAGTTACCCTCGAATCTCAAGTCCGGTGCCAAAACCTAACTCGTAATCACGAATTCGTTTGGGAAAAGCACCTTTCGACATAGATATGGGCCCCTCTTTTCCTTCACATGCACGTACACATGCCTATAGATTCTGTGCGCACTTGCTGGGGCCCTACGGGCAGCTCTAGCATCTCAGCCATATCGCGCTATTGCTTGTTTAGGTACAAAATCCGTGGGACGAGCTCGATCCTTGATTTTTTCGCAATATCAAAATGTGGATGGCAAAACAAAGCAGGTTCGATTCGACTGGATACAGAGACGTTTCTCGACCTGAACAGAACAGAAAAGCTTCAGACCCAATGTCTCTATCACGCCAGACAGAAAGGACTTACAAGCGAAACCCAATAAAAATCAGACAGGTACCTTCGGTTGGTAATTGATTCGATTAGGTTTGAACAGTGACATAAGGCTTGCACATACAAGAAGTTTAATGTTAACTAGGGACTATGTAACCCCAGATCTAATGGCACACGAGAATAAACAAAGAAGAACTCACACTGCCAGGCCTTTTATCAGAAGATACTAAGATGGGGTTGCGATTTGGTTTGATTTGATTAATAGATCGAGGAAAGAATGGATACATCAGTGACCAAAACACAGCTCGTAATCAAACCATAACCCGATAAAAGGAAACTTGTCAATTCAGCTTTGCTTAGTTTGATTTGGATTATCAACTTCCTTGCTTAACACTGGTATTATAACAGCCCGAGCTACATTTAGACCGCTGATCTTTCTGATGTATGGATTCATTTGCCTGCTCTCTGTACGAGTATACCGTACAAACAACACGCAATGCGGAAAGACAGCTCCAATATACACGTGGCAAACAAAACCCTGTTCCAGTCCATTAAAGCAATGGTATGAACCAAAAATCATGCAAGCAAAAGTTCAAGCGACCGAAGCCATAGTCAACGAATGGAGCATAGTCATTATGCCGTACATATTGGCGAGGCCTATGTGTGTAAACAGCATGGCACGACCGTCTCGATCGAGACACCATTCTCCTCAAACTTGACAACCATGCAGTACAATACTATTACATATGAGCCCGATGGTCGTAAGCAATATATTGGCCCAAATGATGCAACCCAGAAGGGAGAATCGACCACTGCAGATGCAACCGTGTTCTATCACACGCCCCCTTGAAGTAATTGAAAGGAACTCTTTCGCTGGCCAAAAGGAAAAATTAAACAAGCCAAGCAAAGACATAAAACAACCAAAAAGACAGAAGAGCTTAAGAGAGCAATCATGGAGCAATATCCAGTCCAACACAGCTGGTGGTTATGTCAAAACTAACGCCATCAAATATTCGATACACATTCGACATTACAAGACTAATAATACCAAGAAAGCTGGAATTAGAGGGTCACGAGGCAATCATGTTCAGGCAATCATCAGCACATGCACACTTGTCCATCAACCAGCACGAAAGAGCTTTGTCTGAACGGAGGGCCACTTGTCCCACTATGTGTGGTAACCATTATTCAGTGGGATTTATATTTTTGCAGACTCCTTTTCTTCTCTCTTCTTCTTTTTCCCTAATTATAGCTCAGCCGAGGCATGATATGTACAGGAAGACGAAGGAAATGGTCCAGAAGGGGACCATGACAGCCCAAGGGATCTGCGAACCATAATGCACTGACATGGGAAATTCGGTGATCTTCACACTGCCGAATTTGTTGATATTTGTACGCTGTGAGTGAGAGAGAGATAGAGAGGTCTAAATGAATAAGGTTGCTGATCCAGAAAGTAGCAAGCAGTGTGACCTTTTTAAAAGTTTGTCGGTCCATTTCTTACCTCAACAAATAAGATCATTATCTGCAAATATAACTGTAAACAGCGAGTACACGCACGTCTCCAATGACTTAAGGCCAATAGTAGATCTAATAAAAGCTAATGGAAGCCAATCTTCCAATGAGTCGGTGTTTCTGCCAGTATTTATCATCTTATATCCCCAGACAAGGAACAGATATGTTGCCCTCAGCCGTACAGCAATACACTGAAAGACCCACCAAACCCCAGAACAACATTAGCCTTCAAGAGGCATACTACCTTCTCTGTATCTCATAGCAAGCTATTCAACATTAATAATGAATGACATTAATTACTAGTATCTGCATACGATACTGATCATCTTCACAACCTAAGCTACTGCGCATGCTAATATTTTGCTTCCTTGTATGCAAAGATGCTCTTCAACTGATAAAATCCAATGATGGGGATCAAATTTTCTAAATTGGGGGATCACTTTGATCACCTTTTGACATGCATGTCAGTCCTCCTCTACCTTGATGAATAGCAAAGGGGGAACGTTATGCCTTTCAAATTGGCAGGATATCCAGACACAACTTTGCAGGTAAGTGTTATGCCAACTCCATTAACAGAGTACTTACGAAGTTCCCACAATAAAACTGATTGAAAGATAACAGGACATTGCCCAGTACACTTCAATAGAGATATGGAATTATTCCGAGGGAAGTACAATAATGAAGAGAAAACCAGGGTGTACCAAACTCTGATGGGCTATATGAGATGATACATAAAAATTTCAAATCTAGCGCAGAGAGGCAGGTAAAGTTTGCTCACTCTGATCAGTGAGCCAAGGAACTTCATTGCTATAGCGACATCTAGGCCAAGTTAATGGAACTTTACCTGTTAATTGCTCCAAAAAAAAAAAAAAATCACAAAGATGAAGAATATAGTAAAAAGTATCATGTGCCTGGAGACTGAGTTTGTGAAAGCAGCGAGGTTCCAAGGCATGCAATAGAAAAAAATAGACGGAAACACCTAAATGTCACTGATGATGATGATGATGTCACAGGTTTGGCAAACATTACAGCCCAAAATGTAGCTATAGGAACAAAAGCGCTGCATGAAAACAAATCAAACATTCCGGGGGTAATTCAAGACAGGTTACACGACAGCAATGGCTGTGTAATCGGACATATGCATAACAGCTAAAAAAGAAGACCATAATAGGGAAGTAAACAAATCACAATGCTTGAGCTGCAATAACAGAGCAACGTTGACTATGTTATACATGACTGGCAAGAGGCAACTCTGTCTAAAGCTACAAGGGCATCATTAATCCACTCAAATACCGACTAAACAACTTAGCAGTCTAAATCTAGCTGGAGTCTATATTGATCCAGGACTATCACATGATGAGAGCTGTGCATTCCACTGGCTTAAAGAATATGCTTCCATCACTGGATTACAAATTTCAGATCCATGATTTGCTCTTCAACATATGCCTAGTGAGCGAACTCCTCAAGAACAATTGTGACCATTGACAACTGACGTCAATCAAATTAAACCCACTCTCTTCAGTTAAAAAGCATTTCTGCAATCAAATGAACTAACTGAATTGATTGAACAACCCTATACAGCTGCAGTACTAGGGCAGCATGAGATGGACCAAAATAGATGCAATTCATACTTGATAAAGAACAAAAAAAAGAATGTGTAACACACAGCAGCAGAGGGTTTGTGAACCGATCCAAGTCTGAACAAAAATGTTGCAGCAAAGGACAGAAGTATCCAGAGGATTATGCATTGATAATCCCAACTATGGCTAGCAAGGACCTTACACCAAAATGAGTAAGTCCAATTGAGTAAGTCCAATCATTGCCTCAAAAACATGAAAGCAGAACATTACCAGTAAAATGTCCAAAGGAGAATGGAATGTAAAACTTGTCTTTCCAAAAAAGGAGAGTGGTAAAAACAGCAAACATATTACCAGGCATACAAATCTCTGACTAACAACAGCGCGAAGACAAAAGGGAAAGAGATATTTGAACCGATAATAGATAGATGAATGGATTAGAAATTGGTCTTAGAATGACTAGTTGACTGTGAGAATGTGTGCGCCATTGATTAGTCTTTCATAAGAAGGCTTGGCAGAACATTAGCCTTCAAAAGGCACATGGTTACTGGTACTAAATCTGCCCCATTGGTGAAGTCTCTTAGGATAACAAGCAAATTCAACTACCCAGCACGAATACTCATGCAAATTATCCTCAAAGAACTCTCAAACCATCAAATCATCTCCACATCCTCAACTTCGTATGCATGCTAAAATGAAAAGCCTATGTGTACAGGAATAAACTATGATAAGATCAGATTCAGACCAGGGGATTGCATAAGATAGGATTGTTCTTCTTCCTTTCTGGATAATATGTAATTCCATTTAGTGACGAGAGAAAGGCACACAGAAGCTTTAAAAGTGCCACAGAGGGATTGTAGAAATGAGAAGAATAAAAAATGGAAAGGTGATACAGCGAAGCTTAATATCGAACCTGTTAGCTAAAGCAGCCTAGGCAACTCTTATGTCAATTCTCTTATAGCATAGTCTTAATTTTTAAGTTCCACCTTAGTAGCATCCTTTCACATGTCAAATCTGTGCAAAAGCATGTTACACCAACTTCATTGAGAGATTACTCATGCATGAAGTCCTAGGAGATGTAATTTACAAGTCATAAAAGTACTAAGGGAAGATTAACAAGAACTCATCTATAACTTTGCTTGTATATGGTATTTACATGAAAAGGAAGCATGATGAATAAGAGAAGATCAGCATGCGTCAAAATTTTACGGGATGAATTTGGGTTACAAAGAATGATACATGAAATGGTACCATATATCTCACAGCGGCAGGCAAAACTCCGGGCCACCATTATTACGTGCGCCAGGGATGTATTCGCCAATTTGCTCAATTCGAAGGTGAGCAACCAAAGCTCCTTGACCAAGTTAGAAGATTTCATGTCGAATACTTATCGATGCTCACAGGGACAGCGGTAATCTTTTCTCCTTTTCTCTGGCCAGCGCATGCCTAGATTTCCAGAAGCATACAAGTAGACAGCTTCCAAGGCCTGCAGTAAAAAAGGACAGCCAGAAATGACCAGAACGGAACGCCAGATAAGTGAGTCCGACAAGCATGCTAAACACCACGGCCCAAAATATAGCCACAGCAGCATCAACCCTGCACGAAATTTCACACGCCATTTTAGCTTTCAATTAACCTGGAACGCATTTGAAAATTCTCAAATTATTTCGGGACAGACACGTCAATACGACAACAAACATCCGATCACAGATAGCCATGGCAATCCCCAACCGATAAAACTAAACAGGATCGCGCAAATAAACCGCGATCCTCGAGCTCATTCAGATAACTTTGCATCAAGGAAATCACAAATCGAGCTCATTCAGGCGCTCTTTCATCCTAACGTCTCCTCAACGATCTCTTCCAAATAGCGACCGAGGGCCATCGGAAACGTTAACATGTCACCGTCGCGAACGATGCCGATCATCCAACGCACTCACTCACTCACTCACTCACTCACCGAACCAACGACGCACTGCGTGCACCGCGAACGCCAAACGCGCAGCGAGAGAGCGAGAGAGAGAGAGAGAGAGTACCGGGTGGCGATGTGTGGTTTGGGGGAGAAGAGCGCGAGGCCAGGGCAACGGCGCCGGGACCGGACCTGGTGGTCTCTGAGCCGCTCGACGAGCTTCGATCGAGTTATCATCGCTCGCGCGGGAGGCGACCCCGCCTGGCTCGGCGGCTCCGATCGGTGCTCCGGCGACGGCGACGGCGCCGATCGACGATGTCGACGCGGCGACCGGTTCGATCTCGTTCTCCGGACTGGAAGGCGATCCGAGCGAGTGCATTAGACAGAGCACGAGCGACATCAAAGTAGCGTCACCGTCGCTAATGCGGTTGCGCTTTGGTGCTGTTGCTAATCTTTGTATTTATAGATACCGATTAGCGAAAAATGAGAAATTTTTCTCCTTTTTTTTTTTTTTTCGTTTTTGGGGTAAATGAGCAAGGAGAGAATAATCCACCCAAAATCATGAATTTTATATGCTAAATGTAGTTGAGTCGGAAGAGTTTCTAACGTTGAAAGGAAACTTTTTTGCATTTGAAAATTTTCGCGTTGGCGCCTCTCTCTTTCATAGGATAATTTTCTGTTTTAATAAAGTTTTAAGACCTGATCCACTCCATCGGATTTTTTTTTTTCTTTTGATAACTAAGGACTCCACCACGAACTCCCGAAGGGCTGGGCCCTATACCTCAAGAAAAACTAGCCCAGCATCCCACCGCCAGGGCTCTCACTTAAATCGCTAGCAATTATGGGTTTCAAACCCTTTATCTCGACGATAAAGAAGAAACTCTTAACCAACGTAGCTGCCTACGGGTAGATCACTCCATCGGATATTTATTTCTATTTTATACATAATTTTTAAGGTTAATATTATAGAAAACACCAAATGTGGATGCCCTGAACTTTTCTCTATATCACCGAGAACTCTAAAATTGCCCATTGTGTCAAAGTGAATAAATTTAGAATTTATGGTGAGACAAAAAAAAAAAAAAAAAAAAGAGTTTTTGTATCATAATGAATATAATCTGGAGTTTTTTGTGATATTAATTTTTAGGATAATTTTAGGTTGGTTTTTCCTCGTCTAAACATTAAGGACTTCGAGAGTTTCAATTACCTTATAAATACCAAGGCTTCCGTTTTCATTAGTCGGGCAGGCTTTGGGCTGGATAATGCCAACCCCAAGTCACCAGATGGTCGGACCAGCAGCCTAATGATCGAGTCCATCAAGCCAATTATCAAGTCCACAATCCACCGATCATTGCTCGAACAAGCAATTACGGCCCCACGACCAGCATGTCAAAGGTCCAAAGGTCCAAAGGTCTTTCCACGCTATATCGCACATGCCAAAGACACGAACCGTAGAGTTATCGCGTTTGGCGGTAAATTCCCAGTCCCGGCAAGGAGCATCTCTTTTTAACCTTTTTGAGAATTGGACTGGCTTCACTTTCCAAGCATAAAAAGCCGAGAGTAGAAAACCAAATCAAAATACCTCCAAAACATGCTATAGCTTTTTCTCGGTTGACACTCATTAAAACATATTAACTATTCAAAACCCCAAAAAAAAAAAAGCCTACTCGAAACTACGCAATTTCTCCATGCATATTCCTCACGACGTGCTTACTACCAACACCATTACCTAATTCCTCCATCACAAAAATGGCCTGCCGAATCCTCCGTTTCAACAACGAAAAGTAGAGCTTGAAGTACGACATCTTCAGGAAATGGAAATTTGACGCCTTTGCAAGCCATACTGAACCCACGTGCAAAAGTCAATAATACAAATTAACAAAGACTACGCAAATACAGATTAAGGTAAGGTCAGCACTTAGGCACAATAAGTACCGAGATAACTATGTTCCAGCACCACAAAGTACCTCGAGCTCATATAAGGTTTGGCGCACGATGGAAAAGCGACCCTTCAGGAGCAATATACAAAATTCAGCTCCCTTTCTGAAAAATAGTCTATCAAAGACATTTACAAAATGAAAGAGAGCTTCCCCTCAGGATGCTTTTTCTCCATTCGACCAGCTCCGGCCCCCAAGTAAAAGGGAGAACTGCCTCATAAATCTTCTAATGATATCCCTAACACAAAAAACAAAAGAAAAATCCCCAATGTGCCAAATAATTGAGATATGCGAGGTCTCACTCCGTACGTTTTAGCTGTTGAGTGTCGAAAGCATGCCTCCAGATGCAGTTGGTATCACCACCTCCCAACCAGGTCCTTTGAGAGGCACTGCACTTGCTGCTGCAGCATCAGATTTCTCAGCATCACTAAGCGGACCAGAAATCAGATCACTGCGGTCCAAGATCCTCTCCAGATCCTCATCGCTAATATCCGTCTGTATCATCTTATCTTCAGCAGTCTCTTCCTCTCGGAGCAATGCCAGTAGATCCTCTTCCTATAGTTTCAACAAAACAGATCAGCACTGATATAAATAGACTACCTGTGATGCGGCCAACTGCACCTTAATCAACCAACTAAATTTCAAGCAGAGCACAAGTAACTCACAAAAAATTCTCAGGCACAAAGAAGATCCACAACTTCTTCTCATCCCACCATAATAAGACTTTCTAATTGAGCAAACAACATACCTCCAAGTTATTATTAGGCTTGTTTCTTTCTTGGTGAAATTGTCCTTTTGCAATCACCACATGCTCCAACTTCAACTTACTAAAAGCCCTCTTCAAGATGCGGCCCTGGAAATAGATACTATATCTTTAGTTCTCAACACTAAACAGAATCGATCTGCTGCTCAAAGAAAAGATCAGGGACAGGCTGCTGATGTCTAACCTCCACCGATAGCGCCGTCGCAAACCTGTAAACATGAACAGGCTTGGTTTGACCTATTCTGTGACATCTGTCCATAGCCTGCAAGTCCATTTGAGGGTTCTGGAGTGTAGAGATAACACATTTCATATTAATTTCATATTAATTTCAGACATAGCAACAACTTAACTGAAAAGTGAGCAATGGGAAGCAAAACCAAGATAATTACCCAGTCACTATCATATAGAATGCAAGTGTCAGCAGCAGTGAGGTTTATACCCAGTCCACCTGCCCTAGTGCTGAGAAGAAATATTCTGTAGATGCTATTCACATCATTAAACTCCTGAATCTGCAAATGAAGCATTTTATCAACAGATGATATCTAAAGCTATTACTAACACTGAAGCAGGAAATTACCAAGTAAAACAGACAAATGCCTTAATAGTTTACACTGTAATTAGCAAAGCTGTCACTAGCAATAACAACAGTTATTGAGACAACAAGATCAGAATATGCTAATCATATTATTGAGACAAATGCACTAAATGTGCACCTTCTATACAACCAACATTCAATTTGTCTGGCCAGCTAATCAAATATCTTAAATGGAAGAAGTCAGTTCGGGGGTTCGATAACCTCAGGCCAGCTTAATAGCAACTTTTTACAATCACTTTATAGATTAATTAACCAAAGTAAATGATTTGCTAGCAGAATGACAGAACAAATAGCACACTGGCTGGTAGATGCTATCAGGTCCAGTTGCAGAGTATAGATATGAATTTCTCGTTATTACACCATGGCCATAGCCAGCCTTTTGCAAGAAAAGCACAATCCAGTTGGAACGAGTCAACTAACCAGCTCAATAGATTGCACCATGGTCAGACTTGACTGTAAAGTCATTTACCCTAACAAAAGTTTAAATAAAACCAGAGGATGGAATAATAAATGACTAATTTGGTATGATTTGATGAACAATTGGAAAAGCCAATCAGAAGAGTAGGTCATCCTAATGAGGATGGACGGTTCATGTTCACACCCACTGAATCCACTAAATAAAGTTTTCTGTTAGTGTAACAAGTGGGAAATTACACCCATTGAATCCACTAGAATTTGATGCCAATCCACTACACAAATGGCAGACTGAATAGGTGAGAAGCTTAAATCAGGTCACTTGTCCTGAATGAAAAAAATTAATATAGTCAGAATGCATAAGAGGCAAACCTGTCTTTTCCTCTCATCTAACTTGACATTTCCATCTATTCGACAGACTTCATATCCTTTTTCACTGAAATAGTAATCCATTATATCAAGAATTTTTGTCCACTGGGTGAAGATCAGAACCTAAAGGCAAATGTAACATAAGTAGCCAGCTTGTTAACAAATCATAGAAAATGAAACAAATTGCAGACCATACCTTATGCTTGCGTTCAAATAGCTTTCCCAACAATTTATCTAGCAAACGAAATTTGCCACACTGTTCAACAATCTGTTCAACAGGAGGATAGAAATCTGTTGCAAAAAGCAAGAGAGATTTGTCAAGCAAGGCTAAGAAACTACCTATTTGTATCCAAGGCAAAAAGAAAGAAATATACGTGATCCATTAAAAGCTGACTCCAAAAGATCAGGATGGTTGCAGTTCTTGCGAAGCTGGACCATCAGATTATTAAGTTTTCCCTTCATTCCAGATCCTGCAAGTCCAAGATACTTCAATCAATGAGGAAAATAATGACCCAAACAGCATAGTAATTTAAATGCCAAGTATTTGGAGACATTAACAGAAGTCAGTCCACAAACTACTAGACACGATTCAGGCTTGTACACCTATTAGAGAACTTGAAAAAGAATACCAACTGTCAAACAGTACAACACATAAATCATCTGACAAGAGCTAATCAGATGTAACTAAAGCAAACACTTCTTGAGAAATGACTGATTATCAGCAAAGATTGTCAAGAACAAATAAATAACTATATCAAGAATAGTTAAAAAAGTGGAAAAAGATTAATGCTGGCCAATCAGGCCATCGTACCACCAAGCGCAAGTATGCATGATATTCCAAAAAGATAACAGATAAAAAGTTCAGTTAATTAAAATGATAACACATCATTCAAGGAATTTCAGGAGAAAAAACACTCCCCCACATGAATGACACAAGACCTAGTGAAATTCGTAGAACAGAGTTAGGCCGCCATTCATATTTTTTTCCACAAGAATAACATAATAACCATTAACAAACAAAGGCAACACAAGGTTTCTCCATGATACCAATGTCAACGGTCTCCAGCAAGTGATTTTCCAAAGTCTTGTTTATCAAATGATCCTGAAAGTTCCTCTGATGCTCAGTCATAGTGGCGTATAAGATAATCTCCTTTTTACGAGGAAGCATCTGCTCAACATCAGCTTTCATTCTTCGGAGAAGAAATGGACGCAATATAGCATGGAGTTTTGCCACCACCTACAAGTGACAAGAAATACTCATAACAATTATGAAAAGAATTCCCTGAAGTAGATTCATGCTTTCTGGGAAAATACCCACTTGAGCCCTTTTTTTGTCTTCTAATTCTTCCTTCGTTGCTGCATTGCTATACTTTCCCGACAGATCAAACCTGATTGATTCATAAAATGCATGAGCAATAAGTCAATAATTTAAATATCATCACCCTTACTATAAAAACTACTACTGCGATTAGACTAAATGCACCCGTAATTGGTTTCAGCATCATATGAATTATGGGGCATCCATTTCTTCATTCCAATATGGGATTCTTCACACTATGCTTAAATGATATGCATAAACATACACCCAAAGTTCAACTCCTACAACCCATATCTGGCTCTTACTAGAAAAAATGACGAAGTTCATGGACACGATTGAGCTCGCCAGTTTCAGACTGGCATTTTTCTGTTGGATACAGAGTGACGCAGGTAAAGGAGAACAAACAAAATGTACTTACCAGGATTCAAATTCTTCATGGGACGAGAAAATATCAGGTAGAATAAAGTTGAGTAATGACCATAGCTCAGCCAAATTGTTCTGCAAAGGTGTCCCAGTTAATAAGAGTTTATTTTCAGTACTCAAGAACTTCAACTGCTTCAGTAGCTTGCACTGTGCATTTTTCAACCGATGCCCCTAAAAGATAGTAAAATGGATTAGCAAATAAAAATCAGCTGGATAGTTCCATTTCATGAGTCCAGTAATGAAATAAAAGCAGATATACAAACAACTAATCATGTTTATACCTCATCCACAACAATGTATTTCCAACTGTAGTGTCTCAAACATTTTTTTGCATCATTCATTGCAACCTCATAGGAAGTGACAATTATCGGGAAACTGGGTCCAACCGTTCGAGGCATATACTTGCGCCGCAACTCATCCCTTTGTTTCTTGTCACCATGGTATATGATCGCTTTCATAGAGGGAACAAACCTATATGAACATACTCAAGGAAAGCAATGTTATGCACCCAGAAAGTAATCACGTGGATCCAGTCCCACTGTTCAAAAGTGAAGCATATTACCTTTGAATCTCATTGACCCAGTTGGACAAAGTAGAGAGAGGAGCAATTACTAAATATGGTCCATCCAACCCCTTCCCTTTCAAATGTGCAAGGAAACCGATGGTCTGGATAGTCTTCCCAAGTCCCATCTGATCTGCCAGGATTCCATTCAATCCATTTTGCCACAGTGAGATTAACCACTTCACACCTTTGACTTGATAAGGCTTCAACTTTCCACCAGTCAACAAGGGTACAAGTTTTTGCTGCTCTTTTTCAAATATTTCTCCCTCTGTCAGATTCACATCTTCTTCATTGGGACCCTCTTGTGATCTTGTCAACATCGCAGCAACCGCCCTCTTGGCCTTTCTCTGAAAAGCAAGCCACCGCATCCAAAGCAATAGAAGTCATTAAAGTGCCTTATATTAGCTAACTCTTCAGAAAGTACATGCAACAGTGAATATTCATATTTGATTGGCTGAAGGTTAATTGCTTAAGAAATTCTTTGTAAAATAAACAAAGAGGATAGTGAGTCGTGATTCAACCAAAATGAAAGAAAGAGAAAAAAAGTATTGGAGTCTGTAAACAGGAAAAGCTCCATACATGGCAAAGAAATAGAAGAATAGAAGCCCAACTCTAAAAAGCATCAACACTCATCAATTGATCAGTGCAAGATCGTCTGAAATGCTAAGAAGCAACATGGGTCTGGTAAAATAATTCCAATTTGACATAAGCAAGAAACAAAATAATAGGTCTTCACTTATGGAAAAAACCAGGAACGCAGACAAAAGGGATCTCATTTTGAAAAACCGCACATTGCATACTTATTAGTTAAGGGCCTGATTGTTTAAGATTAAGTAGAAACAAAAGGTATCATTCTGCTTTCCCTTCAAAATTCAAATTTTATCCAAATTTCAATAAATTATGAAAAAATTATATGTAATTCTATGTGTCGACATTTAAATGTCATTTGAAAAAAAAAAAATCAAAGCAGGTCTATCGCAAAATTAAGCAAAAACAAAGGTCTATCCAAATACACCTTAAAGAATAAAGATTGTTGCACCTAATACCATGTCTTCCACACAGACATTAATTAAACTGAAAAACCAGAAAGAATCTAAAGATAGCTTTGGAGTGCAGTTTCACTTCAATCACATGTGTCCTACGTAGTCACCTAACTGTAGATTTCATTCTAGATCAATAATAGAACTAAATTCGAGCGCCATTTGTCATTTCTTCTCACCAAACTTCTTTGATCAGTTCATTAATAGAATTACTACAGCATAACTTGCATGAATCAAAATTAAAGAATGAAAAAAACAATTCAACCATTTCACCATTTACTCAAAAAAGCTCCCCTGACAGTTATAAAATGCAATATCTCTGAAAATTCTGCATCCACTTCACTTAAGAAACAGCATAATGCTCACCTGATTGTATACCGCTTTTCTTTTCCGACCACGTCCTTTCTTTTTTTCAGTGCTTTCACTCTGTTGGTCCACTTCATTCTGCACATGCAAATTAAATATGCCTTATGATTTCAGCCAAAAGAAAAAGACCATCCAAAGGAAAAATGTCCAGGGTAAAGGAAGTAAAAGGCTATACAAATGTGATATCATCCATTTTCTCCAGCAAAAATTCAGTGTATAGCTGGGTTTGTGTTAGAAGCTCATCAAGTTTAGTAAGCTGGTTGTCATCCAGTTCTGGTGGTTCTTCAGAATTATTTTCTTGTTCCACATCTTCTTTCACACGTGCATCCAGCAAATTTTCTTCCTCCTCAGCCATGGCTTTTGAAATAAGAGAAGAATCTCCATTCTTCGCAGTTAAAAGTATCTCTTCCTCCAGCTTGGGGACCAATTCCTCTGTGTGATTGCCCTTCAAGTTCCCAACATGAAAAACATGTCAGACAGAATTACACATAGTTCATAAAACATAAAGACAAAGTTAAACCAAATGCCCAATCTATCTCACACCGAAATGTGAAAATTTAGGTGCAACGTATGAATGTCTACCAGTACATCCAGAGACAGAAATGTATACCTACGTTTATACGAATTATCATTTGGTAACGACATTAACAAAGTTCTGGAAAAAAAATCTAGCACGAGCATGAGAGTTTTAAGTGCCATCGGCAGCTGCAAGTTATCGACAGCAGAAGTGTTAAAATAAGTGCACTGTAAGCTAAAAACATTCGATCCTTAGGTTAATATCACAGGTGATCATCCACCGACCTACCATCTGCATCACAGCAACTGCTGTACAGACAATTTCAACCATCATCACTCTGTTTTCTTTTATCCAAACAGCTGAAGCTTTTACTCGAATGGACAACCAAACAAGAAATGACATGGTCCACAAGGACCCCTGACCGCACATCCATTTAGCTAGCAAGTAGCAACACACAATATATAGCTTATCGCATCGTTTTCTAAGTTCAGTTAGACTTCATACTTTTTCGGAGGCCATTTGAGCCCAATAAACCATGTTCATTAAAAAATCTTGGGTAAAATCCAGCGGTGCCAAAAAAATGCCGTATCATCCTAGCAACAATACCAGTAGACTAAGCTATTGCGGCAGTCACCGATCAACCACCCGCGCAGGAAAACAAACTATGAACAAAATACGAAGATTAATCACACAACCCCTGTACATCTAGCATTTCAAAAGCAAACACCAGCCCCCTCACACTCATAGCAGCTAAAACACCTCTAAAGCACGTGAAGAACTTCAAGCTGTCAGAAAGAAACGATTCATCCGACGAGAGACTTAAACAATATATAAAAAGAAATTTAAAAAAAAAATCCTTTTTTCAAAGCACCCTTCAGCGTTTGGCCATTTTCCAAGACGAACGACCAGAAGATAAGAACGGTCAACTCGGAACAAGAGCAGAAAACCCATACGTCTTCCCCGAGCACCGACGTCGGCGACCCCGCAGCGGCTTCTTCGACCTTCATCTCCGCCCACCGAACAATAAGCAGCTCCTCCCCCGCCAAAAGAAAGAAAGCCCTAAAGGGTAACCAGAAAACGGCACAGAGTCAGCAGAAATCGCCGGAAAAACCACCGACCGGAAACCAGCGACCGGAACAGGGACAACCCCCCCAAAAAAAAAAAAAAAACGCTCAAGCGATTCGGCCGAGGAGGGTTTCCGCGATCCGCGCGCCGAACGGCTCCTTTCTCGAGCGCGAACGCCCGCGAGAGAGAGAGGAAAAGCTCACCGCGCTTTCAATGGAGAGAGCTCTTCGCCTCCTTCCTCTTCCTCGCAGCGAAGGAAGTGCGAAGGGGGGGAAAATGGAACGTTGCGGTGCTTCGGGAGAGGGAAGGAGGAGAGTGGAGGAACAGCGAGGTGGTGGGAGACCATGCCATAAAAGCGAAGCACTATTTTTTAAAATAATATTTTTAAATAGAAAACCCCCAAAAAACGTGTTATTTTTATTTTATTTTTTTGTGGTTCGGCAGTGCGGTGTTTTTGGGGTACAGAGCAGAGAGGGGGCGCTCTGCTTTGGGCGGGAAAGTTGAGTTTAAGGAACTGCCCCCGGGGCGCCCCTTAATTACGCTGGGCGCCCCTGTAAAGGTGAGTTGACGACTTGACCCCTGGGCCACGTCACATCAACGATATTTTTTTTTTAAGGATAGATTTTTGTCTCGTTCTTCTTCCATTCCCGTTAGTGCTTCCTGGAAAATGTCGATTTCTGTCGGAGAGTCGACATCATGTGCTAAAAAATGAATGGGCTAATTCCAAAGAAAACACCAATTTTAGGTTAATGAACAAATCTAACCCAAACTTTTTTTTCGTCTTATAAAAAGACATCAACTTTGGTCTCCTGTTAGCAACACCTGAGGGTTTATGTGGCAGCTGTCGGCCAAGACGGTTCCTCCAACATAAAAAAAAAAAAAACTTTAACCCAAGTGACAAATCTGATCCAAACTTTTTTTTGTCACGTAAAAAAATACCAACTTTAGGTTGAGTAACAATTGTTGCCCAATTTTTTTTTGTTTTAAAAAAAATCACAAACTTTCACTTAAATCTTAAATCTGGCTCCCCTTAACTTAGCTTCATTGATTGTCATGTGCACTTGCTGGCTAACACTATCCATTGTCTTTTTATTTGACCCACAGCTTGAAGAATAACGGTGAAACCGTATCGTCTCCTATGCTTCACTAGTAAGTAAAAAAATCTCCAAATTGAATTTCTCTTACTAGACTTTATCGTTTTGTCATAATATGAAACTGTAGATCAACCATGGATGAGATCCACCAACTTTACAGTTAGAACATTTTCTCATAAAATAAGGTTAACTTCAAATAGAAAGTTAACAGTAGAGGTTAGATTTTCAATAGGAGTGAAATTTTGTAATTTTTATGAGACAAAAAAAAATGGGCTAGAATTGTCACTTAACCTAAAATTTGTGCTTTTTTATGAGACAAAAAAAAAGTTTTGGTTAAATTTGTCCATTAGTTTAAAGTTTGTGCTTTTTCACAAGACAAAAAAAAGTTTTGGCTAGATTTGTCCATCAACCTAAAGTTAATAAGTTTTTAAACTTGTTTATAGTTTTTGAAAATTTTACAACTTAATTATACATTTATGATAAATTTTAAAATTTTTAATTCACTTAAAAACACGAAAAGCCTACATGCGTATTCACCTCTCTTTATGATTACACGTAACTCTAGGGGGCAGTCATAGTTTACAATATTTAAGATAATCGACAAATAATCTATGAATTTTCACCCTTCTAAATCTGGATTCAAAATAATCATCAAGTATTACCACGATGGAAAGTTCTAAAAGATCGATCGAAATCTTTGCATATTATCGTATTCTCTATCAATTTAATTTCATTAATTTGATATTCACTCACAAATCAAAGCATGTTATTTGTTACTAATCGAAATTAAAAATTAAATCTTCTTACCTCATGAGTTAGGTGAAATTTTTTCAAGATTGACAAAATCTTCAAATAATATATATTTTTTTACTGGAAAATTATTTAAAAAGTATAAACTTATTATATTTGTGCCACTTCAATGGTCAAAATTTCAATCGTGTTAATTGAATCATAAATATTCAAAGAATTTGCCAATTTGGCATTTTTCAACAATTGTGGATGAAAATTGTTGATGAGGATGCCAGCTGTGTTACGTGGCACAATTGGTGTTGACGCGGACAATTTTTATAAATTTTTAAGAAAAAACAAATTTTAATAATTTTTTTTTCCTTCTTCCTCTCATGATTGGAAGGCGAGGTGAGGTTAGGGTCACTCTCGCCGTCTTCGCACGAGGCTCACCTAGGGAGCTCATACATCGCTTGGCAAGGGTTATTCTTGCCCAAGCCTAATGAGACTTGAGCTTGTTAGTGAGATCAACTATTGTCAAATCTAGCGAGGGCAACCCTCACCTTTGGACAATGATGAAGGAAGAAGGTAAAAGAAAAAAATTATAAAAAAATTAAATCTTAAAATAAAAACTACAAAAAAATTAACATCGACACCGATCATGCTACACAAGACATTCGGGGTCCATATCAAGAAATTTTAGCCAAAATTGGATAGATAGATTGAAGGCTCAATCGGCACAATTAAAGTGTGCAAAATCAAATTAACATAAATACAATAAGTGTTTGATTTTTTAGGCAATTTTCTCGTCTTTTTTTTTTATCTAATACATTTTTCCAGCTTTTTTTTCATACACGGCACGCATGTTTTAACTAACTTTTTTCAAAAAATGATCTTGTTCAAGGTTATCTCAAGGCAATTCATTAAGCAAATTTTACCAAGAAATATTTTAGTTTTCCCCAATACGCTGATTACACGTGATAAAGAGATATGTAGTACATTGACAATTATAAAGTTTCTTTATTTAATTGCTCAATAGGTATTATCCGAGCACTTTTTGACAAATCCATTTGAAAAGTACCCAAAAGTGCGATGACTTTTCACTATTTTACCACTTCTAATTCTTTATTTTTGAAAACAAAATTTCGCGCCGTGAACCCTTTGCAAAGCCAAACGTAACTAGATTAGCCAGTACATGGAAAAAAAGCCTTCCCAAACACGGTCAAACCATCCGGCATACAAACTTACCTAAAGCCTCAGGCCGAGTCACCACCACCCTCGACCGCCGTCGACCGCCACCTTTATTGCCAACGTTGCTCAATACCACCAAAGCCCCTCGTTTTCGGCTATTAAAGGGCAAAGAGGAGCTCGAATAGGAGGAGAGCAAACTCCCCCCAAAATCAATATTCCTTACTCGAGCCATGTTTGCTAAAACCATTCTTTTACGGAGCATGACGTGACGAATATACTCTTCAGTCTTCACTTATCACTTGAAGTGGATCGCTTGCCACTTGAAGTGAATCCTATGAATTGGAAGCCAATGTGAAACCGATAAGTCAAAGGTGCTTATTTCAATGATAGGTAATCAGAAACGGAGTAACGGTTTTTCTCTCTTCTCCGGAAGAGTTTTCTCTCTCCTTCGGGCAGAGCAGTCTTCGCTCCTTCAATGGCAGCTGGATCAAAAAACTTCTGAAACCACCATGAGTCTGGATCTGTTGCTCACTCCAAAGGGCGCTAAGAGCACACCAGATCTGGTAAGATGAACCCCAAACCCTAACCCTAACCATCCTTCGACTGAGTTTCCCTTCTGTAACTCATCCACCCTTATCCCCCAATACCCATCGTTTATCCCCCCCTAGTCGTGTGAAACCCTAGCCGAGTGTTAACCTTCATTACCCACCGAGTTGCATTCTGCAGGCGCCTTCCCCAATAGATCGCAAAGCCATCCCCTGTTCCCCCAAATCAATCCCACAGAGCCCCCTTCAATCTAATCACAAATCACCATGCCCCAACACATCTACTACTAGTAATACTGATAAATCCCACCTCCGAACCTCTGTGGCCTCCAATCACAGTGTGCCCCTACACAACAAAGAATGGAAGGAGAGCGTGAGAATGACTTAAGATTAGCAGCACTATGTAAAAGTCTAGGCTCTCTATGGAAAGAAAGTGATGTGGTTGAAGTCTCCACCGACATTCCTCCTACAAAACGGCAGGAATGCAATCTTACTCTCTTCGGTAAGTTGTTTTCTAAACCCAATGTGAACTTCCCAGCCTTTATTACCACTATGAAAAAGGCATGGAAAACAGAATCAGTTGATTGTCTGCAAAAAGAACCAGGGCTATTCTCCTTTGTGTTCCAAGCTGAAGAGGATAAAGAAAGAATTCTAAAAACAGGGCCATGGTCTTTCAATGGTAATCTATTAGTTCTGAAGCAATGTGAGCTAGAAACACCGGAGCACTGTTATGAGTATTCTTGCTATGCCTTCTGGGTTCAAATAGGAGGGATCCCTCCAGGGTGGTTAAGAGAAGATGTGGTTGCTGACTTGGCTGAAAGAATGGGTTGTGTGGTAGAGATACAGATGGAGGCTAAAGGGAAAGGTCTACATAAACCAGGAAGAGTGAAAGTTGAACTGGATTTGAATGCACCCTTAAAATCAGGAGCTATATTAGACATCGGGACTAAAAAGCTATGGGTAGACTTCAAGTACGAAAGACTTCCACATTACTGCTACTCATGCGGAAGGATTGGTCACTATGCCACTGATTGTGAGGAAGTTCCTTATGAACAAACAAAATGGGCAGAGAATAAAGTAGGGACATACGGACCTTGGTTAAAGGCGGAGGTACGAGACCATAGCCCTTATTGGGCAGCGTTCTATGGTAAGTTAGAAATGAACCCAGAGGCTGATGAGGTTATCCCGGACACGCCTGCAACAGAAGATGAAATGGAACGGGGAGTGAGAGGTGAACAGGACAAACGAGCTGCTGTCATTCGCAATAAGAGAAGGCAAGAGTGTTATGCCACTGAAAGCAACCACGAAGAAACCGCCAAAGACCAAAGTAAAAAAGACAAAGGGAAACAGATCATGTGTTTAGATCAACCCAAAGCAAACTTTCAACCAGAGGACAGCAACAAAAAGAAAACTCTGAAGATCCAGAAATCAAAAAAACAGCGGCGATCAGCAGAAAATGCACTGATACTTGTTGATGATATGGAGTTATTGGACACCCCTGTCCAGATAATGAAGGAAGGAAATGATTGGGCTCTGGTGGCTAGCCCTAATAAGCCACCGAAGACATCATGAAGCTTATCAGCTGGAATTGTCAGGGGCTGGGCAACCCCCTGACATTCCAGGAACTGAGAGCTTTAGTAGCTCTCGAAAGGCCTGCTATGGTGTTTTTAATGGAGACGAAGAACAAGGAGATGAGGGTGGAGGGCGTGGTTAAACGCCTAAATTTTGCAAATAAAGTGGTAATGAATCCGGAAGGGATTGCAGGAGGCTTGGTATTAATGTGGACTGAAGAGGTGAAGACAAGGGTGATTTCCAGCAACAAAAATCTTATTGATGTTGAATGTTCTGATCCAAACAGTGGCAGCCAAATGCGTATCACCTTTCTTTATGCTCCTACAAACTATGGAGAGAGACTCACATTATGGCATCAATTAAGGGGCATTCAGGCACAAAACACACTGCCATGGATCTGTATGTGGGACTTTAATGAAATCTTATATGCTTGGGAGAAGGTAGGGAAAAGGGCAGCCGATTATCACCGAATGGCAGCCTTCAGAGATTTATTAAATGACTGCTCCCTAATGGATATTGACAGCAAAGGATGTGCATACACATGGGCAAACAACAGAGAAGGTGAGGAACTGGTTAAAAAGCGACTAGATCGAGCTCTATGTACCATGGAATGGCGAGTAACCTTCCCAGAGGCTGAAGTTCAGGCTTTACCAGCGATCGGCTCAGATCACAGCCCACTCCTTCTTGTGCTTCACCCTGAAAAACCAACAAAGCAAAAACAGTTCAGGTTTGAAGCATTTTGGTTGGAAGATGCAGAATGTCGAGAAATTATCAAACAAACATGGGAGGGCAGCCCTCTAAATGAGAATAGCTTCACAGCCAAAGTGCACATGGTGTCAAAACAACTTGAAAAGTGGAGCAAAAACAAGTTCCCAAATGCAGCCAAACGCATAAAACAGTTAAAGCGACAGCTAACAGAGCTAACAAATAGACAACCAGCAAGCTATAGTAAGAAGGAATATCAACAGGTGGTGGATCAACTTGAAAACTTGTGGCAACAGGAGGAAAAGTATTGGGGGCTTAGGGCGCGCATAAATTGGCTTCAATGGGGAGACAGAAACACGAAGTATTTCCATGCTACCACAGTGCAGCGAAGACAGAGAAACAGAATAACAATGCTGAAGATAAACGATGACACTTGGTACAGGGGGCAGCATGTGCTCAAGAACAAAATCCTGGAATTTTATCAAACACTTTATGAATCTGTGGGACCAAGGAACTTCCAACCTGTTCTTGATCAGTGTCCTAGCCTAGTCAATGAGGCAATGAACACACATCTGATGGAAACAGTGTCTGTAGAAGAAGTCCAAGAAGCGGTATTTCAATTGGGGGCACTCAAAGCTCCGGGTCCCGATGGGCTAAATGGACAATTTTTTTAGCATTATTGGGAGGAACTCAAACCTCAAGTCCTTTATATAGTCCAGAGGTTCTTTGAAACAGGTTCATTCGACCCTACCCTAAACCAAACACATATTACCCTCATCCCGAAAGTTAAAAACCCAGAAAGCATCACCCAATTCAGACCCATAAGCTTATGTAATTTCAGTTACAAAATCATAGCTAAGGTGATGGCGAACAGACTAAAAAGATGGATCCCAGAACTAATCACTCCAGAACAAAGCGCATTTATACAAGGGAGACAGATTCAAGACAACATATTCATAGTTCAAGAAGTTGTTCACCAGCTCAGAATCAAGAAGAGAAAAAAGAAATTCCAAGCCATTCTGAAATTAGACATGCAAAAAGCATATGATAGAGTGGAATGGGATTTTCTCAAAGCATGCCTGCTGAAAATGGGGTTCCACACAAGATGGGTAGGAATGATAATGCACTGTGTTTCAACTGTAACTTTTAGCGTGAAAGTCAACGGAGAGCCTATGGAATACTTCACACCATCAAGGGGGTTAAGGCAAGGAGATCCGTTGTCACCATATTTGTTTATTCTGATGTCGAATGTGCTCTCATGGTTAATGCACAAGGCTATGACAGATGGAAGCCTAAGAGGGATAAAACTGAATCCACATTGCCCTACTCTATCACATCTTCTCTTTGCTGATGATTCTATATTCTTCTTGGAAGGGACCTTAACGAGAATGCCAAAACCTCACGCCTGTCCTTAACCGGTATTGCTATGCTACGGGTCAAACAGTAAACCTAAACAAGTCAGGGGTGAGATTCAGCAGTGGCTGTCCTTTAACTCTTCAACGGAATTTGGCTCAACAACTTAGAGTTCCAATCATGGACAAGACAGGAAACTATCTAGGCATACCGACAGATTGGGGAAAATCCAAGAAAGAAATGTTTGCCTGGATCCTAGCCAGAGTTAACATGAAGATGGCGGGATGGAAAGAGAAGCTTCTGTCCAAAGCAGGGAAAGAAACACTGATAAAAAGTGTAGTTCAAGCACTCCCCCAGTATGCTATGTCGATTTTTAAAATCCCCATTTCCATATGTAAATCAATTGAAAGGAGAATAGCCAATTTTTGGTGGAGGCAAAATGAAGCCAGCAGTGGATTGCATTGGAAGAAGTGGGAAGCTTTGAAATTGAGAAAGGATGAAGGAGGGCTCGGGTTCAGAGACTTAATAAACTTCAACAGAGCAATGCTTGGGAAACAGGCATGGAGGTTATCTCAATCACCTTTGCTTTATGGAGCGAGAATCTTCAAAGGGGTTTATTTTCCAAATGGCGACATGTGGAAGGCGGGGAAAGGACAAAGCGACCCTCATGGGGGCGGCAAAGCATTCTAGTGGGGAGAGAAGCAATTGAAAAAGAAGTTCAGTGGCGAGTAGGTGATGGCAGGAAAATCAGTATACGGGAGGACAAATGGCTGGAATATGGTGTGATAGGGGGCCCTGCCAACAGAAACGAACCCACAACAGTGGCCGACTTGATAAATGACACCACCAGGCAATGGAAAGAAACAGAGATTCAACAACACTTTGAAAATAGAATAGCAAATGAGATCCTCTCTATCCCGCTGAGTCCTACCCCGGAGGAAGATACTCTAGTATGGCAAGGTAACAAGATGGGAACGTACACGGTGAAAAGCGGGTACAACAAAATTTGTGTAAATAACACAACAACGAGATCGTAACGAGCCTCAACCTCATTTCAACCACCCCGCTCTTTATGGACAAAGATTTGGCAACTATCTATTCCCCCAAAGATACGTATTTTCATATGGAGCGTATGTCACAACGCAATCCCAACTCGAGAGAATTTGTACAAACGAAAGGTTCTACCTCACCCCATCTGCACACTCTGCAACGACCAAGTGGAGACCACCGAGCACCTATTTCTTCTTTGCAAATGGACGAAACAAATATGGACAGATCCACGGGTCAGATTCCAGCGTGAATCAAATAGCATCACCCGTCTTGATAAGTGGCTAATAGAGAGGTTTGAAGAACAAAGGAACCTACCCGAGAAGGAGCTCCTGGTGATGACCCTTTGGTTTGTTTGGAAAGCCCGCAACAATTCGATTTTCAGGGCTCAAAAGCTGGAACCAACCACCATTGTAGATCTGGCGGACGCACATCAGAGAAACTTCAGTCGATGGCAGCAAAAAGGCACAAAGGGGACTCTAGATCTGCACTTACCGAACCATTGGAGACCACCGATGGAAGGGAAATTGAAGCTGAACGTTGATGGCTCCGGAAACAGGGGGAACAAACCGGATCCATTTTGGAATCTTGCGGGATCACACCGGACGGGTGATTGATGGCTTCGCGCAGCAGGTTCGAGCTTCCTCTCCGCTTCAAGTAGAAACCCTAGCAATTTTGCACGGGCTGAAGCTTCTACAGTTACGAGTAAAGGAACACGAGGAGGAAACTGAACTCGGCAAAGTACTTCGGCGAGCGAGTGCGGCGATTGTCTCACCGCACAATGAGCATCTGGCCGGGCCGAGATTCCATGGCAGTGAAGCCCATCATAGAGCAATGTACAAGCCTGCTCTCCCGTTCCCCAACATTGACGCTCAGCAACTGTCCACGGACGGCCAACAAAGCAGCTGATCTGCTAGCGAAAATGCACCGAAACAAATTACTGGATCCGCACTGGCGATCACTCCCTCCTCCAGCTCTATCAGAAATTTTGTTTTCGGAATCGCACCCACTATCTCCGTGTAAGTCTCGTATTATATGAATGAAAGTCACTATCTATTCTGACCAAAAAAAAAAAAAAATGATAGGTAATCTTGAAAGAGACGGTATGAGATGTGGTTGAACGGAATGGCAAAGCATGAGCCAAGCGGCTAGTTTCTTGTTTGGTGACGTCTCTTTTTTCAAATGATTAGCGTCTGTTTATGGAAAAACTTCATCTTAACGAAATATATTCTCTTGGAAATCACTTTTTAGGAAAAGAGATAGCTTTCCTCCATTTGGTGATATGCTATTGAAACCGTTTTCTTGTATTTGAATTTCATTTGGAAAATGATTTTCAAGCTCATGATTTATCTCAAGTAAAAAAAATGTAAAATTTTGAACAACCTTTTATTTTAATTTTTTCTTTTCCTTCTATTTTTCCTCCTTCCTACGCTAGTTGTCAAGCCTCAACAATGGCCGAGGACAGGCTACAAGCGAAGTTCGACCTTGCTAGCAAGGCTTGAGCTTGTCGGGCTAGGCCCGTGGCCAACCACTAGTTGTCATCAAGGCCCCGTGACCTCGAGGGAGAAGGAAAAAATAAAAAGAAGGAAAAGAAAAAAACAAAATATTAAAAAATCGAAAAGAGTAATTTCGGAAAGTGTTTTCACTTTTTAGATTTAAAAATTCACTTCCATAATTTTATGCATGAATATTATTGTTAACTAGAAAAAAATTTCAGTTGATTAATCATTTTCAACAAATTAAACTGGTGAAAGTCTAAAAAAGTAACTTTTGAAAAAAAAACTTTATGTTAGAAATGGTGATCCATTTTTTAGAATTTCCTAGAATTGCTAAACTATAATCTAGAATTCCCTAGATGAAGTTTCTAAAAGAAAGAGGAAAATGTCCAGCATATAAGAGAAGTCCTGAAAAATCCAGCATTGAAGAAAAGTCTAGAATATACTTAGTTGGTGGAAATACCTATAAAAAGGCCATAACCCATTGATGTAATAGAGTGAGAGGAGCATGAGATAATACTCCATATCATGAAGCTCCTTCAGTAACACTTCCTTCAACTGTTATAAAATTATTTTATCCAACTAATGAAACTATTTCCCATACCCATGTTCTTTGTCCTTCAATTACCATAGTTTATCACTTGTCCATCATTTACAAACTATACCATACACTTGCACACAATATCACTAATAAAAAACGATCATCAATACCAAAATCATGCTTCCGCGCACATTTAAATTCTAACATGGTATTAGAGCTAGGTATATTGGATGGTCATGGTCGTTTGTTCTTACCATCCTCAACTAAAAAGGCCAGAGCCCGAGCGAGTCAAAGCCAAAACCAAAACCGGAGCCAAAGCTCGAGCCCGAGCCCGAGCTAACAACTACTAAGAGCATTTTGATGCCTCGAGACATATGGGACATCGTTGAAAAAAAGTATGCATGTTCAAAGGCAAGTGCAAGTGGTTCGACAAGATAATGCAAGGGATCATGGAACGAAGATAACACAAAAGGCATGGGACAAATTAGAAGAGAGTTCAAGGTATGTCGGCAAATTTATGGTACAATGTCCGAAGTATCCCGAAAATGGATCAAGGAGAGTGTTGGAAATGGTGATCCATTTTTTAGAATTTCTTAGAGTTGCTAAACTAGAATTTAGGGAATTTTCTGGAAGAAAGAGGAAAATGTCCGGCATGTAAGAGAAGTCTAGAAAAATTCAGCATTGAAGAAAAGTCTAGAATGTACTTAATTGGTGGAAATGCCTATAAAAAGGCCATAACCCATTGATGTAGGGTGCGTTTGGGAACTATTTTTGGGGAAAATCATTGGGAAAATGCAAAGACCTTGGAGTTAAAGGTGTTTTTTAAAATGCAACCGTGTTTGGTAAATTGTACTTTGAAAGTCCATTTGTGAAGTACTTTGAACAAAATAGTGTTTGGGGAATTGCATTTACAAAGATCTTTGTGATAAAAAAAAAATTGGCAAAAGAAAAATTTTAAAAAATTGATCGGCAAGGGAAGCGACCGCCGGCGACCTCCGACGACCTCCGACTACCTCCGGCGACCCCGGATCTGAGGCGGTGAGGTCGTGCGACGCCATCTTGACCTCCGGCGACCCCGGATCTGGGGCGGCGAGGTGGCGCGACGTCGCCTCGACCTCCGGCGACCTCGATCCGGGGCGTCGAAGTCGCAGGAGGACCTCGCCGCCCCAGATCTGGGTCGCGGTGGCGCCGTGCAACCTCCCGCGACCTTGCCGCCCCAGATCTGGTCGACGCTCGAGCCTCCGACACTAGATCTGGTCGCGACCAGACCTGTAACTAGGTGGGTCGCGTGGCCCCGGCGAGCTCCGTGCAAAGGTGGCGGTGCGGCAGGCGACGGTCGCCGGCGACCGCGTGCCTTTTGGCCACCAGATCTGCGACTTGCGGAGGTCACCCGAATCTCCGACGAAGATCGCCTAGGTCGCGGCGTCTCTCTACGCCCGGAGAAGATGAACAGTGCTCGACAAGGGCACGCATCCGGAAAATCCAAAAATTCGTGAGGATAATTTTGGAAAAAAAAAAAAGTGTGAACAGTACAGTGCATGCCGAAAATGCCGAAAGCCCAAGGCAGGTCTCCCCCTGCCTTGGGCTTTTAGCCTTCACAAGGCTGGCATTTGGAGAAGGTGGGTTCAAAATTTTTTGCCAAACGGGTTGGCATTTGCCCAAGTATCTTTAGGTCTCCAAAGGGTTTTGGGAAGTGGTTCCCACGGACCCGTAATAGAGTGAGAGGAGCATGGATAATACTCCATATGATGAAGCTCTCCACCAACACTTCCTTCAATTATTATAAAATTATTTTATCAAACTAATGAAACTATTTTTCATATCCATCATTTAATTATCCTAATTTATCCATTATCCATCATCTACAAACTATATCATACACTTGGCCACAACATCACTAATAAAAAACTATCATCAATACCAAAATCATGCTTCCGCGCACATTTAAATTCTAACACTTTCACTCCAATAAGGACACCGTCCATGAAAATAAAATAGAAATAAAGAAGGAACTTCATCGGGCTGTATATGGATCTTTTCTGGTTATTTTATGAACTTCCCCAAAGTGCCAGATCTTCTTCGATAAGCAAAGGGAAAGACGATATAACTCGACACCTGTAGCCGTTCCGTACAATGGAACCAAATGCACATATCCTACGCACAAGAATATTTAGTGTGACAGAATGCCCCATCTTTAGTTATAAGAACTCTACCTAAACGTTTTTTCGCAAGCTGACCAAAGTATTCTGCTGAAAGAGGGCCAAACGAGTTATGCAGAAAGACGGTATCGAACATTAAGATTAGTCCCCGAAACATGTACCAGAGGTACTAAAGTTATCATCAGACACATTGACAGAAGTTTGAAATCTTTGCACAATTCCAAGTGGGATCTCCAAAACCAAAATCTACAGAAAATTCAAACGGGTTCTCAAAACACCAGGAACTTAGTAACAGCTAATGTCAGGATCTGAATTCTCGAGTCTTGGCCCGTGACACTAATAGGGAAGAGAGAACGCCCAAAAAGGGACATGAGCCTAGAATTCCATGCTCTCCCAACCGTCGCAGGGCTCAGGGAGCTCATTCACGTGTACCAGGCTGTTCACGTAGGGCAGATACCTCATCACCGTGCATCCTTCAAGCATCCGGTCCGTGCCCAACATCCGAGTTTCTCCTGTGGAGAGACGATGCGATATCACGACATTTCCTATGCACACCACGAGGACATCCCCGTCAACACAACCCATAAGGCGTACTTGCCTCGGGTTTCCAGAATATGCCGACGGGATACAGATCCGACACCTCGAGCTCATGTCCATTACCCTATATATGTGTACAGCAAGATCAGAGCCTTCTTCGAGGGCCACCATATAACACAACTCCCCATGCATCTCAGTCAGATTACCATTGGTACTGGTTCCAACAGGTAATTGCGTAATACTGTAATGCTCGATCCTCGGATTAAAGACAAGTATTACCCCACTGTCAACCACCCAATAAACAGATCCTCCCCAATAGTATCCATCGCCAATGGATGTTGCATTCGCCAGCTCAAAGCATAAGTCTTCTGAGGTCCTCCAGGACCTTGACCTTGATGAGAAAATCTCAAATACTACGATTCCCGAATCAGTAATCGGAACCGCACAAACCAGCTCAAAATTTTCGGGGAAGTTAAATATCAAGGGCTCGAAGGCGAGGGAAACTGCCGTTCCAGGTCCATGATAGTAACTTGGATTCGGAAGCATTTTCCACTTCTTTGTCACAGGGTTGCAAATATAATAGATGTCATCGACTCCTTGGACACAAAGCAAGCCACTGCAAATGGAGCGGATATTGACACGTGTGGGCATGAATGTAAGATATGGATCTGGCATGCCATGTGCCTTTGGGTCCAGAGGAATGAAGTAGCAATCAAAACCAGGGTTCTGGCAAAAGAAGCCAGAGATGCGCTGGAACTGCGTGGTTTGCTGGTGGGCTAAAAAGGGATTCAAAATCCATCGATTCCATCCTTTACAAACAGCTCTGAATCTGCACAATGATTTGGCAGGAAGCAAAGGGAGAACTTGCTCCCTTACTACCTCTTCAATGCAAGTTACCCTGGGCTGCCTTATCCTTCTGGTGAATTCTTCAAAAGGAATCAACCTTTGATGAATGACGCGTTCAGGACGGTTGATTTCTACCTGCAACCCAAAGGAAAAAGTTAATGAAATGGTGCAGCTAGGAGATTCGATGATTAAGTTGTTCAGACGTTCAAACTCACTCTCTTTTCACCATAAAGCTTCAAAAGGAAGTGCTGCTTAGTCTTGCAGTTAAATTAATGATGGAGTGCGCATTAGTTTAATCCTCATACGTAACTGCATGAAAACAAAGACTGACCCACTCCTCATGTTATTAAAACTAAGCTGCCAAAATTTGATTCAGCTACAACAGCTAACAGAAGCTAGCATAATGAACCCTAAAGCCGTCTCCTTTTCCCTCATTGGTTATGACTTCATATGGTGAGGATAGAATAAAATATGACCTTATGATGACAGCAGTAAGGGAAACCAACTTAATTTCTTATGCATTCATATAAGACAGCAAATGAATCTCAAATACGAATATGCTTCATTGTTGACATGGTGAATGGAATTTTAGAGAGCAAATGATTTCAAAAACCCATAGAGTGATACTCACAGAATAAAAATGTTTTGACCATTAAAACATCTGTCTCTGAATAAGAACCAAGCAACCGAATTTATAGTTCAGATATACTATGTTCTCCGTAAGTTACAGTCAAGTTATTCAAGAACAGTCGAAACTTACCGCATCGTTGAGGTGCAAGGACCGCATTCCTTGTCCAATTGAATCACTCCCGTCAGAACAGTATTCCCAGTCACTGAACTGTATCAATAGCAGTAAGGAGTCTCCAAATCAATTACTTTGCATTCATGCAAGAGAGCGAATGATTTAAAAGAAGCAAAGAATGGGCTACATTGTCAAGTACCATGGAATGATGCTTACAAGAAGATGACTACTATATCTGTATCTGATCAATAGAGACTATCTATTCCGTAACAAAAGTATAGGATTCTACAGTTATCAGAACATACCCCGCCATTCAGGTCCAAGGATCCCATTCGATCGACTATCACATAACCGCTACTCTCTTCAGAAACGTTGTCCATATCACTCAACAAGCAACCGTCATCCAGCATGCTATCCGACTCTGAGTCCGTCATCGCCGAAATGGTTGAAGTTTTATGAAAAGCTGCATGTTAACATTGCCCATTTCAAAAGCAATTATTTCACCACCAAAAAAGGTCGAAACAAGAAAAATAATCATCAAGAAGGAGTTGTCTACATGAAACTATTAACTGAGTTGCGTTGAAAGTGTGAATGCCAGACAAATTAAAAGACTTTACCCATTGAAAAAAGGCCGATTAATCAAGGGCATTTCACGTTAAACTCCCAATCATTTTCAAGCCTTCCACTCAACCCACATAGCAAAAATCTCGCAAACCATCATATATTAACAAACAAAAAAGCCAAAAAAAGTTACCATCTTGATCAACCTTACCAGTCAAACCTAGTCACTACTTGCAAGGAAATCATCGCTCCTCTCATCCCGCAATAACCGCATTAGGGTCAATCCATCGAATCTCGCACAAAGAAACGAACTTGAAATTCGAGAAAGAACCATCACCCAAGAAAAACCCAGAGAAGCCACTCGAGAGCGAGGAGAAACCCTGAAATTGTTGGCTCTTGATCGTCAAAACCCAGAGGACTCGGTCGAAGTCCCCCTTATCTTTGGCGTCTGGACAATCCCTTTTTTCTTTCCTCGACACTCTTTAACGGCCGACCCGCAGTAATCTCCTCTTCCTCGACCCGGACTAACGCAAGCGGAAACAGGGGAACGTGCCTACCTAGCTGCTTCGTCTAATGCGATGAAGCAGAGCAACTAGCTAAAAAGGGCATTTCCCTAGGCAGTCAGGAAAGCAACAGAGGAACGATCAAAGCGGACGTTACCCCAAGAGCGGCAGGGAAGACGGAGAGACGAAAAATTTACGACAAATCGAAAGGAGATTCCACAAGAGACGAGCCATGATGACTCGCGAGCTTATTTTGCGGTTTCGGAGTTACACGCTTGCCTTTTCCATCGGATTGATCGCCTGTCGTCCGCAGACGAGAGAGGCGTGCGTGGCCACTCCAGCTTGGACCTCCTCAACTTCCCTCGTACCCCCACCCACCACGCCCCCAGTAAGTCAAAAAATGCTTCTTTTTCCAGTCATGATCACCTCGGTTCGTCCCTCACGAGAGAACCCATCATCACGCACAGAGAAACGAACTCCAAATTCGAGAGAGAACCGCCGATCAACGAAAACCCAGAAGAAGAAACGACAAAAAAGAAGAAGAAGAAAACCACTCGAAAGCGATGACAAACAAGCGATCAAAACACAAACCAGAGCGACGGCAGCAAAAACCGCAACGGGGAGAGAGAGAGATTTTCGAGTACCTCGAATCGCGAGGCTTGCGGAGACCACGATCGGGTTCGGTTGTGGCGGAGGGGGAGAGGGTTCAGGAGACGACCCAAGTCAATACGGAGAAAACCCAGTCGAGCAGCAAGGCCTATATGCGGGCGAGCGAGTTTAGAGAGAGAGAGAGAGAGAGACAGTGTGTTGCTTAGCGATGAAGACGATGGTCTCTAAGTCAAGTCAACTAGAGAGTTTCTTGGTAACGTGCAAACCAAGCTGTATCAGAAAAGACCCAGAGACCACAAGTCTCGGTCCATGAAAATGCTTGTGCCGGTGAATTACACCCGTTGGGTAACTATTTTGTTCTCGAAAATAATTTTTAATCAGAAATAATTTTATTTTTATTTTATTTCCGAAAACAATTTCTAAATAAAATAATAGATATAGTAACTGTACAAAGTTTCTGATTCTGAAATAGAATAATAATAGAACTGCATTTGGTAAGTGCATAAAATTTTTATACCAATTCTTTTTCAATTACCTTTTTAGATGAATGTAAATTTGATATTGAAATTCTCATAGACCGCTCACCAATATAATTATTTTATTATGAATGAATAAATCATATTATATTTTATTATATTTTCAATTTCAAAAGAATTCAAATTTAGAATTCTATTCCATTTTAAATTCTATCAAATCATAGAAATTCTATTGATTAATTATATTTATACTTGAGTAATAAAAATATTAACTAATCAATATTTTATTAAATAGTAAATAATAAACTATGGTATAAACTATAAATATAAATACTAAATAATAAATTAAAATACAAAATTAAGTATGTATTCTATATAACAAAATTTCAATTCTTACTTCAAATCTTTTTTTTCCTTTTTCTTCTTTTCTCCCCTTCTTCTTCTTCTTCTTCTAGGTTGCCGGTCGTTGGCCTTGGAATGATCGGCGACCGGCTAGATGAAGCCCAGCGACTTCACCGGAGTGTCGCTAGCCCTTAGTAAGGCCATGCCTTGTTAGCCGAGCCTTGCCAACAGCTGAGCCGAGCCTCACCTGGCTAGGCGAGGTTCGCCGATGACCGGCGGTAGGCTGTGGTGGCAGCGGCAATGGCGATGGTGGCGGTACTTGAAGAACAAGAGGAAGGAAGAGGAAAAAGAAAAAATAGATTGACTTGATTCTAGAATTGTTCCCGGGAATAAAGAATCAACTTTTTTATTTGTTTTCAATTTTGTTCCAAATCTACGTCTATGAACAAAAAAATAGAAATTTGTTTCCGGGAACAAAAATTTTACCAAACACAATTCTATTTCAAATTTACTCTCGGAAACAAAAAATACATAAACAAACATTGTTTAGCAAGTTGCCGAACGGGCCCTCATTCCCATTTTTTTGAAATATACATGCTTGTGTTGGTGGGTTATTCCCATTTTTTGAGAATATAACATATATATATATGTATTGAACGGGTAGAAAAACGAAAAAGAAAATTTTATTTCTTTCCAAATCAACATCATCCATTTATATTTTCCCCCCAACGGGTCTCTCGAATAATTCGACCTGCGATGCATGTGCCGAACTAACATCACTCTCTCGAGAAGTAAAAATTATTTTCGCGTGGGTCATCATTTCGTATTGCATTTTTGGAGAATTTCGTCACCCGATTTGTCTTTCTTTACTCGTTTTAGACGATCGCTGTGAATTGTTCATGAGGTTAGTTACAAAATATCATGTGCATGAGAATGATTGACTTCTTGAGATGTGGATTAGGATTGATAGATATGAGTCTAAATTCCTTGGAATACAGATGGGTTTCGAAAGATGATAGCAAAATTGCCAATTATGTTATATTAGGTTTTGAAACAGAATGATCCGAATAAACGATACGTGTCTAATGGACTACATGTTATTTGCACATAGCCCTACAGATTTTTTCTTCCTTCAAAATAGATTTCTCTACATAAGTAATTTTCAAAATAGATCTCTTATAGAATCATATCTCAGATTGGACTATTCGCTATTAAATCGTCCGCAAAAATTGCCTAGTCATCACCGCTTTCACTCTCTCTCAAAATTTCAATGCAATTTCCAATACTTTGCATTGAAATACAAAATTGGGTTGCACGCAATCACCAGATAAGTTCTACTTTGTTGATTTATTACTCCTTGTTGATCTCCGGTTGAGTTTAAAATAGAAACTTTAAAGGGTAAAAAATAATTTTGGAAACTTTGACAAATCTTCATCATCGGGTTTTTTGGCTAAAGGAAAATAAGGTCATACTTTAAATTATAATTTATTTTTTTTATAGAAAAAGGTATTCTACTTTCACTAGCAATAGAATGGATTTATATAAGTCTATTTTGAATATTTTATGTTAACAGAATCTCTATAAATTTAGACTTCCAAAAAAATTATATATTTATAATTTTAACTAATAGAATATCAAATTTTTGGAGTAACAAATCAATAGATTAAATCTTGAATGTTGGTTGCATGCAACTACTTTGGATTTTAACTGTTTACTACGGATTAGTTCTGAAAGTAATAGAGGGCGTGCAAAATGTTAAAATTTTTCGTAAGATTAGGAAAGGTAAAATACCAAGGACAAGAAGGTTAAAGACTATGCAATTTTAGGGTGATTTGGCAATGAGAAAGTCTAGTTTGTGAAATAGTTTTTGAAGAGATTTAATTTTTTTAAAGTTATCTATTTTGGAGTAAAAGTTTGAGTAATCAAATTTGGCGAAGAAAAGAGAGAATCAATTCGTAAAAGGAGAACCGTATTCCTTTTCTGTCTTCTTTAGATATTTTTTCATGAAATCATTTTTCTTTGATTTTAGTGGTTGGAATCGTGCTTTAAACAAGATAAAAGAGGGATAAAGACTAGCAAATGCAAGCAAGTTGCGTGCACCAAATTGACATCTCAAAGATAAAAAAACCATCACATCAAAAATTGTTGGATCAATGGAAAGAGATTGTCGATAAATACACCATAAAAAGAAATTAAATAGATTTATATGGAGAAAAGAATAATATCTCAAGGCATGAATTTTTTCAAGAAGTTTTTGTAGGATAAAAAATAATCAAATTTTAATATTGCAACGTGTGATAAGTAAAATAGGCTTATCATTTACGTGCTTGTCTATGGATACAATATTTCTAAAATAAGAATTTGAGGATATATGAGAAGAGAAAAGATTGCCACGTGGTTTACATTCAACCAATAAGAATTAGCACATTGAGGTGTCATCTCAAAGATCTATCTTTTACTGAGTTTAATTTTTAAAAAAAATGAAAAAGAGAAAGTGTTTTCAAATACATTACTAAGTGATAAAATATAACTCGTCGTCATCCGTGAGATTTTATCTTTTATCAGGTTAAGTTTTGAAAACGAATTAAAAGAGGGTATTCATACTATAACTTTTTTCAAATTTAGAAAAATTGCATCAATTAGAAAAAGAAGAATAAGATTAATTTGAAGCTAAATAATCACTTTTCTGAAAGTAGCTTAATTATCGAATAAAAATTAAAGAAAAACTTTCAAATTATTTCTTATTTTAAATACCATTTATTAGATAATTCATGCTTTTAGTTATATGGAAGTTTAAAAAATAATAATAATAAAAGTCATGTTAGTTCATAATTATGGTAAAATAAAAAATCTTAAAAATAGAAAAAAGTACTATTTAAAGCATAGCCTATTTACACTTTGTATAGAACCTAGAATAAAAAAGACAATTTTATTTAAATATTATTAGTTTGGTAATGAAATATTTTAACGGTATCTTAATTTGTATGCTACAACCATTACCCTTTATGTCACTGATATTGAATAAGTGAAAGACAGTCATGGTCTTAAGCTTTAACTTAATCAAAGATACTCTAATTAGCTAATTATGGCGCATTTGATAACATTTATGTTTAAAAATTGTTTAAGGAAACAGAAATAGAAAAAAGTGTTTTACATTAGGGGATCAATTTGGCCCTGTATGTTTTTATTTCTAAAAAGTGTTCTGGAACACTTTTTTTGTTTTTTTGTTCCTAGGGACAAAAAAAGAAGTAAATGCGTTTGGTTGCGTTTTATTTTTTTTTGTTTTTTTGTTCCCGAAAACAAAAAGAATAGAAACAAGAAACAAAAAAAAAGTTGTTTCTTATTCCGGAAACGATTTTAAAGAAACGCTTCTTCCTCTCTCTCTTTTTTTCTTCTTCTTCTTTCTTCTTTTTTTTTTTTTTTTTTTCTTTTTTTCTTTCGTCGATCGCCGGCCTCGGCCATGGCGGCGGCGACCGGCCGTCGAGGGCCGGTGACGCCGTTGAGGGTCGGCGACCTCACCGGAGCATCGCCGGCCCCGGCGAGGCCGAGCCTCAATTTGGCTGGGCAAGCTCGGCCTCGCCCCTCACCGTGGCTCGGCGAGGTGCCCACCGAAAGAAGAAAAAAAAAAAAGAAAGGAAAAAATGAAAAATAAAATAAAAATATTAAAAAATTAAAAGAAATAAAAAGAATAAAATTTACCAAACGTGTTTTTTTGTTTATTTTTTATTTCCGGAACAAGTTTATCAAATGCGTTTTTTTATTCAAAAATTGTTTCTAGGAACAAACACTTTTTTTTTTTTTTTTTTTGTTCCCGATAATAAAAAAAGAACATAAGTGTTTTCATGTAGGGCCTTTTTGAACAAAAAACGAGTTTGGTAAAGTTGTTCACGGAATAAAAAATGAACGAAACACGTTTGGTAAATTTGTATAATTTTTTTATTTCTTTAAATTTTTTAATTTAATTTTTCTATTTTCTTATTTATTTTTCCTTTTTCCTTTTTTTCTTTTTTTCTTCTTTTGGCCGGTCGCCGGCGACCGGTCAACGAGGGCCGGCGGCCTCGCCCAACCCGGCACGAGGTCGGCCTCGCCCAGATCCGGCGAGGCCGAGCTCGCCCAGTGGCCGGCGACCGGCCAAAGAAAAAAGAAAGAAAAAAGAAGAAGAAAAGAAGAAGAAGAAAAAAGAGAGAAGAAAATGGAAGAGAGAGAAAAAGTGTTCTTAAAATGGGTTCAGAAATAAGAAACAATTTTTTTTTTTCTTTTTCATTTCAAATGTGTTTTTGAAAAAATAATAATTTTTGAACAAAAACGCAAATAAACGTATTTTTGTTTCATTTTTTTTGTTAAAAGAACTGCGAAAAAAAATAAAAATTTGTATTCCTAGGAACAGAAACACATTTTAACAAACGCAGCCTTAATGGATAAAGATGCAAGATTTTATCATATATCATTGTTTAGCTTGGAGCTATGGACATCACCAACATAAAAAAACTGTAAAAAAGCAAGTGATGTCCGTGTTTATAATCTATCAAAAATATAAAAATGAAAAGAAAAAAACAGTTTACCTTCCTCCTCATGTCATTGATAATCTCTTCACATAAATTGGTAGGTCTGTTTTTACATTTTTTAAATAGCGATCCACGTGTGCAATAGATTCGAAATGCTAAACTTGGGCAACAAGATTCGAAGCAAAAAAAATCTACAAATATTGAAAACAGAGAAGATTCTTTGGAATTTATTAATTTTCCAAATTTATTATCATTGGACAGGTTGGCCCGAAAGCGTTTATTTTATTTCGTTTGACTCGCCTTATAAAATTCCACTAAGAATTAGCGCCGCAAAGCAATATTCCATCATTTTTCTGGACCCAAAAAAAAGCAATTTCCATCGTCTTTCCTCCTTGCAAATCAAATCATGTTCCATTTAATCAGGTGGCGCGGTTGCCGTGATTAGATCAATCATGAGAACGAACACACGTCGATCGGTCACGAAAGTCAATCTCGTTCGTTCACGTGCCTTTGACTCCCGTAATTTCCTCGTACCTTCCTCGTCCCTTTTTTTTTCGTACCACTCAACTCGTTCTACGAGGTTGTCAAGAGAAAAGAAAAATTGTTCTTTGAGTAGTTTCGGCGCAATCTCCAGGAGACGTCACGGATATGGATTTCCGACATTGATGCATCGTCGGGCAGCTGCGTTCAGATTTAAGGCTTTGAAGTTTGAATAATCGACATTTTTATGGGTGGCCCCTAGACGAGAGGGACTTTTCCTCCTCTCTTATCTATAAAAAAAAAAATCTTTGACACGTATAATTAAGGAAACGGATCTCGTCATGTAAGCATGTTTCGACCATGATTTTAGATCGATTCAATTGAGTTGGGACCCCCACATATTATTGATTATCGTAAATAGACCCGGTTATCTTTCTAATGATTAGCCCGCCCCTAACTTGATAATTGGACAACAAGCAAATTTAGATAAGGTATTTTAGGCTTAATAACTGGCTTGATGAGGTCAAGCCCAATAAGTGTGATTTAATGAAAAGTGTCGCCAAAAATATTTTTACATTGTAGGTTAATATACGTTGTGGAAAAATTGTTGACAAAACCCATGATAAATCAGTGAATGAGGGAAAAGTAAAATTATGGGGGAATTGTCTTTGCCATGGCTAGTTCTTTGGGAGAATTACCAAAAAAGTTATAAACCTATTGCAATTGTGCCAATTCAGTTATAAACATTTTTTTTTGGCCAATTTAGTCATAAATCTTTTATAATTGTGCCAATTTAGTCCTTCCGGCCAAAATTGGCTGCCCGACACCGACGTGAACGATGGCCGGAGACAGCTAGCCGGCAAACAATTTTTTAATAATTTAAATTTTTTTAAATTTTTTTTTACCTTCTTCTTCCTCTAGTCGGTGAGGTCAACCTCGCCGTTGCCCTGCTAAGGCAAGGCTTGACCTCGCCTTCGCTAGTGGCAAGCGAGGGCGAGCCTCGCCCGGCCATGGTGAGGACGAGCCTCGCCAGATCTGGCGACAGCGGCCTCATTGGCCATTGGCGAGGCCGTAGCTAGATTTGGTGAGGCTCGACCTCGCCATGGCTGGGTGAGGCTCGCCTTTGCCGGTGGCCAGCGGGGGTGAGCCTCGCCGGCCCTCGTCTCGCGGCGGCCGGCGGAAGAAGAAGGTAAAAAAAAAAAAAAAAAAATTTCGAAATAAAATTCGAAAAAATATTAAAAAATTGTTCGTCGGCCAGTTGTCTCCGACCGACATCCACATTAGCGCTGGCCGGCCAAATTGAATTGGCACAATTATAAAATGTTTAAGACTAAATTGGCAAAAAAAAAAAAAATTAGGACTAAATTGGCATAATTGCAATATGTTTAGGACTTATTTGGTAATTCTCCCCTAGTTCTTTTGCATTTCGATATGCAAAAACTACTTTAGCACCATCTCTTTAATTGTAAATAATGAGTTTTGGTAGAGTCCGAATGATCGACACTCTTAAATAAACGTGCCATAGAGGGGAGGCAACTTTTTTCCATTATGGTACCTATCAAAGTAAGTCGATCAGAAAAATAATCATCACCATAAGCTAGGCGACCTACCTGATCTGCCTAACACACGAGTGTGTGCATCATCCCTAGACGTGGTTGTCTTCTCGAGATCGGGTTGCCTCATCCGGTCATCTGCATCTAGACTAACTTCGATAATTCGACTATGAGCGGACTTGGATGAGGTTTTTGGGGCTTGACCTTTTCGCCATCAAGTCCTACCACGGTAATTTAGTGCTTTCTGCTGTGATTAGATCATCACGACGATGAATGCACGTCGATCGCTTCCACAAGTCAATCTCACGCGGTCTTTTGACTCCCCTAATTTCCTTGTACATTCTTCCCTGTTTTGACCATTCGCTTGTTCTTTGGGTAGTTTCTATGCAATCTCCACGAGACTTCACCGATGTGGATTTCCGACATTGATGCATCGTTGGGGAGCCGCGTGTGGATTTTGGGGCTTTGAAGTTTGAATAATCGACATTATGGAATAAATGTGCCCCCTGGATGGGAGGCAACTCTTCCTAATCTCTTGTTTATAATAATATATTTTTGACACGTTTGATCAGGGTGAGAGGGACCTCGACATACGAGCATGCTTGTATGATGATTTTAGATTGGTCCAGTCGAGTTGGACCCTCATATATTATTATTAGCTGTTAGACCTATTAAATTATGTCACCTATGCTTGATAGTTTGAGCTGCTGTATGAATTAATTATATTAAGTCAATTGTTATAAATAAGTTTAAAATGATAAAATCTAAAATAATACGAGTGTTAAATGGGTTAATAACTTTATTTAGACTCAACTCTCTCTCTCTCTCTTGATCTCATGCTTGTTTATTCTACGTTGTCGCCCCAATTTGGGTATTAAGGGGTTGTTTGTTTATTTTTGTTTCTGCTCCCCGAACAAAAATTTATGTTCTTTTGTTCCGAGGAATAAAAAAAGAACAGAAATGCGTTTGTTTACACATTTGTTCCCGAGAACAAATTTGGAGCAGAATGTAAAAGCTTGTTTCTTGTTCTTGGTAATACTTTTTGAAGAAACAAAATAACAAAAACACAAAACTTGTTTCTTCTTCTTGTTTCTTTGGTCAGTGATCTTGTCGGAGCGTTGCCGGCCCTCGGCGAGGCTCGGCCTCACCAGGCCACCTCTAGGACGGCGTCGCTTGGTGGTGGCCGAGCCTTGCGTGGCCACAGCGATCTCACCGGACGTCGCGACCGGCCAAAGAGAAAAGGAAAAAGGAAAAAAAAAAAAAGGAAAAAATATAATAAAAATATATAAAAATTAAAAGAAACAAAAAAATTATACAAGTTTACCAAACGTGTTTATTTTTTTTCTATTAGAAATGAAAATTTTGTATAGTTATTAAACGTGTTCTTCGTTAAAAAATTGTTCATCGGAATGAAAATAGTTTTTTCTATTTTTGTTTTTAAGAACAAATTTTGAACAGAAACATTGCTAAACACACTCTAATTTTCCTATATTGGTCTACATATAAAAGTGTTTTAGTAATACAATTAGTTTGGGTATACGTTAGGTCAGTGAATTTGTATTACATGTAGATGGATCAAAAACATGTTAGATGGATTAATTTAGGTTGGATCATTTTCAATTCAACCCGCTTGTTCGACAAGTCTTTACTATAGATAGGCACGATTTTCAATATTAATTAGACTGGCTTGATAATATGGACAATGAGCAGACTTGGATGAGGTATTTGGGGCCTAATAATGGGCCTAACCATTTCCGTCGGTCCAAGCCCATCAAGCCCAACTACCGTAATCAAATGGAAGAAGCATTCCAAAAAAGTACAGTTTTACGGGTCACGCCATGACATAGATACCCCATATGATGTCGGCAGTGCACGTTAGAGCGGGTTGGGAAATGATAACATTTGTTTTTTAATCGCGGAATAATTGTCGACAAGACCCGTGATAAATCAATGAAGGAGGGGAAAGTGAAAGCATAGGGAATTGTCTTGGCATGGCCACTTTTGAATTTCTATGCAGAACAACTATTCGATACCACCTCTTTAATTATAAATATTAAATTTTGAGAGAATCCGGGCGGTCGGCATTCTAGAATAAAATTGCCATAGAAAGGAGGCAACCGATCTGCCTATCACATGAGCGTGTGCTTGGACGATAATTTTGGATTGGCCCAATCAAGTCGAAGCCCTCCCCTGGAGATCATCGGGTATCATACCTAGACACGGTCGTCTTCTTGAGATCGGCTCCTCATCTTATCCGGTCACTAACTTAAGACAAATTCGACTATGAGCGGACTCGAATGATTTATTTCGGGCTTGACCTTTTCGGGTCGGTCCAAGCACATCAAGTCCTATCGCGGTAAATTTAGCGTATAGAGTGCTGTAAAAAAATGTTGAATGGTACATCTCAACTAAAAATGTACAGATCACAAAAACAATGCAACTGCGCATGTAAAAGGCTTTCGTCCGAGGGCCAACCTCCACCACAAAGTCACGATAACATCGAAATGGCTCACGTACGTCCACACCATCTACGCTCCAAGAGAGATAGAGATAGAGAGAGAGAGAGAGAGAGAGAGATCGGCCTCAGCCGAAGCACTGATCGGCCGGCAACGGGCCGGGGATGTACCCCTTGTCGAAGAACTGCAGCGCGAAGACGACGGCGATCCCCAGCAGCGCCAGGTACGACAGCCCTTCCACGGCGCCCAGGAGGCCGAAGGGCCCGCTGGGCAGGCCCGACCCGGTCTTGGACTTGGTGTAGGCCGACCAGCCCACGATCCCCACCACCGCCAGGTAGCTCACGCCCTCCAGCGCGCCGATGGATCCGCCCGGGCCCGGCGGGAGGCCGCAGCCCGTCGTCTTGAGGGTGTAGAGGGACCATGCGATCACTGGGGTCGAGACCAGGCCCCCGGCGATGGCAGCCTTGCCGGCGAGGCCCACGTCCGAGTCCGGGTCGCTGGTGTCTTTGGCCATGGAGAGTACCCTGAGTGGGGTAGGAATGCGGGTCTTCGCGGCGGCGGCCGCGGAGCGAAAGCGGTGGCGTTGTGATGGCGGGATGAGCCGGGCCGGCGTCGGAGATAGGAGCGACATGGTGTGGGCCCTGTGGGGGTTTCGATGGTTGGAGAGAGAGAGGGGGGAGAGAGAGAGAGAGAGTGTGTTGGGAACTTCGAGAGCAATTACTGCTCTGAGACGGCGAGGGCCTTATCCATCCATTTGCTCCATGTTTTCCCGTTTGCAAAGCATGTGGCTTCATATGCAGTGGAAGGTCATTTTAGGGAGGAAAAAAATTGTTGGGTCGTTAACATCATGAGATAATTGATGGGTGTACTAATTTAAGATTTTATGTTACATAATTCAGTTCGTAATTTTTTGTAATATTAATTCAATTTATTCGTTACAAACGTACTTATTTAGGATTTTTGATTGGGATAAATTTATCGAAGGTACCAATTTTGGGATTTCGATGGTTAAGAAAATAGTTTGATGTAAATTTATCACATGTGTACTAATTTAATATTTGTCGCTAATATCATGTTAATAATTATTAGAGAAAAAGAAGAAAAATGATTTGAAGGGTTGGGAGTTGTGGTGTGGCTTGAATGTTAGCGAGGGAAAAAAAACAAAAAGAATATATTAAATTTCTTTAATGTTTTTGTCAATAAATATAAAAAAGGTATGGTGAGAAAGAAGAAGAAAATTTTATCTTACAAAACCTCCCTAAACCTTAAACCCTACATAATTGGAAGAATTTAGAGCGATTTTAGATGCACAATAAAATGACATTACCAATCTCTCACAGTCCTCTCTCATGTTAAATCCCTCCATCCAAACAAGATTACATTTTTAAAGTCCCTTTTCTTCCGACCAAAAAAAAACATCCCTACTCTTCCCTCCTAATCCCTCCAATCAACTAAGAATTAACTAATCTTTCCACAAATGCTCTAAGACTACGCTTGGCAATTAAGATAAATTTGGAGATAAGATAAAATTTATTATATCCTGCATTTGGTATTTGCTCAAAATAGAATAAAGTTAGATATAAGAGGGATATGAATTTAGATAAAATTATCTCATGAAGATGTTGAATGAAGGCAGATGGGATTCCTAACATTCATAATAAGAAAATTACTTTGCTCAAATAAAAAAACTTACTAAATTAACAAAATCAAAATTATATTTGAATATAAATAATTGTTGAATTCTAATCAATTTTGACCCAATGATCACTTACAAACTCAAAATCAAAATTATATTTGAATATAAATAATTGTTGAATTCTAATCAATTTTGACCCAATGATCACTTACAAACTCATTTTACTATCTTGCCTAGGCTTTGGATGGTTTGGTTTTTAGTTGGCTTTAAGTGTTTTGGGGGGTGCAAAAATTTGAGATTTGGAGATTGACACTAATATAAATGTGATAGCGAAAAGTGGTCTCCACCGAAGGCAAAACTCATGTATTCTCGAGAAAGCTGGGACAGTTGAAATCCCCTTGCGTTCTAAGAATCCGTACATTTTCATCAATTATACTCGAGAAACGTATATACACACACGGACAAGAATGCTGATCATAGTTCATGAACATCGCCTTCAGCTTAATGCATATACCGACATCCATCACTCTGCAAATTGCAAGGGACAATAAGCGTAGGCTGGTACTTCCTAAAGAACGGCTGCTCGGTGATTCTAATCTCGTTGCTCTATTCTCTTGGATCGAACGAGGCTCGAGTGGGGTGCGTTCATTGTCATAGCTCATTAGACCGCACGGGCGATCCAAAGCCCGATTGACCTAATGGATGATTGATAAGAGCCACATGAATAGGATATGTGGAAAGTGATGTTTCGATCGGACATTGGTCGATGTCTTTCATGGAAAAGCATTCGAAGTAAGATATTTGGATAAGAATAATGTCGATATGTCCATGCATGGAATAGATGTTCGCGCCAAGAGCATGTTTTCGAGGGATGTAACACCTCAATCAGGAGGGAGGTCGTTGATGTATATGAACTTCGAGTTGATGTGGTCGAAAAGTTTGACGAGTTGGAACATGCAGGTATATATATTCAAATCGAATTCGACTTCAAAATAGTCTTTCTAGCTATTAAAAAAAAACTTCAAAATATTCTAAATTCAAGCTGGAACTGGACTTGAAGCTTAAAGGATCTTGCCATTTAGATCATTGAGACTTCATTCCCTTCTTTAAGCATTGGCAAAGTGCGAATATCCTATTAAACAATAGTTTAACATCATCTCTTTGGGTGATTCTTTGGCAGACGGTTCTATTGACGGAACTTTTTTCTGTACTAACAGAATTCTTCAAAAATTAATGAATGTCAAAAAACTATTAGTAGAAAGAATTACTTTCATCCGATTTCAGTTAACTTATTAATAAATGCAAAAATAAGACTTAACGTTTTGACTGGTGCTCAATGATAGATTTAAGATTGTATTTTAATTAATTGAGGACTTTAAAAAGCCTTAATAGGATCTTGTGCTCACCCCCAGTGGAATTTGAGCATCATAAATTCGGCATACCTCCCAAAGTGAAATATCTAGGCATTTACCGCATGTCATTTCATATGCTTCAATTGCTCAAGACTTGATGGTGCTTTTTTAAATATAAATCCAATTAACCAAGCTAAAACCTTTATGTTCTTGATCAACTAATAGCCAAATCCTTCAAGTCTTGTTGCTACACTTATTTTGAAAAATTGATAATTTTGCAAGATATTTCGAAATATCAGTAAGTTTTGTTTTTCCCCACAATGCAGATTTATATTCATAACAAGTCACAAAGCAGGCTGAGCAATCCTGATCCAAACTCCGTTTGGGAACAGCTTTCCCAAGGATCTTTGAGGGACTAAAGGCCTTTGGGCCAAATGTTGAGTGTTTGGCAATTTTTTTTCACTTGCCTTTGCCAAAGGCAAAGCCTTTCCAAGGCTGAAAGCCCAAGGCAGGTTGGGGGTTGCCTTGGGCATTCTCGGCATGCTGGCTTTGAGGATAATAAGTTTTTTCTTCCGAAATTATCCTTGTTAATTTTTTGTTTTTTCGACTTTACCCCGACTACTGTTCATCGTCTTCATCCTTCTCTTCTCTCTATTGAGAACACGGCCAGCATCAGCGAGCAGTTGCCGGTGAAAAAGCAGGTGGTCCGGCTAGGGTCCCACGACCCTCCGACGAGGGTCACCGCGCGGAGGACGCCGGCAACCCAGATCATGCACAAATCTGGTCATGTAGATTTGGGTTGCAGAGACCAAATCGCAAGCGTCGGCGACCTCCGCGGCACGGTGGGTCGCACGACGGCTCGGCAAGGGTCGCGGCGACCGGGATCTCGCGATCTGGGTCGCCGCGACTAGATCGAGCGGCGCCGTGACCCTCGCCAAGCCGTGTCCTCCACACGATGATGCTAGTCGGACGCTGCCCTTTGCCGCGTCGCCTCCCCCGCGCCAGACAGCCTACCCTTCACCGCGCCGCCTCCCCCTAACCGGACCGCCTATCCTTCGCCGGTTACACCGGCGAAGCCCTTGGCCGGCCAACTCTCATTTTTTCCCTTTTTTTTTAATAACAAAAGCATTTTGCAAATTTAATTTATCCAAACACTATTTTGCTCAAACATACTTCACAATGGACTTTTCACAAGCACCATTTACCAAACACAATTTACATTTTGAAAAACTCATTTGACTCAAGTATCTTTACATTTTGTCAAGAACTTTCCCTAAAAGTCTTCCCAAACGCACCCTAAGAGACTCAATCATCAAGTTGCAACTCAGAGTTTTATGCCTGTCAATAGACACCTTGCTTTGAATGTTGAGACAAATGCAAATCTTATGTCTAATCAATCTCTTGATTTGAGTAAGAATTGAGGAAGAGCTCAGCAAAAGAGGACTTATGGAGACAACTGTTCCTGGCACTCCGAAAACAGAACAAGCCCAAGTGACTTGACATCCAGGAACACTATCAACAAGATGAAACTACAAAAATGGCCCTCCAAAGTTGCGCAGAGAGAGAGAGAGAGAGAGAGAGAGAACATACAAGTTGTTCCTCTCTTCATGGGCAGCATTTGAAGAACAACAGAGTAGAGCGACCTGCACGTCCCTCTCTAGTCGACTGTGCATATAACTTGGTAATAAAACATTGTCGAGGAATTCAGGGATTGAGCCAAACCAGATTTCTCCGTGATAGCTTTTGGACTTCTTCCCCATAGCAAGTTCCAGGCACTCTCAATTGTGAATGTACCAGGTGGCGTAAATTTCCGAAGTGCTCAAAATTCGGCATTAAGAATCCACACAAGTGAGCTCAAATCCTAACTCAATCATCAGACCTGGTGGCAGTTGGCCAATGCCAAACTGATTCTTGATTCAAATCCTGGGCCTTTGCTTGAAAGGGCAATGCAGAATCATAGAGAATTCTAGCAGGAAAATGAACAAGCAGAGGACCAACAGGATGCCAGTGACCATGCCAAGGGAAAACAGAAGAACCATCACCTATTTACGTGTTTCAAATGAGGCCTAAAAGCCTCTCTTAAATTTCGAGATTTTCCTCCCAAACATAGGATGCATCAGCTAGGATCTTCAAAGTCCTAAAGAGACCTGTTTTTAAGCTTATAAACTTTTTAGCCAAGCCACCCATATAGACCATGCCTGAGCAAATATCAGCCATAAGCAGCGTCTAACACAAGCTTTATTCCACCATTCTAATCTCTTAAGGCCTACTAATCTTCCCTCTTTCTTAGGCAACATTTTATGTGTATCATGACCACTTCTGAAAAATCGGCACACTAAGCAATGTGACCAATTTTGATTGAGCATCGAATATAGTCCATTTATTTAATTGTTTGTTTACACTTTTGCCACATCGTCTAGCGTATTAATTGTATGGATCAATCTTAGTACACCCCGCATTGCTCAAAGACATCCCGGTACTCGTACAAGTAGAGATCTACTCAAGAATGTTGAGTGACTTTTTGAAGCAACTAAACTTGAAGAATATTGACTTCTGACACAAGTTGGCCTCCCACAATGTTATAATTGACAAAAGCCATATCCAAATTAAAGCCATCCATCCAGATCTCTGGCGATGGACCTTTTCGTACAGTGTGAATATTACATGTAACCCTTCCTCCGTGCATGCAGGAGGAATTTATTCCTCCATTTGTAGGTCAGCTTTGATGTTGCCCATCTGAGAGAGAGAGAGAGAGAGAGAGAGAGAGAGAGAGAGAGAGAGAGAGAGAGAGAGAGAGAGAGAGAGAGAGAGAGAGAGAGAGGTTTTGCGTAAGGCATATTGATTCGACCGATGAGGACCTCCAAAGATGCAATATTCGTGGCTTTGGAGTACGATCTTCCTGTATTACTTTTCAAGATCTCTATAAATGGGTACATTTGGTAGAACTACATGGGCACACAAGCAGCAAAGTAAATTTAAGAAGGAGAGGTCTAACATGAGGATGAGAGCCTTGTTTTGATAGCCAAGGATGACTTGCCTGCTCCCAGCGAGTTGATCTTCAGAAACTCATCATACGGTGGAACTGGTTGGTTGCAGGCAGTCTCCTTGGCTAGTCGGAGCATTTCGTCTTTCATGTTAGGTTTCTTCTTCTTGTTTAAGCGAGTCCTCGAGTTATTGAAGTCTCTATCTCCTTTTGGCACTCCATACTGAGGAAGTGAGGCCTTACATGATGCGAAGAGTCTTTTGTTTCGTAGCCAGGAATGATCTGCCTAAAATCTTACAGAGAGCCTTCACTGGAGAAATCTGAATAATAGCTCTCTGTTTGATCTGCAAGCAGTCATTCTTGGCTAACTTGACAGTCTCTTCTCGTTCATGCTAGGCCTTCTCTTCTTCCTTGAATATTGTCCTTGGCTTATATATCAGCAGTGGCCTAAGTTTCACTTCTTGATAGTTCTTATCATGTCTATGCCTCTTTCTTTCAATTCCATAAGAAACGTTTGACTTGGGCATGATGTAAATGTTGATAAACACATAAGAATGGATGTAATATTTTCGAACCATTAAAAGAACACTAAGTGCATGTGATGTGAACTAAGTATATTCAGTCTCCCAAGTTCCTAAGTTATTTGTGTAGAGTGGACTAGTTGACCTGTTACATGGAATCCTCATCAAGTCATGTGTAGTTTTCTATACATATATATATTAACATCTTTCTCAAGGCTTGGGTATTAGTTTTCAGCTGATTTTAAGTGTATTGGGCCGGGTGTGGAAAGTTAGGATTTGCTATGGACATATTTGAAAATAAAATGACATTTTGATAAATAGAATCACAACGATGATCAATGTGGAAGTGTGAAGTGGTCTATCAAAGGTAAATCTCATGTATGTGGGGGAGAGTTACCAAAAAAGTCATAAATATATTACAATTGTGTCGATCTAGTCTTAATTTTTTTTCCTTATTTCTACTAAACCTTTTGCATTTATGTCAATTTAGTCCATCCGGCCAATTTTGACCGGCCGACATTGACGTCGCATTTTTAAAATAATAATTTAGTAATGTTTTGAATTTTTTTATAATTTCTTTCTCAATCATGATCAAGAAATGTCATGTATATAATTGTTCCGAGAGTTTTTATCATAAATTATGGATATCGCCTTCCGATTAATGCATTCAAGAACGTCCATCCCTTTGCAAATTGCAAGTAACTCTAAGCGCGGGCTGGTCCTTACCAAAGATTGGTTCGCTGATCCTAATCTCATTATTCTATTCTCCCAAGGCTTGAATGGCCGTTCATGGTCATGGCTTAGGTAGGTGATTGAAGCCCAATTGAACTAATGTTTGATCGATCGGTCTGCATAAATCGGATCTGTTGATAGCGTGAATACGAATTCTCATATAAGACATTGTCGATGATTTGCATGAAAAACCATTCGTAGTGGATTTGGAAAAAGTAGAACATTTGGATGATGACAATGTCGGTATGTCTATGAACATAATAGATACGAAATTCACTCTGAGAGCATGTTTAAGAGTTTATGCAATACACCAATCAGGAGTAATGTATGTGATATATATCAAGTTGATGCGGACAAAGTTTAATGAAGTTGGAATATAACATAAAAATTCAAGTTGAGTTCAACTTCATAGTAGTCTATAACTCTATATATTCAAGCTGAACCACACTTGAAGCTCTAAAGAATTTTGTGATTTTGAACACATAAACGTGGATATTCAATTTAAACAACAGTTTAACATATTTTTCCAGTTGATTCTCTGGTGGATGGCTCTACCACTCAATTCCAAAATTCTTTTTTTTTTTTTGGTCGGTAGATTTCTCAAAAGAGTTGACGAGTGCTGAATACTATTGACAAATAGAGTTATCTTTACCTAATATTTGGACAACATATTGGTAAGAGCAAAAATCAGACTTAATATTTTTGGTGGTTGGTCAATGGTAGACTAGAAATTTTATTTTGGTCGTCAGAGTATTTGTTTCAAAAAGCCCCAATTAGATCTCGGGCTGGCCATCAATGGATTTCAAGTGCTAACAATCTGACGTGGCTCCCAAGTAGAATATTTGGTCATTTGCCACATACGCTTAAATTCCACCAACATGGAGCTCGACACCTAATCGGAGATTCTTTTAAAACCTTGAATTTTCAATTTATCAAAATAAAACCTTACACCCTTAATCAACTAATAGCCTATCTTTTAGCCTTGTTTCTGTACTTATTTTAAAAAATCGGTACTTTGCAAGATACTTTTTTTAAAATATCAGTAAGTTATATTCTCCAATAATTCAGATTTTATTCACAAGAATTCACAAAGCGGGCTGAGCAATCCTGTTTCAACCTCAACAAAATGATCAATCTAATAGACCCAATCATCAAGACCCCATAAGCAACAGTGTTATGCCTTTTCTATAGAAACCTTTCTTTGAACATTCAAACAAGTTCTAATCTTCATCTCTAATCAATCTCTTGATTTGAGTAGGAATTGAGGAAGAGACTCCAGCAAAAGAGGAAATACGTAGACGACTAGTCCTAGCACTTTAAGTACAGAAAAGAAAAGCACACTTGGAACACTATCAACAAGATGAAGCTGCAAAGTGGCCCTCCAAACTTGCAGATAGAACGAGAGAACATTTTCAAAAAACAACGGGTTCCTGTCTTCATCGGCAGCATTACAAAAACAACGAATGTGGAGAGATCTGCATGGCCCACCGCAGTAACCTGTCCTTTGTGGTACTGTTAGCTAACTAGGCAATAAAAGAGCGTCGAGGACTAGAGGGATTGAACCAGACCAGCTTTCTCCATGATAACTGTCGGACTTCTTCCTCTTAGCAAGTTCCCGGCGCTCCCAATTCTGAATGAACCAGGTGGAGTCGATTTCCATATTGCTAGACCAGCAACAGAAGGATTTGGCATTAAGGAGCCACACAAGTGAGCTTGAATACTAACTCAATCATCAGACCCCACGGTTGGCCAATGCCAAGCTGAGTCTTGAATCACATTTTGCGTCTTTGCTTGAAATGACAATGCAGAATCATATACAATTCTAGCAGGAAAATGAACAAGCAGAGGACCAGCAGGATGCCAGTCACCATGCCAAGGGAAAACAGAAGAACAATCACCGCTTGCATGTTTCGAATGAGGTCTAAAAACCTCTCTTAATTTCTAGATTTTCCTCCCAAACATAAGATGCATCAGCAGGGATCTTCAAAATCCAAAAAGAGACCCTTTTTTAAGCTTATAAGCCTTTAGTCAAGCCACCCATATAGACCATGCCTGAGCAAATATCAGCCACAAGCAGCCATAATACAAGCTTTATTCCACCATTCTAATCTCTTAGGGCCTTCTAATCTTCCCTCTTTCTTAAGCAACAGGTGTGTCAAGCCCCCTTCTGAAAAACCAGCACACTAAGAAGCATGACAGATTTTACTTGAGCGTTGAATATGGTCCACTTGTTTAAATGTTCGTTTACACTTTCACCACATCATCTGGCATATCAATTATACGGGCCCATCCTAGTGCACCCCGCGTTGCTCAAAGACATCCCGGTACTCATATGAGTGGAGATCTACTCATGAATGTTGTGTGAGCAGACTTTTTTGAAGCAACTAAACTTGAAGAATATTGACTTCTAACGCAAGTTGGCCTCCCGCAGTGTAATAATTGACAAATGCCTTATCCAAATTAAAGCCATTCATCCATATCTCTGGCGATGGACCTTTTTGCAGTGTGAATATTACACGTAACCCTTCATGCATGCACGAGGATCTATTCCTCCATTTGTAAGTCAGTTTTGATCTTGCACGTCTCTGAGAGAGAGAGAGAGAAAGAGGTTTTGGATGAGGCATATTGACTCGACCGATGAGGACCTCCAAAGATGTTATATTCGTGGCTTTGAAATATGATCTTCCTGTATTTCTTTTCAAGAACTCTATAAATAGGTACATTTGGTAGAACTGCATGGACACACAAGCAGCAAAGTAAATGAAAGAAGGAGAGGTCTAACATGAGGATGAGAGCCCTGTTTCGATAGCCAAGGATGACTTGCCTACTCTGAACTCAGATTGGTCCGTGCATCAGCAAGTCGATGTTCGAAAACTCATCATACGGTCAAACTGGTTGGCTCCAGGCAGTCTCCTTGGCTAGTCAGAGCATCTCTTGTCTTTCATGTTAGGTTTGTTCTTCTTGTTTAAGTGAGTCCTCAAGTTATTGAAGTCTCTCACTCCTTTTGGCAATCCATACTGAGGAAGGGAGGCCTTTCATGACGAGAAGAGTCCTTGTTTGGTAGCCAAGAATGACTTGCCTGAAATCTTACAAAGAGCCTTCACTGAAGATGACCGTAATCTGAATAAGAAAGTTTTGTGATTATGTAGGCAGTCAATCTTGGCTAAGTTGACAGACTCTTCTCGTTCATGCTAGGCCTTCTCTTCTTCCTTGAATATTGTCATATTCCTAAGTTACTTATGTGTACAGTGGACTAGTTGACTCGTCATATGAAAACGTGGTCAAGTCATAAGTATTCAAATTAAACAGTATAGAACAACTCACCATGATATAATATATATATATACATATTTCACTCTTGACCCAATAATCACTTATAAACTCATTTTAACATCATAAATAGAGACATCATGATAATTGATGTGAAAGTGCAAAGTGGTTCGTATCAAAGATAAATCTCAAGTATACTTTGATATTTTTAACGTAGACTAAGTAATCATTAGGTGAAAGTTGAAGTATGCTTTTGATATTTTCCTCCTATAAGTTTGAAGAAAGAAAAAAGAAAATTGTATGGATGAAGTGTTTACTTACTTACCCAGACTCTAAAATAATTAATGGTCTTTTTAAAATTTAAATCATATACAATTCTTGAGAAAAGCCCTGACAGTCGAAGTCCCCGCATGTAGCAGGAATTCATACCTTGAATTCAATCATGTTCGAGAAATGCATATAACATTTGGGAATTCCTGGTAGGGTTTTTTTTGTAATTTTTGATGTAAAGGTTTACATAATATATTAATATTTGGGACAAATCTATGATGTAATTGAGATTTCCTAGGAGCCTTTGTAATTGGGTTTATCTTTAATTACATAAGGAAAATTTGGCAATAAAGTCCAAGAAAGAGAAAGGAAATGATAAAGAAGGAGAAAAACCAACTGATAACTCTGATTCTAATTTTTTAATAGCTTTATCAAAGATAACATCAAGAAAATGGATAATAGATATAACAATAAAAATCAATGATGAATTCACTATTGATACCACAACACTTTTTGATACAGTTTCGATCTTAATTGCATAAGAAAAAGGGTTAGTACCAACAAAATATTTTCACAATATTACAAAATCATTAAAGTCAACCTCATGAGACAAACTTAAAATAAGTTACAAATTGCCCGAAGCTTCAGTTATAAAAAATCAAATGTCTTATAAAACATCTTGTTTTCTATTGAAAGATATGAGACAAAATGTGATGTTGGGAATACCTTTTATTTAATTAATCCAACCATTTACTGTCACCAACAAGGGAATTGAAACACAAGCTTTGAATAAAAAGATTACTTTTGAATTTATCACTAAACCATAGACAAGAAATTTAAACATATTACAAGTGAATTCAATTGCTGAAATTAATTGTCTTATAAAAAGCAAAGAAGAACAACTTCAATAGTTAAAAGATGATTTGGAATTCAAAAAGGTAGAACGAAAGTTACTTGAACTGAAATTAAAAGATAAAATTGCTTCTCTTCAAAAACATATTGAACAAAACATTTGGTCCACCTTGCCCAATGCATTTTGGGAAAGAAAGAAACATATTGTTGGCCTACATTATGAACCAGATTTCACAGAAAAAAAATTCCTACATAGGCTCGTCCAACTCAAATGAATCAAGAAGTTTTACAATTTTCCCAAAAAGAGATCCAAGGCTTATTAGATAAAAAAAAAAAAAACTAATTAGAAAAAGTCAATCACCCTAGAGCTACTCTGTTTTCTAGAGTATTAGATAATATTTTTAATTTTTACTTTGAATATGTTTTAGTTTATATAGATGATGTTTTAATTTTTTATACAATATAGACCAACACTTTAAACATATATCAATATTCATAAGATATCACTCTTCCAAACAAAAATTAGATTTTTAGGATATTACATTTCTCAAGGAACTATCATCCCAATGAAAGATCAATTCTATTTGCAAAATATTTCCTGATGAAACTAGAGAAAAAACCCAATTACAAAGGTTCCTAGGAAGTCTCAATTATATCATAGATTTTTTTTTTCCAAATATTAACATATTATGTAAACATGTACATAAAAAATTATAGAAAAAAACCCTCCATCATGGACATCAGTTCACAATAATATGATTAAACAAATCAAAACCCATGTTAAAGAAATACCTTACCTTTATCTAGCTGATTTTTCTACTTTTAAAATTTTAGCAAAAGATGCTTCAAATATAGGTTATGAAGGTATTCTAAAACAAGTAAAAAATAATAAAGAATAGATAGTATAATTAATTTCTAAACATTGGAACCAAACCCAACAAAATTACTCTACCATCAAAGAAGAAATATTAGCCATTTTTTTTAGCAATATCCAAATTCCAATGTGATCTTTTAAATCAAAAGTTCTTATTGCGTATTGATTGTAAATCGGCTAAAGAAGTATTATAAAAAGATGTATTAAATATTGCTTTAAAGCAAGCTATATTATCTGTCTTTGATTTCAATATTGAATTTATTAATGGATTTTCAAATTATTTGCCTGATTTTCTGATGAGAGAATTTTTGTAGGAAAACCAATGTTAAAGTCTAAAAAAGACAAAGGCCAAACCATTGCCGAAACCTCATAATCATAACCCTAATCACCAACTGTAAATCGGCTCCAAGTTTGATTAGACATAATGAAAGCTCAACAATCACCACCACTATTATTATCATCACAATCACCTCAATAGTTATAAAAATGATTATATCTAATCAAAGCCCAACAAACACCATTACTACAATCAATACCCCCTGATCTTACGGTCTTACCCTATATCTATCTTCACTACCCACACAAAAATAAAAACTGCTATGTCACAACCACACAAGCCACAAACTAGAGCACAAACTCAAAAATCACTATCATTATCTTCTCCAATCAAAACTTGGGTAGACATTGCTCAAAAAAATCCATCAAAACAAATTGAGATCACTCTAAACCCATTATCATTGGTCTCTCATAATCGAAATGAATCGCAATCACTTAAAGGATAACTAGTAAAATTGTCATAAAACCACCCCCTTCCCCTATGATAGCAAAACCATTTACCTCGACTACTTCTATAATAACATCACAATCTTTAGTCAAATCATAATTTATCATTAAAAGCCAATATCAAGACCTCATGATAATTGAAAGAGAATTTCACCATGAAAATCCAAAAGTTTATGCAAAACATGTTTTTTCTAGAAAATTAGCATTACCCACCAAATGATCTGTCGAAACTACAAGCCTACTATGAATAAATCCTTGTTAAAGCCAAGTTTGTCATATTTAAACATTTTGCATAATCTGAAAATCCAAATAATATCACTCATTCAACAGCCACAATCCTCTAGGTCATACTACTAGAAATGTGAAAACCTAATCGTCATACTCAATTACGATTCAAAATTAGATTAACCACCAAATTATCATATCTACCAATTTTCACTTATTGGGATTACTAAGAAGCTTGGTCGAACGTTTTTTTCCGTCAAAATGAAGATGACCGTCACACTTGGCTTTTTATTTCAAAACAGATTTCAACACTAAACAATTACCTTTTTGGTTCCAAAAATAGTAGAGTCACTTTGGCCCCGTCATTGAAATATCACTTTTACAATTTAAAACTAGCTTGAAAATCTTTCACACCAATTTCAAACCAACCAATCATGAATCAAAATTTTCAAATCTCATGCATTTTTCATTAATTTCCAAGTTTCCTAGGTAATTGCCTAGGAATTTGATTATAATCAGGCCCCTTACTCTTCATATATCCCGCATCTACTTAGGAGATTCAAAACTAAATTGTGGTACAATTGCAAATTCACAAAAAACCTTTCCGAGAAGTCAGTTCTAAATTGATTAAATTAGCGAAATCAAAAATCACATGATCACAAACTTATTAAATATTTTCAATAAAAATCACTAGCCTAGGCCCATTTGGCTGCCATTCAATTACCAGAAGAATATCACATTGAATTGGCAAAAATCATGTTGAAATTACCAATCACCAAGTCCAAGTTTCTCTGATGATGATTAATCCCATCATGGTGCCAATACAAATAAAGATGATTGCTATGGCATCGACCTGTCAAATGATGATAGAGACCAGTAGAGGAAATTACTAATTACTAATTACCAAAAGAGATAGACCAAAGAAGACAATGGTTTTTTTTTTTTTTTAAGAACACCATCATTTTCCATTTGAAGAGAAAAATCTGAAGATGCTATTGCTGAAGATTCATCCAAGACTTAAAATAAAAAATAAAAAAAATTATTGTTCACTTCATTGAAGCTTGTTAAAGTTTTGCCTATAAGAGGGAGAGCATAATAAGAAGGAAGGTATCACTTGCTTTTAGTTCACTTGCGCTCCTATGATCTTGCCTTCTTGCATCCTAAAAACCTCCTTTGATCACAACCCTTTCATTTTACCCTTTGATCGCTTATATCCTCATATAATCACTTTTCAAGCACTTGTAATCACCCCTTGATTACCTGTAATTACTTCTTCAAGATATTTCCAATCACTTGTAATCATCTCCAATTATTTGTAGTAATTGTCAATAAGTTTTCTATGAATCAATAATATAACAAAACAAGTTTTGGTTGGTATTATCAATTCATATCATTAGTCTTCTTTTACTTGTGCTTTAAGTGGGATCTCTACTTGAGCGCGGGCTACCGCCCTTGTAGAAGGTTACATTTTCTTTTATTACGCATATCGGTAGGATCTCTGCTTGAATGCGAAATACCGCCTCCACGTGAGATCACATTGTTAATTTAATTACTTTCAATTACATTTCATATCATTTTATGATTGAAATCATAATTAGCTTACTTTTCATCTAGACTTCATTTCTTCACTTTGTTCGTTTCTTATTTATTATCACCATAACTCTTGAATTAATATACTTCATATTAGATAGCTTTATAGAATTCGTAGATTTCTACTATTATATCAGAGATATAGAACCTATAGAATTTTTTCACATAATAACTAGATCAAACAAACATAGACGTTGAGATTGGATCACTAATCACTTAACAATTGTCTATATATATTGAAATAACTCTATGTTGATTTCTTATCCTTTATATAGAATCCCAAATCTTACTTTCAATTACATTTCATATCATTTTATGATTGAAATCATAATTAGCTTACTTTTCATCTAGACTTCATTTCTTCACTTTGTTCGTTTCTTATTTATTATCACCATAACTCTTGAATTAATATACTTCATATTAGATAGCTTTATAGAATTCGTAGATTTCTACTATTATATCAGAGATATAGAACCTATAGAATTTTTTCACATAATAACTAGATCAAACAAACATAGACGTTGAGATTGGATCACTAATCACTTAACAATTGTCTATATATATTGAAATAACTCTATGTTGATTTCTTATCCTTTATATAGAATCCCAACACACACACACACACACACACACACACACACATTTAAGAAAGTCCATCCCTTTGCAAATTGCAAGTAACTTTAAGCATTGGCAAAGTGCGAATATCCTATTAAACAATAGTTTAACATCATCTCTTTGGGTGATTCTTTGGCAGATGGTTCTATTGATAGAACTTTTTTCTGTACTAACAGAATTCTTAAAAAAATTAATGAATGTCAAAAAACTATTAGTAGAAAGAATTACTTTCATCCGATTTCAGTTAACTTATCAATAAATGCAAAAATAAGACTTAACATTTTGACTGGTGTTCAGTGATAGATTTAAGATTGTATTTTGATTAATTGAGGACTTTAAAAAGCCTCAATCGGATCTTGTGCTCACCCCCAATGGAATCTGAGCATCATAAATTCAGCATACCTCCTAAAGTGAAATATCAGGGCATTTACCGCATGTCATTTCAGACGCTTCAATTGCTCAAGACTTGATGGTTCTTTTTTAAATCCTTAAATCCAATTAACCAAGCTAAAACCTTTATGTTCTTGATCAACTAATAGCCAAATCCTTCAAGTCTTGATGCTGCACTTATTTGAAAAATTGGTAATTTTGCAAGATATTTCGAAATATCAGTAAGTTTTGTTTTTCCCCACAATGCAGATTTATATTCATAACAAGTCACAAAGCAGGCTGAGCAATCTTGATCCAAACTAAGAGACTCAATCATCAAGTTGCAACTCAGAGTTTTATGCTTGTCAATAGACACCTTGCTTTGAACGTTGAGACAAATGCAAATCTTATGTCTAATCAATCTCTTGATTTGAGTAAGAATTGAGGAAGAGCTCAGCAAAAGAGGACTTATGGAGACAACTGTTCCTGGCACTCCGAAAACAGAACAAGCCCAAGTGACTTGAAATCCAGGAACACTATCAACAAGATGAAACTACAAAAATGGCCCTCCAAAGTTGCACAGAGAGAACATACAAGTTGTTCCTCTCTCATGGGCAGCATTTGAAGAACAACAGAGTGGAGAGACCTGCATGTCCCTCTCTAGTCGACTGTGCAAATAACTTGGTAATAAAACATTGTCGAGGAATTCAGGGATTGAGCCAAACCAGATTTCTCCGTGATAGCTTTTGGACTTCTTCCCCATAGCAAGTTCCAGGCACTCTCAATTGTGAATGTACCAGGTGGCGTAAATTTCCGAAGTGCTCAAAATTCGGCATTAAGAATCCACACAAGTGAGCTCAAATCCTAACTCAATCATCAGACCTGGTGGCAGTTGGCCAATGCCAAACTGATTCTTGATTCAAATCCTGGGCCTTTGCTTGAAAGGGCAATGCAGAATCATAGACAATTCTAGCAGGAAAATGAGCAAGCAGAGGACCAACGGGATGCCAGTGACCATGCCAAGGGAAAACAGAAGAACCATCACCTATTACGCGTTTCAAATGAGGCCTAAAAACCTCTCTTAAATTTCGAGATTTTCCTCCCAAACATAAGATGCATCAGCTGGGATCTTCAAAGTCCTAAGAGACCTGTTTTTAAGCTTATAAACTTTTTAGCCAAGCCACCCATATAGACCACGCCTGAGCAAATATCAGCCATAAGCAGCGCATAACACAAGCTTTATTCCACCATTCTAATCTCTTAAGGCCTACTAATCTTCCCTCTTTCTTAGGCAACATTTTATGTGTATCATGACCACTTCTGAAAAATCGGCACACTAAGCAATGTGACCAATTTTGATCGAGCATCAAATATAGTCCATTTATTTAATTGTTTGTTTACACTTTTGCCACATCGTCTAGCGTATTAATTGTATGGATCAATCTTAGTACACCCCGCATTGCTCAAAGACATGCCGGTACTCGTACAAGTAGAGATCTACTCAAGAATGTTGAGTGACTTTTTGAAGCAACTAAACTTGAAGAATATTGACTTCTAACACAAGTTGGCCTCCCACAATGTAATAATTGACAAAAGCCATATCCAAATTAAAGCCATCCATCCAGATCTCTGGCGATGGACCTTTTCGTACAGTGTGAATATTACATGTAACCCTTCCTCCGTGCATGCAGGAGGAATTTATTCCTCCATTTGTAGGTCAGTTTTGATGTTGCCCATCTGAGAGAGAGAGAGAGAGAGAGAGAGAGAGAGAGAGAGAGAGAGAGAGAGAGGTTTTGCGTAAGGCATACTGACTCGACCGATGAGGACCTCCAAAGATGCAATATTCGTGGCTTTGGAATACGATCTTCCTGTATTACTTTTCAAGATCTCTATAAATGGGTACATTTGGTAGAACTACATGGGCACACAAGCAGCAAAGTAAATTTAAGAAGGAGAGGTCTAACATGAGGATGAGAGCCTTGTTTTGATAGCCAAGGATGACTTGCCTGCTCCCAGCGAGTTGATCTTCAGAAACTCATCATACAGTGGAACTGGTTGGTTGCAGGCAGTCTCCTTGGCTAGTCGGAGCATCTCGTCTTTCATGTTAGGTTTCTTCTTCTTGTTTAAGCGAGTCCTCGAGTTATTGAAGTCTCTATCTCCTTTTGGCACTCCATACTGAGGAAGTGAGGCCTTACATGATGAGAAGAGTCTTTTGTTTCGTAGCCAGGAATGATCTGCCTAAAATCTTACAGAGAGCCTTCACTGGAGAAATCTGAATAAGAGCCTTCTGTTTGATCATGCAGGCAGTCATTCTTGGCTAACTTGACAGTCTCTTCTCGTTCATGCTAGGCCTTCTCTTCTTCCTTGAATATTGTTCTTGGCTTATATATCAGCAGTGGCCTAAGTTTCACTTCTTGATAGTTCTTATCATGTCTATGCCTCTTTCTTTCAATTCCATAAGAAACGTTTGACTTGGGCATGATGTAAATGTTGATAAACACATAAGAATGGATGTCATATTTTCGAACCATTAAAAGAACACTAAGTGCATGTGATGTGAAATAAGTATATTCAGTCTCCCAAGTTCCTAAGTTATTTGTGTGTAGAGTGGACTAGTTGACCCGTTACATGGAATCCTCATCAAGTCGTGTGTAGTTTTCTATACATATATATTAACATCTTTCTCAAGGTTTGGGTATTAGTTTTCAGCTGATTTTAAGTGTATTGGGCCGGGTGTGGAAAGTTAGGATTTGCTATGGACATATTTGAAAATAAAATGACATTTTGATAAATAGAATCACAACGATGATCAATGTGGAATGTGAAGTGGTCTATCAAAGGTAAATCTCATGAATGTGGGGGAGAATTACCAAATAAGTTATAAATATATTACAATTGTGCCAATCCAGTCTCAATTTTTTTTCCTTATTTCTCCTAAACCTTTTGCATTTATGTCAATTCGCCCATCCGGCCAATTTTGACCGGCCGACACGACGTCGCATTTTTAAAATAATAATTTAGTAATGTTTTGAATTTTTTTATAATTTCTTTCTCAATCATGATCAAGAAATGTCATGTATATAATTGTTCCGAGAGTTTTTATCATAAATTATGGATATCGCCTTCCGATTAATGCATTCAAGAACGTCCATCCCTTTGCAAATTGCAAGTAACTCTAAGCGCGGGCTCGTCCTTCCCAAAGATTGGTTCGCTGATCCTAATCTCATTATTCTATTCTCCCAAGGCTTGAATGGCCGTTCATGGTCATGGCTTAGGTAGGTGATTGAAGCCCAATTGAACTAATGTTTGATCGATCGGTCTGCATAAATCGGATCTGTTGATAGCGTGAATACGAATTCTCATATAAGACATTGTCGATGATTTGCATGAAAAACCATTCGTAGTGGATTTGGAAAAAGTAGAACATTTGGATGACGACAATGTCGATATGTCTATGAACAGAATAGATACGAAATTCACTCTGAGAGCATGTTTTAGAGTTTATGCAATACACTAATCAGGAGTAATGTATGTGATATATATCAAGTTGATGCGGACAAAGTTTAATGAAGTTGGAATATAGCATAAAAATTCAAGTTGAGTTCAACTTCATAGTAGTCTATAACTCTATATATTCAAGCTGAACTACACTTGAAGCTCTAAAGAATTTTGTGATTTAGAACACTTAAACGTGGATATCCAATTTAAACGATAGTTTAACATATTTTTCCAGTTGATTCTCTGGTGGATGGCTCTACCACTCAATTCCTTTTTTTTTGTCGATAGATTTCTAAAAAGAGTTGACAAGTGCTGAACACTATTGACAAATAGAGTTATCTTTACCTAATTTTTGGACAACATATTGATAAGAGCAAAAATCAGACTTAATATTTTGGTGGTTGGTCAATTTGTAGACTAGAAATTTTATTTTGGTCGTCGGAGTACTTGTTTCAAAAAGCCCCAATCAGATCTCGGGCTGGTCATCAATGGATTTCAAGTGCTAACAATCTAACGTGGCTCCCAAGTAGAATATTTGATCATTTGCCACATACGCTTAAATTCCACCAACATGGAGCTCGACACCTAATCGGGAGATTCTTTTAAAACCTTGAATTTTCAATTTATCAAAATAAAACCTTACGCCCTTCATCAACTAATAACCTATCTTTTAGCCTTGTTTCTGTACTTATTTTGAAAAATCGGTACTTTGCAAGATACTTTTATAAAAATATCAGTAAGTTATATTCTCCGATAATTCAAATTTTATTCACAAGAATTCACAAAGCGGGCTGAGCAATCCTGTTTCAACCTCAACAAAATGATCAATCTAATAGACCCAATCATCAAGACCCCATAAGCAACAGTGTTATGCCTTTTCTATAGAAACCTTTCTTTGAACATTCAAACAAGTTCTAATCTTCATCTCTAATCAATCTCTTGATTTGAGTAGGAATTGAGGAAGAGACTCCAGCAAAAGAGGAAATACGTAGACGACTAGTCCTAGCACTTTAAGTACAGAAAAGAAAAGCACACTTGGAACACTATCAACAAGATGAAGCTGCAAAGTGGCCCTCCAAACTTGCAGATAGAACGAGAGAACATTTTCAAAAAACAACGGGTTCCTGTCTTCATCGGCAGCATTACAAAAACAACGAATGTGGAGAGATCTGCATGGCCCACCGCAGTAACCTGTCCTTTGCGGTACCGTTAGCTAACTAGGCAATAAAAGAGCGTCGAGGACTAGAGGGATTGAACCAGACCAGCTTTCTCCATGATAACTGTTGGACTTCTTCCTCTTAGCAAGTTCCCGGCGCTCCCAATTCTGAATGAACCAGGTGGAGTCGATTTCCATATTGCTAGACCAGCAACAGAAGGATTTGGCATTAAGGAGCCACACAAGTGAGCTTGAATACTAACTCAATCATCAGACCCCACGGTTGGCCAATGCCAAGCTGAGTCTTGAATCACATTTTGCGCCTTTGCTTGAAATGACAATGCAGAATCATATACAATTCTAGCAGGAAAATGAACAAGCAGAGGACCAACAGGATGCCAGTCACCATGCCAAGGGAAAACAGAAGAACAATCACCGCTTGCATGTTTCGAATGAGGTCTAAAAACCTCTCTTAATTTCTAGATTTTCCTCCCAAACATAAGATGCATCAGCAGGGATCTTCAAAATCCAAAAAGAGACCCTTTTTTAAGCTTATAAGCCTTTAGTCAAGCCACCCATATAGACCATGCCTGAGCAAATATCAGCCACAAGCAGCCATAATACTAGCTTTATTCTACCATTCTAATCTCTTAAGGCCTTCTAATCTTCCCTCTTTCTTAAGCAACAGGTGTGTCAAGCCCCCTTCTGAAAAACCAGCACACTAAGAAACGTGATGGATTTTACTTGCGTTGAATATGGTCCACTTGTTTAAATGTTCGTTTACACCTTCATCACATCATCTGGCGTATCAATTATATGGGCCCATCCTAGTACTCATATGAGTGGAGATCTACTCATGAATGTTGTGTGAGCAGACTTTCTTGAAGCAACTAAACTTGAAGAATATTAACTTCTAACGCAAGTTGGCCTCCCACAGTGTAATAATTGACAAATGCCTTATCCAAATTAAAGCCATTCATCCATATCTCTGGCGATGGACCTTTTTGCAGAGTGTGAATATTACACGTAACCCTTCACCCTTCATTCATGCCCGAGGATCTATTCCTCCATTTGTAAGTCAGTTTTGATCTTGCACGTCTCTGAGAGAGAGAGAGAGAGAGAGAGAGAGAGAGAGAGAGAGAGAGAGAGAGAGAGAGGTTTTGGATGAGGCATATTGACTCGACCGATGAGGGCCTCCAAAGATGTTATATTCGTGGCTTTGAAATATGATCTTCCTGTATTTCTTTTCAAGAACTCTATAAATAGGTACATTTGGTAGAACTGCATGGACACACAAGCAGCAAAGTAAATGAAAGAAGGAGAGGTCTAACATGAGGATGAGAGCCCTGTTTCGATAGCCAAGGATGACTTGCCTACTCTGAACTCAGATTGGTCCGTGCATCAGCAAGTCGATGTTCGAAAACTCATCATACGGTCAAACTGGTTGGCTCCAGGCAGTCTCCTTGGCTAGTCAGAGCATCTCTTGTCTTTCATGTTAGGTTTGTTCTTCTTGTTTAAGTGAGTCCTCAAGTTATTGAAGTCTCTCACTCCTTTTGGCAATCCATACTGAGGAAGGGAGGCCTTTCATGACGAGAAGAGTCCTTGTTTGGTAGCCAAGAATGACTTGCCTGAAATCTTACAAAGAGCCTTCACTGAAGATGACCGTAATCTGAATAAGAAAGTTTTGTGATTATGTAGGCAGTCAATCTTGGCTAAGTTGACAGACTCTTCTCGTTCATGCTAGGCCTTCTCTTCTTCCTTGAATATTGTCATATTCCTAAGTTACTTATGTGTACAGTGGACTAGTTGACTCGTCATATGGAAACGTGGTCAAGTCATAAGTATTCAAATTAAACAGTATAGAACAACTCACCATGATATAATATATATATATACAGATTTCACTCTTGACCCAATAATCACTTATAAACTCATTTTAACATCATAAATAGAGACATCACGATAATTGATGCGAAAGTGCAAAGTGGTTCGTATCAAAGATAAATCTCAAGTATACTTTGATATTTTTAACGTAGACTAAGTAATCATTAGGTGAAAGTTGAAGTATGCTTTTGATATTTTCCTCCTATAAGTTTGAAGAAAGAAAAAAGAAAATTGTATGGATGAAGTGTTTACTTACTTACCCAGACTCTAAAATAATTAATGGTCTTTTTAAAATTTAAATCATATACAATTCTTGAGAAAAGCCCTGACAGTCGAAGTCCCCGCATGTAGCAGGAATTCATACCTTGAATTCAATCATGTTCGAGAAATGCATATAACATTTGGGAATTCCTGGTAGGGTTTTTTTTGTAATTTTTGATGTAAAGGTTTACATAATATAATATTTGGGACAAAATCTATGATGTAATTGAGATTTCCTAGGAGCCTTGGTAATTGGGTTTTATCTTTAATTACATAAGGAAAATTTGGCAATAAAATCCAAGAAAGAGAAAGGAAATGATAAAGAAGGAGAAAAACCAACTGATAACTCGATTCTAATTTTTTAATAGCTTTATCAAAGATAACATCAAGAAAATGGATAATAGATATAACAATAAAAATCAATGATGAATTCACTATTGATAACACAACACTTTTTGATACAGTTTCGATCTTAATTGCATAAGAAAAAGGGTTAGTACCAACAAAATATTTTCACAAGATTACAGAATCATTAAAGTTAGCCTCATGAGACAAACTTAAAATAAGTTACAAATTGCCTAAAGCTTCAGTTATAAAAAATCAAATGTCTTATAAAACATCTTGTTTTCTACTGAAAGATATGAGACAAAATGTGATATTGGGAACACCTTTTATTTAATTAATCCAACCATTTACTGTCACCAACAAGGGAATTGAAACACAAGCTTTGAATAAAAAGATTACTTTTGAATTTATCACTAAACCATAGACAAGAAATTTAAACATATTACAAGAGAATTCAATTGCTGAAATTAATTGTCTTATAAAAAGCAAAGAAGAACAACTTCAATATTTAAAAGATGATTTGGAATTCAAAAGGGTAGAACGAAAGTTACTTGAACCGAAATTAAAAGATAAAATTGCTCCTCTTCAAAAACATATTGAACAAAACATATGGTCCACCTTGCCCAATGCATTTTGGGAAAGAAAGAAACATATTGTTGGTCTACCTTATGAACCGGATTTCACAGAAAAAAAAATTCCTACATAGGCTCGTCCAACTCAAATGAATTAAGAAGTTTTACAATTTTGACGAAAAGAAATCCAAGACTTATTAGATAAAAAAAAAAAACTAATTAGAAAAAGTCAATCACCCTAGAGCTACTCCATTTTCTAGAGTGTTAGATAATATTTTTAATTTTTACTTTGAATATGTTTTAGTTCATATAGATGATGTTTTAATTTTTTATACAATATAGACCAACACTTTAAACATATATCGGTATTCATAAGATATCACTCTTCCAAACAAAAATTAGATTTTTAGGATATTACATTTCTCAAGGAACTATCATCCCAATGAAAGATCAATTCTATTTGCAAAATATTTCTTGATGAAACTAAAGAAAAAACCCAATTACAAAGGTTCCTAGGAAGTCTTAATTATATCATAGATTTTTTTTTTTCCAGATATTAACATATTATGTAAACATGTACATAAAAAATTATAGAAAAACCCTCCATCATGGACACCGGTTCACACTAATATGATTAAACAAATCAAAACCCATGTTAAAGAAATACCTTACCTTTATCTAGCTGATTTTCCTACTTTTAAAATTTTAGCAAAAGATGCTTCAAATATAGGTTATGAAGGTATTCTCAAACAAGTAAAAAATAATAAATAATATATAGTATAATTAATTTCTAAACATTGGAACCAAACCCAACAAAATTACTCTACCATCAAAGAAGAAATATTAGCCATTTTTTTTAGCAATATCCAAATTCCAACGTGATCTTTTAAATCAAAATTTCTTATTGCGAATTGATCATAAATTGGCTAAAGAAGTATTATAAAAAGATGTATTAAATATTGCTTTAAAGCAAGCTATATTATCTGTCTTTGTTTTCGATATTGAATTTATTAATGGATTTTCAAATTATTCGCTTGATTTTCTGATGAGAGAATTTTTGCAGAAAAAAAATGTTAAAGTCCAAAAAAGAAAAAAGCCAAACCATTGCTGAAACCTCATAATCATAACCCTAATCACCAACTATAAATTGGCTCCAAGTTTGATTAGACATAATGAAAGCTCGACAATCACCACCACTATTATTATCATCACAATCACCTCAGTAGTTGCAAGAATGATTATATCTAATCAAAGCCCAGCAAACACCATTACTACAATCAATACCCCTTGATCTTACCTTATATTTATCTTCACTACTCACACATGCAAAACTAGAAACTGCTATGTCACAACCACACAAGCCACAAACTAGAGCACAAACTCGAAAATCACTATCATCTCCTCCAATCAAAACTTGGGTAGACATTGCTAAAAAAAATCCATCAAAACAAATTGAGATCACTCTAAACCCATTATCATTGGTCTCTCATAATCGAAATGAATCGCAATCACTTAAAGGATAACTAGTAAAATTGTCATAAAACCACCCCCTTCCCCTATGATAGCAAAACCATTTACCTCCACTACTTCTATAATAACATCACAATCTTCGGTCAAATCATAATTTATCATTAAAAGCCAATATCAAGACCTCATGATAATTGAAAGAGAATTTCACCATGAAAATCCAAAAGTTTATGCAAAACTTGTTTTCCTAGAAAATTAACATTACCCACCAACTGATCTGTTGAAACTACAAGCCTACCATGAATAAATTCTTGTTAAAGCCAAGTTTGTCAATTTTCACTTTTTGGGATTACTAAGAAGCTTGGTTGAATGTTTTTTTCCGCCAAAATAAAGATGACCGTCACACTTGGCTTTTTATTTCAAAACAGATTTCAACACTAAACAATTACCTTTATGGTTCCAAAAATAGTGAGTCACTTTGGCCCCGTCATTGAAATATTACTTCTACAATTTAAAACTAGCTTGAAAATCTTTCATACCAATTTCAAACCAACCAATCATGAATCAAAATTTTCAAATCTCATGCATTTTTCATTAATTTCCAAGTTTCCTGGGTAATTGCCTAGGAATTTGATTATAATCAGGCCCCTTACTCTTCATATATCCCGCATCTACTTAGGAGATTCAAAACTAAATTGTGGTACAATTGCAAATTCACAAAAAACCTTTTCGAGAAATTAGTTCTAAATTGATTAAATTGGCGAAATCACAAATCACATTATCACAAAGTTATTAATTTTTTTTCAATAAAAATCACTAGCCCAGGCCCATTTGGCTTGCCATTCAATTACCAGAAGAATATCACATTGAATTAGCAAAAATCATGTCAAAATTACCAATCACCAAGTCCAAGTTTCTCTGATGATGATCAATACCATCATGGTGCCAATACAAATGAAGATGATTGCTATGGCATCAACTTGTCAAATGAGGATAGAGACCAGTAGAGGGAATTACTAATTACTAGTTACTAATTACTAATTACCAAAAGAGACAGACCGAAAAAGGAAAAAAAAATGGTTTTTTTTTTTGGTTTTTAAGAACACCATCATTTTCCATTTGAAGAGAAAAATCTGAAGATGCGACTACCTTGAAGATGCTGCTGTTGAAGATTCATCCAAGGCTTAAAATAAAAAATAAAAATTTATTGTTCACTTCGTTGAAGCTTGTTAAGAAGGAAGGTATCACTTGCTTTTAGTTCACTTGCGCGCTCCTATGATCTTGCCTTCTTGCATCCTAAAAACCTCCTTTAATCACAACCCTTTCATTTTACCCTTTGATCACTTATATCCTCTTATAATTACTTTTCAAGCACTTGTAATCACCCCCTGATTACTTGTAATTACTTCTTCAAGATATTTCCAATCACTTGTAATCATCTCCAATTATTTGTATTAATTGTCAGTAAGTTTTCTATGACTCAATAATATAACAAACCAAGTTTTGGTTGGTATTATCAATTCATATCATTAATCTTCTTTTACTTGTGCTTTAAGTGGGATCTCTACTCGAGCGCGGGCTACTGCCCTTGTAGAAGGTTACATTTTCTTTTATTACGCATATCAGTAGGATCTCTGCTCGAATGCGAACTACTGCCTCTGCTTGAGATCACATTGTTAATTTGTTAATTTAATTACTTTCAATTACATTTCATATCATTTTATGATTGAAATCTTAACTAGCTTAATTTTCATCTAGACTTCATTTCTTCACTTTGTTCATTTCTTATTTATTATCACCATAACTCTTGAATTAATATACTTCATATTAGATAACTTCATAGAATTCGCAGATTTCTACTATTATATCAGAGATATAGAACCTATAGAATTTTTTCACATAATAACTAGATCAAACAAACATAGACGTTTAGATTGGATCACTAATCACTTAACAATTGTCTATATATACTGAAATAACTCTATGTTCATTTCTTATCCTTTATATAGAATCCCAAATCTTGAGGGCTATACATATATATAATTGTTCAGAGAGTTTTTATTATAATTTTTTAATTTCGCCTTCAGCTGAATGCATTTAAGAAAGTCCATCCCTTTGCAAATTGCAAGTAACTCTAAGCGTGGGCTGGTCCTTCCGTAAGATTGGTTCATTGATCCTAATCTCATTATTCGATTCTCTCAATCGAAGGAGACGAATCACATAGGTGATTGAAGCCCGATTGACCTAATATTGGATCGATCGGATCCGCATGAATCGGATTTGTAGATAGTGTGAACACGAATTCTATATGAGACATTGTCAATGACTTGCATGAAATATCATTCGTAGTGAATTTGAAAAAAATAGAGTATTTGGATAACGACAATGTCAGTGTGTCCATGCATGGAATAGATGCGAAGTTCACTCTAAGAGCATGTTTTAGAGTTTATGCAATGCACCGAACATTAGTGACGTTTGTGATATATATCAAACTGATGCGGTCAGAGTTTGATGAAGTTAGGATAGATGGGTACATAAAATTGAAGTTGAGTTCAACTTCAAAATAGTCTATATTTCAAGCTGGAACTGGACTTGCAGCTTAATAGATTTTGTGATTTAGACCATGGAAGCGTGGATAATCAATTTAAAAGACAAATTAATATTATTTCTTCGGTCGATTCTCTGGCGGACGGTTTTACCATTCAATTCCAAAAGTTCAATTTTTTCTTTTTTGTGTTGATAGATTTCTGAAAATTGTGATGATTGCCGAACACTATTGATAAATAGAATTATCTTTACCTAATTTTCGGACAACATATTGGCAAGAGCAAAAGTCGGACTTAAAATTTTGGTGGTTGGTCAATTGTAGACTAAGAGGTTTTATTTTGGTCTTCGGAGTATTTGTTTCAAAAAGCTCCAATCGGATCTCAAGCTTGGCATCAATGGATTTCAAGTGCTAAAAATGCGACGTGACTCCAAAGTAGAATATTTGGTCATTTGCCACATACTCTTAAATTCAACCCATAGGGGAGCCCAAGATGTGATTGGAGATTCTTTTAAAATCTTGAATTCTCAATTAACCAAATTAAATACCTTACATCCTTAATCAACTAATAGCCAATTTTTAACTCTTGTTTATGAACTTATTTCGAAAAATCGGTACTTTGCAAGATACTGTTATAAAGATATCAGCAAGTTCTATTCTCCGATAATTCAGATGTTATTCACAAGAAATCACATAGCAGGCTGAACAATCCTGCTACGAACTCAATACAATCATTAAGTCCCCAGTAGCAACCCAGTTTTATGCCTTTCTATAGACACCTTTCTTTGAACATTCAAACAAATCAGTCTTGATCTCTATTGAATCTCTTGATTTGTGTAGAAATTGAGGAAGAGCTTCCAGTAAAAGAGGAGTTATTAGACGACTATTCCTAGCACTCCAAGTACAGAAAAGAAAGGCACAACAAACGGGGGAATGCCTTTCCTCTAAAGACAGAAAAAGCCAACTGTAGTAACCAAAATGAAGCTGCAGGAACACTATCTACAAGATGAAGCTGCAAAATGGCCCATCAATCTTGCAGATGGAAAGAGAGAACATCTAGAAAAAGAAAGCGGTTCCTGTCTTCATCGGGAGCATTACAAGAACAACAAATGTGGAGAGACCTGCGGGGCCCACTGTAATAACCTGTCCTTTATGGTAGCTAACTAGGCAATTAAACAGTGTTGAGGAATAGAGGGATTGAACCAAACTGGCAATGAGGTAGGGTAAAAGTCTGAGAGTGAGCGTTAGAGTAGAAATAGAGAAGGACCGACAAAAAAAAAAAAAAACAAACCAGCTTTCTCCATGATATCGTTTGGACTTCTTCCTCCTAGCAAGTTTTGATGTGTTCCTGATAGTTAATGTACCAGGTGGAGTCGATTCCGACTTTGCTTGATCAGCACCAGAAGGATTCAGAATTAAGGAGCCACACAAGTGAGCTCGAATCCTAACTCAGTCATCAGACCTCGCGGTTGGCCAATGCCAAGCTGAGTCTTGAATCACATTCTGCACCTTTGCTTGAATTGACATTGCAGAATCATAGACAATTCTAGCAGGAAAATGAACAAGGGAGGACCAACAGGATGCAAGTCACAATGCCAAGGGAAAACAGAAGAACTATCACTTGTTACATGTTTCAAATGTCGTTTAAAAACCTCTCTTAGTTTCAAGATTTTCCTCCCAAACATAAGATGCAGCAGCAGGGATCTTCAAAGTAAAAAACGAGACCCGTTTTTAAAGCTTATAAGCCTTTAGCCAAGCCACTCTTATAGACCATGCCTTGAGCAAATATCAGCCACAAGCAGCCATAATACAAGCTTTATTCCACCATTATAATCTCTTAAGGCCTATTAATCTTCCCTCTTTCTTAGGCAACAATTTAGGTGTATCATGAACCCTTTTGAAAAATTGGCACACTAAGCGATGTGGCAGATTTTGCTTGAGTATTGGATATGGTCCACTTATTTAAATGTTCGTTTACACTTTTGCCACATTGTCTGGCGTGTCAATTATATTGGGCCATTCTTAGTACACCCCGCATTACTCAAAGACATCCCGGTACTCATACCAGTAGAGATCTACTCGTGAATGTTGTGAGAGAAGACTTTTTTGAAGCAACTAAACTAGAAGAATATTGACGCAAGTTGGCCTCCCACTGTGTAACAATTGACAAATGCTGTATCTAGCTTAAAGCCATTCATCCATATCTCTGGCGATCGACCTTTTTGCACAGTGTGAATATTACAAGTAACCCTTCCTCCATGCATGCGTAAGGAATTTATTCCTCCATTTGTAAGTCAGCTTTGATCTTTCCCATCTGTGAGAGAGAGAGAGAGAGAGAGAGAGAGAGAGAGAGGGGGGTTCTAGATGAGGCATATTGACTCGATCGACCGGGACCTCCAAAATGTCATATACACGGCTTTGGAATCTGCATTTGTTCCTTTTCAAGCCCTCCATAAATGGGTGCATCTAATAGAACTAAATAGACACACAAGCAGCAAAGCAAATGAAAGAAGGAGAGGTCTAACATGAGGACGAGAGCCTTGTTTTGATAGCCAAGAATGACCTGCCTGCTCCGAACTTGATTCCTCCATGCATCACCGAGTCGATGTTCGAAAGCTCATCACGATGGTCGAACTAGTTGGTTCCAGGCAGTCTCCTTGGCTAGTCAAAGCATCTCTTGTCTTTCATGTCAGGTTTCTTCTTCTTGTTTAAGCGAGTCCTCAAGTTATTGAAAGTCTCTCACTTCTTATGGCGCTCCATACCGAGGAAGTGAGGCCTTGCATGATGTTAAGAGTCTTTTGTTTAGTAGCCAAGAATGACTTGCCTGAATTCGTTCAAAGAGCCTTCGCTGAAATCTGTATATGAAGCCTCGTGCGATCATGCGGGGAGTCATTCTTGGCTAAACTTGACAGTCTCTTCTCGTTCATGCTAGGCCTTCTCTTCTTCCTTGATTATTGTCCTTGGCTTTCCTCTATGCTATGTTTCGTTGATTGCTAAGCGGCTAAGCCCAAGAAGGTTTGTGAAATTCCTTGGTTTTGTAGATTGATTTAGAAAATATATATTTTTAAAATAATTGATTATATCACTTTAAATAATAAGTCAATAAAAATATTTTCATTATCTATGACAATTTATGTCCAAATATTTTTGTAGACGATGCATATATTTTTCGTTCATTTATTTTTATAAGTGATATAAGCGATCAATTTTAGGAAAATATTTTCCAAATCATTCATTTTTTTTTCGAAACAAATGCACCTTAATTCAACGAAAAAAAAGAATAATTAATCATGTCTAGTATGAAAAGAACTGCTCACAAATGTATGGCATTTTGATGAAAATTAAATAATTTCTCCTCATATTCAGTGCGAATGAAGATGGAATGAGAAATCAACTATCTGTTTCGTGCAGTCTTCGGTCATAGTTCACATGACATTCAAGAAAGAAATCTTATGCATCATCGATATCCCATGTGGCATCAATGATAAACTTTATAAAATTCAAAACAATGCCTTTAAATAGTTGCGATGCATAATTGTCTTCTTACCAGAGTGATTGGCCCCAAAAATGCTCTGACTAGCCAAGGAGAATCTCTTGTCTTTCATGTCAGGTTTCTTCTTCTTATTTAAGCGAGTCCTCAAGTTATTGAAAGTCTGTCACTTCTTATGGCACTCCATACCGAGGAGGTGAGGCCTTGCATGATGTTAAGAGTCTTTTGTTTAGTAGCCAAGAATGACTTGCCTGAATTCTTTCAAAGAGCCTTCGCTGAAGATAATCATGAATCTGTATATGAAGCCTCGTGCGATCACGCGGGGAGTCATTCTTAGATTGTGCGTGTCCTTCACTATCTTGGCCAGACGGTCGCAAATCCCTTGCACGTGCCTTTCGACTCGCAGCGGCAATCCATCAAATCGGTGGTTGACATCATATGAAATGAAATGAAACGAAACGAAAATTAATCAAAATCGAAGCCCGAAATGGAAAATACAAAGAGGAAGGGGAAAAAGAGAGACCGTGGCTAGAGAGGACTCATCGTCGGGGATAATCGCCTCGCCAGCGGACGTGGGCTCAGTGGAATCGGCCGCTCTTGCGAGTCGCGAGACCCAGTCGCCTATCGTCGGCCAAGATGGGCGGCCACAATCGGGCGTTGATGGTGCGGGTGGAAGAGAGAGGGAGCGTAGCAGTGGCCGCAGATGCTGAACCGACGGTTGTGAGTGCAGGCGACAGAAGCTCTGTCGGAGATCCTACCGCGAAGTGAAACCCTAGAATGTGAGGAGCAAAGAAGAGGGTGGTGGCGGAGTCGACGAGAAGGTGAAGGCACATCATGGACGGTGGCGGAGTCGACAAGAAGGAGAAGGCACAGTCGTGAGTCATCGAAGAAGAAGGCGGAGTCGACCAGAAGAAGGCACAATATGTGTTTGGCCTTGGGTAAGATGAGAACATGTTTATCACCCTGTTTGGAACTTTGGAGTTAATGTGTTCCAGGGTCGAACAATGTTCCGACCTTGACCCAACCCAAAATATATTTATTTGCTTGTTTTATATATGTTGTCCGAACAATATTAAGATCTGAAACATGTATTATACTTGTTTCATGTTCGGGTCATGTTCGGGTTGGGTTGGGTCGGGTTGTTGGACACCCCTAATTGGCAGAATTGCAGTCGGAGGTTAGACTTACTGGACCGACTCCTTGATGAGGATTGTATGAGGCGTATTTGCAACATTCATTCACATCCAGCTACTCACTCTGCAGAAACCGAGTCTGATGTGATTGGGGAAAAATGGGTACAAAAACGTTCTGTAAAAGAAGAGGAAATCCTATCTTTGTAAACAGTTGCCTCGATTTGCAAATGCATCAGGCGAGTTTTGGAACAAGATGTCATGGAGTCTGAAAACTCATGAGAGAACAGCAAGTATTTTCGGTAGCATCTAGCAGTAGAGGCCGCCTTCAACGATGCATACTGGCAATGCCGCCAATATGCCTGCTCTGTGAAACGACGATGAATCTTACGGCGTTCGGCGGGGTGGTGGTTTTGCGGTCGAACCGATTCGAGAAACGGATATATACCCACCTTCTTGAATGCCCTTCTGCTCCCTGTCAATGGCTTTCCTTCTGGCTTAACATTTGCATCCTATTTACACTCTGCTTTAGGTACCGAAAGGTTCAAAGAGAACAACTTCTCCCAAAACTCTTATGAACGATTGATGAGAAACCCTTCTCTCCCCCCAACATCTACTAACCATGGAAATCAAAATCAGCTCAGTTCACTCTCCTCACCAAATAAACTGACCTTGCTTAATTTCCGCTGGCGGCATAAAGTCCTCGACCGACAACCCCCACACGTTGAAGTCCACCTCCTCGATCTTCCACGTCTCCTCGATCTCCCGCTTGTGGTTCGCCGACTGCTCGCCGTACCTTATCACCGTCACGGTGGTTTTCCCCCGGTGCGCAATGTTGACCCCATCCACGTACCTGTACTCCTCCATCACCGACTCGGTGCTCGTCTCCCAGAAGACGTCCGCGTCCTCGCCCCTGGTGGTCTTCATGCGGAGCAGCCGCGAGTCCTCAAACTGTATCAGGAGGCCCGACCGCTGGCTGAAGTAGCCCCAGATGGTGTGGTGGATGATGTCAAAGTTGGGGCCGCTCTGCGCCTCCCGGAGCGCTGGGCTTGTCTCCAGCTTGAGGATGAAGCAGTCCTCGTCGTTGATGATCTTCTCCCCGATGCACATCGCGTCTAGGAACAGGTTGGCCGTCGATCTAGGATCCAATCCCTTCGCACAAACAGGTGAAATACCATGGTTAGGATTATCGCAACTAGGATAGGAGAAAAAAGTAGGTATGGACATGAAATTATGTCCGCTGTACAAATTATTCACTGTAGATTGTTGACATTAATCTGTCCTATATTGCACAATCACTGTCCAAAACGGCATGAAAAACAATCTGTACCTGAAGGAATCGCCGCAAGGGCCGAGGCGGCCCTTTTGAGACCGGCGTCTGCTGGTTCGAGGAGTGCCGCCATGAGAGCTTGCCGTTGCTGCCACAGCTAACCTTGCAGCCTGAGACGACGAGCTCGAGGGTCCAGAGGTCGGGGTTCTTCTGCCACAGCACGAACCCCCCAGCCTCCTGCGTGCTCCGCGTCTCCATGCTCTCGTCCCCTTGGTGGAACTCCGACGCGCTTATCTTCACTTGGCCGGTCGCGCACATGCTGTGCACCGCGTTCACCGCCGCCTGCCCTCCCGTCGCCGCTACATACTGCTGTACTATGTACTTCGCTGTCGACGCTTCCTGCAAAATGATGTACAGGGGTTAGGATGCGAATCAGAATGCACGAGATCGTATGCAACCGTGAGATTTTCACACAATCCCGATGAGCGAAATCGACGAGTAAACTCGACTCGGTTGTGATCAAGGATCGTGGTCTAGTCCTCACACACGAGATGATCTAATGACATGGGAACAGTCACGTTTTCAATGGAAAGTCCATTAATGTATAACACGGTTCTATCATTATTTGATCTCTGTGATGGAATATGATTGAATAGACAATGTCGCACTTGCTTATGTCACCATTAAAATGACTGGAATAAAACGTTAGGTCACATTGCTCGATTGAACAAAATTTCATTTCACGTGTCAATGTGTTGCTTTGGTATCTCCAAACGACCAATCTAATCAAGTACATACACAGAGAGAAAAAGGTTCTCACGTACGATGGAGCCATCGCGAATGGGGCGGTTGACGGGGTGGTCGAGCTGGACTTGGAGGGGGATGAGGGGCGACCCCACGAGGTAGAGGAGGAACCGGAGCTCGTTGATGCGGGCGGCGATGACCGGGGACGACCACTTGTCCGACGTCTGGGCCTTCATCCACGTCAGCATGTTCTGCATCCGGAGCGCGACGCTGCTCCCCATGCTCGTGAACATCTCCTCCGGGATCGGCACCTCCAGCACCGTCTCGAGGGCGTCTTCCCGGTCGACGTTCGGGCACAGCCTCCTCATCAAACTCCTTTGCATGTGTAATCTACCCCCGGAATCGAAACCCCCCCGGAAAGAGGAATCAACAAAAGAAGGAGAGGAAGAGGACGGCGGCGGCGGCGGCCGCGATGATTTGTGATTATGTGGAAACGGGTTCAATGATGCAAAACGAGAGAGACGGAGGGAGGGGGAGGTTATGGTGTTTATGTATGTACGCATGTACGAGAAACGAAGTCAAAGGTGTCTATGGTGGGTGAGGGGGACATTGGAGAATTTGCTTTGTTTTGATTTTGGCTTTTTGGTGCTTTGGAGGCTGGCCTTGGTCGTAGGTGTCGTGTGGGCACGATTTGTTCTCTTGGGAGTTACTAAATTTGGGGGGTCCAATTAATCCGTTTTTTCCTTTTTTTTTTTTTGGGAAGAATTTCACTTTGCATAGTTAGAATTGGACTGTTTTTCGAGAATTTCACGGAGATATCGAGTTGACTTTAGTTGGGGTGGTCATACATCTAAAAGCGCTCAACCAATGTCAATGAATTTTAACGGTTTCTTCAATTACTTTGAGATGATTGAATGATTATTAAGACAAGGGAGTACGGGTGATCCAAAATAAAAAAGTTACCTTTGTCAATTTGCATCACGGCTGTGCTATCTTAAGACATAATCGTCAAATTGATTTGACGTGGAAGAGATGGAGCGTTCCATGAAATAAAAACTGGTTTTCAATGAAGTCTTGAAATTAGAATAAGAAAAATGGGAGTCCGAGCAGATTCAAATTCTTTGCAAATAAAGTTGCGTGAATAATACAAATTGTCATGATTTAATATTACATTTAATTTGCGAAAATAAATAATTTAGAAATATTTCTTACAAATAAATATTTATACTTTTTAAAAATAACTAATTGATAAAAAAATATCTTCATTACAACGATTTATGTCTGAAAATATTTTTGTTTATGATATTTTTTAGAGAAATATAAATTATCGCTTTTAAGAAAATAAATATTCTAGATGTGTTAATCGTTCAGGACGTCAGCCTTTGACTTTCGTTTCCTTCAACAGTGGTGACAGGAGTGAAGATGCATGAGAAAACCAAATTCACCCTTTCAAGAATAGGCTTACTATTGAGAACATAGTTGATTTGACGACACAAACTCCTATATATTTTCTATTTTATTTTCAAAGAAAAAGCCATTGGAGGATTTTCTTTCCTTTTTTCTGCTTATAGGTCGAGCACGAATGAAAACCATTGTCGGTGCTCGAGTTAATATAATATGTTTTTCTTGCTTTATATCTATTTATACCTTCTATCCGTTTTACATTTAAGTGATCCTGAGATCCGGACAAAAATCCAAATAAACTTTTTAATGACTTGTTTAGGTTCGATTTTGCCTATAGTCTAGGACGGATGAAATCAACAACATGAAAATCAAATGAGCCATTAAATTAGATAGGACCTACATGATCTAATAGTTCATGTGTAGCGTTTTGACATATGTTTGGAGTACCCAAAAAAATGCTCATCAGCAAATATGTTGTTTGGAGTTGATAGAAAAGACCGAACACATTTATTAGGGAAGATCCCCAAAAGAGATCTCAAGTCCCAAAACCGAATACATTTATTATTATATTCAATTGGACTCACATTCACTTAAAAGTTTAAATTAATGAGTGATAGGACAATTATAAATATTAATTATTTTCCCAACACAATTAATGCATATATCTCAGTGATCTCTTCATCACGTGTAAGTTAACTATTATCTTCATTTCTAGTTTGTTTCTCCAAATCGAACCCTATAGGTTGCCATAGGGACTACGTCCGTCACCTGGAAATTGGGTTGGTTACTATATTTATTCCTTGAGATATTCACTAAACATTGGAACACAAATTATGAGCCTACCAATATATCATTAGCTCTGATATTATTGTTACCATATGTTGGGAGGACACAATAGAAGCGCGAAAACTGCGTTGGTCAACAGATCCATTCTTTGATATATTCACCGAATATAGAAATTGGAACGCACAAACTTGATACTTTCACGTGTGGAGGTCTTAACATATATAGTTGAACTTACATTCATTCAAATATTCAAACTAATTAGCTATGAACTAACTTGAATATATTAACTACTTCACACCATATCAATTATCTGATGCGGAACTTTTCAAGCACAATTTTGTATCTCAACATATGCCATTGCGAGGTATGAGAATTGATTAATAACTTCAAGGCTGAAGACTTTAATTGGTCAGAATATGACGCTCAGGCGATCTCCACTCCCCCTCCCCCTTTCTTTGCGAGAAATACTCGACACACTAAACAGCACATCAAGATCGAGACACTTAAATTATCTCGTGGGATATGAACGGATCTTTTGATGATCGGGGTTTGAAACATGAGATAGTGGATTCGTTTGACATCCAATATGACAGCATCATCATCTGATAAATCAATCTTTGTAGACTTTCTCAGGATGGATAGTAAATCTTCTATGGCATACACCTATCTATGTGCTCATGTTGCTACTGCAACTTTAACCAAGGGAAAACGAAGAAACCAACTCACTCTTTATGGAGCCATAGGAGCCATTTACCAAAGCACTGGCCCGGAAAGTAAAGAAAAAAAGGGGAAGGGGCAGAAAACCTAAAGCTCATCTCAATCAAGGCCCTCAAATGCAACTAGCAGTTTCAAAAATTCAAAACCGACCCAAACGACAAGTGGTCGGGTTTCAGTCATGAGCCATGAGATTTAGTAGACACAAGGCAAATCTGACTGATTTGGGTGTGATCAGAGGGCCAGAACAGTGAAGACACAGAAGAATAAAAAGCCAGAAAAAGCCTTTCGACAAGCACCGCCAAATGACCATTGCCTCTTCGAAAGGAACGGAAAAGAGAAAAAGGAGGGAGAGGACAATTGCCTGCACAAAATGATTTTGTTTCCTTGGATGCTCCCCACCACATATTTCCTCCGCATCTTGATTGCAAAAGAGGAGGAGAAAAGCTTCTTTTGGATTGACTTCTTAATGCTGTCTTCTTCACCTCTCCTTTGAAGAAAGAATCTCGTCTCTCCACATTTTCAAAAGCCAGGTCCCTTTTGGGTTGTCCCAAATTTTGGCTGTGGAGTTGTTGATGCTAGGGTTTGGGGAAATTAGAGGAGTGATGAAAGGAGCGGCCTTTTGGCTTCTCTCTTTTTGACTGGCCCCGCCAATTCCGAAAGCTTTTCAAAAAGAGAGTGATTTGAGGAGCCTCGAACAAGGGAAAAACGGTAATATGGAAGTAGAGTGATGTTTATATGTACCTGATTCATGTGAGTTTAGTACATGGGAACAGCTCGATAAGATGAGTCATTAGGTTCAGCTTAGGAATAGGACCGAAGTGGCATGCACCAATCGATTTCAAAGTCAATTTTAGGGAGAATGTGTTCGGATTTAGGTTCCACGAACCCATAACTGCCCTTTACTCTGTCCGGCTCGTGGTTTCAAATTTTGGGAACCAAGCCCGAGAGTCACAAGGTCGATTCTTGATTTTAGGCTAAGAATTAACTCGCCCCGAAACCAATTATCCCTAGATCAGAATTGATTCCATTTAGAGTTTGTTGAATCAAATGACTCTTATACATAATTGAGGATCTCTTACTTGCTTTGCACAAGTTGAGATGTCATTTTGGAAATGAACCACTATTATATAATCAAAGGGAAATTTGTCCAAAAAATCTTAAATGTATTGCACTTTTATTAATTTAGTCTTAAACTTTTCAATTGACAAATGAGTTCATTCGGTCAACTTTAATGGTAGGATGGCTGACGTTGAAGTGGATAATTTTTTTAATTATTTTTCTTCTTTCTTTTCTTTTTCTTTTACTAAGTTTGGTGAGGGCTAGCAACAAAAGAGTATTAGGTTCAAGATTTTTTGGGTAATTTTTCCTATAATCAAAAGCATATTACTGCATCCTTCAGTATGAATTTTGAAAATAGAAGAAGCGAATTTAATCTTTATTTTATGTTGTCACCGGTGCATTTACCTTTTCGTTGATTGTTCGTGAAAATTAGCTATCCAAAATATTTCGGGAGGAAAACAAGAATATTCTTGTGGAAGCTAGAGCCCCATCTTTAACATATTAATATATACAGAAAACAATTCTTTCAACGCCAAGAAAAATTGTCATTTCACGATAAAAAAATTATTACGGACTAAACATCTGACATATCGCCATAAAAAAGGTAATGCGAGGCACCAGGGGGGATTAATATGGATAGAGGACGATATAGTCTTCTAAATTTGAAATTTTTAGCTTTTACAAGATATTCGATAAGTCTAAATGAAAAAAAAAAAGATATTTAATAAGAAAAAATTAGTTTGAGAGAAAATTTTAAATAAGAACTTGAAATGCTCTTATTTTCTTAAATAAGCATCAATCTCATATAAGGGTTTGAGTAGCTATAATAGTTTCAAATAAGAACCCAACCTTACTGATCAGCTAAATATTTCAAACAATCAAGGGCATTTTCTTCACAAGATAACTTTAATTTATTTATTTTTATCTTTCTTTTGTTTCCTTTCTGATGAGGGCTTGATGACCCTCGCCGGTTGCAAGGGAGAGCCTACAAGCACTCGTCGGCTATGGGTGAGGCGACCGATCATCGCCAATGGCTCTCAAGGTGTTCTCCCTCAAGGGCGAGGGTTGCCTTGCTTGGGCATCACTCGTTGGCCAGCTATCCTTAAGACTGGTCACGGGCAAAAAAGGAAGAACAAACTAGAAAAAGGAAGAAAGAAACAAAGAAAGAAAAAAAAAAAAAGGAAAAATTTAGAAAAAATAAGAAGATAAAAGACAAAAATGCCTTTGATCAGTTGGAAAGTTAAGTCTTTATTTGAAACTGACATAAGCACTTCAGATCTTTATTTGAAACAAAATTTACTTTATATTTTTATTCAAGAATATGAGAGTACTCAAGTTCTTATTTGAAATAAAATTCACTTCAGACTTTTATTTGAGAAAATGAAAATACGTTAGGCCTTATTTAGGATTTTCCATTAATTCGAGCATGACCAATCCGTCTCGACTATTAATATGATGAATATGATATGGAGCTCACATCATCCGACAGGTTTGATCATGTGATTCATGGTAGACAGATCTATACATTGGAGAAACCTTCATATTTATATTTATAGCACTGCAAATGCATGGTACGCAAAATCTGCAGATAGATTCCGGATCATGCATTACGGTGCAGGGTTGGATTGAAGCAGCTCTCTGTTGGGGACTTTCCTGGATTTGGCTTTCCCTCCAGAAAGATTATGGAGGGATGAGGAATCGGCAGAACCCTTCATGCTTACAAACGCATGCAATCTTTTAGCCAGGTGTCTGATACAACAGGACCTGCGATCATATCTAGTTGCATCAAATAAGGACTAGCTCGTCTCTGCATGCTTTTTAGCTGTTACACACCAGATAGACCGGAGAGATCTTGTTGCTGCTTTCAGGTGCCTGACTCGTGTCAGCAAGGAGGAAAGAATCATTTTCCTTTTGATGGAAAAGGATGGTTTTGGAAAAGAGAGGTGTGCTTATGATTCCTTTTTCATTAATTGTCATTGAATTTTTTTCTTTTAATTTACAGGTTATTTTGTTTTTTCTCCTAGATCGTCCAATCTTATGTCCAACATGGGCCTGATACCCTAAAAAGTTGTCTCATGAAATATCATAAACTTTTACTTAAATTCTTAATCTGTCCCCATTAATCCTTCATTCAAAATTTCTTCTGATGATTGAGAGATGAAAAACTCTCGAGCGCCAGTTGTTCAAGTGTCCTGAGCCAAGTGTCTTGAGCATGAGCTTTTCGGTAGCGAGAGATGAAAGAATCCCGAGCACGAGAGATTGAAGATTGATTGCAAAATTGAAGATCCCCAAGCGAAATAAAAGAAAGATATTCTTAAGAGTATGAGATATTGAAGAAAAGTAATCCTAATTGCTCCAATTTTTACCAAATTTTAGATCCGATAAGACATAATTTGAGCTGATATGGAAATTGATCTCTAAAAGACGCCTTCTAGGATAAAAAAGTTTGGGAATTTTTTTTCCAAAAATAAAATTAGGAAAAATTTAGAACACTTGGAAATATCGCATTTAAAGGGTGATTTTGGACGGAAGTTAATGGAAAAATGGTTCATGGTAGATTTAGGATTGGAGTTAAAGCTGATAATTTTTTACGAGATAAAAAGAAAATTTAAGGTAGAATTGAGATTGTAGTTAAAATTGAAGGGTTTAATTAAAGTATTTGACCACGAAAGATGTGTCACTTTCCCATAAATTTCTTCATACAAAAGTGCTGCCTGATATTTATTCCTGGTATAAGTCTACAAGATTAATTTTACCGTCCAAAAAATTTACTGCCACTTCTCCTTTGACACTTGTACTGCTCTAGCATGCTCTTTTTCTTCTCGGGGTAGATTCTTCTCCGGGAGTTTTTAGCAAGTAATACATAAATTCCATAAGTTTTTCGAACAAAATCTCTAAGATAATTGATAATCTCAAGAAATTATTGAATCTGTTTATGAGAAAAATTCTTACTTCGAGGAACTTCAAGAGTTCTTGCCCAAATTTCATTTCATTTTGAGCTATATTGGAGCACAAATTTACAGACTATTTTAATAAACTGCAACGAGATTCTTCATCTTGGCCTAAGCGTGAGATTCTCATCAATGTAGATGAGGACAATTGATGACAGGTTAAAGAAAGAATCTTCCACATGGCCTTTTAATACAAGGATAAGGCTGTTTTAACCAAATGGCATGTCTATCCATTTGGAAATGCAAAGCCCTGTTTCGTATCCGTCTTTTGGGTGAACGCCAAGCTGCCAGAATCCCCCTTTGAGATGGTATATTCTTGCACGAGAGAAGCTAGATGACAAGGACCTCTTATCCGTTTGCAATCTCTCTATCTCTGATGTTTCTCTCCTCGTCTCATCTCTCCATCTCCTCCAAGCTCGAGGTCGAGCTTGTGGTCATGGCTATTGGATCTTGAAGCTTTGAGCTCTTGCCATGGTCGTGCCAGTTCTAGCGTAGTGTGCCTATGGCTGTGCCAAATCTGAGCTCACGACTATGACCCGCATTTAGTGTCCCTTGACGAGGGGACAGGTCGAAGTTAGCGGCGGATGTGGGCATCATCTACGGCGAGGGCTTGACAGGGCAGGACGATAGCGGTGGTGGCACATGGTGGTGAGTGGGGGAGGGGGATGGGCTTATCTTGGGGTGATGGAGACTAGGGTTAGTGCAAAAGTCGGTGGTCTAGATTTGGTCCGTCGAAGTAGGGATTTTGCCCATAGGTACCAAACTCGTATTTAAAAAATAAAATAATCAGATGACAATATTTATTTATTCTGACTCACAACAAATTATTATTCTCATAGTAACTCAAATAATATTATGTTCGCAAAGCCCTTTTGATAAACATAGAGGATATTTTTTGGCTAAAGTGTGAAAAATGAAACACTATTTGGTACATCTCTTCTTTAGTATGTACAAGAAGTGTCTTAATGGCAAAAAATATGGATTCCTTTCGTTGGGATTTAGCTTGCATCAACAGCTTAAACTCAAATTGAATTTAAGCTAAATATGGACTTGAAAAATATTCTGACGCCCTCTAAAAATATAAATGAGACACAGTTTAACCTATCAAGATACTCATCACGACAAGGAGCTTAAGGCATAGCACTTTATCATCATGCACTGCAAGCGAATCATCGATAACCCGATTATGTTGAAGACAACGGAACATAGGTCATTTTTCTTCCTAGCTCGAGATTAGCCGAATGCTCGAAAAAGTTGAAAAGTCGGACATATCTCATCCAGCTAATTATTGTTTTTTTTTTTTTTTTTTTATATAGAAAAACTCAGTTCCTCCGCTATAAAATGCACCTTTTCTTCTGTCGCCCCACCAACTATTCACTTACACGCTTCCTACACAGAACAGCTGAGCGTGTGAGAGAAAGCGAGAGAGAGAGAGAGAGATGGCCAAGCGTCTGAAGCTCCGGATCGCCCGCGCCTTCCAATCCTGCCGCTCCAAAGACGCCTCCTCCCTCCCCTCCGATCCCGTCCCTTCCTTCCTCCGCCTCCCCCGCCGTCACCCCCGCCCTCGCCGCCGCCGCCGCCGACGACCTCTCTTCCCCGCGCAAGCCCCACCGCTCCTCCTTCCTCGACCGCCACGTGCCTCCCGCCCTCCTTCCCTACGGCTGCGGCTGCAGGTCGCGGCCGTCCCCCCGCTCCCGCCTCTCCGACGAGGACGGCGGCCGCGCCGGGCCGCAGCCCCGGTTCCACTGGAAACAGGAGGGGGGCTTCCACGTGATGGCCACGGCCCGCGACGAGCTCGCCCCTCGCAGGAAAATCTACACCTCCTCCGCCTCCGGGGGCTCCGACGTCGACAACGACGACGGTGGAGCCGACGTCGTCTTGGCCTTGGCCTTGAGCCCCGTGGCGGAGAAAAAGAAACGACGCGTGAAGCATAAGAAGAAGAAGACGGCCATCAGGCTCCGGGGTCGTCTCAGCACTTCCTCGATGGACAGTGGGCTCTTCAGCAGCGAAGAACGCGGCGGCGGCGGCGGCGGCGCCGACGAAGACGACGAAGAGACGGAGACTCTAGTCTCCTCCTCCAGGAGCCTCTCCGCCACGGATTCCTCCTCCGACCACGTCTTCAATCCCCAGCTGGAGACCATCCGCGAAGCGCCGAGACGGAGGAGGAGGAGGAGGAGCAAGAAGGCGGCGAAGGCGAGGAAGTCGGCGGACGCGGAGGTCGACGCGGAGGCGGCGAGGCTGTCGGTGTTCAGGAGGATGATGCCGTGCGGGGCGGTGGAAGGGAAGGTGAGGGAGAGCTTCGCGGTGGTGAAGCGGACGGAGGACCCGCGCGGGGACTTCAAGCGGTCGATGGTGGAGATGATCGTGGAGAAGCAGATGTTCGCGGAGGAGGACCTCCAGCAGCTCCTCCGCTGCCTCCTCTCGCTCAACTCGAGGGACCACCACGGCGTCATCGTGGACGCGTTCTCCGAGATCTGGGACGCCTTGTTCGGTCGGAGATCGTCGGTGGCCGCACGTTGAACACGAGGAAGACGACGACGAGGAACTCGCAGAGTCGTTCCAACTCTTATGAAAAAGTGTTTATTAGCTTCTCTCTCTTTCGCTTTTCTTCTTCTTTTCACTGTTCTGTCTAGTTTTCCAGCCAGCAGTCACTACTTACTATTCACGTTGCAGATCTTCTCTCCCTCTCTCCCTCTCTCTTACTGTTGGGTATGTTTGGCGGATTAGATGGAACGTGTCTTTACTTCTGCTACGAGCGAAAATGACGCTCGTTCGTGCATGGCGATTCTTGCGCCCCCGCTGCAAATCTAGAAAGTTCATTGTATGTATTTGACCATCTTCGGTCGATGACGAAGCGTCAGAGAGACATGGATGTGCCCGACACAGTACGGTCTGCCTTTGGAGCTAGAACGTAGACGTCTAGGAGTTCTGGGTGTGAAGAGACTGGTGTACGGGGGTTGGATCGTCTCGAGAAAGAGTCTTTTGACAGGATTTTAGAAGAAGATATTAATAATGAGTTGATGACTTTAATTCGATGGAGAAATAACATGGTCGACATTATTATTATTGTTGTTTTTCTTTTATAAACATTATGTGGATTTCGTTTCTATGGAAGCGAATATTGAATTTGGATGGACATTTTGTTATTCTTTCGACAGATAAAATCAATTATATTTTGTTAGACAGTAAGGACAAGTAAGGAATTCCAACAAGTGTAGTCTTTAATGGAAAGTGGGGTAATTCGCTTTTTTCGGCGTTTCGTCTTTTTTATCATCTGTCTATGCCCAATTGTACTCTTTTCCCCCCTTCATAGTTAATTTGCATTCTAATATTAAAGTAATATTTACATCAAGGATAATAGAAATATAATGGGTGATCGAATATCATATACATATATATTGGGTTTGTTTGAGTTGATTTTTACTAAACTTTTAACTTAATCTAAATCTTGCGGCTCACGCACTTTGATTATTCTTTTTTAGTTTTTGAAATTTGAAATTCCATAAACTTGCACAGCATTTAAATATCGACACATAAATTCTTATGTGACTTCTTGTAAATTTCTTTTTTTGGAAATGGGGGAAAAGCAAATGACTATATGTACATATATTATTTGCTTTTTGCTTCGGTCTAAATAACACATGCTGCCCAACTAGTACCATAGTTTACACGGAGGGAACATGATAGGGTGGGGGTCCTCAACTGTTTGACTTTGACCAGACAAGGGGTTGACTGGGATGGACTGATGGCCGGGGGCCCCCCCATACACCTTCATCATTCTCGTGCACATGTCGATTTCCATCCATCGTCGGTCCACAAGATCTTAACCCCTTCAAGACAACAACATTAAAAATCATCACCCTCATTGCCAACGAGATACGTCTCCACTGTAGCACGTTACTACAGGGACCATATCCACGATTGCAAAAATATCAATTGAGTCACGCCTCAAATTTGGTCCCCTACCTGGCTGTGCCGGGTGGGGGCTGCAGTCGCCGGTCCTTGCCCGCCCAAAATGCGCACATTCTAAATACATTTCGCCGAACTTTCTATAGAAGAGTGATGATGGGCGGATGCACACGGTTCACCTAACAATTTGTTGACCTTGATAGCACTCGACCGATCCTTGGCCTGTATCAGTCCTCATTTCTGGGACTAGCTGGTCTCGCCCATGGATCCGAGTCCAGATAAGAATTTCCCGTGTGCCGGGGACGAGAGTAGGCGATGTCGGGTCGAGCCCGGGCCGAGCACGGCTGGCACGCACGCGACATCTGTCTGTCGTCTCCGCAGGTCCATCACGGCCGAGGGAGAATGAAAATCTTACTGCAAATGGTTGGTTTTCAGTGGGAGCGGATGGATCGACGACGCCCACACGGCATCAGAGATTCTTTCCCTGCCCCTTAGTAGAGAGCCCGAATTCACGCCTCGTTTACCTGTCGGCCTTTCTTTGGTGCCTGATGTGAAGAAATTTCAGGTGTTTCCTCGGTGGACGCACTGTCGTTTTCCGCCCGAAACGAGCACTTCTGTCAGCTCGGGTGGAAAAGAAATTTCACTCGTTTACCTTAAATGGAAGGGTGCGCTTTTTCATATGGGGTGAAACTGAGTGATCTACGGATTACCCGATTCTGGTCCGCTCGATTTCCAACCAAGTTTGAGCTATTCGAATATTTCGTCGGTGCAAGCTCAAGCTTGGGCTCGACCGTACTCAGTTCCACAAGCTCGCTGCCCTAATCGAGCTTCTATTGCTTTCTGAAAATTTCGTACAGGTTTTAGGCCCAGATGTATGAGACAACAATGGCATGGAATTTATTTAAGCAATTGTTTAGGACAAGCTCAAGTCTCCTTTTTTTTCGTTTCAAAACCTGATATTGAGCAAATAAGACTGCAGAGAAGCAGCCTTTCCGGTTCTCGGTCAGGCCTAATTGCCAGAACCAGGGCAAAGACTAGGAACATTTGCCTGTGTACCAAATGAAGCTCGAACATTCTTGGAGCTCTCGGACCAACTGATACGGCAGAGGACAGGCCCTCCGCCTGTAAATGCTCCTTTGCATCAAGCTGCACATTCTATGTCGTTTACCAACTTGGCTCACTATCACCAAGATTGGCGATCGTGGGCGTAGAGACTCGCACCGGGCCAACTATGGAGGCTGCATGACGCGCCATTTTGAGTCACATCTGCTCGGTCTAGATAGCACTTTTCTTGCAGATTGTGTGACCAAATCATTCCCCAGAAATGTTAACCAGTGTTAGCTTTGCTTGCTTTCTTCCCCAGTGAAAAAATGAAAAAAGAAAACCCAACCAACCCAGAGCAAAAATCTGACAGCCCCAATTTGCAGAATTTTTCTACATGCACTCACAATCACAATCACAATCACAACATCCAAGTAGTCAGTAGTTACTGGAAAAGCTTATTAGGTCACCCAAGCTACTCATTTAACAAGCAGACTCGACTGAGTCTGTAGAGAGAGGGAAGCTGCCTCTCACACATCTTTCAAGAACAAGAAGAAGCGACATGAAAGAAAATTTCTAGTTCAATGACATTTGCTCACTTTCCCTATCAATCCATCCAGAGTCAGAGCAAAGGACTTAATTCTTTTTTCGCTCCCTGAATCTAGTGCATGTGTTCTGCAAGATATTGGAACAAGAGGGCCTCATTTATGATAAACCAGTTCATAAACTTATCTCCCTGTAATCAAGAACCGGATTTCAATAAACCTTAACAACCCAGAACTGTATAATCTTGTATGGATCTGACTCATAAGGCCCTTATCTGCATGATCATACACTACCACATCAACATTTTCTTTAGTCCCTTCCAAAGAACATTTTCTTTAGTCCCTTCCAAAGAAAAATTTAAGTATCCCAGCAGTGATCTAATAAGCTAAGAGCAACTGGTCCATTGTGGATGTTGCAAGATGAATGCATACTAAACAGCAATTGGTAGCATTAGAATGCCTTTAAATGATTAAATAACTCCAGACAGGCAAATGACAATTAGCAAAGGAGCGGTGAACAAATCTCATACATAAGATAGCATCAACAAAAATTCGCATGTCTCTAGAGCAACTTGCTAGAGCCAAGGAGCTGTTGCGAGCTATAGCCAAACCACAAAAAATCAATCTTTTGCACTGCCAATTAATCAGCGGACCGACGTAAAACAATTATATTCCCTTTGATGTGAATGATAGTCGCTCACTACAGGCTCTGAGCAAGGCAAAAGCTGACTTCAATCCACTAAAAAATTTCAAAGGCTACAGAGAACCACATAATTAATCAATGGAGAACAACCAATCTGACCAACATTAGGCGAACCTCATAGTTTCTCCGGTACAATTCATCATGTATAACTAACATCTTCTCCAGTTTCCGCCGTTACCACATCTGTGATCTCACTGTTCTGTGCGTCAGCATTCAATCTGATCAGGTCGATCCCATCGCAAAAGACGCTATCGGCACTCTGTATGTTAATTGCAGCGAGCTCATGACTTACCCAGTTGCCTCTTTATCCTCTTCAAGGGTCAAAGATGCATTGGCGTCGTTGGCAGCCGAAGCCAAGCCGAGATTTTCCTCGACTTTCTTCCACGCATTCAAGAAATTAGGGGGGAACTTCTTCTTTATGGTCCTAATCATTCCCTTCGCCTCCTTGGTCATCTTCTTCTCCACCAATCCTTCGACCAAGCTCCTCAGCGTCATAAAATCAGGAATCTTGTGCACCTTCACGCTCTCCTTGAAAATCTTATACCCCTTCTCATAATCCCCGTCCTTACAGAGATAATGTATCAACGTCCGAAAACTCGCTGCATTCGGCTTACACCCGTTGCCCTCCAACTCCTTGTAAACTCCGATCGCCTCGTCCATCGCCCCAGCCTTCAAATACGCCGTCATCAGGTAATTGTAGCTGATCGTGTCGGGCTTGAACCCAGCATCGCTCATTTCCCGAATCAGCTTCTTCACGTCCTCCGGCCCCGAGCTCTGCGCGTTCATGATCCTAACATTGTAAGCCGCCGCATCCAGCGCGCACCCCGCCCTCGCCATCTCGTCCCACAGGGCCTCCGCCTCCGCGGCCCGCCCGCTCTTGTACAGGGAATCGAGTATCGTCGTGAACGTCACCGCGGTGACTTCGACGCCCTTCTCCTCCATCTCCCGCAACACCTCGATCCCCTTCTCGGGCGCCCCGGCCTCGCAGTACGACTTCACCAGAATCCCGTACGAAACCCTATCCGGCGAGACCCCGTACTTGCCCGGCAGCGCGGCGAACAGCTCGGGCACCCGGCCGAACAGCCTCGACGCGTTGCACGCGGACAGGACGGCGTTGAGGGAGAGCACGGTCCGGGGGGTGCCGAGGCGGTCCATCTCCTCGAAGGTCCGCATCGCGTGGTCGAACATGCCGGCGACGCCGTAGGACCGGATGAGGGTGCAGAGGTAGGGCTCCTGCGCGGCCTGGGGCCCCGCCTTGTGGGACTCCACAAGGGCCTCGATGTCGGCGAAGCGGCGGGACTTGGCGAGGCGGCGGATGGTGAGGTCCTGGGCGTAGCGGGAGGAGACCGGGGAGGAGTAGCGCTTGGAGACGGAGGAGTAGATCCGCAGGGCCTTGTCCGGGTCGAACTCGGACCGGAGCTTCGATTTGGCCCGGGATATGGAGATCGAGGAATCCGCCGCCGCCGCCGCAGCATCAGCGCTGGTTGTCGCAACTGCGGCGGTGGCGTCGGCGGGAGGAGAGGCTGGAACGGCGGCGGCGGCGGAGGTGGAGAGGCGGCGGAGGCGGTGGAGCTGGCGAGAAGGAGCCATGGACGCCATGGGTTTAGGGTAGGGTTTTTAGTGGGAAGGAAGAAATGAGGAACCGGCGCCTGGTTGTGGGCTTTCAAGTAATCAAGCGAACAAAGCAAAAAAAAATTAAAAAAAAAAAAAGGAAAAAAAAGAGAGAAAAATCTGAAAAATCTGTTTTTTTCCTAAAAAAAAAAAAAAAAAAAAGAGCACAGTGAGGGGAAAAAACACGATCACTTCATGGTTCCTTTTGAGCTCGGAGAAGTATTAAAGTTGAATTTAGTTACTCGGGGAGAAACTCGGCTCGCTAATTACTCGGGTCTAATTTAGAGTCGAGATCGAGTTACACTTGCTCGTCTATCTTGTGGAGATAAGGTGTGCCCGCCAATACCCAATGCGACGGGCCCGTAAACCTAATCAGGTTTCTATTATTTATTTTTCAATAAAATTTAATAATTATGAAATAGAAACAAAAATCTTTAAAATTATATAGTCACAGATACATGTATCTTTTAGGGAAAATGTTCGAGTTTAGTCTGGTCAAGCTCGGGCTAATAGATTACTAGATAGTAACAGAGCAGAGTCAAGCCAATCTCGTGGGTCTCGGTTCTGCCCTTGAGTCAAGCTCGATATTTCTCCTCCCGTGCGAATCCCCGCGTCGAAAAACATGCTAAGAGGCTATAGCTTCGGCAATGTGAGTAGCAGCATCCTCTCTTTTCAAAATGCTTCTTATATCCTAGCCGAGGCAGCATAAATTTGCTATTTGCCAGGGAGGAGGGGTTTCCAAGGGGATTGGTCTGCTATTAAGTTAAAAACAAAAGGCGACAGAAAAGTCGAAAGAAAAGCATGATGGAACACCGAGAACAGAAGGGCTTGAAGGCCGTTCAAGCGCTGTCCCTCCAAGAGCCTTAAAGCTTTCATGGTGAAAAATCCACCCAATCGTACCATTCCACGGCGCAAGCTTGAGTTAACCCCCACCTCGCGAAATGGTTCCAAACAAGGAGGAGCTCGATCCGGTGCCAAGCTTTATGCCCGGAACAGAGCTCTGATTTCCACCGACTCTTCTTCAAATTCCATAGCCCACAGGATAAACTTTTGAATCTGCTCGAGATGATGTTAAAGAGAGAATTTTTGCTCTACCAAAGTTTCAATATTCAACTGCAGCATTTATATTTTGTTCAGGAGGGTTACACCGGTTAGACCTGGTGTAGCCAGCGTTAACGTCACGCACCATCTCTCGACTCCTAATTGGAACAAGTATTAGCTGCGTTAATTCAAGACATCGGGGCATGGGAAGAACTCCTGCCAGATTACCTAATTATCTAAGGTACAGAAACATAGACACTGTCGGCCAGAGCTAGGCTTCATAATCGCCCTGTGCAAACTTGTTTTCCGGGTAGAAGACAGCTTGAACGATATTTCCTCCAAATTTTCTTCCATTCAGGCCCGTGCGTGCCTTGGCAGCACCTTCAACATCTACGTACTCCAAAAACACCTGAAAGGAATGAAACATACAATCATTAGATTGTGGTCAGGACTTTCATAGCAACAAAACACTAATTTAATCAACCCCAAAATCCATCAATTCCTGAGTCTTACACAGTAGTGCCGGCACATTGGCCGGAGAGGATTGAAAAGAATCAGAAACTATGAGTCACAATATAACAGATGATTTCGCAACATATGATGGGAGATGATTATACTGTGGCAGCAGATAACACCCCCACCCCCTACAAACGATGTTAAAACAAAAAACCAAAAGCAGACAGACACAGGAGCACCCATGCATTCCCAATGCCCAGATGCAGAAAAATTCAGACAAACGCAGAAACCCAGGGAGGGAGGCAGAGGCGCATTGCCCATAGCAAGTGGCAGAATTACCTTTCCAACACCTGGGGCAGGTTGTCCATCAGGTCCGGGACGAGGTATAACCACATTCACCAAATTACCTGCAAAACAAGTACCATTAGAATGAGGAAAAGAGCTTAGATTCCAAAATCTAGGTGAAGATACAAGGCTTTGGAAACTTCTTTCTGAATGTTAGGCCCGATTCTTTAAGCAGAATGTGGAACAAGAAAAGGCTGTAAAACAGAAATACAGCACAAAGAAAGAAGAAAGTAATTAATAAACTTTTGCTGTCAAAGAACTCAAAATAAGAGCATAAATTAACACGAATCATTTACCAAACTTTCCGCCTTCTTGTCTCATATCCTCCAATATATCTTCATACTCCCCGTCATCTTTAAGCTCATCCTCAGAAACTACTTGTGTTAGACATACCACTTTTGTAGCAAGTGCACCAGGTTGATACATGAGCTTCTGCAAAAGTTAAAAAGCCTTGGTAATTTAGACTTGAGGATATAATTCTAACAAGACATATTACAAAGAAGAAACCATCCTCACACATTCAGTGAACCACAACTCAGTTAAACTCACAGATGCAAAATAAAATGTAGGTGGAGATGACCCTGAAAAAAACTACTACGAATATACTCAAGTATACGTCAACAATCTATGAAACACGTAACTGATATTGCAGGAATTAGCCAAGAAAATTGAACTTATAGAAAAACGTGGCCATGCCAAAGCACTCCTCAACACTGAATGTAAAAACTTTTCACCTGCAAAGCTATCTGCTGCTGTGCATGCAACAAAACACTCTCTTGTTCAGGTTTTGGTTGGTTTGCACCCTGGTTAGCTCGTCTAACAGTGAGAGTCTTGTCGCCCATTTTAATGCCATTGAGAGCTGCACAAGCTATATCTGTAACTGAGAGATCTTGATAAACGCAAAAAGCATAGCCTTTGGAATTTCCTGTCTCCCTGTCTTTCACTAGATCGAAACCCCTAAGAGGACCAAAAGATTCCAGCAGCTCCCTCACTTGCACTTCCGTAAAGTAATATGGTAATCCACCCACAAAAATGCGGTCAGGACCTTCAAGCCCTCCAGCAGAACCAGGGGTTAACCCAACCGCAGCAAGATTTAGATTAGGATTAGGTTGGCTAGGACCAAGAGTTGCTGCAAGGGAAGGGTTGTAATCACTGGGCCTCCTGACCTTCACAGGCGCTCCCTGCACAAAAATTTCAAACTAGTTAATGTTTTGTCAATCTAATGTAGATAAATGAATGCCCTTGAAAAAAGGGGGCAGATCCACCACAAGAAAGAAATAGAATTTTGTTAAAAATGTAATTGAACTTACCTCAAAGATAATGCCATCTAAGGCCATTGCATTGCTTGCCTCCTCAACAGATCTCATTTCCACAAAAGCGAACTTCTTTTCATGGTTTATGTAAACATTGACAACAGCATCCCCTGTGCACATAAAAACAAAAAGATGAAAATCAATACTGTAATAGAAATGTTAACCAAATAAGTTATTAACTCAAGGACTTGAAATTAAAGTCCTCCTACCTGGACCTGCAGTATTCCCTCCGATGGCAGCCATAACCTGGCTAAAAAAGGTAGCAACCGACTGCATTGAAAGTTGGAAGACTAAATTATTCGCAAAAGCACCCAAAAAAATATCATTGACAAATAAAATAGAAGTAAAGCTATATGAAGGGAAAAACCTGCTCATTTGCTGTAGGTGGCAGACCTCCAACATATACCCGCCTAGCATGTCTAGTGGCCTGCAAGAAAAGATTATAGATACTACTCTACAACAAGAATCAACCTTGTAAATAGGGAGTACAAAATTTGCCACACCAACCTGCTGAGTCATTGCTTGGACTGGCATAACAGGAAGAGTGCCAAACTGCTGCATGGAATGATAATTAACAGTATCAACACCTGAGTGAAATTAAATTCTGAGAGAAAGGAAAAAAAAAAGATTACCTGTCCAGCTCCTAAAGGAAACATGTTTGGAAACATCCCAGGAATGGTTGGAGCTGTCCCAGGAATTTGACCTGCTAGCAAAAGATAGGGAGAAAACAATTTCTTCTCAGAGTGGTCAAATAAATTCCTTGAGCAGTCAAATATTATAGCTAAAGTATTTTTGTGGCTAAAAGGTCTTTTGCGTAATCCTTTTCATAATCCATCGTAATGTCCACTAATGTGCATTTGTGAATCAAAAGAGAAAATACATTACTTATATATTAAACGATTGTAAAACTACCAAAAGAGGCGATAGTTGCAGGTGAAGACGAACAAGACCCATCATACCAGTGAATGGTCCTCCTTGTACATAAAAGCTAGAGAAGTCGGCTCACGCATATTGTCAGCACAGTGGGGCAAGTAGCCCTACATTGCCTTCTTAACAATGGACAAGACAAAGAAACAAACAAAACAAACACCAACACAACAAAAAACCAGAAGCCTCTCAGTTCCAGAAGTAACTTTACTAAGAAAGGAAAAATTCAGTACAACCCAGTAAGACCACCTAAAATGCTACATGCGTAGTAGAAATTTAACATAAAGAATAGCTTACCAAAATGACACCATCCTATTTGATAGGAACTTTCCACACTATATCCAACAAGGAGAAGAAAGAAGTTATAAGTACATAAACATCATAAATTTTAAGACTAAAAACATACCAGTAGCAGCGACGGCGGCAGCGGCACCTAACATTGCTGAAGGAGGGGGCGCCATATCAAAACCACTAATCCTTTTGCTGAAAGCAAAAATGTTAATAGGATTGCAAAAGAAGCCAATCTATGCAACCACAATGCACATACAATTTAATTCGACCTACGCATACCTACGCTCACACAGACATGTCAAGGAATCATTGTACATACATGGGTGAAAATTCCTATTTTAACAGCATTGTTATCAGATTTCAGACAATATCAAGAAATGCCGATTATTCCTTGGTCCAATTTTCTATAAAAACTGCAACTTTTTAAACTGGTGACAATAACTAATAAAAACTAATCATTTCCATTTTCACATATTGATGGAAAAAGGTACTTCAGTATTCTACAGCAGTAACACAGCATCATCATATGACAGATTAAAGCAGTAACCCGGCATCATTCTATGACAGATTATAGCAGTAACCCAGCATCATCATGTGAAAGAATTGCTTTGGTAGCTTCCAACAGATGTTTCAGCACTCTATGGAATGAGCCGCCTTACTACAAATGATGAGAAAATGTCCCCATGGCACGATATTATAACATTATTCGACAGAGTTATGCAGCACAAACATAACTATTGTTAATAATGACATCACCCTACACTAAAGAAATCAGTGACAATGATGCAAGAGACAAAGCAAAATAATTCACAGGTACATTTACAAGAAGTAGTGGCATTATGGCATACCTCTTTGAGCGGGAGCGAGATCGTGACCTTGACTTGTGCTCCGACCTGCCCCGTGATCGAGATTGACGGTGCCTGTCTTCTCTATCTCTGTCATGATCTCTGTGCCTGTAAATAAGGACGAAGAAGAGTTTTAAACTTCCACAGAGAAATAAAATGTCACCATCAACTAAATTCTAAGCACATTAGAATAAGGGAAAGTGTAGGGACAATAGCTAGGTTTGGCCTAATTCTCATCTTACGCCAAGCTCTCAGGGGATACAGCTGAAGATGCAACAGGAAATAAAGATAAACACCAAAGGACTATTGTTTCTGTTACCTATCATGATCTCGACTGTGGGAATGATCCTCATTGTCATCTCTGTCTCGTCCCCGCTCCCTTCTCTCACCGCGATCCCTGTGGCGATCCCTGTGGCGATCACGGTCCTTTTCTCTATCGCGATCCCTATCTCTGTCCCTGCTCTTTTCCTTATCTCTGTCTCTATCACGACTCTTCTCTCTGTCTTTGTCCTTCTCACGATCACGGTCCCGCTCCCGGTCCCTATCTCTCTCCTTATCACGACCTCTATCCCTCTCTCTGTCACCGCTCTTTGAAATCTCCCTTTCATAATCTTGTAAGCCGCGCTGCAAAAATTTAAGTATGTCAGGATCTCCTCAGAGTTAACAGTCCAAAGTAAGTAAAATAGCAGTGTGACCAAGGCCAAAATCAGAGAAAAACAAGCACTTAGAGCAAAAACACAAATCACATTAGGCAAATTACCTAGGCTTGAAGACATAATTAGTCATCTAGCTAAGTTAGAAATCAATTTCAAGGCAAACTGCGTCATTATCCTCCCCTAATTGATAATCTAGCAGATGTCCCCACGGGAAACCACGTCAAAGTACCGCAAAGAGTTCGTCTTCTCGTTCACCCAAACAGCAAATCAGGAAAAAACCTACCTTCTTCACACCAGTGGAACAAAACCCTGCCTATTTCGCAGATCGGTTGCGAAGATAAACCGAGACCGACATCGTCCCCAATACACGAAGAAATTAGCATAAGACGCAAAATTGACCCGTGCAGCCGATAAAAAATCGTCCTGAGCAAGTCATCTACGCAAAATATTCTACCGACGCAAAGCTTTCCAACCAGCGCATATCGATCTATTCAAAGCAAGCAAACCTCGGAGACCGATCTCAGCAAATTCGACCTAGAAATCGGGTCAAAAAGCGAGACCTAACCGCGAATCGAAACATCTCCGCGCCGCGCCACCGACGACCAAACCCTAGAACAGACTCAAGCCTCGGAAGCAAGAGCGAAATCCGCGAATCTCACCTGAGATTTATAGTCGCCGCGGTCGTCGGCGCCGCGGTGGGGAGGAGAGCCGCCGCGGTAGCCGTCGAGATCGTCGCCGTTCCCTTCGTATCTCCCGTCGTAGTCCGTCATCGCCGCCGGTCCGCGTCGGTGACCGTGCCGTGCCGTGCCGTGCCGTGCCGTGCCGTTCGGAGCGAGTTTTCGATTCGGGTGACTGAACTGGCTACGAAGTTCTCGCGTTCTAGGGCTTTCTTAAGGCGTAGGATCCTGGACGATTGCTTTATATATGCCCGATGCGTGTGCGAGAGAGGGCGAGAGACGGCGAGAGACGGCGAATTCGAAAGGGAAATTGAAACATTAGGCCCCGAATTTTGGCTTAATCTCTAAATGTTGTCCCTGAATTTTTAGTTTATTGATGTAATTCCTAAACTTTAACGTGATATATGATTTTATCTTTGAACATTTAATTTTGTTAAATTTCAATTTAATTTTTAAATTATATGAAAGTGTTCAATGTTTTGCCTGAATTTGAATTAATGGAATGATGGTATTAGATATTTTTTTGTAGATTAAGAACTAAATTGAACATTTGCCTAAAATTCAAGGATTACATCGAACAAATTATAAACATTGCATATTGGACTAAAATTTAGGGATTATATTGATAAAATTTATAATTTAGAGGTAATATTGTACATTGAGCTAAAATTTAATGACTATTTGTGCGATTATCCAAACTTGTAAATTCGGTGGCTCGCTATGACCCAAAAAGGAAAAAAAATTACTGAGCATTGTCCTCGTCAATTCAATTAGGGTTTTTGGACTTGGGAACTGTTGAAATACAAAATTGTTCCTCACTTTCCAAAAAGCACCATAAGAGAGCTGTAATTTTCTCGAATGTGAGTAAAGATGCGTTTGGTAATTATTCTGTTCCGGGGAACAATTTTTAATGAGAAATTATTTTTTCTATTTCTATTCTCAGGAACAATTTCTGAGCAAAATGATGCGTTTGGTAACTTGCCAAAGTTTTTATTCCCCAGATAGAAATACGTTTGGTGAAATTCTTAGATTTTTTTAATTCTTTTATTATTTTTTATTACTTTTTCCTTTTTTCTTTTTTTCCTTGGCTAGTTGTTGGCCACCGTCATGGCTGGCGATTGGCTGGGTAACATCCGGCGAGCTCATTGGAGCCTCGCCAAGCCAAGGTGAGGCCCCGCAAGTCTCAACCTCCCCTAGGTTGGGCGAGCTTGGCCTCGCCAAATTTGGGCGAGGTTAACCTCGGCCAGCCTAGGTGAGGCCGAGTCTTGCACGGCCACAGCGAGGCTCGGGCCAACAAGTCTTGCCGTGGCTCGGTGTCTTTGGGGGTCGGCAATGCACCAGCAAGGTCGCTGGCCCTCGTCTGGCCGAGCGATGACCGGCCAAAAGGAAGAAGAAGAGGAAAAGAGAAGAAAAAGGAAGAGAGAGAAAAATTGATTCTATAAATTGTTTCCGGAAATAAGAAGCTACTTTTTTCTAGTTTTTGTTTTCGTTCCAAATCTATTCTCAGGAAAAAAAATAGATTTTTATTCCCGAGAACAAAAGTTTTACCAAACACGTTACTATTATTTTTTCGTTCCCCAGAATAAAAGAACATAAATTTTTGTTCCGGGAAATAAAAATAGATTTTACCAAATAGGCCCTAAGTTTCCTATTTGTTTAGTTGAGTTTCGGAGCCAAACCTCCATTCGCGTTAGATGTTGACGTGAGACATGGGTATTTACCGCAGGGTTTGTCCATACCACATCCGTCCAAGCACAAAGTAAGAATAGATATTCGATCGATTCTATTTCTTGATCACAAAATGGACATGTCAGCTGAAGTATAATTTTTCTCCTATAAAGATTCTTTGTCATAGGGAGTGCATTTTGGCTTAAACTCCATAGGAATCTTTGGGGGTTCTTCATATTCCGAATATAATGCCACAATTTGCGGGAATGCTGGAATGATATGTTGCTCGCGTGCTGTGTTGTGTTTTTTCCTTCTCTCGAATCAAATTATAGGCACTTTTCACAAAGTAGATGCTTGATTTGGTACCCGTTCACATCAATTTTTCATGTGTTACTAGAGGTTTTGGTGGCATAGCTAATTGTTTGCTTGTCAAAAAAGTGTCATGACCATGTTTTCATCCAATTTCTTCTCCTCTTGTGTGATTAATTCAGCAACTTTAGATGGGTCACTAGAGTTTGCTGGTCCCCTTAATACTCCTTTCTTCTACCATCTATCTTCACCGATGTTAATGTTTTCTCCTGTGCTCACTGACCACTTAACTGATTCTGAGATTCCATCTCTTCTTGTTAACAAACTTTGCCATCCTCAAGAAGGGCAAGAGCCCCTCCCTGCTAGTTGTAGAAGAAAAATAAATACCTTTAAGGATTTGGCACCGTAAAGAATACTATATCTTTGAATCTCATTCCTCCTTTATCTTTTTCTGATTTCATGCACATCCCATCTCCTCCATTGTAACCCTTTTTGAGTTTTACTATTTTTTCAACTGAACATCGCAACTCTTTTCTCTATCGCTTGACAAGTTGACACTGGAATATTGAAAATATGCATTGTGTATTGAGGAATAACTCGTATCACTACTTTAATTAAAATTTCCTCACTAGCCTTCGAAATTTAAATTTCCTTCCATTCCTCTAATTTCATGTTCACTCTTGCTAACATCCACAAAAACCATTTATTTTTTAGATGCACCCCAATCTGAAAGAATCCCCAAATATTTCCCAATTTTTTCCACTTCAGGATCACAAGGTTTAGCTGCCATATTTCTTCGTAATGACTGGGGGCAATTTGCACTAAAAGAAATGTCAAATTTGTTCAAATTTATAGCTTGCCCAAATGCAAAACAATATAATTTAATAACAAAGCTAAATTCTGGCATTCTTTCACCTTTCCGTCTTGAGTCATCAGCAAAAAGAAGGTGGGAAAGGACTAAATAGAACATGTTCAACTTGATTCCCCCTAGTGTTATACGAAATTTTTCTAAAGTTAGCACATAGAGAGAATCAAATATTTTTTATGATGGTATAATTAATAAAATTCGTATCATATAAACTCCTTTTATGAGAAATATACTTTACGTCATTAAGTTTGACTTTTGAAGAAGCAAAATAATTTATTATTATAAAATCAAAGATAGGTTTAGTTTGCCTATTAAAATCTTCAAAATTAGTAATAAGAAATGAACATGCTCTGAAAATAATCAATGAACACCAAAGGTGCACAATAGTAAGTATAAAATCATAGATGAAATTGTACATAGCATTTTTGGAAACTCGATTTGGACTTATGATGAGTGACATATGATTTGTATCAAAGGTGCACAATGGTGCTAGACGTCTCATCAGAAATGGATTGGCCCTTGTAGCAACGCATCTTAACTTTCCAATGAGACCGACCACCTTTCAATCAGATACATATTCTACAGTATCCAAGTCAAAATGATTGGTTGCCCGAATTACTATGAATATGAACATATGCATAGATCTATGACCGAGCATGATTTTATATTTATATAAAAATGAGCCCGTATACATATATAGCGATTTAAAATTACATTAATGACATAATTTGATATAATGGGTGTGCTTATTGTGACAATCCAAATCTTAAACAATCATTCGCTATGTATAAAGATATCTTCTTTTCTCTCTTTGTTAGCAAACCCTTCATCTTCAAAAAATTATTTTCTCTATTGAAACTCTCATGTAAGGTCTTAGCTTGAGTTTCTGAAGCTAAAAGCCTACTTAATCCTTGATTTTCTTTTTCTTTGCTTCGAATGTCTTTTGTTTCTCTCCCGATCTAATTTGGGATTTTGTGTGTACGAATAAATATTTGCAGCTGATTTTGGGTGAATGTGGAGGTTAGTTCAGTCATCCTTCCAGTGGATGGCCACTGAGGAAGATGTTTGTGACATGACTTCACAACCTCTTTGAGATTAGACCGCTTTCCTCTCCCAATTTAGTTTGTGACATGACTTCACAACCTCTTTGAGATTAGACCGCTTTCCTCTCCCAATTTAGTTTAAGTTTAGATCTAGGGGTTTTACTATCTCAAACATCTATGTGCCCTATGATTCTCCTATTCTCGTCTACTATTAAAAAACGAAAGCAGAACAGAGTTCGTATGGAAGGGAAGTGTGACACGATCTTTCTTTCGTCACACGCCCTTTTAACTTACACTGCACTTTCCACACCTGCTGAGTCAACTGATGAGTAGGGAGTGCCTTCCAGGTTGGAGCCCAACTCATCCCTTGATGAAGAGGGATGGTGGACACCCAAGGCAGATATCGTTTTTCAAGTGTGTAAAGATCACTTTTGATTGAATATACAATATTTAGATCTAAGAGTTTCGTACAAGTGTTTGATCTGTATTCTTTCAACGTATTTATTTAGTGTCTCAGTACTGCGATGGCGATGAAGATTTGAACCTAGACGTGGACCACGAGCCGTCGCAAATAATGTGGGAGATCTTGGAGTGTACTCATCACTAAATTTGGTGATTGGCCCTTGAACATTTATAGTGACAAATTTATTCTTGAGAGATGGGAGTGTGCTTCTAACTACAAACTATACTTTGTTATTTACATTATGATATTTGCTTTGTCCCACATTTATTTGGAATTTATTAGATTTGAAAGTCTTTTATGTACCTCTCGAGTATTACTATGAGAAATGAATGGAATTCTTCTTTTGACAAAATAAAATTTAATTAAATAATTAGATCACACTAATTTTACTGTTGAAATAGCTAAGTAGCAAACCCTGTTTATAAATCAGGAGCATACCGCAGTTCAATACCTCAAGTAGCTGAGTACGGACAATCTAATGTTTGGGCTAACAGTCTAAGCTTTACTTCATGTCTTACCTAATCCAACAGGCTAAGGAGGTACTTCCTAAGTCCAATATTTACTTATCTAAAATGTAATTCCTCCGTTCATATTATCTAGTTGTTACTCCCAATCCGCACTCCCACTCTCACCTTCTCTCTTAGGGTTTCCTCTCTTCTAAGCCGCCCAACACTCTATTCTAAAGCTACATCTCGGGGGGTTTTTCTCTCCCTCTCTATCTCTCCATCTCTTCATCTTCAAGCCTTCCTCGTTGATTTTGTGGACGACATGGTCAACATCCTCCACGGAACTGAAGAGGTTTGTCCCTGTGAGCTCTAAAGATCGAAGTGCGAGCGCCTCACAAGAATATGCTCTCTCCAAATCTACTCACTCACTTCAGCTCCAAGTGCTTGATCCAAATAATTGAGCATTCCACAAGTCTCAGAGAGTCAGTCAGTCTATTTGAAAGTGATTTTATTATTTACTAGTGTCTCCTTTCTAGCTCTTCTCTCTTGATTTAGAGCTAGATTTCGATTTGGGAGCCCCTCTATGCCGATCGAAATATAGATTTGGGATTTACAAAGTGTTATACGTGCTCTTTCAACCTTTTGTGTTGTTGTCTTTAGTAGATGATAGTGCTATAAACATCAAACTTAGACACACACTGCCTTTTGGCAAAAATATAACTTTCGGAGAGAGAAATCTCACTGTGTGCTCATCACTTATGATAATGCGAGATTTGGTGATTGGTCGCCAATTATGCTTTGATCCTATGACAAATCCATTTATGTGGAATAAGCGAGTTTTGTGTACCAAGTTGTTCATTTTTCAAATTTACTTGCTTTTTAGGATTTGCATTGGACCGTAATTTTTTGGGATTGGTTTTATCTTGAAATTATGTACCTCTATTTCATGTGAAATGAAAATTTTCTTTTCAATAAAAAAAATCATATTATCTAAACTACAGCAAAAGAGAAGCCCCACATTTAAGAGATATAAATTGTTTTATTCTCCCACAAATGTCCTCAATTACTTACTAATACAGATTCTGCATCTAAGAGCAAATCCGTAAGACAATAATCCTTTATCTCTAACGAATTTCAGTGTTAAATTTTGAATATTTTTCTATTCCATAACGATCTTTTCTAAAATAATTTCAAATCGTTTTATAATTTATATACCCACGTATGCACGCCCTTCAGATTGTGCATTTTTATTAATCATATTTCTCATCGTCTTAAATATTTTTATGATAAAGTTGATATTGTATTATCATTCAAATCTCGAGTTCTTGCGTACACACACTCATTACACAAATACTAGTATTACAAAAAACAAAAAGGACCTCCCAATTTGAGGGATTGCAATCCTTTTCTTCTTTCCCAAATATCACAAAGTGGTCATTTTTTATAATTATTCTATCAATGCACAAAATTAAATAATCCTATTTGACCTCTCTCTTGCATTTCACATATAAAATTGCATCTCTTATTATAAATAACCTTGCCAAAAAAAAAAATCCAGATATTTAAGTATTTTTCTCTTCCCACGCATTTGCGTTCAATTTCTTTACATTATATCAAAAAAACTTTTGATTAATCAGTAATTTCATTATTTCATAATAATGTAATTTTGTAATGTCAGTATCTTTTCATATACTAGGATGATGATTGGGTGGGCTCGATTCACGCTAAACCTTAACCTCGAGTCTCGCTTAGGCCGACCGGACATCGTATGTCTTATTGGCTGCCCAAAGGAACCTTTAGACTATATTTGGTTTTATAACTAAATAATTGAAAAAAAAAAAAAACTTAAATTTATCGTTGAATAGAATATTTTATAGGTATTTGACAAAAAAAAGAATAAATTGATTTCTAATTTTTTTAATTATTCTCCCATCTATTCTTTATCCACAATGGGTGCGTTACACTTTGATAGAGCTGGCAAATGGGTCATAAACCCATATTATGACCCATTGTTAGTTAAATGGGTCATATATAGGTCAAGTGAAAGTTAAATATGGGTCAAAAATGGGTCTGAGAAAGTAAAGCACAAAAAGAAATAGGTCTAAATGGGTTATTAGAAAACCTACTTTGAATCCATGCCTTCTTTAACTTTTTTTCTTTTTTCTTTCTTTTTCTTCCTTCCTTAGCCGACGGTTGCACGGCCGGCAGGGCAATGAGCTTCTCCTCCTCTTTTGTAGCCTTATCCTTTTTGTCTTTTTGTTGCAAAGGCTTTTCTTCCTTTTTGACTATTTTCTTTCCCCTAGTATCACCAAACTTCACGCGTTTTCTGAGACCTCTCTTTTCAGTTTATTTTCCTATTTCAAGCACCTTTCTAATTTGCCATATTGAGACTCAAAGGGGTGGCCAACATCCCCCTCTTCTCTCTCTCTCTCTCTCAGCTCTCTTTCTTCTTCGTGCCTAAAAGTCAAGACAATCAAGAATATAGCAAATCTTTTAAATCAAAAAGGAAAAAGAAAAAAAAGAAGTAATTTCAAACAAACTTACTTTGAGTTCTTCACTATGTTATCTAAGTAGAGATTTGCTACAAACTTAATTTGCTACTCTCGTCTGTAAATCGAATATCCGAATAAAAAGGTTTTCCTTGACCATAAAATCGATCATTTTTTTAAATATTTTTCAAACTATCAAACTTAGTCGGATGGTAGGGTTAAATGATATATATATATATATATATATATATCTATATTACCATTATTACAAATATGTAACAAAATCATTTCCCATTTGACATGATATATCGAGATATGGCTATTCATACACTCTCGAGAACTTGTAAATAGAGACTTGTGTCACGGCCCAATCGATTGGGATTGTGACTGTGCGGCGACTCGGGCTATTTTGGATCACCCAAGCCAAGCCTTGCTCGATTGAACGCTCACTCGCTCGCTTACCCAGATCGACCCAAATCGTAGAGAGAGAAAGTTTAGCTCGATTGAATGCTCACTCGCTCGCTTACCCAGATCGACCCAAATCGTAGAGAGAGAAAGTTTAGAGAGAGGAGTTCTGGAAAGAAAGAAGCTTTGATATTGCTGAAATAGATGGATGATACAAATGAGGGGGATGTCACCCCTTCTTATACTCGAGGCCCTCGAATTACATCCGTTGATTTAGATTTGATTTGGCAGATGAGATCGCACCGCCTCAACTACTGACATAAATGCTAACTACCGTCTACCGACATAAATAACGGAAGAGACTTCTAGAATCAGGTGTAATGACGATGTCGCCCGCCCTTGGAAACTTCGGGGAGAAGACTTGATGGGAACTCAAGTGAAAGCAGGAGGTCCTCCACGGATGAGTCACGGCCGTCCTCCAGGAACCTCTTGGGTTGGCTCACTTTTGGCCTGTCACATTCTCCCCCACTCAATCGAGCGATGTCCTTGTCGTTCACAGCTTGACGGGTAGCCTTCTTGGTACGTGCACGGGCTTTGGCATGGGCTTTCTTGTTTCGGCTTCGCTTCGTTTGAACGCTCACGAACAAAGGACCACATCCTTCTATGGTCAGCTCGGATTTGGCATGCGACTCCACCTTCGGCTTAGGCGTGGCATGTGGCGAGCACTCAACCTCGGGGAAGAGCACTTGAATCGGCATGGCATGTGTTGGAGTAGGATCCAACTCTACCTTTGGTTTCACCTCGGCTAGCTTGTTCAAGCGCTTCACGGACTTCAAGCTTTTGTCGAGGCGTCAGATCGACGCGATGGTCTTGGTGTCGACCACCCCTTTGATCATGGGGATCATCGACGGGCATTTTTGGTTGAGGATCATGATGCACTTGGTCCTCATGTCAATCATGGCTCCCACACAATGGAAGAATTGTAGAGATCATAATCGTCAAGAGGGATTACCTCGAATGCCATCTTGCCTTTCCATCTGCCAATCTTGACATCCACATCGGGGGTTGCTCCTACGCCATGGAAGTCGCCCAAATTGATGGGTTTGTACGACTTCCTGAATGGTTCCACACGAAGTCCCAAAGCTTTGGCTACCTCAGTCGACATGAACATGTTCGACGCACCAGTGTCAACCAAAGCGTAAAGCGTTCGGTCACACATTTCAACCTCCACGAAGAACATGTCCGTGTTTGATGTAATGCCTGCAGTTGTGCGATTGTAGCATCTATAGTCTGTATCATGCTAGGTTTTGGTTAGTCCCTCTCCTCTCTCTAGCTCTCTAGCATTGTGTCCAATATTTCTAGGCATTCCATCAAGTTTTTCCATAAAACTAATCAATTCCTTGTAAATTAATGATGTTGTCAAAAAAAAAAAAACGATAACAATAATTTGGTTATATTTGGGTGCACTTTATTTTTTCTCCAGCTTTATTATCAATAAAAATGATAAGTCTATTGTCAAATGTCCTTTTTTTTAATGCATAAAAAAGCAATAAAAATTACTTAATTTTATATAACACCATGGTTAAATTTACTTGGGATATCAGTATTACAAATAAGATTTTTGGCAGAAATAGGAGTGATGAGCAAGGCCAGCGCATACATAAAGCCAAACCTACAATTGAGCAGTAAAGATGATGATTTGTGATTGGGAATTTCTAAACTCTTCTCACTTTTTGGGTCGGTACTAGCTAATTCGACCTCCAACAAACTTTGCAGCGGTATCGAGATTGTGTTGGCTACAACCATTCTCTTTGTCGGCCCCCTCTTCATGATCTTTGAGCCAAGCTTCTTCTACTTAGTACTCGGCCACCTCATCATCAATATCGGGATGGGCTATACCCTTACTATAGCTTCGGTCTACATTACAGAGATATCTCCCACTTTTTACCGCGGTCTGCTCACGTCGTTCCCAGAGATAGTAATTTCTTTTCCTTTTTTTTCCTAATTTTGTAGCATATATTTATTTTTTAAAATTTATCATCAACTTTTGTCTAAGTAAAAATTAAGATTAGAAAATTTAAGTTAAAGAAGTTGATTGTTTTTTAATACTTTTTTGGGTGTTTTAGGTTTTCATGAACGGGGGCACCCTCCTAGCCTATGTCTCCCACTATTTATTCTCCTAGATGCGCACCAAATTCGCACGATCTTACCTACTCTACTTGGGATGAATCCTTTTTGACTTGGTCGCTTTTGGGGTTCTAGCCATGCCAGAATCTCCCCCGTGGCTTGTCAAGCATGGTCGCTTGGAGAAGGTGAGGGGCATCCTGGCATGGATCTTTGATTTTGAGGAGAAGGCAGCACATTGGCTGAGTGAGGTCATTAGCCAGACTAGTGGCGAGGGCATGTGGTAGGTTGTCATCCACCCAACCTGATCAATCTTATACATGAGCATTTATGTGTTTGGAATCTACCTGTTCCAACAAGTTTCTGGAATTGACACCATTCTTGTCTACGGCCCTTGCATTTTTGAGCAAACTCAGATTGTCAATAACACAGAATGGCTCCTCCTGCTCATAGCAATCGACCTTGTGAAGACGATGTTCACCCTAGTCTGCACCATTAGCCTTGATTAGGTTGGGCGGCAAAGGTTGATGCTCATTAGCGTTGGCGGGATGATTTTGTCACTCGCCTTCCCTGGGTGTATCTCTCACTATCATCTGTTGGAATGTTGTTTGTTAAAACAAAACGAGTGCTTTTTACTTTGTCCCACATAGAAAAGGTGGGAGCAAGTGGGTCAGTTTAAAAATGTGGGTTTTCATTTTTGTAGTTAAAGGAATGATTGGGTGAGGCTAGACCCCACCATACCCGCGTGCGGGTGCGCGAATAATTGCGCAATTTTGGCACGATTATTTGGCGCACTTAGCACTTTGCATGCCTGCGGTTTAATTAGCATTAATCCCTTGCTATTTATTTATTTTTTATTTTTTTATTTTTTAATTCAAAGGTTACCTTTTAATTTGAAAATTTTCGGAAATGAAATATAAAATGAAAATTCGAAATTCTATTTAAAAAAAACTATTATTCCGAATTTTATTTGTGTCTTTTCAAGACAACCTTTAAAAAAAAAAAAAAATTACTTATTTGGTTTTGCAATTTTTCGAAAGGTTACAATTGTTCGGTTTTCGACTTCTTCCGAAAAGTCGCGTTTGTTTATACGAACAATTTTCTAAAAGTCGTGTTTGTTCATTATTTGGCAGTTTTTCACGAATAGTTGCAAAGATCATTTTTCATATATATATACTTGTCAATTTTGGAAGAAGAGTGGTGGTCAATTTTTCGAGTCTTCTTTCTGAAAAAACTGCAGCCAATTTTTCGATTGTTTTCCTAGAGAGACCTTGGAGAAATACTAGAATTGCTATCTAGTATTCTCATCCGAGACTTTGTTGTATCCTGGAGGATTTTTGCCGGTGACCATTAGCAACGTTGTAGGGCAAATAAATCCTTAAAGAAAGTGATATCACGCCTCAAAGTCCGAGTTGTTTTACTCGATCCGATTTCATTGTTCAACCAATTTCGAAGCCATATTATCCAACAATTTTAAGGATTTATTTTGCTACAATGGAGTCGGAGACAATCAAAGTTATGAATCAAGATATGGTCAAACTAGACCGGTTCGATGGGAACAATTTTGCTCGCTAGAGGGACAAGATGATGTTCTTACTCACTGCTTTGAAGATCTCCTACATACTGGATCCTAACTTGGCGCCTATAGAAGATCCTAAGCCTACTTTCGATGGAGGACAACCAAGTGCGGAAGCCATTGAGAGGGTTAATAAGGAAAAGAAGAAACGTGCGGAGGATGAATTACTTTGTCGAGGACACATTCTGAACACACTCTCCGATCATCTGTACGACTTATTCACTGAAATGAAGTCGGCCAGAGAAATATGGAATGCACTGGAATTTAAGTACAAAGCGGAGGAGCAAGATACCAACAAATATCTAATCACAAAGTATTTTGATTTCAAGTTTATTGATACTAAACCCTTGTTGGAACAAGTCCATGAATTGCAAGTGATTGTGAATAAGATTCGTGCTCTCAAGATTGATATTCCAGAAGATTTTCAAGTTGGAGCAATTATTGCGAAATTGCCTCCAAGTTGAAAAGACTATGGAAAAAGGCTGATTCACAAGTCGGAGGACTTTACTTTAAAGCAAATACAGAAACATCTTCGCATTGAGGAAGAGTCACGTTTACGTGATAATTCTGTTATGTACAATTCCAAGGTGAATTTTGTGGATAAAAAACGGAAACTCGGCCAGAACTTCAAAGTAAAAAGCGGGGGGCATAAATTCAAGAGAACACAAAAGAAGCAAAAGGGTTGCTGTTTTGTTTATGGCAAACAGGGACATTACGCCAAGGACTGCATTCACCGCAAGAGCATTTCAAAGGACAAGAACATTTCGGTGGTGAAAGCAAATGCAAATCTGGTTGAAGAAAATTATGTAGCCATGATTTCGAATATGTTTTCGAACATGGAAATTTCTGAAATCAATTATGCGATGGCTATGGTTTCTGAAATTAATTCTACCATGTCCAATCCGGTTGGTGGATAGATTTTGGAGCAACAGTTCATGTGTGCAAGGACAAGTACATGTTCAAACAATTTGAAGAGATTGTTGACTCAAATGTTCAAGAGGTCCTGATGGCGAATAATGCTCTTGCAAAGGTTCTTTGGAAAAGGCACGATGGAGATAGACTTCACTTACGGAAAGAAGATAACTCTTCTTAATGTGTTATTTATACCCAAAATTAGGAAGAACCTAGTTTCTATTGATTTACTTTGTAAAAGGGGGTTTCGGATTTTGTTTAAATCCGACAAGGTTATCCTGTCGAAAAATGGGCTGTTTGTAGGGAAGGGTTATGCCGATGATGGCATGTATCAACTGAGTATCAATAATAATATTTCTAATTTTGCTTATATTATTGAGTCTTCAATTTTATGGCATAGTAGGTAGGCACATATAAATATTCGTTATTTGAAGAACATGAGAAAATTAGACTTGATAAATTTTAATGGAGAATTTGATCAATGTGAAATATGTGCTAAGTCAAAACTTACTAAGAAGCCATTTCCTAGTGTTAAAAGAAATTCGAATTTATTGGATTTGGTTCATAGTGATATATGTGAATTTAATGGTATGCTAACAGTGGAGGTAAAAGGTATTTTATTACTTTTGTGGATGATTGTAGTAGGTTCTTATATGTTTATCTCATGAGATCGAAGGATGAAGCATTTACTATGTTTAATAAATATAAAGCTGAAGTAGAGAATCAATTAGAAAAGAAAATTAAAGTTCTACGATCAGATAGAGGTGGAGAATATTTCTTAAATGAATTCTCTTCATTTTATGAAGAGCATGGTATTATTCATCAAGCTTCAGCACTATATACTCTACAACAAAATGGTTTAGCTGAAAGGAAAAATCGATCTCTTGGAGAAATGGTTAATTGTATGCTTTCAAATTCAAAGCTACCAATTAATCTTCGGGGAGAAGCATTACTTACTGCATGCTATATTCATAATAGAATACCTTCCAAGAAAAATGACATAACCCCTTATGAAATATGGAAAGGTAGAAAGCCAAATTTGTCAAATCTTAAAGTGTGGGGGTGTTTAGCATACTACCGAGCTCCGGATCCTAAGAGAACAAAGCTTGGTCCTAGAGCTATCAAAAGTGTTTTCGTTGGGTATGCTGAAAATAGTAAAGCTTATAGGCTTCTTGATTTAGAGTCCAATGTCATAGTAGAATCGAGAGACGTTGAATTCTTTGAGAATAAATGTTTTACAAGTTCTGAAATTATTGAAAATAATTCAAGACTTATGGAAACTCAAAGTGATTCTCAAGAGAAAGAAACGAATGATTCTAAAGACATGATTGAACTAAGGAGAAGTACTAGAGCTAGGAAAATAAAAGACTTAGGTCCTGATTTTATTACTTATGTCTTTCTTGTTGAAGGAGATGGAAATAATAATGTGATAAATAAATACCCTTTAGTATTAAATTTAGAAGATGATCCTAGAAGCTTTAATGATGCTATGTCTTCTAGAGATGCTTCTTTTTGGAAAGAAGCTGTGAATGATGAAATGGACTCAATTATGTCCAATAATACTTGGGTATTAGTAGATTTACCGAAAGGATCAAAACCTATTGGGTGCAAATGGGTTTTTAGAAGAAAATATCATTCTGATGGTTCCATTCAAGCTTTTAAAGCTAGACTTGTAGCTAAGGGATATAGACAAAAAGAAGGAATAGATTATTTTGATACATATGATCCTGCTGCACGTATAACTTCTATTCGAGTTCTTTTTGCTCTAGCTTCCATTTATGATCTTTGTGTTCATCAAATGGATGTTAAAATTGCTTTCTTAAATGGAGACTTAAATGAGGAGATTTACATGGAACAACCTGAGGGTTTTGTTCTTCCTGGAAATGAAAGAAAAGTATATAAATTGATTAAGTCTCTTTATGGACTTAAGCAAGCTCCTAAGCAGTGGCATGAAAAGTTTAATTCGGTCATATTGTCAAATGGTTTCATCAAAAGTAGTGCTGATAGGTGTATATACTCTAAATTCACTAAAGACTATGGTGTCTTAGTGTGCTTGTATGTTGATGATATGCTTATCTTTGGAACGAATATGACTGGAATTAATGAGACTAAGAAGTATCTAACTTCCATGTTCAAAATGAAGGATTTGGGTGAAGTAGATACTATCTTAGTTATTAAAGTTAAGAAAAATAGTGGGGGTTATTCTTTAAGCCAATGTAGTTATGTTGAAAAATTATTAAATAAATTTCAACGTCTTGGTTTTAAAGAAATAAGTACTCCATTTGATTCTAGTATTAAATTAAATTATAATCTTTTGGTAGAGCGGTGGCACAACTAGAATATGCAAGTGCTATAGGGTCTTTAATGTATGCGATGCATTGTACTAGACCCGATATTGCTTATTCTGTATGCAAGTTGAGTAGGTATACTAGTAATCCAAGTACTGAACATTGGAGAGCTATTACTAGAATTTTTGGTTATCTTAAGAGAACTAAAAAATTTAGGATTGTTCTATAATAATTATCCGGTTGTATTAGAAGGATACACCGATGCTAGTTGGATTACAAGTGTGGGAGATAAGCGTTCCACTTTTGGATGGATATTCACACTAGCTGGAGGTGCTGTATCTTGGGCGAGCAAGAAACAGACATGTATAACTCACTTAACAATGGAATCTGAATTTATTGCTTTGGCGGCAGCTGGGAAAGAGGCTGAATGGATTAGAAATTTGTTGTTAGATATCAAATTATGGCCTAGTCCTATGCCTCCTATTTCTATCCACTGTGATAGTCAGGCCACTTTGGCAAGAGCCTATAGTAGCACCTATAATGGTAAGTCTAGACACATTAGTCTAAGACATAAATATGTGAGACAATTGATTAAAGATGGTACCATAACAATTGTCTATGTGAGGTCAAGTAAAAATTTTGCCGATCCTTTGATGAAGGCTTTACCAAGACATATGGTAATAACGACCTCACAAGAAATGGGGCTAAAACCCTTTAATTGAAATCACCAATAATGGTAACCCGACCTTTTTCTAGAACATCACTAGTTACAAGGTTTAATGGGTAATAACAAGTTATTGAATGTGATTGTTTGATACTGACGTAGCCCTGATATGAGAAGTCGCATCGTATCGTACATTACGTTTTGAAGGCTGAATTGAATTCTTAATGAAGTATGATACGAGTTTGTAGTGTGTTGATAGTAACAGAAACACATGGTAGGTACTTCACCTATATGAGCTTAGAAGTGGTGCCGCTTCTTACGAAAGTTGGGGTTGCTTTCTAGAGAGCTCATGAAATAGGATCAAGCACAAGACCATAATAGTGCGGAATAATATAGAAATTCTCGCTGAAACAAGAGGTTAGTGTATGTGTGGTATGTCCGGTTCTATTACATAAAAGTACAAGTTTAAAGCCGAGCTACTTGTCACTTTGATAGAGCTTTGATATACTTGCACTAAGTAAAGGTTTAACTCGAAAGAGACCTTTATGTATGTATATTAATCTTACTGAAACTTTGGCTGTATGGTTTTTAAAATTTTATTTTGAAATCTTTGTTTTACAAACAAAGTGGGGGATTGTTGGAATGTTGTTTGTTAAAACAAAACGAGTGCTTTTTACTTTGTCCCACATAGAAAAGGTGGGAGCAAGTGAGTCAGTTTAAAAATGTGGGTTTTCCTTTATGTAGTTAAAGGAATGATTGGGTGGGGCTAGGCCCCACCATACCCGTGTGCAAGTGTGCGATTATTTGGCGCACTTAGCACTTTGCACTCCTGTGCGCCCGCGGTTTAATTAGCATTAATCCCTTGCTATTTATTTATTTTTATTTTTTTAGTTCAAAGGTTACCTTTTAATTTGAAAATTTTCAGAAATGAAATATAAAATGAAAATTCGAAATTCTATTTAAAAAAAAACTATTATTCCGAATTTTATTTGTGTCTTTTCAAGACAACCTTTAAAAGAAAAAATTACTTATTTGGTTTTGCAATTTTTCGAAAGGTTACAATTGTTCGGTTTTCGACTTCTTCTGAAAAGTCGCGTTTGTTTATACGAACAATTTTCTAAAGGTCGTGTTTGTTCATTATTTGGCAGTTTTTCACGAATAGTTGCAAGACTGTTTCATATATATATACTTGTCAATTTTCGAAAGAAGAGTGGTGGTCAATTTTTCGAGTCTTCTTTTCGAAAAAAAACTGCAGCCAATTTTTCGATTGTTTTCCTAGAGAGACACGGAGAAATACTAGAATTCTATCTAGTATTCTCATCCGAGACTTTGTTGTATCTTGGAGGATTTTTGCCGGTGACCATTAGCAATGTTGTGGGGCAAATAAATCCTTAAAGAAAGTGATATCACGCCTCAAAGTCCGAGTTGTTTTATTCGATCCGATTTCATTGTTCAACTAATTTCGAAGCCATATTATCCAACATCATCCACCACCACGAGGAGCTCCAGTGGGCTAGTGACATATGTGTCTTCTCATTACTGTGCTACCTGGCCTCCTTTTCCATTGGGATGGGGCCGATAGCATTAATATATAGCTCCAAGATCTTCTCAATGAGGTTGCGCGCCCAGGGGACGCAATTGGCATTGCAGTGGGCTAGGTGGTAAGCGGCCTGATGTCCATGAGTTTTATGATTTTGTATAGGGCGGTCACCCTAGGGGATGCTGCCTTCCTATACATGGGGATCGTTATGGTGGCCTGGGTCTTTGTCTACCTTTTAATGCCGGAAACAAAACAAAAGTCATTGGAGGAGATTAGACAATTGTTTGGTTCGTGGACAGCATGGAGCAACGCGCCGACCAACTAGGGTGCTTAATATTTTCTTTATGATTCTGAATTCTAGACATACTCTTTAGTAATTTTGAATATCTTAATTAAATTTTAGTGAAGTATGACGGTTTCAATTGACACTATAATATTGAACATCGCAATTACATGTTGATGAAGTTGTAATCATCGAATATCACAGGCCAATATTATGTTCTCTTAGTTCATTCAATTTGTCTAGTGTTTTAGGAGTGTTTTAGGAAGACCGTGGTTTAGGAAGAATGATTTTCTCCATGTGAGAAAGGAAAGCAAAGGGCTAAAAAGAAAGGGCTTTGCTAGCAATGACTGGACTTAGGAAATACGATCTTGGTGATGTAATATATATATATATATATATATATATATATTCTTTGATCGTTCTTTTTCCCTTTCAAATGTCAATCATTTTAGGCATTTTCGGAGAGTATATCAAAGCAAATTAATAAAAGAAAATCTCAACTAACTTCCGCAAAAGAAGGCGCTATGGAGTCTAAGTTGATAATCGATAGAAAGTCCTTAAAACTTGCTCTCAACAAGAATTTGGAGGACCCGCTTCTAGTTGTTGCAATCAATTGTGCTTCTATTATATGTTGTCGGTCCTCATCCAAGTAGAAAGCTCTTGTATCTGGTAGCTTCATACTATTTGGCTTAATAGTCTAAGAATAATCTCTCATGACACATAATAGAAAAATGCAAGTTACTAGATTGGCAAAACCGAAACTTTCGTTAAACAACGTTATCAGTTGTGATGGTGCACATGATGTTAGTATGCTTCATGAGGCGACATTAGAGTTGACATCACTAGTGTCGAAGGGATGCACGCATGTGTCACGGCCAAAAGGTTTCCAATGCTAAAGGGCCGTGCCTTGCTGCTGAGGACCTTGTGTGACCGCTTGGATTCTCGACAAGTCTCCTTCCGGAACTTTCCAAGGGTGGGCGATACAGTAATTGAGCCGTATTCTAGAAGTCTCTAGATATTAATGTTGATAGTTGGTAATTGTCATTAAGTGTCGGTAGATGAGGCAGTGCGATCTTATCCTCCGAATAAATTCTAGATCAACGGATGTAATCAGAGGGCCTCAAGTATAAAAAGGGATGCCCTCCCCCTCATTTGTAACCATCCAACTATTTCACCAATACAAAGCTCCTTTATTTCCAAAGCTCCTCTCTCTAAAAGCTTTCTCTCTACGATTCGGGTGTCTCTCTACGATTCGGGTGTGCGAGTGAGTGTGCGATTGATCGAGCAAGGCTTGGCTTAGGCAATCCAAAAGAGCCTGAGTCGCCGCACGGTCTCGATCCCAATCGATCAGCCCATGACACATGCTTATCAACTATACCATCCATAATACACTCTTGGGCACTCCTGTGGGCACATCCAGATTTGGCGAGACTTGAGCCTGGCCAGATCAATGAGATCAAGCCCCGCTCGATGCCGGCGAGCTCGATCTCGCCTGTGGTCGATCGTCGGCCGTTGTCATGGCCGACCGACCGAAAAGAAGAAGAAAAAAAGAAAAGAGAAAAATAAAAAATAATTATTAAAAAATAAAAATCACATTTAAAAAAATGAAAATTATAAAAAGTATATTTAAAAAAAAAAAAAAAAATTAAAATTCGATTTTTTTAAAAATATTTTTAAAATAATTATAAAAAATTTCCATTAAATTTATATTGCATAAAAATTATTAAAAAAATTGTATTCCATAAAAATATTTTAACAATATTTTTTTTATAAAAAAATCATAAAAAATGAGCTTTTTAGGTTTAGTTAAAATATTTTCATGTTACAATTTTTAGTTATGCAATGGTATGTTCACTTTGAATAAGAGAAGCATGTGCATAGTCTAATTCTTTATAAATATTTCAATTTATAGGTTTTTTTAAATTTTTTTATTTTATTTACTATTTTAAATTTAATTTGAAGTTTTAATCCAATTAGCATATAGTAGAAGTGGGTTTTCCTAAAATATTAATAGGTTTTAGCAATACGGGTCGAGTCGGGTATGGGTTACTTAATTTACACTATATGAATATGGGTCAAAACGGGTTAAATGGATCAAATATGAGTCGACTCATTTTTGATCCGGCCCATCCATTTGACGGGTCTACGCTTCGACATGCTTTGACAGTCGTATCTTTTGGATTTTCGGCCGGAGAACTTGGTTAGCATATTTTTTGCAAGTACAATTACTTGATTAGAAAATGGTGAGTATGAGAACTTGATCGGAAAAGTAATGAATCTAGGCGACAAAAAAATAGAAATTTTTTCGACTTTACACGCAAGAGATTCTGTATATCAACATCGATTAGAAAATTGTCCCGGTCAGCTTTCGCACGTTTCAATTACTCCATTCCCCCGGCGTTGTTTATGAGGGTGCGGTCCTCACATCAACCCGGCGCACCCCAAATTATCACTCGCGGAGTGCTCCCAACAAAGGCTTAGATCCGAGACCACTGGAAGGAGAAAGAAGGAGCAAATTCTCTTGCCGCTTAAGCCGACCACCTCGCCGCCGCGAATCGAGCTCACGGCAGCCCCTGATCAACCGCGTACCATACGTTTCATGTACGAAGGTGAACTCTAAAATCTCTCCCGCGAGGCCGATGGGCCTTGGCAAGCATCAATTCTGTACCTGTCTGGGCCTCAATTTTATGGGCCCAACCGATCAAATCCCCTCCTTGATATTTTTTTAAAAAAGAGAGCATTTTTAAAAACCGTCACATCAATCCAAAAGCTCCTCCAGAAGAAAAAGTATCACTACTGAAAATTTCAAAAGAAATATAATAATTTTACCCTTCCGTTCACGGCTCGATTCATGCGATGCCGCTGTTGACGAAACTTCTCCAGAAAGCCCCCCCGCCACCACGGCGCGCTGTCGCTATTGAACATTTTGCCGTCCGAACCCTCAACGTCAAAAAATAAAAATAAACTAAGCTAATCGTAAATAAAATGAATAGAATAGTATAAAATTGGATAAAAATAAAATAAAAATAGGGGCGGGGCCCAGATGGTGGCTAAAATAATGGGGGCTTTGAACGAGAATAAAAGAAGTGAGAGATGGGGGGGGGTGGGCTCCCTCCAAGTCAATGCGGGGCGATGATGATTCCGTTGAAAAGGCTTTTGCCGGCCCTTTTCGGTCGCCCCCATAATAATAATAATCATAATCATCTCTCTCTCCCTCCCTCCCCTCTTATCCTTCCTTTTTTTTTTTCTTTGGCTTAGGGACTAATTAAAGTAACTCAATTAAGCACCGTGATTCAGGTTCCCCTTCGCGCCCCCCCTGAACTCGCGTCGATATCTCTGGAAGCCTCCTGGCCCCAGGATGAGAAAGCGCCGCGATAGCATTTGGCCGGATGTCTTGCCCAGCACGGCCTGCTTCCGCCCCCCACCCCCCTTCGCTCCCACTTCTTTTTTCCTTTGGCTTGGGGATTAATTAAGTACTTAATTAAGCAACGCGATTAAGATTCTCGCTCTAAAGTGGCGTCGATATCCTTGGAAGCCTCCCGACCCTTGATGAGAAAGTGTCGCGGTAGCGCCGGCCATATTTGTTGCCTGACGTGTGGTCACTCGATTGACACATTCATTACTTGTTATTTAACTTCTAGAATTCGGAACTGGCAAAAGGGGTGATACTTAGCTCGGCCCAGCCTGGCCCTGGCCTAGTAAGGCTCGAGCTTCTTTTACCGTCCAATTGATCAGTCGACATAATAATTTTTCGATGGGCAAGTGAAAACTTTTTGCCTTTTGGCCTACGTTGAAAAGTTCATGTTAATTTTATATATATATATATATATATATATATATATATATATATATATATATATATATATATATATATATATGCACAAGAAAACCTCCGACCTCTTATATACCAATTTTCGAGAATTTTCAAATATTGAAATAATATTACAAGATTCCCAATGCCAAAAACCAAAAGATAAATATAGAATGTGAAGGTCAAAAAAGAAAAAATAGGATTAGACTGACACCTTGGAAGAAGATAAAAATCTCCCCAAAAGTCTATTAATGTCCAACTGGATTAGTACATTGAATTTGGGAGATGGATGTCGTGTAATGTCCCCGTGGACTCCCCCTTCCCCTCTTCTCCTTTTTTTCCTTTTTTCTTTGGCTTAGGGACTAATTGAACTTAATTAAGCATTTTGATTAAGGTTTCCCTTTGCTCGAACGGGAAGTAGCCTCCCTCCCCCACCCCCCGAGCCCCAAATGAGAAAGCACCGCAATTGCGTTAATATATCTTGCCCAGCATGGTGTCCTTATGTCTTGCCCGATAAGGTGTCGCTCGATTAGCACCTACAATCACCTGTTGTTCGGCTTCTAAAATTCGGAACTAGCAAAAGGGGCGATACTTAACTTGACTCGGCCTCAGTCTAATGAGAATTGAGTTTCGTGACCTTCTAAATGACTAGCATAGTAATTTCTCGACGACGAATAAAAACTTCTGGCTTTTCGGGTAACATATGAAAGCTTATGTCAATTTTTTCTTTTTAAATGCACCAAAAAAAAAAAAAACCTCCAAATTCTTACATACCAATTTTCAAGTAATGGAATAAGATTACAAGATTTCCAATGCGAAAAACCAAGGGATAGAGTGCAAAGGTATAAAAAAAAAAAAAAAAAAAAAAGAAAAATAGAATTAGACAGACACCTTGGAAGAAGATAAGAATTTCCACACAAGTTGATTAATGTCAAAGTGGATCGGTACATTGAATTTGGGAGATAAATGTCGAGTAATGCCCACGTGGACCGCCGCACCTTTTTCGGCCTTGAATTAGATGGCGATTTCTCACCTTTTTGCAAAGGTTCCTCGTAGGTTTCGCATTTAATCTACGCTTCTCTATATCTTTATAATACACTACTTTTTTTTTTCCTTCTTCTTTTTTGTTTTTTCAATTTGGACTTTATTGAAGAACCGATGGGACTTTCGATTGGAAAACCGGTTAATCTGGGGTCACTACCGAGTCGATCGGTTTTTCGATCCAATTATTAAATCAAAACCAGACCAGACCTTGGTCCAATTTCCTAATTCAATTAGCCAATTCGATCCGAGTTCAATAATACCATCACAACATTAAGCTGAAACTTGCTTTCATGACCAAATCCCAAATTCTATTATCATCTTCTCCGAAACACAAAAACACATGCATTCCCATCTAAGCATGCATAGTGCAGCGCAATACAGATCGGGAAGACAAGCCCCAATTCGTCATGGTTCCTTACAAAGGGATGGACGTCGATGCTTTCTAGACGAACTAGTCGGACATGTTCTTATTAGCAAGAAACCAACAATCAAACTCGCGATTGCTGGCTCACGGAAACGACGGTTCTTCGATTCAATCAACATTAATACCTCCTAGTATGTTATATTCGCAAAATGGTGAGGAGGGTAGCTAGGGTTTTCACGTATTTGAACGTGGCAGTTCGAACATAAAATGAAAAAACCACCAGAAACTAAGCATATGAATGACAACTTATATTACATTTGACATGGTATCTCCTACCTTTTTAGAAGATACCATGTACAAGATATGAGGTACGGGATACAAGGTTCATTCAACGTGGATGTCACCAAAGTGGAAAAAAAGGAAAAAGAAAAGAGAAACTATCTTATCCTCGACTGACTCTGAAATTCTAAAATCCCACTGCACATATTGAAACCTACTGCGTCGTGCTGGCTACGCAAAGTTCTAAAATCGCATTCCTGTTTTGTTTGTGATTTTTTTCGAAAGTAGAATATCGAAACTGAATTTCAATGGATATGTCAATTCAGGTGGACTTGGGCTCCCTTTTGTCGATCTCTTTGTGACGCAATGCTATCACATCCATGTTCCTTGGAGATGCTTGTAGAATGCATGTTCGAAAAGGAGATTTTCAGATGGATGCATGTTTCTTGCATGGAAAACAAGAGCAATCCCTATCACAGGCCACTAGCCAAACCTTTTCGTGACTATCGTTTGGCACGCGATCAAAGTGGCTCGATAGGACTGTTCAATCGATCATGGACACCGGAAGCAAGGCTTGGCCCTCCGATGATGAGCGATGTCGTTTCATCTCGACAACATGAAGAACCCTGCTGCCAAACACGTGATCAAAGCAATTTTCCCCTTTACAAGCATAATAAAATTTCCGTGTCTAGACATGCCAAACGATATGCTTACGTTAGTCATTTTTCACGAAAAAGTCGCGTGCAATGTGTCATAGCACTATTTTAACTTGGGAAAACTGTACAAAAGATCCTAAATCTATAGTACAATAGTTAATTTAGTCATAAATTTTTTAAACCAGCTAATTTAATTATAAACCTTTTGATAATTTGCCAATATAGTCATTTTGATCGATTTTGGCTAAAAATTCATGATGTGACAATCTAGTTAGCTCTAGCCGTTCAATGTAACATAATTAGTGTTAACGTGAATAAATTTTTTATATTTTTTATAAATTTTTTGTCACCAGCCATCGCCAAGGATCTTGGCAACCAAGGAAAGGAAATGAGGAAAAATGAAAAAAAGAAAAAAAGTATAGAAAAGAAAAAAAAAAAGAAGATAAAAGATAACACGAATTAACAAAATTTAAAAAAATTAGAAAGAACCATGCATGTCCGCGCCGACTTTGTCACATAAGATCATCGACGTCTATATTAATGATTTTTTCAGTAAAATTGATCGGAAGAACTATCCTAACACATAGTGGAAAGGTGCCAAAAAATTTAGAATCGAATCAATTATGGCATAATAATTAGTTCAGGACTTTTCAAATAATTTTCCCGGTGTTAGCCAGCCGACTTCCCGGAAGGTCTGTTAAAGCGATCCTACTCGGATGGATCAGCTCGCACGCAATTGAATGCCAATCACCACGCCAGATTCCTTCATTGATTTCGCTTCCCAATAAGATCAAATCAAAAATGCACCGAGCTCTCCCTCCAATCTCCTCTCCCTCAATTAAAGCCTCTCGGAAGTTCCCAAGGTCCTTACCCTCTCTTTGTTTCCCGCTTCGAAGCGGCAGCGGTGGATGCATTGATCTTGGGGAAGGGGGAGAACTTCAAGACGAGGGTTAGATGGAAGCGCCGCCAACATGTGGCGGTGGCCTGGCAGGCCACCCACGTAAGCCAAGCAAGTCCGGCGGTGTCTTGCTCATTACCTAGCTACTAGGAGTGATCGGTTCCAAATTCCCAAAAATCGAAATCAAGATCTGGACTAATTGGTACTAGGATCGGAATCGGATCAAACTATCGGTCCAATTAGATTCAATAGAACCGGTCACTTATTTTTTCCTATTACTTTTTTTCCTACTATTTGAAACCAGACCGAGATAGTGTTTAATTCACAATTTACTAATTTTTTGAAGAAATAATAAAATAAAAAATACATATTTAGTCGATCTGGTTCAGTTTGGTTTCCCCTTAGAATCAAGAACTGAATCGACACTCCCAAAAACTAGACTAAATTGGTTGGTCTGAGTAATTCTCAGTTCGGGTGATCCATTTTGTACTCCTCTAGTAGCTGGTTCATAATGTGGAAAGGAACAAATAAATGCTTGTTGCCAACCAACTTTTTCCCCATTCGATGCTTGCTTGGGTCACCCCCTAAATGCCCTACGTATACACAATTAAGTAGTGTTTGCCAAAAAAAATTATAGTTCACCACCCCCATGAAGCGGATAAGTCTACCTACGATGTGCTGTGCTAGGAATTCGAACTTCTCCCCTTCGTGAGGGGGAGAAAGCTCAAAGCCAGCAACGCCACTCAGTGCGGTGGTAAAATAAAATTATAAGTTTATACCACAAAAACTTTAAATTTACATTAAATTAAATTTTTGACCACTAAAAATCCTAAATTGATATATTTGTGATAATTTACCTTTTGTTAATTTTCGTTAAATTGAATTAATACCATAAAAATCATAAATTGGTATACTAGTGACAAACGGAATATAAAATTTTAAATTGGTATATTCGTTAATTGTTTTTTTTTTTTTTTGTAAAAGTATATTCGTCAATTGTTACGTGTCATCCAACTCAATAATTTAACAGTAACATTTGACGGAAACTAACAAAGAAAAATTTGCTATATGTATATTAGTTTGGATTAATTTAGGTTAAAATTGTAAATCTGAGATTTTTCGTGTCATTAACCTAAAATTCTATGAAACTTGACAATTGACATGGTACATAAGCTCATCGCTGTTTAAACCAGAAAGCGTTGGAAAATGAGTTGGTTGAAAGTGAATTCGATCGACCCATGAGCGAATTGCAAAATCCTCGTGCGTGCGGAAATGTCCGTCCATTCCTTTTTTGATGGTGAAAAAAAGAAAGGGGACCATGCCTCTTTTAACTTAAGTGGTAAGTTAAACAAAGGAATTAAGGGATAAGCCAAGTTGTTAGGAAGAACCTTTTTATGGATCGAGATTCGGCAGCGGCCAGAAAGTTAATAATCTCCTCCGAACTCGTTCGCGCTGACGTTGATGTTTTTGCTCTCGATTAGATCGGTGGGCGGTGGCCACATGGCATGAATCTAGTTCAAAGGGTCTGTCGAGGTAAAAGAAATTTTGCAAACCCTAATATGAGCAGGTGAGAAACGAAGAACATCACGCGGAGTTTGTCAAAATTACGGTGGGCAACTGTGGTATTCGGACAGGCGAAATGTCTGGCCGGCCCCTTAGTCAACCACCATAGATCGAAAAGGTCTAAGGTCTGTACGGATTTACCTTTTTACTTAATCTAAATCTTGCGATTCACATGGTTGGATTCACATGGTTGGTTGGACCGTTTCCAACCCGAAATTTCTGGAAATTGCTTATCAAAATTTAAGTAATAGTTTATAATTCATTATGAAAGCAAAAAGAAAAAGAGGGCACCTTTTATCTTTTGCTAAGATTTGAAAAAAAAAAAAAAAATGTACCCTTGCTAAATCGGATTGAGGAGCGATTGGGGCAGAATGTTTATGCACCATAAAAAAAAAATGATTAATACCATGAAAATCTCAATCGATGCATATATGAAATCTTAAATTCATTTTCTATTACTAAAAATCTCAAATTAGTATGTCCGTGATAAATTTACTCTTCATTCGTCCAAGTGTATCGATTTGTGATTTTTGTAATATCTATTTAATTTAATAAAAACTAATTTGTAGTATCTGAAGTAGTTTGAAGTTTTTATTTATTTAAAATAAATTTATAAATATACCTATTTGACATTTTTTATGATTAAAATATTTAATTTAAAATAAAATTATCACTAATGTATTAATAAGAGTTTTTTCGTGATATGAATCTAACTAAAAATAAGAATAGAAATTAGAATTAGGTGAGCACCTCTCCAAGACGAATCCAAACAGCGCGCTACACGACAAAAAAACGCCTCCCCGGCGAGTAGGACAAGACGTCCGGTGCGGGGTGTGGTGAGCGCTCCCGACAGGCAAGCGACGAACCCTCCCCCCTCTCTCTCTCTCTCTTCTCCTCGTGTCTGAAATTAGACAAAGTCTTCCTCTACAAGTCTTCGCCAAATCATGGTTAAAAAACATAAAAGAAAAGTCTTTTTTAAATTACAGCGACGACTCCGTCTCAAGCTCACCTCACCTCAACTCAACTTCCCATCGCCTTTCTTTCCCCTCTTTTTTTCGAAAGGAGATTTCTCTTTTACCCCTCAGTGGGAAAAGGGCGTCTGTAAGCTCGCGAGACTTTTCGGGGATAGCGAGAGAGGGACGTGAGAACTCGCTCCAAAAACCAATGACCGCAAGCATGTCTCCCTCTCTCTCTCTCTCTCTCTCTCCCCTTTTTTTCTTGCCTCTTGTCCCTAACTTGCACACAACCCTCTCTTTCTCTCTCTAGCTTGCTGGTGGGTCTTTTGCTTAGCCTCGAACCCCGTTTACACACGACGAGGCTTGGGGAACGCGGAAAAAGAGGTTCAAGAAACCGGAAACCAGGTGCTTGGGAGAGCTGGGTTGGCGTTTTCTTGATCGTTGAATCGGGGTTGGGGGGCGGCCGGGGACTTTGTGTCTGGTTGGTGGTGATCATGATTCGGGAGCGCTGCTAAAAGAGAAGGGAGACGAGAGCTTTATCATCTTGCCCTCTTCTTTTTTTACAGTCCTGGGTTTAATCATTGAGTTCTTTCTTTCTTCTTTTTTTGGGTTAATGTGTCTTTGAGCTTCTTTGGGTCAGAGACTTCATCAGAGCTGTTAGGTAGAAAGGAAAAAGAGAGAGGGGGGTGGAAAAGAAAAATGGGAAAAGCGGACGATTGACTGGTAGCTGAGCAGAGCTAGCAAAGAGGGGCAGGCAGGCAGGCAGCAGCAGCAAGCGAGCTGTGACCGAAACCCTAGAAAGATAGGAACTTTCTTTTGGCCCTTTCCTGTGTTTGTTTTTTCTTTTATTTTCTTTTGTGTGAAGGGGGGATTTGGAATTTGCCTCCAAGATAAATGAACTTGGATTTTGCCCCCCCCTTCTCTTGTCCACTAGGTTGAATCCAAAAGCCACCCAACACACACCCAAGAGAATTCTTAGAGCCTCCTTAGATATGCCTACGGACCTGGACAATTCGTCCACAGCTTCAGGGGAAGCTAGTGTCTCGTCTTCTGGCAATCAGCCGCCTCCACAACCACCGCCACCGCCTTCCACCACCAAGAAAAAGAGGAATCTCCCTGGAATGCCCGGTAATAACTTCGGAAGATCAGAATACACCTTTTTTTTTTCATCTCCTTCTTGTTCTTGTTCTTGTTCTTGTTCTTGTTCTTGAAGAAGGGGGTGGGGAGGGAGTCTTCAATTACTGACTGGAAATTTTTCTTGTTTCTTCTCTGTTCCTGCAGATCCAGATGCAGAGGTGATAGCTCTGTCTCCCACGACCCTATTGGCTACCAACAGGTTCGTCTGCGAAATCTGCAACAAGGGATTCCAGAGGGACCAGAACCTGCAGCTCCACAGGAGAGGCCACAACCTGCCTTGGAAGCTTAGGCAGAGATCGGGCAAGGAAGTGAAGAAGAGGGTTTACGTGTGCCCTGAGCCCACTTGCGTCCACCACGACCCATCGCGAGCCCTCGGTGATCTGACCGGGATAAAGAAGCATTTCTGCAGGAAACATGGCGAGAAGAAGTGGAAATGCGACAAGTGCTCGAAGAAATACGCCGTTCAGTCCGATTGGAAGGCCCATTCGAAAATCTGTGGCACCAGGGAGTATAAATGCGACTGCGGAACTCTATTCTCAAGGTTCTGGACTACAAATTTTCCCCAAAGAGATGTCCTTTTTTGGGTTTAACAGTTGTTAGCTTTCTTGGGTCGTGAGCTTGTGAATTGAAACGGGCTTTCCCCCCTTTCCTGTTTTGTTTTTGAAGGAGGGATAGCTTCATCACCCATAGAGCTTTCTGTGATGCTTTAGCTGAGGAGAGCGCCAAGGCTCAGACTCAGGGTCAGGGACCGGGTCAGGGCTCGGCTCCGGTTAAGCCGAACTTGCAGGCCGATCCGAAAGTCCAGAAACCTGCCTCTCCTCCTCATCCTCATCCTCCTCCTCCTCCTCAAGCATCTGCTCCACCAGCTGTACAGTCCTCAGCTGCTGTGTTGTCTACAGTTTTGGCTGATCAGGCAGCAGGTAAAAGTCAGTACTAATTCCTGGTTCTTGCTGCGTTGTTGGCTTTAATTTTGTCTGGACGTAGTTCTTTCTCGTCTGGAACGAGCACAAGAAAATCTTTGTCTAGGTTGGATCTTGAATGAGACATATGATAACTTTCTTTGTCGGTTACTGGTCTTTGTTGTTTCTTGAGGACTCTTAACTTGTATTTTATGTCTCACGAATTGTAAATTGGTATTAGTCAGCAAAAGCTTAGTAAGAAGAAACCCTTAGCTTAAAGGTACTCTCTGACCCTTTTAGACCGAAAATCCAAAAGTAACCACAGAGATTCAAAAGCAAAAAAGATGGAATTGAGAAGTGGATTAGGGAAAGAAGCATAACAGTTGGTTTGGCTTTTGGCTGCAGAGTTACTTTTCTTCTTTATGGAAAAGTCTAGCTTTTGCTCTCTGATAGACAATATGCCTTTTTGAGTTCTATGAGAAATTGTATGACTGTTCATAATGATTTTGGATTCAATGTAGGGATGCAAGAGAACCCATCCCAAATTCTTGAAGAGCCACCAGTGACAAGCAGCTTGATAGGGAGCTCTAGCAGCAGCACCAGCTCTAGCAGCAATAGCAAAACAAGCACTAGTGTCATAGCAGGCTTGTTTGCTTCCTCAACTCCGTCTTCATCCTTACAGCCTCCACAGCAGAGTACTCCTTACACTGACCTGATTTGTGCCGTGGCACCACCTGACCGCTCTGACCGTGGACCTGCCTCATCTGTTGAACCCATTTCCCTCTGCCTCTCCACAAATCACGGGTCGTCGCTCTTTGGCAGTGCAGGGCAGGAGCGTCGGCAATATGCTCCCGCTCCACAGCCCGCTCTTTCAGCCACTGCGCTTCTGCAGAAGGCTGCTCAGATGGGGGCAACTGCAACCAATGCATCGCTGCTTCGTGGGCTCGGGATTGTCTCTTCCTCCACCTCGGCAGGGCAACAAGAGAACTTACAGTGGAACACTAATAATGTCGAGCATGAAAATGCCTCTGTTGCTGCTGGACTGGGGCTAGGGCTTCCTTGTGATGGGAGTTCAGGTCTGAAGGAACTGATGATGGGGACTCCAACCATGTTTGGCCCGAAGCATCCTACTTTAGATTTTCTTGGATTGGGGATGGCAGCTGGTGGCAACCCGAGTGGTGGTTTCTCGGGTCTTATGAACTCTATAGGTGGTAGTCTTGATATGGCAGCGGCGGCAGCGTCATTCGGCAGCGGAGACTTTGTTGGCAAGGACATTGGACAGAGCTCGTGAACTTAACCAGAAGTCGCAGGGAATTTGTATGTACAGGTGCATATTGTCCTAAAGGAATCGATGTTGCTCAAGAAACCACCAAAGAACCATCAAGCAGACGCTTCCCTTGGATGAAAGTCGGAAGAAAACTGTTGATGTGAAAGATTCCATAAAAACTAAAATCTAGGGAGACTTCTATTTTTCCCTGTGAATCTGTGATATGTTGTTAGAGGTACGAGCTATATCAAATGTGATCAGATGATGTTTTAAGTTCGCTCGAGCTTTTAGCAGTAGAACAGCAGCATAGAATTATCTGTGAGTTGACTATGGGTAGCTACATTAATCGTCTTGGAGTTAATACATCTCGATGTATTAGTTTTGCCATTTCATTTGTTGTTCAATGTAAAGAAGCCTTAAAAATAGTGAAGATTTGTTATTTTGCCATGAATATCTGATTGTGGATTGACATGCAATCTCGATGTTGGCTTTGCCAATGCTTTACTCTGTTTGAACAGCGTAGGCAAAGGATGTGCTCAAGTGAAGTGGATCATTACACCATCCGCACCGAAATCTAAGGTCTGCTTGGATTGCGATGGTTCTAATCATGATGGTTTCGCGAAAAGCAGCAAAAGGGTCCTTCAAGCCTGTCCCAAATTTTCCCCCGTTTATGTTCTCGAGAACCATTTTGAGGATCTTGTTTGAATGGTCATATGACAGATTGGCACAAATCTTCTGGCTCTTGCACCAAGAGAAAAATCATGTCTTTGCCATGAAAAATAGCAGCTTGAGTTTCCCTTTTTTCTCCGGATGGTCCTTTCAACTATCTCCATGCCATAGCTTGTCAAAGGAAACCCCATGGAGCTGGACCTGTTTCCTGATCAACAAAGACAAGAATTTTCCCTTTCTTCTCATGCTTTCATTGGGGAATTTGGAGTACTGGGGTTAATACAAAAAACCCCAAGCAGTTCGAGAAGATGCCAAAGACTTGGTCTGGATTTAACCACGTTTATAAGGGTCGCTCTCCAAGCTGAACTTGGTCTAGATTTAACCACGTTTATAAGGGTCGCTCTCCGAGATTAAGTATTCAGCAATGTGTAGAGTAAGGATACAGAAACAAATGAAAGAAAAGCGTGAACTGGGGTCAACGCGAACATGTTATACTGCGAGACTTCTTCTGAGTCGCTGTCTTTCTACCCAACAACTTCCCAGCTGCCGGACCAGATCCTGGGATTTACTTTGCACAAAATAATGATGCGAACACAAAAAGAAAAAGGGAAAGGGGGAGGGTGGGGGTTGTTGGAGTTGTAATTCAATTCGGAAGAGGACCTACTTCCCACATGTTCTGTTTATATACATTGTTCCTGGCTGCAGCGCCACGCAGGGAACAAGGACAGTAGACAAACGCTTTTTTGGATCCGGGTTCATCATAGCCGTCGATTACATAAGCCCCCACATGTAGGTCCACACAACCAACAATTGTGATTGAACTGAGTCTCCGATCTTGATTATGGATCTTGTCTCAACCCCCAAACTGCAAGCTCGATGCATTTTTTCATTCTGTTGATTATGGATCTCGGTTCAATCCCCAGATCCTGATTATGGATCTCAGTTCAATCCCTAAACTACACTCTTGATGCCTGTTTCATCCTATAGGTAATGGATCTCGATTCAGTCCCCGAATCCTAATTATGGATCTCAGTTCAGTCCTCGGTCTTGATTATGGATCTTGGCTCAGCCCCCAAACTACAAGCTCAATGCATTTTTTCATTCTATTGATTACGGATCTTAGTTCAATTCCTAAATCCTGATTATGGATCTCAGTTCAATTTCGAAACTGCATTCTTGATGCTTGTTTCGTCTTATAGGTAATGGATCTCGATTCAATCCCCAAATTGCAAGCTTGATGCCTTTTTTCATTCTACTGTCGGTTCAATCCCCCAATCCTGACCATGGATCTTGGTTCAATTCTCAAATATCAAGCTTGAAGCCTTTTTCATTCTACAGATAATGGATCGTTGTTCAATCCCCGAATTTTAATTATGGATTTTGGTTCAATCCCCAAACTGCAAGTTCGACGCCATTTTCATTTTGTAGATTTTGATAAATTTTAAAGTCAATTCTTAAAGAGAATGCATTTTAAGCAGTGACTTAGCACTCTATTCGTATGTTAGTTGGACGTTACATGTGAAAAATTAGGGTAAACATGAAGACAACCAAAGAAGAGCCGAACATTGATTAGAGTAAGATATATTAGCAACCCGTGTTATTTCAATTCGGCGACTAAAGGGTTGTGAACCTAGTGCAAAAATTAAGAGTACAATCGAGTCAAGTCGAGTTGAGTCAAGTCGATATGTGTTGAGCTCGAGTTTGACTTATTGTGATATTCAAGACTCAAATTTCGGGCTCAAGCTTGAACAAGTACTAAAATTTCAACTCTAGCTTAGCTTGACTAAAAAAATTGAAATACATGAGCTTGACTTGACTCAATTCGAATACAACCAATTCACAAAAGAACTTGAGCTCGAGCTTTCTCATAAATACGCTTGAACAGTGTTATTATACTATGTTGTTTTGTAGATATTAATGTCTATGTTTAGCAAATAAACATTTATTTAGAAAATTAATTGAGGCTCGATTAGGCTGGCGAGCTCGTAGAGCTGACACTTGGCGATCATAGCTTGACTGTATCATCCCCCTTAAAATAATCAGCTCGACTTCTTGACCCAAAAATTTTACAATTTTGTATGGAAAAAAAAAAGGGCTTTACTAATTTAAAATTCGACTCTCTGTACCAATTTGCCCCTCAGATTATTTAACACCCCTTGACCGTTATCCTCAAAGCATGGTCATTTTGGCCCAATTATTAGCCGAAGCACCTGATATTCTAATTATTGAATGAGCAACGAGCTATTTCTACTCAAAGAAAATGAGAATTATCTCAAGAAATTGGACGTTCTCCACGTGTAAAATCAATTGCTTAAGCTTTGATAAGTGCCGATGAATAGAGACTACAAGGCACTAATTGAAGTTTCCTCATTTGATGACACTCGATGTTTTTTCATTTTCGATTCTGTGGTCAATCGGTCAATCTATCCATATCTACGATCTTCCCTACCCTTCTTGTGTATCTATCTATCTACGTATCTATTTATTAAGTATTATCCTAATGTGACCTAGGGCATGTTTGTAGAACTATTCTTCTTTAGGTCTAACTTCCACTTATAGCATAAAAAATTCACTAAATGGTTAGTTGGATGTGAAAGTTTAAATATTTGCATCTTGTGATAGTTTACGATTAAAAAAATTTGGAGCATATAAAATTAAAAACGATTTAGAAAATCAATTGCTTACGCCAAGGCCTTAATACATTATTTGATGATAAGGATCTTGTCAATGAACGATTCTGGGTATTCGTCCATCCATCGTATTTAATAAGAAGATCTTTTGATTTTCGACGCGCAATTACACATGACATGACACGGGAGATGAGACATTGGAAGTGACGGCCTTCCCTTATTTGGATGTCCTTGACAAATGCTCCTAAAGGCACTCTTTACCGAAGTGGCAGTTTACCAAAAAAAGATGGAGGACCAACACCGCCTAAATTTCAGAAATTATTAGGAAGTTGCATGTGAGATTTATTGCACGAGAGTTTCTAATATTTTAATTAAAAGGTAAAACGCAACAATTTATCCCGACATACCAAAAATCTTCATTACGAAGCCACGTTTTATTTTTTGACCCCCCAAAAAAAAAAAAAAAACTTTTTGCTTTTTTGGTTGCATTTATAGCAAGGACGATGAGAGATAATTAGGGGTCGGGGGGGGGAGAAATATCCTCCGGACGGAATCTTGTTGACTTTTTGACCCGGAGGAGGATTGATTGCGAGGCTTCCCGACTGGTGGAGGTTGAGTCATAATTGGCTGCTGCCGCTGCTGCGCTGGAGCAGGACCACTCCCGCCAGAGCAGCAGAAAAGAAAAAGAAAAAGAAAAAGAAAAAGAAAAGAAAAGAAAAGAAAAAGAAGAAAGAAGAAAGAAGAAAGAATGGGAGGAAAATGGAGGTTGAAGCTTGCAAGGAAGGGTGAGAAAACCTGCCATCTCCTTTCGTAAGAGAGACACGTTCGAATCCTCGAAGTCTCTTCTTGGTTTTCCAAGAAGCCATCGTTCTAGTTCGTGGCGTGGGGTTTGGCCATGCCGTGGTGTAAGACGATTCCAGGCTTTACTTTCCATAGGGTTATGGAGATGCGACGGTGATGGATTCTAGTAGTTATAACCCAAATTGAAAATTGTGAATGTGCAGCATTTATGTGAGACGAAATTGTCCAAAAATATTTTCAATTCATTGTATTTTGATCAATTTAGTCATAAACTTTTCAATTTTACTAATTTGATCCTAAGCCTTTTTTACTTTTTCCCAGTCGAAATAATTCCGCGATTTTAGTCAAAATTTGTTGATGTGAACAATTTTTAATAATATTTTAATATTTTTAATTATTTAATATTTTTTTTTTTTTTTTTGATTTTTTTTTCTCTTGTCCTTCTCATTTTATTTGCCGGTGGCCAGCCCATGACTAGGTCGACTGAGGGTGACCTTTGCCCACATCAGATGAAGCCGGCCATTGATAAAAAGGAACAAGAAATGAAAAATTAATAAAAAAATCGAAAGAATATTAAAGTATTATAAAATATTATCTGCCTAAAATTAATCGTGTAAAATTAATTGATAAAATATAAAAGTAATTAGGATTGCAAAATTGGTAAAAATATAATAATTTTAGTTATTCGTAAATAATTTTCTCCTTATGTGATGCTAATGTAGGAGATCATCGATGTTGATGGATCGCTTCCCATTCTCTCTTTCACTAATGAATCTAGAAAGAGAGGGAGAGAGAGAGATGGCAGATCTGTCCCTGATCTGATAAGGTCATGTCAGTTGCTTGTGGGTTTCCCATTTGTATCTGCATCTTGTCTTCAATGATATGTTCTTTTGACCATAATTGTGTGTGCCCTAGAGTCAAAAGCTTAGAATTCCCACAATTTAATGTGGGATTTGATGGGTGCCCTTGAATAAGTTTTGGAGCCACCTAAGATTTTTGGGTGGTGGAATTTGGAGTACTGCAAATGGCAAATGTGAAAAATTTCGAAAATCGCTTGAGGTGCATAACTGCTATTTTCGAAGATGATTTTTGTCCCACCTTCTCAGGGGGGATGGGGGTAGGGACGCGTAAGTTTGAGAGTGGGTTGCGACTCCCACGCCCTGCAAGAGGCAGGGCACAAGTCTGCAAGTGAGTGTAGAGTAGGAATAGAGCAGGACTGACCAAAAAAAAAAAAAAAAAAAAAAGTACGAAAGTTAGGTCGGTGCTATAATTCGGAATTCAATTGACCTTTTTAAATAGCGTGTGCTTCCCTAGTTCAATAGAGAGTGAGAACAACAAGAAGTATGAAAAAAATATAGAGCAAAAATAGAAAAAAAGTCTTTCGTGGGTGTAGATTTGATCGTAAAAGAAAGAAGAAAGTTGTCGATATCTATAAAAAATGAATTAGCATGCAATGAATAACGTGTATTTCGACTGAGAATGAATACTCAAATAGCTAAACGGCCACTCGAGAGTGAACAATGGCTAGTAGAACATGGTTTAAACTTTTGAAACAGTTGGTTGTGATTTTAAAAAACTTTATAATTAATGACGATCGATTAACACATGCCTTTTGAAATCTAAGGTAATAACAAATTGCCTCCTCTTTCTTTTGTTAATGTAAGCAGATTAAATACATAAGGATCATAACATTATACACGCTAACGAAATATGCGACGGACTTGAGATCAGTGGATCAACAATTCTTTAACGTACATAGTTTATCACAGACTCGCATCTTGAATTACGACAATGCATTCGCTGTTGTGCAAGATGTCCCTCGTCTTCGATCCAAAGGTGAGAAGACCGGCTGCCCGGTTCCTCAACGGCGGCGGGCGGGCGGGCGAGCGGCGGCCGGTTGGAAAGGGCATTGGACATCCGTCTCTTTAATAAGCAAATGGGAGGATGCTCGTGGGCCTTTCGGATCACGCGTTACAAGCTTTGCTCTCTGGTGCTTTGGGCTGTGGGCTTGAAAAGGTAGGGTTTGGGCTCTAGGAGTTTCAGAGTAATTTCATCTATTAGTACATACTCCTTTCATTTCGTAAAAAAAATCAACGATTTTGAGAATACTTTTCCAAAAAATAATCGCTTGTATTACTTACGAAAATGAATGAATGAAAAAAATATTTTCATCATTTATAAAAATTTATAAATATTAATTATTGTTAGTAATGAAAATATTTTAAATGGTAAAAGCAATCATTTTTAGGAAAATATTTTTGAATAATTTTTTTCCCACAAAATAAATGAAATATATATGAATCTTTATTTTATTTTAATTTTTTTTTATTTTCAAGCAAAAATATTAATTATAATCATAATAAATTAAGGCCATGAAAGCCATGCATCACGTGGGTGTTTTGGTGAGACCAAGAAGTTGGTTGGGTTTCTCCAACGTTGTCTCTTCACTTGTCTTCCCTTTTGTCTTCTTTGGCTAGTCACAACTTTCAAATAATCAAAAGGAAAAAAATTCGTTTACTATGATCTGCAATTATAAAGAACCCTAAAGAGCTCGCAAAGAGTAGTCGATAAAACCTGTTATGCACGTTGATAGCCAGAAAAACTATAGGTTCTATGGATACTCCCGACTAATTTGATGTCTCCCATATTTGACCATAATTTATAGTTGAGCTCGAATATGAAATCCGAAATCCAATCAGAGTAATTAGGAGAGGAAGCTAAATTTGCCACTTCATGGTCGGTCCTCGAGCTATATTGCCTGGTTTGACGTAAATAAACCGGGAAATATGATCACTCGAAAATATTACATATCAAATACTGAGATGATCGATTTTTCTTGTTCATGAAAACTCACAAAAAAACGAGTTTTCACTAATTAATTTTCGCAAAGTAAATGAAGCTATACTTGGCAAGTAGTTTCTCGGAGAGATTGCATCGACTCGACTTAGCCATGTGGCTTATACTTCTGCATACTCATTCTGAATCCTAATCCTTTCTTTATGTTAGAAGGATTAACATGAAGAATCCATAGATTGTCCAGAATTCCTAAAAACAATCAGAAACTTGCGGCTTAATGAATGGATGAAGTCAAAACATTCAAATTTGAATTTGTTAGTTGCGATTCGCTCAAGAGACGTCACGTAACTTTGCACAATAACAAAGGACAAGTCAGTGGAATTATAGGTCCTTTTTCTGGACAGACATCATTAATATTTTCTTGGTCAAACTTGTCGCATTTGCCCTAGAGTTGGAGTCAAGAGAAGTCCGCACGCAATTCAAAATTTGCGACTTGGGATAACTTTCTAGACGGTCTTTACTTCAGTCCAGAGAACATTTTTTTTTTTGTTTTTTTGAAAAAAAATGGAGAATAAAGAGAAGGGGGCTTGAGCATAAAATTAGAAGTGAGCATGGGATCCGATTCAACCTGGAAGCTGGACTGAACCGGTTTAAATCGACTGGTTATAGGGAGAACCGGTTGGGTTCAATCCGCGAACTTGGAAATGGCCTTCGGGGTTGGAATTTCCAAGGCCGGAATCGATGGTTCTATTTCATAACCGATCGGGTCATCGGGTTGAACCAGTTCTACACCTGGTTTGGAAGACTAAGACTAAATCAAGAACTCCTTAAAGCGTTTGATACAACATATGCTGTGAATGTTTGCAATTATACAAGATGTAAACGAGAACGTCACACGAAGATGTGCTCACATGCTTATAGAGAGATTGGATGTGAAGATTGATTAAATTGGAAACTTAAGGAGCTCAAATTGTAAACGAGAACGTCATTTATTTGTTGTAACAAATTTTTTAAGAAACTTAAGAATTCATTTACTATTTTAGATAATGAAGTGCGCATTGAGCGCAAATTGAGAAAATTGTTCAAAACTCTTAAACCTATTACACTTTTATCAATTTGGCTTTAAATCTTTCAATTTTATTAATTGAGTCCTAAATGTTTTTACGTTTAGTTAATTGAGTATATATGGTCAATTTTAACTAGAAATTGCTGTGGACGCTAGTCGTCTTATGAAGCATGGCCAATGCCGGCACATATAATTTTTAATAATATTTTTAAACTTTTTCTTTTTTTTTTCTTTTTTTTTTTTTTTGGATTGAGGTAGCCCTTGCTAGTGGTTGATGAGGGCTATCCTCGATTTGGCTAGCGATGGTGTCACGGCCCTCAATCTAGAAAAAAAAAAAAGCAAAGCAAATGAAAAAAATTATTAAAAAATATCTACATTAACATTGATCGTGCCACATAAGATTGCCAACGTCCACGATAGTAATTTCTAGCTAAAATTGATTAGATCGACTCAATTAGCAAATTGTTCAAAGGTTTACGGTTTAATTGACAAAATTGAAAGATTTATGATTAAATTGGCAAAAATGTAATAGATTTATGATTTTTTTAAACAATTTTCCCGTGCAAATTCATGTGATTCTTTTATTTTCCATTCGAACTTTTATTCTTTCCCAGTATAGTTTCCTTGAGTTTTATATTTATTGCATATTTTTGTCAATCACTTCCGAAAACAGCGTATTAATTTTTAGTCCTAGTCACTTTCTAATTGGTAGATTATGTTTCCATATGTTTAAATCTGCTCGCTGAAAAACATCAATGCATTAGATGTCTTTTTAAATACTTGTTGATTTTTTCATGTCAACTTTTATATTTAGGGTTTTTTTAATTTAGCATGCTCATGACATTAGCTTATGTTTGCTTGTCTAAATCATCTATCTATTATATATCGTTGCTTTTTTTTCTTTTGGTGAATATTGTTGCCTCCCCCCCCAAAAAAAAGTGTTGTTGACCTTTCATGCTATTAATCTCGTTAATAAAATTCGATCTGTCATGTTTTTACCAATAAATATTCCTTCATAAATTTTATGAGACGGTGAATAACATTTGCATTTAGTTTTGAAAATAAAAGATTATCTCTTAGAAGATAAGTATGTTATTAATACTTAGTTTGCAAATGCATGGTTTCAACGTTTAAGTAATGATTAATTTTTAAAGTTTAGATTTGACATTATTTCCTACATTCTGATGACTGAATTTAAAAATTTAAATATATTGTTGAACTGTGTGATTTTTAATATTATTTCTATGTAAAGAGATGGTTGTGAAATTTTTAGTCTTATTACTAACCATGGTTCTGTGATAAATTTACAAAAAGTTAGTAAAAGTGACGTTATTTTGTCACTAAAATATATACATTGATTTGCAATGAAATGTACTAAAAAATGTCATGAAGATTTAGTAAAATATTTCTGACGAAGTTAATGTTGTTGATGACACTAATCTATAAAACCTAGCGAAGTAGTTCCAATTCAATCGACATTACAAGATGTAAATTCTCAAAGAAAATTTAGAATCACCTTGGATATTGAATTCGGATAATTTTTTTTTTAATTTGGATAATTTAGAAAGTCAGGAATGCATACATTGTTAAAATTTTTAAATCCACGTGTCATAAATAAAATTTTCAGTTATAGTTTTCATGATGCTGCGACATGAAATAGTTCATAATTATGCCAATGATGTTGCACGAATGCTAATATTTGTTTTCTTGAAAATATGCAGTTCTCGATTCTCTCATAAACATATTAACTGAAACATATCATTATTAATGTATATTCTTATATAAGCAATGCTGTACTTAAATCCGTAATTTGTCAGTAAAGTTATTCTTGGATAAACCTTTTACAGAAGTTGTGATCATTAAATTCTAATAAATGGTGATAACTTTAAGAATTATATCACAAAATCTATCTATATAACTAACCTTGTACGAATTTTTTTATTATCATTCTTCGTATTGCAAGTCATCCAATTTTGTAATCTTTTTTCTTGAGCATCTGCACTTTTTTCTTTCTGTGGAACAAAGGATCTTTTTTTCTTGATAGACAAAATACAGTACTAATAAATTAGTAAAACAAGAAACAAGCTGCATTGTTTCATGACGAATGTCTAAATTCATAATTAGGACGAATTTAGACATTATTTTTTGGGAAAAAAATGAGAGAGTGGGTCAATCTGTAAACATGAAATTTACGTAAAGAAAATTAAGCATCCTCCTTCCATTTGACTTAATCAAGTAAAGATTTAATTACTTGGTTAATGAAGTTTCATTTGGGAAAAAGATATAAAATATTTCATATGGATACATGGCGTCATATAGAAGGAAATTACTACTCCTGACCAACCATATTGGGTCAAAATAGTGTCAGTAATTTGTTATCTATATTCTAATTTAGATATTCATCAAATCAATATCAAAGAGAATCACCTCCCAATATTCTCTGCAATTATATATTCCAAAGAATATTGCATCATTCCAACATAGAATACATGAGGAGGAATATATTTTTGTAATAATCCTAATGTATCTACATCAACTGTACAACCTTGGTGGGAGATTACTCTATCTTTCGAAATACGATTTTCTTCTCTGATGGTCCCCATCAGACAATTTAAATATGGATGCTCAATTCAAAAGAGAGGATATAGCAAAGATACTCAGAAGAAATTCGAAACGGCATAAAAAGAATAATGGAATTCTGTCCAAATTATGCTTCATAGCCTGGTTGTCTTGTCAACACTTGTCGGATTTCAATCGGATCAAGCTCCAGAACTCGAAGAATTCCGGAGATTTCGAGTTTTCCCATCGCCTGATTTCGAGATGAACTACAACAGCACTCGAGTTAATGTTTCTGCGAACGAAGGAATCAGAGCCACTTGAGTTTCAAGTTTAAAAATTATAGATTGTACTAAGTTCTTTGATAATAATAAAATTCGGCACTAATTTTCTTGTCTGAAACTTTAGATTTGAAATCTATTCGTGCACAAACTTTTAGGACGCACGATGTGTGGACACCTCTATCTATCATCTTTTTATCCTCAAGCATCACGGCTCATAAAATTCCCCTTTGAAGAGCAAAATCGCCAACGAAAAATGATAAGATTTTCCGCAAGGTTGAAAAAGATGCCTCAGATATATAAACCAAGCTGCACTATCCTAAGTTATATCTACTGATGAGGGGAGAAAAAATGAGAGCATCCAAGCCGCTTCCGATGGCGGTATACCTGTGGAATAGATCCGTCTCTCATGCGAACCAAACCTAGAGCATCCAAGGTTTCTTCGACTGGGTGGCGAAGAAGTATCACGACGGTAAACAACGTGTTCAATCTCTTCAAGGTGTCGCCTTTGATCGGTACACAGATCTCAAGCCGGACTCGATCGACAGTCAGGATCGAAATGGTTACATCGGTTTTACGGTGCTCAATGTACCGTGAGCACGATTGAGCTTACCGACGCCCACCATGAGGAAGATGAACTGGTCGCTGACTACACTGCTCGAATGGAGAAACCTTTCGTGTTTCTCGCAAAGATCATCTCTCCAGCTCCTCAGCCACTTGAAATCTGCATTTCATGGCATGCATGTGGAGCAACCTTCGTGTTTCTCCAAGTTCTTAAGACTCCCGACCGGCAATAGTGCAGAGATTCGAATGATTTGAATATGAAATCGAGTGACAAGACTCCTGATTAGCATGAGCTTAAAAGGTCAATCAAGGCCGGTTCAGTTTTCGCGCTTCGAAGGATTTGTCTCGAGTGGACAGCATGCGTCCTTGGTCGAACCTCGTCAATCTTTTCACCACACGTTCATCTTGGTCGAATTCCTCTCCTCGCGGCCTTCTTCACGTGCATTCGATTTAGCTTGTCGAATATGCACTTCCCACGGTTGAAGTAAATGCACACAATGCTAATTAAAAGCATGTGACAAAACCGGGTACTGGTACTTATGTGATAACTATATTTGTTAGTCATAAGTTCTTATCAACATTTTATTTTTCAGATATATGTCGTGAAATATTGCTAATCCTCGACTCGATTGACTCCTACGAATACGTGCTAACCACGCCATTCACTATAGCCGTTGGTTAAATTTGTAGGTTCAAATTTTGTTGGTGGACTATCTCTTCACAAATTATTAGGGAAGGGATTATAGCCCACAATATATATTCACAACAATGGGTTTAGAACTGAAATGATTAATAAAGCAAGAAACACACTAAGATAAATGCGCTACTAGCTAGAAATTAGTTAATGATTACATAATTTTCACATTCTAACCGGTCACCACGTTGACCTCACCCAGAAACTTAGACAAAGAAATTAAAAAAATAATTTACACTAAGATTTATCACTATCTACATAGCCCTAATTAATAGTGCTTTGCACTGGCTAGCTACTACAATATACTCTAACAGACCAGCTCAAGGCATTAAAATCCATCTCATTGGCGCGAGTCAAAAAGGTTCATCCAGTCCATGCCGTAGACATTGTACACGTTCTCCTGCATGTAGAAAACGTCCTCGTACGCGAACTCCCCCGGGAACCGCCTGTCCATGCTCGCGTCTATCGACATCGACGAGCTCGGGCTGTTGCTTGACGCCGCGGGCCCGTCGGCCCGCTCCAGCAGCCGCTGGATCTCCTTCTCCGACTCGATCAGCTGCTCCTTCAGCTTCAGTACCTGCGTATAAAAGAAAACCTACCATATTAGCGTAAGGCGAAAATTATGTCAACCACAATTTCAAGATGTAAATATAATTGTTCTTTTTGGAAATCTTGGGGTGGATCTTCATCCGTGGATCAGCTTTTGGAACGAAGGGTGGGGGACGAATGCGTTGCGTGGGCCTTCCCAAGGCCCAAGCCACCGTATACAACATCGTACGGACCACCGTCGGTACTTCTTGGTTTTCTAGCGAGGTGTCGGATTGCTGGTGCTTGGACCATTTCTTTCCTTTCGGGTCTGTCGTTTTCCTTCCCATTTTCTTGAAAGAAAATGATGAGAAAGTAATAGAAAAGGACGAGAAAAGAAAAGTGGGGAAGGGCGAGGTGGCGTTGGCATTCTTCGAGCCTAGAGCTCATGCACGTTCAGATGCTGGTGGGGTCATGCCCCGTCCTCTTCTTTAGGATAAGACCATCATCATTATCATCATCAGCTGCAGCCAGCTATCGTCCCCAGGAAGAATTTTAGTATTTTTAATGTCGTTCTTTTCCTTTTGCTGAAACGGAGAAGATGCAAGGATCGAAGGGTCGAGATATTGTGAGAATTTTTCCCTGAAAATCCTTGTGCATGACAGGACAAGCATCACCCTCTCTTTTGCGTTGAACTCTCTTCTTGATGCGTAGGATTTCAGGGTCGCTAGAAGTGGAGATCAATCCACTTCAAGAAACTAAATGGCATTAACCAAATTATACCGTAGAGAGAGAGAGAGAGGGAGGGAGGGAGGGAGGGAGGGAGGGAGGGAGGGAGGGACCTCGGACTCGAGGCGGCACTTCTCGATGACGGTGCCCTCGTGCGCCGACTTCATCTTCGCGTACTCCTCCTCGAGCTTCTTGTTCTTCCACCGGGCGCGCCGGTTCTGGAACCAGACGGCCACCTGCCTCGGGTCGAGCCCGAGCTCCGAGGCCAGCCGGTCCTTCCTCTCCGACTCCAGCTTGTGCTCGCTCCCGAAATTCTGCTCCAGCAGGTTCACCTGCTCCTCGCTCAGCTTCCTCTTCCTCGGCCCCGCTGCGCCGCCCTCGCCCTTGCTCTTCTTCCTCCTGCGCCGTGGCTTCGACTCTACACGCCACCCAAAAAGAGCAGAACGATACCGCCAAGTTAGTCACGGCCGGTTCCATTTCCGCACCGCCCCGAAAGTGCGGCGGCCGAACGAGATACGACGCCTGTCAGTGCGTACCTAAAGCATGGAGACGCATTAGATAGGGGACTAACCTTTGACGGGCGGTACGATCTGCGTGTAAACCCCCGGGTACAGCTCAGAGATAAGAGCCATATGATCTTCTAGTTGGTGGTCGTTGTCCATGGTGATTCTCATGCCCCCCCCTCTCTCTTTCCGTGTCTGCGGTAAAAGGAGCTTTGCTGCAGCTTCTTTTTCGCAGGGAGGTCGCTGTGTGTTTGCGTGCGCTCCTCCTCACTGGTTTTTTGAGTGGAACTCAAGCATTTAGCAGACCGAGAGAACCCTTTTTTTATAGGGAGAAGGGTTGCTAAATGGGGCTCCGAATTCGGCCTAAATTATCCGGATTGCCATCGAGACTTGTGTGCGGAATTTGACGAAGAAGGTGATGTCACCTTGCTTAAATTTTTATGTCTGGTTTATTGAGACATAAACATCGTTTCCAACGTAATGCTCGATACTTTACCGAAAGGGAGCACGTAAAGCGAAAGGTTGCACGTAGGAACGCCTCGACACGTAGCCCCCCCTCCTCCCCCCTCCGTTTCGGGCCCGAGTCCTTTCGTGGGAAAACCGTGCGAAGATGGTAATCGCAGTGACGAAAGATCAGTGACCAGATTCATGCACCGATCGTTTTGGGTATATTCCTATCCGCTAGTTTCTCTTCCGATTCTGTCTTTCGATCCGGAGTGCCGTGACCTTAAGGCATGTTGCGTTTAGGTTGCTATGATTGAACAGACGTGCGTGCTGGTGCAGGTTTCTTTCGATTGAGAGCAAGATCTGGATATGGTTCAGTTCTTGAAATAGCGGAGCAAGACATCCGACTCATTTACATGAGAATCTTGGTTGAATTTTGTGTGATCAGGGCTGAACAGTCTGGATAAGATAGCTTTTTCTTGTTTCTTTTTACCTTCTTTGCGCGAGGGACGTATGTACATTGAACTCAGTCAATATGAAAAACGAAAAGCAGATTATCATGCCAAGAATCAGGGCTTTTCGACCGATCGCCTCGCTTCCAAATCTTACCACCCTGATACTCCGAAAGGAATTTCTCCTAAATCTAGGATTCCCCGATTTATCAAGGCGGGGCCGTGATTCTTCCGGTCGGGTCTCTCGATTGGCGGGATATGAATATGGCCGTTGCTCGGATGCAAATCGTGGGTGATGCCTGATACATTCATAGTACGACGTCAAGACTCGCTGGAGCTTTTTCCTAACTCGCCATGGAGGAAAATACGGCTCGTCTAGGTAGGTGCAGCGACTTGTGCCACTTAATCCCCAAGGGGGGGAGAAAGAGACGGTGCTGTGCTGCACACGACCGGTGCATCCATTTCGCGATGGCTAGGACGGACAGAATCGCGCAAAAATAATTATACCCCCATCACTTTTGTATTTCCCCAACGTTTTTGCTGAGAATGCGAACCCGCCTCCCCCTCCCCCTCCCCCTCTCTCTCCTCTTTCACATCCCATTAAAAATTTACTATAGTCAATCTAGAAGATAAGCTCTGAGGAAATCAAGGGGACAGAGGTGGGGGTCAAAATTGATGTGGCGTGAGCCTAGGGACCTCCTCACCCTATGTTTAGTGATTTGGATTGGGGGGTTAGGTCGCTGATCCCAAACCTGACCACCTCGAATTTGAATAAACAACAGGAATTGGGGATGGTCGTGGCCTCTGGATTTGAACGCTTTAGCCGTGATGAGAAAGAACCTTTTGTCGTCCAATCGGGGGGTGTTCCTTCACCTTGTGCTATCTACCGACCCGAGCCGCACTCGGTTTGTCTCAATAGAAAAAAAAAAAAAAAAATCTCGTATGCGTGGCTCGAGAAGAGTAAAAGAACAGTAGTTAAAAGACCTTGGAATGTTGACCCCATTATATCCGCCAAAGTAGTTCATAGTGTTAATGGGGAACAAAGAAAAAATCCACTGGCCCATAAGTACCATGGTCTTTCACGCCACTTTGTAGCGCAATAGATAAGTTAGAAGGTCTGACGGAAAAGTTTGACTTAATAGATAGAATGAGCACATGTGTATGTGAAAATTACTTGAATTTAGTAAATAAGTGATACGAAATTTTTATGGTATCACCCACCGATGAGTAACGCAGTTGGTTAGGCTTTACTACCTCGTCGCCGAGAGAACGAGTTTGAATCTTTACATTGTCAACACGTCTTAAGTAGGGAGCTATGGTGGTGGGGTCTTGTGCTAATTTCCCCCGAGGTTTACGTCTAAATAATGGCTTGTAGCGAGACCCGACAGTTCCCAGCGGGTTGTGTGACCTCGAAGGGGGCTCCGACGGTTCGTCGGTATCAAAAAATAAAATAAAATTTATGGTACCCCCTTTATGTGCAAGCTAGATTAGGAATGACACGTGTATCCCACTTATGTGCATGCTAGATCAGGAACGACATGTGGATTCAATGAACAAGGGGTTGCAAATGTCAATTAGATTGTGGCAAAACCTAACTTTGGTACCATGAAAGCGAGTGTATGAATCTCATATGGAAGCGATGTCAGATACTTTAACAAAAGACGAGAAAAATCCAAAAAATTTAAATTGATTGTGGGAGAGAGACTACATGTATATAAAGAGTACGAGGACAAACAAAATTAGGAATGAGACATGAAATTTAATAATGATGTTAAGACACACACAAAAGGATATCACTACCCATCCCATTGGTGGCAGAGATGGCGGAATTGCATGCTGGCCACCCGTAAGGCTAGAGTTCAACTTCTCACCTCGTCATTTCCGTGACTTACCTGTAGCACGTAGGGATATCACCTGGCTTTGATAGTATATTAAAAAGTTCAACCCAAAAGTTTAAAATGATAAGTTGAGGGAAACATCTCATATATATAAAAGATATATTGTGAAGTGATGTGGGATATTTCGACATGCTTATTCTTGTTTGCGCCAACATTTCCTTGGGGTGAGAGAGAGAGAGGTGTAATATATTGGAGGGCACTGAAGCAAACTGAGTTGGCGTCACTCTATGCGTCAGTTGCTAAGCACTCGGGACCCCTTTCCTCATGGTGGAAGTACTTTCTTTCTAGCCTGGATTTGTTAATCACGGGCTCCAATCAAGAATTTTTTTTTTTTTAAATCATGGGTTCAATGGGACTCTAATCTGGATTCCTTTGTACTTAGTCGCGAACACTTCTTGCTGAACGTACTAGAACACGTGGTCCCCCTAACCTTTTTATTCACTCATTATTAAAACTATTTCTCTAGATAAGCGGTTCGATAGAGAACTACAGTTGCAATGTTATGCATCGATTCAAGGTATTCTTGTGCACATCAAGGACCACATGTAATGCATGCCAATCTAGGAATAGAACAGGAGCGCGCGTTTTGATTGGATAGGCTTGAGAGATTTATTTATACGGATCAATTTGGACATTAGTGAATGATTCTCTCGAACCACGGAATCACTTCGGAAGTGGCCTTAGATCTTTTCTAGAGGATGACTCACGAGCATTGGAACGGCCCTTATCAAGCTCGACAGAGATGTGTATTCCTGCATTTCTTGGCTAGAGAAAAATTTCCTCGAACAAAAGTTTTGATAGTCCACACGCTTTTTTCGTAATGCACTTACAAACTTATTAGGAAAAAAAATGTTCAATACCGAAAGCTAATTCCACATGCGAAAGCCCACCTTCCCGTCTCCTCTCTCTCGCTCTCTTAATGATATCACGGCCTGCTATTGACTCCTCGCCGTCACCGCCAATGACAGCCATCCGGCCAGGTTGCTCGAGGTCACCTCGGCTGGGGTTGCAGGAGAGTCGTCACCTCGACTCGCGGGGAGGGAAGGACCCTCCGCCGGCGGGGGCGGCTCCGAGAAGAGCTTGTCTCTTCCCCCATTCTTTCAACGTGCGTTTTTCCAATGCATAATCATTTTACCACCAGGCAATAAAAAAAAGAGAAAGCGATTGCCACCTTTAATGTCCATTAGTACCGTTTCTCTTCCAATCACGAGAACAGCCTCACGCAAAGCTGTTGAGCTAAGATTGGTCGAAGCAGGTGAAGGCGCAACGCCCAATCAATTTCCATTTTTTCTTTTCTTACTCGGCATATTCTATTTACTCCAATCAATATTCTCCTAAATTCGTGCTACCAGCGTGCTCTCCCCACTTGTTTTCCGCGCAATCTATTTCCCCGTTTTTGGCCCCCCCTCTTGGCTCCGGAGATGATGCACTCAATGTGGACAAACTGTAAAAAAATGGGGGGAGTACGTGGCTAGGGGGCTTGACCAGCTCTGAAGGGGAGCTTTCAATTCTCCAGACAAAGGGAAAAGGCAATTCATGCACCGGTCATTTCTCGCTCCTTGTCTGTCTTTTGCAAGAAAGCTTACTTGCCCGAAATAGACCCGTGGGAGCTTCAGGAGAGGGGAATCAACCACGCCCCCTCCCCCCCTCCTTGAATAAGAAGACGAATAGTGCCATTGCATCCAACCGAGTTTTGTAAGTCGTGCAATGCTTGACTCGGAGGGAAATGTAGGGGATTAGAGATATGTCTGGACTGTCGGAATGTGTTTTTTGCACTTTTGTCCACTCTTGGTTTTTCACAGAAGACCCTAGCGAAGTGGCATCGGGCTTTTGCTTGATCAAATTGCAATTCAATTTGTTCTCGAACGGTGCATATCGCCTGCAATGGATTTCCTAAGCCTCGTGGTATTTTTGGGTTCCGGTCGGACCGACCTGGGTCTAGGTGTCGGTGTGTGAGCTGAATAAAATTAGGTTTTCATGATAGTTGTACTATTTGTTCTTCAAATGGCCGTTATAGATGGATTAGAGATCATGACTCTAGAGAGTAAATTGTTCAACATTTGTGTGAAAATTTGAATTTGGATAAAATCATTTTAGATGTCCTCTGTCGATGAAAAAGAATGGCAATTTACCTTTTTGCCTATATAAATCACAAAATGTAGCAGTTTTGTTTAAAGGAAAACTCAACCCAATAAAGCATGATATACTAAAAAATTGAAATCTCCACCTAAAGTTTAATATATCATTTCATCAACTTTCATTGAGGCACATGTTCCCTGTGCAAGGCTAATTGCAAATAATTGTCCTATGTTGAATGAAATTGATTAATGATTATGTAATATCGATCTTAGGAGTTTTTTTTTTACATAATGTGGAGCATTGAAACCTTTTGTTTTGACTAATTCCCTTGTATACAGGCAATCCTACATCTTATACGTGGTTACGTTTTTAAAATGTTGGGTGCATGGTTCCCCGCGTTACTATGAGTGAGAGACAGTACGATAAGTTTGAACATAAAATTCGCGATATTGTCCAATCCAGGTGCCGAACTTCTTGGAGGTTTTTTCAACCTTACTTAAAAACCTGTAGGTACTAATTTTTTAAGTGGACTCGACTTCATTAGCATCTGGAAGACACTATCCCCTTTGCCATTATATTAATACATGCCGCCCACCTGCCCAGTGCCGCTTCTCCAAATTGCAAAGCAAGCAAGCGAGCCATTTACGTGCTTTATCGGTCTAGCCGATGTTGGAGATACATGAAGTAAGAAAAGTCTAGTCACATGAAGCAATATGGCTTAGCTAGATGTGAGATTGATGATATCTTGTGATCGTCTCAAGCCACAAATCTTAAGTCTATAGGTTGATTTTGCTACCAAATCAAGAATCACTAAAATTACTGATGAATTAACATAGGTCTTTCCGAAACACATGCGGCGCATGTACATCTGAGTTCTTGTAAGAACATTTGGATGAAATAACTGAATTTCTCTCAACTATGAGTATTTCCATCTATATTTCGAGTATTTTCAATTTTTCTCACGAGAGGCCTCATTTTCTAATAAGTCGCAAGTTGTATGGTTATTGATTAATTTCTTTTAAGATGAACTAATACCCAAAATATTCTAGATAGAGTTTCTTGTACAATGAGTCGCTATTAAAACATGCTGCTAGCACATCCAAGTCCTTATAAGGGCTTCTTGATCAGGTAAACGAATTTACTCTTGCTCGCTAGGGTTTCCATTTATAGGTTGAGATCTTCGATATTTCCCATGAACAAGACTTCATTTATTTCCCCCTAACATTTGCAAGAACTGGGCTGGACAGGTAAGTCCTCTCTCCTCGTCAAAGAAAAAATTGGGGCAACTTGGAGAATGAGTAAAAGGATCATCAGTGTCCGCACGGTTTGTGGGTACAGGTACACATGGGATATACAGATATTCGAGGCGATGGGAGTTGAATCATCCAAAAGACGAGACAACATAAGTCATCATGGGGTGTGCCCAAACATCACGTCGGACACACACCCACACAAAGACAGAGACCGAAGTGACTATCCCCCACACACATCTCCACGACAAAAGCAAAGAAAGCAAGAAAAGCAAGCAAGAAAGAAGTGGCAATTGCCTCATCCTCAGGCCAAAGCCTACCGACGAGCTCGGACGCAGAGAGAGAGAGAGAGAGGGAAGGGTCTTTTTCTCATCGAGGCGTCGACCAGAAAGCAACGTGACCGCGACAGACATGGACAGCTCCCCTCGGTAAAGGTATGGAAGGGAACAAGGGCGAGTTAAGGTCACATGGGTCAGCCATCACACGCGTCACCACCCCCACCTCGAGCGCTTCTGGGACCACCCGCAATAGTAACGACGATACACGCGTACCTTTGCCATTGATGTGGACAGTTCGAGGGAGGCGGAGCCGGCCAATCGAGACCACGTTCGGGCCCGCAACTGTAGCCGCCGTGTGTTGCCAAGCAGCCCCCCCCTCTCGAAAAGTACTTAGACATTCGCATTGATTATGATCTCATCTTCTCTTCTCGATAGTGGGAATCCCGGCTCAATTAGGTAAATCCCGAGTTCATGAAATATTTCATCGTATTGTGAATTGAGTAAGACGTTAATCTCTTATTTGGATTTTTAATTATGTGAAAATTAGACAACGTGCGGTGCATCTAATCTACATATTAAAATCACATTATTGATTACTAAGCAAATCCTATAAAGTTTATATTATTTATGTAGCACGCTTAGTATGAAGAGACATCTGGGCTAGTTAGGAAGATTAGTGAGCTGCATGTAGGAGTCTCGAATGTAAGGAAAGAGGTTTTGTGAGGTGATATATTAGCGATGCAATGGAAGATTTGATAAAAGTTTGAAAGACTAGTAATTTCACATACAGATCCCCACATCGCCAATATAGAGGCTCATGATCGAATGACTTGAGTTTTTCGGTAAACCCAAGTTCTAATTTGATTTGTTAATGAGCTTGGGTCTAGACTCCCATTTGACAATTTTATCTAGGAGGGCGATTGACCTCATATCACATAGCACTAATAGCCTAAGACATCAATACAACATCTCTCGCTTAATCAAGTCTCGTCATTCTCAATATTCCGTGTCCGAAATAACGATACTTAAATTAGATAAGTAATCACAAACCATTTCCATGCTAAAACATAGATGCTGAATTTTCCGTATTCACTTAAAGCTATTTCCCTTTTTTGCTAGTGCCGTGAGATGCGAGGGCGTTTGAAATTCGTCATTGTCGCTAGATGTTAGGGTATAATCTTATCAATTTTAGATCATCAAGATGAGGTGCGTAATTGTCGCTGCTTGTCGAATGGATGATGGCTACCATTTGTAGTTATACTTCTTCAGTGACCAAAAGAGGGGTGAAAGTCTCCTTTTGAGAAATTTGCTCATCTTAGGAAGTCTTGTTAGGCCAACTTTCGGTAGAGATAAAGGTTCTTCATGGATAATGTTGGACGTAAATGACATATATGCTCATAAAAGGAGTGAAATAATACTTAGATAAATCTAATAATTATTAATTAAAAACACCTCTTTTCCTGGATCAGAAAACTGATGCGGTTTTCTTGTTTCCCGTGGGCTCGACTGCATATATAAAGAGAAATACGCCAATATAGATACGCACAACGAAAAGTTAATAAGTGGCCATTTCCAAATTAGACTTCGAATCGTGGTAAAGCATATACATTTAGTGCTTGAAATTGTCATAGAAAATTTTTCTAGCGATAAGCCGTGTAGCCATTGTAAAGATTTTGCCTTTCGATCAGTGACTGTTCCAAGCCGATAAACACGATCATGACGTTTGCTTTTTGCTAATGGTATAAATGGATGTAAAGCCTATATGATCGGCGTGATGAGCTCGTCCATGTGCAAAAACGCAGAGAAGATAATTAGATGCATTGAAGACTATTCCATTTCCATTCAAGAGTCGAGTTGATTTGACGTCAGTGTTCGGACGAGAGAAAAAGGGACGATGACGCACGTCGGGGTGGATCGATGTGGTTATCATTTTTCCTATGCGGGAATCATTGCCACCGTAGTTAGAAAATGGGTGTCGACCACTTCTTTATCAGGACAATGCCCAAAGAGCATCATGCATAAAAAGTACGATAGCTCAGGTGCAGCATGCCATGGATGCAACACATGGATACCTCCGTTTTGACAAAGGAAAGAGGATTGCAGAGAAAAAGAGGAAAAGCAGGAGGAAGGTTATGCCCTTCTTCATTCACGGGCACCACCTACGTGACACGTGTCGCCTTGGGAGTAGCCAAAATTGGACCCTCTTTGGAGAGCGGATTGACAAGCACTGTGGCGCTAATGGCCATAGGTTAGAGGGGGTATGATGTGTGGTGAGGATTGTCAGAATTGCTATAAGATGAAACCCATTGATTTGATGTTTGATGCTTGTTTTTGGATCCAATTTGGCAAGCATGCAAGCCTTTTTTGGTCATTATCTGTGTCGCCCTCTTCAAATAGGTGACTCCTACAGATAAGTGGACCTTTGTGCCATAGTGTCATGTCTCTCTCTCTCTCTCTCTCTCTCTCTCTCTCTCTCTCTCTCTCTCTCTCTCTCTCTCTCTCTCTCTTTTTCTCTCTCAATCTTTCTTCATTGGCTAAGCAAAGGAGGGTTCCCTCGAAAGTTGAGTCGTTTCTAATCCAAGTTGGGTTATAATAAAAGCAAGAGAAGATAAGATCGTCTTCCAGGGAGTCTCTACCAAGAGACCCTTCTCTTTTAGTTCACCATAGTTTAACCCAAGATCAAAGTAAAGACAAAGTTGGAAAAGGATAAGGATGAAATGCATGTGAGTGAGAGAGAGAGAGAGAGATTCTCCTAAGCTGGCAGCTTAAGAAAACTGCTACCCTAATCAAATCTTTATTGATGATAAAGCAGTGAAGGGATTGACCAGGAAAAGATGTGCGGGTGAAGCAATATGATGCGCATGGCGTGGGGGGATTATTCTTTTGTTTGCTTTTGAGTTGTTTATGAGCTTTTTTTTAAGTCATTTTCATTTTTCTTTTGAGTTCATTAGCAGACTAAATGGAATAAAGTAATGGCTGTCATCTTTATCCCGACAATGCCGAGCCTTGTTTCCCATCTTCCAACTCCCATTTGAGATTGCTAATGTTAACAGCTATTGGTGATTAGCTGCCTTAAAAAAACTGCTCCTAATCCAATCCGTTTTCTCCCCCTTAATTAAGTGCAGTTTAGCAAATCCCTAAAAGCCTAGCGACTATGCCCGCTTGGAGCCACCTTCTTACAGAACAGGCGTCAACCGAATCCACACGACAAACTAAAGCTGCTTTTGGGTTTCTCAATAGTCAGGAAAATTCTCATGTAGAGTGGTCCTAATGCTATGCCATATGCAATGTGAGAAAGAGGCTTCTCGTGACCATTATTGCTGCCTCAGGTTCTAGATGTTCTAAGATCATCACCCTCTCCATAAACAATTTGGCTTCGGTCCCCATCATTGAACCTTCTCTCTCTCTCACTCACACACATCTATACACTTTTCCTTTATTCTAAACGAATACATCTCTTTCAACTCCGACGAAGCTTCGTATGTTCCGCAGAAACATGTCGTGTTTACGGGGTTAATTAATCTTCTCCGTTCTTCCGAGTATTTAGGCTTAGCTAGTCAACTAAGTTGGTTTTGCACCAGTTAATGTGCTACTAAAGTCAATGGGTCTGTGATGAGAGCAAAGAGAATGACCTTGAGCGCCATGCAAAATCAATAAACTATTGTTCTCCCTATCTTCTTCTTTTCATTCCTCTCATCCGTCACCGTTATATTTAGGGTTTTGGGGACTATATATATGGTTAGAGTAGGTCCTATGTATGCAACAGTAGAGCTACATAGATTGGGATGCGTGTGTGTCTAGATACGAATGAGAGATGATGAATATGATCATTGTCAAGTGACGCTCCATGTTTCCCCCGTCCCATCCTACCCAATCTCTCACAGATAGAGGGCACAAAGCACAAGTAAAACTTCATAGCTTGCCTCTAAATGCGTGTTCTCCTCTTCACCAATCAAACCCTACCTCTTTTTGATTAATCTAACCCTAGTTTTGTTACGTCTGACCGGGACCCTTTCTTCCATCCATTCTAACTCGGGTTTAAAAAGCCCCTTGAATTACGCCTTAATTTAGGCCATTATCTAGTCGTGTTTTGACTTTAAGTGCCCCATGAGCTCTAATTTCAAGGGCTGTTAATTATTTTATTATCTAGTTTTTCAAGGTTTAAGACTAACTGATTAAACTAAAACTCCCCTCGCACGACAAGTGGCCAATCCGTGTACAAAATATGGCAGACTTAGTGCATCCGTCAAGGCAAAACCAGAGTGCGTGTCGCCAGTAAATTGAGCAGAAGCCGGGAGAGATTGATAAGTTCAAAAGGATAGGTTAAAGAATGAGTAACGTTGAAGATATTTAGATTGGCGTATATTAAATTGATTTATAAACTAATGTGGTAAATTGTACATAGTTACTCGTGTTAGTGAGCTTTCAAGTATTCCATAAGTATCCGACACGTCAATTATTATAAATCATATTAGTCTATTGATGTAGTATCTTCAAAATTATTTTTTAAGAGTACATGCCGCAAGATTTATGTTGAGGTGATGAAATAATCTGAGAGGGAGCAAAATAATAACATTAGTTAAATTTTTCTCAAGAAATTACCAAATTTCACTAAGAAATTCTAACGCACACGCACCATCTGCCTTCCTTTTTTTTGGTGACCCAGGATTCGCATGAGCCCCATTTTGCTAACGCTATTTGGGGTCATAAGGCTCTTCAGTGCTCTTGCACCTTTGGATCGACGACCATACCTCAGGAAAGACTAGCTCAACAACTCACCGCCGGGGCCTCTTGCTTAAATCATGAAACCACTTTGGGAGTTCGAACTTCTGACCTCGGGTGGTCTCGGGTAAGTCTCAACCAACGCAACCATGCGTGGGTGGGTACACGCACCATCCACCTTCCCTTTTTTTTTTTTTTTTTTTTTTTTTCCGCCTTCTATTTGGTATGCTAATATACATAATAAAATTGGTCCAACAAGTTATCGAATTGCGAGTAGATGTTTAAATGAGTGGAACTTATAAATCAGCATGTAATTTGAAACTATCACATTGTATCTAATATCGATTTTGCAACATTTTGCTACACTTAGCATCATTTCATGTATCTTGTTGGTTCCTTTCCAGAGAGTCTAAATTTCCAAATGATAATATCCCGCGTCATCATCTTTTGACAAGATAGCACTCATCGAAACATGATTGTATGCAAATTTTTCAATCCACACTTCAACTAACCGACCTAATATTAATTTTTCATGATAAACTTTGGTGGAAGTTAACCCCCAAAATCGATCCACACCCTAGTCCTACTCGTGAAGAGTGAGAGAGAGAGAGAGTCAAATCCCTCACAAAGCGAGACCCAAAAGGTGGAAAAAAGGAGGAAATAGCCTCCCCCATCTTTCCCATTGGAAGGCAACCCCCCATGGCTTTTGTCACTTTCATCTTCGATCAATCGAGTTGCTATTATTATAACACCAACACAAGAAAGATGCCACAAAAGCAGGGATCATTCCCACCCGCTCAAAAGCAAACAAATCTCTCCAACCCAGCTAAGTCAGCACTACTCCCAGGCCCCCTTACATTAACAATTTCAACCAAGAAAGATTCTCCCTCCTAACCAGGATTAACTAATCAAAACCCTCAGATCGTACGGACCTTGGCCGAGCGACCGGGTCAGACAAGTGGGTAATGTGGCGTTCCACGGTCCCTTCGTTTAAAGGATCTCCTTTTATATTTCCTAATTTTTTGGTTGGTGGTGGGGTGCAGGGGCTAGGCTTTAGCTAGGCGGTCCTTTTGATTTTTTGCCTTGCGACTGCATGGAACAGCCTTTTAGCACATGGTAACCACTGGGTTTAGGGGCCTTGATTAAGCTAAGGTTGTCGTGTTTTCGGGCGATCTTGAGATATGATCTTGAGGGACACGCGTTGGGCGGAAGGTGCAGGGGCACGTCCATGTGTCGAGAGCGGATGTGGATTCTCGCCCTGGTGGAGTCTCCAGATTGATCTTTCAGGTGTTCTGGATCCGAAGACAGTGGTTGTGTGCAGGCAGGAGCCTTTATTTTTTTCCTCCTTTGCCTCCCGTATCTTCTTCTTTTCTTTAATTGTTAAGGGGGGTTTATATGGTGGTCCAGAAAGGAATATCTTCTCGTGAATTGGATAGGTTTTATAGATATGAAGTTCGATTTGCTAATTGGACGGAAACTTTCCAATAGCGCACGTTTGAAGTTCCTACGTTCGCGTATGCCTAGTTTCTTTTCAGCAACGACGACGCTCGGAAATGAATCCGTGAGGAAAACCGAGAGAAAAATCCTTGTCCTCAGGGGTTTCTATCATGTCGACTGATGACATAAACAACTTTTTACAGGTTCGCCGCCAAATGGGGCGGCGAATTCATCTGGATGTCAACCCCCCATCCGACGGTGAATGCGCAAAAGGAGAGATTTGGTACTGGCGGGTGGGCGGACGGAGTGGTTAATCCGATATGTAATCTCGTTCGTGAACAATAAGAGCAAAATCGCGACTATGATCTCGAGCTTAACTTAATCCGCTTCTTGTCAGGCCCATCAGTAGCTGGGTGTTCCCATCAACGAGCGACAACCTGGGCCCGAGTACGAAATGGGATTTTGCCTAACCAAGTACGATGTTCCACCTTTTGTCATTTCATTGAAAGAAAGCATTCTTTTATCGAAACATTTTCATTCGAAACGAAATTCTTAATCAGAAGGACCCAAATTCAAACCAGGCCCAAAACATTAGTGCGGTGTCTGCTAGACCAAAGATAGATGGTGGGGGTGTGCATTTCCATCTTGCTTGGGCAAAATATCTAAAATCGTGTCGGAAGGTCTCTCTTGGAAGTTTAAGGTGACACCACCATGGGATCTGATATCCGGGAATTGCGCATGAGATTGTCCATGGTAATCTAAAGTCACAACGTCGATAATTTTAATTTAATTGAAGAAATGTTACCGTAAAAACGAAAAATGAAGTAAATGACTTTATCCTTCCTACTTATGTCGTAGAATTGGTATCCCTAAACTCTCGATATTAAATGGTTATATCTTTACAAGGTATGTTATACAAGCTTTACTAAGCAAGACTTAGTTAATACAAAAAACAATGGGTGAGAGACAAGGAGCAGCTAAAGGTCATGACAAAGGAATATTTCACCAATCTTCACCAGACTGCGGGGCCTCCGAACTTTCAGCCCATATTCGACTAGTTCCCGTGCTTGGTAGGTGAAAACATGAATCGAATGTTAACGGAACTTGTCACAATGGAGGAAATTTCGGCTGTACCTCACCAATTGGGCATTATTAAGGCTGCGTTTAGTCGTTTGAATTTTTAGCTATGATAGGGTTGAATATGATAGTATATAAAATCCAAAAATTTTGTTATATTTTTATCAATTATTTGGTGAATGGCTGTAATAAATAGAATATTTTTATATCCTATCTTGTCCATTATTTGGTAGTTGCAATATATCAGTGTAAATGAACTTTAAAATCCTCAAGTGGGGATCATAAAAATCTCTCATAATTCATTGCCAAATTTAGTAAAAGAGAGAAATGTGATCATTCACTTTTGCAATTACAAAAAGTATAATGTTTTGACTCTCTTGCTACTTTTTGTGAAATTTCAACATGACTACAAAGTTATTGAGGAGAAGGAGTTTCAATTCTCTTGTTGCTTTCGTGGACTTTTGACGTGAATCAAAGAGTTACGAAGGAGAAGAAACTTTGATTGTCTTTTGACATGAACTAAAAACTACAAAAGAGTTGAGAAATTTCAAATGAACCAGAGATACAAAGGAGAAGGAGATAGGAGAGGGTAGGTTTTTTCTCGAAATTTCGTAGCACCTCATTTTTCGAGAATCAGAAATATCATTTTTAAGTTTTTTTTTTTGGTCAGTCCTCCTCTATTTCTACTCTACACTCACTCGCAGACTTGTGCCCTGCCTCTTGCAGGGCGTGGGAGTCGCAACCCACTCTCGAAACTTACGCGTCCCTATCCCCATCCCCCCCGGAGAAGGTGGGGATTTGAACCCCTTACCTCCCCCTTCCATGTTTATAATCTGAGTTCTTCTACTTATTTTTTTTTAATTATATTTTTCCTTCTCCTTTTTATTTTTTTTACTCCCTTTCATCATTCTGTAATAATCTTTATCAAATAATCAAGTACACTATTTTACTGAAACATGCGATAATATAGATACTATATATATTTTATAGAGTAAAAAAATTAAATGTATAAATAAATAGAAAAAAATATATTTTTATTTTGAATTTTCTTTTTAATATTAGAATTCAAATATTATTTATATTTTATATTTATTATTTAAGAAGTTTGTTATCCAAGAAAAGCAGCTTTTATATCATGAATATAAAGAAATTTTATCTACCTTTACATCACATTTCCCGTGAGATTTTTTTTTTTAGGTTATATCCCTTTATATTCGATTTTATCCTATCTTGAGTGGGAACCAAACATGGGATAAGATAAATGTTATTCCATCCTAATTTTTGTCATGGCTACCATACGTAGCTAAGGCTCATGGACTAGATGAACTAAAAGGATTATTTTATCAGCATTATTAGTTGGAAATACAACAGGACATTCATAGGGAGGTACAATAATTCTTTGAAATTGGTCACTATACCTTGATGTGAATGGAACCATGATTACCCTAATTCCCAAAATCCCTCACCTAGAAAAAGCTTGAACAGTTTCATTATGTTAGTTTGTAGTTTCATCTACAAGATTACTTTGAAAGTAATGACAAATTTATTGAAATCATGGCTACCCACTTAATCATAGTAGAATAATGTGAATTCGTTAGTGGAAGACGAATTCATGACAATATCCTAATTGTGTAAGAGGTTCTTCATTAGTTGAAAATTAGATTGAGAAAAAGAAAATTCCCAGCCGTACTCTGGACAGGTAAAATACTTATGATGGAATAGAGTGAGATTTTCTCAAAAAGGGCATGATCAAGATGGGTATTTGTGAAAAATGGGTTAATTGGGTAATGCAGTGCATAATAATGATGTCCTTCAGTATGAAATTCAATGATGAACCCTTGTAGTATTTTAGGCCATTTTGAGGTATTTGTCAAGGTGACTCGCTATCTTTCTATCTTTTTATTCCAATGGCCAATGTGCTTTCTCACTTGATTGAGCAAGTGATTACAATGGGTACTATATGAAGAATTAAGTTGAATAGTAGTTGTTCCACAATATCACATCTCCTATTTGCATATGATTCAATTTTTTTCCTAAATCGTAATATCATTGAATGTCAAAACGTGGCTGTAGTACTACACCAATCACCAATATTGCTTTGCATCTGACTAGGTCATAAATTTAAACAAATATGCAATGCTTTTCGGCAAAGGTTGCCCACATAGTTTGAGAATATGTCTTCACAAATGAGAGTACATGAAATAGAAAAGACTAGGAATATACTTATGAATCTCGTATGACTGGGATGCTGCAAAGAAAGAGATGTTTGCGTGAATTCTTGCCAGGTTCAACATGAAATTAGAAAGCTAGAAGGTAAACCTGTTGTCAAAAGTGGGGAAGGAAGTATTGATTGAGGCAATGGTGTAGGCTCTTTTCTAATATGCACCATGTCCATTTTTGAAATCCCAATTTCAAATTGTAAAGGCATTGAGAGGAAAGTTGCTATATTCTAATGGAGAAATAACAACAAATTAGCTCGTTTACATTAGAGGAATGAGAAGTTTTAAATTTTAAAAAGGATGAATGGGAGCTTGGGTCCAGATATTTATTGACTTTCAATAAAGCCATGTTTGGAAAACAAGCATGGTGGATATGGCAGCATTCATAGATGATTTGGAGCCAAGTTATGGAGGGACTTTACTTCCTACAGTGTAATTTCTAACAAATCATAAAAGTATCTCATTAGTTGTGATGTTGCTAAAGTCTTGTCACTAGAAGAGATGGATTTATCCTCATGTTATTTGGGCTGTGGGTAATGGTGAGAAGATCACCATTAGAGAAGACAAGCAGTTGAAAGTAGGATCGTAGGTGGCCCTACCACTAGAAATGAACCACTTAAAGTAGTTGGCTTGATTGAGAGAGAGGAAGTGGAATGAACCTTTGTTGAACACTATGTTCGACGACCGGACAATAAAAGAAATACTTGTGAATCTTATAAGCTCTCCAACTATAAATGATCGATTTGAGTGGGCAAACACCGGGTTAGGAATCTACACAATCAAAAGCAGGTACCTTGGCAACGGAGAATCAACAACTCTAACCCACACAGAAAAGACATTCTCTTCCTACCCGCTAAAACAAGAATTATGAAACTATATTTGGCAATTTAAAACTATTCATAAAATCAAATGAGAAATGCTTGCGTGACAGTCTTTAATGTACGGTGAAAACAATAGTCTATTATGAACTTTAAAAACCCAAATCACAAATAATTATAAATTGATGTGGGATCCACTTCTTCAAGAATTTGTGGTTCACAATTGACAGTTATTCTTACAGTATCCCAAAGACTGTTATATTAGCAAAGCTCAATAAAATTTTTCTTGTGAAGTGCATATCAAAATGCTATGCCTACATTAGACAATCTCTTTAAGAGAAAGGTGGCACTTGAGCTCATTTGTGCAATGTGTAAGCAACCGATGGAAATGATTGAGCACATTTTGCTATTATGCCCATGGACATCCCTAGTATGACACAATGCAACCTTGAACATTAGCATTGATAGAATGGGGTTATTTGAAATTGACGAATGGTTGGTTAGAACAAAAAAAGACCCAAGGACCTTGTTGGCTTTTGAACTCATCAAGAAAATGTTATGAGTCATTTGAAAAGCTTGCAATCATCTCATCCATAGAAATTAAACCCTAGATTCAAAGCTCCTTGTCAACCAAAGCTCCTTGTCAACAAAGTCACAATTATGTATGAGAGCATGGTGTGTTGGATTGGAAACGCAAAGAAGAATGTAGTACGAGTAGAAGACCTAACTTAAAACCATCGACAGAAACCTCCTGACTTAGGGACATTGAAGATCAACATTGATGGCTCATTTGCAACTAATTCATCGATGGGTACCATTGCACGTGTCTGTCACGACTCCTGTGGACGATTGGTAGATGGATTAGTAAAAATTGAGGTAAGCTTAGCTGAACAAGTCGAAGCTCTAGTGCTAGTTGAAATCCTAAGTTTTGTTTCTCCTTGATCAAGACTCAAGTTGTGCATGAAGTGTGACTGCCAAGTACTTGTAGAAAGCGATCTGTGTACTGTCCAATCAAATTAGGAGGAGTTTCTTGGGCCTTACATTGGCCCATTATAGTAGCGTATTCTAACAAGGTTGTGGATTGAGTTGTTAAGGTCCAATGGACAAATAGTCTGCCTTGTAATTAGGTCACATATCCCTCTCTAGCCTTCTTTGACTTGATATGCTTTGAAGCTCTAGACTTGTATTCACTAAACTCTTTTAAGTGGATGGTATACGTGTCTTTTTGACAAAAAAGAAAAAAAAAGAAAAAGAAAAGTTAAAGGCTGGCCCACATTTTGTATTTGACCCGAGGTATATGTTTTGGCTTTTTAATTAAATTCAAACTAGATATGAATTGGAATATCAAGTTCAAATTGTAGCACCGGTGGTCTTAAATGGAGACAATTCTTTATGTGAAAGAAATACTATATAGTTGTGATGACATGATGTAACTAATCAATTACCGTTACCCCACTTGTGATGAGTCATATTGAAGAGACTCGCAACCTTCAGAACTAGGTTGTTGCCAAAATTCGAGACAAGACTCTTGTGGTTTGATGAGCAAAAATACCAAATTGTGAGTTAAGCTCAACACATAGGTTGTTGATTTGTAAAGATAATGCTAATTAAAGGCCTAAGAAGACTGCTTAAAGCTCTACTTTCGAAGACGGACATAACCCAACAAGTTGCACAAAACATGCTATCCATTATCCATCATCATTTAGAATGATTCCTCCTGTTGAACATATATCCAATTTGCCTTTATGGACATCATCAATTTTAAGCATTACCCATCCTAGTGATGGTAAAGTCTAACCCACAAACCTATCACGTTTTTTTTTTCTTTTTAAATGTAAGTCTATCCTCTAGCTTTTGGTAGGATGAAATCTTCTTGGAAGATGACCTTATTGGCCAATAGCCAAAGGAACCGACAGGCCATATAAAAACTAATGGCCAGCTAGCACTCTCTACCTAGTGATTGTGAGATGTCAGGTTGAATAAAAACCAATGTGGGAAAAAAGTTCTTCAGCCAAGTATTCTGGCATCAAACAACTCCAAGCTCTATTCTCACAAGCTTATAGTCTCTTAGGTTGTGTTTGGTCATATGAATAAAAGTCAGGGTATGATATATTTTATCCTCTCATCTTTGGGAACTATCTAGGACATGATAAAGTCGGATATAAGGAGGATATAACTCGAAGAAAAATATCCTAGAGAGGATGAGATAGAGATGGATAAGACTTCTCTTATCCAATAATATATATATATATATATATATATATCTCTCTCTCTCTCTCTCTCTCTCTCTCTTTAAAAATAAATCATTTGCTTTCCTTCTCCTTCTCCTTCTCCTTCTCTTTCGTTCACATTGAAGCTTCCTTCTCCTTCTCATTCTCTTTCATTCCCGTTGAAGCTTCACACATGGCTCATTTGTAACTCGATTTTATCAAAGTTTCACAAAAACAGTTCACAAAAGTATCGAGAGTCAAAGCGCTTTCTTCTTTGTAACTCTATGGTTTGCATCGAAACTGTATGGAAGCGACTAAAGAGTTGATCTCTCTCTCTCTCTCTCTCTCTCTACCTCTCAGAGCATTTGTCATTTGAGATACGATCCATGTAAAAGGTTTTCCAATTAAGACTAAGGAAATAACCTTGATATCATACACATATAACATGGGGAAATAAATCAACAAGGTAATCTAGGCCTAATAGTCCCTTGACCAATAGGTTGGTTCAGTGTTGTGGAACATAGGCATGTTGTTGAAGATACTGACCTCAAGACTAGGTTAGATAAGAGTAGGTAATTGATTGGAGTGATTGGCTCTAGAGTGGATAGGTTACAGACCTAGAATTTAGAACTTACCGTGTTGTAATAGATTCCTAATTTTTGGAAATTGAAACCTATCATGTTTGCTGTGGAACCTGCATTAGAATCTACCCTATTTTTTCAGTCCAGTTCAAGGGCATACCCGAGAACTTTGTATTTTTTTTTGTTCCTTTTTCTAGTTTGATTTTTGCAGCAAAATAATATAAGTAACAATCAAAACGATTCAAAGTAAAAGATGAAATAAAAATCACTATCTGTCAAAGCAACAATCCATAAGGTGAGCAATATAAATTTTTATTCACCAAAAAGCAACAATCCATAACATAGTAATAGTTGATCTACCAGAACGCTAAATCAACAGGTGTAAGTCTTCCTATCACACTACCACTAAAATTCGCTTATATTATCTCCTTTTTGTCTTGCAAGTTAAAACTGACTTTGAACATTGCAGGCATAACTCCTCCTCCAAGAGTGAAATTAGGTGAGCCAATCCACTCGGTACAAAATCTCTAAAAAGGCCTAAATTCATTCGGGAAAAAAAAAAAGAGAGAAAAGAAACCAAACCCTAGAGACAAGTGCAAAAGTGCTGGTTAATGAAGTCTATTTACCAATGATAGAAACCAAAAAAGAGATTAAATGAAGTATTCACTCTCTAGATAGATATGCAAATGAATTACAAGATAGAAAGAAATATACATAATTTACCCGACTAAAATATTTCCACATTCTCGGTGCACTCTTCAGTATTAATTAGCATGTCAATGAATCTCAATCAATTTTGAGTACAAATCAAACCTTCCACCACTCTAGGAGTCAAAGAACTTCGAATGTCGTCAAATATATGTCTCGTTGTACTAAAAGTTGATTATGAAGCAAGATAGTCACGGAAATAGAAAAAAACATCTCAAGCCATCAAAAATAAGATTTTATACTTCAACCATTGTTCTTCGACCACATCAAAAGGTTTAGATTAAGGATGTCTTCACTTTCATCTTCAAGATACCAATCAAGCTCAAAATTGTTTTCCTCAAACAATTTTTTCTTCGCATGAAGAAAGCTTTTCGCCAAGCTTGGATGTTGTTGATATTATTGGTGCAGCAGAAGTTGATTGTAACTCTATAATTAAATCAAGAGCTATAGAAACTGATAGAGAAATAAAAAAAGAGAAACGGTAAAAGGATATAAGTGATTTACATGGTTTGGTCTGAATATCGGAACCTGTGTCCACGGGAGAGTAAGCAAATAATCCAATAATAAATCAAATAATTATAGGGTTACAAATGCTCACACACTTGAGTGTTTCCCAGCCCTAAGATGTTTAACAATTTAACTCGTTGAACTCGATTCCACACAAATCTCATTGACCTGTCACCCCTTTTCATCTCTGGAGTACTCGGCTTTTTTCTTGCTCTCAATACACCCTATGCGATCCTCCTTTTACAGGAGAATGCATATGAAAACAAGAAAGATGGCACCCATCTTCAAAAGTCATTTGCCTCCATGCAATTAATAATGACACATGTGAATGGCCATCATTAATGCATGCACCAACAAAAGAAAAATGATCATGACTTCTTCTTCCCTCTTTCCTCCATTTATTAATAGAAGACAACCTTACCCCACAAATATGGCAAAATGGGAGAGGACATTCGGTGCCTACAAAAGAAACCTTTGAAGTAGCAAGGGCGCCCACCAATTTTTATAAGCATGCATGCATATAGCAATGTGTATGCATGAAATGAAAAGAAATTGGATGTTCAACTTCATGGGTATGCATTAATGAAGAAAAGAAAAGTCAAGACCTACATACTTCTTCATTTAATGTTTGCCCGCTCAAAATTGCATTTTGCGCATGACTTTGAGTGATGCATGCTCCATGTGTGTGTTATGTCTCAAGCTCAAACTCGAGACATAATTTAATAGATGTCATACTCATTTTTACCTTTGTTGTCATTAGTACTAGAACCATCATTACTAGTACTCATACTTGTTTTTTTGGTCGGTTTAGTACTCATACTTGAACCAACAAAATTTCATTTATTAAAAGAACTAATAAATGATTGATAAAATTCATACAAACGCTCAAAAGCAAACTTAACCTTATCATATATCTCATTAATTTTCGCTTCATCATCACAATTTTTCCATAACACACTTCACATAATTCAAATTTTTTGTAGGATCCAACACAATCGCAGTCAACACCCTCATATTTAATTTATCCAAATTTTCATAATACTTGTCAAACTTCTCTTTTATTTTTATACTTATAGCTTGGAGCTTAGGGTTCAAAGTATTTGCCGCATCATTCAAATATTTATATAAAAGAGCTATCCCCTCAAAATAATCATTTGATGTAACATATGAATTCTCCGACATCCGTTTATTGGCATCATAAAATTATTTCAGAAATTTAGAAATAATAATGCATTTTTTCAATCTTCACTTTAAAGAGAATCATTGTCAATTTCCCTTAAGAAATATAAATCATCTTCTTGAATCCTTTGAAAAACTTTTTTGAAGTTTATGATGGTGCCTACTATTAGATAAGTAGAGTTCCATCTAGTGACAACATCAAGATAGCCCAAATCCTTATTGCAATCCTTTAACTCTTGATACAAGATTGGAATGTTTTAGCTCTCAATGGATAACTCCGCACACACCTAACTACGTTTTAGATACATACAATAAAATCATGCACCTTATTTAATCCACCTCTTACAATCAAGTTTTATACATGGCCATACACTTCATATATAAAACATCACCATTCAAGACAAAAAACTTTTTTCTTGAAAATTTTTCCTTCAAATAACCAATAACCACATTATTGGAAGTATTTTCTATAGTTATTGTGTATACTTTTTTTTTTTGGTCCCCACTCATAAATGCATTTCTCTACCATTTGCCCAATTTCCATACCCTTGTGGCCATCCATTGTTGTAACAACCCCAACTCCATCTCTAGAGTCACGGATGATGAGGTTTATATTTTTCACGATATCCCGACGTGTCACCAACCCATACTTCTTTCTTTTCATTGATCTTTGAGTTATGCACATGTGGAAGCGATCAACACCTAATCATATAACATCACAACATACAACAAGTTAGTCGGAAAACACATGTATAACCATATATTTACATATACATCACAACTAATTATATCTTACATATGTCTCTTATTTATATCGCAAGTCCATCTATTCTGGCTAGGTTCTACACTATCTAATACATACGGCCTGTTACAAAATATACCGAGCTTCAAGTATTCTAATCTCTTCTAATGAGATTCTACCAAAATTAGTACCCCTAAGGACCAATTATCTAATTAATTTTCAACAGTGCCATTGGATGTAGTGTTGCCATCAAGCCCTGGCGGATCGTCAAAGCCGTGAAGTAGACTGACAAAGCCTTCGTCGACCCACTTATACCAGGCACGATATTTATGAGGAACGAGCTTGTCCAATTCTTCATCCACCCTAATAGTTGTAATGACTATTTGGTAAAATTTATTAGTACTTGTAAAATAAACAATGGTTTCTGATACGATCATGTCCATAGGGATGTCGAACTTTACAGGAGGTGCAGCCATATAAATCTAAAGAAAAACAATGGGTGAGTATAACTCAATAAATAAACCCCCTAAAATCCGAGTAGGATGATGCCTTGCCCTTCAACAAGCACATAATTTTTCCAAGCAATTGCCAATAGTAGATCAATAGCAAAATAAAAGCTATGCCTTGATTAGAACATGAGAAGTCCTCTATATACAAGCATATACCAAGAATCCATTTCATATATGAGAAACTCATGCAAACGGAGTTTATTTATTAATGATCGAAATCCATTGATCCTTTCGGAATCCATCGAGTATCCTAAATCTATTGGACATCTGAAATCCATCGAGCATCATTGCCAAAATCCATCGGTCGATGTTATAACCAAAATCCATCGGTTGATGTTATAACCTAAATCCATCGGTTATTCCGAAATCCATCAGGCATTATGGTCAAAATCCATCAGTTGACAGCATAATTTAGTCCATTGTGTGTTCATGCATTAAGGATCACAATCCGGTTCTTATCTTTGCTTTTAGTTCTAGGCCCAAAGACATGCCATGTATAAATGCATGAAATGCCTTATTGGATCCAAGTCATCGAACATGCTGAGCTCGAGTTAAGGCTCACGGCTTGGTCCGACCCATTTGAGACACTGATCGAGTACCAAACTTGGCTTGGGAACGATATGTCTCAATATCGCACTGAGACCAAGAAAGGACCCATTCGATGTGATCTCACGTTCATCCAAGTCTGACGAATCCACTTTTCGGAGGTTGGGTCATGAACTAGAACATGTACTTGTAAAATTTGGTTTAAAATGGTTTTGTAAAGTAATAATGAGCTTTTGCTAAAAATATCTTTCAAACCTATTGGGATCAAAATAAAGCCAAAGCATGATAAAACAAATACAAGAATTGGGCCACTTCCAATTCAAGTCAAGCCAGAGCCTAATAAATAAGTAGAACCTAATCAAGAACACCAAGTCAAGGCCAAATCCAAGCAAGCATAGTTGAAACCTCAAGTAAGAACAAATCAAACATGGACTTGCTATATGCTCGGACTAGCATAACACAATGCCCTAACCAAACGTTAGTAAGTCTACTTACTACTTTCTAGTCTAATGGCTCCAACCGTTGGCGGTGGCAGCAAGGCCAACTGTAAGGACACCTAGAGGGCAAGAAGGCCGAATGGAGGAGAAGAAGGAGAGGTTGGTCGAAAGATAAGGTGGTACGGTGAGAGAATGAGGGACATATGCCTCTATTTTTAGGCAAACTTCTCCTTGCGTGGTTAGGTCGATGACCCACCTCGTGGGCTCAATAGCAGGCTTATAATTGGCTTTAGCCTACCTGACTGGGCTCATAATTGGCACCTAGCATAGAGCTGGGCCCCTTGCAAGACACCCTTCTTGGCTTCACTTGTTTCAAGTCAATAGGCATTTAAGAAGGGCTTTACTTGATCATTAAGTTTCAAAATATGTCCTAAATAGGTTGGACACCTCCTTTTGACCATTTAAGAGCTAAATTCTAAAGGTATTAAATACGAGCCTATCTTTAAGTCAGAAAATTCGACTTGATTTTGCTTCTCTTAAGGTGGGCATGTAACCCTCTTTCTTGGGCTCCGGGGTCTACTTGTCATACTAGTTTTAGGGTATGATGAGCTAAGGTCTATTAGGGACACATATACCCTAATAGCCCGCAACTCATTAAATGCGTTTGTATGTGTTCATACTTAGTTTTTAAGAGGATTAGACTAGTCCAAGGCCTAGGCATGAAGCCTCTTGATTAGGTTTAGGTGTCTCCCTCATTAATGAGTCAATGTCCAAGTTCCATACTTATCTTTCAAGGCCAAGGCTTAATGGGCCAAATGTCCACTCTTAGTCAACGTTCATTTATTAACTATGTGGCCAAGACATTAATTACACTTGGAAAATATATAAGTTTTGAAAGCCTTGTCATTGGGTGCGATCAACCACCTTGTTTGCTCTGAGGTTCATGCTTAAGCCATGACCAAATGGAGCCAGACGCAACTGGGCTCAATTGGCAAAACTGAGCTCGAGCTTCCCTTTATTGAGAAAATATGCTTGTGACTAGGTTGTAAGCCTAGGCCTTAGTCCAGTCGGTCGGTCCTCTGGCAGGTTTGCAAGCTAGTCCAGGGTTTAGTATCTAACGTTTGGCTAGTCTGAAATTGAACCGTATTGAGTTTATTCGATCGATGGTCGATTATTGGTTGTCATATAATTATGTGAGATCAATCGATCCGCCTCAACTCATGGTTGCTTCGGATCGATCCATGGTCGCCCATGATCGATATAACGACTAGGTGGAATCACCCCACGGCCAGTACATTGATCGGGTATAATCAAGCCATGACCATTCGCCGATCCACAGTCACATTGGATCGACTCATGGTTGTCCACGACCGATCCTTATGATTGAATAACATTTCCATGGTTGAACACTCTATAACCAAACATTTGGTTGCCGATTCTTGAACGAGCTAGTTGACTCATGACCGGCCCTCGAGCCAACTCATGGCTTAGTCTCACCATTAGTGTACCAGTCCTTGGCCTATTAGTTAGGGCCAAAGTAAAGGTCGAAATCGAGAATGTTACAATTGCCATAAAATCGATGTTTCTTTTATGCAACTTCCAATTTTCATTAATAAAGTGTGCAATGAGATATAAATAGTTCAAGTTTTGAATGGATTGTGGTGAAATCCTAGAATTAAACTTATCAAAGTAAGCTTTCAAATAAGTTTTTTCACTTAGAACTTCATACAATCTCTACTCACTATAAATCGAGACAAATGTTGGAAAAGAGGTTGTAATTCATTGACAAAATCATCTAAACTGACATGCTCAATCATGGAAAAAGATAGTTTTATTAATAATGATTATCTGAGTGAGCATGTGCCTATAACGTTTTTTTATTTTTTTATTATCAAACTTCCACATTGTTGAGATACTACCACCATTAATATTTTCTCCCTACCTCACCAGCCACATCTTACTTATGTGGTGCAAATAACGTTTGCTTTTTACTTGCATGAGGAAAATTTTTGCATTTTCTCGAGTGTTTCCATGTAGTAGACGTTTCACAATCAACATAAGTACCCATACTCAGTCTCACAATGAATGCACTTTACTTTAATTGTTTTCTATGTATTCTCATCTATAATTCTAGAAAAATTATCCCATGTCTCTAATTGATTAGCTTGCTTTTTACTAAGAGGAGGACGGGAGTTATGTACCCTCACCTTGTTTGTCGCCCTTACGGATTCCACTTCGTCAGTTCTATGGAATGACAATTTCATGAGCGAACTCCTTTCACTATATCCATCCACTTCCATTGAAATGACTTTGGCTTGATCCATCAATTATGAATAAATTATATAATAATGTTAGGATTCTATTGAAAACAAATTATATAACAATGTATGACAAAGGAGCATCCCGTGTTATGCAAATTCCAATCATTTTTTTTTTTTTTTTTTTATGAATTATTTAGTAAGTTGACCTACACTCTTTGAAAAAAGCTAGTGATGCAGATAACAAATTCCTTATATGACCATAATATCCAAGGTCATCACCTTGGTAATACTAGTAACTCTGTCTTAGACTCAACAGAACAATCTTTATCTTTTATCTTGTAACATGCAATGCAAAGCCTAGATTAGCTATTGCTTCAAAATCAAACGTCCGATCCTCCCAAAAAAGCAAAGACTACTCTCTAATTTCTCCTCAAAATTAAAGTAAAGTGCAAATAAAAGTAGAGGGAAAAAAATAGTTTACAAGTTTACCAAAAAAAGTACCAAAAAAGTTCAATTTTGGACTTATTTTGCTCTAGATAGCCGCGTTGGAGTCGACAAGCTACCAAAGAGAGACGACAACGAAAGGCGATAGTGGTGAGTTTGGTGACAACGAGATGAGAGATGATAATGAGCTGGGTTGCGTGCCTACAATGCTAATGTTGGAGACAACGAGAGACGAACTGACTAGCGATAATGGTGGCGATTGGTTAAGGTTCTTGAGACAGAGCTAGGGTTGCTAGGGACTAGCTTGTTGAGAGAGAGAGAGAGAGAGAGAGAGAGAGAGAGAGAGAGAGAGAGAGAGAGAGAGAGAGAGAGAGAGAGAGAGAGAGAGAGAGAGAGAGAGAGAGAGAGATTTTAACATTGCTTAAAAATCGATTCCAAAACCAATTTAATTGGTTCAGTTTCTAGGTGGGTCTTCACTTAGAATTGGGGAATAAATTGATTCCCCAAAAATGGAACTAGTTCCTGGATCAATTCAAAGAGGAACTAGTCCCTAGATTTGTTTTTCAGATAGTCTAGTTCCTGAGTAAATCTGATTCGGTTGCACACCTTTAGTAATTAGACCATGCGTCATGAAAATAAAACTAGGTACAAATGACTTTGGCACATGGTTTTCTTCCATTACTGTTGATTAGAGCCGGTAAGATTGTGTTGTTACTTTAACGATATCCGGTTTTCCCATATTTTTAGTCTTATTTTATCAGTCAAATGCAAGATGTTTAGTTTGACTAAATAGATTCATTACATGTTCTTAAATAATTGACTAAGTTGGCATTGAGAGTGCATTTCCTATGTGTTGAGAAAAGTTACGAAGAGTCACTAATAATCATGAATCAACTTTAGTTTGTTTCATTTTCATTTGTGTATATCTTGTAATAATCATGGAATGATTTGGTAAGATTCTGTGAGAATTTGTTGATTTGAAAAAAGATATACTATTTTGGATGATTTTGCTATTATCCAACTTGCTAGTTTGTACTTGTCTAGTGTTATTATTTTTTTGTTTCCTCATTAGAAATAGATTAGGATGATAAGAAATTTTTAGCATTCTAATATTAGAGGAGATGAACTTACAAATGTTTGTTTTTGTATATGACATATATGATTATGGTGCCCACTGCCATAGAAAATATACTGTTGACACCCAAAGTTGTCTGCACCATCACGTGCCGATCATGAGGGTAAAGGTAGTAACAAACCACGTGCTAGCCACAAGGATGAGGAAAAATCAAGATGCACAAGGATATTTGGCTGAATGTGGATGAGCCTATAAATAGAAGTATATGGTTAGATGGAAAGGGAAGGAACTACCACGTGTCTAAATGTCAGAATAATGCAACATATATGAAATTCGAGTAGTATTAGCATTGAAATTTGGGTGGACATAATCGAATATGCAAAAGACTACTCGGAGTCAAGGAATGGTTATTCTTCAGTGATCGAGTCATGCAACTGTTGTCAACGAATCAGGAAGCAATACGGCACCATTGAGGTAGTTGTGGAGAAAAGAAAGAAGGCAAAGGACCATGTGAGGAGGTTAGAAGCGGTTACTAAAGAATGAATAATTGTTCGATGGTAACCAGATTATTTTATAAATATTGCGAGCCATCCAACAAAGATCCCCCAAATAATACATTAAATATCTTTACTTTATTTTTATTTTATTGCACTTTAGTTTTATAACTGTAGTTTTCAGATTTCCGTCATTGATTAGGTTTTGATGAGTATCTACACCTTAGTGCGACATCGTTGATTAAATTCTGGTGTTATACCATAAGCTCAACGTCGTTGATTAAATTTTGACATTGCATTTCCTATCCAAAGACATTGCTATTGATTAGATTCCACTTTTGCAGTGAACTATCCTTAGGCTGCGTCATTGATTTAATTTCAGCATAATTTGGAACAAGAGGTGGAAGTTAGCAAGTCATCGACTGTCAATGTTGTAATATGTAGATTGAAAATAACACTTGCATTTTGATATCCTTTGTCCAGATTTAACACAAAACCCGTGTCTCCTTTAATAAAAACCAAAATATATTATTCGGTAAAAGATATTTCATTGCGGAAACAAAATTAGCGAAACACATATATTGAAGGATTATACATGTGTTAGAAGCCCCGCTCATTTAAATCACATCAACCTCTTTATTAATAGCAAGTCTAGAACAACTTAGGATGGATAGACATATATTTACTCTACTATACAAGTCGGCATGTACAATTTGTGGGTTAAAAGAAGATGGACTTGTAACTATAGAATAACGAGCGGCAATGTTCCCACATATACTTGCCATTTATTTGAAAAATCGTGTAAGCAAATTCAGATTTATGAGGTTTGGGGAGAAAATAAGTAGGTGTATTAACTTATTTTTAAGTGCAGTGATAAGAATGCATAGTATTTTTCTTGTGTCACCTGAAGTAGTTCCCGAGAGATAAAAATGGTTTAGGGTATGTTTGTTATGCTATTATATAAATCAATTTATTACTTTAAAGATAAGATTTTTTTTTGTTTCATTTATATCATCTTTCCTAGGGTTGATTAGGAGCATTAAATGACACATACATAATGGTATGTGTTTAGACGGTTGATTAACCAAGGTACTAAAATAGAAAGGGTGAGGTAGCGATCAATGCGTTAGGAGTTTGCTCACATAACGATTCGTATATGTTTTACTTGGATGAGAAGGCTTAGCAATAGATTTTAAAGTGCTTTGAGATGCTTTAGTTGAAAACCAAATGGTTTGAAGATTTCCATTGACAAGATAAGCTTTTATAAATATGTTTTTTTTTCATAGACTTTAACCAACAAATGTACAACAGGGGATCTCGGCACCACAAAAACTTACACTCATAGTGACAATCAAGTTATAACGAGTGGAAGGGTGTCGAGAAAAAAAGAAACTGAAACAGCTAAATAGCAACCAGCAAACGGCTACAACAACAGCAACAAGAAGCCAAACAGTGGCAAAAAACAAGAAAGGGAAGGGAGGCAAATAGCAAAAACAACAGCAGCCCACACTGCCAATGACGACAACCTTCGAGGCATTGAACTAGCCCCCAACTACTCTGAGCCTTCCGCATCAGCAACTCAAGCCTCTGAAAAGAAAGGAGCTGAAACTAACCCCCAACTCCATTAAGAGCACAAAGACAATGGCAACATCAACCAAGCTCTAAAAAACCCTGACATGCCAGCCAAGCACTATCAATAAAAAATCAAAGGATGAAGACCCCAGCTTCGTTGTAGTTTTATATTTCTAGGAATGTCCGGAACATGTTGAAAGGTCATCGTCTTATCCTTGATAGCCTTTTGAAGGTGAATCTTCAAAGCCGAGAGATAGAGAGATTGATTGCGGAAAATGATATTGTTCCTCTCTTTCCAAATTATGTAACATAAAGCTCCAAAGGAAAAACAGGCCAAGGACTAGTGAAAGCTAGTATCGGCAATATGCTTGGCGGCCCAATCTAGATTTTCCATCCAAGATTTATTCTGCCAAGCGAGATTGCATTTAGCCGCCCAAAGAGTGCAAGGCTTCTAGTTATATGACAGCCAAGATTTATAAATATGTTGCATTCTTAGTTATGCAATTTTTGGTGATTGTAAGACAATTAATAATTTTATCATTTGTTATTAGGTAATTATTATCTTGTAGATGTTAGATATATTAATGGCGTAACAGCTTATTCTGATGAGGGTAGAGAGTGGTTGTTGGGGCTAAAGGGCTTGGATAAGGAGTGACTCTTGACAGATTTCTATGATAGTGAAGGGGGCATAAATAAACCAAAGTGGGTACCGAATAAGGGGAGAGCGATTTTGAGATATATATATGTGTGTGTGTGTGTGCGATTTTGAGATATATGTGTGTGTGTGTGTGTGTGTGCGTGCGTGCGTGCGTGCGTGCGTGCGTGCGTGCGTGTGGTGAAATAAAATCAACTCACGAAAGCACCTTTTGACGAAATAAAATCAACTCACGAAAGCACCTTTTGACGTAACAACAATGCATATCTTTGGAATTCCAAAGTTAAAAGTGTTTAGGTTGGAGCACTTCCAGGATAGGTTATCTCCTAGGAAGGTGTTCGCTTATATATCAAAAGAGAAAATTGTGAGACTTGAGATGGGAAGAACCAAAATAGATGGTTTCTCAAGTGAGTTAAATTTAGGGAGTCACAAATGGGGAGAGCTTTCTTACCCCTCATAAAGGTATTCAATACCATCTATGCGTGTGGCCAAAGGTTGTACATCAAACTCCCCACATGAGTATTTTCACATGAAGCATTCTCAAGCTGAAGATGTCATAAAAAGATACGTTAGTCTTATTAAGTTACATGAGCCATTCTTAGGAGTCCATCTTTTTATCCAATAAGAACATAAGGTGATATAATCATAATTTGTTACATTATGTAGAACTTGATAGTAAGAAAATTGGCTATTGATCCAATTGAGGTACATTTAGATGAAGCTACTAACCTCATCGGAGATGTGAAAACAATTGATGTTGTAGAGCTACTGGATCATTGGATGACATGGAGGCAAAATTTGGCTGAATAGATGTTTAGTGAGTGGAATGCACGTCAGGGCCATAAAAGAGTTGTATGATTTGACATTACTTAAAAAATTATTTATTTCTTATTATTATAAGTTTGTTGTAAGATATTTTTTCCCCATTATTATTAGACATGTGAAATAAGGTATTGGCTTGTCATTATTGAGACATACATTCCTTATGGTATTGTCTCTATCATTAAATTTTCTCTACCAAGCTATCCTTTATCATTAAATTTTCTAAAATTGTAATGAAATGTTTAGGAATGGAAAGTAGCGATTTCAGTCAAACTCAAGCAAGGTAACAAAGAGAGACCAACATGTATGGACAATAGATGAAATACTCTTCTAGATGGTCTTAAAGAACTAGTCGTGCATGGAAAGAAAGATAATAACTCCTTCAAGAGTGGTTATATGATTATGTTAGAGAAGTAGTTTGAAAAAAGAGTTCCTTAATTCTGGCATCAAGGTAATCCTCACATAGAGTTAAAGATGATGAGCTTGAAGAAGTTGTGCAATCAGATATATGATTTGAAGGGTCATAATGGCTTTAGGAAAAGTATTATATTGATATTTATTCAGAAAATAACTAATAAAAATATTGCAAAGTTTGTGTTGCTTCATCTCATTTACTTTTCTTTTTAACAAAGCAACATATTTTTATATAGACCTATTTAGGCGCATCTTCTTTGAAAGGGAAGTCCTTCCCTCGATATGATTGACTAGCAAACATATATGGAAAACACTGTGCCAAGGAAAATCTCAATAAAGATCCTTTAGAAGCTTATGTGGCTGTAGATCGTAAAAATGTGAGAATCGTGATAAGGATGCAACTAATGATGCAAATCAAATTTACAGCTGCTATCATCTTTTCAAACCCAAAATGATTCCTATTTTTTAGGAAGTAAAAGGGTTAAAGCAAAATGATAATGAGGCTATTGAGTAGTTGAGATAGCAATCAATTTTTGCTCTTTATCGAAAAACCTAACAAGAGGATGGAGATGATTGCAATTACATCAGCAATGCTAAATATTTGGAGAATGATAAGAGAAAAATCAATGAGGATTTTATTTAAATGTCTCTAAGTACTATGGACAAAATAAAGTTAATTACTATCACGCGGCTTCACAATTAATGTTAAAGCAGACTCCTCTATCAAGGGTCATTTCTAGTAAAAATGTTCTCAATCATACTTATAGATTAATTTTTCTTATTTGCACTAAGGGTTGTACTTCGAACAAATTGTGAAGGTTTTTAAGTATACTTGTGCATGAGAATGGTATTTTTATGATGATAAAATGATATTATTTCATGGCACTACATAGCGGCATATATATGTCCTTTATATTAACATGTGTTTCTACCAAATAATGAATAAGATATGATATAAAAATATCCAACTCTAAATTTATAGTTCACCAAAAAATAGATAAGATATGACAAAATTTTTGAATTTCTTATCCTATCTTGGTAAAAATCCGGATGACCAAATGTAGCCTTGTAAGGTGGAGAGGGGTCTAGGCAATTCTAGGACAACGAGGATGAGAGGCATTGTCCATGAACTTTCAACAAAACGATTTTGCATTAATAAGTAGCTATAAATATGTTATGAACCTTATTCCATTTCAACATCACTTTTCCACAGTTTTTAATTTGCCTAAGCTAACCCGACATGAATATCTTTAATATGAAAAATTCCTTTACTATTATGACTCCAAACTATCCTAGCATTAATCAAATTCTTTACGAGAGGTAACATAGGCTTGAATCTTCCCAATAATGTAGATTTGGAACTTTGTAGCATGTTCATCTACAAGTATCAATGAAGCTTCATCAATAGCAACATCCCCCTCATCACATAAGGCTCTCCAAAGCGAGGAGCAACATGCTCACTTGCTTTGGGAGCAAGCACCACATGGTTTCGCCGCAACGATGCTCATTACCAAAAAAAAAAAAAAACTGACCACAAGGTCCATTGAGTTCATGGTAGAGGACCTCACAAGTTTCCCGATGAGAGGTCTTAGGCTATGTTTGGTGATCGGCTAAAAAGTGCCTAATTCCATTCTTTTATTTTTCGGAACAAAAAAGGAACATAAATCCATTTGATATTTTTTTTCTGAGAATAAATTTAGAATATAATCAAGAAGTAGAAAAAAATTGATTCTTGTTAAGGGGAACAAAAAAAAGAATCGGAAAGAGAAACAAAATAGAAAGACATCCCTTTTTACAATCCCGGGCTCTTTATTATGCTGAAACAAAATAAAAAGATGTCAACTACTGAAACTCATTCTCTGCTTAAGCTATTGATCTTCACGACAACTATTGCTCCTTCACTGACTTAAGCTACTTGTTCAAGGTGATTTATCTATCTTGCTTGACTCGCAACTATAGGAGGGACACTCGCCGCCATTTAGCAAGGGTCACCGTCCTCAATCTAGGCGAGGGCTCAAGTGAGCCTTCGCCTAGATCAACAACGAAGGTTTGCCATCCTCAAACCTCGCTTGGGCAAGGACTTGCTCAAGAAGTGCGGATTTCGCCGTCGTCTCCGCTTTCTTTGTTTTATTACTTTTGATAGTGGCTCAACAATTGAATTATAATCCAAATTTGATAGTTCAACACACTATTAGGTTGATAGTGTGCCCTAATAGTGTGTCGTGAACACATATATCTAGTTTTTGCTCACTCTCCTAACCTCTTCATTTTGCTAATTGTGCAGTTCCATTTCCAAATTTGATAGTTCAACACACTATTAGGTTGGTAGTGTGCCCTAATAGTGTGTCGTGAACACATATATCTAGTTTCTGCTCACTCTCCTAACCTCTTTGTCTTGCTAATTGTGCAGTTCCATTGATGTTGGTGCTTTTAGAATCTTGTGCATCTCTAAAATCCGGTAACTGGTTTCTCACAATGTTCTTTATTTCATGTTGGGTTTTCTATTTCATTGATTCGATAGTAGTATCTTTGATAATGTAGACCTTGTAGCTCTTTTTATACCCTTTGATTGTGAAATAAGATATTTTAATATTATATTTTAATCTTCTTGTGGTTTGGTTGATATAATTGTCAAGGTTCTGCATCCATACATAAAACATACTTGGACAAGATTTGGAAAGGCTTCTTTTTCACTTACAAATTCTTCCTGTTTGGTTGGTTCATGATCGGTATTACGAAATGAAACGGACCAGTTTTCGCTTTTGGAAGTGAAATGGTAAATAGTTTACAATTTGAGGGTATATTGAACCTTCAACTCTAGCTTTTAGAAAAAAAAAAGAAGAAGCTATTTGTCTTTTATTGATTCTAAATGCTTTCCTTTTTCTAACTAATGGCGAGGAAATGGTAGAATGGTGCCAGTCTATTTTTCAGAGTGTCTAGAGTACGAGTAAGATTATTGTTGACACCTAAATTTTGGCGATCCATTTAGTCATTTATTGCATAAAAAAATTTGGGTTAATTTTATCCCTGAAAAAAAATATTAATTGCATAGCTACATTTAGTTTGCATATTTTGCATTTTATTTACTTGACCGGTGGCAGATGGGTCGAATTGGTGTTTTTGAGTTTTAAATTAACGGGTCGACTAAGCATGAAGAGTACAAATTGGCCCAAGCCCATTTTCTGAAATTGAGATTTTAAATGAGAATTTTCGGAATATAAGAAAATCGGGGTTATGATCTTATCTTTAAAAATCAGTAGAAAATATTTAGGAGATAAGGAGAATAAAATATTTTGGTGATTAGGAGGTTATAGACAATCTTTTCGTCGGATGAAATATTCACAAAATAATTGTATTTTGTCTTGGCCTATAAAAGGGTGTGTACGTAGGGTTTAGAAAGAGGAGGCCACACATTGATACATACGGCACACAGAGAGAGGTCGGCAAACTTCATTCTCAAGAGCACATAGAGATACACGTGAGTCAGAAAACAAAGAGGAGAAGTCCTGCACATGGATCAAGAGAAATCGTGAGTGCAGAACTTGAAGAATGCTCACGGCCAAAACAGGGAGAACACATGTGCTCTGCCACAAAGAAGATGGCCACTTTCTGATCACGTGGATAGGGAGAAGAAAAGGCTCGGGGAATTTCACCACCAATCTTCCTCGGTCTTAATCTCTTGTGGCGTGTCCAATGAAGTTCCAGCACTGAACTATCACACATTGAGAATCCAGTCCAGTGTTGACGAGATCCGGAGCCACCTCGTGAACTATCACAGCTCGCCATCGCAGGGTTAACCCGCAAGTCCACTAACCGCTGCTCGCCGTCCCGAAGAACCTGTTACCACTCGACACCGTCCCGACGAGTTGTTGCTGCCCATGCTCGCTATCCCACAACATCAACAATGCAAAGAGCTGCCGTGTCCTTCCTCGGCGAAGTCCGATAAGATCTAAGCCCCATTGACGAAGCCTGGATTTCCTTGAGACAAACCAAGCACATTGGCGCCGCCAATTTTCCCCCGAGACGCTTGCAGCTTCCTGATGAACCCCCGCTCAGAATAGAGACGTGAAGGGAACACGACACATGCAGGACGGGATATGTGATTCATGCCTTGGCTTCTTCTTTGATTAAAATCTTGCCATGTGACTTTCATTTATTTATTTATTTAAGCATAGTCTCATGAATGATCCCATATTTTAATCATCACCATATTGACGTCTTCCCCCATTTTTGCATTCTGCAACACACGGACAGATATACGTGGACATAGCAGAGGGTCTTAGTGGACAAGAGACGGCCGTGAAGAGGATTGCACGGAAAAAGGCTCGCGGACGATCGTGAGGACTTCGGGCACACCAACAAAAATCCTGCCTTATCTCACCGAATTCTCACCGCAAGCCCCTCCGTGGACGACTGCCATCCACCGCCCTGTTGCCGCGATTGCGATCCCTATTTGATTGCGCAAAGTCCACATTTGGAAGCCAATATTCAGATTAGGTAAAATTTTTATCTAATTTGATTTCCGAATATTCCGTTTCTTTATTTAAAATATCTCGATGCGCATGATCGAGGTTCATGATATATAGTCATATTTGCAATTCGAGTTGCCTCTCAAATTAGGGGTTGACAGTCCGATTTTCGCGCCCGAAATCCGACTCGCAATCCCTTACAAAAATCGACAATCCAATCTCAAGCCCGAGATTCGATTCGCGATTTAATTTAAAATTGGCCAACCCGATCTCATGCGCGAGATATGGTTCGCCAATTTTAGGATATCAATCTTATCTTGTTTGATTTGCTATCGTCAAGTTGGTTGAGTCAATCTTATTTTCGTAAAAGAAAAATTCAAAAAAATATTTGAGTTTGGATTAGATTTGCTTTAGGATTAAAATTGCAATCTTATTTCGAATTTTAAATAAGAAAAATCCAAAAAATGTTGAATTAGGATTAGGTTTTTATCTTTTGTATTTAGAATAATAATTTTATTTTGAATCAAGGAAAAGAAAACCAAAAAAAGAAAGCACAATCATTTAGGATGTTAGTTTTATCATCATTTAATTGCATGTGAAATTTTAATTTCGAAATTAATAAAAGCACAAAATGTCATCATGCATATATCATGTTGAATTAGGACATTTTTGCACGTCATTGCATATTAGATAAATTGCATATTAGATTAAGATAATATCTTAGTTTAAATTGAGATTTAATGTGACTTGATCCTTAGTTTAAATTAGATAGAATTTTAATCTAGTTAGATCATTTTTGCATTTTAAATAAAAATACCAAATGCACGTCATTTAGTTTTTATTAGGTTCATTTAATTAGAACTTCCTCGTCATTAAACTAAGTCATTTAATAAATGTCGCGTGACATATAACTTGCATACTAAATTGTATGTTTCGTGTCATTTTAGTATGTCATTGCATCGCACTCATGCTTTAGGATAGACTGCATGCTTATTTATGACATACAATTTTGGTTATGTTATCATATTATTTTATGTTAGAATAGTGACATGCATTGCATAAGTCATCATTTTCATTAAATAAAGTGAAAATAAAAATTGAAATTGCGTGTTAATTAGAAATCATATCTAGGGTTCTTTGATGTGAATTCTTATTTAACAATGCAGATGCTTTCGTTGCTTCTAGGTATGTTTTGCAATATTTAATTGTTTTTTTGAGTGTTAAATTGGTGGTATGCGTACATGTATGATCACCTCACATGTTAGGAAGTTAAATTAAAATCAATTCAATTGCCAAACATCTTTTTGAAAATGAAATAAAAAGGTACCGAAAGGGCACTAGGATAGTACGGGTGTAATCAAGTCCCCGAACTCATAAATCTCTGGTTCGTAGGAGTAAAGTAAATCTCCCGTTACTTTACTTGGGTTTCTAATCACCCTACCAAAAAATAGATTAGTGGCGACTCCTGATTGAAAATTATTTGCATGTTAAGAATTCAAACCTAAGTCGCGAATTGGTATGGGCTTGGGAGAGCCCGAGCTAAGTTTAAGGACTTAGTAATCCATTAACCTAGTTTTAGGTAGTCCAAACCCCGAAAAATTGGGTCGCGACAATTATGACATGCAAATTGTAGAACAATTAGCTAATCCATACATGTATTTCTTGACTATAGTTAAGTTTTGGCAAATTAGTTAACTATGAGTGAATTTACTCTTATCATAAGGTTGTGAATTATGATGCATTGTATCTATCTCTTTTAGGAGGTTAGATGTTGAGTGGCTACATGCTTTTTTAAGAAGAGTAGTATTTGGCACAAACGTATGTTGTTTATTTCCGTCAAAGGAATGTAGCAAGTACTTGATGTCTCTTGTATAATGCTAAATGCTTGAAAGGCAATTATTGCTTGCAAGTGAAAATTGATGCACTGTACAATTGAAATTTATTGTTGTTGGTTGTTGATAAAAGTAACTTCTGTAATTAGGCTTAGCTTTGTCGTCTATTATAGTTCTTAGATTTCAGATAAGTTGAGTGGATATTACTTAGCATAGTTATGCACATAGTCTGATAACCCGTTATAACTTTGTTATCATTCAAAAGATTGTAAAGCAAGGAATGAAAGTTAAGTATTTTTTCAAGTTGAGCTTTTCTTACCAAAAGAAAAACTATCCTACAATTATGAGAAAAGTGTGGATGTTTGGAATCTATAGTAATTGCACTACAACTGCAAACAATTCAAAAGGGCTAACTTAGAACATGCAACTTTGACATTAGATTGTAGAACTTTCATGGAAAAAAGGGCATTTTTAGAATGACAGCTATGATGCTGGATACATAAGTAGATTCGTGATTTGTTTATTGTAGTTTCTTGTTTCGGTTGGACAAGTGAGATAACATCTTTTATTTGTGGAATATGTATGAATTGATACTTTATTAATTAGATTGCGTGTAGTGTTTGTATTTCCTACATTACTATGTTATTGACTTAATGCATAACTTATGTAATGCTTGACCGGTTGAGGTCAAATGTCATTCCAAAAAGAGATATTTAATGTAAGGTAGGCTGAACATTTAATCAACTTATTTGTAAATTTGTTGGTAGAGAAGGCTAAAATGAGAAATCGCACCTCTTTTACTTACAAAAAAACATGGTAGAATAACATATAGGCCGAATACATTAAACATATATGATATCAAAATAGTTTACTGCAGTTGAAGAATAAAGTGAACAAATTGAGAAAACAATATGGTAGTTTTAAGAAGTTTATTTGATAATCCGGATTTGCTTGGAATAATGTCAATAATGATCCAAGTATTTGACACTCAAACATCAATGTATCTTTTATCTTTTGATCGTTTTGATATCATTTTATTTGTAAGTTTTAGAAATTTGATTATGTTACCAACATATGTCATTATTGTGAAAATTGCCGGATAATTTTGGGTGGGCAAAATTCAAGAGGGTTGGATTTCCTCAGTTTTTCGAGCTGTGTATTATATTTTATGGTACATATGCTACTAGGGATCATGTCGCAGGAAATTTCGATGATTTGACAGCATCAAAGAAATGTGACAATGGTGGTGGCGATGTAGACGATGATCCAAAGGACTTTAGTAGACGCCGCGTTGATGAGAGAGTTTTTACATTCAGCAATACTCCAATTTTTGTTCATGATGCACAAATTGGATAGGACTCCAAATACTAAGAGGAAAAAGAAGAATGGCTCTGGTATTGCTGACACTTGCAAAGCCATATAAGACCTGATCAAAGTTAGGACAAGTCAATTTGTGAGTAGCTTTGTCACCTCACGGGTCACACCAGCCCTTGTAGGTATGATTGATGTTTTAGTCGGTATGCATAAATGAGAGCGAGATCTTTATAACAAAGCAGTAGAATGAGCATACGTTAGTGCCACATATAGGGAGGCTTTCATCAAATCCCCAGCTGAAAGGAGACATTGATTTCTTTAATGTCTTTAGTAGATGTTCAGAAATGTATTGTGGATTGCATGTGCTTTCATTTAATTGTATGGCTTATGTTATTGGTTTATATTTGGTTTTTAAAGATATTATTGTTGAGACTCTCATACTTGTGTAGTAATATAGGTTTTTAAAGATATTATTGTTGAGACTCTTGTACTTGTGTAGTAATATAGGTTTTTAAAGATATTATTATTGAGACTCTCGTACTTGTGTAGTAATATGGGTATGATGAATTGCTTGAGATTTTTATATTTAGTTTGCTTTCATTCTACAACTTATATTATTGGTTGTTATTGGATTTTTTTCAAATATTTTTTTCAGATATTTATATTGATTCTTTTGTATTTGTGTGATGATATAAATAATATGGAAGGAGGATCAAATAATGTCTTTAATGGGTAGGTAGAACAAGTTAAGCAATTCTTGGATGATGATGATATTGACATATTGATAGCATGGTTATGCATTATTGAGGTGGACATGTCCATACATGCAAAATAACTAATTAGGGGCAACAAACTTTCTGGACCTCAATGGATAAGAGAGATTATTTATGGACCTTGAAATATAATATATGAAGCCTTCAAGATGAAAAGACGTTTTTTTTTTTTTTTAAATAACTTATGTGATTTAATGAGGGCAAGAGATTGGTTGAAAGATAGTTGATATGTTAGGATAAATGAACAAGTCGGGATTTTCTTATCTTTGGTTAGTTATAATAACTCCAATAGAGATTTATGTGAGAGATTCTAATGTTTGGGAAAAATAATTATCAAGTATTTTAATATAGTGTTGAAAGCAATTCTCAAACTTACAAAATATGTTATCAAATCACTATCCTTTGATGTTGTCTCATGGAAAATTTTCATGGATCCTAATCATGAACGTTACTTCAAGGTATATTTTTTATATCGATTTTGCATCATCAAATACATGTAGTTGATAATTTTGTATAACATTGAATTTTCATAAATTCACAGGGTTGCATATGTGCTATTGATAACACCCATATAAACGCTTTTGTTCGTGTGTCTCAGCAGATCCCATTTAAAGGTAGAAAATGGAATACCACTGAGAATAGGCTATGTAATTGTCATTTGATATGAAATTTGCTTTCGTGTATTCTTGATAGGAAGGATCTATTAACGATCGTCGAGTGCTTTTGGTAGCACCCGAGACTCCTTGATTGCAATTTCCTAGACCATCACCAGGTATTTGATTTGTATATAAGGATAAACTCATTTTATGATTGTATTATAGTTGCATATCATAACAAATATATATATATACATGCCTGCATTTATAATTTGAGACGGCTAAGAATAGCAAGAGAATTATTCAACCATAGGCACTCTTCACTAAGGAATATAATTGAGAGGTCATTTAGGGCGTTAAATAATCGTTTCACCATTTCGAGATACATGCCTGCATTTATAATTTGAAAGCAAGCACTTATTGTAATTGTATATTGTGCATTACAGTCGTGACCAAAATAGGATGGATAAAAACTTTGCCCTATATATGGAGATCTAGAGTACCCATTTTGGACTTAGAGAATTGGAAACTTTACCCTATATATGGAGATCTAGAGTACCCATTTTGGACTTAGAGAATTGGAGTTTGTAGGTGATACATCAAATGAGCAAGCAATTGAGATAAACATGCTTAGGAAAAATATTGCAAATAAAATGGTAAGGAATTGCAATATGCTTGAGATTTCATAATTTTGTGTTTCTAAATTTTGTAATATCGTTTTTAAATATTGACTTATTAAAGCCAATATTTTAAAGTTGAACAATAGACTACATTATTTCATTATTGATTTATGGATAAGTTGTGTGTATATTTAAAGGCATCGTTTTTTGAGAAAATTGTCTAAAAAGTTTTAAACTTATTGCACATTTGTCAATTAAGTTATAAACCTTTCAATTTTACTAATTTAGTCATAAACATTTTCACTAATTATCAATATAGTTCATTTGACTAATTTTAGTCAGAAATTACTAATGTGATCAGTCGCCTAGCTCTAGCATGGAGCTTTCTAATAATTTTTTAGAATTTTTAATGTTTTTTGGTTTAGGGTTAGGTCAGCCAACCCTTGCCAAATTTGGCCAAGCGAGGGCTCGCCGATCTAGGTCGTTGCTCTTGTCGGATCTACTTAGGTGAGGGCCTCGAGTCAGGTCGTTGCTCTCGCTTTTGTTGGGGAGGGCGGCGGTTGGTAACCCTTACTGGCCCTAACCCTAAACACGAGAGAGAGAGAGAGAAGAGAAGAGAAGAAAAGAAAAAAAACATTAAAAAACATTAAAATATTATTAAAAAGTGCCACATCGAGCCGACCGATCACATCAACAATTTTTCGACCAAAATTGACTTAATGGACTTAATTAGCAAAAAGTAAAAATGTTCAGGATTGAATTAGCAAAATTAAAAAATTTAAAATTAAAATGGCGAAAGTGTAATAGGTTTAGGACTCTTTAAGCAATTTTCCCTCATTTTTTTGTCAAGAGTATAGCTTGGAGGAGGTTGTGCGTCTTACAATGACCCCCACTAACAAGTTAAGTCTTGTGATGTAGACTTATGGATAAATTGCAGCAATAAGTTTCACGTTTTCGCCTTTTCTTTGCTTATTTTTCTTGTTTGGGGCTTAGAAAGAGTCATGTTGGTTTGAAGACTTTAAAAAAAAAAAGAATTCAAATCGATGTTGAATTTTACTTTGTAGGGAATTCTAAAGGATAAAGGTGATTAATTTTTACTTGAATGAGTTAAAAAAAAGGGAAAATGTCACAAATGGTCCCTATACTTTTACTTAATGTGTAATTTCGTCCTTGAACTTTCGATCAACTCAATTTGGTTCATGAACTATTGATAAATATCTGATCTAGTCCTTCATTATTGTTTTTCCTTTTTTTTTGCTTCTTCTCTCTTCCCTTCGCTAGCTTTGGCGGAGGGAAGCCGGCGTCTGGTGAGGGTTGCCCTCGCCGGGGTTGGGCAAGGGGCTCCCTCACAAATCTGTCGAGGGAGCTCCTCGCCAGCGTCGGGCGAGGACTACCCTCGCTGGACGCTAGCTTCCCTCCACAGAGCCGGCGGAGGGATGAGAGAAGAAGCAAAAAAGAAAAAAGAAAAAAGAAAAAAAGAAAAACAGTAACAAAGGATTAGATCATATATTTATCAATAGTTTAAGGACCAAATTGAGCTAATCGAAAGTTCAGGGACTAGATCAAACATTTATCAATAGTTCATGAAGCAAGTTAAGCAAATTGAAAGTTCAATGATGAAATTGCACATTAAGTAAAAATATAGGGGCCATTTGTGACATTTTCCCTTAAAAAAACGAAGTGTTGGAGAAATGTTGGGTGTTTGGTTTTTAGTTGGGGTGGAGCATCTCTCTCTTTCTTGCTCATGCTTTGCCCATCAAAGGGGGGCGCAGATCAAAACCCTTCTAAAGTACACAAGACCCAATTGGACAAGAAATGGGGAAAGAAAAGGGAGAGCAAAGTAGGCAAAAAGGGGTAGGGAAGAAAAGAGGGGAAGTGGGAGGGAATAAGAGTCTCTTTGCTAAATTAAATTAACATCGATCCGTATTAAATTCAAAATATAAAAGTAAATATTAATAGAAAATAAGCAATTACCAATGAAAAAAAAAAACTATTTTCTTCACTCATAAGAAGACAATTAAATTAGTAAGTAGTCCATGGGAATTCAATACCAAGTTTACACTCATCTAAAAAGACATTTGAAAAAAAAATTGGAATAAAAATATTGTGCAGTTACTAAATGTATTTATGTTCTTTTTATATTCTAAAATTAGAAATTTTGTATAGTTACTAAACGTGTTTTTTTGTTTAGAAACTTGTCAAGAGAATGGAATCAGAAAAAAACTAATTCTAATAAAAAATTATTTCCAAAAATAGAATAGTTACTAAACTGACCTTTAAAAGAATATCTCAAATCTTCTCATTTCAAGCCGGCCATTGTCAAAGGGGTTGGTGGAGCTTACCCCATGCACAAGCTGGATGAGGAGGTCGAGCCGGCAACATCACACAGTTGTCAGTCAAGCGAATGCGGATACTAGATTTCATCAAAAGTGGTCATTTTTATGAAATTCGAATTATACAAAAGGTGATTTTTTTATGAGATTCAAAGTACTTGGCCAATGCCCGAATTAGTTAAAGCCCCCGGGGGTCCACGCAATATATCCTAATAAATTATTAGGGGTGGTTGAGCAAAGTGATCAGTGGAATCTTAGGAAAGGTTCCACTAAAAATTTGCTGAAATTTCCACAAATGCCGGTCAACCAATTGAATTAGATCGTGAAGGATACGGAGAAAGTTAAAAATGGCCAGAAATCCTCCCAAATCTGTCAAATCAAAGGAAAAGACCATATATTAGGAAAAAGAATTAGGGAAATGGCTGTCCAAATCAAGGGTGCTTAATAACTAAAAATGTAAATTAACTAATTACCCTTCTGGCAATAGAAGATACCAGCCGAATTCAAAAATTAAATACGTCTCCTAATTATGGAAATCACTCTACAAAGGGCATTGAAAATGTTGTTATACATCGCACCAACTTGGCCGATTATTCCCCATCATTTCTAGACAATTTAGGTGATTTGAATCCGAAGCAATGAATTTGAGCTCATCCACTGATAATTATTTAGGAATTAACGAATAATTAATACGACCCAAGTTAATTTATCGAATACATGTGGAGAGACGGAAGATCGTGACGAGGGATGGCGCCGCGGACGACGTCGTGGCGACCGTGACCGGCGCGTCGTCGCCTCTTGCTTTGCGGCTCGTTTCGCGCTGTCTTCCTCTCTCTCCCTCTCTATTTGGACTCCAATGTCCGGCTGAAAATTTGAAGGGGAAAAAGGTGACCCAGGATCTGTCGAGCTTCTTCTGGTCGATATCAGCAAGTGGCAGACGAGGAAAGGAGAGAAAAATTCGATCTTGGCCGGTTGTTACGTCGACCCAGAATTCCATTTGCTTGAATTGTCTTCGTGTTCGAGCGGATTTCAAGTGGGTTTGGGGAGATGGGTAAGGGAGGCGGCTGTGTTCCCAGCAAGAAGAAGCTCTCCGGCGTCGCCGCCGACGGCGAGGGGGACGCGGTGCCGATCCCGGTGGAGGTCGAGGTCGAGGACCGGGCCCTGGAGGCCGAGCCGAAGGCCGCGCCGGGGGTGGCGAAGCTGAGGGTGTTCATCGTGTTCTACTCCATGTACGGCCACGTGGAGGCGCTGGCGAAGAGGATGAAGAAGGGGGTCGACGGCGTGGACGGGGTGGAGGGGGTCCTGTACCGGGTGCCGGAGACGCTGTCGCCGGAGGCGCTGGAGAAGATGAAGGCGCCGCCGAAGGACGAGGCGGTCCCCGTGATCGGAGCGGGGGAGCTGGTGGAGGCGGATGCGGTGCTGTTCGGGTTCCCGACGCGGTACGGGTGCATGGCCGCGCAGATGAAGGCCTTCTTCGACGCCACTGGGCAGCTGTGGAAGGAGCAGAAGCTCGCAGGCAAGCCGGCCGGGTTCTTCGTGGGCACGGGCACTCAGGGAGGCGGGCAGGAGACGACTGCGTAAGTGTGAATTTCCGATTTTGGTTTTATTTCTTGCTCCAATAGGGAATTTCTGTGGTTGATCTGGAATGTGCAATGTTTTTGGTCCTTGTTTTGTGTTTGAGATGATGCAAATCTTTTGTGGATTCTGTTTGTGGTTGAATATTTGCGCTACTGGAATTGTATGCAGAAAGTTAGTGATATGGCCATTCGAATGCTTTGTTATGATCAGAGGAAAGGGGGAAAATTTCCTTGCCTTTAGCTTAGAATGGAGGGGGTGTGGCAGTCTAATTCCAAGTATATTGGATTATTTGTGCAGTGGTCTTGATGTGAATCTGTAGTTTAGTTGCAATGGGATTGCATTTTAAAGTGATTCTTGTTCTGTTCTGTTTTGTTATATCAGTTAAGTGGATCACACTTTTTTGGTTATGTTGGTTCTAAGTTCAAGGATATTGGTGTTACTTCTACACTGTGGTAATCAAACATATGGACATCGGAATGGTATGGACAATTAAGTTTTTGATTCTATGGTTGATAACTGCAAGATGCTTGTGAAAACATGTGGGTTCTTGGAGACTTTCCTGATGGCAGGGACATAGCTTGTAGCCTAACCCTATAAATAGAATGGAAAGTTTCGGTTCCTTATTAGAAGCGGTAAGGACAAGCTTGATGTTGTGTTCAACTTGGTTTTTGTATTCTATTCTGAGCCTGCGGCTAAAACTTCTTCCTTTTCTCCAGCACAGTTTTATCTTCTACGATGTTCATCTCTTGATTATCATGAATGAATTTTTTTCCTTTTGGTTTTATGCTTCTGCTTGCTTGGCAAATTAGGTTTCAGCTTAACTTTGAGGATATGTAACTTAGCAGATGCAATTTTCCATCTGAGACACCTTATGGTCTTATATTGGGTCTTATTATTTAAAATTATGTCTCTAGAACATGATGAGGTTATTTTATTCTAATTATAGTTTTGACTTCCAGAGAGATGAACATCATGGCAAATAATATTATAGTAGCAGAAAGATTGTCCCTAGCAACATAGATACATCAACTTACGCTACAGTTGGATATATTATTAACATAATCTGCTTAGTTTGGTGCAAGGTCATTAGGAATTTTTATTATCGTTATATATTTTAAGGGCATGTTGAACAGTTCATGGAAAGCAAAGAACGAACATATAGCACAGGTTAATTGAAATTAAGTATTCTGGCTGTTGCCCCATGGGGTGCAGCGCAGTTGGTGCTGCTGCTTTGATCACACCCATTTGGTGCAAGCTTGAATACTCCAGATATGTTGCTTCTTCGACTTACCCAGAGCGAGGGTGGGGTCCTCCTAGTACCCTGCGAAAGGTTTACCGCCACAATGGTTACAAGCCAGGACGGCTTGAACGTGGCTGTTGAACGTGACTGATTATGGAGTTTTGTGTTTGTTAAGGTGATTGTGACTTGGTCAAACTTCATTTTTCTGGGCTTGTAATTGTCACTGGTGATGCAGCTTTGGAGCTCATTCTATTATTATTTGTCGTTTTCAAATGCATTTTTCGATAATTAATTCAAGTCTTACCTACTTAAATAATGGATACAATTTTCTGTGCATCGAATATGGTGGATTCTGCTCATCATAGAGGAGTATGCACTCTGTCTAGTCACTTGCTATCTTTCTGCTCATGAAAGCTCTAACTCTTTTCCATATTTGGTGCTGCAATCGTATAAGAATTGTCATGGAGCCTTAAATTGCAGAAGATATATGTCCTGGCAGTAGCCGCTGCTGCATGTTCAATGTTGGAATTTACGCTCATGTTAGAAAAAAATATATTTATCTTTCATTTGATTTGCATATATAATGAGCACAGGATTTAACAATAGTCTACCTGTTGTCTTGCTTGATGGTGATCCGTACTTGATTTGATGCAGTTGGACTGCAATCACCCAGTTGGCTCACCATGGGATGCTGTTTGTTCCGATTGGGTACACCTTTGGCGCCGGTATGTTTAAAATGGACGAAATCCGCGGGGGCTCCCCATATGGTGCTGGAGTTTTTGCGGGTGATGGGTCAAGAGAGGCCACGGATGCGGAGTTGGCGCTCGCGGAGCATCAGGGCAAGTATATGGCTGCAGTTGTGAAGAGGCTCGCCCTGGCTTGATTGATGATTCATCTTCTGAATGACGTCAAGTTGGTTCCTTGTTTCTGTTTATTCATTCAGATAATAATATATCAATTATTCTTTCGGGCAATTTGAAGAGTCGTCGTAGTCATCGAAAGTTAATGGTTCGGTTCTCAGTTCATGTGTCTAGTGCTCGAAATTCTGTATATGTTGCATGAAATCTTGTCGCATTGTTTCAAATGATACTGTAAGTCATAAAACGAGTTTCCTTATGCTGGAATTTTGGCCCTGTGAAAGGGAGCATTGGACGATTCTCTGTCCTTCTCTTCTCAATTTGATTATAATAATATAGAAGATTAGGACTGACCAAAAAAAAAAAATATATATATATATATATATATATATATAGAAGATTAGAAGCCCATTTACTCTTGAGAGAATGGGTATGTTGTGGCGGAAAATTGAAATGAATGAAGCTGACATATGAATGGTTTGAGTGGCTCGTAAGTGACTTTAATTCTTTCTTATATTATTTTTACTTTTCATATTTATTGTTTCAGTTTTTCAATTTAAAAGTGGACGTCAAAATCTTTTAGTAATTTGAGATTTTTTTCTTGGTTTTTTCATTTGAAAGGTTGGATTTTTATCGCTATTTGTTCATCTTCTTGTTTTTGGCTTGAGCTATTCTCCCATCTTTAAAAGCATATGAACATCAGCATTTTATATCATTTGAATATCGGGTAATCATTTTTGTAAATTTCTAAAAAGAAATTCAAATAATCTCTTTATATTTGTGGAATAGACAAAAATTAGTTTTTCACCTTTAATAATTCGAAATGGACATCAAACTTATAGATTTTGTTAACATGTGTCTTGAGATATCCTAAGGGAGTATGGTAACATTTTTTGTCTTTGAAACAATTTCTGTTCAGCATTTGGTATAATCCTAAATATTTTTATGACTTGCAATTTCTTTTAATTTATTAATTTTTTTTACTTATTATTTTTTTTCTTTTCTCTTTCCTTTTCTTCTCCTTCCTCTTGGTGGTTGTCGGTCTCGGCCATGACCAGCCGATAATTGACCAGATGAGGGTTGGCAAGGTCGTCAACTTCGTGGGATTGGCTCGGCAAGGCTTGGCTTCGCCCTGGCTAGAGAAGGCGACCTTTTTTAGATCTAGCAAGGTCGAGTCTCGCATGGCACTGGTGAGGCTCGACCTCACTTGGCTATTGCGAGGTCGGTCTTGTTAGATCTAGGTGAGGTTGAGCCTTGCCTAGCCATGGCGAGGCTCGGGGGGTGCCTTGTCGATGGTTGGCGAGCTCAAGATGATCTCGACAAGGGCCGGCGAGGCTTCCTCATTTGGTTGGTCGTCGGCCATTGCCAAGGCTAGTGACTAGTTAAAGGAAGAAGAGACGAAGAGAAAAGGAAAGAAAAAGAAAAAGCTTGTTTCTTGAGTTGTCTTAGGGAACAAAGAAATAGCTTTTTTTTTTTTTTTTTTTTATGTTCCAAATCTATTTTTGAGAACAATTTATTCCCAAAAACTAAAAAAAAAAAAAAAGTGTTAAACGCATTTACTGTTCCGAAGAACAAAAAAAAAAAAAAAAAAAAGCAAACAAATTCCTCGTAGCGTTACCAAATAGCACCACTCAAATGAAAAATTGTTAACTAGTACCTTGGATACTCGTTAGTAGGATCATAAACTAGTTAGAGATTCGCGAAGGATAGAAAATTCGATGCCTTGTCATTTTATTTGGTAATCTTAAATAAAGTTATGCGAATTCTCTTTTGAAAAACAATACTTATTTTTTTCTTTTATGCTAAATTCTCTCTTGGCATTGGAGAAACGCTTAGCAAATGGGATCACTAGCTTAACCATGGATTACTACAGAAGTTCAATCTCTTAGTGGAGAATAAGAATACTTCCATTACAAGCCATCCCTATCTTTGGCTAAGTTAAAAACCATACTTCATATATTTAACAATCAAATGTCAACACAGTGTTCTTCCCCACTGGCCGAGAAACAATAGTAAAATCAGTTTCAGAAAACACATTTGTTTGAAGGTTACAACTTACAGGCATCACGAAATATCCTTTTTTTTTTCTCTCTATTTTTCATGTTTAACATTGTCTTAAAGTAATAAATTAGTGAAAAATATTGTCATGATCAAAATAAGAAAGTTTAGTCCTAAGAAAAGAACACAAACCAAATTTGAAAACTCACTCAAATTTCCATCACTGGGTTGACCATACTTGGAGTTTGAATTTGAGCCCCGATGTGGTGACCAGAGTTCAATGCTCTGAACCTGGGTTTGCAACGCCTAGACCCGGTACTAGATGCCTGAATCCAAGTCCTTGGTATGCAGACTCGGGTCTTGGACTCCTGGTTGTGAATCTTGGACTCCTAACCCCAATCCGACCTCAAACCTAAGTTCACCCTATTAGATTTAGGACCTGACACTCGGACTCAATCTAGGTAAGCTTGTCATCACTTCATTTCCAAACTTCCCAAAAATTATATGGATTACTTGCAAATTTAGGCATAGCATTAAAAGTCGAAAGAGATCATATTGCAACAAATTCAAAGTAGTGATTTGTTACATCTTTGCATACTGTCATTTCTTTTGTCAATAAAAAGTGTTGGCGAGATTCTTATCGCTTACTTTGGAAAGAAGATATTATTGATATCATATTATTCTTGTTTCCTGTTTGTGGTGTTTCCTTCTTTATGTAAATGATTGCTTGTTGCTTTGCCATAAGCAACCGTACGCTGTACATATGATGAATAATGGCGGACCTACTCCCTAAGAAAAAAGAAGAGGGGGAGTTTTTTCGTCTGTGGATATAGTCATATTGCTGAATCGCACCATTTCCTTGTGTTTTTATTTGTGTGTTTGATCATGCTAGACTTCAACAAGACACACCTTCCTCTTAAGCAAAAACGAAATCTTCCATTGAAAGGCTTCTTGAAAAGATCAATCTTTCTTCTGCCTTTAATAATTTTCTATTCAAAATATTAAAAGAATCTCTTTATCTTTGGAGGACAGGCAAAAATTTGTTTTCCTCCTTTAATAATTTGGAATAAACGTGCCTTTAAACTTATGAATTTTGTTAACAAGTCTCACGACACAATCATTAAACATCCAAATGAAAAAAAAAAGTTATTATTTCCAATCAAATTTCTCTCTCAAACTATATATAATTAGTACACTAGAAACCAATATATAATTTTATTATATATTATTAATAAGTACTTGAGATACTTGTTAACAAGATCACAAATTTATTATCGAACCGTGAATGATAGAAATTTCAGTACGTCGCCATTTTTATGTAATAGATCGCTTTTTACTTTTGAAAGGGCGAGTTAGCAGATTCACTTTTAAAAAAATTCTTCTTCCTTATTTTTTAAATTATTCTCGACCCACTAAATTCTCTTTTAGCGTTAAACAAACGCTTACGTAACCTAGCTTTTAACTGCAGACTCCTACAAAAGTTCAATGTCAAGTGGACAAAAAGAGTGCTTTGACTTATAAAGCTATCCCTTTCCTTTGGCTAAGTAAAAAGCAGTACTTTATATTCAAATAATCTAAATTTTACTCAGGGAGTTCTTCCCAATTAGTTGAGGAACAACAATAAAATGAAAATCTTACAAATTTTCCCCATTCTTTTTCATGTTTAAAACCGTCCAAATAAAATAATTGATTGAAAACCATTTTTAATGAAATTTAGTCCGTAAAATTGGAACATTGATAAAATTAAAAAAATTCACTCAATTTTTCATCATGTCGTCGATCATTTCTATTGATTAGACTTGGCGTCTCGACATTATGACTTGAGTTCAATGCTCTGTACTTGAGTTTGCAATATCTTAGACATTGGTCTTAGATGCCGACCTGAGTCTTTAGTGTGTGAACTTGGCTTCTTAGACTCTACTCCCAATCTTAGGACCTCTTGGCTCTTGAACCTAGGTTTGAGTTCGAACTTGAGACATAAGACCTAATGCACAGACCCAGTCCACTAGACCCCTACCCAGGTGCCCTAGCCATCATTCCATTTCCAAATATCCCAAGAATTGCGAGGATTATTTGTACAGTTTTTAGGCAATCGCCTAAAAAGTGAGGGAGATCGGATTCCTGGGAAGGAATCGAAAGTCAAACAGTGACTTCAGTCTTTATCGGACATCTGCATGTTCATGTCTTTTTTCCCCCCCTACAAAAAACTCATTTTGTCAAATATAAGAAGACACGCCGTCCTTTACACCTCCAGCCTATTATTTCAATCTCTCTCTCTCTCTCTCTCTCATCAGTTGCGGGCAACAGGGAGAACCGCTTCTCGAAAAGAACGAAAGTGAGAAAGAAAAATCCGATCTTTCTTCCCCATCAGATTGCTTCGGAAGCTCCCCGGAGGTCGGAAATGGCGGACACCCTCGCTGCCCTCAGGTCCCTGATGTCCTCCCGCTCCCCTCCCCTCGACGCCCTCGTCGTCCCTTCCGAGGATTACCATCAGGTCCGTTCTCGCCTTCTTCGCCGTCGTGTCGTGTTGTGTGGTGTCGTGGGGAGTTCCGCCGACGCTGACGACGGTGGTCCTCCTCGCGGGGATGGCTGAATCGTGGGTTGTTGTTGTTGTTTGCAGAGCGAGTACGTGTCCTCGAGGGACAAGAGGCGGGAGTTCGTCTCGGGATTCACCGGGAGCGCTGGTGAGTTTTTTTCTTCGTTCGTGCCTTGTGGGGTCGGTCCGATCGCGTTGCGCGCGAGTCGCTTGAGTCTGGTTTGATCGAGGGCGGATGAAGAATTTCGGGTTTTTGCGCAAATGCCTGGAGCGTGATGTTTTCCCTACAAAGTGATGAATTACTTCTCCCTTGCTTTTGAATACTCATTTTTTGGATCGTGTCTCTTACGGGATAAACTTTGACAGCGACGTTGCATCTACTGAGTTCGGCATCATACGCCTTGGTGTCCGCGGGGCAAACCAATGTATCAGCATCGTCGATGCCTTTTTAAAATTTTTTTTTTCAGCTTTTCGCAGTTGAACATCTGAGTTAATACGCGTGAAGAAAGGGTAGACATTGACATTATGTGTTTCGGATCATTAAATGATTCTGGCTGACTAGAAATGTGATGAACATTTGTATCCTCATTTTCATGGCATTGTGCTTGACAAAAGTTTTGATTGTTGCGTAGCTGCAACGTCAAAAAGGCGAGAGAGTATCTCTCCGTTTTACTTGGATTTCAAAAGGTGTGGTGGAAAAATAGAAAATTGTTCTTTGTACATCGCCTACATTCATCTCATTGCCCAATATGATGGCCAAAAAAACAAGTTCATTTTTCATGAGCTGTTGTTCTAAATTGATTTAAATGCCATGAGATGAAATTGATGATGTTGTTTGGATAGGGGTTTTCATCCTAAAATGGGTGGGGATTTTTTTTGGTTGATGCTGCTTTTGTGCTAGATACTAGTACAGTTCTATTTATGCATCTGATGAGGTGTCTTAGCGATGTATCAGCTGTAACTTGTTTTTATGGCATTGCAAATGAGGTTTTTACATTAGGTTGATTGTGAGAATCTCTTCAAACTGTAGGCTCAATTGCCTGCTTTCCCCTAGTGTAATTTCACATGTTTAAGATCTGCATATGCAACAAAACCTTGGTTCAGAGAAATAATGAGGAAAAGCAAGAGTGTTTGCACCTTAGTGCATTCTCTGTTTAGAAAAATCTGCTGAAAATTAAGATGGTTAGGATGTCTATGTGAATTATTAAATATCTAGAGTATGTCTTAGCTAAACTCTTTTAATTTGAACTGTGCAGGTCTGGCTCTCATAACAATCAATAAAGCACTGCTATGGACCGATGGACGTTATTTCTTGCAGGCTGCTCAAGAGCTTAGTGATCAGTGGAAACTCATGCGCATAGGAGAAGACCCTGCTGTGGATGTTTGGATGGCAGACGTGAGTTTTTATCTTCTTGGTGAATTTTAGACAACTTTTCAAGCATAAAGGCCATGCTAATTCTAATTTGCTCTGTGCAAGATCAGAAGTTGAGACATGTCCTTTGACAGTTCCTCAGTTATTCGTTCTGGGATTTCTTGACCTCTATGAAATGGGTTATATAATCTTTTGTGGGCCGAAAAAAAGTTGGATATAAGCTCTTCATTTTAAATGTTATGATGATTGCCAATCGATATGATGATTTTCTTTTTCTTAAGTTTCTGTATACCGAAAGTCTTCTCTGACTGGCTTTGTCGATCTTGTCTCATGTCTAAGCCAGTATTTTATGCTATAAGACAATTTTAAAGTGCTAATGCTTATACTCCTGTGTAGTTCAGAGTAGTTGGTCCAACTGAAGGGTAGGTTTCTGTTGCTTATTTAGATTACTCCTGACAATTTCTTAAGTAACCTTTTTTTGCTTCTTCATCAGAACTTGCCAAATGATGCGGCAATTGGCACTGATCCTTGGTGTGTGTCCATAGACACTGCACAGAGATGGGAGCGTGCTTTTGCCAAAAAACAGCAGAAGCTGGTTCAGACCTCCACCAACTTGGTTGATGAAGTTTGGAAAAATAGGCCACCTCTTGAAATAAATCCTGCTAATGTGCATGCCCTGGAATTTGCTGGTCGATCAGTGACAGATAAACTGAATGATTTGAGAGAAAGGCTTACACAGGAGAAAGCTCGCGGCATAATAATCACAACCCTTGATGAGGCAAGATTTTTTAGATGGGTCATCTCCCAATCATGTGTATCGTAGATACTGTTTATTGGCAGCATTAGAACTTAGCTATTGTTTTGCAGGTTGCTTGGCTGTATAATATTCGAGGAAGTGATGTGTCTTACTGCCCCGTAGTTCATGCATTTGCCATAGTCACTCCCACTTCAGCTTTCTTTTATGTGGACCAGAGGAAAATATCTTCTGAGGTTTGGTCATCACCCCTTTTCCTTATGATATAGTCATAATCAAGGCATGGTTGGTTCTTCCTAACATATTCAGTCTCCATCTTATTATAATTATTTTTTACTTATTCTCTCCTATCATGTTATGTTAGTGATACTGTTGTGCTAATCAGTGTCAGTCATATGCAGGTAAGTGGCTACTTAAGGGAGAATGGAATTGAAGTGCGGGAGTATAGTGCGGTAAGCGCAGATGTGAGCTCACTTGCATCCAACCAGCTTGGCCCATGTGCACTCAAAGAAGCTCAAAGTGAGGTTTCTGGGAGAACAGACATTGGTTCTAGGGAGGATGCAGCTGAAAGCATTAAGACTGAAGCAGAAGATGGCGATACCATTGACTTGATTTGGGCTGATCCTGGATCCTGCTGCTATGCTTTGTATTCTAAACTAGATTCCAATAGAGTTCTCCTGAAGCAGTCTCCTTTGGCCCTTGCAAAAGCTTTGAAGGTAATACATGCATTCCCTATCTATGAGTTAGTAATAGTCCCAGATGATGTTGCGCCCATGATCTTTGAGTGTATGTAGTAATGTTGTCATACATAAGGTAGTGATCATTAAAATAAGCTGATGTTAACTAAAAAATCTGAGCTGGCACTGTCTTTGAGTCGTTCTATGTTGGCAGAAGGTTTGATCTCATGATTGACTAGGGTCAAATGGTGCACTGGATGCCATTTAATAATATTAAAGCTTCACTTCCGGTTGAAATTGGCATTGAGATCTTCATACTCTAGCGTGTCGTTGAAGTCAACATGTCCTCTTTTTATGGACATTGATATGAAAGACTGATTATTTGTGGATCCTCCATGATTTCCTATTATGTGTTTTGGCCCATTACTGATATGAACAGATATCATAACTTTTGAGCTGCTACTATGTCATACTTCCTGAACAATCTGTCCAACTCCTTTTTGCAGGTGATTTTTTTTAGGAGGCCTTTGCTTTTATTAGTTGATTTTTTAAGAACAATGTCCGCAAATCATTTGGTTTTAGCTGAAGTAATATGGGAATGAAAAGCATTCAGTTTTCTGAGAATCATAATTTTTTGGAACTAACTGTAAGAGGGTCTGATAGTTATGAGAAGAATGAGCCAATATAAATTGAATGCAAGTGCAAAGGATCGCTGGGTTCTGATTCGTAAAGTACAATGCCATAAAGACTCTACAGCAAAGAATTGATAATTTTCTGCCTGGTCATCAGGCCATTAATTTATAACTGCCATCATCCAGAAGACGATGGCAGGAAGACTATTGAGCAGTGATATCTCCTGTGGTAATCTTGCATAGAATTGTCAATTTGGCAGGAAAACTCATTTTATGGTATAGAAATTGCTATTTGGCTAATCTCGCATATTTAAAATCCATTATGCATTCAAGAGGCCTCTTCTAAATCCATCTTGTGGTAAATAGCCCAATTACATGACTTTACAATCCTACTATTTTGATAAGACTAGGATATTCCTTTTTGTTATCCTTGTCAGCAATGTATTGGTCAGCTACTCTTCATTATGAAAGCATGCCAATTCTCTTTAATGAAGCCTAACTCTGTAAATTTCAGAATCCAATTGAGTTGGATGGGTTAAGGAAGGCTCACATCAGAGATGGTGCAGCTGTTGTACAATATCTTGTCTGGTTGGATAAGCAGGTATACCCCGGATTCTTCTTGCATTAGCCTTTGAGAACTAATTGCCTTTTTGTTATCATGCTACACATGAAGATCTTTCATATGTCCATCACACATGAAAGTTTTCTGAGTGAGTGATGCATGATTCTGTTTGTCGAATTGCTCAGATGCAAGAAAACTATGGTGCTTCTGGTTACTTTGTGGAGGGAGAGACTTTGGCTCAGAAAAAGCAGTTGTAAGTTCATGTTGCTGGTCATGATTTGTTGCAAGTTACTTTGGTTTGGATGCAATTGCAGAGTCAAGGCGAAAGTTGGATTACTTACTCAAGAATAGATAGCATAAAAGTTTTGATATTATAGGAATAGCAAAGCAAAAACATTTGATAAATTGGATTTGTTTCCTACTAGTTTCGAGAGATGTGCCCGCTTTAATCAATGAGTGGGAAGGGACATCTCAGCTCAACTTGCCAGTACCACAAGCTTCGACTTTGCAGAACAATGTTCATTTTGAAGTCATCACTTGAATTAGCCATGAGGATAGGAAGGCTTGATTCTTAAACAGCAAAAGAACATTCCATTGTTTGGTCATCCTTCATGCCAATAAAGCATGTGACTGTGTAAGATGTTTGATGAAAGAAACATCCGGGGTGAAGTAATTCTCTTTGAATAAACAATTGTCGCATAGAACCTTGTGAGAAACATTAACTGAGCCCCTGATTTCACTGTTCTTTGATATGTAGATTAGCACTGCTTTCCCTGGGGAATCAGTTTATTATAGTGTCGGGGACACGGTGGCAGTTCTGGCATTGGTTATGTCTGAATGAAAATCTTCTGCTCTCAGTAGGAAACTTGGAACATGATGGATCAGTGCTAGTTCCTTAAAGATGATTCTTTTTACTTTTGGCCTTCTAGCGAGGTCCCCATTGTCCGTATTCTGTTAGTCAAGATGATAGAATTTGAGCTGATGCACCACCAAATAAGAGGGGCTTGAGATACACTGACGCCATCTACCTTCCGAATCATGTTAGCCTTTTAAATTTGGTTTCTGGATAACATGAACCTAATAATTAAGAGGTTAGGACTTTGATTATGAACTCTGACATCCATGGACTGTGGACCTCTTTCTTTCGTGCGTACCATTTCTCTTTCAAAGGCTCATCATAAGCCTGAGAAGGAAATGTTTCCTGCATTTTCCTTTAGGGCATGTGGGGTGAAGCAAACTAATTTTGTGTGCTTAATGTGAGTTTCTAACATGTAGCTTATTGACCAACGCATTGGCAAATTTCTAATCTCACATGTCAGTTGTTTTGAAGCATCACTTAGTGTCTTTTTTGCTAGTGCCTTCCAAAATTTAGGTTCAAGGTACATATGCTTAACACGTCTGATCAAAACAGCAGGGAAGGAAATAAACTAACGGAGGTGACTGTGAGTGATAAGCTGGAGTCATTTCGAGCTTCAAAAGAGGTAATCTCCTACTCATGGATTTTCACAGAACTGTGCAGAATCTTTTTATTTATTTATTTATTTTTTATTGGACTCATTTTCTGAAATCTTACAAATGTATGCCTATGAAAACATTATGCATGCGTAAGATGTTTGTAAGGTGTGGTCAGTAGAGGGGTTGCATTTGCTTTCTGTAATTTTGCAATATGTGAATGCTTGTAATGGTTAATGTATCTTTAGTGATATAAAGGATGAGATAATCAAACCTTTGCACAGGCTACCGCATGTTTGTATGATGTTTTTATGGAATAACCAATATCCTTTTCCTTAACATTTGCAGCATTTCAAAGGCTTAAGTTTTCCTACCATTTCATCAGTCGGTCCAAATGCAGCGATCATCCATTATTCACCACAGCCGGACACTTGTGCAGAGTTAGATGCAGATTGCATTTATCTTTTTGATTCCGGAGCACAGGTATATGAGCTGTGCTTCTGTTTGGTGTTTGTTATAAAATTGGCTGATTTAACAAGAAGGAAGTCTGTCAATTTGCATCTTATCTTGCGATCTTTTTCCTGAGACTTATAGTTTCCTTTCTTGGTTGTGTGGATGCTGTATCCACAGTATCTTGATGGAACAACAGATATAACTCGAACTGTTCATTTTGGGAGACCTTCAGCACATGAGAAAGCATGCTATACAGCTGTGAGTTGTTTCAGTTCAGCAATGTTTATATAGTTACATGTCAATCATAAATGGTGGAAGAATCTAGCTGAGATTATAGATCTCATTGGGGTGCGGGCCCTGAATGAGACTCATGTGATCTTAGGGTAGGGAGTACATTGGGTGTATTACATAGCAGTGCACTTAATGTTTCTTTGAATCTTTCAGTAAAAGATGAAGTTCTTTCGACAAGTTTTAAGATAAAAGATGAAGTCCCATATGCATTTTTGAACCACGAAATTGGCCATAGGACCATCAATGATTAGTTGAAGAGATTTATCAGTGGTGTGCCTTGGGTTTCTTTTATAGCTCTTTCGATATTTCCAACATCGTTTGGCCTCCTTTGCTATTTTCTGATTCTTAGGAAGTCATTGCCATTGGCTGCTGCCTTGAGGTGAATCTACCTGTTCCCATTGCTGTGCTTCGTCCTTAATTTCTCTAATTGTCTTAGAACTTGAGTATTTTACGTTGCATCTAGACCAGTCTTTAAAATGCCATTAATATCACAGGGTGATACCCCCTTCACCTCTCAATAGTCATTAATTTCACCCAATATTATGAGTAAAATGTTGTCTTCCTATGATATTAACCTCTAGGTGCAGTTGGAAACCTCGTTGTAATATCTATATGTCTTTGCATGTCATCTACTGTGATTCCATGTGAACATTGATGTCTCCGCTGACATTGGTCATAATGACTCCCTTAACTATTGATGGCTGCTACTAGTGCAAGTGGTGCAAAGCAAATACACCTTACATTCTTGCATCTTCCTCTGCTCAAGATATCTCTTTCATATGTATAAATTGTCATCCATCTATTCTTGGCTTTTCTTTTTTTGTGCTTTGCTTACTTATTTTAATCTATTTAATTACATCTCCCACTGCAAAACAGCAAGTCCTTTGATTTCTTATTCATACTATGTCTTACAAGGCTCTGAAAGCTTTTGGTTCTGGGCTTTATCTTAGGTACTAAAAGGGCATATTGGTCTGGGAAATGCAAGATTTCCGAATGGAACAAATGGTATCACAATCCTTCACCCTCGCACTTGAATAAATTATACTTCAAACCAAGTTGTCGGTGTATTCAGGGGTTTGGTTTCGTCAACGTAAACTGAGTATTTTTTTCTTCCCTCTTATGTAAAGTCTCTATTAATTAAATCTTTAAGGTTATGCATTGGACATTCTTGCCCGAGTACCTTTGTGGAAGGACGGTCTCGATTATCGACATGGCACAGGGCATGGAATCGGATCTTACCTTAATGTTCATGAAGGTATGTGGATGAGCAGGGATAAAGTGCGTTTATTGCCATATTTGGCCATGATATCTGCCATTCCAGCTTAGTCTAGGCAAGCTTAGCTGACTTTTGGTGCATAATCTAGCTAATGATGTTTAACTTGACCTTTCAATGACCAGGTCCGCATTTGATCAGTTTCAGACCACATGCTCGTAACGTGCCGATGCAAGCTTCAATGACAGTTACAGATGGTTAGTATTAGTAGTAATGGGCCTGTAATTTGGGAAAATTATTAGATGCCTGGGGCATTGTTGTCTCAGCCATTTGATGTATAAGGCTGAGGTGATGTGGCTTATTCACTGTGGTCTAGGATCAATATGCGCTGGGAGTAATGCCTCTAGAATACGTAATAATTGCTCTGTAACATTTCTGTTCTTGGTTTTTTTGGTGGAATGTGAAATATGATAACCTTCTTCATAGAAGATAGTTATATTGAATTTAGTAGATTTTGGGAGCAGCTGGTCAAATTTGATTCAATTGTTTCTGGAGTTTAAGGTTATGACTTGCTCCTTTAGGACAGTACTGTAAAACTACTCGAAGATATCACTGGAATGCTACTTACAGCTGCCTGTGCCTCTATGTTTTATGTTTATTCAGATGTGTCTTTCTTCAAAGAAACAGCCCTATTTCTGTATTGGCATTCTGTACTATTGTACTACTGCTGTTGTTCATCACTTATGCATCGAGGCATTTCATGAACCAATATTTCAAAATCCCGTTACATCGAGGTTGCATTGATTTCCTAAATTGGGCACTTTTTTTCCAGAACCTGGCTACTATGAAGATGGGAGCTTTGGTATAAGGCTGGAGAATGTCTTGGTGGTCAATGAAGCGGATACAATGTTCAACTTTGGTGACAAGGGGTACTTATCATTTGAGCATATAACATGGGTAAGTTGTTATTACAAAGAATGGTGTTGCCTACCAGTTGGTGAAGGTGTTTCTTTGCTTTTCCACTGGGGTTTTCCTTTATTGGCTATGCATTTCTTCCCTCTAGTTAGTGATATTTCAAATTTTGTTGACAAATTTGACATCTTCATCATATTTGAGGTTTTCTTTACTTTGTCACTGGTTGAGTCATCTAGTTACATTTTTGACTGGCGACTAGTAGTTGGCGTGTTTGGGTGGATAGAATATAGGGAGAATAAGGGGAAAAAAGATGTGAATTTGCTTTTATTCGTCTTGTGAAGAGTATAACAAACAAAGACATGGATGGACCATTTGAAGCATGAGCAGAAATTTTTCCATTCAAGGTGCCTGTTTCCTGTAGGCAAATCTATGTTAAACCATTGTTTCTAGTAAAATGTTATACCCTATGAAATGTGAAAGACTTGACTTGAATATTCACTTATTAGGAAAACTAATTTGGTATCAAACTGGTTATTTTATTGGAGAATCATCACCACATCACTCTATATTGTAGGCATCATTGGTGTTTAACATCTTATGGGATAAAGAATTTTTTGGGACGTGGTCTCTAATTTAATGTTATTATAAATTGTCGAGCTCTTTTCCCTACTTATAATTTGTTTCCTATCTAGGCACCATATCAGACTAAGCTGATCAACTTGAGTCTGTTGACACCTGAAGAGATCGATTGGCTGAACACATACCATTCAAAGTGTAGAGATATATTGGCCCCATACTTGGATGATGCTGAAATGGCATGGCTGAAGAAAGCTACTGAACCTGCATGTGCATGAGTGAAAAATCGCAGAGAACTCCATTTGTTATCTCTGTATTTTCCTTCTCCATCCTAGATGAATTCCTGCCCCAGGCTTTCTGATAAAAGAGAAAGGTGCTTAAATGGTTTCATAGAAGACTGCTATTTCGCTGTTACTATGTAAATATATTGGCTTCATTTTCTGCATAACAATTCATCATAACGATTTCGTTCCTGCTTACCCGTTTTCTGCACAATCAAGCAAGCAGCGATGTTTAGGCTTTTGCAACCAACTTGTACGTTGACATAGTGAAGTCCTTAAGCGTATTGGTGTCATGCCAACAATTGGGTGGTGGTTGGTAATGGATTTGGGGACCAAATGCCTTCTGAGTCCCGGGTTTTGGTTTAGTGTTGCTGTACTTACATCATTTACTGAAAGAGGAGTGAGCTCCACATCGTTGAGATTTTCTAGTTATGATTGATTGTGCTATCTTCGTGTTTGATAAAGATTTGTTTTCTGTGAAATAAGCGAGCCGGAGTATTTCTGACAATGCATTTTGCGGAAATATGGAGCAGTACATGTTGCGGTTCACCATACTACAGATAACAAAGAAGGATCTATGGGATTGGCCTAATGGCATGTATATATCTCACGCTTTTTTGACCTTGAGCTGTTCTTCCATCTTAAAAGGCATATGAACATTGACATGTTGTAACATTTGAGAATTGTTGGTGGTTGGTTTTTGTAAATTTTTTAAATAAAAATTCGACATAATTCATCTATATTTGTGGGATGGACAAAGATTAAGTTTTCCACCTATAATAATTTAAACAGATATATCTTATACTAATGGATTTTGTTAGTATGTGTCTTGGGGCACTTGTTAAACATTCAAATAAAAATTATTAATAAGTACCTAAATACTAGCGAAAACAAGAACACAAATTGATTAGAGATTCGTGGAGGTTGGAAATTTCTGTATTTTGTATCCTGATCCCGAAGATTACTTCAGAAAAAGTTGTGCAAGTTGTGTTTTAGAAAGGATGAGTGTTTATCTCTTTGCCCACTAAATTCTCTCTTTGGAAATGGGATCACTAGCTTAACCATGGGACTACTACAAAAGTTCAATATCCAAGTGTAGAAAAAGAATACTTGGATGACAAGCCATCCTTCTTTGTTGCTAAGCAAAAGACCATACTTTATATTTTACAATCAAATGTCCACGTAGTGTTTTTCCCTATTGTCCGAAAAACAATAGTTAAATCAAATCTTACAATCAAATTGAAAACATATTGATAGATCATTTCGGGCGTTACAAAATATTGCTCTTTCTTTTTTCTTATTTATTCATGTCTAACACTGTCTACCACAAAATATCAGCCAAAAGTATTTCATGATGAAAACAATAAAATTTAGTCCTTAAAAAACAACATCAGTAAAATTTTAAACTTCACTTAAATTTTCATCACGTCGATCATTCTTGGAGTCCGGATTTGAGCTTTGATGCGGTCACCGGAGTTCGATGCTCCGCACTTGGGTCTGCAATGCCTAGATCGGGGTCTTAGATGCCCCAACCCATATCCTTGGTATGCAAACTTGGTTCTTGGCTTCCGAATCTTGAACCTAACTATTGAAACTAGTTTCGAGCTCAAGTCTAAGTCCACCCTATTGGACTTAGGAGTCTTAGGACCTGATGCTCAGACCCGTTCCACCGGACTGTAGATCCACGTCCCCTTTTCACTCAAATTCCAAATTTCCCAAGAATCACATGAATTATTTGCATTAAAAATTAAAAGATACCATCTTCAAATCAAGGAATCGAAGTCAAATAATTATTTATTAGATCTTTATCTATTACATTTTTTTTTGTCAATAATTAGACACACCTTCCTCTTAAGCTTTGGCCTATTTGGATCAGCCTCTCTCATCAGCTCCAGCAAAAATGAAAACTTCCATTGGAAGGCTTGAAAAGATCTATCTTTCTTCCTCCTTCAATAATTTTCTTTTCAATTATTATCTTTGTGAGAGACAAAACTGAATTTTCCGTCTTTAATAATTTGAAATAGACATATCTTTTATGAGTTTCGTTAGCAAGTGTCTCGTATTAAACACCCAAATGAAAGAAAAAGTTAATTCCAATCAATAATCTCTCTCACTCTGTGTATACGTAGTGCATTGGAAATCAAAGTATTTCTTAATTATATATTATTAATGACTAATTAAGACGCTCATTAATGAGATCTTAAATTTATTAGGGAACCAGGGATTTCGGAAATTTCAGTACCTTACCTTCTTTACGTTACAGGTTACTTTTTACTTTAAAATGTCCAATAAATTCTCTTTTAGCGTTAGAGAAATGCTTCGGTAATTGGACCACTAGCTACAATAGTTCAATGTCAAGGGGCCACTCTTCTTACATGAAAATGGAATTTTCTCAAGAAAGGTTATGATGGGGACGATTAATTTTAGATGTGGGTTTTCGACTTTCACGTTTTGTAAAAAGACATAACAAAAGTCTGAGAGTGAATTGAGAATTAGAGTAGGACCGACAAAAAATGAAACTAGAGAAAAAGAATGCTTCAATTAAAAGCTATCCTTTCATTTTTGGCTAAGCAACTATCAGTACTCTCTCTATTATTATTGGTCTAAATATCAGTACTCACTATTTAATAGTCCAAATTTAAGAGAGTTCTTCCCAATTAGATGAGGATTAACGATAAAATCAAATCTCACATCTAATTTTCCCTATTTTTTTTTCACGTTGAACATTATCCAAAACAATAAGTTAGCAAAAAAACTTTTTCATGATTAAAATAATAAAATTTAGTCCATAAAAATACCCCAAATGAAAGCTAAGAGCAAGTATGACAAAATTTCTGTTTCTCTATTTTTTTGTTCACTAGAAGAGAAATCTGTTTGGTAACGCAATTTCATTTTTCTATTTTTGGAATAGATTTCTATTCCAGAAATAGATTTGGAGCAAAAATTAAAAGTTAAATTTTGTAGCTTTTCTATTTCTAAAATAGAAATGAGAAATTAAAATTTTTCTTATCGTTCATTTTTGTTATCACCCATTGTCCACTTGTTGCTTGTGGGATGCCAAACGCCCGTCACCGATTGTCGGCCACTTGCCATTGGCCCCAGCCACCAGCCATCGACTGCCGGCCATCGGACGTCGGTTGCTGGCCATCGCACTTCAGCCGCTCGTTGCCAACTGCCGATTGCCAGATGTAGGACGCCCACTGGTCGTTGGCTGCTCATCGCCAATCATTAGATGCTGGAGGCTCATCACCAAGAACTGGATGTTCGTTGGCGACCGTTTGCCGCTCACCACTGGCTGTTGGATGTTGGCCGCTTGCCACTCGCCATCGGCCTCCTATCGCCAAACTCCGGATGTCGGACGTCAGACGTCGAACTCCGTATGTTGGACGCTGGTTGCCGGTCGTTGCACTCTGGTGTTGGACTTCGGAATTTGGCCGCCAGCCGCCGGTCACCGAACGCCGAACGTCGGTCGTTGAATGTCGGACTCTAGCCACTGGATGCTGGTCGTTGCCGCTCCTAGAAATAAATTTTTTATTCTATTATCAAACGAATTTTTATTTCAGAAATAGAAATTTTGAATTATTATCAAATGTTTTCTTTACTTAGAAACTCGTTCATGAAATAAAAATTGAGAAATCAATTTCTGGCTAGAAATTGATTTATGTTCTAGAAATTTTGTTATGCGTGCCCTAATATCTGCATAGATTTCCATTGCCGCCACATTGACCATCCTGGTTATTTGGAATTGGGGCCCCGGCGTTGTGACTCGATTTGGATGCTCCGATTGCACCTGGGTTTGCAAAGCCTAGAACCCGGGTCTTAGATACTCGGACCCAAGTCCTTGGTATGCAAACTTGGGTTCTCGAATTCTAGATCCTAACCCTGGCTCCCCAACCTAGTTTCAAGCTTCAACCAAGCCCACCGTACGAAACTTAGGACCCAACAGCAGGACCCGATCCATTGAACCAACGTGTCATCACTTCATTTCCAAATATCCCAGGAATTGCAAGGATTAACTGCAGTTTTAGGCATTGCCTCGAAAGGAAGATATTTTGATACCAACGAAGGAATTGAAGTAAGTGATTTGTTGCATCTCCATATATTTCAATCAGTCTCTCTAAGCTCTAGCAATAAAGAGGACTTCCATTGAAGCGCTTCTCACAAAAAAAAAAAAAAAATAGAAGAAAAATTCAATCTTTCTTCCCGATTAGATTGTTATCATTACGAGAGATACTGTGCTGCTAAGTGACACGGAAGTGAGAAATGGCAGACAAACTTGATGCTCTCAGGTCCCTGATGTCCTCTCACTCCCCTCCTCTCGATGCCCTGGTCGTTCCTTCCGAAGATTATCATCAGGTTATATTTTCTTTCTCTCGTTGATTATACCTTTTCTATTGTCGATCTTGTGGAGTTTCGCTGATGTTCAAGATGGCTGAATTGTTGTTTGCAGAGTGAGTATGTATCTTCGAGGGACAAGAGGCGCGAGTTCGTTTCTGGATTCACTGGAAGTACCGGTGAGTTTCGTTTCACCTTTTCTTATTTTCTTTGTGCTTCATGAACCGCTTTGATCGTGCATGCAAGAATCGCTTGAATTTAGTTTCGATCAGTTCGTGTTCGTGAGGACCGTCTAAAAGGTTTTGACTTTTGCTATAGTTTGGATAGATCTGTCGAAATAGGTTCTCGAACCCCTTTATTAACCTAGAATTATTGAAATGGGTCATTTATAAGTCACCTCAAATTTAATGGGTCTTAGCATACTGGGTTTTAAAAATGAAAAGCCCAAAATAAATAGGCTTAAATGGACTTTACCCATCTTCCAACCCACACAAAATCTCGGGCCCAACCCAGTTATCCACCTGCAAGCGTCGATCTTCTGCTCGAGCGTTCCTCCCGTCACGTGTTCGATCTACGGGCATGAGTGAGCTCGTTCACCTGCCGAGGGCTTTGGGCGGGCGATCGCCGCGGGCGTTCTCGCCGGCGCAGTTGTTGACGGCCATGATGGCAATGAAGGCGGCAGCAACCTGGTGGAACACGGAAAGGGAGATGATCATATAGGTCCCTGAAGCGGACATTATCAACGCAAGGCGCTAATATATGATGGGCCTTTCTCTCTCTAATCTTGTGGGTTTGGGTTGGATTTAGATGGGGCTGGGCTGGCTATAAGCCATTTAATAAATGGGTCAATTTGAGTTATATGAAAGATGGAATCTATACATAATCCGCTCAAATTCAAGTTAACCCACCAATTTGCCATCTCTAAGTGTGGAGCATGCTCTCATCCTGCACTCTTCTTACTTTTTTCTTGAAATTGATAAGTGCTTGAATAAATTAATTCTTTTGCCTTTTCCAACTTATTACTTCTCTTGCTTTCGAATTCTTATTTTTGGATTGGAATCAATTCATGGCATGCACATTATTGTCTCTTAGGAGACAAACTTTCGCAGGAATGTTAGTATTTACTGAGTTGGTAATCAAACGCTTTAATTTCTGCCGGGAGAACTGATATATCAGCACTATTGTACTTCCTTTTAGGCTTTTGCAGTCGAACATCTGAGTTAATATGTTTGAAGTGGTAGACATAGGCATTATCTGTTTTAGATTAATAAATCATTCCTACTGACTAGAAATGGGATGAACATTTGCATCCTCGTTTTCATGGCATTGTGGTTGACACAACTTTTGATTGTTCACTTACTGCAACCTTAAAATGTTGAAAGAGTATTTCTCCGTTTAGTTGGATTTCAAAAGTTGTGGTGGAAGAGTAGAAAATTATTCTTTGACTACATCCATTTCATTGCCCAATATGATGGCCAAAGAAAATGTTTATTTCTCATGACTGTTTTCTGAATTGATGAAAATGCCGAGGGATGAAATTGAAGTTGTTATTTCATAGGGATTTTCATCCTAAAATGGGTGAGGATTTCTTTTGGTTGATGCTGCTTTTGCGCTAGATTCTAGTGCAGTTGTATTTTATGTATCTGATGAGGTTGTCCACTATATCGGCTGTATCTTGTTTTTAGAGCATTGCAAATGAGGTTTACATTATGTTGATTTTAAGAATCTCTTTGAACAGTCGGCTCAATTACCTGCTTCCTTGAGTGTAATTTCACATGCTTAAGATCTGCATATGCAACAAATGTTTGGTTGGGAGAAATAAATGAGGAAAAGGAAAAGTGTTTGCACCTTAATGCAGAGAAATTTCATACTTGGACTGTCATTTGACTGATGAAAGTCATCACTCATGTTTCACCAGCATCAACTCATTGATCTTTTTTCTTTCCGTTCAGAGAAATCTGCAGAAAATTAAGATGGTTAGAATTTCTATGAGAAATATTAAATATCCAGAGTATGTCTTAGTTAAACTCTTTTAATTTGAATCGTGCAGGTCTGGCTCTTATAACGAGAAAGGAAGCACTGCTATGGACCGATGCACGTTATTTCTTGCAGGCTGCTCAACAGCTTAGTGATCAGTGGAAACTCATGCGCATAGGAGAAGACCCCGCTGTGGATGTTTGGATGGTAGACGTGAGTCTTTATCTTCCTGTTGAATTTTGGACAACTTTCTAAGCATAATTTAAATGTTTATGACGATTGCCAATCAAAACGATGATTTTCTTTTACGTAAGTCCTGGCATACTGTAAAATCTGCTCTGAGTGGCTTTGTTGATCTTGTCTCATGTCTAAGCCAGTATCATGTTTTTCCCTTCAGCTAAATCTGGTGTAACCTATGCTCTAAGACAGTTTTAAAGTGCTAATGCTTATGCTCCTGCTTATGTAATTCTGAGCACTTGGTCTGAAGAGTAGGTTACTGTCGCTTACTTAGATTACTCCTGAAATTTTTTTATGTAACCATTTTGGCCCCATGTGGATTTCATGTCTATCCTTCATCAGAACTTGCCATGTGATGCGGCAATTGGCACTGATCCTTGGTGCGTGTCCATAGACACTGCACAGAGATGGGAGCGTGCTTTTGCCAAAAAACAGCAGAAGCTGGTTCAGACTTCCACCAACTTGGTTGATGAGGTTTGGAAAAATAGGCCGCCTCTTGAAATAAACCCTGTCAATGTACATGCCCTGGAATTTGCTGGTCGATCAGCCACAGATAAACTGAATGATTTGAGAGAAAGGCTTACACAGGAGAAAGCTCGCGGCATCATAATCACAGCCCTTGATGAGGCAAGATTTTTTAGATGGGTCATCTCCCAATCATATATTGCTTAGATACATTTTATTGGCAGTATTCGAACTTAGCTATTACTTTGCAGGTTGCTTGGCTGTATAATATTCGAGGAAGTGATGTGTCTTACTGCCCTGTAGTTCAGGCATTTGCCATAGTCACGCGCACTTCGGCTTTCTTTTATGTGGACCAGAGGAAGCTATCTTCTGAGGTGTGGTTATCTCCCCTTTTCCTTATGATATTGTCAGCATCAAGGCATGGTTGGTTCTTCCTGACATATTCAGTCTCCATCTTATCATAATCAGATGTTTCTTATTATCTCCTATTATGTTTTGTTAGTGATACTGTGGTGCTAAGCAGTGTGAATCATATGCAGGTAAGTGGCTATTTAATGGAGAATGGAATTGAAGTGCGGGAGTATGGTGTGGTTAGTGCAGATGTGAGCTCACTTGCATCCAACCAGCTTGGCCCATGTGCATTCAAAGAAACTCAAAATGAGGTTTCTGGGGGAACAGAGACCGGCTCTAGGGAGGATGCAGCTGAAAGCATTAAGACTGAAGCAGAAGATGGTGGAAGCGATGACTTGATATGGGCTGATCCTGGATCCTGCTGCTATGCTTTGTATTCTAAACTAGATTCCAATGGAGTTCTCCTGAAGCAATCTCCTTTGGCCCTTGCAAAAGCTTTGAAGGTAATGTATGCATGCCCTATCTATGAGGTCGTAATTGTCACAGATAATGATCTGAGTGTATGTAGTGATGTAATCATACATAAATTAGTGATCATTGAAATAAGCTCAAGAATCTGAGCTGGCACTGTCTTGGAGTTGTTCTATGTTGGCAGAAGGTTCAATCTCATGATTGACTAGGGTCAAATTGGTGGATTGGATGCCATTTCATAATTCCGAAGTTTCACTTCAGGTGGAAATTGGCATTGAGATGTGCATGCTTTAGTGTGTCGTTGATATGAACAGGTCCTCTTTATGTGGATGTTGATATGAAAGCATGAATATGATTCTAAATTGTGGATACTCCATGATTTCCTCTTATGTTTTTTGGCCCATTACCGATATGAACAGATATGATAGCTTTTGTGCTGCTATTACCTCATACTTCCTGAAGATTCCGTCCAACCACTTTTTGCAGGTGCTTCTTTTTATGGAGGCCTTTGCTATGTTTTTTGATATCTTAAGAATTGTGTCTTCAAATCACTTGGTTTTAGCTGAAATAATATGGAAATAAAAACATTCAGTATTCTGAGGATTATAATTATTATGAATTAACCTGTAAGAGTTTCTGATAGTTATGAGCAGAATAAGTCTATTTAAATTGAATGCACGTGCAAAGAATCATTGGGATCTGATTTGTAAAGTATAAGACCATAAAGACTCTGCAGCAAAGAATTGATCCTTTTCTGCCTGGTCATCCGGCTATTAACTTGTAATTGATGTCATCATCTGGAAGACTATGAGCAGTGATATCTCATCTTTAACTTTTTTTAGTATAGAAATATTAATTTGGACTTTACCATCCTACAATTTGATAATACCAGGATATTCCTTTTTGTGATCCTTGTGGTTAATGTGTTGGTCAGCTACTCTTTATTATGAATGCATGCCAATTTTCTTTAATGAAGCCTAACTCCGTAAATTCCAGAATCCAATTGAGTTGGATGGGTTGAGGAAGGCACACATCAGAGATGGTGCAGCTGTTGTACAATATCTTGTCTGGTTGGATAAACAGGTATGCCACGGATCTTCTTGCATTAACCTTGAGAATTACTTGCTTTTCCTTATCATACCACACATGGAGATCTTTTTTATGTTGATCATACATGAAAGTTACTTAAGTGAGTGATGAATGATCTTGTTTGTCTAATTGCTCAGATGCACGAGAACTATGGTGCTTCTGGTTACTTTGAGGAGGGAGAGACTTTGGCCCAGAAAAAGTTGTAAGTTCATTTCGCTGGTCATAATTTTGTTGCAAGTAATTTTGGTTTGGATGCAATTGCAGTGGATTACTTATTCAAGAATAGATAGCGAAAGATTTTTAATATTATAGAAATAGCAAAGCAAAAAAATTTGATAACTTGGATGAGTTTCCTGCTAGTATTCATGAGATGTGCCCACTCTAATCAATGAGTGGGAGGGGACATCTCAGCTCAGGTTACCAGCACCAGAAGCTTCTACTTTGCAGAAACATGTTAATTTTGAAGTCATCCCTTGAATCAGCCATGAGGAAAGGAAGGCTTGCAGCTAGTCTATAATATCTATCTGTTGATCCTCAAACAGCAAAAGAACATTCCCTTGTTTGGTCATCCTTCATGCTGATGAAGCATGTGATTGTGTTAGATGTTGGGTGAAAGAAATGTCTGGGGTGAACCACTCCTGCTTGAATTAACAATTGTTGCATAAAACCTTATGAGAGACATTAACTGAGCCACGATTTCACTGTTTTTCAATATGTGCATGAAAAATCTTCTGCTCTTTGAAGTTAACTCTTTTGGGCAACACGATGGGTCAATGCTAGTTCCATCAAGATAATTCTTTATACTTTTGGCCTTCCTGTAAGGTCCTCATTGTCTGTCTTCTGTTAGTTGAGGGCACAGAATTTGAGCTGATGCACCTCCAAGGGGGGCTTGAAGTATACTGGTACCTTTATGGCTTGAAGCCATCTGCCTCCTAATCATTTTAGTCTTTTAGATTTGGTTTCTAGATAACATGAAGCTAATAATTAAGAGGTCAGTACTTTGACTATGAACTCTGACATCCAAGGTCTGTGAATCTCTTCCATTTGTGTGTACTTTGTCTCTTTCAGAGACTTATCGTAAGCCTGTGAAGGAAATAATTTAATGCATTTTCTTTTAGGGCATGTGGGGTGAAGCAAACCTTTTATGTGTGCTTAATGTGAGTTTCTATAGTGTAGCTTATTGAAGAATGTAAAGGCAAATTTCTAGTCTCTCGTGCCAGTTGATTTAAAGCATCACTTTGTGTCTTTTTCGGTGGTACCTTCCAAAATTTATGTTCAGGGCACATATGCTTAACGCGTCTGATTAAAATAATGTATAGCAGGGAAGGAAAGAAACTAACGGAGTTGACTGTGAGTGATAAGCTGGAGTCATTTCGAGCTTCAAAACAGGTAATCTCCTTTTCATGGATTTTCACAGAACTGTGTGGACTCTTCTTTTTGTTTTTTGTCTTTTACTTTTATATTGGATTTGATATCTTACCAGTTTACATGCGTAAGATGTTTCAAAACCCAGCTGTCTGCAAGGTGCGGTTATGTGAATGCCTGTAACAGTTCATGCATCACTAGTGATGTAATGGATAAGATATTCAAAATTATTTTGATTTGCACCGGCTACAACATGTTTGTGTGACGTTTTTTTGGAATAACCATTATTATTATTATTATTATTTTTTTTTTTAACATTTGCAGCATTTCAAAAGTTTAAGTTTTCCTACCATTTCATCTGTCGGTCCAAATGCGGCGATGAACCATTATAGACCGCAGCCGGACACTTGCGCAGAGTTAGATGCAGATTCCATTTATCTATTTGATTCTGGAGCACAGGTATGTGAGCCGTGCTTCTGTTTGGTGTTTGTTAGTTAAAAATTGGCTGCTTTAACGACAAGGGCATCTGTCAATTTCCATCTTATCTTGCGATCTTTTTCCTGAGACTTATAGTTTTTTTTTTCTTGGTTTTGTGGATGCTGTATCCAAAGTATCTCGATGGAACAACAGATATAACTCGTACTGTTCATTTTGGGAGACCTTCAGCTCATGAGAAAGCATGCTATACAGCGGTGCGTTGTTTCAGTTCAGCTATGTTTATATTGTTACGTGGCAATTATATATGGTGGCAGAATCTAGTTAATTCAGTTCAGCTATGTTTGTATAGTTACGTGGCAGTTATATATGGTGGTAGAATCTAGGCAAGATTATAGATCTCATTCCTGGAAACATTTGACTCAGTAATTTGTATGCAAGAATATCTAGCAAAACTTTTCTTTCAGATGCCAATATACTACTTATTTCTGGATAGGCAACTAATGCGATCTCATTCTTTGATGGGAACTGAAGAGTACGGGGGGTTTTGAGGTACATCAAGTGCACCTAATGCATCCATCCTTAGCCCTTTGATTTGGCGGGCGCCAAATGAGACTTGTGTTCTTTGGGTAGGGAGTGCATCGGGTGTACTCCATAGCAGTGTACCTAATGTTTTCTTGAATATTTCAGTAATAGATGAAGTTCTTTTGACCAGTTTTAAGATAAAAGACGGTCCCACATGTAGTTTTTGAAGCTTGAAATTGACCATAGGACTGTCAATGAAACACATTAGTTTTGATGCTACTGTTGGTGTTTGCGGAAGCATGTGTTTAATGTGTATGCAAGGGTGTGTTTTGTATGTGAATTATCAAGAGACCAAAAGAACTAAGAACAAAGTGGGCAAGGGCAAAAGTAATAATAGGAATGTGCAAAAGAGAGTGGAAGAGAAGTACAAGGGAACACAAAAGAATTTTTTTTTTATTATTTATTGTAGTACAAATGGAAGGGGAGGAGCTTGCTTACCATTTGTTGTTCTTCTAGGCTCCGCCTTTTCTATTTATAGGGTGCTCCACCGACTAAGTACAACATTCTAGATTTATGTATAATGTGTCGCTTAATCTAGGAAATTCTAGATTGTAGTTTAGCCACTCTTCTTCTAGAGAATTCTACATTTGTGCTTCTACACTTTTTTTTGCCACCCAAATCCAAGGTCTTATTAAGGAAGCACTGAAAAAATAACCTTAGTTTTTTGTTTTTTTCAATGCGCTTTGTCTACTCATTTCAATCTAGTTAATTCCTTCTCCCCCATAAACAGCAAGTCCTTTGATTTCCAATTCATACTAAGTGTTACAAGGGTCTGAGAGCTTTTGGTTCTGCACTCTATCCAGGTACTGAAAGGGCACATGGCACTGGGAAATGCCAAATTTCCGAAAGGGACAACTGGTATCACAATCCTTCTCCCTCGCACTTGAATAAATTTTACTTCCAAGCCAAGTTGTCAGTGTATTCAAGGGTTGGTCTCATCAACATAAGCTGAGATTTTTTTCCTTCATCTTTGTAAAATTACTATTAAATCTTTAAGGTTATGCTTTGGACATTCTTGCCCGACTACCTTTGTGGAAGGATGGTCTCGATTATAGACACGGCACAGGGCATGGAATTGGATCTTACCTAAATGTTCATGAAGGTATGTGGATGAGCAGAGACCAAGCATGTTTAGTGCCATATGTGGCCATGATATCTGCCATCCTAGCTTAGTCTGGGCAAGCTTAGCTAACTTTTGATACATAATCTTGCTAATGATGTTTAACTTGACCTTTCAATGATCAGGTCCGCATTCAATCAGTTATGGAACACGGGCTCTTGATGTGCCAATGCAAGCTTCAATGACAGTTACAGATGGTTAGTATTTGTAGTGTGTCGGCTCGTAATTTGCGAAGATTATTAGATGCCTGGGGCATTGCTATCTCAGCCAGTCGATGTATAAGGCTGGGGTGATGTGGTCTATTCACCGTGGTCTATGCACTGGGAGCAATGCTTCCAGAATACGTAATAATTACTCTGTAACATTTCTGTTCTTGGTTATTTTGTGGAAGGTGAAATATGATAACATTCTGAGTAGAAGAGAGTTCCATTGAATTTGGTAGATTTGAGAGCAGCTAGTAGGATTTGATTCAATTGTATCTGGAGTAATTTAAGGTTATTAAGTACTGTGAAACTGTGAAATTATTCAAAGCTATAACTTGGAATGCTACTCACAACTGCCTGTGTATATTCAGATGTCTTTCTTAGAAGAATCAGCCCTATTTTTGTAATTGGTGTTCTGTATTATTGTCCTACTGCTATTGTTCATCACTTATTTTGCGAGGCATTTCATGAACCATAATTTCAAAATCCTGTTGCATCGAGGTTGCATTGATTTCCTTATATGGAAACCTTTTTCAGAACCCGGTTACTATGAAGATGGGAACTTTGGTATAAGGCTGGAGAATTTATTGGTGGTCATTGAAGCGGATACGAAGTTCAATTTTGGTGACAAGGGGTATTTATCATTTGAGCATATAACCTGGGTAAGTTGTTATTACATAAAAAGGGTATTGCCTACCAGTTGGTGATATTTCAATCTCGTTGATAACTTTGACGAACTTTGATGTTTTCTTTGCTTGGTCACTGGTTGAGTCATCTTATTACATTTTCAACTGGCGACTGGTGGTCGGATTTTTTTGGGTGGATAGAATATAGAGAGAATAAGGGGGAAAAAGATACAAATTTGCTTTTATTCGTCTTCGGAAGAGCATAACAAACGAACACACAGGGCAGACCGACAACATTTGAAGCATAGGCAGAAATTATTATAACCTGTTTAATGCTCTTGTTTCCTAGAGGCATGATGTTTGAAGTAAAATGTTATAACCTGTTCAGTGCAAAAGACTTGCCTTAAACATTCACTAACTGGAAAAACTAAATTATTATCAAGCCGGTCAATTTATTGGAGAATCATCACCCCCTCATTTTCTGTCATAGGCATCATTGGAGGTTAACGTCTTATGGGATACATAATTTTTTTTGGGATGTGGTAACGAATTGAATGTTATTCTAAATCATCAACTCCTCTTCCGTGCTTATAATCTGTTTCCTATCTAGGCACCATATCAGACCAAGCTGATCAACTTGAGTTTGTTGACGACTGAAGAGATCGATTGGCTCAACGCATACCATTCAAAGTGTAGAGACACATTGGCTCCATACTTGGATGATGCTGAAATGGCATGGCTGAAGAAAGCTACTGAACCAGTACGTGCATGAGCAAAAACTGCGGAATACTCCATTTGTTATCTCTAATCTCCTTCTCCATCCATTATGGATTCCTGCCCCAGACTTTCTAATAAAGGAGAAAGGAACTCGGTGCTTAAGTGGTAGCATCTGAGATTGCTATTTCGCTGTTACCATGTAGACACATTGGCTTCATTTTCTGAATAATAGTTCATCGTAATGATTTTGTTCCTGCTTACGTTTTTCTGCATAATCGAACAAGTGGCAACATTTAGACTTTCGCAGCCAACTTGTTCGTCAACATAGTAAAGTCCTTAAGCGTATCGGTATTACACCAACAATTGGGTGGTGGTTGGTAATGGATTTGGGGACAAAAAGCCTTCTGAGTCCTGGGTTTTGGTTGCGGTGTTGCACTTCATCAGTTCGTGAAAGAGAAGTGAGCTACGCATATTTAAGATCTTCTAGTTATGGTTGTTTGCGCTATCGTCGTGTTTGATAAACACTCGTTTTCTGTGAAACGAGCATGCCGGAGTATTTTCATTACACGTTTTGCAGAGATATCGAGCAGTACGTGTGGTGATTTTTGCTATGCTACACAGACAAACAAGGATATATAGGGATTGGCCTGCTGACAGCTCTATGCCGAGAGTCGAGACAACTTAGGTTCTCGGTTTCTATCTCTACTTCTCCTAGACCGAGTTGAGCTAGCTATCATTCAACGTCGTCTCTCTCTCTCTCTCTCTCTCTCTCTCTCTCTCTATCTAGTCGAACATCGCGATGAAATGGTCGTTGACCCTTTTCTTCTTTTTGGGGTGGCTAAGCGTCGAATGAAATTGTTTCCACGTGCGGCATGCACGAGCCATGAATGGCGGGACTGCACCCACCGGAGAAGGCAGGTCAAAGAGATCTTTCAATCTCCTTTGTCGATAAGAATGCATGTGCAGTTCCTTATAGAAACACGCTGGTCAACTATCATCTTTCCTTTTCTCCCTTTTCCCGAAAGATTCGGTCGTTACTTTCCATCACATGCGGGCGCCAATGAGCAAGTTCTTTGTTCTTATTCATAATTTAATGAACACTTTCGTCGTTTCTTTGTTTGGATCGATTGATGTAAACCCAGAAGTTTAAATGAATGTTTTATTGTCTTCTGCTGAAGCCGAAGTGGTTTGGTGTAATTGTTTTAGAAGCACGAATAATTTAACCATTAGTCAGGTTCTAGGGTTCACTGCTTAACTTATTATCTTCAGATCGAGGTCATCGAACTCTCTGCCAATCGACATGCACATCCCTATGATTTTGTCGGGATTCCTTTTTAGATTCCTGTACTTTGTTTGTTTACAACTCCGGTCGTTAAAATAAAAAAAAACATCTGACTTGGCAGCAGTCATGAATCGTTTGTTCAGCTGTCCCTCAGGGCTAGAAAGCTAGGATGCAGAGAATCTAGCTGGTAGTAACAGGAGGCATGCCCTCTTTGCAGGTATGATATTGAAGGGTCGAATAAGTCCTCCCACCGAAGTTTTGCTCAAAGTTTGCCGGAAATTGCGGAGCCAGCAGTGACTATTGACACGTGATGCCTACCTGTAGAAGCTCCCAAATTGAATTACATATTGGTCACCGTATGTGATTTAATTTGTTTTAGTGACAAAACTATTACCTTATTATCTTTCAATACAAACTTAATTGCTATGATTGGAATTCCATCCGAAATCTTAGGGAAATGTCAAATCAAGGTTGACTATTAAATGACCATTTCTCTAGCTATGAGGTGCCCGATTTAATTGGCAATCCCATTAAGATTAATTCTATCATATCCAATCAGGGCATGCTTATTTTCTTGCTCAGATCCATATAATCGGATCTAGGACTACTTTTAGAGAATGTAAATAACTTTTGAACATTCTAGCCCCAACTTTGATCACTATTCAAGAGGCGAAGTATTTTAGATAGTTCATGGAAATTGACGATTCAATCTCAACTCTTGGACAGTTAATATCTCTCAGGAAAAAAGTCACTTGATATGGCTATCGATATTAACAAATCATGTACAAATTATAACGAACGTTGTTTGAGGGTTATTTGGAACGCAATGTGTAAAATTTTACTTGAAGTCTTTTCATCCAATATCATGAGGACTAGTAGTGCTGTAAAAACAAAGTAGATAAATTAAACTTGCATACTTCAAGTGTGATTTTTTTTTTTTGAAAGCCACTTGTCAATAGCCGGTGTTAACTCTCACATTAATTAGCTTTATACATCAAGTGTCCGTGGATGGATATTCATTATCGATTTTAATGCTCAAAAACAAGAGGAACTCGTAAATTCAACTATCTAACCTTATTTCAATAAATCAGTGCCGTATCTACCCAATTAGATTATTTGGTATGGTGACTTGTCCTACGCAATAACCACAGGGATTTTGCTCCAACTTCATACCCGAAAGAAAAAGAAAAAAGATCTGTATTAACGGCCGGAAAAGAAAAGGAAAATGCATTCAGAATCCCATTCTTCTTCCATGAGAAATAATACAGGTATTACGTAAGGGATGTGCAAAATAGATCACCTGAACTAGATCAAATCGTTTGATTTGATTAGGCTTTCGGGAGTGTTGATCTGGTTCACGGTTCCTAAGAGTGAACTGGTGTCTAGATGGTCCGATTTCTAGTTCTAGGGGAGAACCAAATTGGACCGACTATATATACATTTTTTTTTTTTAATTTCTTCAAAAGAATTAGTAAAATGTGACGTAAACCCTAAGTGAAGTACTTTAGTCCTCTCGACTTCTCGAGTCTTGTCCAGTTGCTACTTGCAAGCATTAGTTCACCATCTCTCCTTTGGCTCGTCTGCTCTTTTATTTTATTTTATTTTATTTTTATTTTTAAACTTTCTTCATAGACATTAGTAATACATGTGTAGTCGGCATGTTTTGATCAGTCTATATCGATTTGTCATCACAATGGCTTTTACTCAGATTTTGTTTCTAAAAGAGTAGTAGGGAACACAATTCCTATTTCAGAACATAGGACATCAAATAGTGGGAAAAGAAAAGCAATCAGTTCCATTAGATCAGACTGGAAATCGAACACCCATAGTAATACCAACATCATACTTTACATGCTTTTGAATGGAAGCTAAGCCCCATAGGCCCTTTCTCTTAGGCCCGTAAGGCCCGTTTCACACTCCTTAGCCACCCGCTCGAGCGAGCCGTGGGACGAGCCACCCTTGGCGAGAGCTGCTTCCGCCTGACGCTTGAGCTCCAGCACATTCGCCCTCACCAACTTCCCGGGCTCCTCGTCCTTCTCCATCGACCTCCTTATCATCTTCTCGATCACTTCTCTCCCGACCACCGCGCCGGGCCCCACCTCCTTCAAACGAGTGGCTATGCCGAGGTGGCCGGAGAGCATGGCCGCGTTCATACCTTGCTCCGCATAGAGCGGCCAGCATATCATGGGCACTCCGTTGACCACGCTCTCCAGAGTCGAGTTCCATCCGCAGTGCGAAAGGAATGCCCCAACGGACTCATGGGCCAGGACCTCGGTCTGCGGGGCCCAAATCTCCACCACGAGGCCCACCTCGCGGGTCCTACTCACGAAACCATCGGGGAGGTAATCTGGCGTCCCGTCCTCGGTCCTCTCCTTCTGACGGAAGTACGACCCGAACGCCGTGCTCTCGACGGGGGGCCGCACCACCCAAACGAATCTCTGCCGGCTCAGCTCCAAGCCCCAAGCCAGCTCGGTGAGCTGATTGGCTGACAGGGTCCCGCCGCTGCCGAACGACACGTAAAGCACCGACCCGGCAGGTTGCGAGTCCAGCCAATCGAGCACTTTGCTCCTGCAGACCAAATTTTCAACCGGTTGGACCGGTCGAATCAATGGACCGACCGGGTGGACGGGGACCGAGCTGAACCGTCCCATCAAGTTCGGATCTCTCAGTGCTTTCAGCGTCCTGGGCTCCAAACCCTCCCATGTGTTCACCAAGATCCCATCAGCCTTCGCCATATCGAGCCCCATCTTCGCATAATCTTCGTGAAGGACCCGGTCGTCTGGTCGCAAGTTCAAGTCGAACGTGCCTTCGTACTCGAGCGGCGTGCATCCTGGGATGTTCAGCGGCTTATGGAGATAGACGTGGTCGTGTTTGTCGGTCTCGTTGTGATGCGGATAATATAGTGATAGGGCAAGGAACCACGCATTAGTGGTATGGAACATGTACTTCAACATGCTGAAATCGTCAGCTATCTCGAAAGCCTCGGTCCCGAAGAGGTCGACAATGAGGGCCGAGGGACATGGCTTCAATTTAGCAATCTCTGCGCGGATGTGTGGCATCGCTCGGCGCATTAGGAGGACCAGTTGTGAGAGGATTGCCATTGAGCCAGTGGCTAGGTCCGAGACGTCGACCGGGGGGAGGAAGACGATGTTGAGGAGGTCTCTGTAGGAGGAGTAATGGGGGAGCTGGGACTGGGCAGCGGAGGCATCGGTGGTCACGACGAAGATGGTGACGAGGAAGCGGTGTTGGATGGCGAAGCGCTGGCCGAGTTCGAGGACCGGGATGAGGTGTCCTATGCCGGGGCTGGCTAGGAGGGCTATGTGGGTTTTGGTTGGGACGACTTCCATGGCTACACAAATGTAATTTTGGGGTTTGGGGGGGGGGGGGAGTGTATTTGGCAGAGAGGAGTTTGAGATGGTATTTATAGTGAAATATGCTGTAATAAATATTTATTTATGTGGAAGCATTTAAAGTAATTTTTTGCTCACAAAGGTGTAACTCGTAGGGTTAGCGCTTATCTTTTCTCAATTGGAGGGCCTTGCTACTATGATTAGGGATTTTTTATTTACCTAGCATTTAGCTAGCGCTCTTATGAGGAGCTTTAAAAAAAAGTTTCTTCTTGCTTTTTTGACAATATTTGATAAATTGAAGAAAATATTAGAAGTTCTAATTTTTTTTGAAAAACTCAAAATGAAATTTGATGTTGATATACTTATATCTTAAAATGTTTCACGTATTTACAGATATTAAGTAAAAGTCAAAATATTCAGATTTTATAATAAGAGATTTTTTTTTTTAAAAGAGAAATGAAAATCACTACAAACATTGTGTTTGGATTTCTATTGAGCCTTAATAGCAAAATTGCTTTTTCCACGTGATATTCTCATTTAAGCTTTGTCTGTATAGTGGCATATGATGCAATCATATAAGGCTTATATTTTTACATGGATCAAGAATCGGAACTTAACTGGTTTATAAGGTTTGGAGGTTGCTATTTAAGGAGTCCTTTAGGCTCTAAGTAGTTGAGTCTCCATTCTTGTGCTCCTTTAATTATATATATAAAACAGAAGTACAAGATGACAGTTTCATTTTTTTTTAACTTGATCATTCATTTTTAATTTCCTTGAGATGCATATTGTCTGCTACCGATCATTTTTACGCATTCTCTTCGTGCCCCTTTAATTATAAAAGGAAAGAAATGTGAGATAACAGTTTCATTAATTCTTTTCTTTTAGCTAGACCAGAGACACTTTAAATTTACTTGAGATGTGTGCCATTCATTATTAATCAATTTTATGCATCCTCCTCGTGCCCCATTAATTGTAAAAGAAGAAATAAGGTTCCATTAATTTTTTCTTCTAACTTACCACCAGTCATTTTTAATTTCCTTGAAATGCGTACTTTTTATATTCGGATGTTTCTAATAATTAACTGAACGCCTCCCAAGCGTATTTTCAAAATGAGCTTTCAGTTTTGCAGGAGAGAACCAAAGCCCCAGGCTTTTCTGGTCATTACTAATAAACATCCTCCGTTTTACCCAAAAAGAAAAAGAAAAAAAGAATCAATAATTAAAAACAAAGTAAATAAATTACCATCCTCGCTGTCCTTGAGTCACGTGTGTCCCAAAATTTAAATAAACCTTGTGTGTTCTGTCTATTTTATTTTAAGTCATGATGATCTGTACTGCACTCAAATCATGAAATAACAAGATGCTCTATAATGGTGGGTGTGGTATGCATAGTTCATGCAATGATAGCAGTCAATGACACTATGGCCATGTTTGTTGCAGATATGACAGATCAGCCGACCAGTATTCAGTTGACGACCTTGAGGTTGAAATGATGGAGTAAGGAAAAGTCTTGCTTGATTGGAATGACCCCTATTACGTCCCTTATAACCAATGCCACCCCTAGAGAGACAAGGGGTGTGAATGAGTGCTGCCCAGGAGAAATGGTTCGAGGTTGCCGGTTTGCAAGTAGTAGTTTTGGATAATAATGGTGCGTTTGTTAGGTGTTTTTGTTCAAAAATTGTTCCGGGGAATAGAAATAGAAAAAACTATTTTTGTTCCGGGGAACAATTTTTGATCAGAAAAACGAATTTGGTAAACTTGTTCCGGGAATAAAAAATGAATAGAAACACGTTTGGTAAATTTATATTCTTTTTTTGTTTCTTTTAATTTTTAAATATTTTTATTTTATTTTTCCTTTTTTTCTTTTTTTTTCTTTTTTTCTTCTTTTGCCCGGTCGTCGGCCATGCCGAGGCTGGCAGCCTCGCCTAGCCACGGCGAGGTTCGCGCCCCCAACGAGGCTGAGCCTCGCCGTGGTTGGGCAAGGTTTGGCCTCGCCTTGGCTGGGCGAGCTCGGCCTCGCCGGATCTAGGTGAGCCCGAGCTCGCCCAACCAAGGCGAGGCCGAGCGTCGCCGGCGCGAGCGAGGCTCGGCCTTGCCTTGGCCGGGCGAGCTTGGCCTCACCCGGATCCGGCGATGCTCGGCCTTGCCGGGGTTAGCGACGCTCTGGTGAGGTCGTCGGCCCTCGACGGCGTCGCTGGCCCTTGACGGCCGGTCGCTGGCCATGGCCAAGGCCGGCAACTGGCCAAAGAAAAAAGAAGAAGAAAAGAAGAAGAAAAAAAAAAGAGAAGGAAAAAAATGAGAGAGAAAATTTGTTCTTCAAAAGTGTTTCCATAACAAAAAAAACAACTTTTTTTTGTTTCTTATTTCCGTTCCAATTTTGTTCAGGGAACAAAAAAACAGATTTTGAATAAAAATGCAAACGAATGCGTTTCTGTTCTTTTTTTTTTGTTCCTGGGAACAAAAAAACAAAATTTTTGTTCATAAACAGAACAAAAGAACACAACCATGCACGCCTTAAATCACTAGTGATGCTCAGTTCTTCAGAGAGTAGGAGATTGTGTAAATCTTCAATAGTGACGGAAGTTTGATGAGCACAAACACGAATAGAGGATGCAAAGGAGCAGTAAGTAGCAGGCAATCCATCGAGAATGCAAATTAGGAGATCATCACTTATTGGAGATCCGCAAATTACGAGTTTATCAGCTAAAGTTTTGAATTGTTGGAGATATTCTTGCATGGTGAGGTTGTCCTTCTTGAGGTGATGTAATTGTCTTTTTAGAGACATTACATGAGAGAGGCATAGCGACGAGCGAGGACATCCCACGCGGCTTTTGCAGATGTAGCGCAAACTACTTATGGAAGTGCATATTCAGACAGAGTAGCGTTGATCCAGGAGAGTAGCATCTAATCTTTTTCGATCTATGTCTTGTAATTTTCGTTAGTTGAAGCAGGCGCTTGGGAGGTTCCATCAATGTAAGACATGAGATTGTGACCTTTGAGAATTGGTTCACAAAGAGAACGCCAAAGAAGATTGTTTGAGCTATTCAGCTTGATGGGTATCGAGTTGGATATGTTTGAGATAATGAGTGAGGGAGATGCGATAGATGAAGATGACTGAGATGATGGATTGGAGCCTATCGATATTTCTTTAGGAAGAAGAAAGTCGATGAAGAATGAGAGGAGAAGGAGATTTGAGGATCATAAGGCGGATTACGCCAAATGCAACATTGATACCATGAAGAAATTGTAGTTTTTGTTTATTGTCTTAGAATCTCTATTGTACAAACTGTATATAAAGATATTACAAGAGCCCTAAATTAGGGATGATTGGGGATGCTTAAAGCAAGTAGAGATATTACGGAAACAATATCAACGATATCTTAAATTAGATACAAGATATAAGATTGATGATTTGGAACATTATCAAGATTAAATGATATGGAGATCAACAAGAGGTACATGATCAATGCCAAATCCACGGCACTCTTGTGCATGTTCAAGTGCACCTAGATATGTGATGCAGCCCACATTGAAGACCGGCTCTCTCGACCAAGAAGATCGGCCCGCATTAAAGCTCGACGAAACCGAGAAGCCATAACGACATCTTGAGTCCATCCCGGAAGCTTGAAAGATACCTTGGAAGCTCGCGTGACGCTTTTACTAGTTTATAGTTTCAATGCTCCTTTATTTCTCCTAGTTTTCAATGCTCTATCTTTATTTCTTTGATGATATAAGCCCAATTTCTTGTAGAAGACAGATAACTTTTGATGAATGAAAAGCTTTGCTTGAAGCAAGTATCATGAACCTTGTAGAGTTCATACCTTGAAAACCTAGAAGAGTTTTCACTCCGTCCTTGAAGAGTCGGAGCTTTCGAAATCTGCATCCTTGAAGAGTTGCAGTCATCGATCTAGAAGAATCGGTGTCCCCCTCAACTTCCTTGGAGGCCTAGAAGAGCAACCAACGAAGTTTCTATCTTTTCCTATTCTGTTCGTTATTTCCAACCCAATTTCGACTATCCTACAGTACTTATTTCAGAAAATCCAAAAAAGAGAAATTGTAGATCCAGAAGCCTTTGTTCATTTGGCTTTGGAATCAGGTCGATCCGATCAGTATCGACAAAGATACGACCGTTCTCTTGAGCTCGCGCAGTGCTAAAATTCCTGTTTGTCTTGTTTCCGTGTGCGAGTCACTCTCCCGATCCTATTGTTTGAGAAAGCCTCCCCTAGGCTTGCATCATTTGGTATCAGAGCTTTGGAGGAGAGGACAATGCCTCCAAGACAAGCTAGGCGTCGTGGCGGCAGAACCGTTCCCCTCAATGAATTGCACACACTCGCGAGAATATGCAACAACAAATTGACGAATTGACGCAAGAAGTTCAGCGATTGAGGGCTGAAGCAAATAATTCTCCACTCCGTTCCAGGACTGAAAATTCCCGTGGTGACTCTTCCTCTTTGGAGAGTGTTCAATCTATTCACGGTCGGAGGCATGTTCGACATCATTTACAACATATTCGTGAGCGAGATTGGGAAAAGGAAATCAAGAAAGATGTTCCAGAATTTACAGGTAATGAGTCTCCTGATGAAATTGTTGATTGGCTAACACTTGTGAATGAGGTGTTTGAGCATCGAAATGTTCCGGAGAATCATCGCATTGGGATCATTGCTATGCGATTTGGAGGCAAGAAGATTACGTTGGCACCTAGTACGGTGGGAGATTCTTCTGATGATGATGGCAAGAATTCGAGGACGAATTCTTTTAAAGATGGGGAGGATGATGCAGCCCACATTGAAGACCGGCTCTCTCGACCAAGAAGATCGGCCTGCATTAAAGCTCGACGAAACCGAGAAGCCATAACGACATCTTGAGTCCATCCCGGAAGCTTGAAAGATACCTTGGAAGCTCGCGTGACGCTTTTACTAGTTTATAGTTTCAATGCTCCTTTATTTCTCCTAGTTTTCAATGCTCTATCTTTATTTCTTTGATGATATAAGCCCAATTTCTTGTAGAAGACAGATAACTTTTGATGAATGAAAAGCTTTGCTTGAAGCAAGTATCATGAACCTTGTAGAGTTCATACCTTGAAAACCTAGAAGAGTTTTCACTCCGTCCTGAAGAGTCGGAGCTTTCGAAATCTGCATCCTTGAAGAGTTACAGTCATCGATCTAGAAGAATCGGTGTCCCCCTCAACTTCCTTGGAGGCCTAGAAGAGCAACCAACGAAGTTTCTATCTTTTCCTATTCTGTTCGTTATTTCCAACCCAATTTCGACTATCCTACAGTGCTTATTTCAGAAAACCCAAAAAAGAGAAATTGTAGATCCAGAAGCCTTTGTTCATTTGGCTTTGGAATCAGGTCGATCCGATCAGTATCGACAAAGATACGACCGTTCTCTTGAGCTCACGCAGTGCTAAAATTCCTGTTTGTCCTGTTTCCGTGTGCGAGTCACTCTCCCGATCCTATTGTTTGAGAAAGCCTCCCCTAGGCTTGCATCAATATGCCATGACATAGATCGGGGAAAATGATAATTTATTGTCCATTATGGCCTGACATTCCCGCTCGATTTTGAATCGATACAGGTTCATTATTATCGGGGCACTTAGGGTGCGTTTGGAATTAGCATTTCCAAGCCACTTTAGGCCTCCAAAGCCTTTTGGGCTAAAAATGGGTGTTTGGCAAAATGTTTTGTAAAGATACTTGCCTGAAAGTTTGCCTTGTGAAGGCTGAAAGCCCAAGGCAGGTTGGGGGCTGCCTTGGGCTTTCAGCATGCCGAAAATGCTGAGCTGAGGGGGAGAAAAAAAAATTTCTTCCCAAATTATCTTTATTGATTTTTTGTTTTTCCGGTTTTGCCCTCTCATCGTCTTCTTCTTCTGCGAGTGGGTACTGTTCATCTTCTTCGCAGATACAACCTTGCCTGCGTTGGCGCCGTGCCCGCATCGGCCACTGTGTCGACAGCCCTCGACCGCGCCAGCACCACCCGCGCCGGGGACTCGCGAGCTCTCTCTGCTCCACCGCCGTTCCGTTAGCCCCGCTAGACACCGTTGTTGTGCCTCCACCAGATTTGAACCTGAGCGGACCGCTGCCCCTTTCGAACTGAAGCCCCTGCAGCAGATAGCGAAGCTCGCCACATTGATCTTGCTCGACAACCGTGTCACTGCTGACTGCTGCTCGCCTCCACTTGATGCTGTCGTCGCTTAGCAGCTCGCGACCCAGCGCCTGAGGCCCTCACCGCTCGACTGCTATTGTACCGATCTTGCTGCTTGAGTGCCTCGACACCTACAGATCTGAGCTCGCCTTCGCCCGATGCCGTCGCTGCCCAGCAGCCCACGACCCAGCACCTGACTCCGCTGTGCCGGCCGATGCTTCCACTCGCCGTTTGCAGGACCTCCGCCTCAGCAGCTCGCCTCCATCGCGCCTCTGCCCACCGTCCTCCGCTCGGTCGCCGACCCTCGCGCTTCGCTGTGACGCTGGTTTTCCCCCTTCGCCGGAGCTCGATGCCACCGCGCCTTGGCACCACTGCCCGTGAGCGATCGTCGGCGAGGTCCTCTTGTGACCTCGATGCCCTAGATCTAGGTTGCGGCGGGGTTGCCGAAGGTCGAGGTGGCGTCACGTGACCTCGCTGCCCCAGATCTGGGGTCGCTGTAGGTCGCGGCGGTGTCGTGTGACCTCGGGCGGCCTTTGCCAATGTTCTTCAGGGGTCGGCGGGGTCGCCAAAGTTCGCAGCGGCGTCGTGTGACCTTGGGCGACCTTTGCCGGTGGTCTTTGGGAGTCGCAATACCCCGGGCGACTCTCCCTAGTCGTCTATGGGGCTGCCTAAGTCAGATGTCGGCTGCCGGCGACAAATTTTGATCACTGGCGACCGCCTGCCGGTCAATTTTTTTTTTTTTTAATCACAAAAGCCATTTGTAAATGTAATTCTCCCAAACAGCATTTTGCTCAAAGGTACTTCACAAAGAGCTTTCAAATTACAATTTACCAAACGCAGTTTGCATTTTGAAAAACACTTTTAACTCAAAGGTCTTTGCATTTTCCTAAAGACTTTCTCCAAAAGCCTTCCCAAACGCACCCTTAGAGTGTTTGTGAGGGAATGGAGATGATAGCAGATGATTGGAGAAGTGAAGAACTGACTTGGTTGGTGCCTTAACGAAGCAAGATGCCGAGCGAGTGCCCGACCGAGGAGAAGTTCGACAATTGACCATGACTAGTCGATCAGCCTAAATATTTTCATGCTTGGTCATCGGGCCATGAGCTTATAACTGGTGTCGTTTGGAAGACCATCATGAGTAGTGATTTATCATGATTATTATACTTTTAAGGTTAATATCATGAAAACCCCAAATTGGTACATCTGTAATAAGTTTACTCCAAATTAAACTCAAAATTAGTACACTTGTGACAAATTTACCTTTTTGTTAATTTTTATTAAATTTTACTATCAAATTGTTGAGTTAAATGACACGTGATAATTTATGTGAGTACTAGTTTATGGTTTTATCCTCAATTTGTCACATGTGTATTCAATTGTGATTTTTCGTGATATGATTAATTGAGAGTAAATTTGTCAAAAAAGCACTAGTTTAAAGTTTTTGATGGTTAAATAATTAGTTTGTGGTAAATTTTCACAGGTGTACTAGTTTCAGATTTTTCGTGATATTAACCCCTTATTTTTAAGTACAAAAACCTCAATTTGGCCGATCTTGCATGTTTTAAATCCATTGCATACTCAATAGGCTTCTTCTAAATCCACCTTGCCATAATTAGCGCAATTACTTGACTTTACCATCCTACTGTTTTGATAAGACTTATGTCATTCCTTCTCGCGAACCTTGCTGGCAATGTGTTGCTTAGCTACTCTTTATAATGAAAGCATGCCGACTTTCTCAAATGAAGCCTAACTCTGTAAGTTAAGAATCCGGTCGAGTTGGAGGATGGCACGCAACCGAGATAAAGCAGGGATATCGCAGAATCTTCTTGCATTAGCCTTGAGAACCATCTTCCTTTTCCTTATCATGCCACTCATGGAGACCTTCCTTATTTCAACCATACCTGAAAGTTTCTCGAGCAAGTGATGTATGATCTTGTCTGTCTAATTGCTAAGATGCAAAACAAGTGAGGTGCTTCTGGTTAGAAGACTTCGGCCCAGAAAAAAAGCCGTTATAACTCCATTTCACTGGTCATAATATACTGGTTTGCCTGCAAATGCAAAAGCAAGGGGAAAGTAGGATTAGTTTCATTCAAGAATAGACAGCGAAACGTTTTGATATTGGAGGGATAGCCAAGCGAAAACAATTGATGACTTGGGATTAGTTTCCTGTAATGACCGGGAGGAGACATCTCAGCTCAACCTACCAGGAGGACCACAGGCTTCACCTTTGCAGGAACTTCCATCCACTTTAGATTTAGCCGTGAGGGTAGGAAGGCTTGTAGCTAATCTGCAATACCTATCTATTGATTCTCAAATGGCAAAAGAACATGGTAGTGTTTGGTCAATGCTCTTCTAACTTCGGGCCAAGAAAGCATGTGGCTGTGTCATAGGTTGGATGAAAGGAACATCTTCTATTTGAATCTACAATTGCTGCACGAGACATATTAAAATAGTCTGGGGACCTATTGAACCAATCGAAAATATAGAAATGATATTGACATGGCAAACAAATTTAGGTACCTCCTTAAACCAACTCAAAGGTAAAGGGTTAGCAGTTCACTATCCCTTATTTTGCTAGTGTCATGGCTGAGTTCTCTAGTTTTTGATCGTGTATCGCATAATAAATCATTGGCCTCCTTTGATTTGGGAGGAAAAAACCACGTGTCATTGGCCCTGCACCAGCTATTCCTCATTGCCTTTATCATGTAGTGTACTCATAGATAATAGGGGTGATCGGGTCTAGGGTGAGTAGGGTCTAGACCTGGACCCTTTAACCGACCCTATTATAACCAGTTCTCCTTTTTTGGATCTTGTACCTGACCCTATTTGTATTGGACCCTATACTCGACCTACCCTATTTTTTTGATCCGATTCCAGGGTCAACCCTATTTCCACTAGAACCTATTTTGCAATCGTCTGATATTCTATACGGCTTTGAATTTTACATTAATATGCGAGAAAATAACGTAATCTTCATAATTTGTATTGAAACATTAAGCACTTGTAATGAATAAGTACATGAAATTTTTGACTAAATGAAAAATTAATGATCCACAGGGCTAATTATCATCAATAAAATCATAAGGCAAAGTGAAAATCGTAACATTGCATAAATATTAGCAACAAACATGGGTTTACTATTAGTCTCATTTCCACAACTACTACATGAAGGTGTTCATTTATCTAAAACAGTTAACAAATCTTTGCTGCAAGCATAATTCCTCATCCAAAAGAGAAATTAGGTGAGCAACTCCACATGGTACACAGGAATTTGGCGGCGACGGACGCTGTTTGTCTATTGGATGGTGCGAGAGGGAGCCAGTGAGGGAGGGAAGCAAGTGAGGAAGATGAACGATGAAGGAGGAGTGTTGTGCATGTTTAAGAGAGCCAAGAGGAAAAATGCCATAAAATTGTCTCAATAAGAATAGAAATCAAGATAAAAAAAATAGGGTTTTAGACTTCTACTTACAAAACTGATTTCAAAACTGGTCCGGGTGGATAATCACTTAGACCGGTTCCCGGACCGATTCAAACCAATTCCAAATTTTGGGAATCGGTTTCAACAGGAACTGATTCCCGACCTTGTTTCCGAGTGGGCCAGTCTGGTTTTCAGGTATATCCGGTCTGGTTGCACACCCCCAATAGATAATGAGGGCTCAAAACACGTAAACCAAGTGTTGACTAATTTGAGAACTGCTTTGGTTGTGAGCTACACTAGGGAAAATTACCAATTAAAAAAAAAATATTGAAAACTTCACTTCCTTCATCAAATACACTCCTTACATCTCAAAATAGATAATGTTGTCCTTATTTTTCACAATATATTTTAAGTTACATCTCTCATCCATAAATAATATACTAAATCGTCATTTTATTTCCTAAACTACCCTTAACCCCCTCCCCCCCAAAAAAAAAGAAAAAAAGAAAAGAAAAACTCCACACCAACCCACACTAGGTGCGTTTGGTTGGACTTTTGGGGAAAGCTATTGGGGAAATGCAAATGACTTTAAGTTGAAAGGACTTTTCTGAATGTAAATTATGTTTGGTAAATTACAATTTAAAAGTCAATTGTGAAATACTTTTGAGCAAAATGGTGTTTGAGGGAATTATATTTACAAAGGACTTTTGTGATAAAAAAATTATCAAAAGAAAAATAAAAAAAATTGACCGGCAAGGATAGGTGGTCGCTGGCGATCGAAAATTTGTCGCCGGCGGCCGACATCTGACTTAGGCAGCCTCGGAGACAACTGGGGGGGTCGCTCGAGGTTGAGCAACCCCTAAAGACCACTGGCGAGGGCCACCTGGGGTCAGGCGACCCCCGGTGAGGGCTGCCCGACCTCGGGCGGCCCTCGGTGAGGGTCGCCGGAAGTCGGGTGACCTCGCCGCAACCTAGATCTGGGGCGGCGAGGTCGTGGGAGGACCTTGCCGCCTCCGGATGCTACGACCCAGATTCGGAGGTGGCGAGGTCACGGGAGGACCTCGTCTCCCTCGGATCTGGGTCACGGCGGGGTCGCATGACCTCGCTGCCTTTGGATATGAGTCGCGGCAAGGTCGCGAGGTGACCTTGCTGCAACCCAGATCCGGAGGCAGCAAGGTCATGGGAGGACCTCGTCTCCCCCGAATCTGGGTCGCGGCGGGGTCACGCGACCTCGCCAACCTAGATCTGGGCGCGACTTCGCCGCTCCAGATTAGGTTGCAGCGAGGTTGGCGACCCAAACCTCACCGCGACCCAGATAGGGAGGCGGTTGCACCACTCCCTGGCGACGGTCGCCTGGGCCACCGCGACCATGTCGAGTTGTCGGCGGCCGCTCACAGCTTCGAGCAACATGTCGGCCAACCTCAACAAAGAAGAAGATGAACAATACAATGACGAGGGCAAAATCGGAAAAATTGAGAGTAAGTGAGGATAGTTTTGGAAGAAAATAAAGAAATGAACAGTACCTCTTGTATGCCGAGAAAGTTGAAAGCCCAAGGCACCCTCACACCTGCCTTGGGCATTCAGTCTTGAGAAGGCTAGCTTTGGCCTAATGGGAATTTCAAAGTCGTTCCCAAATAGCCAATACTTAGCCCAAGTATCCTTGGAAGCCCAAAGCCCTTTGCAAAGCTAATTCCAAACGCACCCACTCTCTCCACATACTCAAGAGGCTTGCTTGATCTGACATTACCCACCACCACGTCTTGCACGGTTTGCGAGCTTGTCGCTAAGCCTCATGGCCGTTGTGAACTCGAGGCCGACCTCGCACCCTCTCAGTGATCGCGAGCTGCTGGCTCAGGCCTAGCTGGTGTGACCTTGTCGTTGCGCATCGCAAACGATCTCGCCATAGACAAAGACGCGGATGTGGGGAGAGGGGCCTTGGGCGGCGATCGGGGGCGAGGGTATCGTGGTCGGCGTGGCGGTTGGGCTGCGGTAGCAAGCGGCAGCTCAACGCTGTAGGGGTGGCTCTTGATTATTGTTGTTTTGTGCTGCTGCGTGTAAGGAGAGAGAAAGGGCATAGCAATAGAGTGGAAGAGGGTTTTAGTGTGCATGAGGGCAAATAATTGTATTTCCATCGGGGAGATGCATGAGGTCGGTTTAAAGGTATTTCATATCGACAGCCAAGTTGATGATGATTTCTATAATATCCCATTGCCCTATACAGGTTGAGTTTAATTATTTCTTGATTTGGCCGCTGTAGGTTAGTTTAATTAAACACCCATTTTGTTTGAATTCTTATACTTGTTTGTTCAACAGATTGCCTGTTCAAAGGCAAAAAGGACACCTAACGTAATTATCTAATCTTGTTTCAGTCAAGCATTGCCATATCTATCCATTTAGGGCTATTTAGTGTTGAGACTTGTCCCACACAAAGCTCAACGATCATGCTCCAATTTAATACCCCAGATGAAAAACAACAAAGAGAAACTCTAGAAGAACTGACCAAAATTAATACACGGCTAAATACTAGTATTATGTACTTTACGGACTTTTAAACCGAAGCTAAGCCCGACGGGCCCTTTCTCTCAGGCCCGTACGGCCCGTTTCGCACTCTTTAGCCACCCGCTCGAGCGAGCCGTAGGACGAACCTCCCTTAGCCAGAGCCACTTCCGCGCTGCGCTTGAGGTCCAGCACTTTCGCCCTCGCCGACTTGCCGTGCTCCTCATCCTTGTCCATCACCCTCCTTATCGCCTTCTCGATCACCTCCCTCCCGACCACCCCGCCAGGCCCCACCTCCCTCAAACGAGTGGCCATGCCGAGGTGGTCAGAGAGCATGGCCGTGTTCATGCCCTGCTCCGCGTAGAGCGGCCAGCATATCATGGGCACCCCGTTGATGATGCTCTCCAGCGTCGAGTTCCACCCGCAGTGCGAGAGGAATCCCCCGACCGACTGATGGGCCAGGACCTCAGTCTGTGGGGCCCACATCTCCACCACGAGGCCCACCTCCCGGGTCTTACTCCCGAAACCATCGGGGAGGTAATCCGGCGTTCCGTCCTCGGTCCTCTTATCCCGACGGAAGAATGACCCGAATGCGCTGCCCTCGATGGGTGGCCGCACCACCCAAACGAATCTCTGCTGGCTCAGCTCCAAGCCCCAAGCCAGCTCGGTGAGCTGATCAGCCGATAAGGTCGCGCCACTGCCAAACGACACGTAAAGCACCGATCCAGTGCGTTGCAAGTCCAGCCAATCAAGTGCCGCGCTCCTGGAGGCCGGATCTCTAACCGGTTTGGCCGGCCGAATCAATGGACCAACTGGGTGGACCGGGACCGAGCTGAACCGGCCCAGCAAGTTCGGATCTCTCAGTGCTTTCAGCGTCTTGGGCTCCAAATACTCCCAAGAGTTCACCAGTATCCCATCAGCCCTTGCCATGTCGAGCCCCATCTTCACATGATTGTCGTGGAGGACTCGGTCCTCCGGTTGCAAGTACGGTTGAAACGTATCTTTGTACTCGAGCGGCGCACATCCTGGGATGTTCAGCGGCGTATGCAGATAGACATGGCCGTGCTTGTTGGTTTCATCTTGATGGGGATAATGTAATGATAGGGCAAGGAACCATGCATTACTGGTATCGAACATGTACTTTAACATGCCGAAGTCGTCAGCTATCTCGAAAGCCTCGGTCCCAAAGAGGTCGACCATGAGGGCCGAGGGGGATGGCTTCAATTCAGCGATCTCCTTGCGTAGGATCGGTATTGCGCGGCGCATTATGAGAAACAATTGAGACGGGTCCGAGACGCTGACCGGCGGGAGGAAGACGATGTCGAGGAGGTCTTGGTAGGAGGAGTAGTGGGGGAACTGGGACAGGGCGGTGGAGGCATCGGTGGTCACGACGAAGATGGTGACGAGGAAGCGGTGTTGGTCGGCGAAGCGCTGGCCGAGTTCGAGGACTGGGATGAGGTGTCCTATGCCGGGGCTGGCTAGGAGGGCTATGTGGGTTTTGGTTGGGACGACTTCCATGGCTACACAAATGTAATGGGGGAAGAGAGAGCGTATTTGGAAGAGAGGAGTTTGAAATGATATTTATAGTGAAAGATGCTGTAATTAGTATTGATTTAAGTGGAATCATTTACAGTAAGTTTTTGCTCACAAAGTTGTAACTCGTAGTGTTAGCCTTTTTGTTTTCTCAATTGGAGGGCTTTGCTATTATGATTAGGGTTTTTTTTATTTACCTAGCATTTAGCTAGCGCTCTTATGGGGGAGCCTTAAAAAAAAATTTCTTCTTGCTTTTCTGACAAAATTTGATAATTGAAGAAAATATTTGAAGTTCTAATTGTTTTTGAAAAACTCTAAATGAAATTTAATGTCGATATACTTATGTGTTGAAATATTTCAGGTGTTTAAAGATATTAAATAGAAGTCAAAATATTCAGATTCTATAATAAGATAATTTTTTTTCCTTGAAAGAGAAATGAAAATCACTACAGACATTGTGTTTGGATTTCTATTGAACCTTAATGGTAAAATTGCTTTTTCCAGATTTAGATTCTTATATAAGCTTTGTCCGTATAGTGGCACATGATGCAATCATATAAGGCTTATATTTTTATATGGATCAACGGACGGAACTTAACCGGTTTACAAAGTATGGAGGGTGTTATGTAAGGCTAAGCCTTTAAGTAGTCGAGTCTCCATCCCGGTGCCCCTTTAATTAAAAAAAAAAAAAAAACAGAAGTACTATTCATTTTTATTTTTAGCTTGACCAGTCATTTTTAATTTCCTTAGGATTCGAAATGTCTACTTCTCGTCATTTTTACTTATCCTCTTCGTGCCCCTTTAATTATTTAAGGAAAGAAATATGAGGTAACAGTTTTATCAATTCTTTTCTTTTAACTTGACCAGAGTCATTTTAAATATCCTTGAGATGTGTGCTATTCGTTGTTAGTCAATTTTATGCATCCTCCTCGTGCTCCTTTAATTGTAGTAGAAGAAATAAGGTTCCATTAGTTTTTCCTTCTAACTTACCACCAGTCATTTTTAATTTCCTTGAAATGCGTACTGTTTATATTCGGACGTTTCTAATATTTAACTGAACGCCCCCCAAGCGTAATTTTAAAACGAGCTTTCAGTTTTGCAGGAGAGAGTCAAAGCCCCAGGCTTTTCTGGCCATTACTAATAAACATCCTGAGCTTTACAAAAAATAAAAATAAAAATAAAAACAGAGTAAAAAAATAACCATCCTCGATGTCCCCGAGTCATGTGTCTCCCAAAATTTAAGTAAACCTTGCGTGCGTTCTAAGTCATGTGTCTCCCAAAATTTAAGTAAACCTTGCGTGCGTTCTATCTATTTTATTTTAAGTCATGATGATCTGTACTACATTCAAGTCATGAAAAAACAAGATGCTTTATGATCATGGGCGTGGATGCAATACAGATAGATTAAATGAACATGGAGATCAACAAGAGGCACATGATCAACAAATCCACGGCACTCTTGTGCATGTTCAAGTGCACCTAGAAATGCCATGATATAAACCAGGGAAAATGATAATTTGTTTTTCATTAGGCACGATAATCCCGCTCGATTTTGAATCGGTAGAAATTTGTTATTATCGGGACACTCAGAGTGTTTGTGAGGGAATGGAGATGATAGCAGACGATTGGAGAAGTGAAGATCCGGCTCGCTTGGTGCCTGGACGAAGCAAGATGTCGGGCGAGCGCCCCCACCGAAGAGAAGTTTGGCAGTCGACTATGGCTAGGCGATTGGCCCAGATAATTTTCATGCTTGGTCATCAGGCCATGAGCTTATAACTGGCGTTGTTTGGAAGACTTGTCATGGTTATTATTTTTAGTGTTTTTTTTTTTTTTATGACCTAGGGAAACCCGTAAGCCGACGGCCGACGGGCAAATCCTGGGGCCCACGGAGGAACCCACTACCCCTGTGAAGCGGGTAAGGGGTAAGTCCGCTTGCGACGTGCTGGGGATTCGAACTTCTCCCTTTCGTGAGGGGGAGAAAGTCCAAAACCAGTAGTGCCACTCAGTGGTTGGTTATTATTTTTAGTGTTAATATTATAAAAACTTCAAACCTACAGACATCCGTAATAAATTTATTTCAAATTAATTTTTGAATCACCAAAAATTTAAATTTGGTACACTTGTGACATATGTACTATTTTGTTAATTTCCATTAAATTTTACAATCAAATTGTTGAGTTAAATGACATGTGATAGTTGATATGTGTATTAGTTTATGGTTTTATCCTCCATTTGTTACATGTGTATTCAGTTGTGATTTTTTGTGATACAATTAATTAAGGGTAAATTTATTGCAAAAGCACTAGTTTAAAGTTTTTGATGGTTAAAAAATTAGTTTGTAGTAAATTTTTCATATGTGTACTAATTTCGGATTTTTCATGATATTAACCCCTTATTTTTAACTATAAAAACCTAAATTTGGCCGATATTGCATGTTTCAAATCCGTTGCATACTCAAGAGGCTTCTTCTAAAGCCACCCTGCCATAAATAGCACAATTACTTGACTTTACCTTCCTACTGTTTTGATAAGACTAGGTCATTCCTCCTCGCGATGCTTACTGGCAATATAGTACTTAGCTACTCTTTCTAATGAAAGCATGCTGACTTTCTTAAATGAAGCCTAACTCTGTAAGTTTCAGAATCAGATCGAGTTGGAGGAAGGCACGCAACCGAGATGAAGCAGGGATACCGCGGAATCTTCTTGCGTTAGCCTTGAGAACTATCTGCATTTTCCTTATCATGCCACACATGGCGATCTTTCTTATTTCAATCATACCTGAAAGTTTCTCGAGCAAGTAATGGATGATCTTGACTGTCTAATGGCTAAGATGCAAGACAAGTGAGGTGCTTCTGGTTAGAAGACTTTGGCCCAGAAAAAAAAGCAGTTATAACTCCATTTCACTGGTCATAATATACTGGTTTGCCTGCAAATGCAGAAGCAAGGGGAAAGTAGGATTAGTTTCATTCAAGAATAGACAGCGAATTGTTTTGATATTGCAGGAGTAGCCAAGCGAAAACAATTGATGACTTGGGATTAGTTTCTTGCAATGACCGGGAGGAGACATCTCGGCTCAACCTACCAGGAGGACCACAGGCTTTACCTTTGCAGGAACTTCCATCCACTTTAGATTCAGCCGTGAGGGTAGGAAGGCTTGTAGCTAATCTGCAATGCCTATCTGTTGATTCTCAAATGGCAAAAGAACACGGCAGTGTTTGGTCAATGCTCTTCTAACTTCGGGCCAAGAAAGCATGTGGCTGTGTCAGATGTTGGATGAGAGAAACAACAGCTGTGTGAATCTACAATTGCTGCATGAGATATATTAAAGTATTCTGGGGACCTAACAAACCGATTGATAATTTAGAAATGACATTGACATGGCAAACAAATTTAGGTACTCCTCAAACCAGTTTAGAGGTAAAAGTTCGAGGGTTAGTAGTTCACTATCCCTTATTTTGCTGGTGTCATGGCTGAGTTCTCTAGTTTTTGGTCGTGTATTGCATACCATAAATCATTGGCTTCCTTTGGTTTGGGGTGAAAAGCCACAAGTCATTGGCCCCGCACCAGCTATTCCTCATTTCCTTTATCACACAGTGTACTCATAGATAATTAGGGCTCAAAATACGCAACCCAAATGTCGACTGATTTGAGGACTGCATTAATTGTGAGCTGTACTAGTTCGAGGGAAAATTACCAAAAAAACAAAAAAAATCATGTTCAAAACTGCACTTCCTTCTTCAAATATCCTTCTCAAAACGAGCAACACTGTTATTATTTTTCGCAATATATTTTAAGTTGCATCTCTCGTCCATAAATAATATATCAAATTGTCATTTTATTTCCTAGACTTCCCCAACCCCCAAAAAAAAAAAAAAAAAAAAATTCCACACCGACCCACACTCTCTCTCCGTACTCGAGAGGCTTGCTTAGTCTGACGTTACCCACCACCACGTCTTGCACGGTTTGCGAGCTTGTCGCTAAGCCTCGTGGCCGTCGTGAACTCGAGGCCAACCTCGCACCCTCTCATTGATCGTGAGCTGCTGGCTCGGGCCTAGCTCGTGTGGCCTTGTCGTTGCGCATCGCAAACGATCTCGCCATAGACAAAGACGTGGATGTGGGGAGAGGGGCCTTGGGCGGTGATTGGGGAAGAGGGTATTGCGGTCATCGTGGCGATTGGGCTGTGGTAGCAAGCGGCAGCTCAATGCTATGGGGGTGGCTCTCGATTATTGCTGTTTTGTGCTGCTACAAGTGAGGAGAGAGAAAGGGCATAACAAGAGAGTGGAAGAGGGTTCGAGTGAACATGAGGGCGAATTGGTGTATTTCCGTTGGGAAGATGCACAAGGCCAGTTTAAAAGTGTTTGATCGGGGGCCAGGGTACTCGGTTGATGATGATTTCTACAACTATCCCATTGTACCATACAGGCTGAGTTTAATTATTTCTTGTTTTGGCCGCTATAGGTTAGTTTAATTAAGCACCCATTTTATATGAATTCTTACACTTGTTTGTTCAATTGATCGCTGTTCATGGATGGAAAATTCGTCCATCAACCTACTGTTCAAAAGCAAAAGGAACACCCAACGTTAACTATTTAACCTTATTTCAGTCAAACAGTGTCATATTTACCCATTTAGGGCTATATTTAGTGTTGAGACTTGTCCCACACAAAGCTCAACGATCATGCTCCAATTTCATACCCAAAATGAAAAGCAACAAAGAGAAACTCCGGAAGAACAGACCAAAATTAATACACTGGTAAATACTACTATTATATACTTTACGGACTTTTAAACAGAAGCTAAGCCCCACGGGCCCTTTCTCTCAGGTCCGTACGGCCCGTTTTGCACTCCTTAGCCACCCGCTCGAGCGAGCTGTGGGACGAGCCGCCCTTGGCCAGAGCCACTTCCGCGCTGTGCTTGAGCTCCAGCACTTTCGCCCTCGCCAACCTCCCATCCTCCTCATCCTCGTCCATCACCCTCCTTATCGCCTTCTCGATCACCTCCCTCCCGACCACCCCGCCGGGCCCCACCTCCCTCGCACGAGTGGCCATGCCGAGGTGGTCGGTGAGCATGGCCGTGTTCATGCCCTGCTCCGCGTAGAGCGGCCAGCATATCATGGGCACCCCGTTGATGATGCTCTCCAGCGTCGAGTTCCACCCGCAGTGTGAGAGGAATGCCCCGACCGACTGATGGGCCAGGACCTCGGTCTGTGGGGCCCACATCTCCACCACGAGGCCCACCTCCCGGGTCCTACTCACGAAACCATCGGGGAGGTAATCTGGCGTTCCGTCCTCGGTCCTCTTATCCTGACGGAAGAATGACCCGAATGCGCTGCCCTCGATGGGTGGCCGCACCACCCAAACGAATCTCTGCTGGCTCAGCTCCAGGCCCCAAGCCAGCTCGGTGAGCTGATCAGCTGTTAAGGTCCCGCCACTGCCGAACGACACGTAAAGCACCGACCCGGCGGGTTGCAAGTCCAGCCAATCGAGTGCCGCGCTCCTGGAGACCGGATCTTTGATCGGTTTGGCCGGCCGAATCAATGGACCGACTGGGTGGACTGGGACCGAGCTAAGCCGGCCCAGCGAGTTCGGATCTCTCAGTGCTTTCAACGTCTTAGGCTCCAAATACTCCCAAGAGTTCACCAGTATCCCATCAGCCCTTGCCATGTCGAGCCCCATCTTTGCAAAATCGTCTTGAAGGACCCGGTCCTCCGGTTGGAAGTACAGGTCAACCGTGTCTTCGTACTCGAGCGGCGCACATCCTGGGATGTTCAGCGGCTTATGGAGATAGACATGACCGTGCTTGTTGGTTTCATCTTGATGGGGATAATATAATGATAGGGCAAGGAACCATGCATTACCGGTATCGAACATGTATTTTAACATGCCGAACTCGTCGGCTATCTCGAAAGCCTCGGTCCCAAAGAGGTCGACCATGAGGGCCGAAGGGCATGGCTTCAATTCAGCGATCTCCGTGCGTAGGATCGGCATTGCGTGGCGCACCATGAGAACCAGTTGAGAGACGATTGCCATCGAGTCGGTGACTAGGTCCGAGACGTCGACTGGCGGAAGGAAGACAATGTTCAGGAGGTCTCGGTAGGAGGAGTATAGGGGGAGCTGGGACTTGGCGGTGGAGGCATTGGTGGTCACAACGAAGATGGTGACGAGGAAGCGGTGGTGGACGGCGAAGCGCTGGCCGAGTTCGAGGACCGGGATGAGGTGGCCCATGCCGGGGCTGGCTAGGAGGGCTATGTGGGTTTTGGAAGGGACGACTTCCATGGCTACAGAAATGTGAAGGGCGACAGAGTGTATTCGGAAGAGAGGAGGGAAGCGACCGAGGTCTGCTCTTGCATGGGAGTCTGAACTGGTATTTATAGAGAGATGCTGTAGGTAATTTTCGTTTATGTAGAAGCATCTAAAGTAATATTTTTGTAAACAAAGATGTAACTTAGTAAGGTTAGTCCTACTTTTCAAATAGGGTTTTACTATTATCATTGAGGGTCTTTGTTTTAGCTCTCTTGTATGAGCTTTTAAAAAAAAATTCTTTTAGCTTTTCTGACAAAATTTCCAAAATTGAAATGATATTTGGAGTTTTAAAGATTTACGAAACCCTTTAAAAGAATTTGTGTGTCAATATACGTATATTTTAAAATGCTTTAGGTGCTTACCGATATCAAATATATGTCAAAGTAATCATAATTCAATAAAAAGAGAAAATAAACTAAAAAAGAGATAAATCGAAGTCACTCCATATAATTTTTTTGGTTATCTAGTTAACCTGAATGGCAATATCTTGAGCCAGCTGTTTGAAGATTGAGATTCTCATTGAAGCTTTATTACTATAGTAACATATGATACAACTAACCCAATCTTCAGCACAATTGAGTGGAATTGGACACCAAATATTTGAATTTCATCAATTACATTAAAAGAAAATGAATGATTTGGAAAACATTCTTGAAAATGATCGTTTCTATCACTCATAAAAATGAATGAACAGAAAACATTTTCATCATCCGCGATGAAAATGTTTAGGCATGAATTATTATTGATAACAAAAATATCTCTCATTGACTATTCATTTCAAGCAATTTAAACAATTAGAGTTATTTTGCAGAAGTTAAATGTCTGGACTTAACTAGTTCATAAGGATTGTAACGTGTGATATGGGCCCCCGAGTAGTCAACTTTCTATGATAAACATTTTTATAGTCTCCGAGTCCCATGTCTACCTTCAATCATGCCAATGGCAGCCATAAATTAGATAACCTTGTGTGCTCCCTGTCTATTGTATTTGAAGTCGTGATGATCTTTGCCACATTATAGTCATAGAATAACACTTGCAAATTAAAGATAGGTCAGTTCCTCTAGAATCTCGGGCGCGGACGGCAAGACACATAAAAATAAGTTAACAAAAGGCGCATAATGGATGGTCGGACAGATTAATTAAGTGAATAAGGAGATCAACCATAAGCACATAATTAAAACCTAGAAAAGCCATGACATGAATCGGGGCAAAACGATAATTCGGTTATGATTATGACTCGAAGTTTCCCGTTCGATTCGGAATCGGCATGGGTTTGTGACTAATGGGACACTTGGAGCGTTTGTGAGGCAACGGAGACACCGGTGGACGATTGGCTATGAGATTAGTCGTCATATATTGAGATTTCTTCCCTTTTCTAAGTCAAGTTCATTCTTTGTATTTTTCTTCTAGAAGAGTTAGGTGCAAAAAGAGTAAGTGAAATCGATAGCCTTATATTCGGTCGTTAAAGTTCCTAACTAATTGCGTTTCAATGAATTTTCTTGAATTTTAATATCAAATGCTATTTATCAATTTTTCAGATGATCTTCAAAGTGCACTTTTGCATTGATTGACTATCTCAATAGGGATGGTTAAAGAATTATAATTGAGATACTTTTGCTTTTTTTTTTTTTTTCTTTTCTGGCCTAATTCACTAAAAAATCCTAATCTTTAGGTCCAATCTCAATTCCACCACAAACTTTTTTTATCTCGAGAAAAATTAACTTTTACTCTAATACCAAATATGCTTGGGGTCTAAAAATGTTCATTGGTTTTTTTTTTTTTAAATGATTAAGGTTGCTGTTGTTCCATACAAAAATGAGAGGTTGGAGAAGATGCAAGTTTTTGGATCAAAAATACCTCTAATCAGCCCTAATGTTGATAATTTTGAAGAAATCAATGGAAATTTTTGGACAAGGGGCAGATACGAGATTAAAGTGAAAGTTGTGATTTTACTTGAGACAAAAATAAAAATAAAAATAAAAATAATATACTTACCAAAAAAATAAAAAATAAAAAAATAATTTCCGTGCTTTGCGTGATTTGCTGCTTTAAGCATCACGCAGCAACGAGGTCAACTCTTGAATTGATCAAAAGCCTCATGGATCATGTGCATTATCGAGATGAATTCTGGCAAATCTTCAGCGCTACATTTTGTGGTCTATAATGATCTGGAATTTCAGCTCACACCACTTCTGTTTCACACGAGGGCATGCCATGCATACAGCTATTGCATTGAGTCAACTCTGATTTCTGCACGATCATATAATTTTTGGTGATTAACCGAACTCCTTCGATCGCTAATGTGAGCAAGGAGCAGTCATAGATAATAGCAGGAGGAAGTGGACTTCTGCATCTATTAACATTTCCGTGCCTTGCGTGGTTTGCTGCTTTAAGCATCACGCAGCAACGAGGTCAACTCTTTCGTCCGACTTTCCAGAAAAGAGAGAAGAAAAGATCTCTTTCGTTCAGCTACCTAACTAACATGGAGAGGAAGAGTTTGGGCTAGGGCACTCGTTGAGGAATTTACACAGACAGAGAGAGTGTATTAAAATTCATCAATCTGCATCGATTCAAACGAAAAGCAAAATATGTGCTTTTCTTGTTAAACGTTCAAGAGAAGGGTCATTGATTGACGGGAAGATTTTCTTGAGCACATATTCCTCGTGATGGTCGGTATTAGATCGTGATATCTTAAACCTATGACTCATTGTCTTCTTCACGATGTCAAGAGGTACGGCAAGTGAACCTCTAAAGGCATTTTTTTTGGTTTGTTTATTTGCTTGAGTCGACCAAGTTGTTGCTGACGTTACGACTCCGGAAGAAAAACTTGCAAATGAGAGTTGTTAACTCAATGTTAGTTCATTATTTATTCTAATGAAATCCGTAAGTCACTCTATTTAGATTGATCTTATCATACAACAATTAGTCAATTTGAGCATTAGTAAGTTACGCAAATACAAATTGGTAGGTTCATAAAAGTGTTGATAAGTTATTAAGAAGTTATATCGACAAAGATAAAATCACCGAACAATTTCTTTTTTTACTAAATTTTTTTGACACTTACATACACTTACTGAATTGAAAAAATTCAATATGTTCTTTGGCACAATTGTTCATTGGAGGCACTCCTGTCGTCCACTTTATTGGGATGAGCAATTTGATAGAGACCCATGGTTCTTGACCTCACCCAGTTGTCTCGGTCAAATCAGCCTCGCACATGGCTTTCTACCGTCTCATGCGGCACATCAGTGCTAATTTAGTATTCTAATATCAATACGCGAAGCATGATGACCTACTCTCTCTTTTTGGTCTCATGCCTCTTCTCTTATTCCAAATATAAAATAGCTCGAGACCCAAATTAATTTCAAGTGTCTGCTTGATTGATCCCCGCTAAACTCTGGACTTAATCAAGTAATTAAGTAATGCTCTCTGAAAGCTACATGATCCGGCTGTTTGCATCTCACCTGGATAGATGACGTGCTGTTTGACAATGACATTTATGCAAGAGGGTCAGGGTTTGCAAAGTGCTGGCACAATACAATCGTCATAAATACGTATGATGTATGATTACGTATTATGTTCCTCCAACCCCAGTTAGAGGAAGAGTCGAGATGGCCGTTATGTGCAGCTCGGCATGACATACGTCCTACTCGCGGAGCATGCAAAAATTAATTAATTTACGGTCGGCTATCGTTTCCTTTCGAGACTTACATCACAGGGATGACTGTTAGCGATATTATATTATAGACTCATAAGATTTTTTTATATAATATTATCATATGTTAAAGATAATTATGATATTACTGTGCATTATCTATATCAATTAAGATAACATGAATATCTCTTTTAATTGTGCATTTCTAGATTCATATATGTTACTTTAGATAATTATCTTATAAAGCTTATATATAAGTTAATGTAATTTTCCTTATGATATATCGAAATATACACAAATTCACATTCGTATTATTTGAAGATATCATCGCCTATCTCTCGTAACTCTTCATATTTTGGTCGAAAGACTGTTCAGTTTTCAACGGAAGCCGTTTCAGCACTCATATTAAAGTGTCTTTATTACTATTTATTTAGACACGTCTTTTCATATATCTAAGGTATGTCAAGAGTCGTGTTTTAAGCCAACATATAAATGAGTCTTGTAATCATTTCAAATAATGTAGAGTGAAAAGACTTTTCTGCGAGTAAAGTAGTGTATTCATCTCCTTTCCTTAAAAGCTTCTCTTGTGAGAATGTTAACAGAGCTGTGCGACTCTGATATTCAATATTATTATTCTTAACTTGATATTAGAGTCTTCATCCGTGTGGAAACCCGTTCATGTGGAAACCTAAGTGCGCCGGGCGCACTTCACACCCAGTGCACATCCAAATAAATCCATCCCCATTATTGCTGCTCAATAGTGTTCACTTCGTTTACACAAGTCTTATGTGATGAAGCACTTAATTGAACTTACCGCATTGTTTGATTGAGCCTTTTTCATAAAGGTGGCTTTCTTTTGATGTCAGCCACACAGATTGCATCCTAGTAACTAAATTCCAAGCCAGCCGTAAAGGTTGCGTCTAGCAATTGGGTGTATCGTATGTGTCAATCGCCATTTAGCTAATAGAGGTTCCACACATATTGTGCGTGTCAATTGCCATTTAGTTAATAAGCTTGTGGATATTGAGGTTTCACAAGTGGTACTTCCTAATACTGTATTTGATGCAGTTGTTTGAATTCCTTATGATATGCAAGTGAAATGAGTTCTTGCTAATGGTAAAAAGGGAGGTTTGAATGTGGGACGATCGATCCTGAGTCTCAGGAACCATTCCTTTTTTTTGAGATAAGAAATATGGAATTTCACTAAGTCAATTCTTAGGAAATGTTGAATTAGACCATTTGTACTTACTTCAACAAAGGAAGTATGAGCCTCTATCACTTATTGTTTCGCAAGCCAATTGCATTGGCTGCTTGCTGTTTCCCCTCTAGTTCTTGACCTTTTGCCCATCGTTTAAAGAAGCTGACACCACCATCGAATTCACCACCCTCAGATGAGCCAAATTTGGAAGATGCTGCCTCACACACCACCCCACCACGGATCAACAAGCCCGATACCTCGCGCTGTCATTAGAGAAACAAGTTTTCATGGCACTATTCAACATTAATTCAAACTCTAGTTGACTAATTTGATGTGACGGGATGTTAACGATATTATGTTATAAATTCTTAGGATTTTTAATAGGATATTATCCTATGTTAGAGACGATTATGATATTATTGGTGATTGTCTATATCAATCAAGGATTCAAGATTGCATGAATGTCTCCTTTAATTGCGCATCTCTTGATTGTTATATGTTACTTTAAATATTTTTCTCATAAAACCTATATATAGACTAATGTAATATTCATTATGATGTATTGAAAGATACTAAAATTCTTTGATTCTTTCTTCCGCATTCTTATTTACAACTATGACGTTTTTTTTTTTTTACACGAATATTGTACTGAAGAGAAATAATTAATAAGTAGGAGGACATTTCCGTCATGACCATCCTTCTGTGGAACGAGATTTTCATTCAGGGCGACGCTTAAAGAAATGAAAACGGAAAAAGTAAGCATAGCAGTTAATTTATTAGGGTTATCCTAGTTCAAGCTGAGCACAAATACGACATCATCCAATTATAATCGAATGTAAAAATGAAGTTATCATGTAACTAAACAGAAGATAGACTTCCAAGTTTTATTTATTATTTATTATGATATAGTTTTCGGTGGAGTTATCAAGTCCCAGGTACACTTATCAAATTTAATTAATTTGTTAATAGAATATTATACATGAACTCCTCCACGAAAATGAAATACAAAAATACATATGTCGGCTTGATACTAAACAGTAGGTTGCAACTTGCAACACGCATGTATTTCCGGCCCTTAAAAGTAACCCGAGGCGTTGACTACAGTATTATATCTCTTTAATCTCTAATGAATTCACTGATTTTGATGTTTGCCAAATATTCAATCCAAGAAAATTATCGTTTTTTTTTCCTTCGTCTATACGTATTCTATAAAATGGCATGGTTTGCGAACATTATTGTACAGGATTCAGAACGCGGGACGCAATCAAACTATCAAAGGAGATAACTTACTATAAACTAATGGAAAAAAATGTGATTGGAGCACACTTTTTCAAGAGCGACTTTACTTCTGATTATTACTCCGCCCTGAGCTGGGCAAGCACGCACGAACCAGGCACCAAGTGGTATCCCCACGAGATTTTTAATTAATTGTGCTCAGGCAAGTTGACTTTCTCCCTATCATAGCCGCATTTACCGTTTCTAAACCGCTAATATTCGGTGTCATTTTGAAATAACAAAATCGATGCGACAGATTGATGGAGCAGAGCACATGGCTATGGATGCTAAGCTGGGCATGGAGAGGTTAATGTAGGGTTGGTTGACCCCGACAATATTCGCATCTAAGATTCGGATGCATTAATAACAAATATAGCGTTGTCCTATCCTTGGAAATCGTAAACAAGGGAAGCAAATTAAACAAATTAACTGGATTTGAAGCGGTGAGGCTAAGTTCAATGAGTGCCCCGTTAGCACGATTACTCTTGACTTTAAAGTTCAAGACATTCTAAAGAATCCCGTTGGGGAGTGTGCAACTCATCGCTTCGACAATTATGCAGGTGAATTTTTTTATTATTTAATATTCTGTATATATATTCGAGAGGAATCTCATAGTAAATGCGAACTTCGTAGAAAATAGCAAGTCGAGGGCAAAAAATTGAAGAGACCGGCAAAACGTCCACTGCACAGGCTCTCAAGGTTGCGTCATTGGATGAAGAGGTGAACGGTAGAGTTTCAAGTCAACTTTTTCTCACTACACAAATTTTCGTAGTCGAGCAGTGGAAGTTGGATTTGTAATGGGGATATGATGATTGTGCACTCGGCCAAAGTGAAGTCGCTTCACATTTTTTACTCTCGGCATGATCTTGATTTTTAGATCCTCATAGACAGGTTCTTCTCAGCTCGTCGTCTTGTCTACGATCCTTCGAGTAACTTTGACTGTTTGCTAAATTTCTAAGGATCGATTAAGTCTGCTAAAACTCAACATCAAACTATATCGGGAGGAGAGATCGTTAGTTAAAGTCGCAGCCAAGGGTGCTTTTGTTGAGTCAATCTGAAGGGCCTCGTACCCTGTTGGTAACCTGATAATTATAAGATGTGATCATTGCCAGAATTGAAAGGGGCTCGTACCCTGTTAATAATCTGATGATTGTGAGATGTGATTATTGCCATAATTGAACGGGGTTATGCGGATGTTTAAAGAAATCCGGGCTCTTGATAATACTAAAACAAAAGGAAGCAAATTGCCCAATTGATTAACAAGAAGTCTCAAGCAAATTGTTATGGCTATAACTATCACCTAGAGGGGGTGAATAGGTGATTTTGCGGAAATAAAAGAATTCAAACAAATATTGCAGCAAGACAACTTTTGATGAATTAAGTGATCAAATTTTACCGGTGTAAAGTTCTAACACAATTAATTAAAAGAGTAAGGGATAAAGAATTGCACAAAAAAATTTATAGTGGTTTGGCTTTTGCAAGCTTATATCCACTCTCCCGCACTACAGTCTATTAGCTGGAATTCACTAGTAAAAACTGATCAGAGGTTACAAGTCCTAAGCTGTAAGTACTCAAGTTTGTGTGAACAACTCCTCACACTTTTAACCTCTAAAGAATTACATAGTATCGCTTAGCAAAGACAAATATATGAGATCACAAACACACTTCAGACTCTCGAAATTAAAAGCTTCAAATTTCGTGAATGCGAATTCTATTCCTTTAGTTTCGAAATCTCCTTTTATACTCCTCTTAGTCCAAGCTGACCGTTCGACATGTCTTTAGGAGGACTTATCCGGCCAATCTACTTGTTGGCCTGGATCTAGTTGAGAAGATTTGATGGCTTCAGGATCGCCGAATTTGATGCTTTTCATAATTTTTGTTGCCCATACAACAGTTTGGGTTTCCAAAAAGTCAAATGTTGACAAATGGAAAGAGTGTTTCACCTCTAGAAATAAATTCCAAGAGAGTTGAATCTTTGGTATATATTTAGAAGACTTTCCTTTTGAAACTTCTTGTAAATATAGCAAGGAATCAAGCCAATTTGCCACTAGGCTTTGCACGGGTGATTTACTCCTTCCTATCCAAATGGTAAAATATGTAAGGAAGATAAATCATGACTCTAATTGTGATTGACATTATCTGATCATATCCCATCAGACTTTCCTCTTGAAAAACAGTTTGTATGAGAATCAAAGTCTCTAGTTTTGTCAATATTAAAACAACTTAGGGACTTTTTTTTTTTTTTTATCAACAATCTCCTTATTTTTTATGATGATAGAACTTACGCAAGCAGAACTTTGAAAAGATATTATGAAATTTAAATAGCTCTTGAAAAAGCCAGTTTTAAAATGAGGCATAGTTAATCTATAAGAATATTTCCGTCACAAGAATTTTAATGAAATTCTTATAGATAATACTAAATTGAAAGATAAGGGTTAAGAAAGAATTTAACCAATCCCCTTAGCTTTTGCAATGCTTAGAGTCTTTAAGATCCTACAGAAAATGTATTAATAAAATTCGCAACCTCAGTTACCTTAGTTTTGCTAGTCCACCCTCTTTCCCTTTTTGTCAATGATACTACTCATACTTGTTCTTTCTTTTATTTTTAAGAGGACAATTCGGTTTGATGTGTCCTCACTTCTTGCATTCGAAGCAAATAACATCCTTATTTTCCTCTTTGTTGTTGAAGTTTCTCTTTTGCTCAAATGATTTGAAGGATTTCTTCCCTTTAAACTTTTCTCCTTTTCTGGCCTTTTTTTAAAACATTTTCACCATAATGGCTGTCTCCTCATTGTCCTCGTCATCTTTGTTTGAATCTAAAATCATCAGAGTCAAAATTAGATTTTAATGTTATTGCTTTCTTACCTCTGGTGTCTTCATCATTTAGACGTTCTTCTTCATAGGATTGAAGTGTTCCCACGAGTTCATCTATAGAAAGAGGTGAGATCCTTTGAGTCTCTCGGATGGATGTCTTGATGTTGTTCCACTCCTTTGACAAGCCTCGCAAAATCTTGTTTACTTTCATTGGATTTGATACATGTTGGCATTGATATGCTAATGTATTGACAATGTTAGTAAATCTACTAAACATGTCGGTTATGGATTCTTTAGGTTTCATTTTGAAGGCTTCATATTGCTAGAGAAGAATGTTTGTCTCTGTATCCTTGACTTGATCAGTTCCTTCATAAGTTACCCACAATCTATCCGAAATTTCTTTTACTGATTCACATGAAGAGATTCGATTATATTCAAATGGAGATAAAGCGCAATATAAAGAGTAAACAACTTTAGCATATAGTGCTTCTCTTTTAGTGATGTTTGCATTAGAAAGAGCTGAGGTTTCTGGCTTTTTGCCTTCTTCCTTGATCAAGGAAGCCTCTAGTCTTATGCCTTTTAGAACAACGTCCCACTCCAAGGGATCCTTGGATCTGATGATTGCTTTCATCTTGTTTTTCCATATGTTATAGTCTTTTCCATCAAAGTACAAATGCCTTGTGTTTGTCCTTTCATAAGATCGAGTGCAATATTGCTAGTCATAGATAGATCATTAACTCAGAAGTAGTAAAGCACTTCAATAAAGAGTAACTAGACTCTGATACCAATTGTTATGGCTAAAACTATTACATAGAGGGGGTAAATAGGTGTTTTTACAGAAATGAAAGAATTCAAATAAATATTACAGTGAGACAACTTCAGATGGAGTGATTAGATCTTATTGGTGTACAATTCTAACAGAATTAATAAAATGAGTAAGGGATAGAAAATTGCATGCAAAAGTTTATAGTGGTTCAGCTTTTGCAAGCTTATGTCCACTCTTCCGTGCTACAGCCTATTGGTTGAAATTCACTAGTAAGAATCGATCAGGGTTACAAGTTCTAAGTTGTAAGTACTCAAGTTTGTGTGAACAACTCCTCACACTCTCAACCTCTAAAGGGTTACACAGTATCTCTTAGCAAAAACAAATATATGAGATATAAATACTCTTCAAACTCTCAGAATTAAAAGCTTCAAATATCATGAATGCGAATTCTATTCCTTAAGCTTCGAAATCTCCTCTTATACTACTCCTAGTGCAAGTTGATGGTTGGACAAATCTTCAAGAGGACTTATCCAGCCAATTTACCTGTTGACCCAGATCTATTTGAGAAGATCTGATGACTTAGGATCATCAAGTTTGATACTTCTCATAATTTATGTCGCCCATACACCAGTTTGGGTTTCCAAAAAGTTGAGTGTTTACGAATGGAAAGAGTGTTTCGATTCTAGGAAAGTTGAATCTTTGGTATATATTTGGAAGACTTTCCTTTTGAAACTCCTTATAAATATAGCAAGGAATCAAACCAATTTCCTACTAGCCGTTGCATGGGTGATTTACTCCTTCCTATCCGAATGGTAAAATATGTAAGGAAGATAAATCACGATTATAATTCTGATTGACATCGTCTAATCATATCCCATCAGACTTTCCTCCTAAAAAATAGTTTGTATTAGAATCAAAGTTTCTAGGTTTTGTCAATCATCAAAACAACTTAGGAAATGTTTTCTCGACACAAATTAATCTAATTTAAAGGGCCCATATAGTGGAATTGAAACATATTCAATGAAGAATCTTAGGTAATGATAGAATCATGTCGAATTCCATCATCTTCAACTCACATGCAGAGATAGTTAAGTTCTGCATATATCTTGATATATCTACCTAATTAAAGCCGTTTAGACGTGTTTCATCAATCTTTCTTTTTGAAATAACAAGTCAATACATAGTCAAAGGCCTGATATAACCAGCTTGATATGTAATGAGTTTTAAGTGTGAACATAATAATTGTCATTTCTAACTATTCCAAGTCTCCAATTTTGGCCTCCATGCGCCATGTTTTCATTGACAAGGAAGTGGTTCATAGATCCTATAAAGCAATTTTGTCAATTGTCTACTTTGTAGTGGGCTTGTTGGGCTTCAGCCCAACCTGCACATCAGGAGAGAAGAATTTATTTGCTTGTTTTGCACGGAGACATCCCAGACTTGCTTTCCTTTGTGTATAAATATAGATAATAGTGAAGTTGGGGTCTGCCAAAGATGAACCAACGTTCAGCGTTTGTCATTAAGTTGATTGGCACCAGGGAAGCCAATAGAGTGTAAAGTTGAGGTTTGCAAAAAAAAAATGCAGGTAAGTGGCTATTTAAAGGGTAATGGAGTTAAAAGTGCGGGAGAATGGTGTTCTAAGCAAAGATGTAAGCTTATTTGCATCCAACCAGCTTGATTAACGGGAATTCAAAGTAACTCAAAGTGTCTGTTTCAGGGATGAGCTTTTAGGGTCGATAGTCTAACATGACATCAGAACTCTTGTTATTTGAGGAAGCGCCCATTGAATCTTTCCTCCCGGTAGTCATAGCAACGTCAATTGTATCGGTGTTTGTTTTCAAGCTCGCCCGTCGCACTCAGGTTTGCTAGGACACTTTTCTCAGATCTTTTGAAAAACCAACAGCACTGTCATACACCCTCAAACGAGTCAAATCTTGAAATTTTGTGATGTTCCGCTGCCCCACATGCCATCACACGACGGCGTGCACCACTGCAATCCATCAAAAACTTGTGATTGCTGATGTCATCAACACATTAGCGTTGGCCGGAAAAGTCCCATCATCTACCCTATCATTGTGCATGTCAACTGTCACGTTATCTATCGCAATGTTGCCACATTCACTCAACCATGTATTATCTCTATCAGCAATCATGTTAACGGTCACGTCAGACTTAAATGTGTATAGCACACTTCAAATGTGCATAGACTCAAATGTTTTGTCATGTAGTGTACGTGCCTCAGCTGGTCCTCAATTAATTAAACTGGTTCTTGTACCTAGATGCATCGGTTCTCTGTCTTTTCTGCTCGACAAATTATTTTTAGACCATTTCTTAGAGATTTTGGACTGGCTCTTGAGCTATTTGAAAGTGCTATTTCTCCATATTTCTCCTCAACGATGCTGCTTTTTTCACCTTCTTTATGCATTCTACTAATTTACATTGGTAAACTGCACATAATTAATAAAATTGGAAGTGTGATATATCGTACTTAAAATCTCACCAATCGATTAGAAGGACTAGTATTGTTGCAAAAAGAAAGTATATGGACTAAACTTGAACACTTCAACAAGTATAAGGATCGATAGTGTAATTAGTTTAGAAGCTTGTACACGTAGGAGCCACGTGCTAATAGCTAGTGCAAGCTCTGCAATTTTCAATGAATTTTGAATGGAAATTTTGACGAAATGACTTATAATGTCATTGGAGAATGGTATAAGAACTAAAATTGTAACCAAATAAAGTAGAAGGACCAAAGGAGAAATGTCGCATAATTGCAGAGACTAAAAATGTAATTTCAAAAATATACTTCATAATTTTTAGGGACAATTATACAACCCTCCCTCCCTTGAACTTTGGTGGTAATATACTTTTACCCCTGAATTTTCAACTTTTGCACAATACTCTTTAGACTTTCATTTTGTTACAACTATTAACCGTTACTTATTTTTCTGTTAGCATGTGCAATACATATGACTTTTAAGGGTAAACGTATATTTCATCTCATTTTTTTTAAAGGAAACCTCTCTTTTAGCCTTAGTTGCGGTAAAAAAATCTGAAAATTGGGAGAAGATAAATTAACTAGAACACTAATAATAGAAAAAAATAACTATTAATAATAATACTAAAAGATAATTTTCTTCAAGAAGATTGGATAAATAAAGCCATGTTAAACTAGATAAGATGTTTTAACAAAAATGTTGAGGCTATCCCATATCAGTTTTGAAATGAGCTAGTGGTCAGTTCATAAATATGAAGGAAAGTTTTATTCTTTGAGCTAGTTTTCGGAGGTAAGAGAAGCCCAAATCCATCCAACACTGGTATCAGAGTGCAGGTTACCAACAAGTCTAAACTCAATAGTTAAATTGAAGATATGGAAAGGCTCGATGTGTGAAGGAGAGATTGTTAGGCTTATCATATGTTGATTGTGGAAGGAGCTAGTAGTTAGTTTATAAGCATGAGGAAGGTTTCACCATTTGAGTTAGTTTTTGAGGTGAGAGAAACTCAATACACCAAACACTAGTATTAGAGCCAATAGTAGATTGGTAGGCCTCCGATCTGTCTAGTGTTTGGTGAATATAAAGAAGGAATTTGGTAATGAATGTGATTTTCATGCGATTGGCTTTGTGATTTAACAAAGTGGGCTCAACAGAAGACTTCATAGTTCAGTTTGAAGAAAGAGACCAGGGATAAAGTTGGGCCTTGATGGAGATTCTAGTTGAGATTTATGACATAGAAAGATCATTGAGGGGGATTAAGGGGGAAAAGGCTTTTGTTGCATGGTCTTAATAAAAAAGAAATAAAAAATTTAAATAGAAAGGGAAAAGGCCTCCAAAGAAAAAAGGGTAAAGGACAAAAAATGTTTATTCATTATGTGTATAATTCATATAAAGCCTGATTTTTTTTTTGTCAAAATATAGAGCCTGAATGATTAATAAGAATATTCATTGAGAAAGGAAATGGTGTCCTTAACACATGAAAAGATATGATTAACTGAAATTTAAGATGATTTTCTAAAATACTTTTCCGATCAATTATCTTTTTTGCAATAATTAGACATTTGAAAAATATGCAATATATATCAAAAATTTTGTTATTTGACATTTTTGTATTATTGTGTAATTTTTCCTTTTTACTTGATTGTATTTTTTTCCTTAAAAATTCTTCTTAGTTCTGTTAATTTATCAATTGAATTTTATCTGATATTAATGTCATAGTGATATCATTTTTCTCCTCCTTTTTTTAAATAAATATATTAGAAATTGAGGGGAAGAGAGATTTCTCCAAGAAAATGAGATTAAAATAAATATTTACCCCTAAAAATCATATATATTGCAAATGCTAAAGGAAAATGCAACGGAACGACTCTAATAAAATGAAAATTTACTTGATTGTATTTTTTCTTAGAAAATATTCTTATTTCTATTAATTTATCCATCAATTTTAATAGTTTCTAATATCATAGCAAATTTTATCTGATTTTTTTTTTTTTTGTGGGTAAAAGTAAGTATAGTATAGACTTTGCCAAGCAGATTTACAAAAAGGAGGCCCGGTACCAACAACAAGCAGACACTCAAGAAGACCAAAGGGTCAAGAAGAGTGTAAGGGTGCCGTGGTTCCAAGAAAAATTTTATCTGATGTTAATATTACAGCGAAATCACTTTTCTCTTCTTTTTTTATTTTTTATTTTCAGAAATCAAGGGGAAGAGAGATTTCCCTAAGAAAATAAGATTAAAATAAATATACACCCCTCAAAAATCATATGTATCACAATTGCTAAAAAGAAATGCAATGGACGGTTAACAACTATAATAAAGTGAAAATTTAGGTGTAACTGGGCAACGGTTGGAAGTTTAGAGGCAAATTTGTACAACCATAGATCTTGGGGAAGTTTTGTAAATTTCCCTAAATTTTTTGCTTTTGCGCACTGCTTTTTCTTTGTTTTCTTACTTCTCTGATTTCTCCTTCAAAGACAGAGTACTTTGGGAACTATTTACAAGTCTTCTCACGTTTTCCTGCCACAAATTCTGTTTCTGCTGATGGAAGCCATGCTTTGTTGGATTGGCTATTTTTTTTGGGGTAGCTTCTATAGTTCTTGAATGCGCAGTCTCATTTTCAAGCTTTGAAGTGGTTAAATTAGGTCCATAAATTTTTGTACAATGAAGTATCGTCACTAAATAGTCACTTGGTTCATTTAGGTCCTTAAATTATTTAAAAATATCCGATCTCATAAAATTGTGGATGAAGAAAAAACAGTATTCTTATGAACAAATTTAACTTCTTCCTCGAGCTTTTGATTGAAATAGCATGAAATAGAGAATGACAAGATGATTGTTGTTTATGCAGCATAAAAAATAAATAAATGTAGGATGAATTGATGTAAGTGTAATAAATTTGAGATTTTTTCATTTTGGTACTTTCCCCTTTTCCTCTTTTGCACTCCTTCGAGACAACTTCTCCATCAAAATCAAGTTACTGTTCTCATTTGATTGTCATTTTTAGTCTTATTCTTTTTTCTATCCTTTTCAATTTTCCAAGAAGGAAAAAAAAAATTTAAAAAGGGCTTTCTAGCTACCATTAGTGCTCAAATTTTCAGCGCCATGTCTTTAGAAACTTCCCCAAATTTGATCAACACTTAATAACACCCACCTTAGATGTTATTGATTGTGGGGCCCTCTTTCAATTACGAGCATCATCCATGAGAGAAGCCATCATCAAATGTCTAAACAATTACGAGTATTGAAGTCAAGTACGCAATTTAAAATGGTTTCCATGAAGTTATATCAAGTTTATGGGAGAAGATGTGTCGACTTTGTGACAATGTGTTTCTTCAGCATTTGTATTAAATCCGGTTAGACGTATCCACTTATTTTGTCTAGTGTAAAGAGTCTTACAGGGCACTGTGTTTGCAAACACAGGAAGAAGCTCGACTTGTGGTACATTTCCCAATACAAGGATGCCGACAGCAAGACTGACTTGGTCGCATGTAAGGATAACTCCCCCTCGATGATTAAGGAGAGACGAGTGATTCACGAGACAGAGTCACTCTCGGAGATAATTAAGGCAGATTTGAGACCGCAAATAGAGCTGCTCTTGAAAACGATTGATTGGGGCTGCTCCCAGGGATAAAGACGGGTGGACGAAAAGCAAAGGATTTGGAATGACGATGTGATATCAGTGTCAGAATAGAAACGGTGGTGATTGAGCTCCTCTTTTTTATTTCTCAAGTCTAAACCAGAAAGAAAGATAAAGCTAAGGTCTAGTAAAAAGACATAATTAATCATTCTTAGAATCCTCGATCTCACGTTCCATACACTCAATACCATATAACTCGAAGTTAGATTTTCAATGTTAACTGATAGGGCTAGTAAGAGCACCTAAATGTGGGTGAATAGGTGTTAAAGAAGTTTTTACAAGACTTAATAACTTACTTCGATTTTTTAGAATAATAAACTAAAGATGTAAAAGATTGTAAACAGTGATATAAGACTACGAATTAAAGTAAAAAGTTTAGGGGCAGCTTAGACCAAGCGTATATCCATTCTTCCGCACTGACAACCTACTGGTTGGATTTCACTATGAAACAAAAAGAGATTTGTACAGTCTCATGTCCTTGAATCCACAGTATAGAGACTTTACTATACTTCCTCAATGTCTCATAAGTATTTGATTTCTCTTTTGAGTACAACTTAAACTCAGCGATTGAATCAGCAAAGAACTATGAACTTTAGACTTTGGAATTTTTCTTTCACGCATATACTCAAATAACTTGAGCGTCTTCCTTATATACTCCTCCATGCCATCATAATCGTTGGCACCTTCCAAAGGAGTTTTTCTAATCTACCTGTTCGACAGAATCAGTTAGGGAGATCTCGAGTTATTTAAGGAATGTGATGATAACCTACCAATCCTACTCGCCTATACAATCAGGATCTAGGTTTCTATAAGTAAAACCTTCTAAGTATACTTCGCCAATCAACATATCTAATTATCCTAATTGATTTTGATAAGAATAATTGATCATGAGATGCTATCTCCAGCCGTGAGATCTTCTTCAACCGTACGACCCAAATCTTTAAATATATATTCGCATTTGGATAAGTCTTCTTCATCGGATAAATTTTTTCTTTGTCGGTCTGGAAGCTATTAGTGATGATAGACTTTAAATCTTGAGTCTAGAAGTCTTCAAACTTTGATGATATAGTCTACACGTCTTCAAACTTTGATGATAGAGTCTGCACGTCTTCAGACTAAACTGATGGAAATGTTTTGTCAACTTCAAAATAAATAAGGAAGTTTTCTCTAACATTAATAACCTCGGTCGGAGTTGAATACTATTCATTGAAGAGATAGCTTTAATACATAAAAAGTTCCCCAAAGTTTCAATATACGTACATGTATTCTGATCGCTTGCATGGAGTTTTATTTTTTTCACCAACCGAATAAACTAACCAATACTGCTAGGTTCACAGTTGAACTAGAAGTAAAAGACTTTGTTTGTTTTGCGAAAAAATATGGCATTTTTGGAAAATTTTTTTTTTTAGGAATTCATCTTTCAAGAAAACGACAATATTTTTTTGATATTTAGCTAAAATATGAAAATATAATAGAAAATATTTTCCACCATTTGATATAAAAATCAAATTTGATTTTCATGGTGAAATTACCAAAATATTCGAATTTTTAAATTAATTTTCCTTTTTCCTTTCGGGTCATTTGTCGGCAAAGGCGAGCTTGCCAAATTTTGATGAGTTGAGCCTTGCTAGATCCGACAAGGTCCAACTCACTTGAGGTTGGCGAACTCAAGCCTTGCAATAGGCTAGCAAGGTCGGAGCTTAGCAATTTCGGTAAGCTCAAGCCTAGCTAGAGGTAGGCGAGGTCGAGGCGGATCGATAAGCATGAGGCTCACGAGCCTTGCATGAGCTCGTCCCTTGCATATGGCTAGTCACCAATTGTTGCCATGGCTGGTGATTGGCCGAAAAAGAAGGAAAAGAAAAAGGAAATAAAAAAAATGATTAAAAAATGATTTTTTTAGAAAATATTTTTATAAAAACCAATGTTTCATCAAATATCTTTTTTGCAATAATTAAACATTTGAAAAATATGTAATATATATCAAGATTTTTGTTATTTGACATTTTTGTGTTTTTGCATAATTTTTCCTTTTTACTTGATTGTATTTTTTTCCTTAAAAAATCTTCTTAGTTCTATTAATTTATCAATTGAATTTTATTTGATATTAATATCATAGTGATATCATTTTTCTTCTCTCTCTCTTTTTTTTTTTTTTTAATGAAATTGAGGGGAAGAGAGATTTCTCCAAGAAAATGAGATTAAAATAAATATTTACCCCTAAAAAATCATATATATCACAAATGCTAAAGGAAAATGCAACGGAATGACTCAAATAAAATGTAAAATGAAAATTTACTTGATTGTATTTTTTTCTTAAAAAATCTTCTTATTTCTATTAATTTATCCATCAATTTTAATAGTTTCTAATATCATAGCAAATTTTATCGATGTTAATATTACAGAGAAATCATTTTTCTCCTCTTTTTTTTTTTTTTTTTTTAATTCAGAAATCAAGGGGAAGAGAGATTTCCCTAAGAAAATAAGATTAAAATAAATATATACCCCTCAAAAATCATATGACAAATATATACCCCTCAAAAATCATATTTATCACAATTGCTAAAAAGAAATGCAACGGACGGTTAAAAACTATAATAAAGTGAAAATTTAGGTGTAACTGGGTAATGGTTGAAAGTTTAGAGGCAAATTTGCACAACCATAGATCTTGGCGAAGTTTTGTAAATTTCCCTAAATTTTTTGTTTTTGTGCACTGCCTTTTCTTTCTTTGTCCTTCAAAGACAGAGTACTTTGGGAACTATCTACAAGTCTTCTCACGTTTTCGTGCCACAAATTCTGTTTCTGCTGATGGAAGCCATGCTTTGTCGGATTGGCTATTTTTTTTTTGGGTAGCTTCTATAGTTCTTGAATGCGCAGTCTCCTTTTCAAGCTTTGAAGTGGTTAAATTAGGTCCATAAATTTTTGTACAATGAAATATCGTCCCTAAATAGTCACTTGGTTCATTTAGGTCCTTAAATTATTTAAAAATATCCGATCTCATAAAATTGTAGATGAAGAAAAAACAGTATTCTATATGTATTATGAACAAATTTAACTTCTTCCTTGAACTTTTGATTGAAATAGCATGAAATAGAGAATGATGGGATGATTGTTGTTTATGCAGCATAAAAAAAATAAATGTAGTGAATTGGTGTAAGTGTAATAAATTTGAGATTTTTTCATTTTGGTACTTTCCCCTTTTCCTCTTCTACACTCCTTCGAGAAAACTTCTCCATCAGGGTAATTGGTTCTACTTCTCCATCAAAATCAAGTTACTGTTCTCATTTGATTGTCAGTTTTAGTCTTATTCTTTTTTCTAACCTTTTCAATTTTCCAAGAAGGATTTTTTTTTTTTTTTTAAAAAAGGGCTTTCTAGCTACCATTAGTGCTCCAATCTTCAGTGCCACGTCTTTAGAAACTTCCCCAAATTTGATCAACACTTAATAACACCCACCTTAGATGTTCTTGATTGTGGGGGCCCTCTTGCAATTACGAGCATCATCCATGAGAGAAGCCATCATCAAATGTCCAAACAATTACGAGTATCGAAGTCAAGTATATCTTTATTAAGTTGTCAATATTCAATCTTGTAGGGTATTACAATTTAGTTTGCTGCAATTTAAAATGGTTTCCACACAGTTATATAAAGTTTGTGAGAGAAGGTGTCAACTCTGTGACACTGTGTTTCTTCAGCATTTGTATTAAATCCGGTTAGACATATCCACTTCCTTTGTCTAGTGCAAAGAGTCTTACTGGGCCCTGTGTTCGCAAACACAGGAAGAAGCTCGACTTGTGGTACATTTCCCAATACAAGGATGCCAATAGCAAGACTGACTCGGTCGCATGTAAAGGATAACTCCCCCCCGATGATGTAGGAGAGGCGAGCGATTCACGAGGTAGAGTCACTCTTTGAGATAATTGGAGCAGATTTGAGACCGTGAATAGTGCTGCTCTTGAAAACGATTGATTGCGGCTGCTCCCAGGGATAAAGACGGGTGGACAAAAAACAGAGGATTTGGAATGACGATGTGATATCAGTGTCAGAGTAGAAGGGTGGTGATTGAGCTCCTCTTTTTTATTTCTTAAGTCTAAACCAGAAGGAAAGATAAAGCTAAGGTCTAGTAAAAAGACATAATTAGTCATTCTTAGAATCCTCGATCTCGTGTTCTATATACACGATACCACATAACTCGGAATTAGATTTTCAATGTTAACAACCTCTGTTGGAGTTGAATACTGTTTATTGAAGAGATAGCTTTAATACATAAAAAGTTCCCCGAAGTTTCAATGTACGTACATGTATTCTAATCGCTTGCATGGAGTTTTATTTTTCTCACCAGCCGAATAAACTAACCAATACTGCTAGGTTCACAGCTGAATTAGAAGCAAAGACTTTGTTTGTTTTGCGAAAAAAAGATGATATTTTTGGAAAATTGTTTTTAGGAATTCATTTTTCGGAAAATAACAACATTTTTCGATATTTGGCTAAAATATAAAAATAAAATATTTTTCGCCGTTTGATATGAAAAATTTAATTTGATTTTCTTGGTAAAAATTACCAAAATATTTGAATTTTTAAATTATTTTTCCTTTTTATTTTTTCCTTCTTCCTTGGCCGATTGTTGACAAGGGCGAGCTTGCAAAATTTTGGTGAGTTAAGCCTTGCTAGATCCGACGAGGTCCAGTTTGCCTAATGTTGGCGAGCTTGAGCCTTGCAACAGGCGAGCAAGGCTCGAGCTTATCAATTCTAGTAAGCTCAAATCTCGCTAGAGGTAGGCGAGGCCGAGGTGGATCGATGAGCATGAGGCTCACGAGCCTTGTGTGAGCTCGCCCCTTGCTTATGGCTAGTAACCAGTTGTCATCATGGCCAGTGAATGGCCGAAGAAGAAGGAAAAGAAAAAGGAAAGAAAATAAAATAAAATAAAATAAATAAAAAGATTAAAATCTGATTTTTTTAAGAAAATATTTTTATAAAATCGAACATTTCATTAAATAAAGACTCGAACTGAGCGTTGAGGACCCATGCACGGCCTTTGTGGACCTGGGCCTAAGTGTTGGGATCAAAGTTTGAGCGTTTGGGACCCAAGCATTGCCTTTGTGGACCTATGCTTAGGTGTCGGGGCATTGGGCATGAGCACCACAGCTTTGGGATTGGCTTAGCTGGACCTTGGTGTGGGTGTTGGGGGCTTGGGCCTAGCCTCGATGTATCCAGGCTCGATACTAGAGACCTAGTTCTGAATGTCGAGGACTCGAGAACTAGCGTTAGGGTCCAAGTGCCAACACCTATTCATATTTTGAAAAATGTTTTCTGATTTTTCAAATTATTTTCTCGACTTTAAGCATAAAAAAATGAGGAAAATGTTTTCGCAATCAGACGAAACCAAAGTGACAATACATTTTCATCATAGAGAAGTACGGAGACCCAACTCCAACTAGTTTAATGGAAGAAGAGTGGAACCAGAAGACATTAACATCTTTCATTGTCAAATCCCTGAATAGGCGCAACATGAAAATTTGATGAGATTTGACTGATTTCGAAACTTGCATCGTCAGTTACTTCTTGTTTCTTATACACTCTTATATCTAGTCCCCCCTTTCATCCGTGATTATGCTAGTCACTATCGATCAATATTTTATATGGTGCCCAAGTTGTTTAGTTTGTGGCTCTGCTCGTAAATTATCTTGTGGTGCGAGGAGAAGTTACTCCCCCGTACACAAGGTTTATGTCGTGGACACATAGCGAGCGATTCCAAATGTCTGCATTCGTCGAATTGCTTGCGACCTTAGAAGACAGTGAGCAAGCAAGATGCCTTGGAATTAGAAAGCAGACATACCCCTCCGATTGATCGAATCATAGGGACCGAGCAAGGTGGGATGGAGGGAAAGAGAATACACGAGGAACATAAGGTTTTAATTAAACTAGGACATACAACAACGACCGACAGGGTTGATGAGGCACATGAGGGTACAGGCATGCGACGAAAATGAAGAAGAAGAAGAATCAAAGGAGGTTAAGATAACGAGGGGTCAAGGGTCGGAAGACGGTCGGAGCTTGGGACTCGATGAAGGCCACCTGAGACCGGGTGAGGTGGAGATAGACCACCCAGTCGCCGTTGGAGAGCGGGCTAGGCATGGGCATGACGTACCCAGCTTCTCCTCCCCATGGGAAGTGGTAGGACCCCAGCGCTGGCTTCCCCCACCCGAAGTCCATCTCAGTCACCGGGAACCTCTGTCCCGACGACACCATGAACGCCGTCGACCCTACCTCCTCCTCCTCCTCCTCGGCGCTTCCGGACTTGCAGTATATCCTGGTCACTGCCGGCACTGGCCGGTGCTCTTCCACCCAGTCTATCAGGTCTAGGAAGTGCTCCCTCGTTGCTGCCCTCTGCACAAACTTGTGCACCGCCTCCGCTACCCAGCTCAAGGGTTTCTCCACCACCTCCGTTGTCCTCTTCTCTCCGAATGGTATCGACAGCACGTTCCCAAAGTAGGATGCCATGGGTGTGGGCTCATCGTCCATGCGCTGACTCATTAGCCTACACCTGCCATCCACGACGATCCCCATCCTCGACATCCTCTTGTCGTCGTCATTACTAGTACCCGAGGAGGATTCGGCCACCATCTTCCAAAGGAAAGCGCTGAACGATTCCAGCTTAGACCTCTTGCTCCCATTAGAGCTGGCCCTCTGCTGCAACTCGCTTAGCTCAGGGGCGGTCACATAGTACATGCGGCTTACCAGACAGTCGTCATCCCTCGATGTCGTCGTCTCGCATGCCCCATCTGCCTTCTGCTTTTGCTTGGGAGGTGGGGGCAATGCGGAGACTGGGATGTACATGCTGTCTAGGGAAGGGTTAACGCAGAGCGGGCGCCTAGGGTTGAGAAGAGAGCGGTTGAAGGAAGGAGGAAGCGAGATGGGGGTAGCGGAGTGAGCCTTGTCCGCCCAAAACACCAGGAACATGTTGGCCGAGTAGGCGTCAGCTATCCGATGGTCAAACGTACACGCCACCACAATCCCCCCACACTTTAGCTCCGTTGCCTGAATGTTTTACATCAAATAAGAAACTCATGTCTTAACGGATAGAAGCAATCCTAGTGTGGAAACTGTATGAAAAAAGGATATAAAAAGCTTTGCTAACGTAACGATGTTTGGACTATCGTAAAAATAACAGTTTATTATGAGTCAAAAATTCTTGAAGTGAACCTCATATCAATTTAAAATAATTTATTATTTAGTTCTTTTAATAGTTTAGAATAGATTATTATTCTTCTAGTAGAGTAAAGGCCGTCACCCAATTACTTCTCTGAAAAAATCTATGTCTTAGTGAGATTTAATGTAAGTTTTACACATTTTGGACATATTGATGATCTAGAACGACATTATTTCAATAAAAAAATTATGTGGAAAAGTACCAAAAAAGTCATAATTTTACTATGTTGATATCAATTCAATTCTAAATCTTTTAATTGGACCAATTTAGTTTTAAACCTTTTGCATTTGTGTTAATTCAATCCATCAAGATAATTTAGGCCATAAATTGCTAATATTAATGTTGGCCATCCTACACGGTGGACATTTTCATAATAATATTTGGAATTTTCTTATCATTTTTATATTTTTCCTTTATTTTTTCTTTCCCTTTTCTTTTTGGTAGTCGTCAGTACCGACCACTAGCAAGGGCCATGGTTAATGAGGGCTAGCGTTGCTTGGGCAAGGGTTGCCCTCGCTTGCCACAAGCCAGGGTTGACCTCTCCGGGCCTCGCTTGGGTGGGTGAGGGTGAGCTTTGGCAAGAGCTAGATTTGGAGAGGCCAACTCTCTCCCAGACCAGGGTGGCCTAGCTGGTCATCACCTAGGTGAGGACCGCCTCTTGATCGTCATCATCACCATGGCGAGGGTGGTCCTCACCCAAACAACACCCCGCAGGGGTCGGCCTCGCTAGATTTAGTAAGGGGGCCTTGCTGACGCTTGCTTGTGGAGGTGAGGGTTGCTGTTGCCCAAGCAAGGCCATCCCTCGTTAATCGTGGCCTATGGTAGGTGGTCAATGAACAATCATTGCCAAAAAGAAATGGGAAAGAAGAAAAAATAAACAAAAATTATAAAAAAAATCAAAAATTTATTTAAAATTATTATATTAGTTTGATTGAAAGTTTTAGAATGGATTGGCAAAAATGCAATAGGTTTAAGATTATTTTCTGGTATTTTTCCCAGTAGTTATGTGTGTCCCAACATGGGTATTCATGATTGATGATATGAACTTGATCTTCATAAATCTTTCTACATTGTTATGTTTCGTATGAGAAATCCTTGATGCATGTAATCGCAGATCACGATGTTCTGCGAGATCAAAGGCCAACCGTTATTATTCTTTTTGAACAATGGAATCCAAAATGATTGGTCAAATTCGTAACCTAAGTGATGTAAACAAGTAGTTTCTATTCAATTCCTTATGAAAAAACTTCAATATCGATGAATAAATCAATTTTGTGAACCGTTCTCAGTAACGTTGGAGAATCCAACCGATAGATTTAGAGGTAGAGGATACACTAATATTCCGTTCGATGCTGGTTATGCATAAATGAAAAATTAAAGAAAAAGACTGCAGATTTAGGTGAAATGAAGTTGAAAATGTGTGTATATACGGTGATTTGATTATTGAGATGAATAAAGGATTCATAGTGTGGCTGTATCTAATATCTATACCTGAACAGCTAGCACGCCTCGCTTCTTTGTGGGCACCAATTTCCCTTCAATGGTTTCATCGGGATTATACAGGTTGAGATGGCGGAGTTCTACTTCTGCGAAAGCTTCAGTGAAGTCGACCCCACGATTGTTGCACAGGAGCTCAGGCTCACCGACCGAGTTCTGGACCACCTCTCCGGCGAGAGCATAGTAGGAGACCAGAGCCTGGCCCAAGGCAGCTTTCAGAATACCAACCATGGACCCGTACTCCAGCCTCTGTGAGGCGGTGGTGGTTGGGTTGGTGTAGCAGAAGAAAACGCCTACGTCAAGCGGAGGCAAGAGCAAGTCGAGGTTGGAGAGGGGCAGCCAATGCTCTTGCATGGACAGTGCTGCCGCCACCACCTCTTTCTTGCCCAACTTCACCGCGAACTCTCCGCATGCATCCGCAACTGCACCCATCCTATGTACTATGTAGCGAGAGAGAGAGAGAGAGAGAGAGAGAGAGAGAGAGAGAGAGAGAGAAGGGGGGGGGGGGGGAGAGGGGTGGGGGTTGTGTGGATAAGGAGGAAGGGCATGGATCCATTTTATTGGCCACAGATCCAATATATTATTCGTCTCCACAGTCAATTTCAGATTCAATCCACAGAAGAACATATGGGGGCTCCATGAGGTTTGGTTAATCATCATCTCCTCTGACCCGGACCATTCCCGTTTACACTCCAAAACTCCAATGAGATCATCGTTTCCTGGCAGAAACCGGCAGAGGTCACGTGCAAATGGCAGTGCAAAGGGAATAAAGAACAAGACCCGGCCGGCTTCCCTCCCGTTCCCCTCACTATTCATTTCCTTTGAGAATTGCATACTCGCATTTCCAAAAATGTCCAGCCCCAAATACTAAATCCCCACGCTGGCTCGGATCACCTAAAGCCAATTAAATATTAGATCACCGAATACGAAAGATGATGCTAAAATGAGTTTGCAATGAGGACAATTCAGTCATTTCAATATGGGGTTTTGTTTAAAAGCAATTTGAACGGTCTTTGCAGTAATAGAGATATGTACCTAATTATTAGATAATGAACGGGACAGGTATGTTTCGAAAATACGAAAAAATATTTTGTCGAATCGAGCTTTGACACAACAAACACATGCCAACAAGAAAAGTTAGGACAGTTTCATGTTTGCGGCAAAACTTTCCTGACTTTCTGAAAAACCCCTCTGGACATTTCAGGAAAGAAAAAACAATATGAAAAAAGTGCTAAATATTTTAACTCCTTATATAGAGAAATAATTAAGACATAGGAAGAGATATATTTGATTCTTCTTCGGTTGAAAATACTTGATGGAAAACTTCTCTAGTTGCTTAGGCAGCAACTCTCTTTATGGAGAACGCAGCAAAACCGATTCTCACAATGAGGAGAAGGCATCTCTAGTTATCTAATCTCTTTTCTTATAAAGAAATTCATTTGAACCGATTACAATGAGCCTGTTTGGGGCCCTACCTCTCTTGACTTCTTCCTCTTAATTCAACTTGCTGCTATACATCACTTATTAAAATTGAAGTGCATTTTATAGTTGGAAATTTAGCACAGCTGATAGAGACAATTTCTTTCTAAACAATACTTTGTAGTTTAATGGGAAATTCCATAGTGATCATCCTTTCCAAAGTCCTTGAATATGAAACTCATTATTTCACTCTCTCATTTCATCATCCATTTGTTAAATAATCACTTTCGTACAAAAAAAAATGGAGTTCACCCAGTGCTTCTGCAGCACTTGCTAGTTGTTAACCCCTAAATTTTAGTACCTAGTTATTTATTTATTTATTTATTACATTAAAAATAATGGATTAATTTTTAACCCCTAAAAAAATTAATTAATAAATCACATAGCATATAATTTTATGTGCATTTATTTTTAATTTACATTTGCATTTGGCTGGTGACAGGTGGGTTTGAATTGGTAGTTCCAAACTTTAATTTGATCAGTTGGACTAAGCCCACGAGGGGAGTAAATTAACCTGAGCCTATTGTTTTTTTAAATTTAATTATCTTGTGAAAAATGAAGATTTGATATGATATTACAGTGGATTTTTCAATATTCTCGAGGGTAGATTACGAGCTCATCTTCACAAAATTTGGAATTCGAGAAAATTGCATTGCAATCTTATCTTTAGCAATAGGCGATAAAATTAGTGGAGAATATTCGGGAGATGAGGAAAATAAAAGGGTTTTTGTGATCGTGAGGTTATAGGCAGTCTTTGTGTATATTGAAAAGGAGATGAAATATTCCACGGATATCACATGTTTTTTGCCTATAAAAGGAGCCGTGTACGGTGAGAAAGTGGGGGGGCCTTTCTTCATTCATTGAAAAAGAAGCATAAGACAAAAAGAAGAAAAAGGAAGAAGGGTTTCTTTTGGGGCCCTTTTTGAGGAAAAAAGCAAAAGGCATCAGAAAGTCTTCTGCTAACAAGAGAGAAGACAGCGACGTGAATAGTGGTGAGAATTTGTACAAGAGATCTTATGATTCAGTCTTGTTGCAATGTGTGAGTGCAGCTGAAGCCACTCAAATCATGCAAGAAGTTCACGAAGGAGTGTGTGGCCCTCATATGAACGGGCACATGTTAGCTAAGAAGATTATGAGATTATGTTACTATTGGCTCACACTAGAAAGTGACTGTATTCAGCATGTTCGAAGTTGTCATCGTTGCCAGATCCATGGTGATAAGATAAATGTTTCTCCAACTGAGCTGCACCAGTTTTCTGAGCCATGGCCCTTCTTAATGTGGGGCATTGATGTGATTGGCCCAATAAATCCAAGGGCCTCAAATGGGCATCGATTCATTTTGGTGGCAATAGACTATTTCTCCAAATGGATTGAAGCTATGACCTTTGCAAGTGTCACCGCTCGTAATGTTGCGAAATTCATCAAATGTGACATAATTGCTTGCTATGGCGTCCTTGAAGCAATCATCACTGACAACGGAACAAATTTGAACAACAAACTTGTTTATGAGTTGTTCAGCGAGTTCAAAATCAAGCATTGGAATTGGTCCCCTTATCGGCCTCAAACGAACGGGGCTGTTGAAGCGGCCAATAAGAACATTAAGAAGATCTTGGCTTAGACGGCCGAGAATTATCGAGATTGGCATGATAGGTTACCCTTCGCACTAATGGCATACCGGACATCGATCCGTACTTCTATAGAGGCAACCCCTTTTGCTCTGGTGTACGACATGGAAGCAGTTTTGGCCGTGGAAGTAGAGATTCCTTCTCTGAGAGTTTTATCCCATTTGGAGTTATCTAAGGCTGAATGGACACAACAAAGACTTGAATAGTTAAACCTGATTGATGAGAAAAGACTGAAGGCTCTCAGCCATGGCCAAACTTATCAACAAAGAGAGGCTAGATCCTTCAATCGGAAGATAAGATCAAGACATTTCGAGGTAAATGATCTTGTTCTAAGGAAGCTATTACTAATCTTTCCCGATCCTAGTGGCAAGTTTGCTCTGAATTACAGTGGTCCATATATAGTGAAGAAGGTGCTTCCTGGAGGTGCCTTGATCTTGGCCGAAATGGATGGTCATAGTTTTCCACTCCAGTTAATTCCGATGCTGTCAAGAGGTATTACCCATGATTGAATTTGCCATGTCATGTTTTGAACTGCAAGCATTTCTATGATGAATAAATTGCCTCAATGAGTTGAATTGTTCAAATTTATTGCAAATCTTGCATTTTTCTTCCTTGATGAATTGTGTCAGATAAATTGAATGTGTCAAATGAGATACCTTGGAATGATAAAAGGCAAGCCTTATTCCATACACTAATCCCCAGTGAGTTGTGTGGAAAAATTCCATGCCCGCAAGGAAAATGGTGATCTCATAAAGGGTAGTTGTGACATCTCGATTTTCCAATTCTATTTTCAATAAATTGAGACGGGCATTTCGTTGGCACGCATATAGTTCTTTTCCTTGAGTTGGCCACTCATGTAAAAACTAGTTTATCAGGTGAAGCCGTTAAGAAATTCTAATGCATCAGACTCGAGAATTTGACCAAGAAACGACCTTTCGACCGAGCTAATCTACAAGGGTCATTGCGGCACAATTAAAAATCGATTAGAGATCGGAGATAGATCGACTCGACAGAGGCATGTGATCAGTTGTGGGTGATTCCACCAGATCGCACAATTCTTGTCGATCGGCACTGGACCGACTTTTCTATCGATTGGGTACCCTGTGTTCGTATTTGAAACTTTGAGATTACCCCCGACAATCGAAAGTCGCCAATGTTTCAAAGATGTACATTGTGGCTTGAGATGATCAACCACAGGTCAAATGCATAAAAATTTCTAAAAGCTACCTGGTAGGTTGGGCCGCGCTAGTATTGTGCTAAAGTGAAATTAACCGTGGAATTGAGATCGAATTCAAAAATTGGAAGTCTGGGTGTGTCACAAATCATTTAAGGAATATTAACTCATCTTCAGAAGATTTTTCATGTAATCAGAATTTTTTAGCGATTAAATTAGAGAATGGCTAAATTGGCTCGAGAAATTAGTAGGCCCGTCTTTGGTTGCACTTTTGGGACTTAAGTTGGTTCTACGGACAAGTGAAGATGTGAATTGAAGTGCGGTGACATCGGATTAATTTTATGGACTTCAATTGGACTCAATTGGAAGAGAATTGATGGGAATTGAAGAAATTGGATGTACAAGAATTGGACCCCGGCGGAAAAATAAAATGGACCCATTGGAATAAGGTTGTGGGAGATAGTGGAGTGTGATGTCATGCATGAGGTCATGGTGGGCCATTTTTGTGGATTAAAGAAAAAGAAATGGCCCCCTCCTCTCTCCTCCCTCTCTTCTTCCTCCCTCCCGTCAGCTCCCTCTCTCCCTGATTTCTTCTTGCCGTTCAAAACCCAGCAACCGAAGAAGCTGCAGCCATGGCCGTCGCACGTCGCTAGCTGGAGCTCCTCGCCGTCACGGTCGCCGTTCGTGCACGCCCGCACATCGCGCCCGCTCGTCGTCGCACCGCCTCTGCCATCTCCAGCTCGTGCTCGACGCCCCCGCAAATCTGGGGTGGACGCCGGAGTAGCCAGCATCGCACGCCATCCTCACCTCGCGTCGCCTCGCCGTCGTGCTGCCGTCCTCGCGCGCCATTGCTGGTCGCGCTCCTTGGCCGCCCTCTCGCCCAGCTCGCTGTTTCGGCAAGCTCTCCAGCTCGTGCAGGAACTGCTGAAGTCGTCTTTGCTGCCGTGAGCTGCCGTCGACCTTCCCTTTAGCCCGTCCAAGCCCCCGCCGGTCTCCTCCGCCCGTTCCCGACCCGAACTAGCACCGAATCGGCCCTTTTCCGGCCCCAAGCAGCAGCGAACAAAGAGGGCGAAAATGGGTATTGCAGCGAAGGTTTGGCCCGTTTTGACCGGCTTCCCGACCCCGGATGCTTGGCCCGCTTTGGAGAAAGTCAATCCCCTCGTCGTCCTCGTCGTTTTGGTTTGCTTGGTTCGTTAATCGGGTGAGTTTAGCTCACTAAACCTTGATTAGAGGGTTAATGATGCTTTAGGTGTGTTTAGTTTATGTTAAGTGTTATTAGGTGGTTAATTTAATTTATTTAAGTGTAGATTATATTAATGTGCTTGATTGACTTAAAGTGGGTTTAATTTAAGGCTAAATGAATGTTTATATTAATATAAGCTTTGATGTGACTTAAATGAATTTGTTTTTGATTTATTTAAGTATTCCGAAATTATTAAAATATTATTATTTAAATAAATTTCGGAATAAAATTATTTATTTAATAATTTCCGAAAATTATCTCGGGACCTTATTTGTTCGAATTTCGTGTTGATCGTGGCTGTGTATTCGGATTTTGAAATTGGTGATTGGATATTATAAATTGAGTGTGGATTGCGAAAAATATGGATATTATTATTTAATTAATTTTCGGAATAAATTTAATTATTTATTAAATTCCAAAAATTTCGTCGGGACCTTATTCTCTCAGAATTTCGTGCTGATCGCTGCTGTGTATTTAGAATTTGAATTTGATGATTGATTATAGCAAATTGAGTGTGATTGCAATAAATAGGAATTCTTTATAAAATCCCAAGTGTCGAAATTGAGGGGAGATTGGCCGTGATTAACCACCTATTAGAGGTCGTGCCTAGTGGGGCCGTGATTCGCCACCTGATAAAGGTCGCGCCCAGTGGGGCTGTGAATTGCCACCTGATAAAGGTCGCGCCCAACCGGGCCGTGAATTACCACCTATTAGAGCTTGTGCCCATCGGGCCGGGATCTATCACCTTTTAAAGGTTGTGCCGAGTGGGGCCGTGATGCCACTAATTCAAATTGTGTGCCGAGTGGGGCCGTGATTGCCACTGGTTGTTAAACATTCCTATAGGGCCGTGATTGAGAGCAATGATTGATTTGCTAGAATGACATGAAACCGGCCGAGTCGATTGATCGCTGAGACGATCCAAGTGGTTGAACTGTTCTGATGATGTGATTGTGCCTCAATTGTTTGGTTATCATAATTGCACGTAGTTAAACTATATAAATTGTGCTAACCTGCAGATGAAGACTAATGCGAGGTAAGTCTTTGTGTGATGTGGCTAGGCCACCCGGGGCGTATTTTCTTTCTAATAGGGGTTTAGGGGGTTGAACTTGCTGAGACATTGTCTCATCCCGGTTTGGGGATTAAAAATTTCAGGTCCTTGGTGGATGGAGCGGCTGGATAGCTTTGGTTGACCTTGAGGAGTTGCAGAGGTGAAGTCAGGAGGATTGGAGAATGTGTCCGACTCGTAGGTCGTAGGATAGTTCCTTTTTAAGAGCCGTGGCTTTTGTAGAATTTTGGCCGTAGACCTCTGTTTGTAATTCTGTTGAATTATGAAAGTATTATATTGTGGTTTTGCTTCCTGCTTTTCTATCCCGTATTTCATTGTCAGGGGTCTTATAATACGTTTCGCTTGCGCAATAATAAATGAATGGGGTCGGCGACACTACCTGGGAATGTCGCATTTACATGACCATGGTGGGATGTTGGCGCGCTCGAGGTTCGAGTTGTGACAGTATGTCTACCGAGGTGATGAGAGGCGGTTTCTTCTTCTACCCGAAACACTACAAGTATACCAATTGTTTAGCCCTTTGAGCCCACACATATGAAGAGTTTTTTTAAATTATCCCTATCAAGGATCATCCCATACTAGGACAAAATTTGAAATGAATGATAGGAATTTTCTTATTCACACTTGCATCAATCTTCAAGTATTGCTTTCGCAGTATAACTTATACGGTAATTGAAGTGCCTTAGGATGATGAAAAGCAGTTCTTTCTCTATCATATACACTTTTATCCATTGCATAGCCCATTTGAGCCTATGAATTCGTTTCACATTAAACCCGTTGGTGAACATCCCCCACACTAGGGCAAGAAAAAATTCAAATGAAATGGTCTAGAATGATAAAAGATGGAGGTTGTGCAAGTCAAAAGAAAGTAAGTGCAAAAAAATAAGGGGCATGAAAAAAGTAATGTGCCTGGTAAAAGCAAGACCAATGCCCAAAGAGAAAAATCAAACACTTGATGTAGTGAGTCATATCCCCACAAGGCGGTACTTCAAAATTCAAATGCTATAGCAATTAATGGAGTTTTGATATGAAGAAAATCTTCGACGGTGGAAAAGATTCCTAAAGATGTGCCAGTAGTTGGCAAATTCTTATCATCTAAATTGGTGGAAATGTCAAGATGATCATCAATTTTGACCCTCTAAACACTTTTTGAGCCTAACAATCCTTTTGTTTCTCACCAATGAACCAAGCCTACGTTACGTCCCCTACAAAGTCTCTTCAGATTATGGCACTTGAATTAACGTAAAAGTTCATATGTTCGAAAGCATCGCTCAAAGAAGTACAAGTAAGATAATTTTTGCCTCATTTCATATGTTTCTTGACTTTTAAACCCTAAGACAATTGCGAAATGTCATTTTTCAATAGCCTCGACTCAAAGAGTCTCATTTGTTAAGCTGTTGACCAAGCCTACATTACGGTCCCTATTAAAGACCTCTCAGATTGGTAAGGTCGTACCACTTGTGAGACAGCTCAAACCTTTGTTTGGCATGACAATGGTGAGATAGAGTGATTGTCAAAATCCTGCGTCAAATGTCAGGATGAAATAGCCATTTTAATGAGGATGAGTGAAAAGTTCTTCCGGACTGAAAGATCCCTCACTTGACACATCCATGACACTCATGTATTCATATTGGAATATTCTTTTGAAATCTTTTCCAATGGAAATTAGGTGATGCAAGATTAATAGAAACCATCACACATGAACCTCCCTTGAATTAATGCATGTTTGTGATTACAAATGCATATTGCCTCTCATACAACTATGTTTTGCATGAGACATATCCCCGAGGATCAGAGATGTTACCAAGTAAGTATATCTGTATCAATACCTTAAGTACTTGTCATTGCACAGGTATTCCCCCTCAAGCACACTGACACTCGACTCGATTGAGCTATCCCCTAGAGATTTTTCTCCAGATTCAATTTAATTAAGGCAACCGAAGAAAGGTTCGGGTTCTGGTCAGATGATATATGTTGCAATGCTAGGCGACCGTAGAAAGGTACGAGTCCTATACATGTAACACCAACTATCTTGAATCATTCTACCCTCCTTGAAAGTAAGATATTCCAGGTAGGTTCATTTACCGTTTGCATTAGTATTTCCATACAAATTGCATTCTAAAATTTTGACATCCCAATCTGGATCTGGATGTTTTAATTATTTCCATCTAAATATTTCACTCTGGATGTGAATGTTTTTGATCTTTTTCGTTATACCTTAGTATGGATCTAGGTATTTCGAGTACAAAAATTTTGACATCTAAATCTGGATCTGGATGTCTTAATTCTTTTCATTGAATATTTCACTCTGGATGTGAATATTTTTCAATCTTTCTCATTATACCTTAATTTGGATCTAGGTCTTTCGAGTTCAAAAATCTTGACATCTCAGTTTGGATCTAGATGTCTTAATTTTTTTTCGTTGAACATTTCACTTTGGATGTGAATGCGTTTTAATCTTTCTCGTTATACCTTAGTCTGGATCTAGGTATTTTGAGTTTCAAAATCTTGACATCTTAGTATGGATCTGGATGTTTTAATTCTTTTCATTAAACATTTCATTCTGGATATGAATGTTTTTCGATCTTTTCCGTTATACCTTAGTTTGAATCTATGTATTTCGATAAACATTACTCTTCAAGAAACCTGAGTGAAAACTAGATACTTGTGGAGTAAATGAAGATTTATCATGTACCTCAGGATGCTCTACCGCACTGATTGGTAAGAAACTGTAGGTACGTTCTTTCCTTTCGCATCATGCATTTGCATTAGCATTTCCATGCATCATATAAATTATATTTTAAAATGGGATTTATTTTCTAACCAAAAAAAAAAAAAATCATTCATTACATGTGCATGGTCAAAATTTAGGTCAAAATTTGTTCTTGAAGGCAACCTCTATGAGCTCACCTTCAAAGAAAGGCAGCTGTTGACACCTAAATTTTGGTACCCAATTATTTATTTATTTATTTATTGCATTACAAAATAAGGGATTAATTTTTAACCCATAAAAAATTAATTAATTAATTGCATAGCATATAATTTTATGTGCATTTATTTTTAATTTGCATTTGCATTGGGCTGGTGACAAGTGGATTAGAATTGGTAGTTTTGAACTTTAATTTGACTAGTTAGACTAAGCCCACGAGGGGAGCAAATTAGCACGAACCCGTTGTTTTCTTAAATTTAATTATCTTGTGAAAATTGGAGATTTGATATGATATTACCATGGATTTTTCAATATTCCCGAGGGTAGAATACGAGCTCATCTTCACAAAATTTGGAATTCGAGAAAATCACATTGCAATCTTATCTTTAGCAATATGCGATAAAATTGATGGAGAATATTTAGGAGATGAGAAAAATAAAAGGGTTTTTGTGATTGAGAAATTATAGGCAATCTTTGTGTATATTGAAAAAGAGATGAAATATTCCACGAAGATCACATTTTTTTTTGCTTATAAAAGGAGCGTGTACGGTGAGAAAGTTGAGAGGGGGGGGGGAGAAAAGGAAGAAGGGTTTCTTTTGGGGCACATTTTGAGGAAAAAAAAAGCAAAAGGCAGCAGAAAGTCTTTTGCTAACAAGAGAGAAGATAGTGACATGAACAGAGAGGGAGGCGTGAGGCACGTGCGGCCAGAGGAAAAGGGAAAAAGTAGAAAAAGTTCCTGTTCATCTTCTTCCCCTTGGTTTCGCAGTCGCCCCGCCCCACAGCCGCTTGAAGCTTCCATTGCGCCGGTCGCCACTCGGCGTCGTCCACAAGTCACCGCCCTGCTCTGATAGAAAAGAGAAGGAAATTTGGGGAAAATGTATTTCTGTATATTAATATGTACGCTATTACATTGTACATTTATAATGTAAGGAAGAAAGAATGAAATAGGAAAAATAATATACATGAATCAAAATTCTAGAATTTCTTATTTACTATATTAATCAAAGATCTACTAGAATCAATTATAATCAGAATCGACTCTAAGATCTTCCAACACTCCCCCTCAAGCTGGTGGCCTATATATGTCTAGGACACCTAGCTTGCTCAATAGAAACTTGTGTTGTCTTTGGTATAGCAGTTTAGTGAAAATATCTGCAGGTTGATCCATATTCCGATGCCTTTTGTTACGAGAACTCCCTCTTTGATCTTGTTGCGAGTGAAGTGACAGTCAACTTCTATGTGTTTTGTTCTTTCATGAAAGACTGGATTTGCTGCTAACTTAAGTGCAGCATCATTATCACAGAACAATTCACTTGGTCCACTAACCTATATTCCCAAATCTGAAAGAAGTCCTCGTATCCAGACTATTTCGCAGGTAGTTTTCGCTATGGCTTGATATTCTAATTTAGCTGATGACAATAACACGGTAGATTGCTTCTTTGTCTTCCACAAAATCAACGACTTTCCCAATTTAATACAAAAACCGGTGATGGATCTCCTAGTCATTGGGCAAGTAGCATAATCAGTGTCACAAAATGTTGTCATCCCCATATCACACTCACAAGATAGAAATATACGGAGACCCAGGCATCCCTTCAAGTACCTTACAACTTTCAAGGCTGTGTTCATGTGCGATTCCTTCGGCATATGCATGAATTGGCTGAGGATTTGTACTGCATAACATATATTAGGTCTTGTCATGGTAAGATATATTAACTTTCCAACAAGTCGCTGATACCTTGACGGATCCCTAAGCAATGGATCCTTGCTTGATGAAGAAGAATTGAGATCACACTCATGTGTCGTCAACTTGACATTTTGTTCAATGGGAATTACTGCTGGCTTACAACTTGATAACCCTGCTTCAAAAATGATTTCCAAGACAAATTTTCTTTGGCTGAGGGAAATTCCTTTATCAGACCTAGCAATTTCAATGCCAAGAAAGTATTTGGGAGGTCCCAAATCCTTGATATAAAAAGTGGAGTGCAAATATTCCTTGAATTTTGCAACATGAGAATCATTATTTCCCATAACCATTATGTCATCAACATATATCAGCAAATAAATCAATGATCTACCCATATTTCGTGTAAATAGAGCATAATCATGCTTGGAATGCTAAAAACTTGCATTGGTTAATGCAGCAGTAAACTTGGCATACCATTGTCTAGATGCCTGTTTTAATCCATACAGGGATTTGTGAAGACGACATACCCTATACTCCCCTTGTCTGTGTAATCCATGAGGAAGGTCCATGTAGATCTCTTCATCTAAATCACCATGAAGGAAGGCGCTATGGACGTCCATATGATGTAAGGACCAATTGTGTATGGCTGCAACAGACAAAAAAGACAGAACGATAACTTCCTTCGCAACTGGAGAGAATGTCTCATGATAATCAAAACCTTCTCTTTGAGTGAAGCCTTTGGCTACCAACCTAACCTTGTAGCGTTCTATGGAACCGTCTGATTTGAACTTGATCTTGTAAACCCATTTACACCCGATCGGTTTTCTATGTGGTGGTAAGGGAACAACATCCCAAGTATGATTCTCCATGAGTGTAGTAAGTTCGGACTCCATTGCATGCCGCCATTTGGGATCTTTCGCTGCCTCAGTGAATGAAGATGGCTCATGTTCTTCTGAAATTTGACTGATACAACACATATGTTCTACCGATAACCGATTGAAGGAAACATAGGATGAAATAGGATATTCTGTACCTGAAGAGTTTGCAGCAGAACATATATAGTCTTTAGTCCACGTAGGCAGGCGAGTCTATCTTCCAGAACAACAAGGTAGCTCAACCATATTCTCAGAGGCCACGGATGATTCAACAGCCATTTCTGTTGTGTCCATTGCTGAAGTAAGTGGAGAGACTTCCTCCAATGAAGCTGGTAATTCCGTTTCCGGATGTGATAATTCCACTGGTGCTGGAGCTAATGATAAATCCTCATCAGATAGAAGAAACTGATTATTTTCTGATAAAGTTTCTTATGATGTAGGCAACTTTTATTTGAAAGGGAATGTGTCTTCATGAAAAATAACATCTCTACTGGTAAAGAAATGCCCTGTAGAAAACTCCATGACACGATAACCCTTCTAAAGAGAAGGGTATCCCATAAAAACACATCGTGTTGCACGCGCACTCATTTTATCTCGAGGACCCACATTTGTGGCATAACACAAACAACCAAATACTCTAAGATGGCTATTATCTGGATGTTTCTTGTAAAGCATCTCAAATGGAGTTTTACCATGAAGCATTTGACTAGGTAGATTAATCAGATAGGCAGCTGTGACCACACAACCTCCCAAAAAAACTTCAGGCACTAAGGCTTGGTATTTGAGTGCACAGGCTACTTCGAAGAGATGTCTATGTTTTCTTTCAACAACTCCATTTTGTTGTGGAGTATAAGTACAAGAACTTTCATGGAGTATTCCATGTGTAGACAACAACGTTATGCAATTAGAAGTAAAAAATTCTCGCCCATTATCTGTACGAATTCGATGTACATATTTATCAAATTGATTCCTAATTAAGGAAAGGAAATTTGATAAATGAGTAAATGTTTGACTCTTTGATTGCATAAGGTATAGCCAAGTGGCACGACTATAGTCATCAACGATTGTAAGAAAGTAGCGAGATCCATCACGATGAGGAGTATGATAGGGACCCCAGATGTCCATGTGAAGCAATGAAAAAGGAGTTTTGGCTCGAGATGTAATAACTAGAAAAGATGCTCGAGTTTGTTTAGCTAAAGGACATATGGAGCATTTTGGATGGGGAAATCGAGCACTATGACCCAATCGTTGATGCAAAAGGAGATTTTTATTATAACTGATTGCATTACAAGAAATGCTTTTATTCAATAATTCTAAATCTCCCAAGGAATTGACCCAAAAATAAAACCCTTGTGCCTCATTACCCAAGCCCATCACTCTGCCAGTCGAAAGGTCCTGAAAGACACAATTTTTGGAATTGAATATGATTTTACAAGAATTGTCCATACATACTTTTGAGACAGAGAGAAGATTAAACTCAAAATCCGGAATGTAAAGGACATTTTTAAGGACAAAATTCTGACCAAGATGCACAGTGCCGATTTTGGTAACATATGTAATGTTCCCATTTGGAAGACGCACCGTAACAGGAGATTGCGTGTTTCGATGGACATGGGAAAATAAGTGCTCATTACAGACTATGTGGTCACTTGCGCCCGAATCGATAATTCATGCATCAATAGATAATGAATTCCTTTCATGGAGAAAAGTACCTGAAAATCTTGCACCAGTGTCACCAATCTTGAGTTGGCTCAAGGCTTGCATGATGTTTTCATATTGTTCTTGAGTGATAGTCTGCTGAGATGTTCCACCACTCTTCTGTGCAGAAACTTGATAGACTGAAGACTTTCTTTCCCTTTTATTATTGGATCTTCCATGTAATTGCCAACAGGTATCAACAGTGTGGTGTGGAGGTTTGCAATATTCACAATATTTATTTTTAATTTTTGAATTTTGCCCACTAACCTTCCTTGCTGACGTGGCATTCCGTGCGTCGTACGATCCTTTATATACTGGTGCTGACGTGGCAAAATGCCAACCGTCTTATTCAGCTGAGTAATTCATCAAACCGCGTCGATCCTAGTCATCCATTCCAGAGAAATGATCTAGCCCATCCGTCCAGCATGTCTCCCTCAACCGTCAGATCCACTAGAGAAATGATCCAGCCCGTCCGATCCAGCGCGTCTTCCTTGACCGTCAGATCCAGCGGTGCGATCCCAACCGTCCATCTGTGAAACCCTAGGGTTGTCTTCCTCCCTTTTCGTCACAACAACTGCGAAACCTTTTCCCTTCGTTTGTCTTGCGGCTCCAAGACCCCCTCCGACTCTGGTGACCATCTCCGTTGAAATGAAGCTAGATGGGAACACCGCAAAGCCCGTTCCTTCACCAATCCGAGCCTGTTCGGTCGCGGCAATCCAATAATTTTCCTCTTGCACGGCCAATCAGAAGATCCGCCCGAGAGGTGGTCAGGGATCCATCGTAAGGATCTGCGACCGAAATGCGGTGTACGACTCATTCAAGGTAAGGAGGAATCTTGTGGCTTTTTCTTTCTCCTTTATTGCATAGTATTGTCGGAGAGTGGCCTTCGGCCCCTCCAATTTGTCTTCTGCTACTTCAATTTCATTCCACAAGGCCGACAGTCGGTTGAAACAAGCAGTGACCAAGAGGTTGCCCTGTTTTAGTTTGGTTAGGGCTTGTGTCAACAAAAAAAGTCTCGCCCTATCTGATTTCCCATACATTTATTGTATGTTTTCTCAGAATTTCTTCGAGTCTTCTGTTGGAGGGAGACCAGCAGCAACATCGGGCGCCAAGCAATTCCCGATCCAGGTGCGTACCAGCTGATTGCAGCGCTGCCAGTGTCTCTGTAATTGCTTGTCCATTAGGTAGGGCATAGTTCCCTCGATGAAGCTCTCCTTGGCCTTAGTGACGAGTGCTCGCCGGAGATCCCAAGCCCAAGAGTGGTAGTTCACCAGTCTGGTGAGCTGTTGGCTTATCAGGCGTAACTTTGGTTCGTCCGCCGGTAACGTGTAAAGCGCATCTCCAAGTTCCGGCCGGCCGCCGTTGAGCAGAAACAGGTAAGGTAGTGGCGGTTCGTGTGGAACCGGGTAGGGCTCCATTCCCTGACCCGGCATCGATCTGGGTCTATGACCCACAGCTGTCTAACCTGACTCATTAGTCGGGTCTGTCCCATATGGATACTGGGCCCACGTCTGTCCGGCCCAGTGGTCCATTGTGGGGGGTACCACTGGGCTGGGGGCTAGTAGGTTGGAACCGGCATCTGTACTGGAGTAGGAGTAGGGGTAAAGACGATGTTGGTCACTTGCCCCTCTTCAGTCAATTTGGCTTGATAAGAGATTTTCTGATCCTGGGGTGATGAATCATCTGCCGAGGGATTCATAACATTCTTATCCTTTGCCATGGTATAAAAAAAAAAAAATGAATTCCTAATCGTTTTTCTGATTTTTTCTGTAGGAAGAGATGTGCAGCAACAAACCAGAATAAAAAAATGATGACAATTTAGAAAGTTGCGAAAGCTAAGCCAGGAAGCGAGGGCTCTGATACCATGACAGAAAAGAGAAGGAAATTTGGGGAAAATGTATTTCTGTATATTAATCTGTACGCTATTACATTGTACATTTATAATGTAAGGAAGAAAGAATGAAATAGGAAAAATAATATACATGAATCAGAATTATAGAATTTCCTATTTACTATATTAATCAAAGATCTACTAGAATCAATTATAACCAGAATCGACTCTAAGATCTTCCAACATGCTCACGTTCGTCTGCCATCGCCGCTCCTTCTACTCCGCCACTGCCCGAGCTGTTGCACCGGAGCAACAGCACCGTGCGACTCGACGTCTAAGCCGCTCCTGCTTTGTTCCGTCTTGCCAGAAGCCACCACCGTGTGCCTCCAGCCCCTAATGCTGCTTCAACCAAAAGCAACGACGCCCCTGTCACCGTCGCTTCGCCTTTGCTCCGTTTGCGACACCGGAGCTCTGCCTCACTCACAAGCTCCATCGCCGCGTCTGCCATCGCTTCTGCCGACGCCGCGTCTCCGAGCGGCCCACTGCACTAGCAACGATGCCCCTGCTTCGCCTCTGCCCTGTTTCTGCCGGAGCACCGTTTGCTCACGCCCATCGCTTGCACCTATGTCTGCTCGCTTGCCGTCACCCTTCCGCCTGACAGCTTCGCCCACGACGCCCTACTCCACCCTTGCCATCGAGCTGCCCTCCGTGCGAACATTACTGCCGCTGCCTCTATTCTAGGTCCCCTCACCTACGGGTCGGCTTGTTCTTTGCCATTCTTGCTCCTTTCCGATCTGCTCCGCCCTGCTTGCTGCTGGTCTGCCCTCGCCGAAGCTCCGACGACCATCCCCTCACTGCGACCGACGGTGACCCACCACGAGCGCAAACCTTGCTTGGAAGAAAAAAAGAGAAAAAAAGGGAAAAATTAAATTAGGTAGTGTTTTTATTTACTTTATTTTATTTATTTTATTATCATTTTCTATTTTAATTTTTTAATTTTGTTTTTTTAGTAGAACTATTCCTTAATGTATGATTGAAATTCCCAACATGAAATAGCCTCTCAAATTAGGGATTGACAATCCGATTTTTGCGCCCGAAATCCAACTCGCAATCGCTTGAAAAATCGCAATTAGATCTCACGTTTGAGATTCGATTCGCGGTTTATTTAAAATTGACCAACCCGATCTCATACGTGAGATATGATTCGTCAATTTTTGGATATTAATCTTATCTTGCTTGATTTGCTGTCGTGGTGTTTGAATTATTTTTTTTTCGTAAAAGAAAAAATCCAAAAAATATTTGAGTTAGGATTAGAATATTTCTTGTTTTAGGGTTATCTTGCATATTTACAATATGAATTTTATTTCGAATTTTTACAATAAAAAATAAAAAATCAATTTAGGATGCTAGTTGTTTTTTTATACTTAGATTGCGTGTTCAATTATTTGACAATTTTTAATTTCGAATTTTATAAAACAAAACACAAAAATTGTCATACATATGTCATGTAGAATTAAGGCATTCTTTGCACGTCATTGCATATTATGATAGATTGCATGCTCTTTAGGAGAATAGAAAAATCATGCACACGTCATATTTAATTAGAAATTGTCCGTCATTAGAATTAAGTCATTAGGTTAATTTAGATTGCACATTTAATTATTGCATTTCTTTAAAAATTATTTTACTCATGTCATATAGTTTAGGCTATACTGCTATGTCATATCACTTCATGTTAGATTAGTAACATTGCATTGTATATAGATTAGATTCTCATTAAATAGGCGAAAAGGAAAAGTGAGTAATTGCTTGTTAATTAGAAATCATATCTAGGACTGTTAATGTAAATTTTGGTCTAACAACGCATATGCTTTCGTTGTTATGAGGTAAGTTCTGCATTTTCATTTATTTATTTGCTTTTTTGAGTGTTAAATTGGTGGTTTGCGCACCCATGTGATCACCTCACATGTTAGGGAAGTGAATTAAAATTAATTCAAGCTGCCTGCAAAATATTTTTTCGAAATAAAAGAGAAAGGTACCGTAAGGGCAAAAAAGTCTAGTGTAACCAAGTCCTTGTACCAAAAGTCTCTGGTTCGTAGAAGTAAAATAATTCTCCCATTATTCTATTTAGGTGTTTAATCGACCTACCGTAAACTGATTGGTGACGACTCCCTTTTGCATGATAAATATTTGAACCTAAGTTGCGAATTGGTATGGGCTTGGGAGAGCCCGAGCTAAAGTAGACTTAGTAGTCCATTAACCTAATTTTAGGTGGTGCACCCGAAATTTTGGTCGCGACACTAGTCATGCTCAATAATTAAGTAATTTTGTTATTAGTGTAATTTCTATATATAATATGATGACAGTGTTTTGAAAAAGAGAATTAATTGTTCTATTAGGGTGTGTAACAAGTGTCAAAGGGTACATGTTAGTAACATTCTCATCCTAAACATGTACATCTCTTGAGACTCACGAGAAACAGAGAAGGCTTCTCATTTAGACCGACTTACAAATGCGGGTCACGTATTCGTTCAACCTGGAATTCCTCCGACCCAGACACCGATTGGCGGGGACCGTGAGCCTCCATCGTGGAGGCAGCAAGTCCCTGCTATCGTCCCTCCCGCTCCGCCACTCACAACGAGGTCGTGACCTTTGTAATGTTCTCGTGACCTTCAGGCGAGGTCGCAACTTCAGATCGGTTGTTGTTGGGGTCGCAGCGACCCAAACCTAAGCGACACGGCAAAGGCCAATTATGAATCGACCTATTCAGATCAAGAGGGAGGGATCAGAGAGGGGTTTCATTTTCATATTAACTTATTCTATTTCTTTTCTTATTAGATTTAAGTAAAGATTTAAATATGAGCTACATACAGCCATGCAACCCACTAATAAATTTCCTTCAACACGAGTCGAAAGGAAACACAACCCCGCGTGTGATTCTAATTTGGACATGTTTCATTCATTTTTATCCAAGAAATAAAAGAGATTAAGCACGTGGGTGGATTTCATAGTTGCTCTTGTACATGAAATCAGAAAGCTGCCAAATTTTTAAAGCTGTAAAGCAAGTGACAAGTAAGGCAATGAGAGTCGGTGATGAATAAGATAGCTTAAAAATAAGTTGTCATCTGAAGCTCGAGCCTTAAAATCTAACGCTGAAACGTGCTTCGAGACACACATGTTGTTTAGCTCCAAGGACATAAAACAAAGCAAAATGGCCGTTGCTCATAAGTTTCACCCGCAAGTACAGAAGCCTAAGCACCAGCACACAAAGCATTGTACTAATGAAGGTTGAGGATGCATATTTTTAGATTACTATTGTTGATCTTCCATGGAAAAAAAATAAAAATATGTTAACTGTTGGAAAAATATGGTTTCGAATCAATAGAGCAATCAAGTCGGATTTTGATGCGTGATATACTTTCTTTAATGATTTATTTACCCCACAATACTGTTAATGGTTATAGGAAAATATCCTCCAGGATACAATAAAGTCTCAAATGAAAATACTATATAGTAATTTTAATATATCTCTAGGATCTTTCAAGGAAACAATCGAAATAATAGTTGTAGCTTTGGAAAGAGGACTCCAAAAATGATTTCATACTCTTTCATCCAAAAAAATTGACATATGTATGTGTGTGTGTGTCTATGTATATATATATCAGTTTTAAAAAATATAGGCAACTTTTCACAAAAGGTTGCAAAGAGAACAAAAATATCCTTTCGGAAGAAGTTGTAGATGAACAAATGCAACCCTTTGGGAAAAAGTTGCATACTAAATTATTATTATTTCCAAAGGTTGTCTTGAAAAGACACAAATATAAAAATTCGGAATAAAAAAAAATAATTTAATGAATAAAATTTTGAATTTTCATAATTTCCAAAAATACTTAATAAACAAAAAACAACCTTTGAACTAATAGAAGTTAATAAGATAATCGTACAAGATAAAATAAAAATAAAGGGGTTAGTGCTAATTAAACCGTGGACGTGTAAGCATGCAAAGTGTTAAGTGCGCCTAATAATTATGTAATTATTTGTGCACCTACACAAGGTTATGGTGGGTCTAGCCTACACTCAACCTTTTATTTAAACACGCTAAAAAAATCTCATACTTATTAACTGGCCCACCTCCTCCCAACTTTCCTATGTGAAAACAAAGAAAAACACACTCAGTTTATTTTACAAACAAACTTCCAACAATTCTCAACTTTGTTTGTAAAACAAAAATTTCAAAAGAATAAAAATTTTAAAACTATACAGCCAAAATTTTGGTAAGATTAATATATGTACATAAAGGTCTCTTTCAAATCAAACCTTTACTTAGTGCAAATACGTCAAAACTCTGTCAAAGTGACAAGTAATTCGGCTTTAAACTTGTACTTTTAAATAACAGAATCGAACATATCGCATATACTAATCTTTTGTTTCAATAAGAAGTTCTATATTACTCTGTACTATTATGGCTTTATACTTAATCTTGTTTCAAAAGATCTCTAGAAAGCAACCTTAACATTTGTAAGAAATGGCACCACTTCGAAGCTTATATACTTGAAGTATTTACTATATTACAAATTTGTATTATACTTCATTAAGAATTCAATAAAACCTACAAAATGGAACGGACAATATTGACTTCTCATATCAGGGCTAGGTCAATATCAAACAATCACATTCAATAACTTGTTCTTATCCATTAAACCTTATTACTAGTGATGGTTTAGAGAAAGATCGAGTTATCATTATTGGTGATTCAATTAAAAGGTTTCGGCTCCATTTCTTGTCTCTTGGTAAAGCCTTTGTTAAAGGATTTGCTAGACTCTTGACTTTAAGTAGCCAATTGTTATGGCACAATTTTTAATCAATTATCTCACATATTCATGTCTTAAACTAATATATCTAGACTTATCATTATAGGTACTACTATAAGCTCTTGCCAAAGTGCCTGACTATCACAATGGATAGAAATATGAGGCATAAGACTATGCCATAATTTGGGCAAAAGAACGCTTCAAGTGCCATAACTTTGGCCAAAGGGACACTTAAGTGCCACTTTCAAGAAAAATGGATCACTTGAGTGCCAATCCGGCGAGAATCCGGCCAAAATGTCGACGTGGCACTTTTCGTGGCGAGCTCAAAACGACGCCCGCCGACGGCGCGTGGCCAAAACGGCGTCGTTTTGGCCGACGTGGTTAAAAAAATTAAAAAATTAATTAAATTAATTTTAAAAATAAATTTAGTTGAAATATTAAAGAATTAATAACTAAAAAATTTAAAATTTAAAAAAATTAAAAAAAAAAATTTTTTAAAAAAAAGGAAAGGGGATAGGCGGGTGAGGGATTCCCTCAACCACCTCCGCCGCCGCCCCGTCGTCGCCGGCCCTTTCCCGGCGGCGGCGGGGGCGGCGGGGGGATTGAGAGGAGGTGGCTGAGGGAATCCCTCAGCCACCTCCCCCTTTCCTTTTTTTTTTAAATTTTTTTAAATTTTTTTAAATTTTTTTAAATTTTTTTAAATTTTTTAAAATTTTTTAATTTTTTTTTTTTTTTTAAATTTTTTTAAATTTTTTAGTTATTAATTTTTTAATATTTCAACTAAATTTAATTTAAAATTATTATTTTTAAATATTTTAACTAAATTTAATTTTAAAATTAATTTAATTAATTTTTTTTTTTTTTAACCACGTCGGCCAAAACGACGCCGTTTTGGCCACGTCGCGTGCAAAACGGCGTCGTTTTGAGCTCAGTTCGCTGGAAAAGTGCCACGTTGACATTTTGGCCGGACTCTCGCCGGATTGGCACTTAAGTGATCCGTTTTTCTTGAAAGTGGCACTTAAGTGTACATTTCGTAAGTTATGGCACTTAAGTGTCCCTTTGACCAAAGTTATGGCACTCCAGGGGTCCGCGCGTCCCATAATTTGATATCCAACAACAAATTCCTAATTCATTTGGCCCCTTTCCCAGTTGTAGTTAAAGCAACAAATTTGGATTCCATAAGGGAAGAACTTCTGTACAGTCGATATGAATTGAACTAGTTATTGATCTCAAAGAAAAAAAATATTTTACAATGAGGAATACTTCGTACACTGGCAGTATCATTACTCAAATAAACAAAAATCTCAAGCTCGTTATTGTTCTTGAAGAAAAAGAAGTGCTCCATGTTAATGTTCTTTTCCTTCTTGCGATCGGTTGTAAAATTCTAGCCTCCATAACAGGTGGATCTAAACTCTCCTGTTATACAAATTTTGCAACGACTTGGCCCATTTCTGCTGACAAAAGCCTCAATAGCGTTCTTTTTCAAATGCTTAGGACTAATCTTCATCAGCTGAAGAGAGTTTGGAGAAGCAGTAAGGTGTGTAGCTCTCTTCTTTGTAAGAGTTCCTCTCTTTTTTGTAAGAGTTTCCTCTCTATCCATGGTGGTAATGTACCCATGAGAAACCCTAAGCCCTAAATTTCCTTGACCCAATAGATACAATCCACCTGCAGACCACTACCCTTCATCCATAACACCTCCAAAAACCCTAACAATACATCCCACTTTACAACCATAGCACCTACCACCATACCCCACGAACCCACTCCTACTCAGATAGCCATAAACGGTCTATAATGAAATTCCTCCACTCGCAACAAAGGTTGCACCCTCATCTACCACCACCCAACACGTAAAGCCTCTGCGAGAATGGATTCTGTCCTGGTTCCAGAAAAAACGATGTTCATAGGATGGAGCCGAGATTATTTTAGAACTCCCTTCATCCATGATCTTCAGTTTCAACAATAGGTACTCTTGACTGTCCAACTGACTTCGCTCCTAGGCTAGTTTTGGAGGCTGTCTTGAGCTGAACCTGAAAAATAATGTTAGAAATGGAGCATGAATTAGAAAAAAGAATGTAGGTTGGCTGCTTTATGAAGAAGAATGGGGCAAATGTGGTAAGAAAATTTCGTAGCCAACTTGTTCGAGGAAATTCCACAGGATAAATGGAAAGCATGCAATCTTATACTACTTAGGAGACTATTTTCTAGGCCAAATGTAAACTTCCAGGCTTTCTTATCCAAAATGAAGAAGGAAGTCTTGAAAGACTGAAAACGTGGTGTGTGAACTAGTGCAATTGGGCCTATTCTCTTTCACTTTCAAAGGGGAAGCCGACTTGAAAAGAATCCCGGATGCTAGCCCTCGGTGTTTTTCAAGTAATTTGCTCATTCTACAAAAACTTCAACCTACGGTACCTATCCACCATCATGTTTTTACTCATTGTGCATTTTGGGTGCAAGTGCTTGGAATTCCTGTAATTCGAATTATAACACGATGATGGAGGTGGTCGGAAAGATCGCAAAGGTGGTGGAGCTGAAAATAGATGCAAAAGATGGCAGCCCGGGCAAGGTGGGAAGAGCGCGTGTGCTTTTAGATTTGTCACACCCTTTGTGGCCAGGAGTATTGGTAAATTTCGATGATGATCAAATATGGGTTGATTTTAAGTATAAGTGGCTCCCTTATTTTTGCTATTCATGTGGGCGAGTAGGCCACAATACCAAAAACTATGAAGAAATCCCTTACAAAGAACCAAGGCTTGGAGAGGAAGAAGTTGGAAACTTTGGATGTTAGCTAAAAGTGGAAGCTAAGGAAAATAGTCTTTTTTGTGGAAAATGTATTATGGGGAAGATATATTTTGTGAGGAGGAAGAAACAGTCCTGGAAACACCTATACCAATTGGCACAATGGAGGTCTCAACCACCAATGAGAACTATGAGATGCAATTGGGGAATCCCATGGAATTTCAACCCTTAGAATTATCTAAGGTGAAAGGAAAAAGTATAGCCAATGTGTCTACAATAGTGAAAGGCAAAAGAGGCAAGGGCTCTCAACTTCTTCTCTCAGACTCACCATGGGCAGAAACAATTCCTAATAGCACATCCACATTATATAAAAAGGGTAAGAAGGCCATATTCCCCCGGCGAGCAAAAAAATGAAGAAGGCCAAGAATTGCAGCTTACAGGGGATAGGTGCAAATGTGATTGATGAGACTCTACTTCTCAACACTCCTATTTAGTTGGATGAAGGGGTGCAAGAATAGGCTTTCGTGGCTAGCCTTAATAAGCCAACGAGGGATAAATGAAAGTTTTGAGCTAGAACCGTTAGGATTGGGCGCTACCCTGACGTTCCAACATCTCCAAGCCATAGTGGCTCTCGATAGATCCAACTTGGTGTTTGTCGCGACCCAATTTTTTAAGGGGTGTAAAACACCTAGGGTTTGGCTAATGGATTGTTAAGCCCAGACTTAACTTGGGCTCTCCCAAGCCCATACCAATTCGCGACTTAGGTTCAAGTTCTTAACATGCAATTGACTTTCAATTAGGAGTCGCCACTAATCTATTTTTGGTGGGTCGATTAGAAACCCAAGTAAAGTAACGGGAGATTCACTTTACTCCTACGAACCAGAGATTTGGGTACGGGGACTTGATTACGTTAGATTTCTCTAATGCCCTTTCGATGCCATTTCTTTTATTTTGAAAAAAAATATTTTGCAGGCAGCTTGAATTGATTTTAAACTAATTCCCTAACATGTGAGGTATTCATGCAGGTGCGCAAACCACCAATTTAACACCTAAGAAAGCAATTAAATATTGCAGGACTTACCTCAAAGCAACGAAAGTATCTGCAGTGTTAAATTAAAATCCACATCAACCCTAGATATGGTTTCTAATTAACATGCAATTACTCAATTTTTGTTTTCTCTTTCTAACGAAAATGTAGTCCATATGCAATGCAATGCTTCTAATCTAATATGAAATGATATGACATGACAATATGACCTAAACTATATGACATAAATAAGCATGCAGTCTATTATAAAGAAATGCAATTTAAATATGCAATTAAAATCAACCAAATGACCTAATTCTAATGACATGCAATGCGATGCGATGACATACAAAATTATTTCAACTAAAATGACATGCATCATGCAATTTCATATGTGAGCTATATGTCATTTATTATGTGACCCAATCTAATGACAGGCAATTTCTAATTAGAAATGAACCTAACAATAATCACTAAATGACGTGCATTTCATGAATCTAATTCTATGTGACATGGGCACTTTTATTTTCCTAACAAAAACATGCAATTTATCTAGGAGAGATTATTTACCTATAATTGATAAACATGCAATCCTAACATGCCATGACGTGCAAAAAATGCCCTAATTCAACATGATATATGCATGATGACATTTTGTGCTTTTATTAATTTCGAAATTAAAATTTCTCATGCAATTCAAATAATGATAAAACTAACATCCTAAATGAATGTGTTTTCTTTTTTGGTTTTCTTTTCCATGATTCAAAATAAAATTCTTATTGTAAATATAAAAGATAAAAACCTAATCCTAATTCAACATTTTTTGGATTTTCTTATTTAAAATTCGAAATAAGATTGCAATTTTAATCCTAAACAAGAAATATTCTAAAGCAAATCTATTCCTAACTCAAATATTTATTGGATTTTTCTTTTAAAAATTCGATTGACTCAACCAACTTGACGATAAGCAAATCAAACAAGATGAGATTGATATCCGAAAATTGACGAACCATATCTCGCGCATGAGATTGGGTTGGCCAATTTTAAATTAAATCGCGAATCGAATCTCGGGCTTGAGATTAGATTGTCGATTTTTGTAAGGGATTGCGAGTCGGATTTCGGGCGCGAAAATCGGACTAGCAATCCCTAGCTTGAGGAACTATTTCATGTTGGAATATCAGTCACATATTAAGGAACAATTCCACTAAAACAGAATATTAAAGAAATAATAATAAAAATAATAAAAGAAAAACTACCTAATCTGATTTTTCTTTTTCTCTTTTTTTTTGTTTGTTTTTGAACAGTGGCTTGGCAGCTCGTGGTGGAGGTTGGTGAGCAGCGATGCGGGTGGGTCACAGCCAATGAACCTGCGAAAGTAGAAACTTCAACGGATCGGTTTGAAGAGAAGATCAACGCTGGCTCGAGCTTGGCGTCAACGTCGACGGGCAACTCTTGAACCGTGGTGGCTTGCAATTCTCAGTGAGTGGCCAGCAATAGGGACTCAGTGTGAAGTGGTCGGCGGTATACACGGTGGACAGGGCTCACGGGGAGGTAGCGGGACATTATGCCATCTATTCTTCTCCCCACTGTCTATAGTCGCCACGCATCTGAATTCTTTGAGATCTCATTGCCAAAAAACGTTCTTTTGCTTGCATGAAACAAAATCACAAAGCCCACAAAATGTTATAGTAAAATATGGACAAAACTTAAAAAAGAAGACCAACCCACCACTCAGAATTATTCAAGCGAGATTCTATAATATCTCTTTTTGACTGTGGACTTCAAGCTCGCAAGCGGTGGCCGCGAAAATACGACGAGATATTTACGCCGGTCAGGAGATATTGTCCTCTTTGAACTTCGACGAAACCTGCAAAGAATATATACGAACGAAGCGCAAAAGCCTGTTTGGTGATTGTCGGTGAGTCAGAAGAAAACACTTCAGGGCATCACCAGGCCAGATGGAACTTGCAAGAGTCTTTGCTAACTCCGAACTAGGCTGTAGTGGTTCAAGCATCCCTGGGGTGCGCTGGCTCATGGTATAGCAAAAGCAGCGGATCGTGGATCGTCGGGGATGGGGGGCTGCTCTAGTGATTGGTCTTTGTTGAACTGGGTTCGTCGAGGCTTGATCACGACGGTAGGAGGTTGGCACCAGATCAGCAGCTCGTCGCAAAGGCAAAGAGGTCACAGCAGCGAATCCATCGTCGCTGCAGGGGGCGACGTAGCAAAGACGTGTGTCCACGGTAACTCCGGCGGCTAGGGTGTGGCGCTGTAGCAAAAGGCCTCGCACAATGTGGGGGCTGCTCGACTTGGCAGAGAGAATTCCTTCTCTTTTCTCTCTCCCGTGTATATCTCTAAACGCCGCCGCTCACCAGTCCTCTCTCTCTCTCTGCAGACCAGTCGCTTTTCTCTCTGAATTTTTTTCCTTTCAATATGGCCGAATGTCTCAATTGCGTGGCCCCCCCCTCCTCCTTTTTTTTTTTTTGTTCTCATCGTACACGGCTCCCTTTATAGGCAAATAAGATGTGATCTTCGTGAAATATTTCATCCACTTTTCAATATACACGAAGATTTTCCTATAACCTATGAATCACAAAATCCTCTTATTTTTCTTATCTCCTAAATATTTTCTATTGATTTCTAAAGATAAGATCAAAACGCAATTTTCTTAAATTCCAAAAATCTTCATTTCAAAAATCGCAATTTCGAGGAAAACGAGCTCGGGCCAATTTGTACTCTTTTCGTGGGCCTAGCCTAGCCTCGCTAATTTAAAACCCAAAACCACTAATTCGACCCATTCGCCATTGGTCCAATAAATAAGTGTAAAAAAATGCAAATTAAAAACAAATGCACCTAAATCTATATGCTATGCAATTAATATTCTTTTCAGGGATAAAATTAATTCCTAATTTTTTAAGGCGATAAATGACTAAATGGGTCGCCAAAATTTAGGTGTCAACAGCTGCCCCTCTTTGAAGGTGAGCTCGTAGAGGTTGCCTTCAAAGATAAATTGAGACCTAAATTTTGACTATGCACATGCACTTTGAATGATTTTTTTTTTTTTTTTTTGTAGGGAAATGTATCCCATTTTTTTTTAAAAAAAAAAATACAATTCATATGGTGCATGGAAATGCTAATGCAAATGCATGATGTCAAAGGAAAGAACGTACCTACAATTACTTACCAGTCAGTGTGGTAAAGCATCTTGAGGTACATGATAAATCCCTATTTACTCCATAAGTACCCAACTCTCACTCAGGTTCCTTGAAAAGCGTAACAGGTAAGAACATTCACATCCAAAGTGAAATGTTCAATAGAAAAAATTGATACATCCAGATCCAGACTGAGATGTCAAGATTTTTGAAAAACTCAAAACACCTAGATCCAGACTAAGGTATAATGAGAAGGATTGACAAACACTTACATCCAGAGTGAAATGTTTGAATGAAAATAATCAAGACATCCAGGTCCAGACTGAGATGTCAAGGTTTTTGTACTCGAGATACCTAGATCCAGACTAAGTATAACGAGAAAGGTCGAAAAAACATTCACATCCAGAGTGAAATGTTTAACGAAGAGAATTGAGACATCCAGATCCAGACTGAGATGTCAAGATTTTGTGCTCGAAATACCTAGATCCAAACTAAGGTATAATGAGAAGGATTGACAAACATTCATATCCAAAGTGAAATGTTTGAATGAAAATAATCAAGACATTCGGGTCCAGACAGAGATGTCATGATTTTTGCACTCGAGATACCTAGATCCAAACTAAGGTATAACGAGGAAGATCGAAGAACATTCACATCCAGAGTGAAATGTTCAACAAAGATAATCAAGACATCCGGGTTCAGACAGAGATGTCAAGATTTTGAACTCGAAATACCTAGATCCAAACTAAGGTATAACGAGGAAGATCGAAGAACATTCACATCCAGAGTAAAATGTTCAACAAAGAGAATTGAGACATCCAGATCCAGATTGAGATGTCAAAATTTTGGAATGTAATTTGTATGCAAATGGTAAAGGAACCTACCTGGAATATCTTACCTTCAAGGAGGGTAAAGTGATTCAAGATAGCTGGTGTTACATGTTCAGGACCCGTACCTTTCTACGGTTGCCTAAAATAGTAACGAAGAGACTACTTTCCTAGGACCCGTACCTTTCTACAGTCGCCTAGTAGGGCAGCAAGGTTTTGTAAGGAAACTACTTTTCTAGGACTCGTACCTTTCTACGGTCGCCTAGTAAGGCAGTGTTTGGTTGTGTCTAGAACTCGTACCATTCTACGGTCGCCTAAATGGGGATTTACCTTCCAAGACCCGTATCATTCTACGGTCGCCCGAATAGGGAAATAGATGTTGTCTAGGACCCGTACCATTCTACGGTCGCCTAAACGGAGATTTACCTTCCAAGACCCGTACCATTCTACGGTCGCCTAAATAGGGAAAATAGGTTTTGTCTAGGACCCGTACCATTCTACGGTCGCCTAAATAAGGAATAAGTTTTGTCGAGGACCCGTACCATTCTACGGTCGCCTTGACAAAAAATTGATTTTTTAGGACCTGTACCATTCTACGGTCGCCTGAATAGGGAAATTGCTTTTCCAGGACCCGTACCTTTCTACGGTCGCCTGTTAGAGCAATAAATGTTGTCTAGGACCCGTACCATTCTACGGTCGCCTAGACTGAGGTTTTGCTTGGCTAGGACTCGAACCATTCTTCGGTCGCCCAGCCTTGCAACATAAATCATCTGACCAGGACCCGAACCATTCTTCGATCGCCTTAATTAGATTGAATCTAGAGAAAAATCTTTGGGGACAGCTCGATCGAGTGTCGGTGTTTTCAAAAGGGAATACCTGCACAATGACAAGTATTTAAGGTATGGATAGAGATATACTTACCTGGTATCATCTCTGTTCCTAGGGAAATGTCTTACGCAAAAACATGGTCATAGGAGAAGCAATATGCATTTGTGATCACAAACATGCATTAATTTAAGGGAGGTTCATGCGCTATGATTTATATCAAGCCTGCACCACCTAATTTCCATTGGGAAAGATTTCACAAAGAATGTTCCAATCGAACACATGAGTGTCATGGATGTGCCAAATGGGGGACCTTTTGGTCTGAAAGGACTTTTCACTCATCCTCATTAAAATGGGTTGTTTTATCCTAACTTTTGATGCAGGATTTTGACATTCACTTCATCTCACCATCGTCATGCCGAACAAGGGTCCGAGTAATCTCGCAAGTGGTACGAACTTACCAACCGAGAGGTCTTTAACGGGGACCGTAATGCGGGCTTGGTCATTGGCTTAACAAAGGAGACTCTTTGAGCCGAGGCTATTGAAAAATGACATTTCGCAATTGTCTAGAGGTTTACAAGTCAAGAGACATACGAAATGAAGCAGAAATTATCTTACTCGCACTTCTTCAAGTGATGCTTTCAAACATATGAACTTCTACGTTAATTCAAGTGCCATAATCTGAAGAGACTTTGTAAGGGACGTAACATATGTTGGGTTCATGGGTTGAGAAACAAAAGCATCATTTGGCTCAAAAAGTGTTTAGGGGGTCAAAGTTGATGATCATCTTGACATTTCCAACAATTTTCCTCCCCATCGTCGAAGATTTTCTTCACATCACAACTCCACTAATTGCAACATCTCAACATTTGAGTTTTTTTTTTCTTTTATTTTGGGTACCACCTTGTTGGAGATACGACTCACTTCATCAAGTGTTTGATTTTTTTCTTTGGGCATTGGCCTTGCTTTTACCGGGCATACCTTTGCTTTTTCATGCCCCATTTTTGCACTCTCTTTTTTTTGGACAAAGTCTCCATTTTTATCAACATTGTAAATCATGCTACTTGAGTGGTTTGATTTTTCTTTCCTTGCCCCAGTGTGGGGGATGATCACCAATTGGGCTTAATGTGAAATGAATTCATAGGCTCAATGGGGCTATGCAATGGATAAAGTGTATAGGATAGAGAAAGAACTGCTCTTCGTCGTCCTAAGGCACTTTAAATTATCGTACAAGTCACCTTTGTAAAAGCAATACTTGAAGATTGATGCAAGTGTGAGTAAGAAAATTCTTATCATTCATTTCAAATCTTGTCCCAGTATGGGACGATTCTTGACAAGGATAATTTAAAAAGCTCTTCATGTGTGTGGGCTCAAAGGGCTGAACAATGGATTTACCTGTAGTGTTTCAGGTAGCAGAAGAAGCTGCCTCTCATCACCTCGGTTGACGTACCCTTTGCGAGATCACCCCTTTTCTCGTAGGCATGGAATTTTTCACACAACTCACTGGGGGTTGGTGTATGGAACAATGTATGGAACAAGGTCTACCTTTCATCATTCCAAAGTATCCCATTTGGCACATTCAATTTATCTCACATAATTCATCAAGGAAAACATGCAAGATTTGCAACAAGTTTGGACAATTGAATTTGCAACTCAATGAGGCAATTTATTTATCATAAAATATTTACAATTCAAAACATGACACAGCAAATTCAATCATGGGTAATATTTTTTGACATCATCTGAATTAACTGGAGTTTGAAAACTCACGACCATTTATTTCTGTTGGGATGGCACCTCTTGGAAGTACCTTTCTTACCATATATAGGCTGTAATTTGGAGCAAACTTGCCCCCAAGATCTTCCACCAGAGAATGATGGTTCTCTTTTACTTGCCCCAAATCTTTTTTCATTGCAAGTGCGCTTTAAACCTGTTGATCACAAGTCAAGTTTATGATCATTGAAACTTGATACGCTATTCTCAGATGTCCCTTGTCATAAGAAGTTATAGAATTATGCTCTGAGACAAAAAGCAAATGAGTCAGACAAACAAACAGGTTTAATCTGCTACAAGCTTTGGAAAAATGCTTTTTTTGACAATGAGATGCTTTTTGTTTTCGAAAAGGTTTTTTGGAAGGAAACATGAGAAAGTCCAGCCCTCAGGATTTCTCCGTGGATGATATTTTTCTTTTTCATGGTTGGATATCATCATTGGACTGGTTTGGAGTACCCCGTCATGTCCTCAAAATTTGAAATAAAATTGTAATTTCATTGAATATAATCAAATGAATTACATTATTGGCATGTAAATTGTGATTCCTAACCCCTAAAAAGAGAAAACATCAAAAACAATTCCTAGAAAGCGAGAACGATTCCTAAAAAGCAATAAGAATTCCCACGCAGGGAAAGGTGCAACCAAGCATGCCCCTAATTAAACAAGGAAAGTGAACTACTTAGGACCATGAATCATGTATGCTTGAGTTCTTCACCCTCCTTGATCGTGTCATGCGAACCCTTTAGGTCAGAGATTCTTCATTCTAGATACGTCACTAGTCTCTTCATGGTGGCATCAAATTCAGCTACCTCGGGAAAATGAGACGATTCAAAAGTTCTCTTGGCTCTCTTCTTCGAGTCGCAGATTTTTACTGAAGATAGAATACCTATGTCATTTCAGCCCTTTTGCTTAGTGAGAAAAGCTATAATAGCAGTCAATTCATCGACTTGACTTTGGAGGTGTGCAATTCGCTTATTCATATTGTCGATGATACGGTCCAGCACCTCGTTTTGATCCGCCATTTTAGATCTCGACCGTGTACGGATGGGTGAGCGAGATCGCTTCATAATCACCTAATTTAAATAAATGGGAACATGTAAACATGAAGTGTAAATAGAGAGCTAGTCCATGACAACAATTTATTTTTAGTCAAGAAAAGTCCACATATGAAGAGGATTTCCTAAAAATGAACTAGGAAAACAAAGATATGGGATGCTCCAGTAGGGACGAAATTTCCTAAATATGAACTAGGAAGAGCCAAAACATAAATTGAAAACAAATTTCCATTTTTTTATTTATTTTCCAAATGATTCATTGTATGGCAATTTATTTCTTCATTTCATTCCTAATTGACAAAGGAATTAAATCAGTGATTAATCTAAATTGTCATGGACGGACAAAACTGCAATAAAGTAAGTAAATTGCAAAGTGAGACTTTAGACAACTTACTTTCACCGAAAGGGATGACAATCACATAGGCATGCGCATGGTAAGTGGCTCGATTTCTAATCTATAAGGCTTAACAAGGTGAAGCCACAAGGATTATCAGACTAGCCACGGGCTTGTGGACTATGTCGGGTCCTCATGACTCCGGCTTGGTCAAAGAGACGACCCGGGTCGCGGGCATGCGGACCGAGGTAAGTACTCTTGACACCATGAAAGAAACTTCGGGATTAAGATGGGCGACTCGTACCGCGAGCATGCGGTCAAAGTGGTATACATCTCAATACCATCCTAAATGATCCTATGCGGCCCAGGTCCGGCGGCAGATTGTGTGTGCAAAGTGTAGTGATTTATGCAAAGCATGCATAGCAATTTAAATCAAACAACACTTCAAAAAATAAAATAAACCATACATCCCTAACTCCAACCTGCAAGGCAAGGGTTAGCAATCACTTCCCCTTATACTTCCCAATCTACAAAAACATTTAACACCTTAAACGTTAGGGACGTACCTGGGATCCTCGCTGCCAAGCAAAAATATTTTTTCAAAGAAGAAAATTGGCCTAAGTCCACTAAGAGTTTCAACTCTTTGATTCCCCAGTGGAGTCGCCAAGCTGTCGCGACCCAATTTTTTTAGGGGTGTAAAACACCTAGGGTTTGGCTAATGGATTGTTAAGCCTAGACTTAACTCGGGCTCTCCCAAGCCCATACCAATTCGCGACTTAGGTTCAAGTTCTTAACATGCAATTGACTTTCAATTAGGAGTCACCACTAATCTATTTTTGGTGGGTCGATTAGAAACCCAAGTAAAGTAACGGGAGATTCACTTTACTCCTACGAACCAGAGATATTGGTACGGGGACTTGATTACGTTAGATTTCTCTAACGCCCTTTCGGTACAATTTCTTTTATTTTGAAAAAAAAATATTTTGCAGGCAGCTTGAATTGATTTTAAACTAATTCCCTAACATGTGAGGTGTCATGCAGGTGCGCAAACCACCAATTTAACACCCAAGAAAGCAATTAAATATTGCAGGACTTACCTCAAAGCAACGAAAGCATCTGCAGTGTTAAATTAAAATCCACATCAACCCTAGATATGGTTTCTAATTAACATGCAATTACTCAATTTTTGTTTTCTCTTTCCAACGAAAATGTAGTCCATATGCAATGCAATGCTTCTGATCTAATATGAAATGATATGACATGACAATATGACCTAAACTATATGACATAAATAAGCATGCAGTCTATTATAAAGAAATGCAATTTAAATATGCAATTTAAATCAACCAAATGACCTAATTCTAATGACATGCAATGCGATTCGATGACATACAAAATTATTTCAACTAAAATGACATGCATCATGCAATTTCATATGTGAGCTATATGTCATTTATTATGTGACCCAATCTAATGACAGGCAATTTCTAATTAGAAATGAACCTAACAATAATCACTAAATGACGTGCATTTCATGAATCTAATTCTATGTGACATGGGCATTTTTATTTTCCTAACAAAAACATGCAATTTATCTAGGAGAGATTATCTACCTATAATTGATAAACATGCAATCCTAACATGCGATGACGTGCAAAAAATGCCCTAATTCAACATGATATATGCACGATGACATTTTGTGCTTTTATTAATTTCGAAATTAAAATTTCTCATCCAATTCAAATAATGATAAAACTAACATCCTAAATGAATGTGTTTTCTTTTTTGGTTTTCTTTTCCATGATTCAAAATAAAGTTCTTATTCTAAATATAAAAGATAAAAACCTAATCCTAATTCAACATTTTTTGGATTTTCTTATTTAAAATTCGAAATAAGATTGCAATTTTAATCCTAAACAAGAAATATTCTAAAGCAAATCTATTCCTAACTCAAATATTTATTGGATTTTTCTTTTAAAAATTCGATTGACTCAACCAACTTGACGATAAGCAAATCAAACAAGATGAGATTGATATCCGAAAATTGACGAACCATATCTCGCGCATGAGATTGGGTTGGCCAATTTTAAATTAAATCGCGAATCGAATCTCGGGCTTGAGATTAGATTGTCGATTTTGTAAGGGATTGCGAGTCGGATTTCGGGCGCGAAAATCGGACTATCAATCCCTAGCTTGAGGAACTATTTCATGTTGGAATATCAGTCACATATTAAGGAACAATTCCACTAAAACAGAATATTAAAGAAATAATAATAAAAATAATAAAAGAAAAACTACCTAATCTGATTTTTCTTTTTCTCTTTTTCTTTTGTTTTTGAATGGTGGCTTGGCAGCTCGTTGTGGAGGTTGGTGAGCAGCGATGCGGGTGGGTCACAGCCAATGAACCTGCGAAAGTAGAAACTTCAACGGATCGGTTTGAAGAGAAGATCAACGCTGGCTCGAGCTTGGCGTCAACGTCGACGGGCAACTCGTGAACCGTGGTGGTTTGCAATTCTCAGTGAGTGGCCAGCAATAAGGACTCAGTGTGAAGTGGTCGGCGGTATACATGGTGGACAGGGCTCACGGGGAGGTAGCGGGACATTATGCCATCTATTCTTCTCCCCACTGTCTATAGTCGCCACGCATCCGAATTCTTTGAGATCTCATTGCCAAAAAACGTTCTTTTGCTTGCATGAAACAAAATCACAAAGCCCACAAAATGTTATAGTAAAATATGGACAAAACTTAAAAAAGAAGACCAACCCACCACTCAGAATTATTCAAGCGAGATTCTATAATATCTCTTTTTGACTGTGGACTTCAAGCTCGCAAGCGGTGGCCGCGAAAATACGACGAGATATTTACGCCGGTCAGGAGATATTGGCCTCTTTGAACTTCGACGAAACCTGCAAAGAATATATACGAACGAAGCGCAAAAGCCTGTTTGGTGATTGTCGGTGAGTCAGAAGAAAACACTTCAGGGCATCACTAGGCCAGATGGAACTTGCAGGAGTCTTTGCTAACTCCGAACTAGGCTGTAGTGGTTCAAGCGTCCCTGGGGTGCGCTGGTTCGTGGTATAGCAAAAGCAGCGGATCGTGGATCGTCGGGGATGGGGGGCTGCTCTAGTGATTGGTCTCTGTTGAACTGGGTTCGTCGAGGCTTGATCACGACGGTAGGAGGTTGGCACCAGATCAGCAGCTCGTCGCAAAGGCAAAGAGGTCACAGCAGCGAATCCATCATCGCTGCAGGGGGCGACGTAGCAAAGACGTGTGTCCACGGTAACTCCGGCGGCTAGGGTGTGGCGCTGTAGCAAAAGGCCTCGCACAATGTGGGGGCTCCTCGACTTGGCAGAGAGAATTCCTTCTCTTTTCTCTCTCTCCCGTGTATATCTCTAAACGCCACCGCTCACCAGTCCTCTCTCTCTCTCTGCAGACCAGTCGCTTTTCTCTCTGAATTTTTTTCCTTTCAATATGGCCGAATGTCTCAATTGCGTGCCCCCCCCTCCTCCTTTTTTTTTTTGTTCTCATCGTACATGGCTCCCTTTATAGACAAATAAGATGTGATCTTCGTGAAATATTTCATCCACTTTTCAATATACACGAAGATTTTCCTATAACCAAAATCCTCTTATTTTTCTTATCTCCTAAATATTTTCTATTGATTTCTAAAGATAAGATCAAAACGCAATTTTCTTAAATTCCAAAAATCTTCATTTCAAAAATCGCAATTTCAGAAAACGGGCTCGGGCCAATTTGTACTCTTTTCGTGGGCCTAGCCTAGCCTGCTAATTTAAAACCCAAAACCACTAATTCGACCCATTCGCCGTTGGTCCAATAAATAAGTGTAAAAAAAATGCAAATTAAAAACAAATGCACCTAAATCTATATGCTATGCAATTAATATTCTTTTCAGGGATAAAATTAATTCCTAATTTTTTAAGGCGATAAATGACTAAATGGTTCGCCAAAATTTAGGTGTCAACAGTGTTCCTCATGAAGATCAAGATTAAAAGAACCGTGGTGGAGAGGCTCAGACAACAACTTAATTTCAAGAAGTTGGTCATCATCGATCCAATTGGCACGGCAAGGGGTCTAATAGCAATGTGGGATGAGGATATAATAGTGGAAGTACATGAGCACTCGCAGGAGCTGATTGATATCACTTGCATGGACCCCACTTGTGGCACCTTTATGAGAGTATCCTTTCCACATGCCTCTATTGAATTCCAAGCGAGAATTTGTTTATAGCAAAAACTTTGGGCCATCCACCGTGTCAATACCCTACCATGGACTTGCATGGGGGATTTCAATGAGGTTCTCAATTACTGGGAAAAGAATGTAAGACAAAGGGTGGATAATTATCGAATGGTGGCCTTTTGGGAAATGTTGAATGATTGTTCTTTAATGGATATCAAAAGTAAGGGTTATACCTACACATGGTCGAACAACAGAGACAGGGAGAATCTGGTGAGGGAACATTTGAATAAGGCTTTATGCAACGTAGAGTGGAGAGTGGAATTTCCAAACGCGAAGGTCGTTGCTATGCCAACTATATGTTCTGATCATAGCCCTCTTATCCTCAAATTACATTTGAATATCACAAATAGAAAAAAGGAGTTTCAATTTGAGGCATAATTGGTTAGAAGACTCGGAGTGTGGGGAAATTGTCAAAGAAGCCTGGAAAGATCGCCATTACACACTTGAAGACTTAGTAAAGAAGTCACAGAAGGTGGTTGGTGCATTAGGAATATGGAGCAAAAAGAGATTCTCTAACGCGCACAGGAAAATTGAGCACCTAAAGAGAAGGCTAACCGTGTTGACTAACAGTCTTGAAGGCGCCAAGTACAGTAAGGAGGCCCAATAAATCAAAGGACAAATTGAACAATTATGAAGGCATGAAGAAATAAACTAGAGTATGAGATCCCGCATAAAATGACTAAGGTGGGGTGATAGAAATTCCAAATACTTCCATGCCACCATAGTCCAACAAAGGTTACAAAATAGAATTTCAATGTTGGAAATGGATGACAATTACTGGTGTCAGGAACTTGAAGCGCTAAAGCAACACATTGGCCAACTTTACCAATCACTTTACACCAATGTGGGACCCAAGAACTTCAACTAGTCCTAGATTAATGTCCACATCTTGTCAATGAGGAAATAAATGAGGCATTGATGAGAAGGGCATCAATGTAGGAAGTGAAGGAGGTGGTTTTTCAAATAGGAGCCACTAAGGGAGTTGGACCAGATGGGTTCAACATGCAATTATATCACCATTACTGGACTAATATTTAGCAAGACGTATTCAAAATGGTTGATAATTTCTTCACTATAGGTACCTTCAATCAAAATTTAATATGACATATATTGTACTCATTCCAAAAGTAGCAAACCCCGAAAACATCACCCAACATAGGCCCATCAACTTATGTAATTTCACTTATAAGATTATTTCCAAAGTAATGGCTAACCATCTTAAGCCATACCTCCATGAAATTATTGTAATAAAACAAAGTGTTTTTGTGAGTGGTGGACAAATACAAGATAATGTCCTAATAGTCTAGGAGATACTACACCAACTTTGCATTCAAAAGAAGGAAAAGAAAGTCCAAACAATTCTTAAACTAGACATGTAAAAGGCCTATCACCGAGTTGAATGGGATATCTTGTGTGACTGTACGATAAAAATGGGATTCTGCAAGGAATGGGTCCAGCATGTCAAACAATGTATTTCCACAGTATCTTTTAGTGTGAAAATTAATAGGAAGTCCATGGAACAGTTCCATCCATCTCAAGGCATAAGACGGGGAGACCCACTTTCACCTTGCTTAATTATCATTATGGCAAATGTGCTCTCCATCTAAATGAGCAAGGCAATTTTGGATGGAAGCTTGAGAGGTATCAAACTATATAGGTGGTAGGTGGTGTTCGACAATATCTCACCCAGTATTTGCCAATGATGCCATCTTCTTCTGGACATAATGATTAAGGAATGTCAAAACTTGGCGAATATCCTAAACCAAGATTGTTATGCATCGGGATAAGCCATCAACTTAAACAAGTCAGGTATTTTTTCAGCAAAAATTGTCCACAAACTTTGAAAATGAACTTGGCAAATCAACTAAGAGTCCCCATTATATATAAGACAGGCAAATACTTGGAAATTCCTTCAGGCTGGGGGCAATAAAAAAAGCAAATATTTGCATGGATCTTAGCGAGGGTTAACTCGAACCTGGAGGGCTGGAAAGAGAAATTGATGACTAAAGTAGGGAAGGAGGTACTCATTAAAATAGGGAGAAGTATACTATCAGTGTCATAAGTTGTGTACGGCGCTTACTTTGGTGCCAAAAGCTTCCGTCGGATCACTTAAGTGCCAAAAATTTTGAAAAACGATCATTTCAGTGCCAACGTCGATCCAGTTGGCCGGAAATCCGACATTGTAGTTTTTTTATTAATTTTTGACGCTGATGTGGCTCGCTGGAGAATACAGTTAGCGTGTAAACTACCAAACGACGTCGTTTGGCATCTTAAACCCCAAGTCAAAACCCTAAATCCCCAAATCGAGAGAGAGAGAGAGAGAGAGAGAGAGAGAGAGAGAGAGAGAGAGAAGCCATGGCGGCGTTGTCTTCTTCCCCGAAGAAGAACACCAGCAGAGAGAGAGAGAGAAGCCATGGCGGCGTCGTCTTCTTCCTCGAAGAACAACACTAGCAGAGAGAGAGAGAGAGAGAGAGAAGCCATGGTGGCGTTGTCTTCTTCCCCGAACAACACCAGCATAGAGAGAGAGAAGCCATGGCGGCGTTGTCTTCTTCCCCAAAGAACAACACCAGCACCAGCCACTCTCTAAGCAGAGCCCAATCCACCATCTCCATCTGCGCCCTCCTTGTTTCCCTCGCACTCCTCGTCTTCTCTCTCTCTCTCTCTCTGCACCTTCAACCCCCCTTCTTCCTCCTCCTCCTCCGCCCTCACCTCCTATTTTCCCATCACTTCTTGGCCGAGCGATGATAGCCGAGCACAGTGGCCGAGCGATGGTGGCCGAGCGATGGTGGCCGAGCGACGGTGGCCAAGCAAGCTAGGTTGGCAAGGATGAACAAAAAAAAACCCTAATTTCAATCCCAAATAAGCTATGCAGCATTGTTTTTCCTAAGCCATCCACATAGGACGGCAAAATGACGTCGTTTTCTTAAGTAGGACGGAAAACGATTTGGATTATGGACAGCAAAACGACGTCATTTAAAGGGTTTATCGATTTTTTTTAAAATATAAAAGCCACGTAATCATTTTGGCAGGAATTTCTCGCCGGTGGCACCAAAGTGATCGTTTTTCCTCCGATTTGACACTTAAGTGATCCGATAGAAACATTTGGCACCAAAGTGAGTGCCGTACACAATTTATGGCACTGATAGTGTACTTCTCCCCATTAAAATAACTGTACAAGCGACATTACAATAAGCAATTTTTAAGATACTAATATCTATTTGCAAAGCAATAGAAAAAAGAGTCGCATGCTTTTGGTGGAAACAAAATGCCAAACGGGAAGGAATTTATTGGAAGAACTGGAAATCTTTGAGAACAAGGAAGGATACAGGAGGGCTGGGGTTTCGAGACCTAGTAGTTTTCAACAAGGCTATGCTCGAGAAATAGGCTTGACAACTTGTTCAGGCTCCAAACACCCTATGGAGCAAAATTGTAAAAGGTATTTACTACCCACAAGGGGAGTTTTGGCATGCTAGTAAGGGTCATCGCCCTTTGTGGGGATGGCAAAGCTTGATGATTAGAAGTGGAGTGATTGAACCTGAGATGAGATGGTTGGTGACATTAAATAGATTAGAATCAAGAAAGATGTATGGCTACCTAGAGGCCGTAGTGGAGGCCCCACAAATCTAAACGAGCCTAAATATGTCAAGGAATTGATGGTACTTAAAGAAAAAGAATGGAATGTAGTGAAGCTAAAGGAAATTTTCGGCAAGAATGTGATCCACGAGATCCTATCCATATAGCTAAGTTCCAATCCATCGATGGACAGACTAGTGTGGATGAAAAACAGTAAGGGCTCGTACTCAGTCAAAAGTGGCTATAACAAAATTTGCTCTCGGGACAAAATGCTTAATGTCAACCAAATTTCATCATCATATTAGCCTTCTTGATCTTTATGGACTACAATTTAGCAAACCCAGCACTATCCAAAGGTTCGATTTTTCCTATAGAGTGTATGCATTAATGCGCTGCCGACAAGAGAAAACTTCTACTAGAAAAAAATGATGTCTGATCCACTTTGCCCAATATGTCACGAAGCCCTAGAAATCCTCGAGCATCTCCACCTCTTATGTGCCTATACAAAATGGATATGATCAGACCCTTGCATCAAGTTGAATATAGCTGTCGAAAAAATTGCAAGAATGGATAAATAGATAACGGAAAACTTGCCTCCCCAGGATGAGTTGAACTCAAACGCACTTCTCGTTGGTATATTATGGCTAATTTGGAAAGAAAGAAATGCATGGGTCTTTTGGACCAACAAACTAAAGCCATACAAAATTGTGGATGAAACAAGTAGTGATCTAGCACTCTATAGAAAGTGGAATCCTAGTAATGCCAAATAGCAAAGAAATGAAATCGGACGTTTGCCAAAGGAAGAGTGGACTCCACCACTTACAAGCTCGTTGAAATTACATGTGGATGGATCTTGGTGTAGCGACTCAAAATAGGGAGTTATTGCTAGATTATGCAAAGACCATTGCAGGCATCTCGTGGATGGTTTCGTGAAGAAAGTCCTTACTCCGTCTGCCCTCATTGTGGAAACCCTAGCTTTGAGGGGAGGTATGTACTTTATGGAGAAGACACGAATGGGAGCCCTTCAATTTAGTGAACAGAGTCAAACAAATACAATAGTTCGGTTTCAGCTTGTGACTAACAATTTGATAGCAAGGAAGGCGATCTTGAGCCAGGCCGAGGTCCCATGGTTATTCATTCGATAGTGGTGGATTGTCAACAATTACTGGGCTCTTTAGCAGGGGTGTTCGTAGCCATCTATTAGTGAGAAATGAATCAAGTCACGGATTGGGTTGCAAAGGCCTTCTGAAATGGTAAATTGGTTGTCTAAACCTCCCCATTGTCTCTTATCTTTATTATGTTTTGACTTGGGACGATGTTATGGTACTTTTCCTATGTAGTATTGAAAGGGATATTTCTTCCACCAAAAAAAATAAAAAAAGCTTAGGACTTATAATGCAATTTTCTTTTTAGTATAAAATTATGATGGGACAAGAAAATTCATCAAATTCAAGTCACATCTAAATCACAAAAATCTACTATTACAAAAAAAAAAAAAAAAAAAAGAACAAAGCAAAACATCGATCATGTGGTTTGCACCGTCAAAGCCTTGTTAGGGCCATCAAAATAGAATTCTTTTTCCTACATCACCATTCTTTTTTTTTTCTTGTTTCTTTTTATTCTTTTTCAACGGGAGAATTTCGAGGTGCAGACACTTAGAGTGCCAAAACCTAGCATGGGGGAATACTTGAGTACCAAAAGTGCGAAAAGATATACTTAAGTGTCAAAATCAGAACAAAATGGATCAGTTAAGTGCCAATAGAAAGAGATTCCGGCCAAAATATTGACATGGTGTTTTTTTGACGAGACAAGTGCAAAACGACGTTGTTTTGCATGCTAACGTGGCTAGATAAGCAGCAAACGATGCCATTGTGCATGCTAATGTGGCTAGGAAGCTAAAAACGACGTCGTTTTGCTCGAATTTGAATTTTAATATAAATATTAATTGAATTAAATTTAAAATTAAATTATTAAAAAATAAAGGAGGAGATTGCATAATGGTGATGGAAATATTTATATTAAAATTCAAATAAGAGGTAAAATGTCGTCGTTTTGGCTCTTTTTTACTAACTTAGCTTTTTGGTGAGCCACGTAGGCGACTTATATTATTAAAAATAAGCTATGTCGGATTTCCGGTATTCTTCACCGAAGTCGGTACTTAAATATCCCATTTTTCAAAGAAAGTGACACTTAAGTGTAACTTTCAGAATTTTTGGCACTTAAATATTCCCTCGTGCCAAGTTTTGATATTTACGCTATACTTTTATCAAAGAATTTTTATGGTCGAAACGTAAACAACTCGCCAATGAAGCGGATCCATTCATTAACACAAGCCGTTGGTTTTCTCTCTTTCAGTCGTTCAATGCTATTCGTTGGAAGCTTCTCTCTTTATTACCTTTTGATTACTCATGCAAAATTAACTAACCTCAAGCCACCTATGAATCCATTTAAGGATCTATTGATTGAGATTAGTGGTTATTAGCCTCATTTGTATTTACAAAGCAATAGGCTAAGCCACTAATCACTAATTAGCGCTAATTATCCCCACTAAACTACCCTCCAATCAACACATGACGTGAGCCTAAACATTTATCTAGCTATCACATGAAAAGTTCAATTAAACATGCATTCGGGCTAATTAGCCTTAGATAATCAACAATCCATTAATAAGCCAATAAGGTCAACAGAAGAAGCCAAAAAATCTTTTCCTCTCTCTTCTTTTTTCATTGTCTTCTTCAACCTTCAACCATAAAAAGGGTTTGAGCTAGTCTCACTCTCCTCTCCCTCTATTTTGATTCTCTTTGAGTCTCTTTGTACTTTTCCTTTTTTTTCTCTCCCGATCTATATCTAGGAGTTGTGCTTTCCTGATCTAGTTCTAGATTTGAGAGTTTGAACACTCTAAATCTAGTTCTAAACCTAGGAGTTCCTCTCTCCCGATTTAGATTTGGGAGTTTAATAATGTTTGTAGGGATTCGATACCCCGTTCTCTATCCGTGTATAGGTCCTCTACCTCCTGTTTTAGTGATGATTGTGAGAGCTCTAGAGCCTTGGCATCTCGCTAAGTTAGATTTGTGTTTATTCAACTTATTTTATTTGTCTCCATATGGCAATGGAATAGAGGAAGCCGAATGATGGCAATGCAGTATTTATTGGAGAAGGAATTTATGGTGTGTGCTCATCATTGACGATGATATGAGAACTAACGATTGGTGACCAATTATTCTGCTTAACAAATCCGTTCTTTTGAAACAAGTATGTACTTGACCCCACCGGTGCTTTATTGATCCTCATTGTTTTTTGGATTTAGCTTTGTTTTGTAGTATTCTGGCATTTGCTTTACCATAAAAGTCTATATATTTCTCATGTGTCCTTTGAGCCATGAATACAAATTTTTTTTGACCAAAAAAACAAAAATAACCCAATGATTGGATCACTTATTCATTACTGATTCTGGGGCAGTTATGTTTGCGCTCAATTAGAAGACTTAATAGCCTAGACACTAAGCAATTCGGGTGTCATTAGAAAGCTTGAAGTGTCTAGTTTAAAGTTCATGTAGACACTTGGCTGAATTTAGATCCTATTGACCCGAAATTGACCCAACATTGAAACTGCTCCTGATTTGACCCTGTTCCAACCCGAGATTTGAAAAATGTGGGGAAAGTGTCTGGAAACTTCAAAAACTGGCCAAATTTTACTGATAGCTAGTTCATATTGTTACAAACAATTTCCATATTTTGAATTTTTGCAAAACATCCCTCAAAATATGTGAAAATTGCAGGTTTTCCCAGGACTTAATTGAAAACAATTTTGTAGATCAGAAATAAACTTCTCCAATTTTTGGCCAAATTGGCCCCTTAAACTTTGCTATCTAGTCCTCAAACTTTCCATTATACTCAATTAGAACCCAATGACCAACTTTTTCATTTTTAATTTTTTTGCAAAAAAGGACTCCAATTATTTTGAATTTGGAAAATCAAGTTTGAGAAAATTTGGAGCCAGTTTTTGTTGAAAGCTCAAAGATCTATTGCTGCTTTACAAATGCGAGATTTTCAATCAAACAACTTTGGAATTTTACCAAAAAAAGAAAAAAAGAAATACCGTTGCATTAATGTTGATTTTCAAGCACACATAATATCACTTCATTAGAGAGAAAGTGGAACAAAAGGTTGTAGTGCTGAATAAAATTGACACATAGGTGAATAGTGTAGATTTTTTACCAAGGTAATGAGTACTAAAAAGTTTTGAATGGTATACAACCGTGTAAGATCTAAAGAAGCATGTGAAGTATTCACCGAGTGGAAGAATGTTGGAGTGTGGTTTATATTCCCCATCGACAGGATGGCATGGGAGTCCTGCCCCGACGGAGGTTGTAGGGGCAACTCTCCCGAGCTGCTAGAAGGCTTATATAATTTAAGCCCACATTTTATTGGTCGTTTGAATTTGTGCTCATGAATAGTTACTAGATATATATAATCACTTTCTCTTGTAATTGAGGATTGTAACGAAAAGGTGTGATATGCTAATTATATTATAATCATCTATGGGATGTAATCCTAATTTAAGGAGGAACTAGGATAAATCTTGATATCCCATGTCTTTTTCTTCCCTTTACTCTCTATTTCGATTTTTATTTGGGCGCCTAATCCTAACAAAGATGTTGACCATGAGGGCCGAGGGGCGTGGCTTCAATGGTGTGATCTCCGCGAAGAGGATCGGCATGGCATGGCGCATTATGAGGACCAATTGCGAGACAATTGCCATTGAGTCCATGACTAGGTGAGAGACGTCTTCTAGCGGGAGGCAGACGACATTAAGGAGGTCTTGGTAGGAAGAGTCCCGGGGGAGCTGGGATTGGGCAGCAGGAGCGTCAGTGGTCACGACGCACGACGAAGATGGTGACACGGAAGCGGTGGTGGACGGGGAAGCACTGGCCGAGTTCGAGGACCGGGATGAGGTGTCCCATGCCAGGGCTGGCTAGGAGGGCCATGTGTGTTTTTGGTAGGGACATATAGGGACATCGTCCATGGGTACACAAATGCAATGGGTGAGAGAGTTCGTGCATTTGGAACAGAGGCGGTAATCGATATTAATTGGTTTGAAACATAAATTAATTTTTTTTTATTTTCCTAGCATGTGGCAGAGCTCTCTTCTATGAGCTTTAAAAAACCACTTTCTTTTCGCATCGAGCAGTTCGCTTTCTTGATATGAACGCCTCACATACCTTTGCTTGACCACTAATTTCGGGTTTGAAGTCATTTTGAAATAGCAAAATATATGCAACGGATTGATGCAAGGAAGGACATGCCCATGGATGCTACGATACGCATGAAGAGGTCGATGGGGAAAAAATAAATTAAATACCGAAATATAAATAATTACAAGTAGGAAAAATAGTATTATCCACTAAAAAGAATCATTAATGTTATTACATAGATCTATGAAATTTAAAAGTTGAAAAAAATACTTGAAATTGGCTTTACAACTAATAACAAAATCGTGTGTAATGAAATAGCTTCTCATTTCTTTCACTCAAATCAAATTGCTCTAGAAGTACTCTCTGGAAACCTATAAATAGACGATAGTCAATTATGCATCTAAAATATGCAGATACAAATTAAAATTTGACGACGATGAATAATTTTTACTTTCATGCAATTAAGGAAACAAAGATTAATTAATCTTTCTCCACAGTTATGGCTTATTCGATTACAAAGTCCTACAATAATAGGGTGTTCAAAGAATACAAGATGATTACATTCCTATTTTTTGAGTTATAATTTTTTTTTTCCTATTTGGCAATAAGATCCCAATTTTTTTTCTTTGGCCAGATAATAATATCAACTATTTAAAAAGTCGCAATTAGGATCTTATGTATTCTTATTTTTTAATATTATCACTTTGGTTTGTTTCTTTTAAGGTAAGAAAATCGTTTTGTTCTGACAGCTTTTATATGCAAAGTTATTTCTGTATGATAAAAATAGAGACCTATCTCGACAGTAGAGCAGTAGAGTCTCCGTGAAGCATCATGGCCTCAGATTGACACACATGATAGAACTCTCCCACGTCAAAAAGATTAAGTTCTTCATTCGCTGGATCTACCAGTCGATTATTTTGGGCTGACACTGAAAATCTTCAAACTGTCATTCCGTCGATTTTTTTTTGGTCGAAGTCATTCCAAAGATTGATAAGAGAAGTAGTTTCGTACAATCAGTATGAACTGAACTCGTCATTGATGTCGAAGAAAAAGAAACACTCCATATTGACGTTCTTTCCCTCCTTGCACTCGGTTGCAAAATTCTAGCCCTCCATGGATGGATTGAGACCCAATATAACGACTCGGCTCATTTTATGCCTACTCAAAGTCTCAATGACTTTCTTTTCAAATGCTTAGAACTTGTAATGTAATTTTCTTTGTAGTATAAAATTATGATGCGACCAGTGAATTCATTGAATTTGAGTCACATCTAAATCACACAAATCTATTAATACTAAAAAGATAAATGCAAAACATTGATCATATGGGTCGCACCGTCGAAGTCTTGTCATGGCCAGCCAAATAGACTTCTTTTTTTTTTCTCCCCACATCGCTGTTCGTTTCTTTTCTTCCTTATTTTTTCATTTGTCAGCTGGTAGAATTTCTATGATCAAAATGCAAACAACCCGCCAATGAAGTGGATCCATTCATCAATCCAATCCGTCGGTTTTCTTTCGCTTTCAGTCGTTCAGTGCTATCCGTTGGAATCTTCCCTCTTTTATTCTGACGGGATCCCACCTTCCAATTTAGTCAACGCAACGCCATCAATGTAAGATAACGTCAAGCGGCATCTTTTCCCTCTTCAATGCCCGACCCTCGTACTTTGTTCACGTTCTTGTCTTTTCGATATTGCGGAAAGCTACATACTCAGATCCGCCATAGCCGAAACTGCGTGACCTCTTCCTGATTCGCAGGAGCTTCCAATTCTTGAGGAATCGCCCCGTGCAGCGTCTGTATATCCAGGAGTTATGAGGTGTGTATCTCTTCGCTTCTGTTCTTTTCTTCTTTCGTTTTTTGGATTTGTGACTATGTTTTCGAATTGGTTATTGTGTCATGTTCGGCTTGGTCTGGTCCTTTTTTTATTATCTTTCAGTTTTCACCGTTTAATTCGTGCACGATGGGAGTTTGATTGTTATGTATAACGCGAGATTTCGGTGTTGATTTGTGTGGTCCTCTGTTCTAATACGGAAGCACCGCATTGACTGGGTGATGAATCGATTTTGATTTCCGTTTGGTATTGTTCGTAGTGATTGCACCGTTTAATTCATATGAGATCTTTACCTCACGGCTGTTTAGTGACCCAAAGATGATTAGTACAAAACTATTTATGAATACCCACCACTCTTACTGATTCCCGGAACTTCGATGTTTCACCCTTTATTTGCTGTCATCATTCCACTGCAATGTTCATCGCGGATGCTTGTCATTCTCATTGCGCATCTTGTTAAGTACGCATCTGCTTCATTGGATGATGGTACGTGCCAATGCATCGTGTTGGCACGATCTGGTCTCCTTGGATCTCCTGGACAGAGATTGATCCCAAGTTGGGCACGATTTTTCCAATGCAGAAGATTCGATTTTGACATCTGAAGAAATGTAGAGTGACATTGAAGCTTTACTGAACCATCTAGCCCTGCCTGCCATTCTGCTGCGAGTTACTCATTTTTATGCACCCTCACATAATCTTTTGAACTTCGGAAGTCCTCCTTCTTTCGAGTAGAATTGCTCCGAGGCCTCAGTTGGAGGTTGGAAATATGCCCGGGATCACAATAAATCCTTGGCTGATTGATGAAATATGGCTCTATTTTATGCAGTGTTGGTATGAATATAAGATTGCTGAGTTTCATCTAAAAATGCCTACTCTCCTAGCAGAACTTTGTAACCTTTCTTTTTCTCTGGCTAGTCGCTCAAGGGAAATAACACCTCCACAATTTTCAGAGGTTGCAAATTAGATAATGGGAATACTATCCCCTTGAGAGGTTCCTTGAGACATCAAAGAGGCAGAATTTGAGGCAATCTATGCAAAACTGAGTCAACAAGAGTAGGAAACCTCCATAAAAGCAACATGTTCATCAATATAAACCAGACACCGATACTTGTAAAAGTGACATAACAATTGGCCCAGGTCATCTCTACGGTTTTTCACTGAGCATTCAACTTTTTTTCCTTCAGTCCAATGTCTACAACGATGAACATTTGGTTCTTTGTACCTTTTACGTCTTCCAATCTATGTTAACTGCCACTTATAATGTAGAATCTATTCTAGTTGGAGAATCCTTTTTTGTATACACAGTATATTTCTTAATACCCTATTTTTTCCTGTGAACCCGGCCTAACACATGAAAGATGGATGTGGACATAACCACATTAAAATGGACAAGATAGAATTACGGGAATAACGTGCAAAATAGAAGTAAGAGGGAGCAACATAAGAGTTTTTGAGTTGTCCTTTGATGTCATATCAGACAAACCAACCTGTAAATGTGAAAGGAAATTGGCCAACAACATAAATATGTAGCATGTTTTTGAACAATACTAATGATTTTCCTTCCTTTGCCTTTCAATCTCTTGATCTCTTCATCGGAACTGTTCTGCGCATTAATTGTTATATGTCTACTTACTCTTTTCTTCCATCTCAAACAGAGGTAAAAAGTACTTCGGATATTCTCTGTCTCTGATCATCATCAACTTGGCTGCTATAATGGAGCGTGCAGATGAAAATCTCCTTCCAGCTGTTTGCAAAGAAGTCAGTGAGACTTTCAATGTAGGGCTATCTGATCTAGGTTATCTTACATTTATAAGGAACTTTGTCCAAGGATTGTCATCACCCCTGGCAGGGATTTTAGTCATAAACTATGACCGGCCCACAGTTCTTACGTTAGGGATATTTTGCTGGGCTTTCTCAACTGCTGCAGTTGGTGCAAGCCAGTATTTCATGCAAATTGCATTTTGGAGAGCGCTGAATGGTTTTGGATTGGCAATAGTAATACCAGCTCTACAATCGTTTATTGCAGATAGCTATAAGGATGATGTAAGGGGCACTGGGTTTGGATTTTTATCTTTTATTGGAAGTTTTGGGGGTATCGGTGGAAGTGGTTTAGCGACGGTTATGGCTGGCACAGAGTTCTGGGGAATTCCTGGGTGGAGATGTGCCTTCTTTCTAATGTCAACAGTTAGTTCATTAATCGGCTTCCTCGTTTTCTTTTTTGTTGTTGACCCAAGGAAAACCACTAACTTTACTCATGATTCTAGCGAGAATCTAGAAAGGTACATATGATTGCTTAAACTTCCTAGAAGCTTTGATTTTCCTTTTTCTGGTCGGGCTTTATCTCATTCTCGTCTGTTATAACTAATGGCCTCTGTGATGGTCAAGTCAAATTTTGGTCCTTAATATTCTTCCGTTGCAGAGATGCTTTGGTAGAGAGCGGAAGTAACACGAAATCAACTTGGATGGAGTCCTGGAAAGCAACAAAAGCTGTATTAATTGTGCAAACCTTTCAAGTAATCGTATTGCAGGGAATCATTGGTTCACTACCATGGACGGCCATGGTGTTCTTCACTATGTGGTTTGAACTTATAGGTGAGGCTCTGTGCAGTTCCATGTTAGGTGATAGTCATCAGAATCTAGAGTTTGGAATTAACAAAGCTAGCTAAGTACATATGAGGATTCCGCGTGCGTCACTGGTTAAATGTTTGCTTTCAACCAGGCTCCGGTACTGGGATTTGTCAGAGAGATTTCTGATGACCAACTTCTTGTCGCATTCCTCTCTTTTATTTTGCTACATAATGTGTAAAGTCTTGTCTTTATTGATTTCCAGGTTTTGATCACAATGGTGCGGCAGCTCTATCTACCATTTTCTTAGTTGGGTGTGCTGTAGGGTCTCTTCTTGGAGGTATCATAGCAGATAGATTATCTCGAGTCCACCCCAATTCTGGTCGTATCATGTGTGCACAATTCAGTGCTTTTATGGGTATTCCTTTCTGCTGGTTTCTTCTCAGAGTGATCCCACAGTCGGTCGACAGCTGGTTCGCCTACTCCACCACCTTACTTCTGATGGGCATAACCATCAGTTGGAATGGCACTGCAGCGAATGCCCCAATGTTTGCTGAAGTGGTCCCAGCCAAGCACCGGACCATGATCTATGCTTTCGATCGTGCCTTCGAGTTATCCTTATCCTCTTTTGCAGCTCCACTGGCTGGGATTCTTTCTGAGAAGATGTTCGGCTATGATAAGAAGACCGTGGATCCCGCTAAAGGATCGGTAGATGGAGCCTCCGCTCTATCAAAGGGGCTTCTCTCGATGACGGCAGTGCCATTCGGTTTGTGTTGCTTGTGTTACACGCCACTGTACAGAATGTTCAAGCGGGACAGGGAAAATGCGAGAATGGCGAGTTTGAAGGAGGAGATGACGTGACCACATACTTATTTTCTCAGTAAATCTATTTAATTCTTCTGCTTGCCATCTCTGAAGTATGAACTCAGTTTATCAGCCTAACTTCGATCATCAAGGTAAGGAGGGTACTGCTCCCCTTGCAAAAGCGAACCCACTTGGGCGTTTGATTTTGGAGAAATGTTCTAGGGAAAATGTAAATAAATTTTAGGCTAAAGGAGTTTTCCGAAATGCAAATAGTGTTTAGTGAATTGTAATTTTAAAATGCATTGGGAAACAACTTTGGCTCAAATGTTATTTAGTAAAAATTACATTTACAAATGACTTTTACCAAATTAAAAACAAAAGTTTTTACATTTATTTTTGGGAGTTCAACCACCGACAGCCAAATCTACTCTAGCCACTCGACGGCTTTGCCTAAGGCTACCCCCCTCAGGCGTTGCCTGGGTTGCGCAACCCATGCGACCACCTTGGGGTTATGCGACCTCAAGTGACCATCGCTTGGGTCGTGTGATTCAGGCCAATGGTCGCCTAGGTCGCATGACCCAAGCATCGCCTAAGGTCAAGCAACAGTCGCCAAGGTCAGGTGACCCTAGGCAACAATCGTTTGTGTGCTCGACCCCTTAGAAGGTGATCATCGGCCTCCGATTGATTTTTCCGTGCAACAGTCTTCAAAGAAGATGAATAGTAAACAAGGGGTTAAGACTTGCATTTCGAGAATGCAATTTCTCAAAAGATCTCGAACTTCTTTGGGCTACCTTAGAGCTCTTTGGAGATGTAATTGTATATTCTCAAATGAGCAAAAACCAAAGCAAATGCATTTCCAAAATCCTTGCAAATGCTGAACCAAACAAATCTTTGGACTAGTAAGAATTGGGATCAACAGGAGTATAAGGCCCAGTGTTTCAGTGCACAAACCAGCGAAAGAGGGATGGTACGGATTTTACTTCGGTTTTGCGCTCGATTTTGGACGCTTTGTGACAGGTTTCATCATCAGAGGCAAAGGAAGATGTGTGTCATCCTAAACGGGTTATTGACGACCGTGTCATTCCATCGGTAGTGCCGGCGAATTTAAAACAGGGTAATACGAGATAATAAGTTACGCAAAATATTCTTCATCGAAGTTCATCAAGTCATGTTAGCCATTTTGAATGATATAGTGCATATTTCAGCTCCCTAAATTACATATGATCGCAATACGAAGGCTATTTGAATTTAGAAGTTGACAAAACATTCTTTATTCTCTTCAGACTTGTATGTACTGCAGATCAAGGGACGATAGAAGGATTTAACAGGTGAATCAGCTTGTGATTTCAAGGAGTGTTGGAATTCAAGTCGGCGGAAGACGACTTACCTGATTCCGATGTACAAACAGCAATTAACCTCGAAACGAACGTTGAATTGTCAATGAAACACGAACAATATTACCTCACATTGGTCTGGATGTGATCATGAGGAAAGCACCCGATTTCCACGACGTAAATACAAATTGTTCTTGTAAAAGTGAAATGGAACGCCTTCCTTTTTCTTTTGATGGAAAGGGAGAGAAATTTTGGTACAAATGATCTGCCAACCGGTGCCAACGGGTGTCTACAAAAGACTTATATACAACACCCTTCATACCCTTTCAAAATGGTGTCTTTCCATCGTAGCATATCAAGTCCAAATGGTGCGGTCTAATCGCACCCCATCATAGACGTACTAGCTAAAGTACAACATCTCCCACTCGGACATGATAGGCTTGATATCGCTCTATCAAGAATATAAGGCATTCAATATTTATCAACTTTACAAAACAATTCATATTGACAAATAAGCCGTGCGACCAGTGAGTACACCTGCACTTGAGAGCTCAAATTATGCACCTGTTAGGGATGACATAATGGCTACAACCCCGTAAAGAAATAAAGAATCGATGTCTCACAGTGCCCCAAACATATTTTGTTACATCAATTCAAGTATATATATCTCTTAAAGGCTATACTTGACTATCCTAAAAAAACACACAATGTATTTACAATTATATCCGCAACCACATAAGGCGATATAATTGGTCGACCAATAAATACATGTGATAGATGTAAAACAACAATAGTCTTCCTTCGCACTCATGTCTCTCTCCATTTCAGAACAACTACTTTCCTAGACACATCCTATAAGGCCATATCTATTCATAACCGCCGGTAACATGTTAAAGTAGCAACATTGATCTTTCACTTTGAGAACATAGTCAGAAGTAACATAAGCCACAAAATTGAGGTAAATTATAAATTACCTCAAGAGTAATTTATAATGCACATGAGTAAATAAGGATAATTTTACTCACATTCACTTGTCGGTCGAACAATGCACATGTAGTATGAATTACATGCTATGGTGGATTTCTCTTTCTATAAGAGCGTATGTCATTTATTAAACATATTCACTATACGAATCTTAGCCTAAACATAGTCACGTGCTCCTCACGTACTCATGTTTAGCTCGAGTGCTATATCAGCTCACTTTCTATAGCACCCAATTAAGTACTCGCATTCGGCATCTTTCAAGCATACATGATTGTTGGACCATCATGTTCGGTCTTATTACAAACAAATTATAAACCTCATCTTGACTCCATCAGGGCGACATATTATATTATATACTAAACTTGCTCTTCAGTATTTATTTGTACATAATGTCTCATCTCAACATGCTAACTATAGCACTTGAGGCGATTGCTCGTGTGAGTGAGCCAATCAATACCTGTTGATATACTTTTCAATAATATATGTGTATTTGTGCTAGTCTCATAGTGGATTCGTACTTATTGATAAAACATTAAATTACTAATAAGCAAATAAGTACAATACATATGTCTATAAATACATAAACCAATGATTATCTACAATAACAGATATCACATTCTTCGCAATCCTAGTGACATCCTATGGGTCAAGAATATGTCTCTAGGAATAGCCTTCGTAAATGAATCAGCAAACATTCTATTGATTGAAATATATTGTAGAATCACTTCTTTCTACGCTATTATATCTCTTATAAAGTTGTTCTTATGTTAATGTGCTTTGTCCTTCCATAATACTTGGGATCATTCACATAGGCAATGGCTGCTTGACTATCGCAATAAACTATCCCCGATCTTGGAACCTCAGTGACAGTGACTAAATTTTTTAAGAAACATTTTAGCCATACTGCTTCTTGCATTGCGGCAGAACATGCAATAAATTTTGTCTCCATCGTAGATAAGGCCGTGTATGTCTATTTCTTGCTATTCTAAGAAATCGCACCTCCATTGAGCAAGAATGCATATCCAAAAGTCGATTCACGCTCATCCAGGTCTCCACCCTAATCGGCATTTGAATAACCAAATAGGCGTAAATCATTCCCTTGGTAACAAAGTCGATAGTCCATGGTGCCCTTCAAGTATCTCCGGATCCTCTTCACTGCTTTCCAGTATGCTTGACCGAGATTTGATTGATATCGGCTCACTAATCCCACGGCATAACATATGTTGGGTCTAGTACACATCATAGCATACTTCAAACTTCCGACTGCATTAGCAGAAGTAACAGTTTCCATCACTTTAATTTATTCTAGAGTCTTAGGACACATCTCAATACTTAGGCCTTCACCTTGCATGACAGGGGTATCAATGGGATTACAATGCTGCATATTAAAACGCTCAAGAATCTTCATAATATAAGACTCTTGTGATAAAGTAAGGAGTTTCTTTGATCGATCTCTTTCGATCTTAACTCCTAATATATAAGCAATTTCTCTCATGTCCTTCATTTCAAAGTTAGAGGACAATCATTCTTTTATGGTGATAACTAAAACCTTGTCATTTCCAGCCAATAGAATATTGTCCACACAAAGTGATAAAATCACAAATTTATCTTCGGACCGCTTAACATATACACAGTGATCTTCCTCAATTATCGTGAAACTAAAAGTGGTTATGGCTCGATGAAAAACGAAGATACCATTGTCTAAATGATTGCTGAAGGCCATATATTGAGCAATAAAGTTTGCAAATTTTATGCTCTTGACCTTTAACTACGAAACCTATTGGCTGCTTCATATAGATTTCATCATCTAGTTCTCCATTGAAAAATGCCGTCTTTACATCTATCTGATGTAATTCAAGGTCCAAATGTGTAATGATGACTAAAATAAGGCGTATTTAGGCAAACCTTACAACTGGTGAAAAAGTTTCCTCATAATCTATACCCTCTTGTTTATTATAACATTTTGCCACAAAGTGAGCCTTATACTTTTCAATATATTCATCCGCCCTTCACTTAATTTTGAAGATCCATTTGTTTCCAATGGCCTTACGATTGGATGGTAGATCAACTTAGTCCCAAACATGGTTTGCCTTCATTGACTTCATCTCATCTTCCAAAGTTTTTCTCCATTATTCCTTATCAAACGATGAGAGAGCCTCTTGAACAGTCTTAGGCTCCGCATCGTCTTTTTGAGCAATTATAAATGCTTCTCCTTCAATTTCAAAGCGACTACGAGGAATACTTTTACGATTACTTTTACGCAATTGAATTTCTCTTGAATTCAATTTGTTAGGCGATACAACACTTCCACCAGGTCTTGCATGTTGAGGTGAATTTTCATTTCCCTCTACAACATCAGTGGGTGTGTTATCAGAATCTTCCATCTCATATAATTGGAAATCCTTATCAATCTCACATCTATTAGGAAAATCGTTCTCCAAGAACGTGACATCTCGTGACTCCATTTTGGTCACACTTTCATCAGCTTGTTCACCTATGAACATGTACCATTTGGAGTGTTTAAAATATCTTATAAAGATACATTTCTTTCCTCTATAACCTAATTTCCCATATTTATGGGAAGAGTCATGAACATAAGCTGTACATCCCCATAGACGTAGACTACTCAAGTCTGGTTTCCTACCAGTCCATAATTCATAAGGGATGGAAGTAACCGATTTTGAGGGCGCTTGGTTAAGTATATAGACAGCAATCAATAACGCATCTCCCTAATAGGAGATAGGTAAATACACTTGTGCCATCATAGACCTAACCATTTCCAATAGGATTCTATTCCTTCTCTCAGCTACCCCCATTTTGTTGTGGAGTACCAAGAATAGTCAATTGTCATACAATTCCCTTTTTATGACAAAGAGCCTTGAATTGCTCCGATAGATACTCACATCAACGATCGGTTCTCAATGCATTTATTGTTTTGTTCAACTGATTCTCTACCATTGCTATATATCGTCTAAAGCAGTCTAATATTTTGAATTATGGGAGATCAAAAAGATATAACCAAAACGTGTGAAATCACATATGAAAGTGATGAAATATAAGGCTCCATGCCTCGCCCTTACATTCAAAAGACCACAAATGTCAGAATGTATGAGATGCAATGGAAATTTAACTCTAGTCCTTTTACCGAATGGTTTTCTAGTTGCTTTTCCTGCTAGACAATATTCACATACGAATAGACTAACATTAGTGAGTGACCCTAAAAGGCATTATCTAGCTAATTTTTGCATTTTTTGCAATCCAATGTGACCTAATCTAGTATGCTAAGTACTTGCATCAATATCGACATCACTAGAAGATGCAATTAAAGAACAACAACAATCGACATTAACATTATACTGATCATAGTCAATGTCTAACACCATAAAACTATTCGATACTTGACATGAACCATAATAAACTATTTCATACAAAATGTCAACACAATCACAATGGAAATTCAATACATAATCTAAGCTAAGAAGAACAACTACAAAGACCAAATTTCGTCGAATATCTAAAGCATAAAGGACATCATGTAGAAATAGGTTTCGACCACCACGTAAGATTAATTTACATGTGCCGATACCCTTTACTTCTACTCTTGAGTTATTCCCAACATATATCTATCTTCTTCCAGGCTGTATCCGACGATACTCCACAAATGCTTCTCGATCTCTAGCTACGTGATCTATTCCTCCTAAGTCTACAGTTCACATTGGATGAGATTCAACAAGTATTACAGTACTAGAAACAAAAGCATTACTCAAAATAATGGAGTAATATGGTACCTTTTTTCGGCTCAGTGCATTCACGAACAAAATGACCCATAATGCCACAATTGTAGCACTCCATCTTGGCCTTGTCCTTCTTCCCACAACACTTCTTATGTTAGAAGGTCTTAGCCCTCTTAGGTGCCTAATCAGTCTTCTTCCCTTTGTTGTTGAATTGAGAATTCCTTTTGCGCTTGAAGCCCGAAGCCATGGGTAGAGGATATCGCAGCCTCTAGGCACTCATCCTCTAATTCCAAATTATGCACAATATCATCAAAAGTGACAATATTCTCATTATGTATCATATTGATCTTCATATGCTCCCAATCGTTAGGAAGAGGCCTTATAACAACCTGAACTTGCTGTTCATCAGTAAGGGAGTGACTTGTCGACTTCAACTCACGAATCATGTTTGACATCTCCCGAAAATGTTGCCTCATCGTTACATTTGAGCGCTTTCAGAATGTGTCAAACTTAATGGTGAGTCTCCTCAACTTAGTGGCAGATGTACCCCCAAACTTATCTTTCAAGGTAACCCACATAGTTTAAGCTTTATCATAACTTTCAAACTCACACATGAGATCATCTTGCATACAGCTCAACAACGTGATGCGAGCAATGCTAGTTTCCTTTTTCTAAGCTTGATAAGCTACTAGATCTCTCATGTGTTGAGCTGAAGTTCCATACTTAGGTTCATCCAAGATATGGTTGAGGATTTCCAAAACCTCTTACTTCTCAAGGATGTACTGAACCTTTTGGTGCCAAATATCATAATTGTCACCGTTTAACTTATCACCCTTATTGAGGTCAGCCACAATGGTTTTGGATACCAAAGCTATAATCAATTGCTATAACACATTGACATAATAAACGTAGAATCAATACTAGCACACTTTACAGAGTAACACACGTATTTAATTTGCAGTAAAGACAAACTAAATTAATGATAATTCAACAAAAGACACATAAACAAAAGTTCACTATATTCCCAATCAACTTCTATGTACAATTGAGAACTCTCTCAAATTCTACCAACCTATGAACTCCCACTAGGAAAAATAATTACACGACCTTATGTAATTTCTACATTTTTCCATTAACACAAAAACATAGCATGATATGAATCAACGTACAAACAACAATCATGCTTCAACTATTAATTAAAATTGCAATTCAACATGTAATGGATTTCCTACCATTGTTCGAAATTTCTAGCAAATAGAAAATTGCAAGTATATTAAACTATATAGATGATATTATCGAACCAAGCTCTACACAGCATATATGACATCATTTGCACACAAGCTAGCTACTATATTTCCTAAACCACAAGAAAATACAAGTTACAAATGAATAAATTATACATTTGTACCTTAAAATACGTGTGCATTTTGTTCCGTACACAATTCTATACATTTATAAAATTCAAATATTAAAAATAAATATACCATAGTGTAGAAAACACTCATACAGACCAAACGCCAACGACCACACTCCAATTGGAGCTCGCACGCGCCCACACACGTCGCTTGAGTGCGGAGCACGTGTGACGCACACGCCAGTGAGCCAAATGGCTCCTGGCCAGTCTGACCGGTTTGATCGCCGGATTAGTTGACTAGTCCGACCGTTGACCAGTCAACCATCGGGTCGGGTCAACCTTGGGTCGGGTCGCAGGTCGGGTCGGCTCAACCTTGGGTCGGGTCAGTCGCCAGCCGATGACCGGCCGGCCAACCGCCGACGGCGATGACGTCATCCCGATCGTTGGATGACATCACAGAGACGTCATCACGTGCCGATTTGCCAACCAGCGTGTGTTGAAAACGTGCCGGTCACACGCATTGGTTCGCCAATCGATGCGTGTGCAACACGCACCAGTCATCCCAGCGCTTCTGGCACGTGACACCCATGCGCAGCGGCTTCTGGCCGTGCGTGTGGGCGCGTTCGGCATCCTCCGGCGGCGCTCGACCCATCGCCGGACTCGTCTCGACGAGCTCTTTCACCCTGTATATTCAAAAATTAATTTTAGCCAAAAAATTATTTTGAAAAATGGCCAAAACCGTACGGGTGTACGCGACCCCGAACCCATTCTTCGCTTCGGTTCGATTTCGAGTTTTCATATGGCAATTCCACCCATTAGACATCCAAACAGTGTAGATTTCATACTCTTAATCTCAATATCAAATGGTAAATGAGAAAGTTCAATGAAAAACAAGGCAGAAATCACGACCGAGCTTTGATACCAATGTTGGAATTCAAGTTGGCGGAAGACGACTTACCTGATTCCGATGCACAAACAGCAATTAACCCCAGAACGAACGTTGAATTGTCGATGAAACATGAACAATATTACCTCATGTTAGTCTAGATGCAATCACGAGGAAAGCACCAGATTTCCATGGCGTAAATACAAATTGTTCTTGTAAAAGTGAAATGTAATGCCTTCCTTTTTCTTTTGATGGAAAGGGAGAGAAATTTTAGTACAAATGATCTGCCAACCGGTGCCAACGGGTGTCTACAAAAGACTTATATACGACACCCTTCATACCCTTTCAAAAGGATGTCTTTTCATCATAGCATATCAAGTCCAAATGGTGTGGTCCAATCGCACTCCATCATGGACGTATTAGCTAAAGTACAACAAGGAGGAACAATGAGAGTGTGCACAAATCATGTATAAGCTGTTTCCTAGGAAACCAGCAAAGCTATTTGCGGGAATTTCCAGTACTTTTCAATACGTCAATTTTGGGGAATTTTAATGGCACAACAATGCACAATACATGCGTTTTTTTTTTTTTTTACTAAGTATTTATGTTTGGTTACAATGTGTTAAAAGTCCAATTAATATGTTTAGATTAAAAACGAAGTGAGACAACATGCAGATAGAACTAAACCCATTAAAATCTAGTATTTAATTAATATGAGATAACATTTGACACCTCTTTTGGTATGAAACCATGTCACAACCTACTTTTCCGTGGGACTATCCTCAGCGAATAGGTTTAGAGGTATTTACTCAAAAAGATGATTTGAATGGTACATGCAAGTGATAATCTCAAACGGTCCATCAAATGGTAACACCACAAAAAGTTCATTGATTTCGAGTGTGGACTCTCTCAAGTCCATGTTGTGTAGGACATGAGATTTCTTTTAAATTTTTTAACAACCTAATTGTTTTCTAGTAGCCACCACTAGAAACCAATTGAGACGTGGAGGCATTGTCTCAATTCCTACAGAGCCAAAGATGCTAAGCATGTTAATGTTAGTGCCCTTTCGGTACCTAACTAGTTAGTTATTTTCCAAAGTGGTCATGCATTCTTTATTATCAATTGCAATCCTTTAGGTATTGAAATTGCTAAATAATCACGCAAATGTTTTTTTTTTTTATTGTGAATTTCACTAGAATTCTAAACAAAACTCAACCTATTTTAGAAAAGGAAAATAGCAACCAATTTATTAGAAGATGGTGTTGTAAGTGACCTAATGAATTAAAAGCGATTATCTAAGTGCACAAATGTAAAGCCTATAGCTCGTTGGGTAAAATATATATATACACATAGCTTTGTTCTAAACCTTGGGATACCAATCTCCATGAGCTAAATTCAAATTGAGTATAATTTCTAGATCCAAGCTATATCCACAACAACCACTGAAACTCTTGACAATAAGCATACTGACTAAAAAAGCAAGCTAAATATAATGCTAAAAATTAACAACCTAATTAAAGCCAACCACTGGGGGTTCGCCCCAGTGGCCACCCTTCCATGTTGGAAGGGGGAGGTGAGGGGTTCAAATCCCCACCTTCTCAGGGGGGGATGGGGATAGGGACGCGTAAGTTTCGAGAGTGGGTTGCGACTCCCACGCCCGCAAGAGGCGGGGCACAAGTCTGCGAGTGAGTGTAGAGTAGGAATAGCGTAGGATGACCAAAAAAAAAAAAAAAAAAAAAATTAAAGCCTCTTATTTCTAACCATTTTCTAATTTCTTTTAATTTTCTGATTTTTTTAATTTTTAATTTTCCAATTTAAAAAATATTTTAAATAATTAAATTTTTATTCGAAAAAAGGACACAAGCTGGCCCCTTGGCCCATCCGGATATGGACTAACTCTGGTCTCACGAGTCTTGGATTTGGGCTTGACACCATCGGGTTCCCACATCAAATCCATCAAAACTTTCCAAACCTATTTTCCAAATATAACTATTTAGCCTAATTTATATTTAAGCCATATCGAGCCTCAAGCCCAACTCTTATCATGACCATATCTAACTGACTCGATGAATTGACCTCAATTCCATGTCATTTAATGATTGCATGATTGGGTTTATTTAATGCATGTCATGTTAAAATAGCTTCATGTTGATTTTTTTCCCGTCATTAGAATTAGCTCATGTCAGGTGTCATTATGCATGTTTAACCTAATTTAGCATTTCATATCGTTAATTTTCATTGAATTAAAGAAAACCTGCCCAAATAAAGACTTAATTAGTTAGAATTGAATGAACCTTTTAGAGATAATGTTTAGGATAGGCACTATGAATAATTTGCAATTTTTTGGAAAATTAGTTAATATATCTAGCTTACATTGAGGTAATTAATTATTTCTCTATTCTCACAATTTATTTATTGCTTTTCTTTATTGAATGTTATTTTTATTTATTAGGCACCTGCATGATCAATCACTTGCATGTTAGTGGCTATGCTAAATTGATTCAAATGGCTTGCAATTTTTCGTTTTTAGAATAAAAGAGAAAAGGTATGCAAATGACATCAAAGTACTAGTGTAACCTAGTCTTCAAATCCATTTAATCTCTAGTTCGATGAAGTATAATAATTTCCTAATACTTTACTTGGATTTCTAATTAACTTACTCAGAATAAATTAGTGGCAACTATAAAATGAAAATGAATTGCATGTTTGAACTTAAGTTACGAATTAGTATAAGATTGAGAGAGTTCGAGCTAAGTACAAACTTAGTAATCCATTAGCCAGCCCCAAGGGTAGTTCACCATTCAGGTAGGTCACAAAATTCATATCCTCAAGATTGCATGTATATTGCACATACATCTCCCTTTGATGGTACATATGTTAATTGAGATATTATCTTAATTTAATCATCTAATAAAGCCTATGAATAGGCTAATATATTCTTCATCGAAATACACATCAAAATATTTACAAAATTTCATATTCCTATCTTGCACATCATTATTCTAGTTAAAGAATCTTTTTTTGTATGCACAGTGTATTTCTTAGTGATTTTTTTTTCTTGTAAACTTGGCCTTACACATGAAAGTTGGATGTGGACATAACCACGTTAAAACAAACAAGATAGAATTACAAGAATAACATGCAAAATAAAAGAGGGAGGGACAACATAAGAATTATTTAGTTGTCATATCAAATGAACCATTTCCCCCTAAACCCAACAAGAAACTGGCCAACAATGTATACGTGGCATGTTTTGGGACAATATTAATGATGTCCGGTCCTTTGCATTTCAATGTGTTCATCTCTTCATTGGACCTGTTCTTTGGCGCATCAATTGTTATTTGTCTACATACTCTTTTCTTCCATCTCCAATAGAGATAAAAAGGAAGAAGGATTTTGGAAGTGTCAAAAGTTATATATTGCGCTTACTTTAGTGCCATTTTTTTTTTTTGAATCGCTAAGTACCACTTAAAAAAAACGATCACTTAAATATCAACTTTGATTTGAGTCATCGAATATCCAACATGGCCATATTTTATTAATTCTCAATCTTATGTGGCTCGTCGGCATGCCCAATCAATATATAATCCCTAAACAATGTCATATAGCAGGTTAAAAAGTGATTACTTAAGTGCTAGTCATTATTAAAAAATTATCACTTTAATACCAGTCATTATTAAAAAGTGATTACTTTAGTGACAATCTCAATGAAAAAGTGATCACTTTAGTGCAAAAAAAAAAATGCCACCTTAGATAAAAATTTTAATTATAAAAGTTATATGATTTATTTAGTAGGAATTTCTTACTGCAAGCACTTAAGTGATTGGTTTTTCTCTAATTTGGTACTTAAGTGAACTAGTGAAATTTTTGGCACTAAAATGAGCCTCACATATAACTTTTGACACTTTTAATATCTTCTCTCGAGATAAAAGGTATTTTGAGTATTCTTTGTCTCCGATCATCATCAACTCGGTTGCGATAATGGAGCGTGTAGATGAAAATCTTGTTCTAGCTATTTACAAAGAAGTCAATGAGTCTTTCAAACCCTAATCCCCCACCATAATTTAATAGCTCTCTTACTGCTCCTCAAATGGAAATATTCTCCCCGTTCGAAGCTCTCATCTACTGATTGTGTAGCTAATGGCAGCCCCCACCCTCACCTTTTCAAAACCTAATCCCCCACCATAATTTAGCCCTCACACCCATAAAACCGCAGTTTTTTCCGTTAGTTGACCGGGTAGAATCCTCACCGGTTTTCTACTGTTTCATCCCTTTCCCACTAATCTAGGAGCGATACACTAGAACACTAGCGGCAGAGGTTTATTCCTCGAGGGATCTTCAAGGTGAGCTCTTCTTCTCACCATCCAAGGTACTATTCTTCTAGAACGGGGGAAAAGAACAGGCTCTTCAGTTAGCAAACCCTAGCGGTAGATCCCCAGCGGCCATGGTGAGGGAGGAAGAAGCAGTGAGTCGTCTCGCCCATCTCTGCAATAAATTGGGTAAGCCGATGTATGAGAATGATATGCATATTCTTGATTAGGAAATATCGGAAGAAAAAATTCAAGAGTGTCGCTTCTCCCTTGTTAGGCAACTCTACAAGAATCCTAACATTAACTTCCAAGCTCTTACAATAGCGATGAAAAAGGCGTGGAAAAATGAGAATGTGGAAGTAAAACCCTTAAAAAATGGGAAAATCAACTTCGTATTTTGTAATGAAGGGGACAAAAACCGAGTACTAGAGGGAGGTCCTTGGTCATTCTCTAACCATTTACTATTGTTAAAAGCTTGGGAGCTGGATACCCTTCCACATTGTTATGAATTTAAGACATGTGCCTTTTGGGTTAGAATATTCAGACTTCCTCTGGAATGGGATTCTGAAAATATGATAAAGAAAATAGCAAGTTTAATGGGAAAGGTTCTGGATGTGAAAACAGATGCTAGAGGCCCTCCTTTTCACAAAATTAGGAAAGCAAGAGTGGAGTTAGATGTGGAGGCTGAATTGTGAGTAGGACAATTGATGCGTCATGGGAATAAGAAAGTTTGGCTGGACTTTAAATATGAGCGACTGCCCTTTTTCTGTTACTCATGTGGCAAAATTGGACATTATGCAAATTATTGTAAAGACATACCTTATGACGAGGAAAAATTCATAACTGAGCTAGGAGGGTGCTTTGGAGGCTAGCTGAAAGCATAAACTTTTGATCATAGCCCATTCTAGAAAGTGTTTTACCATGAAGTACCACCAGCAGAAAATGTAGAAGAGGTTGTTCTCAAAACCCTTGAGCAGCCAAGACAAATTGAAGTTATAGAAGATGGTCAGCCTATCCATCTCAACATTAATCAGAATATTCAATAGAGAGGTCCAAAACAAATGCTAATGGATCCTAACTCCAATATCACAAACGAGATAACTATGTGCAACTCAAGGAAAAGAGCACTTATGCTCATTGGTCTGGAGTATTTAAATAGTCCAAATTTCCAGCCAACAACTATCTCTGATAGCATCAGAAAGAAAATCCTCTCACAATCAGAAACTCCCTCTACCAAGAAACAAAGAAGAGTCAGCATGCAAGCAACAACAACTCCAACACAAGGCTGGTTGGATGAGACTTAGCTTCTAGACACTCCCATTTTGATGACCAAAGAAGTTGCAGCATGGGCTGTGGTGGCTAGCCCTAATAAGCCACCAAGTGAATCATGAATATTTTAAGTTGGAACTGTCAAGGGTTGGGTACACCTTTGACAGTCTAAGAATTGAGAGCCCTAATTAATGGCTCAATTTAGGCCTGCTTTGATTTTTCTAATGGAAACAAAAAATAAGACTGAGTTTGTATAGAGAGTAAAGAGAAGACTTCAATTTCAGAGCTGTTTAGTAGTTGATCCAGTGGGTACGGCGAGAGGTTTGGCTCTTATGTGGGATGATCAGATTTCTTTGGAAATTAACTCAATGACCGAAAGCTTTGTGAATCTGAAGTGTGAAGAGAGTGTTAAGGGTAAAAAAATGAGGATTACATTTGTTCATGCTCCATATACATACCCAAAGAGGTTGCAGCTTTGGGAGAGTTTGCGATAGATAAGCGTTACAAATACTCTGCCTTAGGTGTGCTTGGAGGATTTTAATAAAGTGTGATTTTATTGGGAAAAAGTGGGGGAGCGACTAGCTAAGAATTTCATAATGACTGCTTTTCGAGAATGCTTGGATGCATGCTCTCTAATGGACATAGTCAGCAAGGGATGTGCATTTACTTAGGCCAATAACAGGGAAGGGAAAAATATGTGAAAGAGTGACTAGATAGAGTGGTGTGCACAATAAAATGGTGGCTGATATACCCTGAAGCTGAAGCTTATGCCCTTCCTACAATAGGATCAAATCATAGTCCTATCATCCTTTATCTTCAAACAAATCATGCTAGAAGGAAACAAGTTTTCAGATTTGAGGCCTTTTGGCTTGAGAGTGCCGAATGCACGGAAGTGGTGTTAAAGTATTTGGAAACTAAAAATCAACACTAGATGGATTTAGTTGGGAAGCTTCATACTATTCAAAATGCACTTTCTAAATTGAGTAAAAAAAAATTTGTGAATGGAAAGAAGAAAATCAGCGTGTTGAAGCAGGAGCTAAAGTGCCTAACAAATAATATTTCAGATTCCTTCAATAAAGTACAATTTAAAAAGTTACAATGTGAAATTGACGAGCTTGGGAGGCAAGAAGAAATGCACTGGGGGTTACACTCTAGAATTAATTGGCTGGGGTGGGGAGATCAGAACATAAAATACTTCCATGCGACAACCATCCAAAGAAGACAGAGAAACATGATTTCTATGCTTTAAAATGCAGAAAATACATGGCTAGTTGAGCATAATCAGTTGAGAAAACATACCGTGCAATTTTTCAGAGAGTTATATCGGTCCCATGGCCCCCGGAACTTTGCACCAGCGGTAGACCAAATACCCGCTGTAGTAACAAATGATATGAACAGACTATTACTTACTAAAGTTACTCTCGAAGAAGTCATAGAAGCAGCATTTCAGCTAGGAGCCGCTAAAGTTCCCGACCTAGATGGCCTTAATGGACTGTTTTATCATCATCACTGGGAAGACATTAAATGGGACGCATTTAAGGAGGTAGAGAACTTTTTGACCACCAGCTCTCTTTCACCAGCTCTAAATCGAACAAATATTTCCCTTATCTCGAAGGTTCCAAATCCTAAGAGATTGAATCAGTATCGTTCAATTAGTTTATGCAATTTTGGCTACAAGATTATCTCGAAAGTGTTGGCTAACAGACTCAAACCCCTATTATAAGGAATTATAGCACCAGAACAAAGCGCCTTTGTTGGTGGGAAGCAAATCCAGGATAATATCTTTATTATCCAAGAAGTACTTCACCAAATTAGAATTAGGAGTAGAAAAAAGAAATTCCAAGTAGTTCTTAAATTAGACATGAAGAAAGCCTATGATCGAGTGGAATGGGATTTTTTGAAGGCATGCCTATTAAAGACTGGTTTTGATGAGAAATTAGTTAGATGGATAATGCAATGTGTTACTACAGTCACATTTAGTGTTAAATTCAATTGAGAACCTCTTCAGTACTTTCAACCTTCAAGAGGACTCAGGCAAGGGGATCCCTTATCTTCTTATCTCTTTATTATTGTGGCAAATGTCTTGTCCTCATTGATGAAGCAAGATGTGGATAATGGAAGCATTACAAGAATTAGGCTAAATCGAAGATGTTCTACTCTTTCTCACTTATTATTTGCCAATGATTTGATTTTTTTTTCATGAATGGTACCATTCTAGAATGTCAAAATCTGGCCATGATTCTGAATCAATATTACCTAACTGCTGGACAGGAGATTAATTTGAACAAGTCAGGAATATTTTTCAACAAGGGCTACCCTCAATCATTGAAAGATAATATGGCAAGGGAATTGCAGTTTCCTATTATTGACAAAACTGGCAAATATCTGGGTATTCCTTCAGATTGGGGAGAGTCGAAAAAATAAACATTTGGATGGGTCCTCGGGAGAATCGGCTCAAAATTGGAAAGTTGGAAGGAGAAGCTACTCTCTAAAGCTGGAAAAGAAGTCATGCTGAAAACAGTGGTTCAAGCGTTACCACAGTACGCAATGTCAGTATTTAAAATCCCGGTCTCCATTTGCAAGGCTATTGAGCAGAAAATTGCTGCATTTTGATGGAAGACTAATGAAAAAAAGAAGGCATTCATTGGAAGAGATGTGATATATTGAAGACCAGGAAAGATATAGGTGGAATGGGTTTCAAAGATATTCTCTCTTTCAATAAAGCAATGTTAGGAAGTAGGCTTGGTAGCTGGGACAACAAACATCTCTTTGGAGCAGATTGTTTAAGGAACTATATTATCCCCATACGGATTTTTGGCATGCAGCAAAGGGTCTTCGACCTTCATGGGGATGGAGAAGCCTAGTCTTAGGGAGGGATTTGATAGTACCCCAAGTTATGTGAAAAGTAGGAGATGGATCTAAGATTAAAATTAGGGAAGATAAATGGCTAAAAAGAGGTATTATTGAGGGTCTAGTGAATGTTAATGAACCCTCCTTAGTATCAGAACTCATAGATCAAGAGCAAAGCAGATGGGACGAAATGACCATAGTAGCACACTTTGATGAACAATTAGCTAAAGAAATTCTGACTATCCCAATTAAGCGTCAAACAGAAACAGATCAACTTGTATGGACTAGTACTCAGGCAGACAAATATACAGTAAAAAGTAGGTATAACTACATTAAAGAGGATACGGAGCAATGTCAGGTGAACCAAGCCACAACTTCGTTTCAACCTCCCTCCTCACTCTAGAAAGATATTTGGAATTTGCACACTCCACCCAAGATAAGAATTTTCATGTGGAATTTATGCCAAAACGCTCTCCCACGAAGGATAATCTGTTTCGAAGGAAAATATTACTTGACCCCATATGTCCATTATGTAATTATGAGAGGGAAATGGTTGAACATCTTTTCCTATTATGTTCGTGGACAAGACAAATATGGGACAACCCTATGCTGAACATTAAGATATCAAGTTAGGGCTTGACAATGATAGAAGAATGGTTCTATAAACTCAAGGAGAAGGCAAATAACCCTCCAAACTTGCACTTGGTAGCTGTAACGTCGTGGACTATTTGGAAGGCCCGAAATCAGGCCATCTTTCAGGGTAGAGAACCAAAGGCGTCGGCCATCATTGATTCAGCACAAGCGGCACTGAAAAGCTACAACTGATGGAATCCAAGGATTGGAGGATCTAGAGGTAGAGTAGACACCGGATTTGAAAATAGAGAAGCCCAAATAGGGGTTAGCGAGCCAAATGAAGAGCTGCCACAGGGGAACAGAGAACAAGGCTGGGAGCCGAGACCTACTAACCGAATGTTGGGAGCCAAAACAGATAATGGATTGGGAAATAGAGCAAAGGAGTTGAGCGGAGAGCTGCGACTAGGGCTAAGTGGTGAGCTGAGCCCGGGTAATAGAGCACTAGGAGCAGAAGTATACGCCGGATCATGTAGTAGAACAAGAAGTGGAGAAGAACAACCTCAGCTCAAAACCTCAAACCATCGAAATGCTGGTGGATCTGGGTGTAGAATGGGCAGATCTGGGAACAGAGGGCTAAACGGTGAGCTGCGATCTAGGAACAGAACGCCGGGAGCCAGAACAGGTGATGGATCGGGAAGCAGAGTAGATAAGTCGAGCAGAGAGCTGCGACTAAGGCCAAATAGTAAGCTAAGCTCGGGTAATAGAATGCCGGGAGCAGAAGTAGACGCCAAATCATGCAGTAGAGTAGGAAGTGGAGAATAGCGATATTGGCTCAGAACCTGGAACCATCGAGAGGCTGGTGGATCTGGGTGCAGAGTAAGCGGATCTAGGAATAGAGGGCCAAATGGTGAGCTGCGATCTCGAACCCGAGCGAAGGGAGCTAGAGAGGATGATAGATCGAGAAGGAGAGTAGGCGAGCCGAATAGAGAGCTGCGCCTTGGACCGAGCGGTGAGCCAAGACAGGGTAACAGAGCGTTGGAAGCAGAAGGAGACGTCAGTTTAGGGAGCAAAGCAGGAAGCAGGGAGCTGCGACCTTGGCACAAAGCTGTGGACCATTGAAGTGCTGCTAATTGAAAGATCCACGAAATCAACAGATTTGGAACTCGCGAACCTGACCCATCTCAAACATGGATTCCATCGTCGAGAGGAGCTTTGAAGATCAACATAGATGGGACGTATGAACTTGGTTCGTTGGGGAACTCTATAGCTTGTATCTGCCGAGATTCGGGGGGGAGGATGGTGGGAGGAGCGGTTGAAGCAATTAGAGCCTTTTCTCCCTTAATGGCTAAAACCCTAGCTTTATGAGAAGCCCTCAACTATTTCTTCCCGAAGAGACACGAAGTGCTTATTATTGAGTCAGACAGTTTGCAGCTAGTCAAAGCTATGAACAGTTCAGATTGGTTAAGTTAGGAAATTCAACCTCTTGTTAGTAAGTGCAAGGAAAAAATGCGGGCCTTCTCAAATATTCAGATAGTCCATTGCTCTAAAGAGGCCAATCATGTTACAGACTGGGTAGCCAAAGCCCACAAGAAAAATTACTTATCTCTAAATTGTGTCTTATCCCCTCCTCAAATTTTGTTGGATCTTTTATGTAATGATGCCCATTTACTGGGCCTCTCATCTTTGCTTACTTAATGTTTCTGTCCAAAAAAAGAAAAAAATGAGACTTTCAATGCAAGGCTGTGTAATCTGGGTCATCTTACATTTATAAGGAAATTCGTCCCAGGATTGTCATCACCCTTGGCTGGGCTATAGTCCCACAATTCTTACATTAGGGATATTTTGCCGAGCCTTCTCAACTGCTATAGTTGGTGCAGGCTAGAATTTCATACAAATTGCATTTGGCTAAATGATTCATTTATTGCAGATAGCCATGAGGATGATGTAAGGGACATTGGGTTTGATTTTTATCTCTCATTGGAAATTTGGGGTGTGGGTGGAAGTGCTTTGGTGATAGTTATGGCCGGCAAAGAGTTCCAGGGAATTCCCGAGAGGAGATGTGCCTCTGTTTTAAAGGCGATAGTTGGTTCATTGATCGGCTTCCTAGGAGCTTTGTTTTTCTTTTTCCGTGTCCGCTTTTATCTCATTGTCGTATGTTATAACTTAAGTAGCACTGACATGTGACACACAACACGACACGACATGCCGACACGTCGTTTCTCAAAAAATAGAGAATTCTGACACGTTGGGATATGTTGTATATTAAATATATATTTTTATAAATACATAATAAATTATCATTTTTATGATTATTTCAATCAAATTAATTTGAATCAAATTCATAAATATATAAATAATTAACAAAGCCTATAATGAATATACACTAAAAACATTAATTTGTCATTTATTAATATCATTCATTATTTCAATATGACAAATCTAACACTATTTCAATAATTCATAAAATTTGGAGAAAAAACAAGCAATCCATATTCTAGACTCGCATGTTAGATATGTTGGAAGAGGAGAAAAAAAAACTTAAGGGATGAATTGTGTATTACGGGAAGTGGGAGTCAAAAGAAAATAGAAGATTAGGTTTTTCTTCTTTCTCCATTTATTATTTTTATTATTGTGTTTTATTTTATATATATATATATATTGACATTTCATTTATTGAATTTTTAAAATTGACCTCGATATCGGAATCACGTGTCTAAAACTCGTATGTCAGAATTCTGACTCAAGTGTTGGAGAGTGTCGAGAAAGTTAACTAAGTGTCGGATTTTTCGACACGTGTTGACCGAGTGTCAAAGAGTGTTTGAGAGTGTCCGAGAGTGTCGAATACCTGTCGAAGTGTTTGACACGACATGAAGACTCTTAGAAAGTGTCGATGCTTCATAAGTTATAACTAATGGCCTCTGTGATGATCGTATCCAATTTTGGTCCTTAATATTCTTCCGTTGTAGAGATGCTTTGATAGGGAACAAAAGCAACACAAGATCAACTTGGATGGAGTCCTGGAAAGCAACAAAAGCTGTAATAATAGTGGAAACTTTTCAAGTAATTGAATTGCAGGGAATCATCGGTTCACTACCATGGACAGCCATGGTGATCTTCACCATGTGGCTTTGAAAGCTTTATTTAATTGGGCTTAAGGCCCTATCCGCCCAAGCTGGGCCCAGAAAGCCCGGCCCACGGGAATAAGGCCCGTGGAAGGGGCAAGGTATAAAAGGGAGGAGAGAGAGAGAGATTGTACCGTTGGAATCGGAATTGACGTACGCTCTCCTCTCCCCGCGTTTTCTCTCTCAAAAGAAGAACAAGGCATACGGCTTCCACTTCTTCCCTTTCAAGGCTTCATCGAATTGAACAGCGACAAATTCTCTCCCTCCATTGGCGTCGGTGTTTAATGCGTGGCTAACAAGGTACGCTCGAATCCGTGGTGTGCTTTACGATCGGTGATACGTGTCGTTTTCTTGGGCTTCGCTTCCGCTTGAGTTTAGGGGTTCGATTTAGTGTCGAATCCGGGTTTTCGGGGATCAGTTATTCCCAACATTGGTATCAGAGCCCTAGTTCACGTTTTCCCGATCAATTTGATATGTTTTTGATTGATTTTTCGCAAAAGGGACTTCGGCCGTACGGATCGGGCGACAAATCCCGACACCCGAGACTTCTTCGCCCTTTTTCATGAGTTTTCGAATGTCAAAACCAAATTCGATTGCATAGGAAGAAGCGCGACGTCGAGACGAGTCCGGCGATGTGTCGAACGCCGCCGGGCGCCGCCGCACGCGCCCACACGCGCGGCCGGAAGGCGCTGCGCGTGGGCGCGACGCGCCCGGCAGCGCTGGATCGCTGCGCGCGTGCGGCACACACGCGCCGGTCGGCGAATCGGGCGCGTGCGCGCGCGCGCCGGGCGAACCAAGCACGCGAGCCGATCCGCGGAGCCGACGAAGCGTGCGACGTCATCATGACGTCACCCAACGGTAAATAACCGCTGGGGTGACGTCATCGCTGACGTCAGCAATGACGTCGGTTGGCCCGCCGGAGACCCGACCCGCGACCCGACCCGACCCGACCCGACCCGCTGACGATGGCACGCGCGGGCGCGCACGTGCCGGGCCGACGTCTGCGCGTGACGTCGCCCGGCACACGCGCGCGCACGTGCGTCGGTCCGCGCGAGCGGTCCGACCGGCCCGACCGGTCCGTCCGGTCCGACCGGACCGTTGACCGGCGACCGTTGACCGTTGACCGGCGACCGTTGACCGTTGACCGACGACCGTTGACCGTTGACCGTTGACTTTGACCGTTGACCAAAAAAAAAAAAAAAAGGGGGAAAAAGAACGTGTTTCTTTTTCAATTAAGTCTATGAGGATTATATGTAATCCCTTATTTGTTCTGCATGTGTTGCGGGAACAATGCCTCCCCCGAGCAGTGCGCACACCTATTCGCGCGATTCTGGAGTGAACGAAGGAAAAGAAGGCATGCAGGCGATCTAAGGCGATGGCGGCCGATCGATCATCGATGGGAGAGCGGTGACTTAATTGATCACGTCCTTGATGTCAACGTGAAAATTCAACAGGTCATATGGAATGGTCGTCCTATGTCACGATCGAGAGATGGTGCGATTTTTCATAAGCACTCTTCCACTGAATGGCAAGATGTGTTGAATCGCATATGGGATGTCAACGAGTGCTTCCTATAAGAAAATTGTGATGGATTTTGCAAATGAATATTTCTTGTATTGTTTCAAAGGAAAAGATCAAGAAATTAAAGAAAATAGGATCTTTCCCGGTTCGTGTCTTTGGCTTGGTGTTATTTGTAGTGAGTGATATATGTTAAGTGTGATTTGTAAACATATTATGTAATGATAACTACCTATTTGTACCGATTGAAAGCATTATTGTTTTATTGGAATTCAATTATTTGTTGCTTTTCGTTATTTCTTTGGTTCTTTGTGGGTAATTAGCTATGGGTAGTTATAGAAGTTTTTGTAACTTCATAGAATTGATTTTGCATATGACAATTATATTAATGATAATTTTTAAGTTAGGATTTTTGGAGGATGATTGGAAACGTAGTGACCTTTTGATTCTGAAGCCTTACTTGAAATTGTTCATTAATATGATGGGTCTATGTAAATAGGGATGCATAAATGATAGGCATTAATAATTCGTGCATATTTGTCTAATGTGTTCAGATCAATGGCTTGACCACAAAGAGCATAGTTCTTGAGTGAACAAAGGTGAGAAGCTCACTTTGGAGACAACTATGAAATTTGGCAAATGAAAATCCAAGTATGTCTTTGGAAGAGCAAGAATCTCTTGAGGCTCTTGTCATGACCATGGTAGAACCGAAGAGGGACCCACTGAACAGCACAAAAAGGATAAAGAAGCTTTTCTTGCGTGGAAAAGAATGAATTCTCTAGCTCGCATCACGTTGCTGAGCAGCATGGAAAATGATGTCATGCGAGAGTTTCGGCGTTTTGACAACGCCAAGGAAATGTGGGAGGCACTGGTAGCTAGGTTTGGTCATACTTCGGTGACTAGGCTGAGGCAGCTCACTATCGATTTGACTCTTATAAGAAGCCTCATGGTCGACCATGAAGCAACATCTTAGAAAGATGTCAAATATGATAACTGAGCTGAGAGACGCTGGCCATGTCCTCACAGATGAACAACAGGTGCAAGCAGTGATTCGTTCCTTGCCTCAGAGTTGGGAGCATATGAAGGTGCACCTGACTCATAATGAGAATATCAAAACATTTGAGGATGCAATGCGTCATCTTGAGCTGGAAGAGGACCGCCTATTGGCGGCTAAGCCGATCGATTTATATCATGCTAGTTCTAGCTCAAATGGAGCTTCGTGCTCCAAGCGCAAGCGCCCTAACTGGTTTGATAAGGGTAAAGGCAAGGAAGAAGCTGGTCCTTCAGGGAAGAAACCCAAATTTGACCAACATGATAGAGGAAAACGTCCTCACATGAAAAAGCTAGCAAGGGTGAAATGCTACAACTGTGACAAGAAGGGTCACTATGCTCGCGATCGTCGTGAGCCAAAGAAGGTATGCACCCCTTGTACTTTTCAGAACTTTGCTTATGTGTCAAGTTCGTGTTCTTAACCGAGTCTAATCCTTTGTGGACTGTGGATTCGGGGCGACGGACCATGTAGCGAAGGATAGAGGATCCTTCGTGGAATTCCGACGAGTACCTACCGGAACTAAGTGGATCTATGTGGGAAACAACTCCAGAGTGAAGTGAAAGGAATTGGCACATGCCAATTGAATATGCGCGGTGGACGCACTTTGTTCCTTCATGATGTTTGTATGCTCCGGAGATTCGTCGGAATTTAGTGTCTCGTATTAGTGTTGGTCGATTAGGTTTTTGTATGAACTTCGTAGTAGAGGTGTGAATTTGTTCTTGAATACAAATTACTATGGTTGTGGCTATTTTCTAGATGGTTTTATTGTATTAGATGTTGATTATGTTAATGCTAATATTTGTTATTCCCTTCTCACATCTCCTAATAAATATGATAATGATGTGAGTGTGTGGCATGCTAGACTTGGTCACATTGGCCAACAAGCGTATGAATAGACTAGCCAAAGAGGGCTTGTTGGGCAATATTGAAAAAGTCGATTTGCTCGTATGTAAGCATTGCCCTGGAAGGGAAAACAACAAGGAAACCATTTGGAAAAGGAAAAAGAGCTGAATTTCCTCTGCAATTAATCCATTCCGATGTACGTGGTCCAATGAATGTGAGAGGAAGGCATGGGGCTGTTTATTTCATCACCTTTATTGATGATTATACTCGATTCGGATATGTCTATTTGATTTCTCATAAATCTGAAGCAATAAGTTGTTTTAAAAGATTCATGAACCTGGTAGAGAATCAATTAGACAAGAAAATAAAAGCATTGAGATCCGATCGAGGTCGAGAATATTTATCTGATGAGTTCAGAAAATTATGTGATGAAAAAGGAATAGAAAGACAGTTGTCTATTCCGTATACTCCTCAACAAAATGGTGTTGCGGAGAGAAGAAACAGAACCCTACCGGAAATGGTTAGGTCCATGATGGCGCATGCTAATTTACCTATCACCTTTTGGAGTGATGCGTTATTAATCGCCGCCTATATACTTAACCGGGTGCCTTCCAAATCGTTACTTCCACTCCATATGAGTTATGGACGGGTAGAAAACCGGACTTAAGTTTTCTTAAGCCATGGGGTTGTGCTGCCTATACACATGAGTCCTCTCACAAGTTTGGGAAATTAGGTCCCAGGAGGAAAGAAGAGTATTTTCATAAGATACTCGGAACACTCGAAAGGGTATGTGTTCATTGGTGAGCAGGAAAGTGGGAGTATAAGCGAATATGAATCTCGAGATGTAACATTCTTAGAGGATGAGTTTCCTAAGAAGGGCGAAATAGGGAAGATAACTCCCTATTTGAAACCTTGGATCAAGATAAAGATATTAGTGGAGTTCATCCAAGTGGGAGCACAATAGGGAATGATGTGCAAAGTGTACAATCTCCCATACGGCGAACAAGTCGCCAAAGTATTCCCCGTCGACGTTTTGACATTGAAGGGGAAACTTTTATGGTTGCTCCACAAGATGAGGATGAGCCAAGAAATATCAATGAGGCTCTGAAGTGCCCTAGTAAGGAAAAATGGATTAATGCAATGGAAGAGGAAATGGAGTCAATGGAATCAAACCAAGTCTGGGAACTGGTTGATCTTCCAAAAGGACGCAGAGCTATTGGGAACAAATGGGTTCTCAAAATAAAGCGAAAGGCTGATGGCTCGATAGAAAGGCATAAGGCTCGCCTTGTGGCGAAGGGGTATAATCAACAGGAAGGAATTGATTATGAAGATACGTTTTCTCTGTAGTGAGATTTACCTCGATTCGCATTATTCGGCAATAGTGGCTAGTCCGGATCTTGAGTTACATCAAATGGATGTAAAGACCGCTTTCCTCAATGGAGAATTAGAGGAGGAAATATATATGGAACAACCTGCTTTGGTTTCATAGTGAAAGGCCAAGAAGAAAAAGTATGTCGACTTTTGAGGTCGATATATGGTCTTAAGCAGTCATCAAGACAATGGTATATACGTTTTCATAATGCAATAATGGCATATGATTTTGCAATGATTGATGAGGATCATTGTGTATATATCAAAAGATCCAAGGATCAATTTGTGATCATATCATTATATGTTGATGATATACTAATTGCCGGAAGCAATATGGAGTTGGTTAGTACCGTCAAGAGATGGTTGTCTTCTAACTTTGAGATGAAGGATATGGGTGAGGCTGCATATATTCTTGGAGTTAAGATTTCAAGAGATCGTTCGAAGAGATCGTTGTCTCTTTCACAAGAAACCTATATAAATAAGGTTCTTGAACGATTTCGTATGCAAGACTGTAAACCCATAGACACTCCTATTGCAAAAGGTGAAGGATTGAGCCATGAGGCGTGTCCGGGGACTCCACAAGAGAAGGAACAAATGAAAAATGTTCCTTATGCTAGTGCTGTTGGGAGTTTGATGTACGCTATGATGTGTACAAGACCCGACATATGTTTTGCGGTTGGAATGGTGAGTAGATACCAATCCAACCCGGGTCCAAAGACATTGGAAAGCCGTGAAGAGAATACCGAGGTATCCGAAGGGAACTGCTGATTTTAAGTTGAATTATCAAGGAAAGGATCTCGCGACTTGAAGGCTATTCGGATGCCGATTGGGGAGGAGATTTAGATGAAAGGAAATCTACCTCTGGATTTGCTTTCTTCGAACAATGGCGCCATATCATGGAGCGGAAGAAGCAAACGTGTATAGCCTTATCCACGATGGAAGCTGAGTTCGTGGCATTATCGCGGCGGTACAAGAAGGAATTTGGCTTAAGAGATTCTTGGATCATTTAGGTGTTATTGAGAAAGCTGCAAATCAATTATTGGTTAATTGTGATAGCCAAGCGGCTATAGCGTACACCAAAGATCCAAAGTATCATGGCAAGACCAAACATATAGATACCAAGTATAACTTTGTAAAAGATATGGTTGCACGAAAGGATGTGAACTTACGGTACATATCTACGCATAGAATGGTAGCGAGATCCTATGACAAAGCCGATACCTAGAGATGTGTTTTGTGGTCATGTAAAATCTCTAGGATTGCGTAGAGTCCGATGTACTTGAATTGTAATTTCCCGAGTTGTTCACATTTATGAGATTTTGTTTTTCATCGATTAATGCCTATGAATCTATGTGTGATCTTTATGCATCTTAATGCTCGGTGCATTATTTGAAAAGTATGTCGGACGAGATATAAGATTAGCCCACTCACACGGGTAATCGCCTCTATTTCTTTGTGTGATAAATAGAGATGAGACTGTTTTTAAGCTTATTATCTAGGTGATAATCGAGAGCTCAAGCTTAAAATATATATGTTGCCTTAACTAAGTGTTAAGATGAGGACATAATTCTTACAATGTCCGAAAGTAAAATACCCCACATATTTTACTTTATCCGTCTAAGATGCCGATGTGAGTTCGATGAATTTTGTGATTGAGTAGATACGTGAACTCAAGTTAGACATTGTGTATGTCTTAACTATCATCTGTACGGTATTGAAAGGTGTAGACATACGCTCCATGGGAAATGAGTTAATACCGTAATACGTATTTCATACTACGTATGCATGTGACGACCAATAAGAGTGGCAAAAAGTTTGATCTCAACTTTTATGACGTGTGAGACTCTTGAGGAAAAGAGTTCCTCAATTTTTAGTCCCCTCGGGACTCTTACTTATTCTCAAGGTTTCTATTTAGTGTTTGCTATCTTAGGGTGTTGCCAATGGTCATGGATGATTCGATCTAATGGGGCATTTCTAGAAAAGCAAGCTAGCGAAATTGAGAGTTTGAAGGAAAGAGGAAGATCGATTTTGGAGAATCACATTGTGGTTTTGTATTCACTTTGGTCGACCAATTATGACTGTCTTTGTGATAATTATAATTGTGAATACAATATATATATCATGTTTAAAAGAGATCAAGAGAGATATAAATGTGATCAATCGATCTAGGGTACTGCATACTAAATCTACTCAGAGTGTGACGCCCAATTATGAGCTGCTATATATTCCTAACAGATGTATAACAACGAGCTCTCAAAGTATGCTGGTCGCACGGATTATTCACCGGTATGAATGTTGAAGAGAGGTAAAGAGAATCCTCGTTCGGCCCACCTTGTGCGAGTGGGAGATGAAAGCTTTATTTAATTGGGCTTAAGGCCCTATCCGCCCAAGCTGGGCCCAGAAAGCCCGGCCCACGGGAATAAGGCCCGTGGAAGGGGCAAGGTATAAAAGGGAGGAGAGAGAGAGAGATTGTACCTGTTGGAATCAGAATTGACGTACGCTCTCCTCTCCCGCGCGTTTTCTCTCTCAAAAGAAGAACAAGGCATACGGCTTCCACTTCTTCCCTTTCAAGGCTTCATCGAATTGAACGGCGACAAATTCTCTCCCTCCATTGGCGTCGGTGTTTAATCTCGTGGCTAACAAGGTACGCTCGAATCCGTGGTGTGCTTTACGATCGGTGATACGTGTCGTTTTCTTGGGCTACGCTTCCGCTTGAGTTTAGGGGTTCGATTTAGTGTCGAATCCGGGTTTTCGGGGATCAGTTATTCCCAACAGGCTTGAACTTACAGGTGAGGCTTTGTGCAATTCCGTGCTAGGATAATTTCTCTTTTTATGATATTTTTTAATTTTTCAATTATCCGCATCCTTAATATGGTACATGTATTGTACGTATATGGCATGCATATCTCCCTTTGATTATGCATATGTTGATCAAGATATTATTTTAATATAGTTATTTGATAAGGCCTATGAATAGGCTAATGTATTCTTCATCAAAAAACGCATAAGAATATTGCACGTGTAGCACATATATATGCGCAATCTACCAATTGGGTATTTTCCATGAAACCAAAAATTCTTGAACCTCATTCCAAAGATTGATAAGGGAAGGTACATACACCCCTACTTTGGTTCATTTTCTCGTTGTTTCACTATCGTGCAAAGCTCCTCCACTCTCAAATTCCGCTGGAAATATGATCATAAATTGTCGAAGATACCAATTGGAGGATAGGAAAATTGTAATTTTTGTATATTATTACCTTATTTTTTCTTTTTGTATTTACATTACAAATAGGTTGATGTATTTGTATACAAGTAAGACAATACATTATACAAAAATTCCTCCACTTCTCCTTCGCCTTGTTTCATGGTATCAAAGCAACCCTTTACAATCTAGCTTCTGCAAACCCTCAAATTGCTTCCGTTTCTTTCCAATTTGCTATTGCAAACTAAGCCTTGCAAAACAAATCCGCACTCAGTAGGAATTCAAGTTCAAACATATCATGGCAAAGGACAAGAACATAGTTACTGGAGAAGACTCTTCAATGGAGGAAACCCAAAGCTCACCTCATAACAAAGATGCGGATCAAATTGATCTGATCGGAGGTGAGCATGAGCAACCCACCGTCGATCCAGTCACCAACCCAGCTCTTGCTCTAGTACACATTTCCAGCGCTGTTCAATGGCCAACAGTTCAGTGGTTCCCGGTTCAAGGACCATGGACCATGGGCCATTGGGCCGAACCAATCATGGGCCACATACGACACATCTGGAGAAGATGCAAATTCTGGAACTTAAGCCCATTGGAGGAGGGCCAGCTCCTTCCAACATCTCAAGGATGGGCTGGACGAGCCTGAGCCCAACACCCCGATCCATTCTGCAAGCTTGAGGGGCGAATCCCTACCTAACCATGGGATCGGGTTTCATGCCTTAAGGGATCATGATCAATGGTGGCTGGCCGGAGTCAGGCGAGCCTCTCTATACATTGTCGGCCCAATGACCTTGAGTTGCGCCTCATCTCCTTGCAATAGCAGCTGGGCTTGAGACTTCCAGCGAGCCTTAGTCACGAAGGACAAGCACGGACAAGCACAGGTTCCTTGACAAAACCATCCCATTCCCGTCCGACAAGCGTCTTTGACGACACCGGCACAATGCAATAAGCTTGTGCGCACATAGATCGGAAATTGCTTGGCTCCCAAAATCACCACCACCTCTCGTCAACCGAAGACACCAAAGGATATGGGATGATATCCGTGAAACGTACGGAAAACTTGACCGGCCAAGATTTTCTCACTCACCCAAGCCTTGTCATAGCTAAAGCAAGGCAACCAGTTGATAACAACATGCTTCAACTGACTATTTTTCTCTATGGAATGAGCTCGAGGCAACCAAGGAACAACTTGAAAGACTAGATGAAACACTTCGACAGTAATAAGCAATACGAGAAAGAAAGAAAGCGACTCACTTTTCGCTGATTTTAAATGAAAATTACTCACCCTTTAGGTTGTAAATACTTGTAATGGAGCCGGCACCACCGCTCGGGCAGATCTACCAATTGGTGGCAGCGGTGGATCTACCAATTGGTGGTGCAGGAAGAGAGTCCACAAGCAGCAGCAGCTGAGCACGCACGAGCGAGCGAAAGGGTCACCCTTGCTACCTTCGGATCTGGTCTGACACTAGCTACTGCTACCTTCTCGCAAGTTACTGGTTCGAAGATGTCCCTCGTGAGTTCTTCTGGTGGCACACGGGTTGGAGGAGGAAATAAAGGAAAAAATGAAAACCCTAATCTCTCTTTTAGAATGAATGGCTTGGATCAACAGCCAAGACTGGACAACTATCATTCTACCATCACTTCAGCCGAATCCAATGGACCTCATCAAGACACGTTGGTACCAGTTTATAAGGGATCCAATGGCTCACACGATGCTACATTACTAGGAAAGGTTAGCGGGCCAAATTTTAAATTCGAAAATAAATATCGTGAATATTATAAGCACTCATATCACACTATTGGCATAGACTGAAAATTACGTACTAAGCCAAATGATAAAGATAAAAGGGAGAAGGAATTATCTGCTTATTAGGTTTCCGCACAAAGAATTGATGGGGCACACCAAACAATCACTCAAGATCAGTATCAAAATATTCTGAAAATTCTGAGTCAATTGGGGATTGGTGAAAAGAATGCAAGTTTCTCATGTACCTTTCTTTATAAGGAGAATTCAATTTCAGTTAATGCATGGATAATCGATTCAAATACTACAACTACATAATTTGCAATGAGCATTTATTTTCCCCATATTGACATAGGATAACATTCTTCTGTGGCTATCCGTCTTCCTAATGGGAATATCTTCTATGTTACCAAAATCGGTACTTTTCACCTTGGTCCAAATTACGTCCTAAAAAATGTTATACACATTCCTGACTTGGATTTCAATCTTCTTTATAGAAGGATTGTATTTCTAAATTGATTGCCCAGGAGATTTAGATTTCTTAAATAAAAGCATTAATTGTAATGTAGCCACTACTAATAAAAATCTCATTTTTCATCAGCGTTTGGATCATCGTGCGAGATTTCCTCACCCCAAATGTTCAATATGTCCCTTGGCTAAAGAATCTCGAGCATCTTTTCAAATTAGCTCATCTCAAGCCCAAAATCCTTTTTCTTTGCTTCATATGGACATATGGGGTCTTTATCATGCCCTACATCGTGACAAATCTCGATTCTTTCTTACAATTGTTGATGATACCCGTGCCACTTGGGTTTTCCTTATGCAATTTAAGAGTCAAACATTTTCCTATTTGTCAAGTTTTCTTTCCCTGGTTAGGAATCAATTCAATAAATCTATGAAATGAATTCGTACAGATAATAGGCGGGAAATCTTTACTAATGATTGCAAATTATTTCTATCTTTTTATGGGATACTCCATGAAAGTTTCTTGTACTTGTACTCCTCAACAAAATGGTATTGTTGAGCACAAATATAGACATCTCTTAGAAGTGGCTAGGGCACTCGAATACCGAGCTTTCATTCTTGAAAATCTTTCGAGAGATTGTGTAATCATGGCAGCCTATTTGATTAATTGCATACCACATCGAATTCTCGATGGTCAAACTCCTTATGAAATGCTTTATGGAAAACAGCCAGAGATTGATCATCTTAGGGTTTTGGGGTGTTTATGTTATGCAACAACTATGGGTCCTCAGGATCCTTGTACCACTCAATGTAATTTTTTAGGATATCCTAATCTATATAAGGATACTGAGTTATGGAGAATTCTATAGGGTATTTCTTTATAAGCAAGGATGTTATATTTCATGAAGACACATTCCCATTTCAAGAAATGGTTTCCTCTTCCAAATCATCTTCATTATCAGAGCAACGTTAGTTTCTGGTAGAAGAGGAATTATACATGACTCCTCAATATGTCTTCATTGCATCGGAACCTTCCATGCCAATCTTGTAGGATTCCTTAATCCGAGCAACTGAGGGTCTGTTTGTTTATTTCTGTTTCTGTTCCCTAGAATATAATTTTTTGTTCTTTTGTTCCAAGGAACAAAAAAAGAACAGAAACACATTTGTTTACATTTTTGTTCCCGAGAACAAAAAATCTATTTTTCTATTCCCAGGAACAGATTTTGAACAGAAACAAGAAGTAGAAAAAACTTGTTTCTTGTTCCCGAAAACAATTCCGAGAAACACTTCTTTTTTTCTCCTTTTTCTTTTTCTTTTTTCTTTCCTTCTTCCTTTGGCCAGTCGTCGGCCTTGGCAATGGCAGGTGACCGGCCATCAAGGGCCAGCAACCTCGCCGGCCAACGCGAGGCTCAGCCTCGCCCTGCAGCCTTGCTAGGCCAGGGTGGGGCTCACCTGGCCACCGAGGCCACCGGCAAGGCTCAGCCTCACCTAGATCTGGCGAGGCCGAGCCTTGCGGTGGCCTGGTGAGGCTCCGGAGACCAGACACAAAGGAGAGAAGGAAAAAAAAAAAAAAAAAGAAGGAAGAAAAAAATGAAAAATATTAAAAATTAAAAGAAACAAAAAAAAATTGTATGATTTTACCAAATGCGTTTCTATTCCTCGAGTAGAAATTTTATGCAGTTTTCAAACGCATTATTATATTCAAAAATTGTTCCCTGGAACAAAAAAAAAAACTATTTCTGTTCAAAAATTATTCCCCGGAACAGAAACGTTACCAAACACGCCCTAAATCTTTAGTATTATGTGAAGATACTTATTTGCTTGCATCGATTGTATCTACTTCATCTCCACAGGAGCCTCCTCGAGAATCTTTGTTGGTACCTAAACAGGTACCACCAGAACAACCTCAACATTCTGGACACACTATTTGTCTTCCCACATTGATAAAGGGCTAGATATGCTCCGCATTGAGTTCTCCAAGTACACAATCCTATATCCTTCTATGTTTTTTTAGCTGATTATCACTAGAACATATATGTTGTATTAGTCGTATTTCAGAGGAACGAGAGCCATTTTCATGTGACCAAGCAGTAAGTGATGCTCGATGGAGACAAGTAATGGAGGCTAAACTTAATGTACTCATCGAGAATCACACTTGGGATGTTATGCCATTACCCCCGAATCGAAAGCTGATTGGGTGCAAATGCATGTACAAAAATAAATTCAAGGTAGATGGCTCCATTGAGCGATACAATGCTCGATTAGTTGCTAAAGGATTCACACAATGAGAAGATTTTGACTATCATGAAATTTTATCTCCAATTGCCAAGGAGGTCATTGTTCATTCCTTCTTATCCGTTGCAACTATTCACAGCTGGCCCTTACATCAAATGGATGTCCATAATGCCTTTCTTCTTAGTGATCTAGATGAAGAAATTTATATGGAACCTCCACAAGATTTACGCAGACAAGGGAAGTCTTGGATATGTTGTCTACGCAAATCCCTATATGGATTGAAACAAGCATCCAGACAATGTATGCCAAGTTCACCACTGCCTTAATTAATGCAGGTTTCTAGCACTCTAAACATAATTATGCTCTATTTACATGGACTGCAGGAAATTCATTGATTTATTTGCTAATATATGTTGATGATATACTTGTCATGGGCAATAATGACTATCATGTTGCAAAATCCAAAGAATATTTGCACTCCACCTTCCACATCAAGGATTTGGAATCATCCAAATATTTTCTTGTTATTGAAATTTCTCGATCTAATAAAGGAATTAGCTCGAGTCAAAGGAAATTCGTCTTGGAAATTGTTTCCAAAGCAGGATTGTCAAGTTGCAATCCAACTATTATACCAATTGAATAGAATGCCATGCTGATAACCCATGAGTATGATATGGATTCCTCTTCACCTGTCGAGGATCCATTACTTATGGATATATCGAGATATTAACGACTTGTTGGGAAGTTGATATATTTTATCATGACAAGACAAGACATTTGTTATGAAGTGCAAATACTCAAGCAGCCAGTTTATGCATAGCCTGAAACAATCTCATATGAATGCAGCCCTAAATGTTGTAAAATATTTGAAGGGATGTGTAGAACTTGGGATATTCTTATCTCGTGATTGTTACATAAAGATGATAACTTATTGTGATACAGATAATGCTACTTGCCTAATGACTAGGAGACCCATAACTAGTTTTTGCATCAAATCGATAAGATCTTTAATCTCATGGAAAATGAAAAAACAATCGACTGTATCACTATCATCAACTAAATCAAAGTATCAAGCCATGACAAAAACTACATGCGAAATAATTTGGATACAATGACTATTCTCAGACCTTGGAATACAAGTCAACAGACCAAGTGAGTTGTTTTGTGATAATGATGCTACACTCAAACTAGCAGCAAACCTAGCTTTTCACAAAAGAACAAAACATATAGAAATTGATTGTCATTTCACTTGAGATAAGATCAAAGGAGTTCCTGTAACAAAAGGAATTGGAATTGCAAAGCAACCTACGGACATTTTTATTAAGCCACTATGCTAGAGAAGATATATGTACCTTTTAAACAAGCTAGGTATCCTAAACATATGTAGGCCACTAGCTTGAGGGAGAGTGTTGGAAATATGATTGGATATTGTCGAAGTTGCCAATTGCAGCATTAATCTTGATTGTGATTGTAATTGATTCAGTCAATCATATTTGTATACAAGTCAAACAATACAATATACAAAAATTCCTCCACTTCTCCTTCGTCTCGTCCATTCTTCCACTTCTTCTTTGCCTTGTTTCAAATTCGCCATGGCCAAAATTGAGGAATCACCCGTGCAGCGTCTGAATACCCATGAGCTATGAAGTGGGTTTCTCTTCATTTCCTTTGTTTTGGATTTATGCTTGTGTTTTCAAATTGGGTAATGAGTTGTGTTTGGTTTATTCTTGTCCTTCTATTTTCTTATAGCTTTCACCGGTTAATTCGCACACGATGGGAGTTGATTCTTAGGTATAACGCGAGATTTTAGTGTTGATTTCTATGGTCCTCTATTTTGATACTGAAGCATTGCATTGACCAAAGCTCTACTTGTTTCACAGAAAATAAATTCAAGGAAAATATTTTCCAGCGTTCGTTTCGTAGAAAATGAACTAGCCAATGAAACATTTTTCAATTTTGGAAAAAAACGGAAAATTCCAAAAAGGGACCCAAAGTGCCCTTATTTTCTCGAATAAGAATCTGAAGTGGATCTTATTTCAAATAAGGACCTATAGTGACATCACTTTCTCAAATAAGGGCCTAAAGTGGATGATGTTTCAAATGAGAATCTAAAGTGACTATATCCATTTCAAATAAAGACTTGACTTTCTGACAATCAAGAGCATTTTTGTCATTTGCCATTCCCCCCCCCCCCTTTTCTAGTTCTTCTTCTTCCTCCCGGCCACTAGCAATGCCCACAGACCCACACCGGCCATAGGCGAGGTCGGCCCTCGTTGGCCCTAGGCGAGGCTGACCCTCGCCAAACCGACCACTAGTAAGGGCTGGCGAGGGTCATTGCCCACTAACGAAGGTGGTCGAGCCCTCGTCTAGGGCAGGTGAGGCCAACCCTCGCTAGATCAGGCGAGTGCTAACCTCATAGATGGCTTGGGCGAGGGTTGCCTCATCTGTGGCCGGCGTGGGTGGCCCTCGCCGACGAGGGTGGCCCTCACCTAGCCCTTTGTAGGCCGGCCACCAACAAATAGGAAGAAGAAGAACCGAAAAAAAAAAAAAAAAAAAGGGAAGAAAATAAGGGAAAACGACAAATAATGAAAATACTCTTGACTAGTCGGAAAATTTAACCGACCGGCGAGGTTAGGTGCTTAATTGAAATAATCAAAATCACTTCAGGCCCTTATTTGAAACAATCAATGCTACTTCATGTCTTTATTTGAAACAAAATCCATTTCGGATTCTTATTTGAGAAAATAAGGGCACTTCAGGTCATTTTTTGAATTTTTCCTAAAAAAACAAAAAAACAAAAAAAAAAAACCTTTAAAAGTGGGAAGAATAGGCTAATATGTAATGTTGATTCCCAGGTTTTGATCACAATGGAACATCATCTATATATACCATTTTTCAAAGTTGGATGTGTTTTGGGCTCCCTTCTTGGAGGGATAGGTTTTAGATGCTCATCATTTAAAATAGTCAAAAGTATATAGAATTGTTGTTACCCAAATTTTGCCATTCCTTTTTGTTCAAATTGCATAGAAAATTAAGATTAATTTTAACCCCTAACAAGATTATAAATTGCATCACATATAGACATTAGAAACATTTGCATTATTAGTATTAAAACAAAAAACAAAAAATATTAATTAATTTTAATTAAATTAAAAAAGATAAACTAAAAATAGCAATAGGGCCGAGTTGGAGACAGCCAAACCGGGCCCATTCTTCTTTTTAAGTTTCCTTCTCTCCACTTGGGCTAGCCCAACCTATTCCTTTTCTTTTCAGCCCAAGCCAGCCCCTCATTTCCTCTCTTAGGCTATCGCTAAATTTGGTGAGGGACAATGGCCTAAGTGAGGGTCGCTGGTGACCTTTGTTAGCCACAATTACAAAAAGAATAAAATAGAAAAACTTAAAAAAATTTAAAAAATTATCCATGTAAGCGGTATCAAGTAAGAAGGTCACTGTTCATATTAGTGATTTCCAGCCAAAATCGGCCGAATTGATTGAATTGGTAAATTATTAAAAGATTTAGAACTAAATTGATCAAATTAAAAATGTATATGATTGAATTGGTATCAATACAATCGATTTATAACTTTTATTTGATAATTTTACTTGTATTAAAGGGCCAGGGTCTCTCTTTGATATGCTTAAAAGGTTTGCCATGTATTTGATGATAGGCCAAAATTTGATTTTCTTTGGGATAATTCTTCGAAACTCCCATCACCTTCGGGAGAATTTGACAAATTTTGAAAAGTTACAGACTATTCCCCAAAATTTTGATATTATTATGCAATAGCTCTTGAAATTTTACAAGTTACCCCCAAGAACTTTGATTTTTGTTGCAATCATTAGTTTTGTCATCAACATAACCATTAGATATTATAGTGAGAAATTGGTTAATTCACTTTTTTCATCAAAAAAATCCTTCATCGCCCAATTAATAAAGTTAATTCACTTTGGTCATGCTATGGTTATTCTGATAAGAAACCCGAGTTCTCATATGATATTGAAGACTTATGCAGATAGAAAAACTGGTCGCTGGAATGGAAATCGAAATTCAGGGGGAGTTCCGTAACTTTTCAAACTTGGGGCCTATTAACAAATAGTGTCGAAGTTTAGGGCCATAAAAATCTAATTTTTAGAAGTTCTGTTCTGAAGTTAAGCGGGGCCAATTATATCCGTTTCTTTTTCCTTTTCCAACATTTCCCCCTCTTTACTTTCCACGCTTTTTCCCCCCTATATCCGTCCGCGGCTTTATCCGACCGCGATGATTTCCACTAATTAAGACAACCACCAACTTCGTTAATACATCCTCGTTATCTTTGCCAAGAAAAAAAATACCAAATTCGTTGACGACATTGCTTCCCCGTCTCCTTCTCCTCCGTCTCTGCACGTTCCGTCCTCCTTTCCCCGACATTTTCTCTCGCTTTTCACTTCACTTTCCTCTTCACGCGTACAAGCCGCCTCTCTCGATGGCTTGAGCTACCGTATCTCCTCCCTCCTTATCCGTGTGTCTTCTCCATAAATATCCGTCGCTTTCTGCCCATTCTTGTCTTCTGCAACATCAATGCTCTCTTGCTCCGCAAGCGTCCCTCAAAAAGTTCGCACCTTTCTCCTTCGCCATCGCAACAACTTTTCCACCGAGAGGAAAATCGCCTTCGCCTCCCGACATTTGAGCTGCGGTTGAGGGTGCTCGGGAGGCTTGTCTTGAAAGGGATTTAGCGTGTAAGCAAGGTTAGACCTTCTTTGATATGACTTTTCTGATCTTTCATTTTGTTTTCGTTTGATGGGTTGTGCTGCGCAAGCATCGCTGTTTCGATTGTCGAGATTTTGCCCCAATTCATAGGCATTTCGGTTTTCTCGTCTTCGAGTTGCTACGACTTGATTTTTGCTAAATTTCGAATTTTTCTCCTAGCAAATTCAGAATCGTTACTGGGTTTTTCTTGCATTTCGAACTCGTGCAGCTTTTTGGTTTCTTTTTTGGCGTTATTTCCTTTTAAATTGAGATGAGGGATACGGATGAGTAGAAGAATCATTGACCTTGTCGAGCTGAATCTACGGTGCCATATGAGTATGGAAGCGTGCATTCTAGCTTTTATTGATGAGTGGAAGAATCGTTGACATCGTTTTTGATTTGTCAAGATCCTGCCTTAAAAACTAATGCTTATTATTCTTCCTAATGTTGTGGATGCTTCGACTAGATTCTTTTGGAATATGGAATATTGTATGATTTAGGATGCAAAGTAATAACTTTCTTGCTGTATCTTGAAGTTCTTGTACTTTTTTGTGGTGCTGAAGTTGGGGAAGAAATTTGAGTATGTTTATTTAGCTGAGTTTGCAGTCTACCAATTGAAAGTTCTTTCTTTTTTCCAGTTTCTTGTGCTATTCCTTGGTGATTTTTGTTGGGTCGAAGTTTAAAAATGACGGGAGGGCAGTCCAGCAAGAAGAGAAGTGATGTTGCCCTGCCGCCTCCCCTCCCATTGAACACGAATGCCCAATACATGGCCGATCTGACCTCTTACGAGGATGCTTGTAGGACTGACCCTGATTTGCAAGCCTTTGATCACACCCTTCATGAGCGTACAAACCGCGTCATCAATAGTCTTGCAGTCGGTGTAGAGGTTCGGTCTCTGTCTTTTGAGTCTCTGAGAGAAGTGACAGGTAGTCTGCTGGAAATGAACCAGGAAGTAGTCAAAGTCATTCTTGAATGCAAAAAAGATATTTGGAATAATCAAGAACTGTTTGCTCTGGTCGAAGATTACTTTGAGAACAGCCTGCAGACGCTAGACTTCTGCACTGCTCTGGAAAAATGCCTAAAGCGTGCTCGTGACAGCCAATTACTGATCCAGTTCGCGATCCAGCAATTTGAACAAGTGGAAGACGGGATTGAAGAGAACAAGTATGCGAAAACCTTGGAAGAACTGCAGAAGTTTAGGGCAGCTGGGGACCCTTTTACTGAGGAATTCTTTGTGATCTTCCAATCCGTTTATAAGCAGCAATTGGCAATGTTGGAGAAACTACAAGTTCGGAAGAAGAAGCTTGATAAGAAGCTAAAATCTACCAAAACATGGAAGAGGGTCTCTAACATGATTTTCGTTGCCGCTTTCGTGTCAGCATTGATATTCTCGGTTGTGGCAGCAGCTGTGGCAGCACCGCCTGTCATAACAGCTTTGGCTGGTGCGATAGCTGTCCCAATTGGCTCGGTGGGTAAGTGGTGCGACTCCCTGTGGAAGAACTACCAGAGTGCTCTCAAAGGGCAGAGGGAGCTGATCAGCTCAATGCAGGTTGGGACCTACATAACTATCAAGGACATGGATAGCATTAAGGTTCTTGTCAGTAAGTTGCAGGTTGAGATTGAGTCTTTTATGCAAAATGCTGATTTTGCTTCTAGTGAAGATGAGGCTGTCAAGCTCGCTATAGGTGAGATCAAGAAAAGGCTGGCAATATTTATGGAAAGGGTCGAAGATCTGGGTGCACACGCTGACAAGTGTAGCCGGGAGATAAGGAGGGCAAGAACGGTTGTGGTGCAAAGGATAATCAGACACTCAAATGGCTAGAGAGATCTCTACAGGCGCAAACCTCTAATACTCTGAGAACTCTTAGTCTAAATTCTCATCAATTATTGACCTTACCAATTAACCTTCAATCCACTATGATAAAGATTGAGGGTGAGCAGTTTGTTGTATTAGCAGTCTTATAAATGATGTAATACCATTGCTGATTTCTGTTTCCACAGCAGGATATTAACTTTATTAACCGCTTTTTCATGGTTTGATGCGAGTATTTTTCGTGGATTGTTCATGACTTATGGTCCACATGTGACCCCATGTGACCCGTGTCCATCAAAAAATTGCAGGATGTATAAACATTTTTCAGTTCGTTGTGATGAATCCAGTCTCCTATATTTTTCTTTAAGGCGGTACTTCTCATATATCTCCTTTTGCTTTCTGCTGGAACTAGTTAGCAACAGCCATTGTGATTTTGCAAACTGACCAGTGAGATAACATTGGTCATTAGGCACTATGCATTCTCCAGTGTAGTGTTACCAGCGATTTTGATTGTGACTGTATTTTTCTGTCCATAGTGTGCCAAGAATGTCAAACCAAAAGCTTTTGCCTTCGTGTTTAAGAAATGTTCTGACCAACAAGCAAAAGCTTCCTGAGGATTTGCTCAGGTGATCCGTCTTTATGATCCTTGCGAACCTGCAATATCTAATCTCCTCCTTGTCTTTGTTACTGATGAAGGCGTAGATCATATATGACCGGCGAATTTGAGGGGAGTGAAGACTCAGACTGATAAGCCCTCTGATGTCTCGTTGTCAATTTGTGTCAGCTTCAGTTAGCGAGAAGTAAATTGCTTCGACCTACCTCAAGATCGCGCAATAAGTTGTGAAAAATAAATTGAGATTCTTATCTCAACTCATCTCGAGATCGCGGTCTTGAGCTGTGATCGAGAGGATCCCGATCTTTTTCATTTTTGCATAGCAAGTGTTTGGGTGTGTTAGTAGCTTTCGAGATTGTTTCCCCTTTGGCAGTTGTAATCTTGATATCTTCAATCCAAACACTATATCTACAGCAAGTTCACTTTGACTTCATACCTCCGTTAAGAGCCACTTCGCATGTCAAGTAACTCTGGTGAATTAGTAGGACTACATTCCTTATTTTAATGTGTCGATGACCGCACACCTCAGCCAATTAATTGGGGAGAAAAATTTATCTTCCCTCTCCTTTGGGAATATCTCCGAAATTTTATGTTTTAGAGTTTAGATAAAGCAATTTAAGATTGTACTCAGGACCAACCTTCAAAAATATGATGTATCTATTGAAAATAATAATGTTAACTTTGACAAAGTCAAGTTGATATATGTGCATTGCTAAGTCCCTTCTTGGTAAGGATTTGGATTTGGAACTCCTAAGTTCAAGTATCAACAAGAGATTGTCGTGTTTGTTATGGCTAGATCTATTGCCTAGAGAGGAGTGACTAGGTGATTGTGCAAGAATGAAAAAATTTTAAACAAATATTACAGCGAGACAACTTCTAATGAAGTGATTAAATCTTACGGGTGTATAATTCTATCACAATTAATAAAAATGAGTAAAGAATAGAGAATTGCACACAAATGTTTATAATGGTTCGGCTTTTATAAGCCTAAGTCTATTCTCCTGCACCACAGCCTATTTATTGGCTAGAATCCACCGATAAGAACCAATCAAAGGTTACAAGATCTGAGCTCTGAACACTTAAGTTTGTGTGTATAACTCCTCACACACTCTCAACCTCTAAATGGTTACACAATAATGCTCATAGAGACGAAAGTATAAGATCAACAAAACACACAATTTCCAGATTTTGGAATTAAAAACTTCAATTCTCGTGAATGCGAATTCATAATCCCTTCAACTTTGAAACCTTCTCTTATACTCCTCCTAGTCTGAGCTGATCGTTGGACATATATCTAGAAGGATCATCCAACCAATCTACCCGTTAGTCCTAGATTTGGTTAGAAAGGTGTGATTGCTTCAAGATCACCAAGGGTAAAGCTTCCCATATGTTCTACTGCCCATATAGCAGTTCAGGTTTTCATAAGTTGAGTGCTTATGAATGAAAAGAATATTTCGCCTCTAATAAGAAATTCCATGAAGGTTGAATGTCCGATAGATATTAGGAAGATTTTCCTTTTGAAACTTATTATAAAAATGGCAAGGAATCCAAGCAATCGCCAATAGCCTTTGCACAAGTGTATTTGACTTCTTCCTAGCCATTTGACAAAGTATGTAGGAACAAAATCTCTAAGTTTTGCCGATCATCGAAACTATTTAGAGAATATTTTTTCAACAATCTCTCCCTTTTTTATGATGACAAAACTTACATAAGTAGAACTTTTAAGGAGATGAAAACATTTGAAATTTAAGTAACTCTTAAATAAAGCCAATTTTGAAATGAGGCATTGCCAAACTATAAGAATATTTGCATTGAAAGAATTTTAGTGAAACTCTTATAGTTTATGCTCTTAATTTAAAAATACAGGACAAGAACAATTTAACCAATTCCTTTAGCTTTTGTGATTCTCAAAGTTTTTAGGGATCCCGTAGAGAAAGTGTTAGTGCAGTAAAGTTTGTAATCAGAGTTTTGTTGGTTCTCCTTCTCTCCCTTTTTGTCAACAATCAAAAAAATACTAGAGAAAGCACAATATTATAAACAAACCAAAGTACGAAAATTTTGGTTCAATTTCTGAAATAAGTGCCAAAGTACTAATGGCATCTTTCAGAGATGATCTTGTTCTAATCTTGTCATCAATATCACTAACAATCAGATCCTTCTGATGGTTTGACTTGTGTTTCCAATTTCTGTTGAATCTGTCATTAGATGTTGTGGGTTTCTCACTATCATCCTTATCTATCTTTTCTTGTTGCTGAAGCTATTCATCTAGTTTTGAATTCTTGATTTCTCCTTGTGCTTTAATTGCATTAGAGGATTGCTCTATTTGATTAGAGTTTTCATGGATTTGAGAATTTTCATTGAATTTCATGTTGATGGATTCCTCTACCATGTGAGATCTCTCATTATAAACTTCGAAAGCTTTGCTAGTAGTTGAATAACCCATAAATATACCTTCATCTGATCTTTCATCAAACTTATCAGACTCGTCATTAGCATTTCTTCAAATAAAGCATCTATAGCCAAAAACTCGAAAATATAAAATGATAGGTTTTCTACATTTGAAAAGCTCATAGGGGGTATTTTCTAAAGAAGGTTTGAGGAAAACTTGATTTATGATGTAACATGTTGTTGAAACGGCTTCAATCTAGAAATGTGAGGCAATTTTGCTTTCGATAAGAAGGGTTCTTACCATTTCTTGTAAGGACCTGTTTTTCCTCTCTATAGTATCGCTCTATTCAAGTGTATAACGAGTTGAAAACTAATGCTCAAAATTGCTTTCTTCACAAAATTTTTGAAAACTCTTATTTTCAAACTCTCCATCATGATCAGTTTTGATGGAAGAATTAGAACAACCTCTTTTTTTTTGAATTTTTTTGGCAAATTTTGAAAAATGAGAAAATACTTCATGCTTGTGTGTGAGGAAGAAAACCCATGTATACCTTAAACAATCGTCGACTATAACCAAGCAGTTACTTTTACCTCCTACACTTTGTGTTTTTGTATGTTCGAAAATGTCCATCTGAAGAAATTACAAAGCTCTGTTGGTACTGACATAATTGATGGGTTTGAAAGAACTCCTTATCTATTTACCAAGTGCACAAATTGAACAGACTTCAGATCTTTCAAACTTAAGATCCAGTAATCCTCATACTAATTCTTTGAGGAGAGTTTCAATATTTGCTTGATACTTATGTGTTCAAGCTTCCTATGCTAGAGATATGATTCGCCTTTGATGGAGATCAGACACTAAACATCATCAGTGAGTTATATCCAATAGATAGATATTCTTAGGTCTCCTTCCAATAAACGACTGCTTCAAATCTTTACTTGTGCTTGAGTATATGTCTTCTTGAAAATAGATCTTGTATCTAGCATCACATAACTGGCTAATACTAATGAAATTATAGTTCCCTTTGATAAGAGATACATCTCTTATAGTCAGGTTTCAAATTTCAATCGTTCCTTTGACAATGATATTTCCTTTGTTGTTTCCTCCAAAAGGAAATGCTTCCACCATTGAATTTTGAGAGTTCAACGAACTTGATTGGATCACGGTCATATGTCTTGAACAACCACTACTAAGGTACCACCTATTTCTCTTTTTCTTTAGTATTTGCAAATATTAAGACAAGTTCAAGTCTTCTTTGGTATACATATTTGTGGAGGTCCTCTTTGGTTGGAATGATCGGCCATGCTTAAAAGGTTTCTCCGAATCGGCTTCCAACCTCTAGAACAGTCATTTTCATAATGATCATGACTACCATAGATTGAACATTTAATGAGGTTTTTACCAATAGGTTTTACAAACTATTTTTAAAAATGATTTTCATAGAAAACTCTTAGAGGCTTTTTGCCTCTTCCTTTTTTTGTGGGTTGGAAAATCATTTTCTAAAACTTTTTTTTTTTTTGTTTTTACATCCAATTCCTAATTATTGTAATATGGGATTTGGATGGACAAAATATGTTCCGAAGTTTTTGACCCATCTAAAAATTCTTTTGCAACATCTAAATTTCTTTTTTCAAAGATTCGTTTTCTTTTAAGACAGAATCATGATTTTCTTTTGTTTGAAAAAGATCATTTTCAAAACACTTAATCTTTTCTTTTTTGAAAGAATCCTGTCGTCTCAATCTTGAGTTTTCCTTCTTCTATATAATTAGATACTTCAACTGGAATATCGAAGTTACTTACCTCAAATTATTCTAAGTACAGCCTTGTAATCGATAAGCAGTTCTTGTATATAATTGGATACTTCAATTGAAATATCGAAGTTACTTACCTCAAATTTTTCTTCCGAATCAGATTTTGCCATAAGACAAATATTAGCGTATTCTACATTACTTTCTTCACACTTAGTGTCACTCCACATTTCGGCCTTCAGTGCTTTCTTTGTCTTCTCATACTCGTTCCTTCTTTTCTTCAAAAGAGGGCAATTTGATTTGATGTGTCCTCACTTCTTGCATTTGAAGTAGATAAAATCTTTATTTTCTTCTTTGTTGTTGAAGCTTTTCTTTTGCTTAGATGACTTGAAGGGTTTCTTTCCTTTAAACTTCCTTCATTTTCTAGCCATTTTTTTGAAGCTTTTTTACCATAAGGGCAATTTCTTCACTATCCTTGCCATCTTCGTCTAAATTTGAATCATTAGAATCAATATTAGATTTTAAAGCTATTGCTTTCTTACCTATGGTATCTTATTTGTTGAGACGTTCTTCTTCATAGGATTGGAGTATTCCCACAAGTTCATCCACCGAAAGAGGTGATATCCTTTGAGTCTCTTGGGTGGATGTTTTGATGTTGTTGCACTCCTTTGACAATCCTTGAAGAATCTTGTTCCCCTTCATTAGGTCCGATACAAGTTACCCTTGATATGTCAATCCATTAACAATATCAGTAAATCTACAAAACATGTCTGCTATGGATTCTTCAAGTTTCATTTTAAAGGTTTCGTACCGTTGGAGAAGAATGTTTATCTTTGTTGCCTTGACATAATTAGTTCATTCATATGTCACATGCAATTTATCCCAAATTTCTTTTGTTGATTCACAAGAGAAAGTTTGATTATATTTAGATGGAGATAACATGCAATATAACAAATAGATAGCTTTAGCATCTAGTGCTTCTCCTTTGACAATATCTGCATCAAATAGGATTGAGGTTTCTAGTTTTTTGCCTTCTTCTTTGGTCGAGGAAGGTTAAGGTTTTACACCCCTTAGAACAATGTCCCACTCTAAGGGATCCTTGGATCTAATGAATCCTTTCATCTTGTTCTTCCAAATGTTGTAATATTTTCCATCAAAGTACAGAGGTCTTGTATCAGTCTAGCCTTCCATCAGACCTGGTGCAATGTTACTAGCGATTGAAAGATCGTTGACGCAGAAATAATAAAGCACTTAGATTTAGAGTAACTAAGCTCTAATACCAATTGTTATGGCTAGATTTATCACCTAGAGGGGGATAAATCTGGGGGATAAATAGGTGATTGTGTGGAAATAAAAAAGTTTAAACAAATATTGCAGCGAGACAACTTCTGATGAAGTGATCAAACGTTATAGGTGTACAATTCTATCACAATTAATAAAAAGGAGTAAATGATAGAGAATTGCACACAAAGGTTTATAGTGGTGCTTTTCCAAGCTACACCCACTCTCTTACGCTATAGCCTATTGGTTGAAATATACTTATAAGAACCAATCAGAAGTTATAAGATCTAAGCTCTAAACACTCAAGCTCGTGTGTATAACTCCTCACACACTCTCAAACTCTAAATGGTTACACAATAATGCTCACAGAGACAAAAGTATAAAATCACAAAACACTTTTCAAACTTTAGAATTAAAAACTTCAATTCTCGTGAATGCAAATTCTTAATCCCTTCAGTTTTGAAATGTGACGCCCAAAGTTTCATTAATTAGATTGGGCATATTTGAGACTATTTAATATATATATATATATATATATATATATATATATATATATATATATATATATGTATAATAAAATAAATAATAAAATAAAATAGTAATAACCCATAAAATAAATCAAAACCCAAAAAGAAAAATTTAGTCATAAGGAGAAAAAGATTTCCAAAAGGCTTTTCCCCGTAAAGCAAGAATCTACGAACCCCACCGTTTCTTCCCCATGTGATAGTAGAAATAAAAAAATAAAAAAAATAAAAAACGGGGGTGGGGGAGAAATAAAATTAAGAGAAACATTTATTCCGCTCTTCCCCCACGTTGTGTCCAGCTGTTGTCGAAGAAAGGGGGGGTTACACGCGTTCTGTTTCTCTCTCTCTCTCTCTCTTTTACGAAGAAACCATCCTCATCTGCGTTTTCTCTACCGAGACACACCGCCTTCCTTTCCTCTCGCTTCCGTTCGTCTCCACCAAGCCCAACCCCATCTCAGCCTCTCACAACCGGTGCCTTCATCCCGTAGCAGAATCGTCGCTGCTCAGTTCCGATCAAAGCTTTGTCACCGGCTGTGAAGCCCTAGTCGCCCGACGCCTCTTTCCCCTTCCATTGATGAAGGATCCAAGCAAGTGGAGTGGTTCTTGTAGTCTTGCATCCCTAAATTTGCTCGCTTGGTGCTGCATGTTGGTTTAGGGTTGGGTAGTTGCAACGGGGGTGCAGGGGATGGCTGGTAAAGCCCTGTCCTTGGTTGGGATCGGTAGTCGGTGAAGCCGGTTGCTGTCCGGTTGTGACTAGGTGTCGCTCTTGGAGTCCTATCTATATGGGTAAACCAGAGGGAGCCGTTCGTGCGTGCGTTCTTTGTTCTTATTTTTGTTACGCGTTTCTTCAACTTTGTTTTCTGGGTTCGACTTCCTTGAGCGGCGAGTCGCTGTATCCAGAGAATTACGGTGTTTCTGGGGCTATTATTCTTGTTATCGTTGAGGAATTTTGGGTCGTTAGACTCAAAATGAAGTATTGAAACGCTGTTCTTGATTAGAGTTGATTAAGATAGATTCTGGTTTTTGTTTGGCCATTGCTGGTGGGATATGAGTGTTGAGTTCTAACCAGGTCGGCAACCCACGAACTCCAAGCGCTGTGAGTGACTCCCTTGGGCTAAGTTTTGGTCACGAGTATTGAGGATGGGGGTGATTGAGGGGTAGTAGTATCGAAGGGGAAATTGCCAAGTGTTAGATTATTTCATTTTTCTTTTGGGCGCGGAGGAGGGCTGGTTTAGTTCCATCAAATTTAATTGAAAATGAAACTAGTATATAGTCTAGAACTCGTGATTTTGATGTGTTCTTGAGTTAAGATCCGCACGTGGTTGGAGTATTGCAATTTAGTTTACAATTCAGTATAGATTCCTAGAACTAGATTTATTGGACCCTCTTTGTTTGTAAATTTTATAGCTTTTACTGTGATAGATTCTAAGTGAGTGAAAATGTACTATGACTACTCCTAGATGCTGTGTAAGTGTGTTGAGATGCTACATGATGAATTTGTAATAAAACAAATAGTTTGATTATGCTGGAAATGAAGAGAAAAGCATTGGATGTTTTCTGTCTTAGAGGAACATGGATAGAAATTCGTTTATATTGTGTCACTTTAATTTCTAAAGATGAAGATGAGGAAAAGAACCATTTGACTTAAGATAACATCCGTTAGATTCAATTTAACTCATAGTTATAGTTATATTAATACAAGAACGAGTAGATAGAAGCAATTCATTTTAAGACAGAGAAACTGTTTTGTAGAAAACGGTCTGACCTTTGATGGTTCTTCGAATTTTCTGTAATTATCTATCCACAATTTGACTTCGTGTCCTGGATGAAAGTTGTAAATGACATATTTAGGAGTAACATATTAAAATTTGAGAAGAAGCGAACAAGTGTTGACTGGTGAAACGATTTTTTTCTGTAGACACTAAATCTGAGAGTTGCTGCAGAATTTTGAGGAGAAGACAGCAAATTACTGCTCTTAATACACTGAGATTTAGGCTTATGTTTCTTCATGAAAAATGTTAATCTAGGTCCCTTTTATGACATACTGAAATTTCGTAATATTCTGATAAGGATTGATGTACTTTCTATGTCTGTGAACAAAACTGCTCCTTTTTATCCAAAAAAACTGCTGGATCCGAGAATATGTATTAGTTGTTGTCTCTTGTATTGGATTCTTAATTGGCTGAGATTGTTGGTGCTGCAACAAGGCGGAACTATGAATGTATGATTGGCTAATGAGCCAATATGAGACCCCGGGTGTCGAGATGCCTGGAGATGGATGAAAAGAAGTAATGGTGTTCTCTCCAGAGGTCTGAGAAGGGTCGAACAGCTTCTCAGGGGACCTCGTGATACCAGGTTGGGTGCGAGGAGGTTCAGGATGGAGTGTCGTCTCCCCCTGGGTGATTGTTGCAGTTAGGTTTCTGTGGATTCAATAACTTGATGATTTTGTTTACTTATTTGCCATGTATTTAGCTAATCCAAGTTAGGACTAACAGCCCACTTGCTGAGTTTTTATTTTAAAAACCCACACTTGTTATTATGTTGTTTCTTCAAAGTAGAAGATGTCTACTACACCGCCTACCCTGCCTGCTGCCACAACGAGCATCCTTTATGGGTCCCCTGCCGACTTTGTTTGGCAGCAAGAGGACTTCCAGGACCACCATTTTCCGGGAGTAGTCTTCGTCAAATGCACTTCTTGTTTGACGATAGATACAGAGGCGCCTACGAGGCCGGCATATATGGTCTTCGTTGCCCTTTACGCTCGGGTAGATGGATGGCTAGTGGGACCCTTGACGCTGTGTGATGATGGCCCGGAGCAGGGTGGTAGTCCTACGGAGTAGGAGGTGGTAGGGAAGTGCTGGATGTGTGGGAGGACTTTTGTTTTTGGTTGTTTGACAACTTGTACATATCCAACAAGAGGCAGGATAGTTAGTGTTCGTGGTTTATAGTGTTTTTTGTAAAAGTCCCCCTCTCAGTCTCATCTCCCCACGTGTAAAGAAACCAAGTTTTATGAAAAATAGAGCCGAGTAGCTCAGTTTCTTATGTCTTCGCTGGAATGAAATTTATTTTGTTTACAATTCTTGAAATACAAACAAGTCAAGTGAAAGCAATGGATATGAGATCCAGGGACACCACATGAAACCTCCTCTTATACTCCTGCTAATCCAAGCTTACCATTGGACATATCTCTAAAGGATTATTTGCCAATCTATCCTAGATCTGGTTGAGAAAATCTGATTGTCTTAGGATCGCCAAGGGTGAAGTTTCCCATATGTTCTACCGTCCATACAGCTTGGGTTTCCAAAAGTTGAGTGTTTACAAATGGAAATAATGTTTCACCTCTAATAAGAAATTCCAAGAAGGTTGAATGTCCGATAGATATTATGAATACTTTTCTTTTGAAACTTCTCATAGAAATGGCAAGGAATCCAACCAATCGCCATTAGCCATTGCACGAGTGTATTTGACTCCTTCCTAGCTATTTGACAAAGTATGCAAGGAAGAAAGAATAAACTATGACTCTGATTCTAATTGATGTCGTCTAATTCTATTCCATCAGACTTTCCACCTGAAAATACTTTTTATCATAAACAAAGTCTCTAAATTTTGTCAATCATCGAAACCACTTAGGGAATGTTGTCTCAACAATGACAACTAGGGATTTGGGATAATTTAATATATGAGACTAAAGGAGTTAACGCTTCGTTTATAGAATTCAGATGATTATCTAAAGCGAGTAATGCGAATTTTCACCAGCTCTCTTAGAAGGAGTACTGAAACGATCTTTTCATGCGGAGAAGCGATCTTAACATTTGCACAAACCACACGAGAGTTCGAGAGCCAAACACAGAATCATCCCTTCATGTAATTCTTCTTGGTTGAGCATTTTCCATTGAGGATTGAATATAAATCCAATTAGCATCTCGTTTACCAAAATGAGCCTATGACCCTTACGAGCAAATTGATATGTTGTTAATTAATCCTGCGGAAGCTTAGCTTATTTTCCAGCCTGTGAATAAATAGATTGTATATGCACTGCAATGTCCAAATAGGAGGAATTGGGTGTTCCTGCTTGTTTCCAGAAAGCCCATCCCAGTCTGGAGTCCAACGGTGAGCTTCACATTGAATAATTCAATAAAAATAAAGAGACGTGGAGGGCCTCTGCTTTCGCGTCTCCCTGAAAGTGCGGTCGCGAGTAAAATCCTGGTTTATTTAATACTCTAGGGATGACAAATTCTCTATGAATAGATTAGGACTACACGACCTACAACTTGTTATTGAACGCTATAACATGACTTATACACGTGTCAACCAACATGTAAAGAACCAACATCCATAGATATACATGGTTTTATATTAATGATTGGGAATAAAGAAATGATAGAACAAAAGTCATACGGATTTACAGAAATCCCATTCGATACAAAGTAGGAAAAAGATATAAAAATAATAATCCACAATTCTAATTTGGAGTTGTTACTGACTTCATCGATGAGTTATTATCGATGGTATAATCAAGTCATAATTCGTTGGATGATTGTATATTTTAACCTTATTTTTTTCTTTGAGGAAGTTATTACATATCTAGTGAGTTATGCTGCTTCCATAATTTCTATTCCATGTAAGTTAGATCTTTTTAAGAGTTTGGATCTTTGTCAATTTTATCTCTTACAAAATAATTTTCTTAATTTATTCCATTAATTGTTCACTAAAATTTACCGAATGTGCAAACTTAATACGTGAATAATTCAAAGTACACCGAGATTGGTTCACAAACATTAATATACTAAATAATGTGACTATTCTTGGGCGTTGAGCATAAATTCATTGTGTAAAAACCCAGATCCAGTCTATTACATTATTTAGAATACTATTGTTTGTATCTATACCTAGAGAAAGCTAGCGTTACTCAAATCCAAGATACGATTGAAAAGTGTCAATTATTGGCCTTTGCTAGTCCATCAACTTGGCCCACACGACAATATTTCAAGATGTGCGTGGCAAGAACACCTTTTCAAGATTCAAGAACATAAGATACGAGATTAGATTGAAGCTTGCTTGGGGAAGCCGTGGCGTGGAGTACAAAGAGGGGAACAAAAAGCTTCAATAGCAAGCAGAGGTTACCCATGTACCTAGAGAAAAAAGGGCAAAAAGAAAAAGAAAAAAAAAATCTCTTTTTTATCTCTGGGATGATATTTAGTGGCACAAGCTAAAGGAATAAAAGAATAACAATACACGCCAACGATAGTTTATCCCGAATATGTGCTATCAAATGGGTGGATAATAGCAATAATGTAGGAGAGGTATAGGGTCCTCTTTGGCAATTTATTTATTTATTTTGTTTATTTCTCTTTTGAGACCAAATGGACATCTTTGTAACATTTCAATCCGTATAGCAATGGCTATAAACCCCCCCAAAAGGGAGTGACAACTTGTGCTAGCAATTTTCTTTTTTATTTTCGGGGCATTGATGATGAGGTTCCTTGAGGCCCCCCAGCTACAATTTACATTGTGTAGTAAAGATAGGAATATAGAGAATGAACAAAAGCATAGGATTTTATCATGAAATATTGTCATTGTACCAGAGAATATAGATATCGAAAGTCTCTCATGGTGCAAGCTATCTCTTCCAAGAAGGGGAAATCATGCATATCTAGACATTCATGCTTTTCAAATCGATTGGGAATGATCATTGAGTGAGGAATTACTTGTCTTTTGAGGATTGAAAATGGAAATCTCTTATTCTTGCGATCTAAGTCCACAAAATCACATGAAATGAGTGATCGATTGTTATCACGAGGCATTCTCAATCAAATATCTATAGGTTCCTCTTTTATGCAGCAATGTCAAGAGAGATCTTTTGATGGGATTCCTTAGGTTATTGGTACAAATGGTATAAGAGGATGAACACTAAAAATATTATTGCGGTTTGTACAGAGCATCGGATGCAAGGAAGTAGTGGGTATACATGGATTTCGTTTAGCTTTTCTTGCATCAGCTACAAATCACTAATCACCCCCACTATATAAATTCTTGTTCGGAAAGCTAAAGAATTTATTTATTATGCTCCATTTGTTTCGCAAAAAATGTGATTTAAAAAATATCTTCTTAAAAACGATTACTTATATCACTTACAAAAATGAAAAATATATATATTTTTATTGTATGCGAAAATATTAAAACATAAATTATTATTGATAATAAAAATATTTTTATTAATTTTTTCAAATTATTAATTTTTTGCGAAACAAATGGAACCTAATTAGGGAGTTTCTTTCCCTCAAACAATAAAATTTAATAAATCATGGAAACATTAGAATAATCAACAACGTGACCACTCGAGACAAAGAAGATCTACGGCAGAATCGTGTACAACTCCTAAAAATCTACGTTCGTGTTAGCTCGAAAACGAAAAATGCTATGAGTGTTACAAGTTTGAACCGCGTAATATTGCTTGACTTAGGAGAAAATGCATCTTGAAATCGTCCTCGTTGTTCCACGTTTTAAACTAAAGTCCCTTTCAAATAATGCTGTTTCAGCTGGCCAAGGGAGAAAATAGGCATTCGTCACGAGGATAATAATTCCACGAGGATAGTAATTTAATGCGAGCACGGTACGTAAATCAAACTTAAAAGCTTAGATAATAGTTCCACGAGGATAACAACTATATTTTAACTTCATGTCATACGTGTCATGCACAAATTCTCTTGGACGATAATTTAACTCGAGTGCTTTGTTTCTAGACATCCAATCGAACACTATTATAACGAATTGAGTTTACTTTCTTTCTCTCTTTCTTTTTAACTAAATTGGAAAATTGTTGGATTGGATAGGAGATGCGTATGTGGCGACGCGTTTGCGTGGAGGGAAGAGCCATTTCGATCGCTTCGGAAGAATTTCTGGCCGCCATTACAGCTTTGCTCCCGCTGGTTGTGTGACGAAATGGCTAATCCTCCCCTTCCGTTTACTTAATCTGAACGGTCGAAGCTTCAAATTCAACACGCATTGAACACATTAAACTTATGTTTCTAGTGGAATATGCTGGGAATTCCACACAACTTGGAAGGGTCAGCACCAGCCTGCCCACCTTATTCAATTGCAGTTGAATCATCACATGGTGTTAAGTAGATAAATTTTTTTATTAAGTTCTCGTGCGTAGCATAGCTTAAACAATTTCGCTAAAGAGAGGGGAAGTTGACCTTTGGATTAGACATGACGAAGATTACTGATATTGTTGAAAGAATTCGTTTAAGGGTTTATGAAAGCGACTCCCAAATGGCCAATTAAATTTTTTTTTATTGGACCCAGTTGAAACTAAGATTGGTTATGGCTTGATCTCTTCACATATTTATTTATTTATTTATTTATTTATTTATTTATGTCGATCAAAAAATATAAGTAGATGTGACCCATTGTTTAACATCAGGTAATATCACGCGGTGCCATTCCAAAGGTTGAAAGTCTTGTCTAAAATGAAAAGATCCTATCCAATAATGATTTTCGTCATTTGAAATGATGCCCTCAACTCATAAAAAGAAATAATTGACCGAAATGGTGATATTTTCCCATATTTTTGTTTGATCAATCCTTTTTTTTTTTTTTGACATTAACTAACCATTAAACAATATACAATGGGTATCCAATAGTTATAATTTGACATTTTTGTTACCGATGCCTTTTTTAAAAAAAAAAAAAAAACTTAATTAAGTGTCTTTTTCTTTAAATATCTTATTAGTTCTATCAATATGTTCATCCGATTTTAACAATATATATTTTTTAACACTATAATGGATATTTTAATAATTTTGAGTTATTTGTTTCAAAATGCTTTAAACTTTTGGGGGCAAGAGATTATTAACATAATTTGACATTTCTTCTTACAATAATCAAAGTATCAGTGATGATCCTCTATTCTCATGACGTTACCATCTCTTTGTTTGGCATAAATGGATTATTTGAAAAATATATGTCTAAATAATGATCAAATTGTATCACTTATAAAATTAAATAAACGAAAGATATTTCCATCGTATACGAAATTGTTTAGTTATAAATTGTTGTTGGTAAAGAAAATATTTTCCATTGATTAATTATTTGAAAAAATATACAAGCAGTTGTTCTTTTAGAAAAACATTTCCAATCATTTATATTCCGTGAAACAAACAAAGTCTCAACCACAATACATCAATCATTCTGCTCTTGACTTAATTAATCTCTTTGGCTACATTTGATCGTATGGATTTCTCACCGCGAGATGAGTAGATAGGATAGGATATGAACTTTAAGAATTTTACCATACCCTATATACTATTGTGAGTAATAAGGCCTAATATGTTCATATCCTATAATTTTCATTATTTATTATTAATGACATATTAGTATAAATGAATCCAAAAATTACACAAATAGAGATGGTAATAACTCTCACAACACTCTTGCCCACTTCAATTTTATTTGCTCATGTTTTTACCATTTTTTCCTCTCTTTTCTTTTTCTTCTTTCCCCTTCCATCATTCTCTAATAAAATTTTATTGATCAGTAAACTATACTAATAAACCTAAAATGCTAAAATGCTTAAAATATGTAATAAATATAAATACTATATATATATATTTATATATTTATATATTTATATATTGAATTTATAGTATAAGATAGAAAGAAATTCCAATAAAATAAAAGTAGGAATAAATAAAAACGAAATTGTTATTAATTTTTGTTATTTTGCATTTATTTAAATAAGAAATCAAATAATATTTATATTCAATTAGTATTTGAGAAGTTCCTTAAAGGAGCGAGCAACACCGATCGACTGAACCGAGAATCACTCGGATCAGATTGAATCGACTGGTTTGGTCCGATTCCAAGTTCCATAGAATAAGAATTAGCAATAGTAGCGTGCAAAATGGGTCACCTGAACCAAGAACCACTTGAATCGGACCAAACTAGCTAGTTGGGTATGGTTTTCAGAAGTGTTAGTTCCTAAAAGTAGAACTGGTGTCTAGGTAGTTCAGTTTTTGGTTCCAAAGGGGAACCAAATTGGATTGACTACATATACTCTTTAAACAAAAAACAAAAACAAAAAATTCAAGAAAACAATAGTGACTACTTTCTTTTTTATTTCTTCATAAAAGAAGGCATCAAGTAATGGAAAAAAAAAAAAAAGTGACCAGTTCCATCGGAACTAGACCGAATGGGGAACCGATCACCTATAACTAGTGGTTTTGAGTTCGATTAACTATTTTAGAGAAAACCAGGCGGCTCAAATCGAAAAAAAAAAATATTTTTTTTTATTTCTTAAATGTCTAAACCTAATCCCTTCGCCTCTCGCCTCTCGCGTTCTAACCTCTCGGCCTCTCCTTTGAATATGAGAGGCTTTGGGATTTGTTTTTGGATCCTTTACGTGGAGACACTGCGTCATAATACAGAATTCTTGTGGCGTAGAAGTTCTACTCTACGCGTGGTATTTCAATATCACGGACTAAGAACCTCAGTAAAATGCAACGATGTCCATTTTATGCGTGCTCTCTTTGTTACTCTCTGTGATATTCGTGATAGCGAGGGAAGGTCAGGTTGTAGTGAAGCCATTTTCCTTGTTGTGCGCTGGTCAACTGGAATGAACTTCTTACTTTAAATCCTTCCAGTTTATGCAAATCCAACAGTTTTCTATTGCTGGATCTGCGCTCTTTTTGTCCCACTAACATATGGCTCGAGTATTCAAAAGTGAAACAGTGTATATCTCTATCTCTAGTGAACTGTTCTCAATTGAGATCCTGTAGTGATGCTCGTGCTAGTGGTGGCAGGGTTTTAGCACCTCCTGCTTTCCTTCACCTTGATTAATATGACGCACTCAACCATGGTAAGATGACTTATGTCCAGAGAGGTAGTTGTTTTTCATCATGCATCTAGTGAGCATGCCTTGGATTCCAGTGAGAGTTGAGAGAGTTTGGCTCATCCACACCCATTCCCTCCCTCTTCCATCAGTTCCAATGGATTGCTCAAGAATCGGACTAGACCGGTTGAACTGGTCCCAACCAAATGGTCCGGTTCTAGTCCCAAAAATTGGAAACCAGCTCATCCAATCCAATTCTCGATATATAAATAGTACCGGATCAAATTGGGAACCAATCACCTCTAATTTGTTATTCAAAAGAGATGATTTTTATATTATGAATATTAGATATCCTATTTATCTTTTATAATATCCAACTATATCCCATCTTCATATATATACACTAAACACAACATAACCTCCTTCCATGGGGATCTCTGACACCCAATTTGAATGCCACTTTCAATCCCCCCAAGACGCTGGTGATTTCAAGCTGCGTGAGTGAGACTTGAAATGAAAGGCCATCAATGATAGCAGGGTTCCCCAGGACGATGTCTGACGATGTCTAACGTGAACCCACCTGGATTTTCTCGCACTCAAAGCGGTCTTATCCGCATCAAAAATTCCCTCTTCTCCATGCGTCCATGCTGGTCGCCACTTGTACTCCCCCACTCGCCACCGCCCGAGTCGCCTCCTTCTCTCCTCCAGCCCAGCAACTCCCGTAAGTCTCATAGAGACCGACGCCACCTAGGGAAGGCGACACCCGCCCCTCCCCAATCGCGGGCCGCCACGTGTCCCCCCACCTACCCCCCCGCCCCCCTCGGGTGGTAGGAAAATGGGAACTTTCCCGAATAAAGACACGCACCCCCGTTTTTCTACCAAGATATGAACTTAATTACTGACCCCAAAAAAAGAAAAAGAAAAGCAGATGTGACCTAATCATATGTGGCGACACGTTTCCGCGAACGGGCGAGATTTGCAAGAGGTGGGCCCCTGTGTGGGGGTTTCAATGTTGAAATTCAGGCCTTCCCCCCAGTGTTTTTTTCGGTCGGTTGGCCTTCCCCAGCTGATACCTTACAAAAGGGGAGAAGGATTGAGGGGGTCGGGATTCCATGTAGGCAAGCCTATTTTAATGGGTTTGACCCTAAGCGGATAACCATCGGCGGTTGGGGCATCCACGTTTCGAGTGGGGCCTCTCCGGTTCGTCCATCTGGCTCTCCCCCCCGTTGACCGATAAGTCCAACTAACGTCAGCGTCGTCCGCTTCGCTTCCCCCCTTCCCCTCATCGGACCGTTATAACTCATGTGGATCAGACGGTGGGGAGTGTCCTCATCCGGGACCCCTCCGCCGAGCCACGTGTACGGCGGACGGAGCCCCGCTGGGTTCCGCGACTTGATTTTCCGTCTCGTGAGCGCGGGTGGGTTAGGAATATATCGTAGTCAATTCTGCTGGGGGATATATGGATGCTCTGGAAACAACAGGGCCTCCTCCACGTAAAATCGGGGCTTGGGAAAAATCGTTTTGTTCGTGTGGAACATGTGCATTTCGTACGACTAAGGATTGTGAATTTTTTTGGATTTTATCGAAGCTCAAAAACTCGAATCCAAATTTGCTTAAACAGTACATGGCACGAGAACCTGACCCTATTCAATGTATCGGTGAAGATGACACTAAGATGACTCCACTCCGATTCAAATGTATCACGAAATTGGGCATGGCAATCGAGAGTAAATGCATACCATATATGCAAGATAAGATCAATGGACAGACTCGATGGGAAAGGGGGAAAAGGGACACCACAATGTCAGGTCACCGCGTCCCAGGCTTAACGAAAAACCCGCTTCTCGTTTTTTTGCGCATGGTGGTACATGCTTGTTATTTTGACTAAAAGGGCTGGACAGCATATGCTTTCGTCGGAGGGAATAAACCAATTTCTCTCCCTCAATTTATCGGACCGACCGCAATATCTCGCGCTCGATTTTTTCACCGGAACGGACTTTGTTTTTCTGGTATTGAGTTTAATATTTTTATTTTTATTTTTATTTTTTGGGGGGTTTTTTCGATATTCTGCTGCGTCGTCTTCTTCCTCCTGTAGTTTTGGACATTTATATAAAGGGCCCGGAACGCCACCATCTCCTCCACCCATTTTTTTTCACTGCTTCCCCAAAAGCACGAAAGAAAGAGAGAAAGAGCACCGCCGCCGCCGCCATCGCCTTCGCCGGCGAGACTCCTCTCATCGTCGCCGTCTCTCTCCCTTCTCCGTTCGGATCGAATCTCTACAATGTCGATCAAGAAATCGCTGGCCCAGCGCCTCCTCGGCATGTCCCGGACCATCTCCTCCTCCCAGGCCCTGGCCAGCTGCCGCCGCTCCGCCGCCTCGGCCCCCCCTCCCCGCCGGACCCGGACCCAGCTCGCCCTCGACCCCGACCCCGGAGACGGCGGCGTCTTCCGGCGGTTCCTACACCGGAGGGCCGTCCCCGCTGCGGAGGCCCGGCCGCCCCTGATCGGCGAGGGCCTGATGGAGAGGCTCCGGGCCCTCGACATTGCGCGGAACAGTATCCGGATCTCGGGCCCCGTCCTCCCGCCGCCGCCCCCGCCCCCGCCCCCGCCGCAGCCGGAGCTGGAGCCCCCGGAGCTGACGGCCGAGGACGCGAGGAAGCTGATGAAGGTGGCGCAGGTGGAGATGGTGAAGTCGCGGCTGAGGGAGGTGGGGGAGACGTGGGTCCCGTACCCGGAGCTGGTCCGGATCTGCGGCGAGGCGTGCTCGGATCCGGACGAGGGGATCCGGTTGGCGAGGACGCTGGACGAGACCGGAAACGTCGTCGTTTTGGGCAAGATGGTGCTCCTCAGGCCCGAGCTGGTAATTCCCCTTATTTCTCTTCTCTCTCTCTCTCTAAAATTTTTTTCGCTTAATTTCTTGTTTGGCGTTCCGAATTTCTTTTCCCAATGACATAATTTAGAGCCGCAGGGATAATAATATAAAAAATGGTCATCAAGAGGGTTAGAATTTTAGAATTCCATTTCGTTTTCATTTTTCATTTCGTTTATGAATTTTTTTCCCCTTGAGATTGGAGACTACCGAAGACTGATACGTGCTTTTTTGGTGATCTTCTTTTGCTTCCGACGTGCGGGTTTGGTGCTTCACGACAGGACCAGAGACCAAAAACGTGTAAAGAGTTCCCACGTTTGAGACGGTGAAAAAAACCAAAAAAAAAACACCCCATTTTTTAGATTTTTTTTTTTTTTTTTAATTTTGGAAAATTATGAGGTCACTTCATAATCTAAATCTAATTAACGGGGACGATTTAGATTTAGATTTAGATTTAGATTTTTCCTTTTCTAATTTAATTGGACGTGAAAATAGAGAAATTCAGGAAGGGAGACGAAATTTTTTTTTTTTTTGGGTCGGAAGGAAAAGGGTAATTTGGAGTTGATTTTTAGATATAGGTAGGTTGCTTTCGGCGTCCATAATTGCCGGACTAAGATGTCTCGGTCCCATGTAGCCTCACATTTTTTCAGTTGAGGGGAGAGGATTTTTTCTTCACATGTTCACAAGTCCAAAACGCCTTCTTCTTCTTATAATCAATTCAAAGACTAACTTTTTTTATTTTATTTTTATTTATTTTAAATTCACCGACTTGAACATGGTCTGTTACAAAAGAGACAAAAACGACAGCTTTAAATTCTTTTGGGCAAACCAAGAGAATTGCAATTTTCATGGAGTGGAATTTAAGGGATGAATGAAATGCTTAGGGAGTTTAGATAGTGGTTGTAGTCGTAATTTGGAGTCGTCTCTGTTCGGGCCAAAAGCGAAGTTCGGTCAAACAATCTTGTACCCATTCCTGTCTACAGGTGAGAAAAGTCGTGGAGGGACTGATGCCGCCGCCCCCGCGGAGCGCGGAGCTGGAGGAGCTGGAGCGGCAGAAGGCTGAGATAGACCGGGCGGCCGAGTCGCTGGTCCGCCGGGAGCTCTGGCTCGGCCTCGGCTACCTCGTGGTCCAGACAGCCGGGTTCATGCGGCTCACTTTCTGGGAGCTCACATGGGACGTGATGGAGCCCATCTGCTTCTACCTCACCTCCGTCTACTTCATGCTCGGCTACGCTTTCTTCCTGCGGACGTCCCGGGAGCCCTCGTTCGAGGGGTTCTTCCAGAGCCGGTTCGCGGCCAAGCAGGAGAAGCTGATGCGGGCTCGTGGGTTCGATGTCCGCCGGTACTACGAGCTGCGGGAAAAGGCCCGACCGGCGAGCCCGCCCCTGCCGCCACCCGCCTCCTCGGCGTTCGGCGGATCGTGATGGCAGGCCGGTCCAATTATTTTTATGCTATTCGATACCGAGACAAAGATATGAAAAAAGAAAAAAGGAATCCAATGCGCAAAGCATACAATTTTGTTTGGCCTGTCCGAATTGGTAGTCGGCGAGCGAGCGAGCGAGCGAGAGCGGAGAATATGCTCGTTTTTGTAACGTGATGGTGGTGTACTTAGTTATACTATCATTAATAGAAGTAGTGGAAAATTCAAAAAAACTTTCGTGAACCCTTTTTTTTCTCTCTCGAAAAATGGTCTCTTTAATTTTAAAAAAGGATTCATCTCTGGTTCTTTGAGCATTTCAAAAAGGTCCCTCCACTTTCCACCGGCTAGAATCACCCACCATACGCCGCCGCTCTCTCTTGCCCCTCACTCAGTTGGAGGAGTGGCACGACCATTTCCGACCATCACGAAATGAATCCAAGAACCCTAAGACTAAGTTTATTTTCTTTTTCTTTTTCTTTTTCTAATCAAGTATCAGGTTCCAAAACTTGAGTACTAGCTGAATTGCAGCTCTATATTCCTAAAAACTCTAATGGAACATCAATTGTGTTTTGAGACACCACCACCGCCGGTATGCCTAAATAGATATTTATGCATAAGATATTATATAAGAGAGTGGCTGCGAATTTTAATCATATAGATATTTCTAAAATACATATGTAGTGATGTATGATTGAGTTCTGACTACTGTAAGATCCTACAATTGACAACTTTAGTGGTTTCAAAAGGGCTTTTCGCTTTATCGGTGTTTAAAAGGAGAAAGTCTTTTGGACGACGGTTACATACATGACAGCGATGATTTAGTATAATCGACCAATCATAATTGCCAGTGCCTATGAGATGTCTCATACATGATGTGAAGTAAGACATTATTCAAAATAGACTAATGAGGATGATCCAATGGTATCACATCAACATTGCACGTGATGATGTAATGCAATCATTACATACCATACCTTTTCATTTAAGAGGGACATTGATTTTCTAATTGCTTATCGAAATGTAAGATATCATCGCCAATTAGAATGGTTTTTATAACAAACAAGCTAGGATGATTCGGTTGCACTGCGCCAGCATTGTACGTGGTGCAAATCACATATTGTATCTTTTTCATTTAAAAAGTGACACTGGTTTTCTAAATACATACCAAAATCTAAGATATGTAAAGGAATTGAATTTTGGAAAGGAGTCCATGGATCAATTCAATTTTCCCAATAGTTAACTTGATCCCAATACACGTCAGCCAATTTCCATGTATTGATAAATCATATGATCTCTACGTGAGTCCCATCTCTTCGACGGTGTATGAGAGTTAGATTCATGCGTTGGGATCATGTTGGTTTCTTTCCCTCGTATCGTATGCATGTATGTAAAGTCTTATTTGACAACGAACGAAAGGTTTAATGACATTATGAATTTTCTGCGTCCAGTAGCAATAATTGAGTTATAAAGCTAAGTCTTATTTTGGGGTTCGGGTTCACACGTAAACAATCTTAGTCGGAGTGTTAATTTTACGAGGCATGGAAAATGCAGAAAATGATTTCTTGCACCTGTAATTGTTCTGAGTCTGATGTGGTGGAATTAATTGATAAACGTTAATTGATTCATTGTCATGGGGACAAACATTCTTCAAATTTTATGTTTAACGATTATCGAGTTTCAAATTATACTAATCGAGATTTTCCTGGCGTTCGGTCTAGTTTACCTATATTTTTGGTGAATTCGGAATGTCATGTATTCTATTATTTAATTATTTATTTAATTAGTACTAATAATTATTTTCTTACACTAATGGTAACTCATTCATTTGGCTGAAGGCGATTTCTTTCTCACTATGATCACTCTCAAACTTTTTTTTTTGGTAAAGGTAAGAAATTATATTGAGCTCAAGACAAATGATCACTCTCAAACTTTCCTTACAAAGACACCTATTAATTAATTATTTTCTTACACTAATGGTAAGTTGGTAACTCATTCATTTGGCTGAAAGAAAATGGTTTCTTTCTCATTTGTCATTTTAAGAGTTACATGGGGGGCCATTTGCCAATCCTAAACTGAGGTGTTACTCTTGACACTAAACTAAGCCTTCATTACCAAACATTCTTCATCAAACCTCCTTCCACTTGGCCATAGATTAAATATTAAATAAAACTTTGCTACATGTAATTTACAAGCAACCTTACAATTAACAATTTACTTCTACTGATTATTGCTAACCTTAATAATATCATAAGTTCATTTTTACTTTTGCCGTATTCTTTTACACCCTCAATCTTCAAAAGAAATGTTCCTATACTTCCGATCATTGGATTGAAAAGCAAAGTTGACATCTTTCAAGAGTTGCAAGGTGGCAACACTTTTGGTGATTCAAGTTTCGTTTGAGGCACGTGAACATTCTAGGCATTAAGTTAGTTTGATCTACTTAGCTCTTTTAGCTTGGTTGATTGATATGTGTAATATTAGTTTTAATAAAATTTGAAGTTAAGTGTGAGTGTGTGTAATAGTTTTGTGGGGGTGTTGTAATTGTTACATTGTATGTGAAAATGATGATTTTGAATTTGGAAATGTTACATTTGTAATTTCATATTCAACCGTTGTTTGTAATATTCATCTCGAACTCACTAGTTATATTCACCTTATATTCACTGGTCATATCTATCTTGTACCCGTTGGTCATATCACCTTGTATTCATTAAATATATTCATTTGTTTGATCAGATTCACTCCCTGAATATATTCATTTTTGAGTATACTTGCTTGTCTCCATATATCCATTTAATTGGTTAGATTCACTTCTTGAATATATTTGCTTGTCTGCATGTATCCATTTATTTGGTCAGATTCACTTCTTGAATATATTCACTTGCTGAGTATATTCACTTGTTTGAATATATCCATTTATTTGGTCAAATTCACTTTTTGAATATATTTACTTGTTAAGTATGTGCATTTGCTTGAATATACTCATTTGAGTATATTTACTTGTCTAAATATATCCAATTCTTTGATCATATTCACTTCTTAAATATATTCACCTATTTGATTAGATTCACTTACTTACTGAGTAAATTCACTTGTTAATGAGATTCACTTATTGAATATATTAACTCACTGAGTACATTCAATTGCTATAATATATTCGCTTATCTACTCATATTCAACTGAGTATGATCATTGGCTGCATATATTCAGCTTTTGAGTATATACATCTATTTAAGAAGACCACATGCTACTTCTCACTCGATTATTTGACTAATGCATTTTATTGAGTTGAGGAATATGTGTTGAAATGCTTATAAATGTGTATTTATCATTGCTTGCATGATGGTAATATGATTTCGTCACCCATAAATTAATAGTGAGATGTCCTATGTGTCGAGATGTCTTGGAGTTGACATGTCCCATATGTCAAGATGCCCTGGAAGTATTAAGGAGGAGAAGTAACGAACCTAATGCATGTGTATGTGCATATATAACTGCATAGAAGTACCTATGTCAAAGAATGAACTAATTGGTGATTACCAAGCATGAAATTATGTCATGCCATCCGCATGTGTATGAGTAAAGCAACGTTGTTATTAGATTTCATTGACATATAATAATAGAAAAGGTAAAATATTTGCTCGTGCGCTTGGCATACATATTTGCTTGTCATGTACTTATGTTGTTTTGTATTAGGTTAAGTGGTAAGGTGGTCTTCTAACTTAAACCTAGATATTTCATCTACTAAGTCTCAGCACACCTCTTATTTTTCTAGATTTGTGGGGTGGATCCACTTTATGCGCTACGCTTTGGAGTATCCCTATATATAGAATGTGAATATTAAGATATACTTGTACCGAGATCCGATAAGGTGTGTGTCAAGTGTAGTTCTACTATCTGGGTGGATGTAGGATTACCTGAGCTTCTTTCCCACTATTTCACCACATGGTATGCTGATGTAAATGACGAGATGATTGGACCTTTGTGAGGGCTCGACGGTCCCTCTAGGCATGACGATAGAGGGAACGAGATGACAAGGGAGGCCAACAACCCTTAAGTAGGTAAGTTATTTTGATAATGGACAAGTTCGCTTTTAGGGTTGTCTGGGTGTAGTGGCGCTAGTTGATCCGACCCTTTTCTAGGACTTTGGTGTTTTGAATTTTGCTTAAATGACATATTAAAGTTGTAAAACTAATATAAGTAAAGATAATATCCACATTTGACTCATACGATTTCTTATATGGGATAAATGTAAAAAAATTATTGAGTTTCAGTATGCTATTATTGAATAAAGGATATAATTAATGTAGAAATAATGAAGATAATTCTCTAGAATATTTTCATATATTAGATAATTAGAATATTTTATGTTGGTTTTCAGTATCTCTCATGATCGTGCAATGTTTCCTTCAATTGTGCATATATTGATTGATATATATTACATTCGGTAGTCTCTTATATATTTAAATAGGCTGAGGTGCTTTATTATAATATATTGAAGTATATACAAATTCCCCAATTTCTCTTTTTCGTATTCTTACATGTAACTTGCTATCAAGGCTAGTCGATCTTGAAGCTAATATTGTTTCTTGTCATTTATTTTCCAACAAGTCATAATATTCTCTAGTCAAGTGGTTTTCAACAATATTCATTTCATCCGGCAGCCTAAATATTTTTGTTGCATAATCTACAAAGCCCTCTCATATGAGAAATCACTTAGTTGAGTCCATTCTAAGATGGTCATGTTCCAATGCCAATCTCAACAATCGCATCACCCAGTTGAGCCTAAAAGGTGGCTTTTTTTTTTTTTTTTTTTTTTTTTTTTTTTTTTTTTTTTAATGTTAGCCGCATAAGCAACGTTGTAGTCACATCAGCCGCTTGCTATTGTTGCTCCAATTCTCGACGTTTCGTGTGCCGTTTCGAGAAGCAACATTACCATTAGACTCGCTCCTCTCACACCTGTAAGATTTGGATTTTAACATGAAAAATTGACAAACCCGCCTCATCCGTCATGACTCAGCCATTAGACACCTTGAAGACTCGTATTCAAACTCAAGTTGACATATTCAATGTACCTTAAGTTTGAGGGAGGATGTTAAAGATAATTAGTATAATTCTCTATGATATTTTCATTTATTAGAGATAATTAGAATATTTTTGTTGGTATTTAGTATTTCTCAAGATTGTGCAATAATTCTTTTGATTGCATATATCTTGATTGGTATATGTTACATCTGACAGTTTCTTATAAAGTCTATAAATAAGCCGATGTACTTTATTATGTTATATTAATATATATATAAATTACCAAATTTCTCTTTTTTGTGTTCTTACATTTAACTATTAGAAAGAACACATGTCGAGCATAACCTTCTGAGGCGACACATGAGGTATGCCATTTTTGTCATGTCATGTGGACCCTATTTTCGTTAATCTCAACCATGCAGAAAATTTGTGCTTTCCAGAAAATGAATAATTTTGGGAAAATATTTTTCTAAAAATAATCAAAATGAATAAACAAAAAGAAAAATTCATTGCCCACAAAAATACTTACAAAAATTATTTGTAAACCGTTGTAAAAATCAGATTTACAACATCAAGTTCTTGGTTAAGATGGAACGTCGTAAACCATTGGAAATCGTGGTACTTAAAAAAGTTCAATATTTACAACATATTACTTTATTTTTTTATGGGTCGTCGCAAAAGCGTCATGATTTGTTTTGGTCGGTGAAGTGTCATGATTGGATAGATACAAAATTACCTCAATTTGTCCTTATTTTTGTTGTCTCGTAAGCCCCTGTAACTTTTCTTAATTGGAAAAATATCCAAATTTACGATGTTGTGCGCTTGATTATGACGAAACACCATAATTTTTTTGTAAATCGTCGTAATTATAAAGATATCCAAATAGTTGACATATTTTTCGTAGTTATTACTAGAGGTATGCGAAAAAAATTGAAAACCACCTAGAGGAACCAGATTGGACTGGATTGGAATTGACGGTTCTCAAGGGAACCCATCTGATTCTTGATTTCAATTTATTAGAACCGGTAGGTATCAATCTAGTTCTCTTTTTCAGGTGTGGAATCGCCCAATCATCCACCCGGACTAGATAGGTAATACATAAATATTAAAAGAAAAAATTTTGATAAAAAAACTTAAGAAAAATGAAAATCTTAAAATCCCTAAGCTAAAGCTCAACACCCATTAACTATATGCTCGTCTTGTTTTATTCTCACCTCGTATGAGTCGTGCCTCTATCTTTCACTCACAATGTTGACTCTCAAGCTCAATACCCATCGACTCACAGCGTCAACTCTAAACTTTTAATATGAGTCCAATCTTTTTACCAACTTGCAATTAATAACGTGGAACTTTTTTTTTTTGCTTTACTTTGGCTTGTCGAGAAATGTTGCATTGAGTGCGTGAAGCTTGATGGGACCAATTTCATAAACTGATCCGAGACCCAACAATCGAATCGGACCGGGCCGGCAATCCAGTTCTCAAGTGGATTTATGGAATCAATAAGCGATTCTTGGTTCCAATTTTTTCAAAATCGGTCCTTAATAGGCAGTTCTTGATTCCAGAGTGAGAATCATCCACTTAGATCATACTCACTCCTACTTATTATATACCATGGTAAACCTTTGTAAATCTCTGCGTCAAAATCCAAATTTAAGACATTCCGTTCTAAATGAGGATTGATCATCACCATAGTAATTAAAAAAGAAATTGATATTTACGATGTTCTGTGCTTGATCAGATGTGATGTACTCATTCTTTTTTTTTGGTCTAAAGACGTAGCATTTCATTCAAGTAGGTAAAATATTACAACCCTTAGTCAGGGCTTCGGTACATAGCATATCCAAGAGAATTTGGGAAGGTGAAAAAACCCAATTCGGGGGAAGGGTTCCACGACCATGGGCTTTGGCGGCCCAATCAGCAATAGAATTGGCTTCACATCTGCAATGCTGTATGCGGATATTGGGAAAACCGAGGAGCAGCGACGCGTTGTCCGCGAACAATGCTTAATACTCCCATGGTGGCAAACGGTGATGGTTCACAGTTTCCACAAGCACGAGACAGTCGGATTCCACTAGCAAGTGAGCGTCGGCCTTACCTCTTTGTAGCAAATATTTAAGGGTGAGTATTAGGGCTTGAATCTCTATTTGTAGCGGGGAGGATGCTTGGATGGTGTTGGAGAAACCATCGATCAGGGTGCCTAAGTGATCTCGGCAAACACACGCAATGGCGCCCATATTACACGCTGTTGGAAAAGCCCCATCAAGATTGATTTTGACGGTGCCAAGCTCCGAGGGAATCCACAACCGATTAGGGTTCGGCAATGATATCCCTATTTTCGATGCCGGTTCCAGTGTGCTAAGGGTAGTTGTCGCATTTGTGAGAGCCATTTCCACAAGCTATTCGGGGTGTGTGCATTGGTGTCGGAAGACGAAGTGGTTGCGCGCTTTCCAGATCTGCCAAAGAAGGGATGCGATGGTCTCCAGATCAGGTAAGTTGGCCCTATGCTCAAGTAGATTTGCTAGCCAAGCATCCATTCGATGTGTTCTGTATGCTAATATGTCAATCTTTACTTTGGGATGTGACCAAATATGCCATGTCTATGGGCATAATAGAAATATATGTTTTGTTGTTTCTGGGATGTGGGATGGGCAGAGCTGACATATCGGGTTTGGGATAATGTGTCGCCGGAATAGGTTGTCCTTTGTAGATAGCGTGTTGTGGCATAAGGACCACAAAAAAAAAATCGAATTTTGGGGGCGGTCTTCACTTTCCAAATTTGTCGCCATAACTGGCATGGCGTTTGGTAGGATGAGGAGGCGCGGGTGCTAGCAATTCTGTGATCTATATGTCTGAGGTAATTAAGGCCACTTTTCACTGTATATAGACTTGTCTGTGTCCCTGTCCAAATAAGTTGGTATGTAGTGGAATTTGGGCATAACTGTAGGGCAATAATATCCTCTATAGTTTGGTCATCAAAGCTATTGCAGAGTAGAGAAACATTCCTAGTGTTCTGTTGTGGAATTATGAAACTGGCCACCTTCTCAGGTTCTCCTCTAGGTGCTAGCCTGCTAATGATTCCTTTTGTTAGCCATTTATCCTCACGGACTCGTATCCGTTGCCCATTACCAATTGACGACTGAAGCTTATTTAAAATGGAATTTTTGCCTAATAGTAGACTTTGCCAACTCCAGGAGGGTCTAGTTCCTTTTTTTGCATGCCATAATTCCTTAGAGTGAAAATATAGTCCTTTGAAAACTCTACTCCACAAGGATGATGGATCTTGGAGAAGTCGCCATGCTTGTTTACCCAAAAGAGCTTTGTTGAAGGTGATTAAATCTCGAAATCCAAGCCCCCCGTTATCCTTCCGCTCTTTAAGTAGGTCCCAACACTTCCAATGTATTCCCGACCTGGTACAATTATTTTGCCACCAGAACTTGGCTATTTTCTACTCAATGGACTTACATATAGAGACAGGAAGTTTAAATATCGACATGGCATACTGCGAGAGTGCCTGTACCATTGTTTTTAGTAGGATTTCCTTCCCGCCTTTAGTTATGAGGTTCTCTTTCCACCCTGCCAGCTTTGCATTAACTTGCCCCAAAACCCAAGCAAACATCTCTTTTTTGGAAACCCCCCAATCAAACAGTATACCCAAATATTTGCCAGTCTTTTCAAGCACAAGTACTCTCAATTCTCTAGCCAAGTTTTGCTTTAAACTGATAGGATAAGCTTTATTGAGGAATAATCCTGATTTGTTTCTATTCACAACTTATCCTGTTGCTAAACAATATTGATGCAATATGTTTGCTAAATTTTGGCATTCTATGAGCCGTCCATCTAAGAAAAATATAGCATCATCCGCAAAACATAGATGAGATAGTGTAGGACACCACCTGTTAAATTTGATCCCCCATTAGATTTCCCATGTCGACGGCTTGCTGGATAAGGATGGATAAGACATTAGCCAAAAGGATGAACAGGTATGGAGAGAGGGGATCTCCCTGTCTAAGCCCCCTTGTTGGATGTAATAAGGTAGTGGTTCGCCATTTAATTTAACACTAAGGGAGACCGTGGTAATGCATTGCATCACCCACCGTACCCATTTACCATGAAATCCCATTTGGCGAAGATAGGCCTCCAGAAAATCCCACTCAACTCGATCATATGCTTTCTACATATCCAGTTTTAGGACTGCCTGAAATTTTTTCTTCCTTTCCTTGATTTTTAGCTGATGTAGTACCTCTTGGACAACCAAAATGTTATCTTATATTTGTTTGCCAGTCACAAGAGCACTCTGTTCTGTTGAGATCAACTCAGGTAACCATGGTTTTAGACGATTCGCTAGCACTTTGGATATGATTTTATAGATAAAATTGCAGAAACTAATTGGTCGATATTGATCTAACCTCTCTGGGTGCGGTATCTTTAGGATCGGAGCAATGAGTGTTCTGTTAAAAGCTAGGGGAAGCACACCTGAGATGAAAAAATCTTGCACCGAGATAAATATATCTTTCTGGAGTATATCCCAGTGAGTTTAGTAGAACAACCCATTCAAACCATCGGGCCCCGGGGCTTTAGTAGCCCCTAATTGGAATGTTGCTTGCTTGATTTCCTCCCGAGAGACCTCTGTTGTTAAAGTTGTATTCATTTCTGCCGTAACAACCTGTGGACACTGTGTCAAAATAGGTCCATAATCATGGTATCCAACAGAGCTATAGAGGTTTTGAAAGAAATTCAGCATCATATTCTTTAGTTGATTGGAATCTAAAGTTTGGTGTACTTGTCCCCCCATCGGAGCTAGTTGATCCGTGATCTCATCACCCAATATTGTTCCTCATGTTGCCATAAGTGTTGGACGTCATCTTTTAGGCGAGTTACCTGTGCTTTGTCATAATAGCGACTAGGTTGATTAATATAACTCTGAATTTGCTATTTTAAAAGATTAATTTGATGATGGCCTTTGTAAAACTTCGATTTACTCCACCCGGCGAGCGCCAAAGAGGCACCTTGAAGCTTGCGGGATAGAGTGGAGTCCATTAGTGGTAAAGAGGCCCAAGCATCTTCAATAACCGTGTGGCAGTCCTTATCTTGTAGCCAAAAGGCTTCGAAAGTGAAAGCCTTCCTCCTTCTTGCTGGATTGATTTCAATAGTTAGTAAAAGCGGGCTATTATCATAAACTAGAGCAGGTAAGGCAAAAACTTCAGCTTCCGGATAAGTCAATCTCCATTCCATAGTACACAGCACTCTATCAAGTCTTTCTTTTACCACATCCTCGCCATCTCTATTGTTTACCCACATAAAGGCACAACCCCTGCTTTCTACATCTATCAATGAATAATCGTTTAAAAATTCTCGAAAAGAGTGCAACAGATATGGCTCAGCTAACCTCTTACCCACTTTCTCCCAATGATATATAATCCCATTGAAGTCTCCAATGCACACTCACGGCAAGGTATTTGAATAACGGAGTTGTCTCAAATCTGCCCATAAGTGCTGTCTTTGTTGATATACCATTGGCGCATGAAGGCACGTAAGACGCATTGGATTTCCACTCGGTACATTGGTGCAAATCATGTCAATGAAATGTGTAGTATGTCTCTCCACACACAAAGATACTTGGTTATTCCAGAAAACCACCATCCCACCAACCAAACCCATGGGGCTCACCACAAAACAACTTAGGTATTTCAACCTCCTCTGAATTTTCTAGATCACTAGGTCCTAATTTTTTGTTTTTATTAAAAATACTACATTGAGCCTTTCTTAGACCACTAGGGCCCTTAGAGCTTGAACTATCAGGGGATTGCCTAGTCCCTGACAGTTCCAGCTAATGAGCTTCATTGGTCACTTGGTGGCTTATTAGGGCAAGCCACCACGGCCCAACTATCGACCCATTCGACCTCAACTATTGGGGTATCCATAAGATGAGTTTCATCAAGCCTTTTGTGTAGATAAGAATGCGACCCATAAGGAGCATACCTTTTAGCTTTCTTGAGGGGACTCACTTTGGTGTGCATTTTGGTGCTCTTTAGTTTCTTAGTTTTGGATGAGCTTGCATCTGAATCTTTGATCACTTCATGTTGTTCTATTACAGGGGACTTTAGCTTAGGTGCTGCAACTCCTTCTGGAGAATCATCGAGGGGTGTACTCCTCAGGATTTGTGTTATAGTACGATCAACAGGTTGTTCCGTGCTGACCTCCATGAGTGCTGGTTGCTGGCTGGTGTTGTGAGGAATGACGGGTAGCAAGAGAGTTGAAGGCTGATGGGTTTCTGGTATGGGCTCTTCTACTTCATCTTGTTTAGGTTGTGTCTCATAAAAGGCTTGCCAAAACGGGCTATGTTCTCTAACTTCAGCATGTAGCCATTGACCATAATATAGCTTGTCTTTCCCTTCCATTTTTGCGTCATCAAAGGGGATATCTTTACAATACATCGCATAATGCCCTAGAATGCCACATGAGTAGCAATAGTGGGATAAGCGTTCGTAGCGAAAGTCGAGTCATATGTTCTTCCCTTCTAATTTGATCAGTTTACCAGGCTTAAGCGGTTCTTGCAAGTTGATTTCCACTCTAGCCCTACCCACTCATAATGTTGTGCATTCTTTAGTCTCAATCTTAACTTCTAGCACATTTCCAACATGTCACACAGCTTTACTTATCATATTCTCTATACATCTTTCCAAGGGAAGCCCAAAAACTTGCCCTTAAAAGGCACAAGTTGTAAAGTCATAGCAATGTAGAGGAGTGTTCAGTACCCAAGGCTTTATAATAACAAGGTGGCTCAAGAATAGCCAAGGACCATTGTCTAATACCATTTGTTTTTCCCCTTCCGAGTTGAATTTAAACACATATAGCCTCGCTTCACGTTGAGATATTTCTACTTGGTCGTTGCGCCATGCTCTTTTCAATGTATCCTGAAACGCTTGGAAGTTAATAGAAGGGTTAGAGAGGAGTTTACCCACCAATATCAGTTTACATTCCTCTAATTTCTCTGTTAGGGCCGCTTCATCTCACACATTGACTTCCTGTTCGGACCAGAGATAACCTAATCTATTGCAGAGAGCAGCGAGACGGGCATCCTCTTCTTGGCCAGTGCAATCCATCAAAGAGAATGCCGCAGGTAGGAATTCAAAATAGGTAGGTTGGTGTATATCGCATGAAGAGCACCGGTAAAAACGACCAAAATAGGGCGAAACAAACGCTGGAATCAACAAGACGAAGCAAAGAGTCAAGCGTGATCGAGATTGTGGGCAAAGGATAACATAGGCAAATTAGCCAAATTCTCGAGAGTCAGCTAGTCGGAGCAATTTAAGGAAAGTGGTTCGATAATTGGGAAAATTTCACCGCCCGTGTAACAGGGGTCAAGGGACAGTAGATTGTGGGTGGAAACAACGAAGATGATTTGGGGGAACTTGTCGGATGAAAGCCATGGCTGAATTGGGAAGAAGCTCCGAACAATTGAGTTGATGACAAGAGGGTGATGGATAGTAATTGTGGGTATGAGGGTTTGGTGAACGAAGAACTACCAGTGGGTAAAAGGAAACTCTACATGTCGAGAGTGATGTACTCATTCGCACACCGTTATAATTTATGAGACACTTGTACTCTTTTTCTATAAAAAAAAAAAAAAACTATATGATGCACTCTATTTCCAATGTGACTTTTTCATAAAGATAATATATTCTACAGCAAAAAGGAGGTTACTTTTTTTTCCATAAAGGAATATCTTTGTAAATTACACTGAAAGACAAAAAAATAAAAGCAAAAAAAAGAAATGGCACCAAACTTATTTATAAATCAAATCCCACTCTAAACAATCTTCTAACAATTTTGTTGGAGATATGCGAGGATCATGATCAGTCAATCTAAGATTTTCTATGATTATGATTGACTATTAATGTCAATCTAAGATTAGATTTTATTCCTTGTATCTTTTTTTTTTTACTTCCTTAGTTAAATCATTCACTGTATTATAAATAGGTGATTGTAAATTGTAAAATACATATCGATCATATATAAAAAATATACGCCGTTTCCTCCATTCTTCTCTTTACTTCAAATTTTGTCATGATATTAGAGCGACTCTTCCTGACCTAGCTTTCGCATCCATTGAATTGCCTTTGGTTTTCATCATTTGGATTGTTGTTGCAAGCTTCTGCCTTGCAAAACAAAACAGCAAACCATACTGGAATTCATATTTTTTTTGATACCATGGCCAAAGATAAAATCACCGACAGTTCTTCCATGGAGGAGAGACCTACCTCACCACAAAACTAGCCTTGTTAGAATAGATTGATTCAACGGAATAGCAACAACCTCTTATTCAGCGTCTCGGTGTTGATCATTCCCAACATTTTGCTGATGGCATTCTCACTCCTATTCCAGCCCAAGTCTCTAGGCCAATTCAGTGGTTGCCAGTCCAATAGTACCCTGTCCAGGGCCCATGGGCCATCGGGTTAGAGCAAGCATGGGCCCAACCATACCAATATGGCTTGTCTAGAGAGGAAAGGCCCTCAAGCTTTAAAGCCCAAAACAATGGAAGTGAGCAGAATAATTCACCATGAGAGACCGACTCAACTAACGGATAGTGTCGGACAAATTCAGGTCAAAGATCCAAATCCATACCGGGCAATCCCTACTTGTTCTTTGGACTTGTTTTTCTGCCGTACGCGTTCCTAGTCACCGGTGATGGTCGCCCCAAGCCTAGTGATCCGCTCTACACATCACCAGTCGACGGATCCGAGCTATAGCTCATCATGATCCAGCTCACCGGACCGAAAACCTACAATGCGTGGGCTTGAGACTTCCGACAAGCCCTTGTCACGAAGGACAAGGATGGCTTCCTCGATGGAGCCGCACCCTTCTCGACCGATGAGTGGCTCCAAAGACATTGGCAGAAGTGCAACCAATTAGTTCACACTTGGATCAAGAATTGCCCTGCCCTCGACGTTGTGGCTAGACTTCCACCCACTAAAGACTAGGAAAACATACGTGAGATGTAGGGATGATTAGATCAAGTGAGGTTGTTCACAATCACGCAAGCCCTATCCGAATTGAAGTAAGGAAACCTCTCAGTTACCGCTTGCTTCAATCGACTCTCAGCCTTATGGAATCAACTCGAGGTGGGCTCGAAGCTACTCTCCAACAATACAAAAAAATCAAAGAAAGAGAGAAGGCGACGAGGTTCTTACTCATCCTCAACAAGTTTTTTTCGTCATTCCGATCACAGATTCTTGCGATGGATCCCGTGCCGTCGCTTGGTTGGATCTATTAGTTGGCCATCCAAGAGGAGAATCAATGATTTGCTGCAGCTGAGCATGTGCGTAAGGGTGTGAGTCTTGCGGCCTTCTCCTCTGATGGTGCTTCAATGGAGTTGATGAAGGGAGGGGGGAGATCCTGGCTTGATAGATCGAGAATGGCTGTTGTAGCATTTGAGCAAAAAGGAGGAAACCCTAATGGATAGTTGGAATAATAGCGCAAGATCGAATGGCTATCATGGACCAACCACTTTGATTTGATTGGACAGATCTCGCCCATCCATTACTTTGGCGGGATCGGATGGCTTGCAAGAAGCCACATCAACGCCGATCCTTAAGGGGCATTCTTCGACAAAATTATCAAAGTGAAATTCTAAAGGAAAGAGCAAGTTGTATTGCAATTATTGCAAACGCCCGCATCACTGTTGATATTCGAAATTTTATTGTTTTTTTTTTAACGTCCATTTAGTTTGCATATAAATACAAAAAAGAAGAAAGAAAAAAAAAAGAGATAGAAAGCCAAAAAGATTAAAAAATGAATGAATGAAAACATAAAAAAAAAGTAAAAATGAAAATAAAACAAACAAAAAAAAAGAGTAAAGGAAACAATAAAAGAAAAAAAAAAAAAAAGAAAAAGGAAAAAATGCTCAAAAAAAAATATATAAAGGTTCGCTCATTTTTTTGGGGAGGAGGCCATTTTGACGGATTTTTTTTTTTCTCTCTTGGAGGTCTCTCTCTCTAAAAAAAACTGTTCGCGCGCGAATTCTACTCTCCGTGAACTCTCTCTCTCTCTCTCTCTCTCTTTGGGGGGCTCTCTGATCATCACGAATGAACTCTCTCCGGGGGGACTCTCTCTCAATCGAGTGTTCTCTCTCTCTACGGTTCGATCGGCTAGGGTTTTTACTCCATGGGCGAGGGATCGAAGATCGGGGGCCGGCGGTCGGGGATTCGCTGGGGTTTTCTCTCTCGGACTCCCTCTCTCTCTCTGATTCTCTTTCTGGTTTGCTCGATCGCGGCGGCATCCGCGAAGACGGCGGCGGTGATAGCGGCTCTCGATCTATGGCGTGATTCGGCTCTCCACCGGATCCTATGCTCAACCTCTGTTCGCTCGGCTCTCGGTCCTCTGGTGCAGAAGCTCGCCGGAGGTTGGGCGGATCGGCGACGACGATGCTTAACCGAGTTTGTCTCCGGATCAAACTCACCAAAGCGGTGAGTTCTCTTTCTCTCTTGATCCGATTAAGTTTTTAGGATCTGGTTCTCTCTCCCGTTCTCTCTCTGACTTCGAATATTTTCTCTCGGCTCTGTCTTGTGCGCCGAATTTGACTTGCTGGAACAGCCGTTTGAGGAACTCGGAGGTGTGCAAGGCGAACGAATATAACCTAATCTTCGAGCTCATCTCCTGTCCGAGGTAGGAACCCTTGACCGATCGCTTTGTTTTGTGTCTTCTTTGTGCCTTGTTTCAGGCTCGTTAGACCGGGCCGCCGTTGTCTGGTTCGTGTGGGTCTCAGCCTTGTCTATATGCGTGCTGTGATTGTGAGGTCTTGGATGCTGATTGTTTTTGAATCCATACTCAAGTTCAATCTCGGTGCTCCTCGTTTTTCTTGCGCCTATTCAATGTTCGATGAAATGCCTAAGCTAAACGCAGGTTCATAGTCTTTACCATGCTCGAAGCTTGCTGTCCTTTTGTTTGTACTGAGTATGAACTAGTTGTCCTATGTCAATCTGAAGCCAAGCAACTTGTTTCTGAATGCGAATTATGACCTTAAAATTGGAGATTTTTAGGCTAGCTAAGACCATATCTGAAACGGATTTGATGACTGAATTTGTTGTTACTCGTTGGTACGTGCTGCATTCTTGAATTTGCAATGTTATAGTTAATCATGTCTTTGATGTTTGAATTGCGTTGACTATATGTGGGACTCTAAATGGGATATGGTTCTATGGGATTCTGTTTAATCTGTCATGTCATATTCACTTCATGGATTCCATTTAGACTAGAACTATTCATTCTCAACTATTGCAACAGTGTTCATAATGTAGAAACATAAGGCACAGGGGTGCAGAAAATGTGTTGCAAAGGGTATGTCTGAATAGATTCTGCTTCCCTCTTGATATTTTGTAATGGATGCCGTGAGCTCTTGGATTTGGTCAGCATTTACTAGATTCAAAAATTGTTAAAAACAGAGCTACTGTTTGTAAATGATTAAGTGTTCTGTTTTAATGCTACTTTGATGACCTGAGTCGTTTGCCATTTTCACATGATTTTTTGTGATTATATTCTAAAGTTGATGCCTAAATGAAAGTTGTTCATTAGGTTCCAATCTATATCAAATAAAAATTTCGCGATAATTGAAGATCATTTACCCAGGTTGAGTATGTCTAGAATATCCCTGACCTTGTTTGAAATTTTGCTGTTCTGATTGGTTCTCTGTTTTGTATGACCTTTCGTGCAAATGACCTGATACGAGCTGGTTGCGGTGGTTTTCTGTGTTTTATGCCTTCATGAGAGCTGAAGATGGTTCGTCTAGCTTTCCAACGAGCTATAATACACCCCGATCCGATATCATTAGCCACATGAAATCTTCTTTGAAAGTCTACTCCAGAATCTGGAAAATTGTTTTGGTCTGTGCGGTTGTTTCTGTTACTGATCTGACCTCTTTACTAAATGTCTTCGTTTGAGCTAAAAAAATGATTTCAATTGTGTTCATGATCTTATAAGGATTCATAGGAGACTTCTCAAGCTTTCTAATGACATATTATATGCATGATTTGGTTGTCATTTGCCTAGTCAAACGAATGTTACTGCATCAATGATTATGGAAATTTGTAGATCCTCAAGACTTAGTTTTTGCTATGGCAAATTTGAGGTCATAAACTTTGAAATCTTGAGTGGATGTGTTCTGGACAATCGATCTGCATTTGATAAGCTTCGATTTGATACATTAAAGGGCTCAAATGGAATTCATTTGTTAGCTCAAATCCATCTCGAAAGTTTGTGCACTGTGCTGGAAATCTGATTTGAGATACTGCTGTCATGATTGTTGGACATGCTTGCTGCTTGACAATTTTATATTGAATGTTGTGCTTGGATTCGAAAGTCTTAAGCTACAACATATGATTCTTTTAGATCTTTTGGACTTGATTGATTAGGGAGATGCTGTCTTTTCTGTGGCTAGTTGTTGTTAGTCTTGAAGTGAGATAGTAGATGCATCTAATTGCCTTCAATATGTTGTAGAATGCATGCATTACATATTGCTATGTTCTATTCCGGATTGACTTGTTCTTTTTTTAGATTTTTAGAAATTCATGTGTTAAGAGTCTTGAGATGCTTCCTCATGAAATTTATTCCTCATATGCTGATTCATCTACCATAAAAAATTGCAGGATGAGATAACCATTGAATGTGCATTTATTGTGCCTATATTGAATGCCCAGTTTCTGTGATGGATGATTTGGTCGACGTATGTGCATGCTTTCTTGAATCTTTTAGAATATGATGCATACTAAATTTGATGATATGTAGCATGTCTCATTTGAAGATCATCTACTATGTAAAAACCATGCATCAAGTCGATATACCACAATTGAAATAGTCATGCATTTTGCTTCTTAGTTCCAAGTCACTTTGCAATGTTAATGACTTGTGTGACTTCTTTGCATTCTGATTTAGGGTTAAATGTTTACCCAAACCTTTTTCGCATTCAACCTTATGTCATGTGCAAGTTTCACATTTTTGTACATTGTCTAGGTGGTCTTACGAACCTTTAAACATGCATTGCATTTTGTCCTGTTTGTGACTTGAATTTGCTAGATTCATGTTCATGTCTGATGCCTATGTCTATTCGTTATAATAATGATTTCTATGCGTTGTCTTAGTCATATAAGTTGAGGCAAGGGATCCTTGTTTCTTAGATTAGGTTTAGATTAGGACCCTAAAGATAGAAAAGGCGTGAAGGTGATGGAGGTCGATGTCCATTCCGACCGTTGTCATGTACTATTTGTTTTCCCGACATATGTCTCGGGTTCCATGCATTGTATAAAACCCGACGAGTTGTGGGTTTCCATTCTTTCCCAATCGTTTTCTCTTTTATATTTTTAGAATTGCATGATTAGGTTTGACTACTTTTCTTGATTGTTTACTTAATGTCTTGCAATTTCAATTTCATTGGTTGTTTTCCTTTCTATTTTTTTTAGAGATAGAATAGCATTAAAATGATCAACCATGCATGATCACTTAGTCTAGGAATTGATGATCCCAAAAATGTAAAAAGAAACGCATGGACATGTTAGGAAAAACACAACATACTATTTAGGTACCGAAAGGGCGCTAATAGCAATATTAGCGTAACCCAAGTCCCGAACCTAGATATCTGGTTGCGTAGGAATCGAGGGAACACTCCCGACCCTCGATTGGGTTTCTAGCCAACCCCCAAAAATGAGGCTAGTGGCGACTCCTGTCTATTTTTTAGGTTGTTAAATACCTAGATCGTATAAATAAATCCGCTGTCGCGCGGGGTACGAGCTTGGGAGAGTTCGTGATCTCATGAGGAAACTCTCGTGATCAAAGTACCTCTAAACTCGACCTTTCCCTTCCTCGGATACATTTTCGAGGGGCGGCGAGATCGAGTCGCGACAATCACAGGACGAAAACTTGTTGGAAATTGCATGGAAAACTCGAAGAGAAAGGAAAGATGGGATCTTCCGCTAATCAAGTCATAGGGATTAATTTTGATCAGCCTATCATGAGGGCATTGAAACGGTTGAAAACTTCTTAAAAAAGGGCAAGTTTATCAGGTACTTCATATTGTCTCAACTCTATTTCTCATGATGCATGGATAATTGATTCAGGTGCTTGTAACCATATTATCTGTGACAAAAGTTTCTTTTCTTATACTCATAAAAACAATTTCCCTAAATATGTGCAACTTCCAAACGGGAATACTACATACATTACAAAAGTAGGGACAGGGAAACTTAGCCCATCCATTACTCTTCAGAATGTGCTTTATGTTCCCCACTTTCAATTTAATATTATCTCAGTATCAAAGGTATGTGAGGATAATTCTTGTCACATTTTCTTCAATTCTAACACATGTTTCTTTTAGGCCCCTTCAACTAGCAAACTGATAGGCTCGGGTAATCTTTCACAAGGATTATATTTTTGGACTAAATTTCCCGAAAATTTTGATTTATCATGTATTCCTGTAAATAAGAAATCATTATGTAACACTACTACCAATGATAAAGTTGTTCCTTCTCATCAACATTTGGGTCACAGTGCTTCCTTTCCACATCCTCAATGTCCGACTTGTCCTCTTGTAAAGCAATCACGTGCCCCCTTTCCCATAAGCAAATCTCGAGCAACTGAAAAATTTTCTTTAATTCATGTAGATATTTGGGGCCCTTATCATACCCCACACCATGACTGATCCCAATTTTTTCTTACCATTGTAGACGATTATTCCCGTGCTACATGGGTTTTCCTCATGCAAACAAAAAAGCAAGCCCTTTCCCACTTACAAATTTCTTTCATACTATCGAAAAATCAATTTTGTAAATCTATTTACTATATTCGAACAGATAATGGGAAATAGTTCTTTAGTCATGAGTGTAAAAACCTTTTTTCTTCTCATGGAATTCTACATGAAACTTCGTGCACTTACACACCTCAACAAAATGGGGTTGTTGAGCGTAAACACCATCACCTCTTTGAATTTGCACAGGCCCTTAAATTTCAAGCATCCATTCTTGAGACTTTTCTGGGGAGATCGTGTGGTCACGGTAGCTTACCTGATCGATTGCATGCCAACTCGAATTCTCGACAAACGAACTCCTTTTGAAGTACCTTATGGTAAGAAGCCTAAAATTAATCACCTTAGAGTTTTTGGATGTTTATGCTATGTCATTGCCCTTAGTCACTGTAATAAAATGAGTCCTCAGGCCCGGCGATGTATTTTCATGGGGTATCTAACTCTTCAAAAGGGTCATCGTGTTTTCAAGCCATTGACTTCTTTATAAGTAGAGACGTCATATTTCATGAAGAGATTTTTCCTTTTCAAGATGAGGTTTCTTCAGCCGAGCCTTCTAGCCCAAACCTTCATCATAGATGTTTTCTATTTGAGGAAGATTTGTCCCCTACTCCACATTATATGCTCGTCTAGTCTCCAGACATTTCGACATCTTCTCCTAAGCTGGAAGTCACCATGGGTCCTCCATCCAACCCAAGTCATTCGATTGATGAATCTATGATGCCCATGGAAGCAAATTATGACCCATCGTCAGAACTATCATCTCCACAATTTAGGGAAAAGTGCCAAAAAAGTCTTAAACATTTTTTTGTGCCAATTTAGTCCTAAATTTTTTTATTTAGTGTTGATTCAGTCCTTTCCGGCTAATTTTGGTCGGATTTTGTTGGATCGGACGTCGACCAACCGACGTGGATAATTTTTAATAATATTTTAACATTTTTGAATTTTTTTATTCTTTATTCTTTATTCTTTTTTCATTTTTCATTTTTATTTTTTTCTCTCCTCCTCCCTCTGGCCGCTAGCCGGACCACGGTGACCGGCCAAGCGACGGCCGGCGAGGCTCGCCAGCCACCTCGCTAGTGGTCGCGAGGGTGGCCTCGTGCGTGCCGGGTGGTGAGGTCGAGCCTCGCCGGTGCCGCCCAGGCCTCGGATTTGGCGAGGGTTGAGCCTCACCCATGGCCGGTGAGGCTAGACCTTGCCAGCGCTGCCCAAGCCGCAATTCGGCGAGGTCAACCCTCGCCAAATCCGACGTGAGGCGGCCTCCCGCCGAGCTGGCTCCAATGCTGAGGGGAGATGGGCCCGCCCATGGCCGGCGAGGCTCGACCTCATCGAATTGTTGCTTGGGCGGTGCCGGCGAGGTCGAGTCTCGCCGGCCATGGGTGAGGCTCGACCCTCGCCAAATCCGGTGATGGCGAGCCTCACCCTTGGCGGGAGGCCACCTCGCGTTGGATTTGGTGAAGGTCGAGCCTTGCCCATGGCCGGCGAGGCTCAACCTCGCCGAATCGTGGCCTGGGCGGCATCGGCAAGGCCGCCCTCGCGGCCATTGGCAAGGTGGCCGGCGAGCCTTGCCGGCCATCACTTGGCCGATCGCTGTGGTCCGGCCAACAGCCGGAGGGAGGAGGAGAGAAGAAAAAAAATAAAAAATGAAAAATGAAAAATGAAAAGAGAAAAAGAATAAGAATAAAAAAATTCTAAAATATTAAAATATTATTAAAATTGTCCATGTTAGCCAGTCGGCATCCAGTCAGCAAAATTGGCTGGAAAAGACTGAATCAATACTAAGTAAAAAGGTTTAGGACTTTTTTGGTACCAAAAAAAGGTTTAGAACTTTTTTAGCACTTTTCCCCCACAATTTACTTCGGAAATGTCATATTCTACACCTGGCTATGTTCCCCCTTGACGTTCAGGCCAAGTTACTCGACCACCCATATGGACCAAGGATTATGTTTGTGCCTCTCTCAACTCATTAGGTACTCTATATCCTATCTCCTCTTATGTTTCACTCGATCATTTGTCTATGGAACATATGTGCTGCATTAGTCGTATCTCCGAAGAAATAGAACCATCATCCTATGATGAAGCAGTTCGTGATCCTCATTGGTAGAAGGCTATGGAAGCAAAATTGCATGCTTTAATAGAAAATCAAACATGGGACATAGTACCTTTGCTTGCTCATCGAAAACTCATTGGATGTAAATGGGTATATAAGATCAAATACCAAGGCTAATGGATCTGTTGAACGGTGTAAGGCTCGGTTAGTAGCAAAAGGCTTCACACAACGTGAGGCTTTTAATTTTCACGAGACATTCTCCCTAGTTGCAAAAGATATCACTGTTCATTCCTTCCTTTCGATTGCTGCTTTTCGGGATTGGGAGTTGCATAAAGTGGATGTTCACAATGCCTTTCTTCATGGAGATCTTGATGAAGAAATATACATGGATCTTCCACTGAGATTACGGCAATAGGGGGAGTCTGGAGTATGTCGTCTCCGAAAATCCTTATATGGACTCAAACAAGCCTCTTAATAATGGTATGCAAAGTTCACCACGACCCTTAAGCCATCAGTTTCAAGCAGTCCAAGCACGATTATGCACTCTTTACATGTACAAAATGTATGTCATCGATCTACTCGATAATCTATGTTGATGACGTCTTATTATGGGAAACGATGAATTGGCCATCAAGAGCTTTAAAGAGTATCTACACTCTATTTTTCATATCATATACTTGGGGCCACCCAAATATTTCTTTGGTATTGAGATTGCTCACTCAGACTTAAGGATTTCTCTCGGCCAACATAAATTTGTGTTAGAGAATATATCTGAAGTAGGGTTCTCATGATGTAAGCTAGCTATCATCCCTATCGAACAAAATATCTAGTTAACCATGGTTGATTACGACGTCGAATCGTCTTCTAAGATTGATGACCCATTACTTAAAGATCCATCTCGCTATTAGAGGCTTGTGGGGAAACTCATATATCTTACCATGACCAGATTGGACATATGTTATGCAGTACAGACACTCTATTTATGCATAAACCAAGGGAGTCTCACATGAATGCGGCCTTAAAGGTCATAAAATATTTAAAGAAATGTCTAGGGTTTGGAATACTTCTCTCTTGAGATTGCAATCTAGAAATGACAGCTTATTGTGACACAGATTATGCCATATGTCCTATGAGTTGGAGATCAATCACTAGTTTCTGCATTAAGCTAAAAAAGTCCTTACTCTCATGGAAAACGAAGAAGTCGGCTATAACATTATCATTTGCTGAAGCTGAATATTGAGCTATAGCCAAAACAGTTTGTGAGATCGTTTGGATACGAGGCTTACCTTTAGACCTCGGTGTACAAGTTAAGGGTTCAACAAATTTATTCTATGACAATGACGCGATACTGAAACTTGCGGTAAATCCCATATTTCATGAGAGAACGAAACATATTGAAGTAGATGGCTATTACATTCAATATAAAATCCAAGAAAGGATAATAAGGACAAATGGAATTGGAACCACTGAACAATCTACCAATATCTTTACCAAGCCATTATGTCAAAGATAGCATGCATATCTATTAAGTAAGCTAGGTGTCTTGGATATATATAAGCCACCAGCTTGAGGGGGAGTATTAGAGATATACGAATCCAAGATTTTCTATGATTATGATTGACATTCCTTGTATCTTTTTTATTACTTCCTTAGTTAAATCATTCACTGTATTATAAATAGATGATTGTACATTGTAAAATACAATGTCCATCATATATACAAAATATACATTGTTTCCTCCATTCTTCTCTTTACTTCAAATTCTGTCGAACTTTATTTAAATAAAATTCCTAGATAGTATCAAGCACATAAAACTTCCTAGGACAATTCAATTCAATTTCGTTTATTTCGCGAAAAATTATTAATTTAATTTTTTTTAAAAGTGATAATTTGTATCGTTTGAAATAATTAATCAATTAAAAAATTCCTTAATTGACAAGAATTCTAACAAGGATCATTTTTAGAAAAATACTTTCTCAATAATTTATTTTTCGTGAAATATTTTTTGAAATATTTTTCCAAGATTTTATCATTTTACGTGACGTTTCATATATTTTAAATTTAGTTTACCCAAAAAAAAAAAAAAAAAAATACTTGACAAAATACTACGCGGAGCTCCACGAGTCAAAAAGCATGACCTTCCTCGTTCCTTCGCAGCCGGCCCCGATACCATGTACCCACGCACATTACCTCAGCAGCCAAAGTCAAAACTAGACGCCCACGAGAGAGCGGCCTCGACCGTCCGATCGGCCTCCCCGCGGACGCGCCAGATCAGCCCGCGAGATCTCGACTCTCCGGGGTGGACGTCGTCGCGAGAATTCCCTAGAACCTTCCCCTCCTCCCTCCTTCCCCCCTCCTTCTTCCTCCCATCAGCCGACACGCCATCGAAGCTCTTCGACAGCCTCGGCAGCCGACGAGTCCCCGCCGATCCCCGCATCCCCTCCTTCCGCCGGCCGATCGGGCTCGAGCTCCGCTCGGATTCGTTCAGTGGTGAGTCCCCCCGATCCGCGATCGGCCCTACCTTTTTCTTTTTCTTTTTCTTTTTTGGTGGGTGGCGATTTCTCGTTCCTTCTTTGTCGTCTTGATATGAGGCGGCGATTCGATCCGGTTCGCCGGCGTCCGTTTGGTGTCGGCTTGCGCTGCTTCTGCGTGGGGGGAGTTTGGACCGTTTTCTCCGATTTCGGGATCGCCGGGATGGGTTGTCCGTCGATCGATCGGTTTCGCGGGCTCCCCCGCGTGGAATTAGGGTTGGGGAGCGTGTGATGCGGGGGCCTGCTTTTGCCGTTTCGCGGTGTCGGTGTCGGTGTCGAGATTTCGTGCCGAGTATGGGGTTTTGCAGGGATTTTGCGTGCGATGTCGTGAGATTGGATTCTTCTTTCGAATGATTTCGTCATTTTTTGTCCGTCTCTGATGTGGCAGCAGTGGTTTCCGGTTGAGAAACTCAGCTTTGGGGTTGTCGTTGTTGTTTTTTCCTCAAATTCTGTTGAGGTAATTCAATGCAGGAGACGTCATCGGTTCGAAATCTGGAAAAGACAAAGCTTTTCCATTTGCGGTTTCGTGACCTTTTTCTTTATGTAGCGCACGGTGTGGAATTTTCTGTTCATGGCGAAATGTGGTCATAAATGTCTCGGACATTCTTGATCGTTTTTGTAGGTTACTTGATGGAAAGCGGGGCTGGAGAATGGGCGAGTAAGCCGGCCCAGAGCGCGGCTTCCTCCGACAACGGCAGCAATGATGCGGGCGATTTCGAATGCAACATTTGCCTCGAGTTAGCTCAAGACCCTGTCCTGACCCTTTGCGGTCACCTCTATTGTTGGCCCTGTCTGTATAGGTGGCTAAGCCATCACTCGCACTGCCACGAATGCCCAGTCTGCAAGGCCCTTATACAAGAGGAGAAATTAGTCCCTCTTTATGGGAGGGGGAAGACCCAGACGGACCCGAGATCCAAGTCTTATCCAGGAATTGATATCCCCAATCGACCGTCGGGACAAAGGCCTGAAACTGCTCCGCCTCCAGACGCGAACCAGTTCACAAATTATGGGTTTGGTTTCATGGGAGGGTTCATGCCAATGGCCTATGCTAGGATTGGGAACTTCACGCTGTCTACTGCATTTGGTGGTCTAATCCCTGCTCTGTTCAATGTGCAATTCCATGGATTTCAAGATGCCACCGTGTATGGGACGACTTCAGGTTATCCATACGGCTTCAACACGTTCCACGGGGGTCATGCCCATGGTTTTCCGCAGACAGCTGTGCGTGGACAGCAGGCTGATACCATGTTGAAGAACCTTCTTCTACTCATCGGAATCTTTGTGGTTCTCGCGCTAATTTGTTGGTGATCTTACTTTGGATTCTCTTGGTGATGATTTCTCTTTAACTCTCTTTATAGTTGTCGTCATGCTCCACGAGGCTTAGGCTAGTAAAGGTTCGAGTCAGGTGTTCAGAGGTTGTCAATATGATCCACAAATCCTTGATATCCTGTTCCACATAAATCAGGCACTCCTTTTCTTTTTGCAGACATGTTCGTGTATGTCTGCCTGTGGTTTCCTGTTCATATTTGCATGTGACCGTTTATTTATTTCACGCGATTTCTTCTATAGTGTCATCTATTCTGTTTGCCATCACCAAGGAATACAGGACCTGTCTTGGGTGTTTTCTTTGTAACTATATAGTGCTTAAAGGTGATACATTTGTTCTTTTCCCAAGTGTAATCTAGGAAGAGGAAGTGCATTGATTCCTTCTGGAACTTGTCGCATGAATCTCTCTCTTTTTTTTATGTTTTGGCATATTGTTCCTCTACAAAGTGCTATATTCGCAAAGCTGTGCCTTGGTTCTTTCCGTTTGATGTTTGCCTCTCATAATGAATTCTAATTAACGAAGTGGGGATCCACAATTGCACGCCGTCAAGAGTGCAAAAACATGCTTTTTTCGGAGTGGTAATTGAACTCTTAAGTACTGTATTCTGTTTATGTTGTCTATTGCCAAGCAATTTATGTGGATATTGGATGGACTAAGAGAGCTTCCTGTGGATATGGTTTCCTGAATTTTGATAGGAGAATTTGCTTCTGTTCAACTTTAGAAGTGAAGGAGGTTTTTGTGTCCTTATGTGAATGGAATGGCTAGAGAACTTACTGAATCATGACAAGTGACAGGAAAAACTAGCCGTTCAGTGTACAAGAAGGTTGAGAAGTCTTCGCCAGAGTGGGAGATTTTTGGGCGAAAACACTGAACTAGTTTTAGTATTTTTCCGGTGTTTTTCTTGTCTGAAAACACGGGATTCCGCATAAAAGAAGGAGAAATTGGACAGGCGGATTGACCGATTGCAGAAATTGGTGAAGGAGACGATGTGAATTTTATATGAAACCCGCGTGATTTTGCATGAAACGCGACGAATCTCCATGAAATCTGGGCAAAAGTCTCCGTTGACATAGGACGTTGGGCGTGATGCTTCGTATGATGCACGAAGCTTCCTGTGAAGCTTCAGAAAGCTTTGAAGTATCATATTGTTCTTGTTCTTTTCTATTCTTTTCTTCTATTGATCTAAAGCTGAAATGGGACGATAATAATATATAATTTGTATATAAAGTATTTGATGGAAAAAATGCGCAAAAAGTAGCATATGGAGCACATAATCATTCCCAATATCCTCAAGTTTAGAAGAATCGGGCATCTTAATAGCATAAACAAGATATCGTGATACATATAATTTCAGGATTTCCGTCTTAAAACAACACAACCAAGCAAAATGTCATATTCTCGTCGATGTTGAAACCTTTTGTATTCAAGCAGAACGTTTTCCATGAGAAAAGAGAGAAACTGTGTTCCGCTTTAATTTAATTGAAAACGAAATTTGAAGGCGAACGGCAAGGGGCCAAATTAGACTTTTGCCGGCCTAGATGACCAGAAAAATGCAGACGAGAGTAAGATCTAAGATTAAAGTATTTATGACAACGATAGGACGACACACTAATATGAAATGATTTCATTTATGTTTTAAGTAATTGATTTCTTGATTGTCCAAGAAGTGACAATGACACGAATAGTTCATAAATTATGGCATTATATATAATGTGGTCCTTGAACTTTTAATATGTTCAATGTGGTTTCTAAACTTTATAAAGATGTTCAATGTAGTCTTCTTAATTCAAGATCATATTAAACAAATTAAAAATTTAAGAATCACAATGTGCGTTTAGATAAAGTTCATGGTTCATTTATGATTTTAACCATCCAGAAAAGGCAAAGCAAATCCAGCTGTGCTCTTCATTACTCAGATTAAGATGGCATAAAAAGCAAAGGGCTTCTCGCATTTATCCTTGGAAATATTTCTCTCCAGTGTATATGACTAGGTGAGGACAGATAAAGACGACGGCAGATTATGAACACTAATCAGGCACATCTCAAAAGAAAACAATACAAAACTACGAATCCCGAGTCGTAATCGACAATGGCCCTCGAGCACGAGCACCACATAGCAACGTGCCGGTCAAGATCCCACGCCTTTGCCGGCTTCCTTGTAGTATCCGAGGCCTTCCTCGTCGCTGTTCTTGCTTTTCCTGAAATACTTCTAGTATATATACTGCAATATGATCTGATTTTATTGTGGTTAAGGAGGTAACTAATTTGTATCAAGCTTCACAATTACAATCAACGTAACATGCTCTGATTTATGTTTAGAGAGAAAGCTCAAAGAAAGGATATGAATAAGTCGAGCGCCACGCAAACGATCACGTCCAACATCCGTATAATACCTGTTAGCATACTACGTATACATGTGTATATATTCATAATTTGTAATGATAGAGAGAGGGAAAGAACCTTCCCACGTACGTAACATTAGCGATCAGTGTGAAGATGAACATAAGAGGATTCAAGCCTTGAAATAACATCGAAGCGAAAAGGTTACGGATTCGTCATAGTTGAATTCATTAAGAAGGAAGAATGATTTCAAGAAAGGGTAAAAGGGTGTCACATCGACACTCCCTTGTTTAATCTGGGCAACGACAAATAACAAGCTTTGTTAGCAAAGTGAGTTGGATCGTATACATATACAATAAGAAGTAAATGCATGACATGTTGATATGGCGGATTAATTAATTTAAAATGATGAGATTAAGCATACATTTCACCATATCTGAGAGATTCTGTCACTCATTTATATGGCGGCCATCAACCATCCAAGCCATTGTCCAAACGCACTGTGCTCCATGCTTCGAGTCACCAGGAAGAAAATAAGAACAGAAAGATTAGGAGAGATAATTTCATCAATTAGGGCAAGATTTGACAGAAATTGGGGTTTGTCAATCATGGGATCAGCTCATACTTGTAGCGATTTCCTCGTGGCGAGTACAACATGACCTTCCGTGAAAGATTTGTTCTGAAGGGGTAGAGTGAGGGATGATGCTGGAAATGTCCCATGCCCCACCTGAAATAACGAAATAAAAATGAAAAAGAAAAAATGGAATCTTGATGTGTGCACATTTAAAAAATTGGAGGGTCCTCGTCAATCACTCCTTAAATAGAAATTCATGTAAGAGTTTTTCCTAATATGGACTAAATTAATTGATATTGTAATTTACTGTTTTTACGGTTATCGTAAAACAGGGTTGGTCTAAGGTGAGATAGAATGTTTTAATTACAATATGGGGTACATTTAGTGTGGGCCGAGTTGGCTGACCCGTAATGAGAGGACTGGCCTGGAAACTCTATAAATAGTGCTTTCAAGTCTCTTCTAACCCTAATTTCTCACATGTATCCTCACCTAAGGGCGTTTACCTAACGCTACACGTGAGGAGGAGGGTCGCCTCATTGAGCCGGTGATACGGAGGCGATAGAGGGAAGGACTTGCGCGTGGAACATTGTGTTTCCGCTTCCGCTTCAAGAACAATGAATCCCAAAACAGGTGCGTTAATCTTTCTACTCAATTATGCATATTCTTGTTCTAGTTATGGAGATCTTGGGGTTGCACAATTTGCGTCTAACATGTGGTATCAGAGCAACCATAACCCTAGAACTTGAACGCATAAAGGTTTTGCCCTAATTTGTACGGATTAGCCTTAATTAGTACGGATTTTGCCATAATTTGTGTTTTTCGAGATTTTTTGTTCAATAAAAATAAAATTAAATCACAAATTCGGACTGGGCTCGACGAGACGAGCAAGACGGTCGGCGGCGCGTCGCCGGGGGAGGCCGCACGCGCCCCCACGCGCAGCCACGCGCCGCGCACTCAGGCGACGTGTGAGGGCGCGTGGAGCGTCGGATCGGCGCGTGGCTGGCGGTGTTGGACTCGTATGGTGATTTTCTATCTCGTGGTATATTTATTTTATATGTTTGATGGTTTTATGGATGTAAAAATACATACGGAACCCTAAATACGTGTATTTTTAGTGTAATTTTGCGTATTTTTCTTATATTTTCTATGATTTTGGAAATATAAGTGTTGGGTTACAGGTTTGCTATCACATAAACATTATAATGGTGTGATTCATAAATAAAAATTAAACTTTATTGTGAACTAAACCTGGCTTAATGAGATACAATCAGTATGAGATTGTATTTGAGCTATGTATTGAATTGATGAGAAACAGTAAAGGTTATGAAATTTTTGTTGCTCAAGCATACTCCTTGACACACTGATAATCTTTGAATGATGGACGTCTTAAGAACTCGTGACCAAACTGATTGTACTAATTAACATATCCGTTATATGTGGGTAATGCATGTTGATTAAGTTACTGCATATTGTACATGAATTCATCTGGTCACTTGTTAATGTCTATCAAGTTAATATTTTTATGATTAAGGAGTATGGCAATATTTATGCAGAGCAATAGTATCTACTGTTATAGTTTAGATATTTAGTTACGTGGTTTGACTCAATTTATAGGCCACTTTGGTTGAAGTAATGATATTTGTTACTTAAAATTGATTAATAAATCAATTGTTGGTCTTGGAGTCATGTTTTGCCTTATGAAACTCATGAGCAATAGTTGATCAGCTGTTAAGCTTGTTGATATGGTGTACCATGTATTACTATTGATGTTAATTTATGAGAGATATTTTAGATCAGCATTTTTTTTATGTTGTTCTAGTAATATGTAATTGGGGTGCATAAGAGATGTTTTATTCTCTATTATGAAAAGTTTCTTGTGTTACTATGATCAATAATCTCATTGGAATCTGTCTTTCAAATTCGCTGTATATATATTTATATATATGTATGATTAATTTTATTAATGAATAAAGTAATGTAATTAGCATGATATGTGATTTTGGTGATATGTTGCCCCTATCACTAAAGTTAAAATCACATGTATATGGTGTATGTGATGAGTAAAGTTTATATCCCTGGTATGAGAGAATTTCAATGATTCAATTGAGTTGTGACCGCCAAAGTGACACGCTTGATTGGGTTTGAGAAATTTCGGTCTCGTATATTTGATTGGGATGTCTCCTGATCTAATGCATAGTTATACTCCCAAATGAGGTGATTGTGTATTAGTTCATGGAGGGATACATGATAGTGTGGTGGAGGAGTGACCGATCCTAATGGTTCATATGCCTAAAGGTGATGAATTCACGAAGATTGGAATATATTCTCATAACCCTTATCATGTGGGGAGTGTACAATTGCATGTCATATATTATGCCCAAAGGTGATTATATGATTATACGTGTAACTCTCTGGATGTGTATTTGTACGTCAAGTTACACGGTACTCACATAATGCTAATTATATACATTGCTTGTTTTTCAGTCAACTTTTCTGTAATTAATAACTTCATTATTATTGAGGTTTTTATTGCTTCAAATTTTAAGTTGTGGACATATGATTTGTTGCTTGAAAAAAGAGCAATTGAATTTGCTTACTGTCCATGAAGCGTTCCATTCTAGAACACTTGAAAAGAGGTTTGCTTGCATACTGCACTGTTATGAGATGATGGAAATCTTAGTTGCTTGAAATTATATCTTATCTGATATTGAAATTAGGACATATCTGCAAAGATTGCGTTTAAGTCCTAATGACATATACGTCTTGTATATGATTAAAAGGTTGTCAGGCTTAACAATGGTCGTGAGTATTTTGGCAAATATGACAATGCAAAATAGCTTAAATGGTCATTTGTCAAATACTTGTTAGATTCTGGGGTGGTAACTTAATTACTATGCCTGAAAATCCTGACAAAAGATTCACTCGAAATTATTTTGTATCTTACCTAGATTGTTCAAAAATGTATTGATTTTAAGATGCAAGAATTATGGAATCACATACTTCTAAATTTCTACAGTTCAATGTAATTGTAGAGGATAGCTACTCTCAGACTATTAAGGATAATAGTGTGATGGAATATCACTGTGTCTTTGTCTTTACCTATACAAATAATTATGAAATCTCCTGTACCATAGACTAAACTTGTTGAGATTCAAGGTACTATTCTTGATATAGTTTATAATGAAATTTCTTAAACCTCTCAAGTGCATAATGAAGTGGTGGTAATTTTATTAAAGAGATTTGTTAGGGAAAGACGATCAGTTATTCCATTAGACTATATAGTCTATTTGTGAGGGCATGACTATAATATCCACTACATGGTTGTTTAGCAACATAAATAAATGTTGTTTCTTATCCTCAATCAAGTGTGTGATTAGATGCCATAAAAGGCGATATACAATCTATGAAATATGTTTGGAAACTTACTGATTTATCTAAAGATCACAAGTTTATTAATTGCAAATTAGTGTACAAAACTAAAAGAATTTCAAAGAAAGATTGTGGAATTTAAAGCCAAATTGGTAACTAAAGTTTTAACTCTGAAAGAGGGGTGGATTGTTTATAGTGAAGAAATAACTATTTCTTTAAAAGATTCTTTCGAGTTAATGCGGCATTAATAGTTTATTTATTTATATATGGAGTTACGCCAAATAGATACAAAATCTATATTGTGCAATTGGATGATTTTGTAGCAGATTCAAGTAAACTTGTGTGTAGACTGAAAAGTTCTAATCCATGATCTTAAGCAAGTTTCCAGACAATATTATTAAAGTATCATAGTGTTGTTATTTTTTGTTCAATTGGGAACAAAGTAATTCAATATACTGCAAGGTCAGTGGGAGGAAATTTATTTTTTCTCATACTCTATGTACTTGATATTTTGCTTACAAGTTGTGACTTTGAGATATCTTATATCTTTTATCGAAGTCTGTAAGGATTGTTTTTGCCATATTATATTAGATTTTCTCGGAGGATATTTTGCCGATTGTATATTGGAAATATTCAATATACATCATTGCAAGCCAGAATTGCTCCCTGTTGTTAAGAGTGATGGACTAAATCTATCACATTGTCCTTATTTAGATATTGAGAAAATCTAATTAAATGGAGTACCTTGTGTCAGTGCACTTAAAAGTATAATGTATGCTCGAATTTGCACTAGACTAAATGTTGTCTTTGTGACGGGACTTCTAGGCAGATATCGGTCAAATCCAGGACATGATCACTGGGTTGCTGTCAAGAAGGTTTTAAGGTACTTAAATAAGACAATATATTATATGCTAATTTATAGACATGTTCAATTCTTGCAATTAGTAGGGTATTTAGATGTAAACTCTGCTGGCTGTTCTGATGACATGCAATCAATTACGGAATACATATTTATGTTAGCAGTAAGTGCAGTAAATAAAGTTCTATGTCATCTTCTACTATGTAAGCATTGTTAGTAACATTCTTTTAGGTTGTTACTTGGGCTTTTAGGCTCCAGAACCTCATGAAGGAGTTGATCGTTTTAACTTTATGGATAGATCCATACGATTGTATTGAGATAACAAATTTATAGTATTATTTATTTACTACAGAGGTCTCAATGGGTCTAAATATATGGTGGTCAAAATTTTTGACCAAAAGCAAACGGATATTTAAATGTGACGTTTTAATATAATATATTTTCACGAGATAATGTGATTGCGAGATCCACTAACTAAAGGCTTACGCCCATGTGTATTTAAGTGACATGTCATTAGCATGGGCCTAGGAGTATCTTCGGATACTGTTGTTTAGTGGGAGCTATTTTGGCTTCACTCTGATAAAGTTCACATCCGTGGTTCGTTACACTTAGTAACGGTTTGATATGTATCAACTTTTGCATTCAATAAAATATTTTGAATGTGTTGTTATGTTGAATACATATTGATAAAGTCTCAAGGGATTGTATAAACCTTGAGTGAAGGTTAGGGGCATTCGGGCATCCGGTTATTAGCCTTGTGTATATGTCTTGTGATACATAAAGAAAGGTTAACCATAAGGACAAGACATATGTGGGTTCATTGGAACCATAAAGCATTCTCTAGTGGCACAAGTTTTTTGTGACACCTAAGGTAAGAGAATGGTGATCGACAAATGAGATCTCTCATGAGAGATGTTATCCATTGACACACTACCATATGAATCCATATCAATAAAGTTGAGAACATTCGTGACCATGGAAGGCTCGTGTGTATACATGCGATTCGCCATGATTCGATGTTTAAGACTTTATGTGATAGGATTGACTATTAAGAATTATCTCTGGACCAAATGTGCGCGCATACAGTACGATTTCAATTAATATAGTCCAAGTGGGAGAATGTAAGAGTTTTTCCTAATGTAGACTAAATTAATTGATATTGTAATTTACTGTTTTTACGGTTACCGTAAAACAGGGTTGGTCTAAGGTGAGATAGAAGGTTTCTTAATTAGTCTAATATGGGGCCATTTAGTAGTGTGGGCGAGTTGAGCACGACCCATAATGAGAGGGACCTGTGAAACTCTATAAATAGTCTTCAAGTCTCTCCTCTAACCCTAATTTCTCACATGTATCCTCACCTAAGGGGCGTTTACCTAACGCTACACGTGAGGAGGGTCGAAGGACTTGCGCGTGGAACATTGTGTTTCCGCTTCCGCTTCAAGAACAATGGATCCCAAAACAGGTGCGTTAATCTTTCTACTCAATTATGCATGTTCTTGTTCTAGTTATGGAGATCTTGAGGTTGCGCAATTTGCGTCTAACAATTCAATTGTGGACAGACCGAGATATCCTAGAAAGATCACATAATTAAGGCGACTAATTTATGCGATTTTAATTAAAGCTCACTGATCGTGGGATTGGCTTAGGCTTGTTGTCCGACTTCGTGGACGGAGCCTGAGCGGCCTCATCGTTGGAAGACGAGTCGCTGTCGAGTTGCATGGCGGACGGGCCGCTCTTGGCCACCCTGATGTACGTCTGGAACGGGGGCGTCCCGCTCCCGGCCAAAGATCGAGCCGAGCTGTGAGGACAAGACACCAGGTGTACTCCTCTTTCAATTTTGGGTAGGACGAAATTCACTTAGATGGTTGAGTGAAAATTAAACTCCATACGTGTAATAGAATTCTTTTCTCGGAGATGCTTTTACTGGAGTTGCTTTAGCCGAGGCGCTAGGAATGGGGATTCCCGATTGATGTGTTGCTTTCGGTTTCAATGGTTCCTTCTCTTAAGCCTGCAAGTAACCATCGCAAGTAATTCAAGAACTACCTTCTACGAAAGAAACCGACGACATTTTTGCCCATACCCAAGTGTCTTCATTCAAGTACACTTGGTGTAAAATAATCACTTGGAAAAATTGACACAAATGGTTCTTAAATTTTAACACAATATGTAAAGTGCTTCATGAACTTTTAATTTATTTAATATGGTCCTAGATTGTAGTTCAATTTGCAATATGGTTCCTGTACTTTTAGTTTGTTTAATATGGTTTCTTAACTTTTAATACATGTTCATTTAATCTTTGAGCTATATGAATAAGGTTCAATGTTGACCTGAGTTTGATTTAATGGAAGGACAATATTGAATATTTTCATGTAATTTAGGAACCACATTAAATATGTACCGAAATTTCAAAGATTATAGTGAACAGATTAAAAGTTCATGAACTACATTATATATTGTGCTAAATTTTAAGAATTACATTAAACGAATTAAAAGTTCAAGAATCACATTACATATGAGATCAAAGTCTAGGGGTCATTGTGTCTTCATCCCTAATCATTTTTCGCAAAGAAACTAAAGGGAATGATGAATCCAAGCAGGTTCTTAAGAAGCTCAAAGGGAAGAAACAGGTTGCGTCTTATAGTGGAAGATCTTGCAATGTCATCCTCGTATTCCCTCCCAATTGAAAAGATAGATGTCAACTAGGGAATTTGGGGGCTCTTCGGGGTGAAAGTAGACATTACATCAAAAATTATTCTTTGGCTATCGGCGGATAGGTAGGTATAATAGCCTTCTAAGATGAGAAGAGATCCGTGAAATTTCCACAATTGTTCTCGCCGGCTTAAATGCTAAGTCTACATAACCGACTGCCAGAACAGTACCCATCGTGTCCTCATCCCTAATCAATTTTGGCAAGAAAACTAAAGGTGAGGAGACGGAGAATGTTTCGCCTGTGGGTCGGGTTTCTTGATGTGTCGGCCCTTCCACAGCCTGTAGACATGATCATGGTACAGCTGCAGCTGCAGCTGCAGCACCACAGTGCTCGTGGCATAAAGCTGTTCTAGTACAGCCAACAAAGTAACAGCGTCAGTGGAGACAAGCGTGACGATGAGTCATGAGACATCTACCGACGATTTCTCCGAAGGAGGGTTAATGGGAAAAGTTTGTGTTGGGCCTCCTCAATCTCAGGTGTTTCGGTAGATCGATGCGGGCTTGTCTAGGGTCCAAATTGAATGAACCGTGGGCTTTCTTGGCCATACAAAGAAGCGACCAATTCATGGAAAACAAATCTTCCACGCGCCCCGTGCATGTGAGCCCTAACGAGATGTCATAATTCTGGTCGATGTTGAAACCCTTCTGCATTCACCAACAGAACACGTTTTCCATGAAAACAGCGAGAAAATTAAGTTCCGTCTCAATTTCACCGAAAATGAGATTTGAAAAGGAACGGCAAGGGGCCACATTGGAATTTTGACGGCCCAGAAGACTCGGAAAATGCAGACGAGAATAAGATCTAAGATGGAAATATTTATGATATCAGGATGAAATGATTGCTCCTATGGTTTAATTAATTGATTTCTTTATTGTAAATCCTTTCCACATTGCATGAAATATCAAGGGAAAATGTGTCAGAAAAGTCCAAGACTGATTGTATTGATGTCAATTTAGTCATAAACATTTTAATGGTGATAATTTAATCTTAAACATTTTCATCTAGAGTCAATTTAGTATTTTTGCCTAATTTTAGCCAGATATTGGAGGAAGGGGACTGAAAAAAAATAGAAAAATAAAGGAAAAAAATAAATAAAAATAAAATAAATTATTAAAATATTATTAAAAGTTGTTTATATTAGAATTTGGTTGTGTCACGTGAGCTAACTAGCGTCTATATTAACAATATCTAGCTAAACTTAGTTGAATGACCGAATTGACTCTAAGTCGAAAAGTTTAAAACTAAGTCGATATTAATATTATAGGTTTACAACTTTTCCGACATTTTTCCTGAAATGTCGATGTGGTTGCCATTTTCCCAATTGTCTGGGGAAGGGAAAGCAAAACCCAGTTGCTCTCCTCATTACACAGATTAAAATTGCATAAAAAGTAAATGGCCTGTCGCTCTATCCTTGGAAATTTCTCTCTCCAGTGCACGGCTCGGTGGAGGAAAGACAAAGATGACGGCAGATAATGAACACTAATAACTAATAAGGTACATACCCTCGAAAGAAAACAATAAACTACAAATCCCATTACGGTCGATGACGGCCTCCAGCACGAGCGCCGACACCGCATAGCAACGTGCAGTTCAAGATCCTGCGCCCTTGCTGGCATCCTCGTAGTATCCGACGTTTTCCTTGTCGCTGTTCTCGCTTTTCCTGAAGTACCTGTAGTATATGTACTGCAAGATGATCTGATTTTATTTTGGTTAAGGAGGCAGTTGATTCGTAGTAAAGCTTCACAATTACAATCGAGGCAATACGCTCTGATTTATGTTATAGAGAAAGCTCCGAGGAAGGGATACGAATAAGTCGAGCGCCACGCAAACGATCGCGTCCAACAGCCACGGCATGTTAGCTTCGATACTCTCCCACTCAACGGTTCTCACTAGAATGCTGCAATATCCGCATAAAACCTGTTAGCATACTACGTATACATGTATGTATGTATATGTATATGTGTATATATATACATATACGTAATTTGTATGTATACACACAGAGAGAGAACCTTCCCACATATGTAACATTAGCGACCAACGCAAAGATGAACATAAGAGGATTCAAGCCCTAAAATAACATCGAAGTGAAAGGGTTATGGATTCATCATAGTCGATTTCATTAAGAGGGAAGCAGAATTTTGAGAAAGGGCAAAAGGTTATCACCTCGACGCTTCCTCGTTTAATCTGCACAATGACAAAAAAAAAAAATAAAAAAATGAGCATCGTCAATAGCGGGATGGATCATTTACAGATAAGATAACAAGAAAATGCCTGATATGTCAATACGGCAGATTGATTAATTTAAAATGAGAAAATCAAGCATACGTTTAACCAAATCTGAGGGATTCTACCACCCATGTATATGGCGGCCATCATCCATCCAAGCCACTGTCCAAACACACTGTGCTCCATTCCACCTTCCTGCTTCATCATATAAAGTCATCAGACCCAAAAAAAAAAAAAAAAAAACAACAACAACAACAACAAAGAAAGAATAGGAGAGATAATTTCATCAATTAAGGCAATATTTTACAGAAATTAGTGTTGAGGAATCAAGGAAATCAACTCATACTTGTAACAATTTCCTCGTGGAGAGTACAACATGAGCTTCTGTGAAAGATTTGTTCTGAAGAGGTAGAGTGAGGGATGATGCTAGAAATGTCCCATACCCCACCTGAAATAACGAAGTAAAAATTAGAAAACAAAAAAATGGAATCTTGATGTGTGCACATTTGAAAAATTATAGGTCGTCGTCAATCATTCCATAGTTAAGTCAACTAGAGTAATGTGATTTTAATCAGTGCTCACCGATCGTGGGATTGGCTTAGGCTTGCTGACCGACTTCGTGGACGGAACCCCAGCAGCGTCGTCATCGGAAGACGAGTCGCTGTCGAGCTGCATGGTGGACGGGCCGCTCTTCGCCACCCTGATGTACGTCCGGAACGGCGGCGTCCCGCTCCCAGCCATAGATCGAGCCGAGCTGTGGAGACAGACAGACACCAAGCGTACTCCTCTTTCAATTTTGGGCAGGATGGGATTAACTTAGATAGTTCAATGAAAATTAAACTCCATACGTGTAAAAGAATTCTTTTCTCGGAGATGCTTTCACTGGAGTCGCTTTAGCCGCAGCGCCAGGAATGGCGATTCCTATTTGATGCGTCGCTTTTGGTTTCAATGGTTCCTTCTCTTCAGCCTGCAAGTAGTCATCACAAGTAATTCAAGAACAACCTTCCACCAAAGAAACAGACGACCTTTTGCCCATACCCAAGTGTCTTCACTCAAGTAAAATAATCATTAATTTTGGCTCAATGTGTAACGTGATCCTTGAATTTTTAATTCATTCAATGTGATCCATAAATTGTGGTTCAATTTGCAATTTGATCCGTGTACTTTTTAGTTTGTTTAATATGGTTTCCAGACTTTCGGAACATGATTATTTAGTTCTTGAGTTATATGAAAATATTCAATATTATTCATGAACTTAACTTAATGAAAGGACAATATGAATAAGTTTATTTAGTTCAGAGACTAAGTTAAACATATATCAAAATTTTAGGGATTATATTAAATAAGTTAAAATTTCGGAGATTACATTACATATTAAGCTAAAATTTAGGGATTACGTTAGATAAATTGAAAATTTAGGGATCATATTGTATATTGGATCAAAATTTAGAGTCCCTTGTATTCTTATCCCAAAAATCATTTTTGGCAAAGGAAAGTAAAGGAAAGGAGATGGAGGATGTTCACCTGTGGGTCGGGTTTCTTGATGTGTCGCCCCTTCCACAACCAACTGTAGACATGATCATAGTACAGGCTCTGCAGCACCAACACCACGGTGCTCGTGGTATAAAGCTGTTCCGAGTACAGACGGCAAAAGTAAGAGCGGTCATCGGAGAGAAGCGTGACGATACGTCGCGAAACATCTACCGACAATTTCTCCAGAGGAGGGTTTATAAGGAAAGGTTGTTTCTGTCGGGCCTCCTCCATTTCAGATGATTCGGTCGATCGTTGCGGTATGAGTCGTGGGCTTTCTTGGCCATGCAAAGAAGCCAGTTTTTGGGACTACTAATAGGAGTATGGGGGCGAACTACGAGCCGAGAGTACCCAATAACAGTGGTTCGTGAGTGCCACGTCATCAGCTGACGTGGCACTCACGAATTTACTGATATCCAATTAGATTTTGACACGTGGCTTTTGACAAAAGTTAATTTTTTTTTTCTTTTTTCCCCTCCATCTTCGGCCTCCGCTCCGATAGGGCTCCGCCATCTCCACCGCCCAAGTCGCCGCCGCCGCCACAGTCCCTGAACCACCGCCCCACCGTAGCCGCCACGGTCTGCGGCAAAGCTGTTGAGCTCGTCGCCGACAGCCATGGACGAGCCAAGACTCGAGCTCAAAGCTGTTGAGCAGCAAACAAGATCTGGAGATGTAGAGGAGCGTTGCGGCAAAACGGATCTGGAGATGCAGAGGAGCGGTCGGCCATGGACGACTTCTCGGTCTGCGGCAAAGCTGCTGAGCTCGTTGCCGACAACCATGGACGAGCCAAGACCGGAGCTCGAAGCTTTTGAGCAGTAAACCAGATCTAGAGATGTAGAGGAGCGGTCGGCCATGGATGGCTTCTCGGTCTGCGGCAAAGTTGTTGAGTTCTTCGCCGGCAGCCATGGACGAGCCAAGATCTGAAGCAGCAAACCAGATCTGGAGGTGTTGCAGCAAACCAGATCCGGAGATAATCTCCGCGTCCACCCTCTCCGAGGTCTCGCCGGATTTCAATGACACGTGTCAATTTTTAATTGGGCATCAGTAAATTCGTGAGTGCCACGTCAGCTGATGACGTGGCACTCACGAACCACTGAATATTTTCTCGTGGAAAACCGATCTTGCCCGCTCCCGGTGCATGTGAGCGAGATGAGGAGGGATCCTGTGCGTCACCATCTGAGCTAAGGGCGGCTGTGCAGTCGGGCTCATTACACCGGGAGCATGCAAGTATGGCTTCAATCCACGAGTGCGGTTTCCCGACAGAGTGCACGCGTGCATCCCCTATATCTCCATCCTAGGGTCGAGGGATGAGATTTATATAAGTTCACGTTCCTAGTTCCTATCACTGGTACGAGTTGAAGATGGTCTCAATTTGTCCCGATCGCTCTTGCAAGAAATGGAAAAGAAAACCATGGTAACTATACACTAGAGTACGTTACAACTATGGGCTGACCATGGTTCGGCTTACTCTAGGCCAGTAAATTCAGGTCACGAGCGTCATGGGTCCTTAGGGGAAGGCGCAGGGGTTTCAGAACTGCACAGAACTTTCTGAAAGATTCAGGAAAAGAAAAACACTTGTAAAGCTGGAGGATTTGCAATTTACCAGGGCTGTGTAGTACTGAGTCGGCAACTGCAACAAGACAAGACATAAAGAGAGAGGGAAAATGGCCAATTAAACTCAAGTACGTATGATGTAGCTGTAATAAAAAATGACCAGGCATGCAAGTGGGAGAAAGATAAGGGCAGTAAAATATAGCGAGTGTGTATGCGGCTGTGTGAAAAGGTGTGGATAAGCTTCAGGCATCGGCGTGCTGCGTGCTGTGCCGTGCTGTGGTGATCTGCTAGATAAAGCACGAAATGGACCAAACAAGGGATGTGGGTTTGTGCGCATCACAAGACAACACCCGTCCAATCCTTGGGCCTTTTTGGACCACCCATGCATTGTAATGGGTTTACAGGATCTTGATTACCCCGAGTGGTCTTTCTCTTCCCTTTTCCTTATTTTCTTTCTTCCTCTTTTGTTATTTTATGGGTTAAACAAACTTATGGTCGCTTGGATTTTTCCCTCCTTTTTCTGTGCTCTTGGTTTCTGGTTCTGCAGAAAAATTTTCAGCTTGGAACTCACCGTCGCTGGTTCAAGAAGACAGCCAACTAGATTGAACACGTCCCTGCATATGGAATCCCACATGAAAAGCTTCAGTACGGCTCTCAAGAAAGCTAAAAAAGGAGAAAAATCTGCGCGAGGTATTGCAAGATTTAAGCACTAAGAATGACCGAATTGTCAAGGCAAAACACAGAACGAACTGTGAAGTGAGCTTGCGAAGCTTAGTCGGAAGAGAGAAGTGGATTTTCTTGAACCGTCATGACTAGCAACCCAAATTGGACAAAAGCCTAAAGGTTGTCTTGCGAGAGAGAGAGAGAGAGAGACCCGGCGACCCAAGTGAGGAGGAAGGTGAGGGAGACGCCGTGGCTGGACTTGGTGCGGAAGTTGGTGATGATCTGGGGGATCTCGGCGACGCCCCAGCACACCAGGCTTATCATCCCGAACCCGAAGGACGCCTCGTCCTTGGCGTTGCACAGGCAGTCCTTGAAGTACTTCTCGACCCACCTCACGCATGGCTTCTTCTCCCTCGCGCAGTACGCGATTGACGACATCTCTCTCTCTCCGTTGTAGTGAGCGTGGAAACTCGTGCAGGTTGACTGGTAGGTATAAAGGCATTCGTTCCTATATATATAAATGCGGGAACCGATTTATTTTATTTTTATCTCCTTTGTGTTTAATATACCATATAGGTGGTGCGTTAAACTATACATTAATAGACAATGGCAAATTTGGGTCCACGTGCCAGCCCCCACTCTCTCCATTAACTCCGTCTCTCTCCCCTTTACTCTCTCTCCTTCCCTCGGTTTCTACCCACAACTCTTTCTCCCCCTCTTCTCTCTCTACTTCTCTTTTCTTTCCTCTTGCGTTTGCCATGGCTTGAGCTCGAGTCGGCTCGTGACCGCTTCAAGTCGAGGATGGACGGCGCGCCACCGGACGGAGACTGCGTTGAGCTTCGTTTGCGGTGAGATGACTTGAGGCTGAGCTCGAAACTCAAGCGCTAACCAAAACTCCAAGTTTGAGGTCGAGCGAGTGTCGTCCATGGTTGGCTGCGAGGGTCGTCCATGGTGGATGGGAAAAAAAAAATACCCAGGAACAGGCGAGGACGACCCACGTGATGAAATCGCATTAAATAAGGAAAGCGAAGCCGACTCGATATGCCTACGCGTCCGTTTACAAAACCCATTTGCTCATTTCCTCCTCCCAGCTCTGCATCCGACCCCGCCGGCTGAGATTCTTCAAGAAAGTTTGGGTTTTTATTTTTCATTTCATCTCTCCTTGTCCGTCTACTCGTTCGGTTGTCGTCCTAGAGACCATTTGGGAGATGGGTCTGATCTGTAAGAGTTTTTCTAATTGTGGACTACATTAATTGATATTGTAATTTACCGTTTAACGTTTACCGTTTTACGGGGTTTGGTTTAAGGTGAGATAGAAGGTTTTTAATTAATATAATTTTTGGTAGTGTGGTAGAGTTGGCTGGCCCATAATGAGAGGGACTGGTGAAACTACATAAATAGTCTTCAAGTCTCTCCTCTAACCCTAATTCTCACGTATCCTCACCACAGGGCGTTTCCTAACGTTACACGTGGGGGGTCGCTCGTGAGGAGGTGATACGGAGGGCGATAGAGGAGAAGGACTTGCGCGTGGAACATTGTGTTTCCGCTTTCGCTTCAAGAACGGTGGATCCTCACTTGATGAGTGGGTAATCCCTTTTCTGCTTCCGCTTTATATTTGATGGATTCCAAAACAGGTGCGTTAATCTTTCTACTCAATTATGCTTGTTCTTGTTCTTGTTCTTGTTATGGAGATCTTGGGGTTACGTAATTTGCATCCAACATGTGGTATCAGAGCAACCATAACCCTAGAACTTGAACACATAAAGGTTTTGCCCTAATTTGTACGGATTAGCCATAATTCGTACGGATCTTGCCCTAATTTGTGATTTTCGAGATTTTTTATTCAATAAAAATAAAATTAAATCACAAATTCGGACCTGACTCGACGAGACGAGCAAGACGATCGGCGGCGCGTCGCCGGGAGGCCGCACGCGCCCCACGCGCGGCCACGCGCCGCCCTGGGCGTCGAACGCGCGCCGCGCGTGAGCTCACGCGCCGCGCATTAGGCGGCGCGTGAGGGCGCGTGGAGCGTCGGATCGGCGCGTGGCTGGCGGCGTTGGATTCGTATGGCCGTCCTCTACGTCGTGGTGTATTTATTTTACATATTTGATAATTTTATGGATGTAAAAATACATACGGAACCCTAAATACGTGTATTTTTAGTGTATTTTGCGTATTTTTTCTTATATTTTCTGTGAATTTGGAAATATAAGTGTTGGGTTACTGGTATGTTATCACATAAATATTATATTGGTGTGATTCATCAGTTAAAATCAAACTTTATTGTGAAGCGAAGGCGGCTTAATGAGATACAATTAATATGGAATAGTAATTGGTATGTATTGAACGATGAGAAAAATAAAGGTTATGAAATTTTTGTTGCTCAAGCATACTCCTTGACACACCGGTAATCTTTGAATGATGGACGTCTTAAGAACTTGTGACCAAGGCGATTGTACTAATTAACATATCTCTTTGTATGTGGGTAATGCATGTTGATTAAGTTCTTGCATATTGTACATGAATTCATCCGGTCACTTGTTAATGTCTATCAAGTTAATATTTTTTATGGTTAAGGAGTATGGCAATATTTATGCGAGCAATAGTATCTACTTGTTATAGTTTAGATATTTAGTTACGTGGTTTGACTCAATTTATAGGCCACCGATTAAAGTAATGATATTTGTTATTTAAATTGATTAATAAATCGGTTGTTGGCCTTGGAGTCATGTTTTGCCTTATGAAACTCATGAGCAATAGTTGATCATTTGTTAAGCTTGTCGATATGGTGTACCCCTGTATTACTATTGATGTTAATTTGTGAGAGATATTTTAGATCGGCATTCTTTTATGTTGTTACAGTAATATGTAATTGGGGTGCATAAGAGATGTTTTATTCTGTTATGGGAAGTTTCTTGTGTTCTTGTGATCAATGATCTCATTGGAATCTGTCTTTCATTATTTGTATATATATTTATATATATGTATGATTAATTTTTATTAATAGATAAAGTAATGTAATTAGCATGATATGTGATTTTAGTGATAACATGCCCCTATCACTAAAGTTAAAATCACATGTATATGGTGTATGTGATGAGTAAAGTTTATATCCCCTGGTATGAGAGAATTTCAATGATTCAATTGAGTTGTGACCGCCAAAGTGGCACGCTTGATTGGGTTTGAGAAATTTCGGTCTCGTATATTTGATTGGGATGTCTCTTGGTCTAATGCGTAGTCATACTCCCAAAGGAGGTGATTGTGTATTAGTTCATGGAGGGATATATGATAGTGTGGTGGAGGAGTGACCAATCCTAATGGTTCATATGCCCAAAGGTGATGAATTCACGAAGATTGGAATATATTCTCATAACCCTTATCATGTGGGGAGTGTACAATTGCATATCATGTATTCGCCCAAAGGTGATTATATGATTATGCGTGTAACTCTCTGGATGTGTACTTGTACGTCAAGTTACACGGTACTCACATGATGCTAATTATATACATTGCTTGTTTTTCAGTCACCTTTTCGTAAATGGTAATTCCGTCATCATTGAGGTTTTTTACTGCTTCAAATTTTAAGTTGTGGACATATGATTTGTTGCTTGAGAAAAGAGCAATTGAATTTGTTTATTGTCCATGAAGCGTTCCATTCGGAACACTTGAAAAGAGGTTTTTGCTGCGGACGCATTTGCTATAAGATGAAGGAAGCCTTAGTTGCTTGAAATTATGTCTTGTTTGATATTGAAATTAGGACACATTTGCAAAAATTGTGTTTAAGTCCTAATGACATATACATCTCGTATATGATTTAAAAGTTGTCGGGTTTAACGGTGGCAATGAGTATTTTGGCAAGTATGACAATGCGAAATAGCTTAAAGGGTCATTTGTCAAATACTTGGTAGATTCAGGGTGGTAACTTAATTACTATGCTTGAAAATCCTAACAAAAGATTCACTTGAAATTATTTTGTATCTTACCTAGATTGTTCAAAAGGGTATTTGATTTTAAGACTCTAAAGAAGATACAAGAATTATAGAATCACATACTCTAAAGTTTCTAAATATTGACGTAATTGTAGAGGATAGCTACTTTCAGACTATTAAAGATAATAGTATGATGGAAGATGTTTGTGTCTTTGTCTTTACCTATACGAGATAATTATGGAATCTCCTGTATCATAGACTAAACTTGTTGAGGTTCAAGGTACTATTCTTGATATAATTTATAATGAAATTTCTTATACCTCTCAAGTGCGAGAATGAAGTGGTTGCGGTTTTATTAAGGAGATTTGTTAGGGAAAGACGATCGGTTATATCATCATACTATATAGTCTATTTGTGAGAGCATGATTATAATATCCACTACATTGTTGTTTTAGCAACTTATATAAATGTCGTTTCTTGTTGTCAATTAAGTATGTGATTAGATGCCATAAAAAGGCGATATACAATTTATGAAACATGTTTGGAAACTCACTGACTTGTTTAAAGATCACAAGTTTATTAGTTGCAAATTGGTGTACAAACTAAAAGAATTTCAAAGAAAGATTGTGGAATTTAAAGCCAAATTGATAACTAAAGTTTTCACTCTAAAAGAGGGGTGGATTGTTTATAGTGAAGAAATAACTATTTCTTTAAAAGATTCTTTCAGAGTGAATGCGGCATTAATAGTTTATTTATTTATTTATATATGGAGTTACACCAAATAGATACAAAATCTATATTGTGCTTTGGATGATTTTGCAGCAGATTCAAGTAAACTTGTGTGTGATTTTGCAGCAGATTCAAGTAAACTTGTGTGTAAACTGAAAAATTCTAATTCATGGTCTTAAGCAAGTTTCCGGACAATATTATTAAAGTTTCATAGTGTTGTTATTTTGTTCAATTGGGAACAAAGTAATTCAATATACTTGCAAGGTCGGTGGGAGGAAATTTATTTTTCTCATACTTTATGTACATGATGTTTTGCTTACAATTTGTGACCTTGAGACATCTTTTATCCTTTGTACCGAGGTCCTGTAAGCAAGGATTATTTTTGCCATATTATATTAGATTTTCTCGGAGGACATTTGCTGATTGTATATTGGAAATATTCAATATACATTATTGCAAGCCAGGAATTGCTCCTGTTGTTAAGGGTGATGGACTAAATCTATCACATTGTTCTTATTTAGATATTGAAAAATCTAATTAAATGGTGTACCTTGTGTCGGTGCACTTAAAAGTATAATGTATGCTCGAATTTGCACTAGACTAAATGTTGTCTTTGTGACGGGACTTCTAGGCGAGATATCAGTCAAATTCGGGACATGATCACCTTTGGGTTGCTGTCAAGAAGGTTTTAAGGTACTTAAAGAAGACAAGAGATTATATGCTAATTTATAGCTATGTTCAATTCTTGCAATTAGTAGAGTATTTAGATGTAAACTTTGTTGGCTGTTCGATGACATGCAATCAATAACGGAATACGATTTATGTTAGTAGGAAGTGCAGTAAATAAAGTTCTTTGTTATCTTATACTATGTAAGCAATGTTAGTAACATTCTTTTAGGTGTTACTTGGGCTTTTAGGCTCCGAACCTCATGACGGAGTTGATCGTTTTAACTTGATGGATAGACCCATACGGTTGTATTGAGATAACAAATTTGTAGTATTATTTATTTACTACGAGAGGTCTCAAGGGGTCTAAATATATGGTGGTCAAATATTTTTTATCATAAAGAAACGGTACGAAAGGTGACTTATAATATAACATATTTTCACGAGATGTTGTGATTGCGAGATCCACTAATTAAAAACCTACGTCCATGTGTATTTGAGTGACATGTCATTAAGCATGGGCCTAGGAGTATCTTCGGATACTTGTTGTTTAGTGGGAGCTATTTTGGCTTTACTCGATAAAGGTTTTCATCGTGTTCGTTACACTTTGTAACGGTTTGATATGTATCAACTTTTGCATTCAATAAAATATTTTGAATGTGTTGTTATTATGTTGAATACATATTAATAAAGTCTCAAGGGATTGTATAAACCTTGAGTGAAGGCTAGGGGCATCCGGGCATCCGGTTATTAGCTTTGTGCATATGTCTTGTGATACATAAAGAAAGGTTAACCATAAGGACAAGACATATGTGGGTTCATTGGAATCATAAAGCATTCTCTAGTGGCATAAGTTTTTTATGACACCTAAGGTAAGAGAATGGTGATCGACAAATGGGATCTCTCATGAGAGATGTTATCCATTTGACACACTACCATATTGAATCCATATTAATAAAGTTGAGAGCACTCGTGACCATGGAAGGCTCGTGTGTATACATGCGATTACCGCCATGATTCGGTGTTTAAGACTTTATGGGATAGGATTGACTATTAAGAATTATCTCTAGACCAATGTGCGCACATAAGGTACGATTTCAATTAATATAGTCCAAGTGGGAGAATGTAAGAGTTTTTCTAATTGTGGACTACATTAATTGATATTGTAATTTACCGTTTAACGTTTACCGTTTTACGGGGTTTGGTCTAAGGTGAGATAGAAGGTTTCTTAATTAGTCTAATATGGGTTGCTAGTAGTGTGAGCCGAGTTGAGCCTGGCCCGTAATGAGAGGGACCACGGAAACTCTATAAATAGTCTCAAGTCTCTCCTCTAACCCTAATTCTCACATGTATCCTCACCTAAGGGGCGTTTTCCTAACGCTACACGTGAGGGGGTCGCCTCATTGAGCCAGGTGATACGGAGGGCAATAGAGGAGAAGGACTTGCGCGTGGAACATTGTGTTTCCGCTTCCGCTTCAAGAACAGTGGATCCCCTTGATGAGTGGGTAATCCATTTTCTGCTTCCGCTTTATATTTGATGGATTCCAAAACAGGTGTGTTAATCTTTCTACTCAATTATGCTTGTTCTTATTCTTGTTCTTGTTATGGAGATCTTGGGGTTACGTAATTTGCGTCCAACATGATCTTCTCGAGTGAGTCCCTGTGTTCCGCGCCCCCGCACAGGTGGTGACAGCCATGTATGAGCATTGGCATGATTGTGAGCAGGTCAGCCATAAGCCAACTCGAGCTCGAGCCATGGCAGACGCAAGAGGAAAGAAAGGAGAAGTAGAGAGAGAAGAGGGAGAGAGAGGGTCGCAGGCAGAGAGGGGAGGAGAGAGAGTAAAGGGGAGAGAGACGGAGTGTTAACGGAGAAGTGGAGACTGAGAGGTAGGCCTGAATTTACTACGTGTTGATCAGTATATGGTTTACTGCACCATCCTACGTGGCATATTAAACGCACCTAATATTTTCTCCTAAATAATGGGTTCCGCGTTCGAGGGATGCGAGGGGTCGTACTAATGCATATCCTCGTACAGTCTTCATTACCTGGAGCGCATATTCTCTTGCTTGATCCCCTTAGGGTTCTTGCTGATCTGCAAGAGAGAGAGAGAGAGACGCATATTCTCTTGCTTGATCCCCTTAGGGTTCCTGTTGATCTGCACGAGAGAGAGAGAGAGAGACCATGCAAACCTCGGGCGAATTCGACTTCTGATGGAATATTATGAGATGCTCAAGTTGTGTGAAAAACCTAAAAAGAAAAAACCACAAATTACAATTCACGGAATCTCTGGTATTATATAACGTTGGATATGCATGCTTCACGTTTAGCCGCATTAACCTGTTCTTACAGAGTTATAATTGTTAACTAATCTTAGTTGTGAGTAGGAAAATCTTTCTGTTTTCCCTTTCAAAATTCATGTAGAAGAACTAATTTCGAGTTTTGTCTCGCGCATGGCAGGTTAAGACAATTCTCTTACGGCTCCTCTATTGTGGAAGCCAAACACGCAAGATAAATCTGGATGGAACTTGGATATCAAGTTAAAATGTCTAATTCGGTAGCTTATATTTGTAGATGGAGAGAGATGATATATACAAAAATAACCCATCAACCTGTTAGGTGAGTGATGTGAGATATTGGATGACCATTTTTTCTTGAAAAGAAATCCAAAAATTTTAGGGACACAACCTAAGGATATTCCTCTTCTTGATTTTAGGGACACAACCTAAGGATATTCGTCTTCTTAATGCCCCCAAACAGGAAGAGCCAAATCGCTTTGATGGTCCCAGATGGCTCTGGAAATATACGAATAGGAATTAGGATTTGGAAGAAAAAAATGTCCTCAACATGACGACATAGATCATTTCCACGTTTAAATGATTGATAGTATTTTCTTTTTGACTGTTGGAGCCTACTCGATCGACGGTCGATGCTCTCCGGTTTTGACATATTCTAATGTTGAATGATTATTTTAAGCTCAAATCATTGATCTTTTTTTACCGTCCGAACCTACTCTTACCTGTTCGCTAAAGTCACTTTCAAGCAATCGAGCGAATCGGCCGTTGCCGTTCGTCCCGATGTGTGCTTCATGTGAAATTATCTAAAAGATTTTCTTGAGCCTACATGATTATCGCGTTCCATCATGCAGCATTTTTCTGATTAATTAAATAAATCGTTTGATTAAAAAAAGAAAAAGAGATAACGTGAATTCTATCTCTCTCTTATGTCTGCATTACGCATTCAACTTGAAACGACAATTGAATGTGTTAAAATTTACAGTCAAAAGTTTAAACTGGAGTTTAAGAATTGTAAATTCATGGAGACGAAATTTTCATGGAGTTTCTCAAACTTGCTATATCATGCATCAAAATTGTTGAACAAATTAATTTCTCGAATGGAGAATTCAGATAACCAAGATAATGATCTTATCCAAAAAGAAAAAATTAAATGATTATAAGAACATTTGTTACGTTTGAACTTTGGGACGTATAATTTGGGAGTATTCATCATGGAGAGGAAAGAAAAAATTTGCTCTCCAATTGAGGGGTAGAAGCGTACAAGCACTGATATGTAAAAATAAGGAATATAGTATTGTCAGCTTTCTAGGGTAATTTGGGGGGTGCATGATAATCAAAATTTCTGTTCCAAAAATAATTTTTTTATTCTAGACCTGTTTCTGGAATAGAAATCTGTTTGATAAACCTACTCGGTTTTTCTATTTCTGAAATAGCTAAACATGATATAAATAATTGGGTATAATTGGGATCGGGAAACACTTTCTAATGTTTAAGCGACATGAGTGTGCTTGTAACCTCCGCTGTATTGCTTGTTTTATAGAGGAATTTTTTGCTGCTTTCCCATAAACGTATCCCGACCGAATCTTGTAAATCTAGCGTCCATTATTATTTTTTATTATATTTATTTTATTGTTTGATCGCTTATTTTTGCAACATGTTGACGAATAATCTTCACTGAAGTTTCACAGAAATATATATTTATCATCTTAGTTTAATTTCTCGAAATGTTTTGAGTAATTGATCAGGATCTTGAGTTGGCACGTGATCCTAAAGCGACGAAGCATGTTGTCTCTTTCCCAAAATTCTTCTTTCTCACTCTTTTCTAGATTAATGATGGTTGTGAACTTGATTGTAGAAAACTTCTTCTAAGCACAATTTTAAATAGCGGTTGCAAGCTGCGAATATCATTTACACGTAAAATTAAATAAATATAAGTATGAATAATATCTCTGATCGTAATTCATCAATTAGAAGGTTGGTTGGAGAAAACGCAGCTAACATCAAAGTAAGTCGGTCTTTTATATGCGTAAAGAAAGTAAGTGCTCTTGAGGCTGTAATTACTCGACCATCCTTCATATTTGAGCTATGTAGCACCGACACGGACACGTGACACGCGACACGACACGACGCGACACGCCGACACGTCATTTCTTAAAAATAGAGAATTTCGATACGTTCCGACACGTTATATATTAAATATATTTTTATATATAAATGCATAAATAAATAATAATAAAAGCCTAGAATTAATTTACACGAAAAATATTAAATAATATCATTCATTATTTTAATTTGTTACAATAATACACAAAACTTAGAGGAAAAAAACATTGTTTAAAGAAAAATGCTGAAATGATATTTTTAAATTTATTTATTTATCATATATAGCATTTTTTATTACTTCTTTCATAGTAAAAGACTTTTTAAAAAATAAAACAATTCTAAAAAAAAAAAACTGAAAAAAAAAAAAAATTGACCCGGTGCATGTATATTTATAGCAATTTTATTACTTCTTTTATTACTTCTTTTGTGTATATTTATATTTTGACTACTCAAGTATTATAAATTTTAAAATTGACCCCGTGCGTGTCGGAATTGCGTGTCGAAATTCGGACTCGCGTGTCGGGCGTGTCGGAAAGAGTTGACCACGTGTCGGATTTTTCGACACTCGTTGACCGCGTGTCGGAGCGTATCGGGACGTGTCGGAGCGTGTCGGACACGTGTCGGAGTGTCGGACACGACACGAAGGCTTCCGGAGAGTGTCCGTGCTTCATAGTATTTGAGTGGATATAATGGCAAACTTAGAGCTTACTGTGTATATTCTAATGTTTTGAATAATAAGCTTTTGGAATATTTGAGATATACTCGGTTTAATTGCATTAGATGGGGCCAGTCTTGCGTCCAGTTACGGCCTCTAAATCATCCAAACGACTGATGGATGTGAACATTGGTTTCTAACTTGGTAATTGCGATATCAACCATTCAAATTGTTGCAACACATGAAGATATCAATCGAATCCATGTGGATGATGTGAGTTAGATTAGGGCTCAATACCCGATTGCCCATTATGAAGGGTGATGACAAGATGCGGCTCTCGATAGACAAATTCTTGTTCTTGATTTTTTGATTAATTTTTGTTGTTATGTAATCAGACATTTTTTTCGCTGGATTTCAACGAATATGAGGCATCCGTTTTCTGAATTCCGAGGGAACACACCAATTTGGTGTCAACGTGTCAATAAATAAATAGCTGTCACATATCATGATCTCGGAAGGATATTGAATCTAACAGGTTGAGAGGGTCCCGATTCTTGGATTCAAAGGTGATATTATAGATGGATGACTTTAAAGAACAGCAAAATTAAAAATGAAAAACAGAAAAAAAAAAAAAAAAAAAAAAAAAAAAAAAAAAAAAAAAGAATAACTTAGAGACCGGTTTTGGGCGAGCTGACAGGATGGGGCGACTCCATACATCCGCCAAAACCGTGTAACGTATACCTCGTACACCTTGTCTTGACCTCTCAGATCGATTGTAGGGCTCTCGATCTTCGAATCATCCCACGAAATGGGCTAAGTTCATGGACGAACTCAGACAAGTGTCACACCTTGTCCTGTTTCTTTAATAAAATATTCTGACATCCTTGAACCCGCCCTCGAAATCGAGACAGGTTCACGCTCAGTTATTTGCTTGAAAAATTGATTGACGGGCTTTTGTACTATTACTGTCCCTTTTTTCATTTTTTTTTAAATATAGAGAAATGAAAGAAATATTGACCTTTATTACTTTGCATAAATATGGTAATTTTTCGACAAAAAAAAAACTCAGTTTGGTATTTTTTTTATTTATAAAAAAACAGTTTGGTATTAAAAAAAAGGGAAATTGGTCAATTTTCAAATAGTTAAGGATTAGATGGAACATTAAATGAAAGTTCATGGATCAAATTGGGCAAATCGAAAGCTCGGGGATAAAATTGAACATTAGATGAAAGTTCATGGATCAAATTGAGCAAATCGAAAGCTCAGTGATGAAATTGAACATTAGATAAAAGTTCAGGGACCATTTGTGATATTTTCCCTTTTTTATACTGTATATTTTTTTTTGTAATCAATACAAATGTGGCCATCTTTAAGAAAAAGAAACAGTACAGTACATTCTAGGTACCCTGAAATCAACAAGTCCTCAAGGCACACCAATGAGAAAAAAGTAGGGGTTTTGAAATTTTGGAGCTAGTATGTATACATGGAAGGTTTCAAGGTACGCCAAATACTCTGTCTATCTTAAAACTCGTGTTGGGAAATTCAAAGAGAATGATTGAGACACCAAAAAAAGTGGAGAAAAGAACACCAAGGGACAAGGCGCATCAATAATGTTATCTTAAAGACAGCGTTTTTTTAACTTTTTTTCCTGAATAGACACGTGATTCAACACAATCGGCTAGTTTCAGCTATTTGGGAAATCCCTTCCCCACATGCAAGGCCCACCTCTAATCCTCTTCGCTCATTCTGCGCACTAAAAGAAGATCCCACATGCTAGTGCCCCTTTGACTAGCTGGCTAATTACAATCGTGCACCAAGTAACAGAGAACTGCAATTAGAGTCTGGGAGTATCAGAAGTATAGTTGACAAGTGGAATGCAATTCCATTATCTGGTGCTATTCACTGGTAGAGGTGCCAAAACGCCAAAGACCCATCTTCTAACTCATATTAAGTGGGCTGTATCGTATGTGGGTTAACTAAAAATCAAACAATGGATTATTATGGGTTTAGAGTAGCAAAGCTCAATTAGAAATGAGTTTAAACCGATATGGACAATACCCACCTGGGACCCGTGTTCATCAAAAGGAAAATCTATAAACTCTATAATTAGTTCGTTAGCCTCAATCGTATTCATTAAGTTATCATATTTATTTGGAATTGAAACATGCCGAGATGTCACCCCTTGTGATATATTCGCATTTCCCTCCAATAAAATCATTGATTATACAAGGATAACATCCAACACAAACCTAACATTATTATTTCTGGCTAATATTTTGCCAAAAAAATCCAAAATATATTATTTCTTATTGTTTATGTACCCCAAAAACAGGAAAGAAAGTTCGGTGGAGTTAGTGATTGCTTGACAGCACCCAAAAATAGAAATGCTTGATAATTTTCTCTTACACCACTCATTCTCGCCATAAAATTCAAAAAAAAGAAGAAGAATTTAGGTATGAGTTGAGTGTGGGTTGAGTCAGGTGTGAATTGTTAAAATTTTACTACATTAAAATGGATTGGTATGGTTTCAATGATTGTGATATATTCACATTTCCCTCCAATAAAATCATTGATTATACATGAATAACATCCGACACAAACCTAACATTAGTATTTCTAGCTAATATTTTGCCAAAAGAATCCAAAATATATTATTTCTTATTGTTTATGTGCTCCCAAAACAGGAAAGAAAGTTTGGTGAAGTTAGTGATTGCATGATAGCACTCAAAAATAGAAATGCTTCACAATTTTCTCTTATCCCACTCATTCTCGCCATAAAATTCAAAAAGAAAAAGAAGAATTTGCGTATGAGCTGAGTATGAGTTGAGTTGGGTATTAGTTGTTAAAATCTTACTACATAAAAATGGATTAGTATGGGTTTGATGATCAATATAAGTGGAATCCATTGTCTACCCACCCAAATCCAACTCAATTTACCTATTTAATAAGTCTAAAAATTGAGACTTGAAGAAGCAAATAAGAATGATATGTAAGAAAAATTAATTGAAAAATTCTAAATTTATTGTATGGATATCAATTCAATCATAAATATTTTAATTTAGTCAATTTAGTCATAAACATTTTCTACAATTTGCCAATACAATCATTTCGACCAATTTAGGTTGCAAATTGTTGACATGGACCCCTGCAGTCTTTGGTGGCATTGATAGCGCTAACATATATGATTTTTTTTTTTTTTTTTTTTTGAAATTTTGTAACTTTTTCTAAATTTTTTATTTTTATTTTCTTATTATTTTTACTATTTTCTTTTCCAATTATGGCTGGAGAGGGCTGCCTTCACTCTAGGGGACAATAAATAAGAAAATTAAAAATTAAAAATTAAAAAAATTGCAAAAGTTGTCCACATTAGTGCCAACTAAGTCCACTGCTAGCTGTTCCAACTCACACTAGAATCAAAGTTTATCTTTAGCTTGCACCAAAATCAGAGAACAATAAGAATATTCACATGATAATCAATTTGAGATCGATAATGTTATCTTCAATTCGTGCCAGAATCAAAGCACAATCAAAATATCGGCATGATAAGTAATCCCTGAATGATTCATTTGTTATCTCCACCGATAGTTACTTTGTTTGTGTGTGTGCGCGCGCGCGTGCGCGCGCGTGTGCGTGTGTGTGTTGTGCGTGTGTTGTGCGTGCGTGTGTGTGTGTGTTGTGTGTGTGTGTGTTGTGTGTGTGTGTGTGTTGTGCGTGCGTGCGTGCGTGCGTGCGTGCGTGTTTTGTGTGTTGTGTGTGTGGTGTGTGTGTTTTGTGTGTTGTGTGTGTGTTATCATTGATTGTAATGTGATTCAAAAATAAAAATGTACAATTCTTACATTTTCTATATTTCTTTCTGCATCTCCATTTCTATCTTAGTATTAGAGCAGAAAAAGCCGAAAGCCCATCGATCCCTGAGTGACTGAAATTTCTCCTCTCTTGAACAGACTATTGTTCAACAACTCTAGCCTTCCACTACAACTACCACCCACAAGCTACAATTTCTAGTCTGCTCTCTTCTCCATCCTTTGGAGAATGCCTAAACAAAACAAATGAAGTGACGCACATGGATTTTACCATATCTTCAAGCCTTTGAGCTAATTTTTGTGGTAGCCACCTATCTACTTCTCTCAATCAGACCAACAAAAATATTGGCCAAACCATACTCACTCCCAACCCCACCTACAAAGCTCGGTGCATTTGAGATCAAATAGCCCTTAGCTAGATCCTAAATACAATGACAAGTCTCATAGTAGCATAACTCACTTAACTGGATCCTAAATACAGTGACAAGTCCCATAGTAGCATAACTCACTGACCATAATACTTTTGCCTCAGTTTGGTTCTACCTAGTTGATGCATATGCTTCTCAGTTTAATGTTCGCTCCTCTTCTCTCTAGATGCAACTCTAACCCATGATAAAAGGTAATAGGAGTGTGACTGAATATATACGAGAGGCTACCTAGATTGTCAATCAGTTTTTAGCTAATGGGGAAACTATTTCTGCTGGAGTATAACAGACCCACTTCTTTCAGGGTTTGGGTTTAGAATACTCCACTTTGGTCACTACCCTCTTAGCTATTTCAACTCATATCCAGTCCTTGATCTTCTCTAGAAATGAGCTACATACTTTGTTGCTATCTCATGAGGGCCGTTTAGAGCTTTTGGCTTTAAACATTGGTCAACCACCTCCAATTGCATTTGCTATCCATGGCTCACCAACTTTTGCACCTTCAAAGCCGAATAAGCAATTTTCAAGCTCACAAGTGCACCAACCAGCACACAACTTGCCATTTGCTGGTCTTCTACCCACCCCGCCATCGCCGATCACTTACTAGTCACTAGGCAGCAATGGTTATCGACGAGGACCTTCCTTTTGTCAAATTTGTTGTTGTTGGGGTCATTATTCTACAACTTGCTGTAAACAATATAATTCTCAATTTGTGACCACACCTCCTCGTCAGGCTCATTATGTTGTGCATAGTTCACAGATCTATTATTCTACTCCTATTTACCCATCTCAATGTCATGCCATTTCTTCACCTCTATAGGCATCACAACTCTTTACCACCACCACCTATAGCTCAATAACCCTCAGTTCCTCCACCTCAACCTCCCTTTACCCATGCTGCTTCCAACCGATTCCCTGACTCTAGTCCTATCCATCATGTCACTAATAATCCCATTAGTCTTTCAAATGTCACTCCTTATACAAGCTCGCAACAACTCATTGTGCGTGATAGCATCTGTCTTCCCATCACTCACACTAGTACTTTCGTATCTTCCACATCTCCTATCTTTATTCTTAAGAATGTTTTAGTTGTCCTTAATTTCATCAAAAAGTTATTTTCTATTTCTCAATTTTCTTTCAATAACAATTATGTTTTCTTATTTTATGCTACATATTTTCTTGCAGTGTGCTTACGTATTATCATATCCTTCTTCAAGCAACCTTGATTCCAACCTTTTTAATATCTCACCCTCCAACTCGGCAATTTCTTTCATCTGATTTTGTGTCTTCCCGCACTAGCTCACTCACTACCTAGCATTGCCATTTAGGACATGCCTCCTTGGATATTGTAATTCGTCTATTAAATTCAACAAAACTTGCTTTTCATGTTTTCCCTCTCCCATATGTATGACATTCGCTTTTAGTAAAAGCCATTGCCATACCCATTTGAGGGCTACTTCCCCTCTTTAGCTTGTTCATTTTGATGTTTGGGGTTCATCCTTAGTACCTTCTCTTTTTGATTATAAATATAACATATGTTTTATTGATGACTTTTCTCAATTCACTTGGCTTTATCCTTTCACATATCGAGATCAATTTTTCAACATTTTAAAGTCTTTTCATGTTCTTGTGGAGACTCAACTTTAGTGTAGACTTCAGATAATTCATTGTGATGGAACACTCAAGTTCTTATCCTCCACCATGTACTCTCACCTTCTCAGTCATGGTATTCATTAGTGTATCTCGTTTTTGTGCTCTCCTTCTTAGAATGGGACTACTGAATGCAAATACCAATATATAGTGGAAACTGGCCTTACTCTCATGACCCAAGTTATTGTTCCTTGTCATCATCTCTGGGAATTTTCCTTTAATACCACAGTTCACTTGATTAACCAATGTACTCACATCCTTACCGATGCTATCTTTGATGAGACAATGTTCCTGTTTCAAGAGACTACATATGTGTCTCTACCGTCACCATCTGTTGTATTGCCAATCCAATTACCACTACTGCCATCTCCGATCAATCCCATTGAGCCCTTACAATCATTGGATTCTGCTTCACCAATTCTACTATCCCTAACATCATCCTCAACATCTGCAGCTCAAGTCCCTAACTCACCATCTCCACCATCATCGGCAACATCTTCACATGTATTACTCACCATATGGTTACTCATCTTCATGATCACACCATCTCTCTTGGAATGCTTAATCAAAATGGCATTTTTGTTCTTACAACAATTGTTTATTCTCACATTGAGACTACTTACTTTTCTCAAGCATCGCAAGATTTGAAATGGGAGGCTGCCATCTTTTAGTACACTACACTTATCCAAAATAATCCTTAGGAACTAGTTCCACTACCTTCTCATGTTCACCCTATTGGTTCTAAATAGGTGCTCAAGGTCAAATTTTGCTCTGACGGTACACTAAAACACTATAAAACCCAACTTGCTGCTACGGGATTTCATTAGTGGGTTGACATTGACTATGGTGAGACATTTAGTATAGTGGTGAAACCAATCACCGTCCGTATTATTCTCTCACTTGCTTACTCCCAAGGATGGTCTATACGACAACTTGATGTCTCCAATGCCTTTCTCCATGGATATTAAATTGAAGAGGTGTACATGGTTCAACCTTAGAGCTTTGTTGACCCTAAATAACCTCATCATGTTTGTCGTCTCTGTCATTCTCTTTATGGTTTAAAGTAAGCTCCTCCTGCTTGGTATTAGCGCCCTAGCTCCTACCTCACCAAAATTGGTTTTTTTGTCTTGAATGCTGACCCGTCCTTATTCATTCATCATTCTACCCCTGCAACATCTATGTGGATGGCATAATCCTCACCAACTCTCCCAGTGCTCCATTGCTAGCTCTTTTACATGCTCTACATGGTGAGGGGTAAGTACACCATTAGTGCCAAAACTTGTATACAGCACTCACTTTGGTGCCAAAACTTTATTTTGGATCACTTAAATGCTAAAAAGTTTGAAAAATGATCATTTTGGTGCCAACGCCGATCTGATTAATCAGAAATCCAACGTGGCACTTTTTTTATTAATTTTTGAAGCTGATGTGGCTCGCTGGAGAGTACAGTTAGCATTTAAACAACAAAATGACATCATTTGGTGTCTTTCCCCTAATTCAAAACCCTAAATCCCCAAATTGAGAGAGAGAGAGAGAGAGAGAGAGAGAGAGAGAGAGAGAGAGAGAAGGCATGGCATGGGCTTCCCGTCATCTTCTTCCCCGAAGAGCGACACCAGCACCAGCACAACTCCGCCTCTGGTTCGTCCGACATTGTTGACAAGTCCAAGCTCTTGTCCTCCTCCTCCTCTCCTCCTCCCCCCTTTAGAAGAACCCACTTCAGCCGCTCCCCAAGTAGAGCCCAATTTGCCATCTCTATCTACGCCCTCCTTGTTTACCTCACCCTCTTCATCTTCGCTTTCTCCACCTTCGACCCCCATTCTTCCTCCTCCTCCTCCGCCCTCGCCTCCTATTCTTCCCGTCGCTTCTTGCTTGAGCAATAACCTCAGCCTCTCCTGACTCGCCTAATCGAGCAATTATGACGGAGGCCGAGTGACGATGGCTGAGCAATGGTGGTCGAGCGACAACAATCGAACGACAGTGGCCGAGCGATGGTGGCCAAGCAAGCTAGGTTGGCGTTGGGTGAGGATCAGACAAAAAAACCATAATTTCAATCCTCAAAAAAAAAAAAAAAAAAAAAAAACTCCAAATGAGTTGTGTGGCATCGTTTTTGTGAGGCCATCCACTTAGGACAGCAAAACGACGTCATTTAAAAGCCATGTCGATTTTTTTTTTTTAAATATAAAAGCCATGTAATTATTTTGGCCAGAATCTTTCACTAGTGGTACCAAAGTGATCATTTTTCCTCCAATTTGACACTTAAGTGATGCAAAATAAAGTTTTGGCACCAAAGTGAGTGTCGTACACAAGTTTTGACACTAATAGTGTACTTACCCCACATGGTGAATTTGTCATCAAGGATCTCGAGCCTATTCACTATTATTTAGGTATTGAGGTAGAATCTACATCTGATGGACTTCATCTACATCAAGCCAAGTTACTCATGATATTTTGGATTGTACCAAGATGTTTGATGCTCGTGTTGTTTCCACCCCATGCACCACCAATGAACCGTAATCCATTCATAAAGGCTGCATGATCCTCACCTCTATCGTAGGATTTTGTGTGCCCTCCAATATTTAATTCTAACCTAGCCTAACATTGCATACTTAGTGAATATTGCATGTTAGTTCCTTCATGCTCCTACCACCGCGCATCAGCAAGCTGTGAAACGCATCATTCGGTATCTAGCTAATATTGCTCGTCTTGGACTTATCTTCACTTGCACTTCTTCTCTGGCTTGTCATGCATTTTTTGATGCTGTTTGGGCAGGTGATTGTGATGATCGTCACTTTATTGGGGGAAGTTGTGTTCTTCTTGGCCGAAATTTTATCTCTTGGTGTTCATGCAAACAACGAACTGTGGCTCGCTTTAGTATAGAGGTTGACTACAAGTGCCTTGCTGACAAACTACTGAAGATATGTGGATTGAGTATCTTCTTCGTGATTTCCATGCTCTACCACCTCATCCACCCATGCTCTGGTGTGACAACCTTTTCGCTATTTATCTTAGAACGAATGTAGTTTTTCATGCTTGTAAAACATGTGGAGATTGATTATCACTTTATTCGTGAGCATCTCACTCACGAACAACTCTATGTTCAATTTTTCTCTTCCGCTGATCAGCATGCAAACATTTTTACCAAATGCTTGTCATCTACTCGGTTTCATCTCTTACAATCCAAGCTAGAAGCTTGTTCTGCCCCGTTAGCTTGTGGGGGGATGTTGACCTAGTTCACTGCTAGCTATTCCAGTTCACACAGAAATCAAATGTTATATCCAGCTCACACCAAAATCAGAACACATTTAGAATATCCATATGACAAGCAATTCAAGATTGATAACGTTATCTCTAGCTTGCACTAGAATCAAAGCACAATCAAAATATCCACATGATAAGCAATTCTTAGTTGATTCAAATGTTATCTCTATTAGTGGTTACCAATTCTATTGTCAATACTTATTTCTAGAGATTCTTTCAGAGGGTATATATAGGAATCATCGTTGATTGTAATATGCAACTGAGAAATCAAAGTATACAATTTCTTTTTTGCATTTCCATTTCTGTCTCTGGTTGAGCCATGTAAGACAGCTGATGTACACATGTACATCAACAATTTTTGGCCGACATTTACAAGAATGATTATATTGACAAGTTGACAAAATGTTTATGACTAATTTACTCAAATTTAAAATTTAAAATTGAATTAGCATAGATATGATAGGTTCATGATATTTTTTGGTAATTTTTCCGTAATATTTATTGAGTCATTCTTACACTCTTTAACAATTTTCATTAACGTAATTAAAATTAAATAAAAGAGAATGGTGGGTTGGACTAATGTGCTCATTTGACGGCGACCTCTGTAAAGAAAAAGATGATGTGCTCATTTGACGTGATAAAGATTTCTTGTTTGTTACATTATTATCAACAAGGCCTGCATATGCTTGTTTGCTTTACATGACGTTTATGTCTTTGCATTTTAGTAAAGGAACTTCTTCATGAGGAATACACTCCAGGCGAACCCGATGGAGCCATGTCGCATAGAATAAGAAAGCCCACGATCTCGAACGTCCTTATTTACTCTCTCAAAGGAAAAAGACCTTTTCGGAATGAACAGTTACTGAAGATAATGCTCGATGTGGGAATACATAATCACCTGTTCTTTTGAATAGGCCAAGAGACGAGAGACGTAACATTTCAACTCTCTTTCATTTATCTGTTCTTAGCCAGGAATTCAACAATCAACCAATGGGAAAGGGATGGAAAGCGGAAAACGGTGGGTGGCGTGGAGAGAGACTCGGCGGGTCGGATAAGGACGCGAAGATGATCAGGATTAGACGGTGCACGGCGACGATTCTCGGCGTTGCAAGTGGTTGGAGAAAACAGGGAGCCACATGTCCGGACGCATGAAGCTCGGCCACTTTCAATCATTTCAATTCCAGTCTCTCTCGTCTTTATCTTTTTCATGACTCGACCTCCCTCTCTGTCAAAGTGAAAGTGATAGCGATAGCGGCCTCTTCGCCCTTATTTTAATCGGCAAGTCACCAGCGATTTGTACTACTAAATTAATGATGGAACCGGAATATGCTGCGGTATAAAAAGCACGGTCCCTGACAAGAGTGGGGTTGGCAAGATGATTGATGGTGAGGCCTGGTTTGTCCTGATTTGAATGAGATGATTGAGCCCGTTTACTAAACTTTTACACGATATCGAGTTGATCCATTTGGATTTGACTTGCATCTTATCTAGTTCATAAAATTAGCAGAATGTTTCATGAATTCAAATTTCACCTCCCTAGAAAGCGTTTCCTTGTGACGAAAGAAAATGATATTGAATAAGCACCATTTACAATTCATCATTCATTAGCTTATAATCGGTGCATGACACAACCCATATTAATTTGCATCCACTTATACCAGCTTACCACATTTTCCCTAAACTTTGAACAATCACTTCACTAGCCACGGACAGTGAGCTAATAATATTTTTTCTAAGCTAGGCGTAGTCAAGTTGGCTAATGCAAATCCACAGAAATTTTTGGATGCATGAGAAACGTCTATATACCTTATGAAGTCTTGTTTGTGTTACGCATGACCATTTTACATGAATCCTTTTACTTTATTAGGTTTCGGAACACAACAAGATGATGAATGAAATCATGTTGTTCAAAAGCATTACATGTGATTTGATTAGTCCTAAACTTAATATATAAGATTAACCCCCTCAAATGGGTTGCGCATATGTGCAAGCATTAGATGGATGCCTAATATATGAGAACAACCACACAGCTTCAATTTAAATGGAGAAACTATTAAGGAAAGAGCATAATAGAAGTGTACTAAAATAGTTACAATGGAATATTACTTCCCTGTTGACACATAGTTTGACTTTTTTTGACAACGTCTAATGAATGGGAAAGTTCATTTCTTACTTAACCATTGTCCATGCCTGTCAAATTCAATTAGACTAGAGAAGGTAATCTCAATTAGATGTAGATTGAATAGCTTGATTAGTTCTTTCTAGGATTGAACAATGTAAAGCATGTAAAGATAATGAGAAAGTTCATTATACTTGGTACCCCATGATTGATTTTTGTGGATATTGTGTTTTTGGAGAAGTTGGATAACTCTCTCCACTAAAGTTGTAGATAATATGACTTTTGATGTATAATTTATCATGCATTGAAACTATAACAAGAAGACAAGTTGAAGAAACAATCCACATTTCCACTCGCGAATCATTAAATAATGAAGTCAAATATGATTTATGTTGTGATGGACTATGAAAGTAGATCAATATCTCGATGAGAAGTAACTCATTCTTATCCAATTATACCTTGATCATTAGGTCTTACTAATTTCAACAAGTTCAAAAAAGAGAGAGTCCATATGCTGATTCTTTTTGGGAAACACTTGTTAGTTGGAATTGAACTAAGTTCCTGTCGTGCTAGCTCCATTAACTCGTGTTTCATCTCATATATCTTTGTGTCGTGTAAATTGATTATGTCTAGCATTGCCATCCCTGACTGTCCATGGTATAAAGACCATCGCTTTCAAATCGCAAACTTTAAAGGTCACTTTAATTTTTCAAAGGAGGGTCAAATTCTGATGGATTCTGGTAATGGGTTTAAGGCCCCAAACTAATAAGGATCAATCTTTTCCAAGGCCTACGACAGAGGATTTGACCATATTAAGCACGAAATCATGGATTATCTGCCCAACAAAAGGAAACTAGAACTAGTACAAAACATTTGCTTGTCGTATAAAAAATTTATGCGGTCTTGTCCCCTTTATTGTGGTCATGAGGGAGGTAACAAATGATACATGACCACAAGCTTTTGCACTTTAATTACTCTTTATAAGCGTTTTGCATTGCCAGCATTGCTAAAACCGAATCAGACAAAGTTAAGATCCAAATATGATCGAGAGAAGTCAATTTATTCACAAGTTCAGTAACTTAATGAAGAAAGTCAACTAAGAACTATTAAGTTCGCTTGATGATGGGTTTTTATGTTTGATGGGCTTACTTAAGTCCGTCCGTCCATGTTGAGCCAAAACCCGGCCTGTAAGTGAAGGGCCATAGAAGAGTGCAGATACTAAAGAAAAATGGGGATTATTTGAACAGTTATGTTATCTGAGCAGTTGCGTAATCTGAACAAAAGAAAATACGTTCTCTCTATTTTTCTACATTCTCTGAGTTTTCCCTTGAGAAACAGTATGCTCTTCTTGACGAACGGAATTAGCACTTCAAAGAATTCCTCATAAAACTACAACGACGGAGCTTAATCTTTTGAAAACAAGGTATGTCCGACTATGTGATATGCTTTATGATCGATGTAACATATTTTCTAGGCATGTTTTCCGCGTTCGTTTTCGGTGTTCGATTGAGTATCGGATCGCTTTTTGGGAATCTGTTTTCCCTGCACTTGACTTTATCTCAAGATGATTATCTCCCATAAGTCAATTGTCCAAGTTAGCATTGAATATTCTTATAGATTTAGTGATTGCATTCTGCCATAAGTCACAACTAAAATCAAGTGTCAAGAGAGAAAAATGAACACATGGTTTTTGCAATCAAAAGTCACTCAATTTCATTACTAGAAGAATAAAAGGGGAAACCAAGTGATAGGTGAAGTTTAACTGTTGGAGGGGCCAAATCTTCTAGTCCCTTTTGGGCTCGTCCCTGATTCAAAATATAATTTTGATGTAGCGGTGTTATAAGTTTAAGAGTCCATCAAGTAATCATATTTCAATCTAATTTTATTCTATGTAATCAAATTTCATTGAATAGTTATTATATCATGTTGTCAGGATTGACTAAAGTGCTATGGAGGGATCACATGGCATCAGGCCTCGTTTGTTTTGGTCCGGTCTCAGGTCTAATATTATGGGAGTCAGGTCTTGGGTCGGCCGTTGGGGCATGGGGGCGGGGTGCTGGATTGAGGAACGGGTCTATGCGCTGAGGTCCTAGTTCCAGCTGCTAGGGACACAGGTCTGGGCACCTAGAACTTCGGTCTAGATCTTTGAGTCCATGGTTAAGGCATTGGGACCTGGGTTTGGTCCTCATAGACTGGGGTTTGGGTGTCGGAGACCTGGGTCATGGTGCCAACAAAGGCCGGAATTCTGGGTTATTTGTGATATATGGTCATAGAATCCCAATAATAATTGCTAGATAATCGTATTCTATAATTTTTAAGGATTCTCATTCAATAAGTAATTAATTTATATATTTAGGTTTTTTTTTTTTTTTCCAAAACATGAAGGCTATCTTAAATTTCTTGGGATGAGGAGTGAAAGGTCACTGACCCCTTTGGAATAAGAACGGAAAATGGACATTGGGAATAAAAATTACTTCTCTTTTTCATTCCCATGCTGTCATTAATGTGTGTGAGGTGTAAATAAGTACGAGAAAATAGCCATGACCTAACAAAGAAAGGGAATTCCATAAGTGAGGGAATGTTTGTCACAAGAAAATCTTGCCTTCCTTAATGAATGTTTAACGAATTTTTCATTAATGTGTTTGGGCGCCTGGACGATTCTTCTTTTTATCGATAAAATCTTACCTTCCTTAATGTAGACATTTCATCATGTTTAGATTCCTTCTTGTTACATTTTGTCAACAAGGCCTGCATATGCTTGTTTGCTTTCATGACGTTTTTGTCTTTGCACTTCGGTAATGAAACATCTTCACGAGGAATGCACCCCAAGCGAAAACCGATAGAGTCGTGCAGAATTAGAAAGCCCGTGATCTCATCTTTATCTATTCTCTCGAAGGAAAAAGACATTTTTGGAACGAATATTTAGTGAGAGTGATGCTCAACGTGGGAATTTATAATCACCGAGATCGCGCGTTGAATCTTATTTATTTCGAGAGTACCCTATGTTTTAAATTCTAGCTAAAGTGTTTAGTAGCAATCTGATTATTTGATCAGGCCAAGGCACATCACATTTGAACTCTCTTTCATTTATCTGTTCTTAGCCAAGAACTCAGCGATCTGCGAATGGGAGAGGCAGGGAAAGCGGAAAACGGTGGGTGGCGTGGAGAGACTCGGCGTGTCGATAAGGACACGAAGATGATCAGGATTAGATGGGCACGGCGACGATTCTCCGCGTTCCAAGTGTTTGCAGAAAGCTGGGAGCCACATGTCCTGATGCATGCATGATGGCTCGGCCATCACAATCATTTCAATTCCAGTCTCTCTCGTCTTTATCTTTTTCGTGACTCGACATTTGATGGGGCTTTTCTATTCGCATGTAGTTGCTCGGTCCAAAGCTCGCACATTTTTGTCCTTTTATCTCTTCGATTCTAGCCCGCCGCGCCACAACCTTCTCTCTGTCGAAGTGAAAGTGATATATCAGCCTCATCGCCCTTAATTTTATCCTGCAGTCACCAGCGACTTGTACTATTAAATTAATGAAGGAATCGGATTATGCTGCGGCATAAAAAGCGCAGTGTCCGACAAGCAAAGGGTTGGTAAAATGATTGAAAGGGAGGCCTGATTTGTCCTGATTTGAATGAGATGATTAAGCCCGTTTATCTAACTTTTATTTGAGACTGCGGCGATTTTAATATCCCAATATTAACCCTCGAAGATACTTACATGCATGAGCCCCGGCAAAATGATTGAGATCATCCATTTGAGTTTGCCTGTCTTTTTTTATTTCGTAAACTTATTGTGATATTTCATGAATTCAAGTTCTCCTACCTAGAATTGTCTTCTTGTGATGAAAGAATAAGATATTGAACGAGTACCATTCATTAACTTATAATGTGGTGCATGACAATCCATAACAAGTTGCGTCCACTTATACAATCTTACTTACTTTTCCCACTTTTCCCTTAACTTTGAACGACAACTTCACTAGCCACAAATGGCAAGCTAATAACATTTTTTCTAAGCTACACATGGTCAAGTTGGCGAATGCAAATCTATGGAAATTTTCATATGCATGAGAGTCTATAAAGTCTATATACTTAAAGAAGTCCTTGGTACGTATGACCATTTGACATAAAGCCTTTTACTTTATTAGGGTTTTGGAACATACAAGATAATGAATGAAACCATATAGTTGAAAAGCATTACGTGTGATTTGATGAGTTCCAAGCATAATATATAAGATAAGCCCCCTTGGAAGGGTTGCGTATATGTGCAAGAATCAAAACAGATACCTAATATATGAAAACAACCATCGTGGCTTCAGTTTAAATGGAGAAACTACCAAGGGAAAGAGCATAACATAAGTGCACCAAAATAGTTATAATGGAACATTACTTGCATGCTGCCACAAAGATCGACTTTTATTTACAACATCTATGGAATGGGAAAGTTCATTTCTTACTTAACCATTGTCCATGCCTATCAAATTCAATTAGATTGAGAAGGATACTCTCAATTTGATGTAGACTGAATAGCTTGATCAGTTCTTTCTAGGGTTAAGCAATGTAGAGCATGTAAAGCTAATGAGAAAGTTCATCACACTCGACACCCCGTGATTGATTTGTGTGGATAACTCACTCCACTAGAGTTGTAGATAATAGGACTTTTGATGTATAATTTGTCATGCGTGTAAACTACAACAAAAGAAGGATTGAAGAAACAATCCACATTCGTGAAGCATTAAATGATAAAATCTAGTATGATTTATGTAAGATGGATTATTTAAGTAGATTGATATCTCAATGAGGAGTAACTAGTTACTATTCAATTAAACCTTGATCAATAGGTCTTACTAATTCAATAAGGTCAAAAAAAAAAAAAAAAGTCCATATGTTGATTCTTGTTGGGAAACACTTGTTAGTTGAAATTGAACTTACTTCCGGTCTTGCTAGTTCTAGTAACTCATATTTTACCTCGTATTGTCTTGTGTCGTGCAAATGGCATGAAGGCTATAGCATTGCCAACCCCGACTGTCCATGGCATGAAGGCTATAGCTTCCAAATTGCAAATTTCGAAGGTCACTTAAATTTTCCTGAGGTGGGCCAAACTCAGATGGATTCTGCTAATGGGTTTAAGGCCCAAAACTAATAAGGATCAATCTTTTCCAAGGCCTCCGACGGAGAACTTGACCATACTGAGCACAAAACCATGAATCATCTGCCCAACAAAAAGAAAACTAGAACTAATACAAAACATTTGCTTGCCTTATAAAAATGTTTATGTGGTCATGTCCCATATGTTGTGGTCATGATGGAGATAACAAATTATACATGACCACAAGCTTTTGCACATCAATTACTCTATATAAACATTTTGCGTTGCCAGCATTAGTAAAAGCGGATTAGACAAATTTAAAATTCAAATATGAACGAGGGAAATCAATTTATTTACAAGTTCAGTAACTCAATGAAGAATGTAAAATAAGAACTATTGAATTCACTTGACTTCATCTCAAGATGATTATCTCCCATAAGTCAATTGTCAAAACTAAAACCTTATGTTAGTAACAATCGAGACCTTACACATGACTTGGATCTAGATAAATTAAGAAATGATCCGTATCTGATGCACTTTGCACTTAAAATGCTACATATCAAGATGATGTGTAATACATATGTAATATTTTGCCCTTTTTTTTTCACTTGGTCAAAAAGTAGGCTTCCAAAAAAAAAGAAAAAGAAAAAGAAAAAAGAAGAGATATAAAGGAAAAAGGGAGAGCATGCACCAGAGAGAAAGGGAAAGAAAAAAAATAAAGTGAAAGGTAAAAGGAAAGAGGCTTATAGTCAAATAAAAGTGTTGTAACACAACACAAAACCGCTAAAGCAAAACATAGTTTATTGTCAGGCAAATGTTTCCCAAACAGTAAAATCATCATTTGGAACATACTTTATGAGAAAACATACTTGACCCATCTGAAAATTGATAACCTTACTCTTGTTGATGAAGAAAGGTACTGATTTATAATCTAATCGACCCACATATTTGGAAGCCAAATCATTCGTGCATCCGAATTTGACCTGATTTAAAATCGAGGAAAATTGAAGCCGAAGTGAACCTAAATCCAATGTCATTTAAATCCATATTAAACCAAATGAGCTTATGAAAGTATAATTCAAAAAAATTTCTTGAAAATCCGCCCTTTTTGTTTCTTTTTTAAATATTGACAATCCAACTTATAAAGCCAAATTAGTTGGCTTAAATGGGGGATAGAAACACTAAATTTTTTCATGCTATTACTATCCAAAGAAGAATCCAGAATAGAATCACTATGCTAAAAAATTCAGAAGGGCAGTGGATGAGAGATGAGGAAGTTATCAAGGAACTAATTAGGGAGTACTTTAAAGATCTATTTCAATCGAAGGGGAACATAAATTTTCAGCCAATATTAGATCAACTTCCATGCTCAATCGATGCAAATATGAATGAACAACTGACACAGCCCATCACAATGGAGGAACTCACAGATGCAATATACTAATTAAGAGCTACTAAAGCTCCAGGGCCTGATGGGTTTAATGGATTATTCTTTCAATAGCATTGGAAAGACTTAAATCAAGAGATTTTTAGGGAGGTGCAGCAGTTTTTTGACATGAGATACTTAAATCCTGAGCTTAACAGAACATCAATAACCCTCATTCCAAAAATCCCAAATCCAGAGAAGGTAGAACAATTTTGCCCTATAAGCCTATGCAATTTTATCTACAAGATCATCTCCAAGATGTTGACGAATAGGCTGAAACCTCTACTCCCCAACCTAATTCAGTAGGTACTATTTGAGGAATTAAATTGAGTCATAACTAGGGGTAATCGAGTCCAAGGTGGGTAGGGTCTAGACCTGGACCCTGTACCAACCCTATTATAATCGGTTCTCTTTTTTTGGACCCTGTACCCGATCCTGTTTGCATTGGACCTTGTTCCCGACCCACCCTATTTTTCCGGTCCGGGAATAGGGTTAACCCTATTTATATTGGAACCCATTTTGCATAAAAATTGTTGTACAGCACTCATATGTAAGATAAAGCGTTGGTGGTGATGATGATGATAAGAACCAAAGGTCACTATATAAGCATTCTCAAAAGAAAATAGAAGAGAGTTCATCTTTCAACATGAAATTTTTTTGGGCACATAGAGGACCATTCTAGACCAATATTACAAATCCGAGAGCAACTTGGCACTTTAAAAACATCAAGCCTGATCAAGCTTTAAACATGTAGCAGTTAAAACGTCATTTATTTCCTGTTGAATAGAACAGCCCTGCATCAGATAACTGTTGTAGAACTACAAATTAAAAATAACAGCACCCTGTCCATAACCACGATACATACATGGCAAACAACAGAGACTAATGCATCACTTCTTCCAGGATGAAAGTTTCTCGTTATATGTAATACCTTGAACTATACATTCATTTCCATGAAAGAGAGGTGAACTATCATTTCTAGCTTGTAAATATTGACAGTTTGTAGAAGTCAAACACGAAGATGACCGTTGTAGTACCAGGTGCATACCTCAGAAATGAAAGCAACAACCCAACGCAAGTACTGAGGAGCCAGGCAATAAAACCATACTGGGGAAAAACCAATGTCCATGAGAAAAAAACCAGCAATTATTGTAAAGTATTGAAGAGATACATGCAGAAAATTCATAGACCAACAACTGACATTAACATAAAAATAGCGCAAAACACTATAAGTATGCCAGTCAACGGAATCAATCTCTAGTTCAGCACTCATGTTGACACCTAAATTTTGGTACCCAATTATTTATTTATTGCATAAAAATTAGGTGGATTAATTTTTTACCCCTAAAAAAATTATAATTCAATTGCATAGCATATAATTTTTAGGTGCATTTATTTTTAGTTTACATGTTTTGCATTTTATTTTTAGGATTGGTGGCGGATGGGTTCGAATTAATATTTTTGAACTCTAGCTTGGCAAGCTGAATTAGGCCCACGAAATGAGCAAATTAGCCCAAGCCTGTTGTTTTTAATTATCTTGTGAGAAATTGAGATTTGATATAATATTACGGTGGGTTTTTGGAATTTAGAAAAAATCACATTGCAATCTCATCTTTATCAATAGGCGATAAAATCATTAGAGTATATTCAGGAGATAAGGAGAATAAAAATATTTTTTGTGATCAAGAGGTTATCGGCAATCTTTTCGTCAAATGAAATATTGATAGAAAGATTACATTTTGTTTTGGCCTATAAAAAAGTGCCTATGGAGGTCGAGAAAGTGGGGCGTTTAGTTTTTGCTTTCGGAGGGTCTTGGAAATCAAAAAAGAAAAGAAAAGTGAACACCAAAAGAGAAAAACAGCAAAAAAGGTCTAACAAGAAGGAGAAGAGACAGAAGAGAAGCGTAAAGGCAGAAGAAAGGGGGGGTGATTTGACCCCTACTGTTCATCGTCTCCCCAAGCTTGCTGCCCACGTTGCTGCTCCATCCGCGACGCCTGTTGCAGCTCCATCCGCGACTGCCCGGAGCTCCTTCGCCTCACCACGCGACTACCGCCGTTCACCGCACCCGCGCAGCCGCTCGGAGCCCGATCTACCGCACCGGAGCGCCAATCTCGCCCCCAACTTGCTGCTAACCCGCGACGCCAGGCCCAGATCCGAGCCCCCACACGTCCGAGTGACGTCTCTACTGCCGGCCATCTCAGCTACGAGCCTCCTCACGATGCGCCTGCAGTTCCTTCGCTGAACGTCTCCGATTGCTGACGCCCGCACCTGCAACCTTCTCCACCCACGACGCCGGATCCGGACGCCACCGCGCCCCTCTCTCCCGCCGCGCCTCTCTCTCGCCGCGCCTGCACCATCGCTGATCCGCCTCAGTCGCAACCGCCTCGCTCGAAGCACCACCAACGCCACCGCGCCGCCCCCTGCGACACTGCACCGGGCCCTCTTCCGTGTAGACGTTGAGCCACCCCTGCCAAGCCGCTCCATCCGTTGCTGCCTTTCGCCAAAGCTCCGACCGACAGCAACCCACTGCCCGACGCCAACGAATTTGCTGTCCCCCATTTTCCTTAGGTTGCTCATTTTTCTTTTATTTTTATTTTTCTTATTTTATGTTATTTTACTTTATTTTTAGTTAGTTTTGCTATTATTGTTTAAGTTTGAATATTGTGAGGTGACTTTTAGGTTATGGATATTGTAGGCATTATCGGCATGAGTTATTCCTAAGATTATTGTAATTATTAATTTGACCAGTAAGATGTCGGGTCATTTTTTTAATTGTATTAATTGTTGGGGGTTTGTTGATAGTATCTTAATTCTTGAATCAATATAATTATTAATTTGATCCGTAAGATTTTGAATCAGATTTTTAATTATTTTGAACTTCTTGTCATGACATTCGGGGTTATAGTAATCGTTAATTTGACTGTGAGATAACAGGATATTTTTTTGATTATTTTAATTCTTTATTTGATTGGATGTCTTGATTAGTTTAAATACAATGTTTATTTGATAATTTTTTGTTTTGGAGAACCACTAAAAAAATCCAAAAAATATTTGAATTAGAATTCAGTTTGTTTTGGAATATTCTTTGTTATCTTGCATATCTAGAATATAGATTTTAGTTCGAATTTAGAAAAATATAAAAACAAAAAAAGTGGATTCATTTAGGTTAGTTTTTTTTTTTTTTTTTAAATTTAAATCGCACGTTTAATTATTTGGCAATTGTGAATTTCAAATTTTATAAATAAAAAAAAAAAAACACAAAAGAATCATCATGCATATATCATGTAGAATTAAGGCATTCTTTGTACGTCATGGCATCTTAAGATAAAATTGCAAGTTTCATTTTAAATTCACTTCATTATTTAGAATAGATTGCATTTTTAGGATAAAAAATCATATGCACGTCATATAGAATTAAGTTCATGAAATGCACGTCATTTAGTGATTATTGTTAAGTTCATTATATTAGGAATTGCTCATCATTAGACTAAGTCATTTAATAAATGTCGCATGACATATAGCTCGCATATTAAATTGCATGTTACATGTCATTTTAGTTGAAATAATTTTGTGTGTCATTGCATTGCATTGTATGTCATTAGAATTAGGTCATTTAGATTGCATTTAATTATTGTATTTCTTCATGTCATATAGTTTAGGTCATGTAGTTAAAATGCATGTTTTTATGAAAAAATTCTAATTTCAAGAAAACCCAAAAAAATGATTGCTTGCTTTGTGTGATGCAATTTATTTATTTATCTTTTTATTCAATGTTTAATGATGATTGAGCATCTATGTGATCATCATTTTGCATGATAGGAATTTAGGTTAAAATAAACCCAAGCTGCCTGCAAAAGCATTTTTGAAATTAAAAAGAAATGGTACCGAAATGGCATTAGAGAAATCAGTGTGTAGCAAGTTTAAAATCTTACCCTTAGTTTCTGGTTCGTAGGAGTGAAATTATTCACTCATTATTTTACTTAGGTGTCTAATCGACCTACCATAAACCGATTAGTGGCGACTCTTAGTTAAAATTCATTTACATGCTAAATTTTGAACCTTAAGTTGCGAATTGGTATAGGCTTGGGAGAGCCCGAACTAAGTTTAAAAACTTAGTAGTCCATTAACCTAAACTTAGGTGGTACACCCGAATTTTAGGTCGCGACAACTCAATAACAAGCTAAAGTACATGGATACAGAAAATTCTAGAGACAATATGTAGTAGATAAAAAGCACTATAGCAATAATCAAGTTCAAGAAAAACCCATCTAGCTTCACAGGATAGAAAGAAACTCAATATAACTTGTCACATTTGTTCTTACTCTTTTTTTTCCCTTTCCTCTGCTGAGCTTTGGACAACAACTGGCTCACCCCCAATGTCCTGCTAGCGGTTCCTTCTTAGAATTCCAAGGAAAACCCAGAACTCAAGATCCAAACTTGGGCCAAGTTCAAGAAAAACCTAGAACTCAAAATCCAAGCCTAGTTCAAGTTCAAGAAACACCCATAAGTTCAGAACCCAAAAGAGAGGAAGGTAACCAACAATTTTTAAAAACTCTAGGGTATCATAGGACGCGACGAGTGAGCCATGATCGAGGGGGCAAGTCAACACGAGGCAGTTGGGATGCAACTCACCAACCCAGGAGCCGAAACGTACACTACCGAATTCGACCCACCATTTCAGCGCAAGCACTTTCAGCTCATAGAGAGAGAGAGAGAGAGAACCTCAAAGCGAGCAATGGTGAAGAGCGCCTGGGCAATGTTCCTATACGTCGGGAGGCACACGACTACTATCGTTCGCTGCGTGAGCACACGAATGAATCCTTATCAGCCCAAAGCAAACTCCAAAAACTTGACACAAGCTGGAAGCACCCGAGAGAGAGAGAGAGAGAGAGAGAGAGAGAGAGAGAGAGAGAGAGAGAGAGAGAGAGAGACCTTGGAATGGCGTGTGGACGACATCGAGGGGGTGTGTGGTGGCGATGGTGGTGAACCTGGTGACGACTCCAGTGGTGGCGTTCCCCCATTGAGCCACTGATGGATCATCCGTATCAGCCCAAAGCAAACTCCAAAAACTTGACACAAGCTGGAAGCACGAGAGAGAGAGAGAGAGAGAGAGAGAGAGAGAGAGAGAGAGAGAGAGAGAGAGATCTTGGAACCGGGTGCGGACGACGTCAAGGGGGTGCGCGGCGTGTGCGACGGCAATAGTGGCGAACCCGGCGACAGCTCCAGCAGTGGCATTCTCCCATTGACAGATCTGGCGATGGCGCGACAAAAGAAAAGCAAGTTTGCGGGTGAGAGGTAAAGATAGAAATGAATTAGGGTTTTGGATTTTGGGTTGGCTTACAAACCGGTTCTCAAACCGGTTCCCAAACCGGTCCGGTCGATCCGATTCCCGGGTGGGTAATCTCTCGGAACCGGTTCAAACTGATTCTGGAATTTGGGAACCCGTTCCCGGACCGGTTTCAACTGGAACCGGTTTCAACCGGAACCATTTCCCGACCCTATTTTCCGAGTGGGCCGGTCTGGGAACTAGGTTTACCCGGTCCGGTTGCACACCTCTAGTTATAACTATCCTACTTTGTTGCATCTTTTATTCACAGATGACTCCATTTTTTTCCTACATGGAACTATAGTAGAATGTCAAAATCTAGCAGCTATTCTACATCAATACTGCTTTGCTTCTAGTCAAGCCATTAACCTAAACAAATCCGAGATATATTTTAGTAAAGGTTGTCTAGAAAGTTTGAAGAGGAATATGGCTTCTGAATTACAAGTTCCTGTAATTGAAAAAATAGGAAAATATCTTGGAATTCCATCAGATTGGGGGGATAAAAAAAGAGAGCCTTTGCTTGGATTCTTGCTCTCAATACGAAATTGGAGAGTTGGAAAGAGAACTTATTGTCCAAAGCCAGGAAGGAAATATTGATAAGGCTGTGGTGCAGCCTATTCCTCAATACGCCATGTCCATTATCAAAATTCCTCTATCAATTTGTAAAGCTATTAAGAGAAAAATTGCCAATTTTTGGTGGAAAACTAGCACAAAATCAGCTGGTTTGCATTGGAAAAAATGGGAAAGTTTAAAGCTTAGAAAGGAAGAAGGAGGCCTCAGATTCAAAGATTTAGAGGCATTTAATAAAGCTACGCTAGGGAAACACGCGTGGCAATTAACTCGGCAGCCAGATACACTTTGGGGTTGAGTTATGAAGGGATTATATTTTCCACAAGGGGTTTTTTTGAATACTGGAAGAGGGTATAGGCCTTCGTAGGGTTGGCAAAGTCTCGTAATGGGGAGGGATGCTATCTCTCCTAAAATCATGTGGGCGGTTGGGAATGGAAAGAAAATCTCCATTAGAAATGATAAAAAGGCTTAAGAAAGGTTCGCTTATTGGCCTGGCAACAAGGAATGAACCACTCAAAGTGATTGACTTGTTAGATATTGAGGAGGGAAAATGGAATGCCCTTACTGGAGACTCTGTTTGATGAACAAATGGTAACTGAAATTCTTGCCATCCTTATAGGGTTATCGACCACAGAGGATAAATTAGTTTGGGTTGACAATAAATTAGGGAAATACACGGTTAAAAGTGGATACTTCAACAACAGGAGTCTCACAACTAGCGATATCATAGGAAGAGCATCATCTTCTTATCAGGCTAAACCAGATTTGTGGAAATATATTTGGAAAGTAGGAACAACGTCCAAAGTTAAAATTTTTCTATGGAATGCCTGTCATAATGCCTTGCCTACTTTGAAAAATCTATATAGAAGGAAGATCGTACCTACATCGGTATACCCATTATGCAAACAAGAACCCGAGACAGTTGAACATACCCTACTGCTTTGTCCTTGGACATCACTACTGTGGCGTCAACATCCTCTGCAAATTTGCATAAAAAGAATGGGTCTTACTCATTTTGATGAGTGGGTAATAAAGTTAAGGGAGGATCCATGAACCTCACATCAGTTTAACCTTGTAGCGATGACCCTATGGTGTATTTGGAAGGATCGAAACAACGCAATCTTCAGGAAAACGCCCCTAAATCCACTGCAAACGTTAGACAGAACAATAGCCCATAATGATAGCTTTCAGACTTGGAATGGAAACAGAACCAGAGCAAGCAACATAGCAAAACATACTAGAAAGTGGCAAAAACCGGGTTCTGGTGTCCTCAAGATTAATATTGATGCCCCTTTCTTTCCTGAATCTGAAGACCCATCCCAAGCTGAACACAATACAGAGGTGAACAGAGGAGGGTTTCAAGCGGTTGTTCCCATCGATCGAAATCCCGGACTCCCATCACGAACCGAGATGAATACGGATGAAAACAGAAGAGGATTTGCAACTGTAGCAGAGATTAATGGCAGAGGATCTCCGGTGATCATTTGTCTCGATCGAGCCTCTGTTGCTTCAATCCAACCAACATTTAACAGGGGAATGAACAAAGCAAATCTTGTGTCGAGGAGTGAGAAGAACAGAGCAAGATCTTCAGAGGAGGCCTCGCTTGCTCGAATTCTTGAAGATCTACCCATAACCGAGCAGAATACAAATGTGAACAGTGGCGAATATCAAGTAGATGCTTTGTTGGAAGGAGATTACACTGAAATCCCACTACAAAACGAGATAAACTAGGATGATATAAGAAGAGGAGCTGCAATCGTATTAGAGGCCCACGATGGACGAACTTCGGTGGTCACCTACTTCGCTCGAGCCCTTGCTGTTTTGACCCGACCCATGCCTAAAAGGAGAATGAATAGCGGAGACCTAGCATCGAGGATTAAGAAGAACACAGCAGGATCTTCTGAGGAGGCCTTGTTTGCTAGAGATCTTGCAAATCGACCCCATACTATACCAAGCATAGCTGTGAACAAAGGAAATTCTCTAGCAAATGCCGTGTTTGATAAAGATTACTCTGAAATCCCACCACAAATCTAGATGAACAGGGAAGACAAAAGAAAAGGAGCTGTACTAGTAACAAAGACAAACGAAGGAGGTACTCCGGCGGTCATCTCTCTCGTTCAAGCGTTTGTTGCCTCGACCTAACCCAAGCCTAACAGGGGCACAAACAGAGGAGATCTAGAGTCAAGAAGGGAGACGAACAGAGCAGGATATTCAGAGGAGGCCTCATTTACTCGAAACTTCGCAAATCTAACCCTAACTGAGCCGAGTATAGACATGAAAATCTGAGACTTTCGAGTAGTAGCTTTGGTGGATGGAGATTCAGAGGAATGATTCCAAGACGAGATGAACAGAGGAAGGAAGCGTGCGACTATAGCTTGCATTGTTCGAGATGCATTCAGGAGGATGATCGATGGGTTCTCCAAAGAAATTGTAGCGACCTCACCTCAACAAGCAGAAGCTTTGGCGTTGATTGAAACCCTAATGTTTCTTCTCCCCAAATCGACAAAGACTTTGAAGCTTGAATTTGACTGTAGTGTACTTGTGCACAGTGTAAACTCTTCTATTCAGCCAAATTGGGAAATACAATCCCTGGTGGACTGGGCCAAGGAGTTGAAGACTAAATTTTCGGGCCTCTTCGTAGCCCACTGCAGCCGGGACTTGAACAAGATTGTAGATTGGTTAGCAAAATCACAAAGGTTAAAGTTTTACCGAAGAATTGGGTCACTCACCCTCCCTCTACTCTCTTAAATATGTTATGTTCTGATGCTTTTGATGTATTTTCACCGTACTTTGCTAAGTAATGAATATCACGCGTAGTTTCGACCAAAAAAAAAAAAACTTATAAAGCCAAATTGGGCGGAGCTGTAAGGTATGGAACAAAAGAAACTTAATTTTAAAAAGGGTCTGAGTGTCCCCCGGCACTTATTAATTATGTTTGACGGAAAAATGCTTGATTTTTAATATGTTGATTTTGTTCATCACGATTAGTCGCGTTCAAAATTGTAATATTTGCTTAAGGGCTTATTTAACTAGTATCCTAATGGCATTTTTTAAAATAATTTTTTAAAAAATTAACCCAATGAGTCAATTTCGAACTTACGAACAACCAACTCAAAAGAAAAAAAAAATAAGGGAAAATGACATAAATAATTCCTGAACTTTTTATTTATTTAATGTGGTTCAAGAACTTTAGTCCAATGTTTAATGTAATCCTTGCGCTTTTAAATAGCTTCACATACTCTAGGGATTACATAGGATGTTTAATAATAGTTGAAGAATTACATTGAATAAATTAAAAATCTAGAAATGACATTATATTGTACCAAGATTCAAGGGCCACATTGCACAAATAAAAGTGCAGGAACGCCATCGCACATTGGATCAAAGTTCATGGACACTTGTGCTATTATCCCAAAAAACCAAAGTTGTTTTAATCTCAACTATCCAAACTAAAACCAAAAATTAGTAACAATTGAGACCTTATCATGACTTAGACATAGATCTTAAGTAACCTAAACCTAATCAAGATCAAAATGATCCATATTCCAAAAAACCAAAGTACTTTACGAACAAAAGTTAATGAACCACTTATGTTATTATTGCAAAAAACCAAAGTAGTTTTATATTAAACTATCCAAACTAAAACCCTCAAATTAATAAGAATTGAGACCTTATCATGACTTGGATTTGGATAATATGTAACCTAAACCTAATTAAGATCGAAATGATCCATACCTACCCTAACTTGCACTTTAGATGTTGTTACAAATCAATGTGATTTGTACTACGTAATTATTTGGGTCACGGTGGGAGAATAACACAAATGATCATTGAACTTTCTCCAAATGTGTATTGCATTTTAAGTTGTTAAATATAGTTATTGAATTTTTTTGTATATGTTCAATTTATTTCTTGAATTATATGAGAATATTAATATTGAATATCTTCATATTACAATAAATTAAATATGAATCAAAAGTCTATAAATCATATTAAATAAATTAAAAATTAAGGATCGCATTATATATTGAATTAAAATTCATTAACCAAACCAAATAAATCAAAAGTTGAATGATCACGTCCAATATTTAATCAAAATTCAAAGACTATTAATGTCATTTTTCCAATCATAAATAAATGCCACCCACTCTACAACTCTGTCGATTTCCCCTTTCCGCTTTCCTTCTACCCTGAGTCGAGTGCTCATAAAATGGGTACGAGGAACAATCTCTTGTACGGGTCTGCACGTGTCAGAGATTAAGTACCAAGAGAATTGCTCTGGGACCCGCCAGTCCGCGCATTCTTCTCTTCGAAGCTCTTGTCCTCGTGAAGCGGAATAAAGATAAGAAGAAAGAAGTTCACTGTTTTTTGCCGGACTCAGACTTGAAGGATCGCTTTAACTTGTAATTATCAGTGGCCGCAATGGCTGATGCGGCCGCAGCAGCAGCTGCTTCAACGCCGATGAATGGCGAGATTGGATTGAGCCGCGGAACTCTCGCCACCTTTCAGTGGGGTGGCACGATCTCTGCCATGTGAGTTTGCTCTCTCTTCACTACTTGCTTGATTTTCTTGAAACATTGGTTGCCGGATCATGTGCTGATGATTTGGCGACATGCGCGCGGGTCAATTGAGGAGGTTCCGGGCAAAGGGCTGACGGGGTTCAGAACTTTGAAAATTTTGCGGCTCTTTCAGCCCATCTGTGGCTTCCGCGGTTTGCAGTTTGAGCCACTTCCTGTACAGTAATCAATCAAGAACTCGAATTATAGTGCAGCTTTTGAAGTAACGATTAAGTGATAATGCAAGGATGTTTTGCTTAGGTTTTAACTTGAGGTGATGGATTGTGGTGGAATTGTGTGTGAGAAAGGAGCTGAGGAGCTCGGAGTAGAGAGTAGTAAGGTGAAAATATTGTGAATATAGCAGTCTAAGGCAAAATTACACATTATTTCAATCTCTTCTCGGTTGTCAGCGTATCAAGTGAACCTGTGTTTGTCAAATAAAGCCCAATTTCCTCATTCTGACTATATTATAGTTTGAATTTTTGGCCGAAGGACCTACTTTTTATGTGGTTCAGATTTATAAAGAGGTGCAGATTGATAAGTTTTTGAAAACCACACTGAATTGAAAAGGGAAGAACAACTCACTTTTCAATTCAGAAATATAGCACACTTACAAGAAGCTATGCTATCTGATTGTTCTGCGGAGACACTATTCCTTCTGAATAGACTAATCGGCACAATAGTTTAGACTGCATGTTCTTGTTAAAGCAGATCATATGGCTGTGAAATAAAGATATTTAGCGCCAAGATTTATGTTGGTTGGTCATACGACATTCTTGGAGGAAATACTGTTGAGGAAAGCCTCAGAAGTATCATGTACACATTGGAAGACTGTGACTTGTAGTGACTTTGTCAAAAGTGCTGCAAATTATCTTTAATTTTCGTACTAATCCCTATTAGTACGAGCCTTGAGTTTGCCATTCTCTTTCCTTAATTCTGATCTGAGTTCTGCTTTATGCATGGGGTATGCTAATCGCTGGACTATTCTTTGCCAAAAGTATTTATTCATCTTTCATTCGCAGATTCTTGTTGATCATGAACCGAACTGGGAGGAAATCATCCATGCAAACTACTGCTCTTGTATTGTATCTATTCACAAGTTTTCCCACTGTGCTCTTCAAAATTCTTAGGTAGATTGTGGATCATATCTTTTTGTCAGTACGGAAAATGACTCAATTTTCTAGATGTTCTTTGCAACCTTCTGCTTCGTTTACTCATGTTACCCAAGCAATGATGCAGGGGAGAGTTTGGTTGCTGGGTTGCTTTTCTTGCCGCCGCAGCAAACCTCTTCTTTCCTCGAACCTTCACAGGTTCGAAACTGTTCTCTGCACTCTAAGGACTGTGCCTATTGGAGAGCTTGAACGTCAGAGTCACTGTTCTTCTCCATCGAAAGCTTCTAACTAGCTCTGCCTGTTCATATCTTTATGTGCAGTTTCTCGTTTTCTCTTGTTCGTCGTAACTCCTGACTGGATCGCCGATGGACTACGTGACAGCATGGTGGGTGGCATATTTTGTCTAATTCTAGGAATTATACTGGTCGTAAATGACATTTCGGGCATGGGGCTCGCTAATTGGTGTTGCAATTGGCATTGCTTCAGTTATTGTCACGGGGTGGGCTTGCTCCTATTCTTTACAATATTATACCTGTGTGAAGGTACTCGGTAGGCTTTGTGCTTCGAATGAGATGGAGATTTGGCACTTTTCAATACAAGTTGTGCTTGCCCAACCTTTTCGATTTCTCGGGGAAGTTGCTATTTTATGTGAGCTCCTACGTCAGCCTCACTGTTTTTGAAGATAGCAAGGATCGGCATACCTTGTGATAACGCTGAAAAATCGTCTCATTTTGTCTCACTTTTTTTTTTTTTTTTTTTTTTTTTTTTTTTTTTTTTTATGGTTTTGCTTCATAAGGGATGTAATTAAAATGAACAAGGCTCCCGTGTGGTATGGACGTAAGGGCGATTGGAATCCTGTAAAAATATCTAGACCACCTATAATCCAAATTGGCTTTTTATCGATAAAATCTTGCCTTCCTTAATGTGGACATTTCATCATGTTATAGATTCCTTGTTGTTACGTTATTATAAACAAGGCCTGCATATGCTTGTTTGCCTTCATGTCGTTTATGTCTTTGCTCTTCGGTAATGGAACTTCTTCACGAGGAATACACTCCAAGCGAACACCCGATAGAGCCACGTCGCATAGAATTAGAAAGCCCACGATCTCATAGAATTAGAAAGTGCCCAGTGTGGTATGGACCTAAATGGAGAAACTACCAAGGGAAAGACCATAACAGAAGTGTGCCAAAATAGTTACAATGGAATATTACTTCCTTGTTGTCACATAGATTGACTTTTATTTACAACATCTATTGAATGGGAAAGTTCATTTCTTGCTTAAACATTGTCCATGCCTATCAAATTCAATTAGATTAGAGAAGGGTAATCTCAATTTGATGTAAATTGAATAGCTTGATCAGTTCTTTCTAGGGTTGAGTAATGCAGAGCACGTAAAGATAATGAGAAAGTTCATCATACATGGCAACCCATGATTAATTTGTATGGATAACTCTCTCCAATAGAGTTACAGATAATAAGATCTTGATGTATAGTTTGTCATGCATGTGAACTACAACAATAGAAAGATTGAATAAACAATTCACATTTCCACTAGTGACGCATTAAATGATGAAGTCTAGTATGATTTATGTATGATGGATTATGTAAGTAGATTGATATCTCGATGAGTAACTAGTTACTATTCAATCATACTTTGGTCAGTAGGTCTTACTAAATTCAATAAGGTCAAATAGTCCCTATGTTGATTCTCGTTGGGAAACAATTGTTAGTTGAAATTGAAGTAAGTTCCGGTCTCGCTAGTTACATCAACTTGTGTTTTGCCTCATATCGTCTGCAAATGGATTGTGTCTAGCATTGCCAGCCCCGACTCTCCATGGCTTGAAGGCTATAGCTTCCAAATTGCAAATTTTAAAGGTCACTTTAATTCTCTGAGGAAGGCCAATCTCAGATGGATTCTGTTAATGGGTTGAAGGCCCAAAAATTATACAAGGGCTGCGACAGAGGATTTGACCATACTAAGCTCAAAATCAAGGATTCATCGGCCCAACAAAAACAAAACTAGAACTAATTCAAAACATTGGCTTGCCATATAGAAATTTATGCAGTCTTGGCCCATTTGTTGTGGTCTTGATAGAGATAAGACCACAAGCTTTTGCACATTGATTACTCTGTATAAGCATTTCCATTGCCAGCATTAGTAAAACCAAATCAGACAAAGTTAAAATCCATATATGAACGAGAGGAGTCAATTTATTTACAAGTTCTGTAACTCAGTGACAAATGTGAACCAAGAACTATTGAGTTCGCTCGAGCTTGTCTCAAGATGATTATCTCCCATTAGTCAATCATCCAAGTTAGCATCAAATTCTCTTATATATTCGGTGATTGCATTCTGTCACAATTAAAGTCAAGTGTCAAAAGAGAAGAATGAACGCCAGGTTTCGCAATCAAAATTTACTTAAAGTACCATTACTAAAAGAAACTTGGTAAAAGGGGAAACCAAGTTTTAGATGAAGTTAACGCTTTGGATGGCCCATAGCCTCTTTTGGGCTTGTCCCTGATTAAAAAAAAAAATCACACTTGAATCCAAGGTGCTATATAGGAATCACATGGCATTAGGCCTCATTTGTTTTGGTCCTGTCTCGGGTCCAATCGGGGTCTTGGGTCGGGCGTTGGGGTATGGGATCGGAGTGCTGGATCGAGGAATGGGTCTACTCGCTAAGGGTCCTAGTTCCAGCCGCCAACGACACGAGTCTGGGTGCCTCGAACTTGAGTATGGACCTTTGAGTTTTGGTCCTTGGAGACTAGGGTTTGGCTGTCGGGGACCAAGGTCTTAGTGCCAGCAAATGCTAAGGTTAAGGATTGCTCGTAATGTGTGATCCTAGAATCTCGATATTAAGTGTTTCTAGGTAATCGTATTCTACAATTTTTAAGGATTCTCATTCAATAAATAATTTATCTACAAATTTAGTTTTTCTTTTTTTTTTTCAAAACGTAAAGGCTATCTTAAATTTATTGGACATAAGAAGAGCGAAATGTGAATGAGACCTCATTCCTATCTATTAATGGTGTTTGGTATCTTGGAATAAGAATGAATGGAAAATGGATATTGGGAATAAAAATTACTTCATTTTTTCATTCCCGTGTTTTCACTAATGAGGTTGAGGTGTAAATAAGTAGAAGAAAATAGTTATGACCTAACAAGAAAGGGAAGGAATGTTTATCACAAGAAAACAACTAGATAGGTAAAAATGATATTATATTTCTTTCATTGCCTTTTTTACCTTCTTCTTTTTTTTTTCTTTTTTCTTTTTTTGTGAACTGTTGAAATAAATTTCTAGGTAACCTGTTCTTTGGCATGGTAAATTTTACTAATATCTCAAGTTATTCTTAAACATGGTAATTCAATTTTTTTTTTTAATTCTATTACTTGATGTTCATTTTCCATTTAATTTTTGCAGAAAATAAATAATTTCAAAAAACATTTTCCTAAAAATGATCTCTTAGAATAATTAGTCAATAAAATTACTTTTATTGTCGTCAACTATGTATTTTTAAATATTTTCATGAACCTTGAAAAATATTTTTAGTTTATTCATTTTATAAGCGATACAAATGATTATTTTAAGTTAAATATTTTACAAATTATTCATTTCTCACGAAATAAATGGAACCTTAATTCATTCCAATTGTTTTTCTTTTCCAACTAACCAAGGGGATTGTGATGTCTTTCTACGCTATTGTAGGAGAGTCGAAAAGTTTAGGAATTGGTATCGCGTTCTTGAGTAATCTAATCCATAGAGAACCAGTCAAGGCCTTATTGTCAAACAAATGTGTTGTAACACATCACAGAACCGCTAAATCAAAACATAATTTATTGTCAGACAAATGTTTTCCAAATAGTATGATCTCTATTTGGAATATATCTTATGAGAAGACGTACTCGACCCATCTGAAAAATTGATTTGACCTTGCTCCTGCTGATGAAGAGAGATATGATTTATAATCTAATCTACTAAATATTCGGGAAAAAAAAATCGTAGAAGCCAAATCATTCGGGCATCCAAATTAGACCTAATTTAAAACAAAGGAAAATTTAAGCCAACGCGAACCTGAATCCAATGTGATTTAAATCCATGCAAAACCAAATGAGCATATGAAAGAATAATTCTAAAAAATTTCTTGAAAATCCAACTTATAAATCCCACTTATATAAGGTATGTAACGAAGCAAACTTAATTTTAAAAAGGGTCGAGTGTTCCATGGCACTTATCAAATATGTTTAATGGAAAAATACTTGATCTTTAATATATTGATTTTGTTTATCACTAATTTAGTTGCGTTCAAAATTATCATATTTCTTAAGTGGTTATTTAACAAAGTATCCTAATAGCATATTTTTAATATTTTCATTTTATCAATGTAGTTTATAAACTTTAGTTTAATGTTTAATGTAATCCCTAAACTTTTAATCCTTTTTATATACTATAGGGATTATATAGAATATTTACCAATAGTTTAAGAAATACATTGAATAAATTAAAAGTTTAGATAAGATATTTTACACTGTACCAAAGTTCAAGGGTTGCATTGCACAAATAAAAATGTATGAATGATATTAAGTTCATGGACCACTTCTACTATTATCCCTAAAAACCAAAGTATTTTTAATCTCAACTATCCAAACTAAAACCTGAAAATAGTAACGATTGAGACCTTATTATGACTTGGACTTGGATAATAAGTAGCCTAAACCTAATTAAGACCAAAATGATCTAAATTACAAAAAACCAAAGTGGTTTATAGACCAAAGTTCATGAACTACTTATGCTATTGTTGCAGAAAACTAAAGTAGTTTTAACCTCAACTATCCAAACTAGAACCTGAAATTAGTAACAATTGAACCCTTATCATGACTTGGATCTAGATGATAAGTAATCCAAACCTAATCAAGATTGAAATGATCCATATCTAACACAACTTGCACTTTAGATGTTACAAATCAAGATTTGTATTACTTAATTACTCGAATTGCAACGGGATAATAATATAAATGATTCCTGAATTTTAATTAATTGTACAATACAATTTCTAAACTTTTAAATTATTCAATGTGATCCTTAAAAATTAGACCAATGTGTAATATTGTTCATCAACTTTTAATTTGATAAATATAATTCTTAAATATTTGGTACATGTTCGATTTAGTTGATGAATTATATAAAAATGTTTAATATTATCCTTCAAATTTATTCAAGATCAAGGACGATATTAGAAACTATGCACCGACAATCCAGAACCACATTAAATAAATTAAAAGTTTATAAAACATATTATACATTGAACTAAAGTTTAGGATCACATCAAATAAATTAAAAGTTTAGGAACGATTATATTGGATATTTGAAAAAATTGAAGGACTATTTGGGAAATCCATCCCACCCAATCTATTTCTCTATTGAATTGCACTGCCCAGGAAATGGGTACGAGGAACAACCTCGTACGCAGATTAGGTTCCAAGAACTGCTGGAGCTCGGTCTCAGGCCTCGACCAGTATCTGGGACCCGCCGATCCGCATATTCTTCTCTTCCAAGCTTTCGTCCTCGTGGAGTAAAGAGTAAAGAGTAAAGAGAAGAAGAAAGAAGTTCGCTGATTTCTGCCGCAATCAGAATTCAAGAATCGGTTGAACCCGTAATTATCAGTGACCGAAGTGGCTGTTGCAGCTGCGGCAGCAGCTGCTTCGACGCCGATGGACGCCGAGATTGGATCGAGCAGCGGAAATCTCGCCACCTTCCAGTGGGGCGGCACGATCTCCGCCATGTAAGTGTTCTCTCTCTCTCTCTCTCTCTTCGCTACTTTCTTGATTTTCTTGAAACGTTGTTGGTTGCCGGATGATGAGGTGCTGATGATTTGGCGATGCGCGCGTCTGTCAATTGAGCTCGGAGGGTCGGCGAAAAGGGATGATGGGGTTCGGAACCTGGAAAAATTTTGCGGCTCTTTCAGCCCATTTGTGGCTTTTGCGGTTTGCAATTTGAGTCACTTCCTGTACGGTAATTAATCAAGAACTTGGATTATAGGGTTGATCAATTTCTAGTCTGGAGTATGTGTGAGCCGGATTTAGCCTAGAGGATGAAAGTGCAATCTTTGATTGTTTGGGGCATAATCTGGAACTGAAATAAGACTGGAGTTTGGAAGTAGATGGAAGCCAAGCTCCACAGGTCAAGATAGTGGTAATTGTTTGGTTCGTGATGTCCCAGCCTGGAATCTCAAGTATTAGGTGGAGCGACGACTTTTGCAATATAAGCCCAATAAAATCAATATTTAGGTGGTGTGGGATTGTTGACACTCGTGCTCTTGCAATCTGAGTGGAGTACGATTGGGGAAGATTGTGAATGCGAGTGGGATAAAAGGATTTCCCATACGAAAGGCTTAAGTTATTTAGCAGATTAAACAACATATATGCAAAAGCCCATTAGGATCCCATCTATAGGTGATGCATGACTCTTAGTAGATTGGCTCAGAACTCATTGGGACAGGACTAGGAAAGAAAATATATATATTCTTTATCTCGTTTCTGTTAAGGGAGTCGAAAAGCAAAGGATAGGGTTTTGATTCTCTGAAATAAGTTTTGTATAGTTGCTTGTCCTGGCCCTATGATCTGACTGAATATAAACTTCGTGTTATGTGGGTCAGTGGTTGGTGGGTAGCAGGGTAATAACACATTGCTGCCTTCTGCATCACTGGTACAGCTCAAATCTGTATACTATTTAGCTGCATTTGAGAAAATTCTGACATGCTTCCAGGCCATGCCTCAGACAATGGATGACTGTTTTCTTTAAATCATGTTTATCCCATGGAACTTTGTGTCCGTGTATGTATGCCATATGATTAATTTGATGTACAATGGAATGCCTACTGCGATACTGTATTTTTGCTATGTTAATCTCTTCCAAGTTAGATGTTGGAGATTTAAACCAGCAAACATTGTTAGATACAGATTGGTGTACTTGTGAAGTAACTATGCCTTGAGAAGTGATGGAAGATTGTTTAGGAACTAGTGAATTCTTAGCCCTTAGGATCTTATAATGCAGTCTGGTTCAATTGTTACATAGCAATGCTTGTAAATAAAACACTGCAACTATTTGTTTGCAATGCAGTCTGGTTCGGATTTGTATAAGTTTGACCAGAAGAAGAGCAGGCATTTGAATAAATTGAAAGCTTATAGCATTTGTTGGACGAAAAAAATGAATAAGTGATAATGCAAGGATGTTTTGCTTAGGTTTTAACTTGAGGTGGTGCTGGCTTGTGGTGGAATTGTGTGTGAGAAGGGAGCTGAGGAGCTTGGAATAGAGATATATTAAGGCAAAAATATTGTGATATTAGCAGTCTAAAGCAAAATTACACATCATTTCAATCTCTTATTGGTTGTTGCATAATAATGAACCAATTTTTTCTCCATTAAGTGAATCTGTTCTTGTCAAATAAAGCCTAATCTCCTCGTTTCGACTATGTTCTAGTTTGAATTTTTGGCCAAAGGACCTATTTTTATGTGGTTCAGATTTAGAAAACCACACTGAATTGGAAAGGGAAAAACACCTCACTTTCAGATGCCAGACTCATACCATACTTTATGCGAAGCTTTAACTTATACAGAAAGATAGCACATTTACAAGAAGCTATGCTATCTGATTGTGCTTTTTCAGAGATTCTATGGCTTCTGAATAGACTAATCAGCACGATAGTTAGACTGCATGTTCTTGTTAAAGCAGATCACATGGCTGTGAAATAAAGATATTCAGCCTGAACATTTATGTTGGTTGGTCATACGACATTCTTAGAGGTAGTCATGTTGGGGAAAGCCTCAAAAGTTTTATATACACATTGGAAGACTGGGACTTGTAGTGACTTTGTCATGTTGAGTTTGCTATTCACTTTCCTTAACTCTGATCTGAGTTCTGCTTTATGCATGGGGTATGCTAATCACTGGACTATTCTTAACCAAAAGTATTTATTCATCTTCTTTCTTTTGCAGATTCTTGTTGATCATGAATCGAACTGGGAGGAAATCATCCATGCAAACTACTGCTCTTGTATTGTATCTATTCACAAGTTTTCCCACTGTGCTCTTCAAAGTCCTTAGGTAGATTGTGAATCATAGCTTTTTGTTGGCATGGAAAATGACTCACTTTTCTAAAAGATGTTCTTCGCAACCTTCTGCTTCATTTACTTATGTTACCCAAACAATAATGCAGGGGAGAGTTTGGTTGTTGGGTTGCTTTTCTCGCTGTCGTAGGAAACCTCTTCTTTCCTCAAACCTTCACAGGTTTGAAACTGTTCTCTCTTCTCTAAGAACTGTGCCTATTGGAAATATCAGATTCACTGTTCTTCTCCATCGATTGCTTCTAACTAGCTCTGCCTGCTCATGTCTTAATGTGCAGTTTCTCGTTTTATCTTATTTGTCGTAACTCCTGACTGGATCGCCAATGGACTCCGTGAAAGCATGGCAGGCGGCATATTTTGTCTAATTTTAGGAATTATATTGGTCATAAATGAGTTTAGGGGCATGGGTGGGCTCGCTAATTGGCATTGCAATTGGCATTGCTTCGGTTATTGTCTCGGGGTGGGCTTTCTCTTTTTCTTTACAATATATTACCTGTGTAAAGGTACTTGGTAGGCTGTGTGCTTCGAACGAGATGGTGGCCTTGCACATTTTGATCCAAATCATGCTTGCTCTAGCTTTTTGATTTTGCAGTGAAGTTGATGCTGAGCATTCACCCTGGTACTAAACTTGTTTTACTTTATTCAAGTGGTATTCGAGACCACTTACAGAGCAAGAAACCCGGAGGATCCGCGTTCTTTATGTGAGCTCTGATGTAAGTCTCACTGTTTCTAAAGTTAGGAGGGTTGACGAACCTCATCAGAACGCCTAAAGAATTGTCTATTTTTGTCAGACTACGAACGAGGACCAAATACAGGTAGCCCTCGACCTCGAATCTTAACACCGGCTCGACATTGCATTTACGTTTCAATTTAGGCCTTGACTTGCATGTGGGATATTCTCCAGCTTGGCGTGAGCAGAATTGTCACGGCATAAAAAAATTCAAAGTCAACTTTGCCATCGCTTTCCAGAATCACTACTTAATCGCCGCAACAGAGTAGCCGCCAATCATCTTTCTTCCGCTTAAACAACAGTAACTTAATAGACAATCAAACTCTACTGTCGTATTTTAGCATCGACAAAAGATAAAAAAAGAGAGAAGGAAATACTCTAGAAACTTTTGATTCATCCTGCTTTCTGGTTGTATGTCAGGGTTTTTGTCACCAATTTCGCGTTTATCAGTAGGGTCAAATCTGTTTTCCTAGCGTGTATTGAACGATATTCTTTGACGCCGCCAGTGATTGGGAGAAGAAAGATTCAATTACGTGCACCATTTTTTAACTCGCCTATCCTTTTGGAATGTCAATAATTGTGGATGGTTCGGTCCAACCACCCAAAAGCTGAAAGATGGGTCAGTCAACCTTGCAATGCGCCCTACGCGAGTTGTCTCTCTCTTCCTCCAGAAAAGTAAACGCCCATGAAGCTTCCAACACAACAGATTGAAATTATATTCAAACCCATTACAGAGAACCTGTCACCAGCTCTCCTTCAGATCATTCCCCCAACCTCAAAGAGCAATGGCTCTCTCGTCTCTCTTTTCCCTTATTTCAACCTTTGTCTTCCTCGCGTTGCCTCCATCATCTTTGGTGGTTCTTGCCCAACAACCTTATGTAGGCTTGACCACAACAGCTTGCAACTCCAACGACAACTCCTCCTCAGAATTCGGGTACACCTGCAATGGCCTCAACAGAAGCTGCCAATCCTACCTCATCTTCCGATCCCGATCCCCTTACAACACGGTGTCGTCTATCTCGGCTCTCTTCGCCTCGAGTGCGTCTCAAGTCTCGTCGATAAACTCGGTCTCCGAATCCGCAAGCTTCAGTACCGATCAATTGGTGATAGTCCCCATCACTTGCTCATGTTCAGGTCAGTACTATCAAGAGAATGCCAGTTATGTTGTCCAATCAGGAGATACTTACTTTATCATTGCCAACAACACTTATCAAGACCTCTCAACATGCCAAGCTCTCCAGAATGTGAACAACATTAGTGCTTCTGATTTGTCTACTGGGGCAACAATTACTGTCCCTGTTAGGTGTGCTTGTCCAACAAAAAATCAGAGTGATGCGGGTATAAATTATCTCTTGACCTATGCTACTGTGCCCGGCGATAGCATTTCTGATGTAAGCGCGAGATTTGGAGTGAATGTCACGGCCACTTTAGAAGCTAATGAACTATCTGCACCGGACACCGTCTATGCTTTCACCACGCTCCTCATACCAATGGAAAATCCGCCCACGAGTTCTCAGACAACGTCACCATCTCCTCCTCCACCACCGCCTTCTATTGTTACATCTCCCCCAGGCAAAAGTTCGAATACATGGGTTTATGTCATTATCGGTGTTCTTGGTGGAATTGCTGTGATTGCAGTGGTAAGCGCTGTCATTTTCTTTAAGTGCTTCAGAGGAAGGACTAGGAAAGAGAAAATCGACTCGACCATGGTCTCAAAAAGCTTCAAGGCATTTGGAAAGCCAAACAATAAGAAGTTGGATGAGGACTCTCTGGATTTCCTTGATAGCATATCCAGCGTTGCGCAGTCCATAAAGGTGTATACTTATAAAGAACTGCAAGCGGCAACGGAAAACTTCAGTTCTAGCTGTTTGATCAAGGGGTCGGTCTACCATGGCAAAATCAATGGAGATTCTGCGGCGATCAAGAAAATGAACGGTGATGTGTCAAGGGAAGTGGAAACACTGAACAAGATCAACCACTCCAATCTTATACGCCTCTCAGGTATATGCTTCGATGAGGGGCATTGGTACTTCGTATATGAATATGCAGTGAACGGATCCTTGAGCGAGTGGATTTACCAAAATAACAGCGAAGGAAGATTCTTAACATGGATGCAGAGGATGCAAATCGCTCTGGATGTGGCCACCGGGCTCAACTATCTCCATCGCTTCACAACCCCACCTCTCGTCCACAAGAACATCCAGAGTAGCAACATTCTCCTTGATAGCGACTTTAGGGCCAAGATAGCAAGTCTCGGACTTGCTAGATCGGCAGAAGGAGAGGATGGAGAATTCGCCTTGACACGGCACATCGTTGGGACGAAAGGTTATATGTCTCCCGAGTACATGGAGAACGGTTTGATCTCTGTGAACTTAGACGTCTATGCGTTCGGCATTCTCTTGCTGGAAATGATGACTGGGAAAGAGATTATTTTGTTGTGTGGAGGAGAGAATATGCAGGCGTCTGATGTTGTGACTTTGGTGCTTACCGAGGATGGTGGCCATGAGAGGCTGATGCATTTTATTGATCCTTCGATGAGAGAGACGTACCCGTTGGACCTTGCCATTTACGTTATCAGAATAATTGAGAGTTGCCTGAAGAAAAATCCGCTGGATCGCCCTGCCATGGGTGAGATCGAGCAGTCTCTATCGAAGGTCTTCACAGCGTCATTGGCCTGGGAACACTAGAACTTCCTCCTGAGGTGGCCGAGTTTCTGCCTTTCTTCGGGCTGTAATTAGATTAGCACCGAGACTCACTGATACAGACAGACTATATGTTCGTTTCTTCTGTTCTCATACTGAATACAACATCCTATTTTATGTATATCTAGCGAAACAGCAAAAGAGATGATTCATCGCAATACCTCTGTCTTGTTGTGACAGGAACAGCTTTCGATATGTTGCATATATGTAGAAAAGATTCGCACGAAAATTTGTGGTCGAACTTTTGCTAGTTTATCCCTAGTTTTGGCTCACTGTTCAGTGTTTCCAGGGCATTATTTAAAAAGGAAAATGAATACAATTTTAGTTTCAACTATACTTGCATTGATGAATCTACAAGCAAGAGACAATTACAATGAAATTTCAGGAGGAAAATAACCTTCCAGTCCAATGAGTCGCGAAATTTACGGAAACTAGTGCGTATCAGCTTTTATTACAAGATGAAAAGAGAAGACATTTACGTGAACCTTACATCTCAAAGATTCAGCGAGCAGTGGCTGGAATGATATCTTGAACGCTCTCATCTGGTTCTATTTTTGTAGTCTAAGACCTTTCCAATGCCACCGAAGATGACTGAGCAAGCATGCAGAGATTAAACGCAATCTCCGTCATGACTGGCCTTGCAGAAGATTCATCTACCGTGCACGCACAGGCCAAGGTTGCTAGGCTCAGTGCGTCATGAATCGGATAAAAGCTCTCCAAATCAGGATCCATCCATTCCATCAACCTCTCCTCTCTATTCTCTTTTGCTTCCAAGATCTCCATGACTTCTCTCATGCCCATGGCCCGCTTCCCTGAAAGTAACTCAAGCAAACATAACCCAAAAGCGTAAATATCAACATTCAACATTACAGCACTTGTAGCTGGTCTGGCCTTGGAGAAGTTTGATATTTTGGCCTTGAAATTGGAGTCCAGAAGTATGTTGCTCGCTCTGATATCTCCGTGGACGATTCTCGGTTGAGTATGCTCATGCAGGTATTGGAGGCCATTGGCAACATCAAGTGCAATGCCCAATCTCTGAATCCAAGTGAGGAAGTTGACAGACTTTACTGAGGACGAAGGCCTCTGGTACAGCCACTTATCGAGCGAACTGTTTTCAGCATATTCATATACCATAAACAAGTTGCCGCTTGCATCTGACGAAACACCCATTAGCTTTATCAGATTCACGTGGTTAACTCTCTGTAGAAGCTTTAACTCCTCCAAGTTTTTGCCCTTAGTTTCTGTTTTCACGGCAAAAACTTTCCCGTTGATTGTGCCGTGGAACACTGAGCCCCCAATCCTAGAATTCTCATCAAGATTCATCGTTGCCTCCATGATCTCTCCAGCCCCATACACGATTGGCTTGCTCAAGTAGTCCGAAACGCTGAAAAGTAACTTATCTTGAATGACCTTCGTCTTGGATGACTCCGATTTCCCTTCTTTTGATAACTCCCTAATTTTGATGAGATTTCTGTCCCCCCAACAGGAAGCATTCTGATTCAGGATCTTCGGGTTCGCTTTCCCACATAAATGGTGAACATAGACTAGTGAAAATGCTACCCCGATGACCAATATAGCAGCTGCTACACTGCTTAAAACTATAATAATCCACTTATGCTTGGATTCTTTTCTCTTCAGAGGAGGATTCAGTGGTTGAGAAAGAGCCGGCAATTGTGATAGTGGTATGAGGACATGAAGACCAACAGGTGCGGTAAGATTCATTCCGTTGTTTTCCTTAACTATATTGCTAGGCGTCGCACCAAACTTTTTGGCCACTGATAAGAGGGCATCTCCAGGTTGCCATACATAAGTAACAATAAAGTTGAAGCCTGCCTCGGAATCTGCTTTTGCCGGGCACTTACAGTAGAGAGGAATAGTGACTTTGGTTCCAATCTGCAGGATATTTGGATTGATCCCTGGGTTCATGTCCTTGTGGACTTGCCAGTTCGTGAGGTTCTCAAACACTTTCACTGAGACCAGGAAGTAATTGTCATGTTTCTTGATCTGATATGTTATGTTGGCGAAGAAACTGTCACCACTGCAGCCGCATGTGATCGGTATGAGCAAAAGCTGGCCGGGGTACAAAAGGTCATCTTCAGAAGCCAGGTTGCTCGCCTGCAAGATGGATGAACGGCTGACACCAAACAGGTTGGAGATGCTTCCGAGATCAGTGAATTCGGGTTCTTGCGCGATGTAGGCGACGTATGCTGGGCATGATGTCCGTGAGTTGGCAGAGCATGAGGAGTTGGCACTTGGGCTAGGAAGTGGTTGAGTTGTGATAGAGATGATAAAGACGAAGAAATGCAGCAGAAGTAGAAATTTTGAGGAGGAACGAAAGACGGCCATTTGGATATCAGATTGGATGGAATGAGCCTCTCAAACTTAAGGTTTTATAAGAGTGAAGCTCTGAGGTTGGAAAAAGCCCAGAACCCTTTCTAGTTTAAATCTTTCGCTTGGAACTAGGGAACTCTGGTCCTAATAAAACCTGGAAGTAGTTCTTGTTTTGGCTTTGAATTGAACAATTCTCATTTGGATCCGATGATTAAATAAGCTTTTGTGAAAAGATTTTTTTTTAAAATTCTTTGGAAAAGATTTTTTTGCATAGAGTGGAGTGACTAGCAATTTGACATCCAATGTACATCTATAATAGAAAATAATAGGCGGCAATGGAATTTGTATTTGTTTTGGCTGGTAGATGCTTTTGAAAGAGCATGTGATGAGCATCAGATTAATATAAGGCGACGAAAGCCCATTTCGGCCGGCGAAGGAGATTCCTGCATATTTATCACACATAGAAATTTAGTCAAACAATAGAATAAAACTCTTGAAGCCACAACTCTTGCTTAAAAAATTCGAAAACCACAAAGAAATCAACAGAACATGATGTTGGATCGATAACTAAGATGGATATCATGCACGGGAGGATCGCTGGAGAAGTTGGATGTACTACCATGTGCATAAGGATTGACGAAATGACTGCACGAAATAAAAGAACGTAGTTACCTAGACTTCCATTTCGACTTTTAGCTACAAGACTCGCGAAGAATTACACTTTGCCCAATTTTGTCATCTTGAAATTGAACTCGAGTCAATTAAATATTCCCGAGAGACAAAAGTATTAGTTGCCTTTTCACCTGGGCTAACAGATAAAGCTGGCAAACCAGTGTGAGGTTCCTCACTGTGGACCGTAAAGGGCTCAATATAAATTCTGCACTTGGTTAGAAAAAAAATCAACTTGATTTGGGGGCATGGTTTTCATAGATGGACCAACCTCACAGCCAAACAAAAGGTCCCTTGACTGAGCTTACTCACAATCCATCTGAAATATTTTATCTGGCAAAACAGAAAACTGTATTCATACGGTCAAACACAAATAATAATTAAAAATAAAATGAAAAAAATAGACTTGGAATGAGTAAGCAAGCTCCCGGCCGAAAGCTGCTGTCTAAAAATTGATTGTGTATGATAGCCTGACAGAACAGCAGAACAGCTGTCTCATTATCGTTTTATCTACTATCAAACCAAGCGTATAGGATGGAGCAGAAAGAGCCATAGTGAAGGGGCCAAGCAGAAAATAGCTCTCCCAGACACACAAACAAATCCTAAGAACAGATCCCCATAAACATATGAAATATGCAAGGGGAAGATGATATCCAGAAAGTTGAGTGTTATCTGATATCCTGAAAAGCACAAACGAATACAGACTTGGTCTCCGTAGATAATGTGAGCCTATTAGAGAAATGCAACAAGGCGTTCTAGCATAGGCCATAGGAATTCACAGACAGATGACTTCATCTCCTGTCTATCTAAGATTGACACAAGGACTGTAGATAAAGAGAGACACCCCCCCCAAAAAAAAGAAAAAAGAAAAAAAGAATCATGGTCTGAAAACTAATAAGTAGTAAATAGAGATTCTTGCAATAATATTGTGCAATATAGAAAACATTTGTTCAAAGCAAGTAATGGTAAATGTAGATTTTGGCACTAGATACAAACTGCAACTAAGCAGGATGATAGAAATCAGTGTTTCCCTCAAGCTAAATACAAAAGACAACAAGATTAAATAACATTATGCTTGCATTCCTAAAAAAATGAATAGAAAAGAAATTAGAATACATAATGCTTGCATCTACAGCCCCATTATGTGACAAACTCAAGTTTGTCAGCTTGGACTAAACAAAACTAAACTTGTTCCAGGGGCAAACAAAAGTAACATTAACAGTTCAGATAGTTGTGAAGAATGCAACCTAGAAATACACCTGCCTACTAACCCTCCCCATTTGCTGTTGGACCACAGCTTGATGTAAAACTACTTGCATATATGTTGTAAACTTGAGTGAGGTTGGCTGAGCTCACAGTCCATATGTGACCACGTAAAGCAAGAGGAAGAGAATCATTTGTCTCCTCACAACTTTCTTCTACAATTGCAGCCTCCTTCCTCCTGCCTTCCTTCCAAAGACTTTTCACTAGCAATTCCTTCGTGGCATAATCAGGAAGTAGATTTGAGTTTCTCATGTCCTCAAAAACCCTCCATGCAAGAGCAGCTCGGTCACACTTGCAATAACCATGAATCAAAACCTTAAACATGTAAGCGTCTGGCTCGATGCCACTCTGCCTAACCATTCCAAAGATCTTCTGCACATTCTTGATGTCTCCGTGCTTTGCGAAATGATCCATCAAACCAGAAAAAGTTTGAATATCTGGGCAAATGCCATTTAAAATCATTTCATCAAGCACCTCAAGAGCATCAGAGCTCCTACTGCACTTGGTCAATGTCCATAACAATGATGAATACAGAACCATCAGCTTAAACTTTGAAATAGAACCACAGAGAGTTCTATCGTGACGAAAAATCTTCAAAGCAGCATCAGGATCTTTTGAAATGCCACAAAAGTCAATAATCAATTTAATAGTACTGAATGGAAGCTTTAGTCCCTCCTGTCTAATTTTATCCAGGAGCTGATTAACCAATTGGACATGCCCATGTCGTGCTAAAAGGGTCATCATTCTCTGCACTGTGTAAACATCATGAGTAAACCCCGGTTGGCAAGCAACCCAGCAGAAAAAGTTCCAAGCTGCCAGCGGAGATTTGAAATTTCTAAGGACTCTGCAAACCAAGCGAGTTGTCCACACAAACTTTGCTTTCTCCAATTCTGAAACCTCATTGGGGCTCCAACTTTGCAAGGCATTTGCCAAAGCTCTAGGATCTAGCCATGGTTTCAATTTGACCCCATTAACCTCATTGACATCACAAGCAACATCATCCTCCACCTCATCCTCAGCCTCATGATCATCGTCATCTCCAGTATCATCCACAAAATACTTGATACTTTTTATCCTCTCATTTGGCAACATTTCAGAAAGAATTTCATCATTCTCATGAATACATCCTGCCTCTTTCATATGTTGCAACGAGCAAAGCAGAGCTCTAACAGGCAGCATACCTTCAGCGTGCATATTGCTGAGTAAAATTTTCACCTCATCAAACCTTCGAACACTTACAAGACCCTCCACCAAAATTGAGAACTGTTTCGATGTGCGCTTGATTCTCATTAATGGTAAAACATTGAAAACCTCAAGTGCCGAATCCAGCTTCCCAGAATTCACAAGGTGCTCAATAATATTTGTATATGTTCTAGAATTAGGGTTTGCTCCTTCCACAATCATCCTATGGAATATCTCCACAGCCCTGGAATCTTCACCCTTTTCTGCATATAGGCGCATGACAATGTTATATGATTCTGTGCACACATGTCTGTCCAACTCTCTATACTTATCCCATATATCAAGAACTGAGTTAACATCTCCAGTTGCTGCGTACCACTGCATAAGGTTCATATGGCTAACTCGAACATTTTTAAAGCTCCTGGCATTAATGGCATCAACCAAATCGTCAAGTTCCTCCCTTCGACCGGATCTGGCCAAAATGTTGGCCAGGGCATAAATGGTACTTTGTGTATGATTAAAATTCGAATTTGATTTGAGAATGTCAATAACTGAGAGTGCTGAATCAGCAGAAGGAGCAGAACGGAGAGTGTGAGTGACTACAAAAGAGTCCAAAAGGCGGTCATTCAAGAGAGTGGTAAGCAAACTCTGGGAATCTGATCGAAGTGCAAGCCTTATGGAATCGATAATTCTGGCTCTATAGAGGTAGTGCGAGACCTTGCTAGGGAAAGGGTCCCGAGAAAATAAGCGACTCTGCTGGTTTAAGGTCTTGAACAGGATCCCAGTTCCAGCACAAAAGAAATTCTTGCGAAACATGGGCTTTCGACAAATTCCAATGTCAAACACAGAACAGATCAAACTGGCCCCTGAATGTCATGATGGGTTCAGCTAAAACAACACCACGAGTGAAGGACGAATTGATTGGACGCATCAAACACCTGCTGTGCCGATAACCGTTTCGACCAGGACGCACTCAGCAACACCAAACCCACAACAAGAGGGAGAAAGTATAAACCGGGCACCTATCTGCCGTCAAACATCACGAAGATTAGTAGCGAAAACGCAAGGACTCGGGTGTCAGGCAAAACATCAAACACCTTCGGTGCAGGCAACGATTTTCCCGAACTTTTCACCGAGACACGCAACCATCCCTCTTGGAAGGGCGAGAAAAGAGACCACCCACGACGCGGCTACGAGAGAATGTGACGAAAAAGGACTCCACAGTGATTTTTCTCTTCAGGAGGAAACGGCGAGAGAACGGTTTGGAGCACAAGCCGAGACCAGGAGAAGTAAAAAGGAGGTGGACCTTGAAGGTTCGCACTGAGATTATTGACCCTCTCCCCGGGAAATTTCTCACACCCGACCCGAGTCTAGTGAATCAGATCCACCACGGCAGTTTATCCGGTGGACTTGCCCAGATATCTTCTGTGATGTTTATAAAAAGGTTAATATTATGAAAAATCTTCAACTTGTATGTTTGTAATAAATTTATTACAATATAATTTTTTGATTATGATGTCTTAAATTAATATATTTGTGATAAATTTACCTTCCATTAATTTTTATTAAATTTTGTCGTCACATTGCTAAGTTGGATGATATATGATGACAGTTGACGAGTGTATCAATTTGGTATTTTATCTTCAATCAGTTTGTGGTATTTTGTGATATTAATAAAATATAACGAAAACTAGTATGAGCAGTAAAATTATCACAAATATATTAATTTTGAGTTTTTGGTTGTTAACAAATTAATTCAATGTAAATTTGTCATATGTGTACCGATTTAGAGTTTTTGGTAGTAAAAAAATTAGTTCAGGATAAATTTGTCATATATATACCATTTTGAAGTTTTTCGTAATTTTAATCTAATCAAACCCTCATTGATAAAGCATCTTCATATCATATGAGAGTAATGTTTTTTTTGGGTAAAATGACGTGGCTGAAACAATTGATAGGCCACAAATAAATCAATTTGCAACGCACTTGTGTGCGGAGGCGCAACACACTCGGAGGTGAAAATTGAGAGAAAAAAATTAGGGGTGATTTGTTCTCAATTCAATCCGATTCCAAAGTGGAATTGGGACCAAACTGGGAGGACCAATTTTGAAGATTTGGAACTGCAGACCGAACCTAGGACCAACCGGTTTGGTTCAGTCCAATGGAACCTATCACTATTGGATATTTTATTGTACTTCCGTTGAGGCAAGAAATATTGCTCTACCATTGATGGATTTGAGGCTCAAAATGACCACATACGGAGAAACTATTGAAGTTTAGCAGGATCAAATACACAAATAATTACATAAGGAAATAACGTGGTTAGGCAATATGCCTACATCCATGGACAAAAAACTCATCCTCTCTTCTTTTTTGTCTTAGGGAGTAGGTCAACCATTATTCGTCATATACACAGTATACGGTTGCTTACAGTAAGGCAACGGGCAACCATTTACATAAGGAAGGAAACACCATAAATAGGAAGCAAGAATAATATAATAGCAATAATATCTTCTTTCCAAGAATATGAGAGAAAGATCTCGCCACACTCCCCTTCAAGTTGGGGTGAAGACTTTGTCGGAGGTCAATTTAACCCCTTTTGACAACGTTTTGGTGAAGACATTTGTAAGCTAATCCTCACTTCAAATATACAGAGTCTCAATCTCACAAAGTGACAATCTACTTCTATGTGTTTGGTTCTCTCATGGAAGACCAAATTCGAAGCAATGCAAATTGCAGCTTGATTATCACAAAATACCTTTGTAGGTGTAGCCGTAGGCTTACATCCCAATTCCTAAAGTAAAAGACGCAGCCACGCAATTTCACTAGTAGTGGTGGCCATGGCGTAATACTCGGCTTCTGCACTTGAACATGCAACAACTGTTTGTTTTTCGCTCTTCCAAGTAATAATATTACCACCAACAAATATACATAAACCAGTTGTGGATTTTCTATCCACTAGACTTCCAGCCCAATCTACCTCAGTGTAACATACTATATTTGTGTGAATATTGTTCTTCATCAAGATTCCCCTTCCTAGTGAAGCTTTTAAATACCGAAGGAGATGATCCACCAATCCCACGTGACCTTAAGTGGGATTATGCATAAATTGGCTCACATAGCTAACAACATTTGCAATATTGGTTCTAGTGATAGTTTAGTAAATCAAGTGCCCTACTAACCGCTGAAATTGACCAACATCTTGCAATGGTACACTGTTAGAAACAAACTCGATGTTATACACCATAGGGACACTTGCGGGTTTAACTCCACTTACCAATCTCTTTTAATACATCAAGAACATACTTTCTTTGGGATAAAAACGGTCATTTGCGAGACTGTGCCATTTCAATGCCCCAAAATGTAAACTACCAGGGTCTTTGATATCAAATTCTTTGCTCAAATGACACTTGAGTGCTTCAATCCCAGGTTGGTTACCACTTATTATGACCAAATCATCAACATACACAGGAATAATAACAATACCTTGGTCATTTGACTTAGTGAACATAGAGGAATATGAAAGATCTCTCTTTAAGCTGAATTTGATAAGTGCTACACTAAGCTTGCCATACCAAGCTCTAGGTGACTAGTCAAGGCCATAGAGAGCTTTCTTTAGTTTACAAACAGTTCCATACTTAGCCTATAAGGAATGCCCAAGTGGTAAGTTTATGTGAACTTCTTCTTCTAAGTCCCCATGTAGAAATGCATTCTTCAGATCCATTTAGAACAAAGGCCACCCATGATTTATTGCTAAGGACATGAGTACTTGCACTGTATTCATCTTAACCACCGGAGCAAATGTTTCATTATAGTATATGCTGTAGGTTTGGGTGTACCCTTTAGCGACAAGCCTAGCTTTGTACCTCTCGATCGTGCCATCACTATTATTTGATCTTATAGGTCCATCTACATCCCATGGTCTTTTTTTCTTTTGGTGCCTCATGTAAGAATTATTGTGGCCCATATTATGTGATTTATTATATGGTTTAATAATTATTGAAATACTATAAATAATTATTGGTTACGAGAATGTACGACTCTAATAAAACGAAAGAGTATATCGCTTTAATGGAAGACACCCTTTCAACGAACGTATAAATAGAGTCCGGTCCTCTCTCCACCCACATACGAACAACAATAACAAAATGAACGTATTCTCTCCTCAATCAATTGAATACATTAAGGTTTAGTGGGTTAAGGGAGAGAAATCGGATTTCTTCATTTGGTTCGAATTATTTGGATTTGCTACAACGATCATCATCAAGCGTAGCGTTATGGATAAAGGTATGTCTTTATCTATTTGTGAAAAATCATGAAGATCAAAGATCCTTAATTTGTTATGAATTTCCGCATTAAGAATTATATAAATATCTATCAGTTGGTATCAGAGCGTTTGGTTTATGATCTCATAAATTTTCCGTTTAAAGGAATATTATAATTTATGTTTGATGATTCGTTGAATGATCTTGTTCGTATTATTTATTGTTGTTAAAATATTTTCGGATGATTATGGATAAATAAAATCCAAATGATGGAACGTTCTTCATGGACGAAAATGGCGAAGAAAAGTTACTATGCGTGAGTGAAAAAGGACGAAAATGGAAAAATTCGGAATTTTGAGGGCAAGTAAGAAACTCGCCGGTTCTGGCTAAAATCCGGCAACCCACCGCTTGATTTCGGACCCACACCGTCGCACTGCCATGAGGAACATTAGCCATGGGTTTTTCCGGTATATTGGTGTTCGCCGGAGGCTAATCGAGCGGCGGAAGCCGCGGTGGTGGAGGTTTTGTGTTCTGAAAATTTTAGTTTGATTTGAGGCCAATTTCTTGGTCATTTTCGCCGAAATTTAAACCCATATGGTCGTGTCAGCATACTCCAGAAAACCCATTATTTTATTTGTGTCTGGGATGGGCTACCGAAGAAGAAACGGCCAGCGAAACCGCGGCGAAACGGCGAAAAATCGCGTTTGTGCGCGAGGAAGAAGGTGCGTGGGCACCACCCGCGGTGGTGGCGTAGGTGGTTGAGCAAGGGACCTCTAACGCAAAGGTCCTGCGTTCGATCCACGGCGTCGTCGTGTCTTCAGTGCAAGCCGTGTCTTACCCGGGGCACGTGGGTGGTGGGTCCTCACGTGCCTCCCGGGGTTTACCTCGGCTGCGAGCGGCGTGCGGGGTTCCCCTGGGTCACCAAAAAAAAAAAAAAAAAAAAAAAAAAAAAGAAGGCGCGTGGGCTCCACGCGTGCGCTGCAATTGCAGGCGTGTGGAACCCACGTGCCACGCGCCGTCACGCGCGCAGGGCTTCCCGCGCGCCTGCGCGTTGGACGCGCGCGTGCAGGGCACGCGCCCGCGGCGGATGAAGGCGCGTGCTCGGCATGCGCCTGACGTCCCCGCACGACCTTTTTACGTTTTCGCCCCTATGCCATTTTCAAAATTCCAATTTTGTCCTTCTCGCAATTTATTTATTGTTTTGCCCCTGTTTAATTTATAATTACGATTCTACCATTGCTGATTATTTACCATTTTGCCCCTGGATTATAATCTTATGGTTCTGCCCTTATGGAATTATGATTTTACGATTATGCCCTTATGCTTTGATTAAGTTTTTGTCCTTGTGTGCAAATTTGGTAAATCTTTGTATTTTACAATATTAAAAATTCATATTATGAAAGGTTTGTTAGTCACCAAAGTGGCCGAACCTTGAAGTCTTTTGAATTTTTGATATTGTAAATTATTTCATTCAATTACCCATGATTAATTGATGCTATATATGAAATTGATATGTTTTATATCATTATTGGAGTTATGGGTATATTGAAGTTCATTTATTATAATAACTTAGGGATTAACTCAAAGGTTAATTATTTTCTTATAATTCATGAACATGATGGTTGATAATTAATATGACTTGTTAAATTTGTTTGTATATCCAAATATAACAAATAAATTTTAATAAGATATATTTACAATTATCAAATAAAAGTTATTAGCATAATTATGGTATATATATATATATATATATATATATTTGTATATCATAGGATCGCCCAAAGGAGAACTATGATGTACATATGTCGTTTAGTTTGAATATGATTATGTGATATTCTCAAAGCATTAATGTATGAGTATTTTCTTGCACATTTGCAGTATCTGTACCTGTTTCACTTCATTCGCACGCCTCATCTGTTCCCTTATTCAATGGGATAAATTTTCTTGATTGGAGTGAACAAGTCCAGTTTCACTTAGGTGTCCTGGATCTTGATTTAGCGCTTCAAGCTGAGAAACCAGCTGTTATTACTGATGGAAGTAGCAATGATGAAAAGTCTTTCCATAAAACTTGGGAAAGATCAAACAGACTGAGCTTAATGTTCATGCGAATGACAGTTGCAAACAACTTAAAGACTTCTCTTCCCAAGACTAACAATGCTAAGGAATTTATGAAATTTGTGGAAGAGCGTTCTCAAACTGCTGATAAGTCACTTGCTGGTACATTGATGAGCACACAGACCATCATGAAATATGATGGTTCGCGTACCATGCATGAGCATATACTTGAGATGACGAATTTAGTAGCAAAGTTAAGGATTTTGGGAATGAACGTGGATGAGTACTTTTTAGTACAATTTATACTTAATTCCTTGCCTCATGAGCAATATGGGCCATTTCAAATGAACTACAACACTATAAAGGATAAGTGGAATGTAAATGAATTGGCCAGTATGCTAGTTCAAGAGGAAACAAGGATAAAAAATCAAAAGGCTCATTCTGTTCATCTCTCAAGTCATTAAGAAGTTCGAAAGAATTTTAAGAGGAAAGGTGGAAGGAGCAAGAAGAAAGGACTACACGTCCTGAATGACTCTTCAAAGACTTCTCAAATCCATAAGAAGGAACACAATCTTATTAAGTGTCATTTTTGCAACAAAATTGGACACTTGAAGAAAGATTGTCTGAAATGTAAGGCTTGGTTCGAAAAGAAAGGTAAGCCTTGTGCTTTAGTATGTTTTGAATCAAACTTTACTGAAGTTACTTATAATACTTGGTAGATTGATTCTGGTGTCACCATTCATGTGTCAAATACGATGCAGGGATTTCTTACGATCCAAACTATAAAGCCAAATGAAAGTTATGTGATTACGGGGAATAGAAACAAAGCTCCAGTTGAAGGCATTGACACTTATCATTTGATCTTAGATATTGGGCATTATTTGGATTTGTTTCGAACCCTTTATGTAGCTACATTTTCTCGCAATTTAGTTTCTTTGTCAAGACTTGATGTTGCGGGATTTTATTGTAAGTTTGGATCTGAATCTTTCAGTCTGTTTAAGAGTGATACTCTTATTGGAATTGGAACTTTATGTGATGGTCTCTACAAATTTAGACTTGATAATACTTTTGTTGAGACATTAATGACCTTGCATCATAATGTTGGCACTAAATGAAGTTTGGTGAATGAAAATTCTACCTACTTGTGGCATAAACTTTTGGGTCATATATTCAAGGAAAGAATGCAAAGATTAGTGAAGAATGAAATTCTTCCAAATTTGGATTTTACTGACCTTGGAGTGTGTATTGATTGTATTAAAGGTAAACAAACAAAATACACTAAGAAAGGTGCTACAAAAAGCAAAGAGCTTCTTGAGATTATACATACTGACATATGTGGTCCTTTCGATGTTCCATCTTTTGGTAAGGAAAGCTATTTCATAACCTTTATTGATGATTTTTCACGTTATGGTTATATTTATCTATTGCATGATAAGTCTCAATTAGTGAATGCACTTGAAGTGTATATTAAAAAGGTTGAGAGGTAATTAGATAGAAAAGTGAAAATAGTAAGATCCGATAGAGGCGGTGAATATTATGGAAAGTATGATGAATTGGGACAATGTCCAGGTCCATTTGCTAAATTCCTTGAAAGACATGGTATTTGTGCTCAATACACAATACCAGGTACACCACAACAAAATGGTGTAGCAGAAAGGCGTAACCGTACTTTAATGGAAATGGTTAGGAGTATGATGAGTCATTCATCTTTACCCTTATCTTTGTGAATGTATGCTTTAAAGACTTTTATGTACTTATTAAACAGGGTTTCTAGTAAGGCAGTTCCAAAAACTCCATTTGAACTGTGGACGGGAAGGAAACCTAGTTTACGACACCTGTATGTTTGGGGTTGTCAAGCAGAAGTAAGAATTTACAATCCACATGAAAGGAAATTGGATTCAAGAACAACCAGTGGTTATTTCATTGGTTATACAGAGAAATCCAAAGGGTATAAATTTTATTGTTCTAATCATAGTACAAGAATTGTTGAATCTGGAAATGCTAGGTTCATTGAGAATGGTGACATCAGTGGGAGTGAAAGAATGCGTGATGCTTGCATTCAAGAAGTAAGGGTAGAAGTTCCTATATCCAAAGCTTCTAAAGTTGTCAATAATAAACCTCCAATGGCCGAGTCACAAGAAATAACATTAAGGAAATCTCAAAGAGAAAAGAGATCGACTATTTTTGATGACTATATGGTTTATCTACAAGAGTCAGAAATTGACTTAGGAATTGGAAATGATCCAAATTCATTTTCCCAAGCCATGGAATGTAAAGATTCTAATGAATGGTTTAATACCATGGAAGAAGAGTTAAAATCCATGCATCAAAATCAAGTTTGGGATATTGTTGAATTGCCTAAAGGATGTAAGAAGGTCGGGTGTAAATGGGTCTTTAAGACCAAGCGCCACTCAAAAGACAATATTGAACGACATAAAGCCAGACTTGTTGCAAAGGGTTTTTGTGACATCCTGAAATTCGACCCCGTTTCGATAAAGTGAAATAGGCGTTTCGTCGACGTGCCTATGGCCCTTTTTCTCTGAGCTGATCACTCACGAGTTAACTAACCTATTGGGTAAAGCCGTTAAGGGATGTATCAGCTGTAAAATCCCTAAAAGCTACCTAATTGGTTGGATTGAGCTAAAATCACGTTTGATCGATTTTTAACCACGAAATTGAACTCGATTTTGGGAATCGAATTTTAAGCGCGTCATAATTCTTATTCTTAGGATCCTGTCTCATTGTCTATCAAATTGTTGATGAGTCCGAAATTTCAATAAAGAAATTATCGGAAGAAAAATTGAAGATCAAAAGAAAATAGAAAGGAAAAGGAAAAGAGAAAAGAAAAATTGAAATAAAGAATTATGTATTTTCTTTTCCTTTTTCTCTCTCTCCCCCTTTTCTTTCTCTCTCTTTTCCTCTCCTTTATCTCTCTTTTCTCTCTCTTCTCTCCCCTTTTCTTCCGTGCGAGACCCCCCCTCCCACCGAACACTTGCCTTGCCAATTTGAAATTTGCTTCTCTTCTCTCTCTCTCCTTTTTACTTTTGACTGGTCAATACCTATCCCCTCTCTCTCTCTCTCTCTCTTTCTTCTTCTTCCTCCCACGTGACCGAACCCCCCTCTTTCTTCTTCTCCTTCTTTCTTCTTCGTGGAAACGGCGAACCAGAAGCTGCAGCTCGCCGAAGACCGCCGCCCGCTCGCCGCTCGTCCAGCACGCCCGCGCACGCCCGCACGTTCGCCGCTCGCCGCTCGCCGCCTTGCGCTCCGCCGCCAACCCTTCGCGCCTCGTCGTCCCCGCTGTGCGCCGTCCAGGCCGTTCGGCCTCTGTTCAGCTCGGTTCCGCCCCTGTCCGGCCACCTCCGGCCACCGTGGGCCACCGCTCAGCCTCGCCAAGCCGCCACCTACCTTCCCGACCCCTTGCCGCCCCTAACCAACTCACTTCCTCTCTGTTTTGCGGCAAAATCAGCGACCCACGAAGTGGGTATCCAGCGACTTCGGGCCCGCTTTTGGGCCGTTTCCGGGCCCCGAACTCGAGCCGTGCTTTGGAGTTTGTTGTTCCTCGCGTCACCCTCGTCGGATTGATCCGATTTGTGCCCAATTTGGTGAGTAATCTCACTAATCCAGGATTAGTTGGCTAATTATGCTTAAGGTTGGTTTAGTTTTAATTAATTATGTTTAGGTTGTTAGATTAGAATAAATTAGCAATTATTAGTCAATTGTGATGCGATTTAGATAAATTGATTGCGTAATTAGCAAGTAGACGTGGTCTACTAATTATTGGAAGTGCCTCAGGATTTTTCCCGACCCTTAGTGGGCTCCAATTAGGCTTTTCGGGCCTAAGTGGAATTTTTGGTATTTAAATATTATTTTTCGGAATTAAATTAAATAATTATTTATTTTCCGAAAATTCAACTGAGGTGGCTCGGGACCGGAATATTATGCTGATGACCGTGGTGAAGTCCGTTTATTTAATCGGGCTTTATTTTGAGCTAAATTGAATTTGTAATATTAATTATTTAATTTTCGAAATTAATAATTAATTAATTATTTTTCGGAAATTAAGATTTTGATGGCCGATGACCGAAATCTCGTGCTGATCGTTGTGGCGCAGTCCATTTATTTATTTGAGCTCCACGTTGTATGGAATTGAATAAATTGTGATATTTTAGGGATTTACCCTAAATTGATTGGAATTGATTGAGATTGAATTGTTGATTGGTAAATGGCTAAGTATGTTATTTAGCATTTATAATGCTTTGTTGAGTTGATTTAATTATTTGATTGAGAAACCGTTGGGCATTGGTTTTCGGTATTGAAAGTAGATCGGTAATCACTTGAAAGAGGACACGTGGGCTCGGTGAATTGGAATATCACATGGAGAATGCACATGAATTCAGTGGTTGAAAATGTCACCTTGGCGAAAAGGTCGCCTGAGAGAATGCACGTGGCTCGGAGACTCGGTATGTCGTCCTGGAGAATGCACGGGGGTCGGTGACAGAGTTTGGCATCTAAAAGGGCATGTGGGCTCGGTGAATTGATGCATCACTTTGGTGAGATAGCACCTAAGAGAATGCACGTGGGCCCGGGCATCGTAAAAAGGACACGTGGCTCGGTGACTTGATGTACCACCTTGGCGAAAAGGTCGCCTTAGAGAATGCACGTGGGCCCAAGGTTTGAGGCACGTGGCTCGGAGACTTGGAATGTCATCCTGGAGAATGCATGTGGCCTAGCTTTTAAATATCCCACAGTGGGGATTGATTTGTATGACATGTAATCGACTGGTTCGATTTGTTTTGAGTAAATGAGTGCCTATTGTGAATTGTACTGACTTGCAGGTGGGACCTGAGGCCAAGGTAAGTCCTCTGCCCTGTGCGTGTTTAGGCAGTCTATAATATAATGGTTTACTAATTGGGCTTAGTGGGGTAGAACTCGCTGAGACGTAGTTTCATCCCAGTTTGGGGAAACCATTTCAGGACCCCGATGAGGAGCTGAGGAGGAGGAGTCTGGAAAGGAGATCTCGAAGGTGAAACTTAAGGAGAAGGACTTTTTGAAAGAAGAAGATATTACTGAGAGGGGCCTTGAGTACGGCCCAGATGGATTGAGATTCTATCTTCTGTTGGGATCTCTATTTTGATGTGAATAGTGATAGAGTAAAAAGTTGTGAAGTGCTTTGGTTTATGTTTTGTATAAAAGTTTGGTTATAAATTTCAATATGAAAAATATGGCCCGGCTTTTCTATCCCATCGTTTTATTGTCTAGGGATTTTAACTGCTTCCGCATGTGCTTAATAAATGAAAGGGTCGGCGATACATTGTCCTGGGATATCGCATTATAAAATCGACCAAGTGTGAAGGATGTGCGCGTGCCCGAGGATCGAGGCGTGACAGTTTTACTCAGAAAGAAGGATTGACTATAAAGAGACATTTTCACCAGTCTCTAAAAAGGACTCATTTAGAATTATTATGGCTTTGGTGGCTCATTATGACTTAGAGTTACACCAAATGGATGTTAAAACGGCTTTTCTTAATGAGAATTTAGAAGAAGAGGTTTATATGGACCAACCCGAAGGCTTTTCAGTTAAAGGAAAGGAACACATGGTATGTAAATTAAAGAAGTCAATATATGGACTTAAACAAGCTTCCCGACAATGGTATCTTAAGTTTAACGATACCATAACTTCATTTGGATTTAAGGAAAACACCGTTGATCGGTGTATATATATGAAGATTAGTGGGAGCAAGTTTATTTTTCTAGTTTTGTATGTTGATGATATTTTGCTTGCTGCTAATGATCTTGGTTTGTTACATGAAACCAAGAAATTTCTCTCTAAAAATTTTGAAATGAAGGATATGGGAGAGGCAACATATGTGATAGGAATAGAAATATTCCGTGATAGATCACAAGGATTATTAGGATTGTCTTAGAAAGCCTACATTGAGAAAATTTTAGAGAGATTTAATATGAGTAAATGTTCAGCAGGAATAGTTCCAATTCAGAAAGGTGACAAGTTTAGTCTTATGCAATGTCCGAAAAATGAATTGGAACGAGAACAAATGAATAATATTCCTTATGCATCTGTTGTGGGGAGCTTAATGTATGCACAAACTTGCACCAGACCAAACATTAGTTTTGCTGTCGGAATGCTGGGTAGGTATCAAAGTAATCTTGGAATGGATCATTGGAAAGCTGCAAAGAAAGTTCTTAGATACTTGCAAGGAACGAAGAATTATATGCTCACTTATAAAAGATCTGATCATCTCGAGGTGATTGGATATTCAGATTCAGACTTAGTCGGATGTGCTGATACAAGAAAATCAACGTTTGGTTACTTGTTTCTTCTGGCTGGAGGGGCAATTTCATGGAAGAGTGCAAAGCAGTCAGTTATTGCTGCATCAACTATGAAAGCTGAATTTGTGGCATGCTTTGAGGCCACAATTCATGGATTATGGCTGTGGAATTTTCTTTCAGGGCTTGTGGTTGTTGACAGTATTGCCAAGCCGTTGAAAATTTATTGTGATAACTCTGCAGCAGTTTTCTTCTCTAAGAACGACATGTATTCTAAATGTGTTAAGCATATGGAGATCAAATACTTGTCTGTCAAAGAAGAAGTTCAGAAACAAAGAGTGTCAATTGAGCACATTAGCACCAATCTTATGATAGCAGATCTTTTAACAAAAGGACTGCCACCCAAAACATTTAATGAGCATGTTGAAAGGATGGGCGTTATTGGACGTCATTAATGTTTGTATTATGATTGTATTAAGTTTATGTATTTGACACTTTGAGCTCACTTATGTGTTTATGATATTTTCTATTTTCTATCTAGTATACATTATGGAAATAGATGAATGTTAAACAGGATAGTTTCTAAAGAAACATTATGGTTGGACTATTACTGTACTTCTCATTTATGGATCATGTTAAGTAAAGTGCTATAGTTGTAGTACATAGAAGGGACTATGTCGATTGATGACATACAACCGCTATGACTTATATTAGTTTTCTTTACTTAATTGTGATTATTATGTGATTGCCAATTTAATGAAATTTTATAGCATAATCTTATTGTGCACATTATAGTCTTTATTAAACCATGAAAGGAACATCATATGGGCCAAGTGGGAGAATGTAAGAATTATTGTGGCCCATATTATGTGATTTATTATATGGTTTAATAATTATTGAAATGCTATAAATAATTATTGGTTACGAGAAGGTACGACTCTAATAAAACGAAATGGTATATCGCTTTGATGGAAGGCACCCTTTCAATGAACGTATAAATAGAGTCTGGTCCTCTCTCCACCCACATACGAACAACAATAACAGAAAGAACGTATTCTCTCCTTCATCAATTGAATACATTAAGGTTTAGTGGGTTAAGGAAGAGAAATCGGATTTCTTCATTTGGTTCGAATTATTTGGATTTGCTACAATGATCATCATCAAGCGTAGCGTTATGGATAAAGGTATGTCTTTATCTATTTGTGAAAATCATGAAGATCAAAGATCCTTAATTTGTTATGAATTTCCGCATTAAGAATTATATAAATATCTATCACCTCAATCTCATATTTCATGGCTTTAATCCACACATTTTTCTTATTTGTTTCCTCAAAACTCTTGGGCTCCTGGTATTCTTCAATGGCAAACGAAAAACTTAAATAACTGTAAGACGCTTTGTCAAATCCAACAAAATTTTGAATGAGGTGCTGAATTGTATGAAAGGTAGAAAAATCCTGAAGACGAGTTGAAGGTCTAGGGATACGAGCTGACTTGCGAACAGGAATAGGTGTGGGAATCTCTGTTATTGAAGTCTCATTTATCAACTCTTCACCTGCAGTTTTAGAATTTTCACTAGGTGCTCACACACTTGATTCTGACAACGAGTGCCCAATAACCTTAGCCTCTTGACTTTTGGTAACAGTCCCATCCCCTTGGTGATTTTCCACAACAGCCCTAGTTTCAACCTTTTGATTTTTAGGGTTATTTTCGGTGCTGCCAACCACTATAAGGAAAGGAATGGGCTCAAATTCAGTATAAAAGTCTTGATAGTTGTCCTTCCCCTAAATTTGAGACCCGTTGGGAAAAAAAAAAATTTGGGCCTCGTCAAAAACACATCATGAGAAAAATAAACTCACATAGTACTAGGATCATAACATTTGTAGGTCTTTTTGGTGGAAGAGCAGCCGATAAATACACACTTCTAGGCTCATGAATCTAGTTTTCCACCATTTTGAGAGTGGACGTAGTAAACATAGCCAAAGATTCATAACTGGGAAATATCAAACTTCTGTCCATACAAGATCTCCTTAGGGATCACAAAATCCAAAAAACGGCTAGGCAACCTGTTGATAAAATAGCAACTAGTTAGAATAGCATCTACCCAATAAGATTTAAGTATGTTTCCTGAAAATAAGGGGCCCCTCATAATTTCAAGGAGGTGTCAATTTTTCCGTTCTGCTACACTATTCTATTGTAGGGTCCTAACATAGGATGTTTGATGAATGATACCCAAACTACTCAAGACTGCTTGAAAACTTTGATTAGTGTATTCAGTACCATTGTCGGTGTGTAGTACATTCACAAAGGTATGAAATTGATTTTTCATTATGTTGCAAAATTCTTGAAAGACAATAAGAACTTTAGGCTTGGATTTTAAAAGGCGAATCCACGTAGGACAAGACTTATCATCAATGAATGTAATAAAATATCTAAAACCCTCCTTAGAATCAATAGGTGAATTACCTTAAACATCCGAATAAACAACAAAAAACAATTTAGTAAATATATTATTACCAATGAAATGGCACGTTAAGAGAGTGTAATACTTGGTCGAAAGGATAACCCATACGTCAATGCCACACTCGCAAATTGTCACCTCCTCTTTTTATTGTTGTCAAAGCTGCAGTAGGAAGCTCCAAGGCGTATACCCCGTCTTGCAGCTGCCCCTCACCAATCGTCCTCCTTGTGGTGCGATCTTGAAATAGCAACTTTTGAGAGGTAAAAATAGCATTACAATTCCATTGGTTAGTACAATTGCTTACAAACATCAAATTTGACGATAGTTCAAGAACCAACAAAGTTTCTAATTCCTTTGAAAAGAATTTAATTTGTCCCACTACTCATGTAGGAACTTGCACCCCATTAGCAACCATAATAGAAGGATGTAAAGTGCTATAGGCAGTATGAGACAATATATATGAGGAGTTGCACATGTGATCTGTGGCTCCAAAATCCATAATAAATCATGTTTTAGGAAAAAGAAAAAGAGCATACTATAGTAATGTTGTGGCAAGATTCCCAGACTCCTTGTTAGCAATATTCGTCCTAAGCCCATGCATTTGAATCAGCTGCTGCACTTGTTGAGTTAAAGAATTGTTAGGGAAATCCCTTATGATGTTTTGAAGATGACAAAATAAATCAAAGGCTACTAACATGTTTAATGGTTAAGTAATAGACCGGGCAGATAATAGAACATGTAAAGGATATTGTCAAAGTCCGAAGACGGCCGAAGACCGAACGTAACACATGTCCGAAGTATATTCGAAGATTTCCAGACTTTTGTGTCAAAGTCTCAAGGCGCAGACTCAAGACTCAAAGTTTGAAGGCCCATCGGACTCAAGACTTAAAGTCTAAAGACTCAGATTGTAAAGTCTAAAGACTCAGACTTTACATCCAGATTCGATGAATCGTAACTCAAGCCCAATCATACAACGGCTAGTGATCTGGTTTGGATTCTACATCAAGATTGATTTGATTGAAGATAAGAACTTTCTACACGAAGAAGCTTTACTTATGGAAACCAAGATTTCGTTTGTATGGGCGATCGGAATCAATTTGGGATTTTACCTTTGTCACTCAACGGCTACCAAATCTTCTAGATACGAGCTGTCCAATGGGTATATTGGAAGACGATTCTCCGGGATGCTGTCCAACGGCTAGTTTGGAAGTGGAGGAGTATTTAAGGAGATCATGGACCGATGAGCAAGTAAGAGACGGAGCGTAGAATTTATAATTCCAAAGTCCGAGCGACCTTCGATTATACACTTGTCTTTGGAGAGCTTAAACGTTTGTGATCGTGAGAGAAATACCAAAAGAGTGACTTAGTGAGATAGTGAGATCTACTACTAAGTGTTTGCACTCAAAGTTGTAATCTCTTATTGATTGCATAGTGGAATCCAGCCAAGAAGGCTGTTAGCGTGGGAGAGTGGACGTAGGCTTGGATTAAGCCGAACCACTATAAATCTCGTGTTCTTATTCTCTTCCCTAACTCCTTTATTTTGTTCATACTAGCACTCTCAATTGGTATCAGAGCCAAGTGCTCGGTTTATAAAAGTGTTTTTACTTTTGAGCTAAAGATTTTTTTATGGCTAGTATGTTGGCACTAGGACTTATGGAAGGGCAAAGCAACACAAGGCCACCATATTTTGATGGAAAGGAATATGACGTATGGAAGAACAAAATGAAAGCATTCCTAAGATCCAGAGATCTCTTACAATGGGATGTTGTGGAAAGAGGAATCAACTCCATTGCTGCGTCTACATCAAATAAGAATGGCAAAGACAAAGAAACCAAACCCCCCGCTCCTATGTTTCGGATGGAGATGTCCAAAAGAGAAGCGCTTGATGCAAAAGCCATTTATTCTTTATATTGCGCTTTATCTCTTGCTGAATATAACAGAATCTCTTCATGTGAAACAGCAAAAGAAGTTTAGGATAAACTTCATGTTACATATGAAGGGACTGATCGTGTAAAAGAGACAAAAGTAAACTTCCTACTCGGCAAATATGAATCCTTCAAGATGAAGCAAGGAGAGTCGATTGGAGATATGTTCGATCGTTTTACTGAAATTGTAAACGGTTTGGCATATCAAGGTCATCCAATTTCTTCCCAAATGAAGGTCAACAAACTCTTGCGAGGTCTCTCAAAAGATTGGAATCATGTCAAGACCTCAATCCGGGAGACTCGAGAGGATTATGCCACTCTCCGTTGATGACTTGATTGGCACTCTTCAATCCTATGAAGTGGAACAACTTAATGACGAAGATCCCGAAGGTAAGAAGTCCATTGCTTTAATATCTAATGCTGTTTTTGATGAAATAAACCCAGAAAATGACATGGACGATGAAGAACTTGCCTTTATGGTCAAGAAATTTAAAAAGCTGAGTAGAAAAGGAAGGAACTTTGATGGAAGAAGTCAATACAAGCATAATGGCCAGAAAAGAATCATGAAAGAAGATGATGAGCAAGAAAATATATGCTTGACGGCACATTCGTAATCGAGTCGACTCGGACATAGACTCGTAACCGCAGTCCGACTCGGACATAGACTCGAATCAAAGTCGATTCACAACGGACTCGAGAATCGATGAGGAAATCAAGGTAAGTTATTCAGCAATTCCTTTCAAAGTTTCAAAATATATAAATAAGCTTTGTTCAAATCTCAAATCTTCTCTTAAAAGGATTTTCAAACTTAAAAAGGAGAATTCTCGGCTTAGGCAACAAGATCTTTCTCAAGTCTGGAGACCTATTAAGAAAAATTGGATAAAAGCAACATATTCTGCTAACTCTCATGGACCCAAGAAAAAAATGGGTACCAAAGAAAAGATAAGTTATTTTTGCAGGATATAAAGAAGAAAGAAGAAAGAGGATTTGGTAAGGAATTTTTTTTTTTTTATTCTCAATTTGATTTGAGCAATAATTCTCATTATGCTTGATATTCGATATATCCTTGGTTGATTGAGATTTTATAATGATCATATTTTGCTTTATGGAAGAAAGAATCGTATGATTTATTTTTGTGATTTGTGAGTTAAGATTTGATTTAGTACGTGTGATTATTTGAGATAATTCAGATTATTTGGTTTAATTTTATGCTCTCAAATTGTCATATTTTGCAAAGTAAAAATCCGATTCTACGTTATACTAATTTTGCAAGATATTTTTTCCTGAGATATTCAAGGATTTTATTCTCTCTAATTTTATTGTGCTTTGACTAAGTGAGAATTTATTTGTCAAAATATTATTGTTCATAATATTCTTTCTTTAAATACTCTGTTATGATGAATTAAGAAAGAATATTTGATTATGGAGATTTTCTATTTTACTCTAACGTCAAGGAAGGATCCAAATTGATGGATACCAAAAAGGGAAATGAGTTGATTGCAGGAAATTCTTTAAGGGAAGGATGATTGCGAATCTACGCAAACTTTGGTGCAATCAGAAAATATCTCCTGCAACAATTGCAACAATTGTTTCTATTCGCAAATATTGTCATGATCACAGGGGGAGAAAGCAAATCCAAAAGAAAAGGAAAAGAATCGTGATCATCTCAAAAAGGCAACAAATTGAGGGGGAGCTTTGATCAATTATGGAAAAATCTTTTTGGATTGATCGTGATCTTATTATGAAAAGAAGGAAGGTAAATGTGTGAGAATTGTTAAGATCTACAAAATCCGGTTAGTGCATCTCTTATTACCTTTTGTCATTAACAAATCTCTTACTGATATTATCATTTTATTATGACAAAAAGTGTACGTGAATTTCATGATGCATCCGTGATTTTTATTGAATATTTGCTGATATAATCGAAGAGAGTTATATTGCATATCTTTAATATTCGACTTGCTTTATAAAAGCTGATTTTTTGGAAATTGTGATTCATGCAAAATATTTGTTATCATTCTCTACGTGAATCCATTATTATCGCTTTTTGATTATGACAAAAAGGGGGAGAAGATATGAATATGCATATATACGATGATTGGTTGATATGATATTATCTATGGCATAATATTGAGCTGCGATTATTTTTCTATATATTGTTATGCTCAATCTATTTGCTATCTTCTGATATCCTTTGATTTAAAAGTATGTTTACAAATCTGCATATTCAGAGATTGTTTTGTCATCATCAAAAATGGGGAGATTGTTAGGGAAATCCCTTATGATGTTTTGAAGATGACAAAATAAATCAAAGGCTACTAACATGTTTAATGGTTAAGTAATAGACCAGGCAGATAATAGAACATGTAAAGGATATTGTCAAAGTCTGAAGACGGCCAGAAGACTGAACGTAACACATGTCCGAAGTATATTCTGAAGATTTCCAGACTTTTGTGTCAAAGTCTCAAGACTGCCAGACTCAAGACTCAAAGTTTGAAGACTGTCAGACTCAAGACTTAAAGTCTAAAGACTCAGATTGTAAAGTCTAAAGACTCAGACTTTACATCCAGATTCGATGAATCGTAACTCAAGCCCAATCATACAACGGCTAGTGATCTGGTTTGGATTCTACATCAAGATTGATTTGATTGAAGATAAGAACTTTCTACACGAAGAAGCTTTACTTATGGAAACCAAGATTTCGTTTGTATGGGCGATCGGAATCAATTTGGGATTTTACCTTTGTCACTCAACGGCTACCAAATCTTCTAGATACGAGCTGTCCAATGGGTATATTGAAAGACGATTCTCCGGGATGCTGTCCAACGGCTAGTTTGGAAGTGGAGGAGTATTTAAGGAGATCATGGACCGATGAGCAAGTAAGAGACGGAGCGTAGAATTTATAATTCCAAAGTCTGAGCGACCTTCGATTATACACTTGTCTTTGGAGAGCTTAAACGTTTGTGATCGTGAGAGAAATACCAAAAGAGTGACTTAGTGAGCTTAAACGTTTGTGATCGTGAGAGAAATACCAAAAGAGTGACTTAGTGAGATAGTGAGATCTACTACTAAGTGTTTGCACTCAAAGTTGTAATCTCTTATTGATTGCATAGTGGAATCCAGCCAAGAAGGCTGTTAGCGTGGGAGAGTGGACGTAGGCTTGGATTAAGCCGAACCACTATAAATCTCGTGTTCTTATTCTCTTCCCTAACTCCTTTATTTTGTTCATACTAGCACTCTCAAGAATTAAGCTTTGTCTGAATATCTTCCGAATCTCCTCAAATAACTGCATTGGCATTCGGGCCCTTCTCCTTGTTTTGGTGAAGATGAGGGTGAAGAAGCCAGCCTCTCTCTTTAGAATGACCATCACGATCACAGTGATCATAATAAAAACGGATGGGTTTCTTGTTTTTGCCTTTGACGAATCGTGTGACCAAATCATCTTGCCTAGGCTTGCTAGCCACGTCGTGGGCCGAATGCTTCACAAGATTTGTTATCAACACACAATCTGATTGCATCACCTTTTGTCTTGTTTCCCCATTTTGAATAATGGAACACACGGCATTAAAATATAGCATTTGTGGACCAGTCAGAATTTGTCTCCTAGTCTCTTCAAACTCAAGCTTAAAGCTAGCCAAAAGCTTAAAGATGCAATCTTGCTCTTCTCATTTGATGTAGTCAGCAACAATCTTAGTAGGGGGCCCATATTGGCGGAGCTTATCCCGTTGTCTCTTCAGATTTCCTTGGTAAAAGACTGATTTGAACCTTGCTTGGAGTTAGCAATCCCTTGATGTAAATCGAAGGTCCGGGATGCATTATTTGCTTGTCCATACACTTCGCACAGTGACTCCCATAAAGTCCAAGTGGAATCCAAATATGTGAATATCTCATAGATGTGGGTTTCCATGGAATTGAATATCCATGTCATAACATTGTGGTCATTAGCTTTCCACTCTTCAAATTTTGGGCTACCCACCGATGGAGTAGGAGTCTATCCATTGATATGTGTGAGATTAGACCTTCCTCCAAGGGCAATAGTCACAGCATGGGACCAAGAAGGAAGTTGTTTCCATTCATCAACAAGGAAGTCGGACATTGGCTGTGTGTATCATGAACAACCGCCTTTGAAGGATCAAATCTAGAAGCTTCATCTTGTTTTGCATCCATGCCACAAAACAAGCAGCCATGCTAACACAAAAAAAGAAGAATAAGCTATAATCAATTGGTACAAGGACCTGATTGCTGGAACACAAAGACGGAATCGAAAATGGAATCAAAACACAACCTGTCTTTGAACACAGACAAAAAACTCCCCCTCTTTTTTTTTTTGTCTTAGGGAGTAGGTCTGCCATTATTCATCATATATATAGCATACAGTTGCTTACATCAAGGCAACAAGCAACCATTTACATAAGGAAGGAAACACCAGAAATAGGAAACAAGAATAATACAATAGCAATAATATCTCCTCTCCAAGAATAGGAGAAAAATCTCACCAACAGAACTCCTTTTCGCCAAAGCATTTCTCTCAAATTGAGCTTTCCAAATTGGAATCATGGCCCCGGTAACTCTTCCTAGATAAAAAAATTATGGCTTATTTACAGAACACTGTGTAAACCAATGGTCCGAGCGGCCTAAATGACCATTTGCCTATCTGAACACTCAAAAAAGTCATTAGTAACCACGTCCACGTCACAAAACAATGCCTTTGGATATTTATTGCTCATCCGCTTGATCAATAGATAAATTTCCCTACTTGCCAAGAACAATATTTCGTAACCAGGAAGTTCAACTAAGCAGGGAAACCCCGAACTGATGGAAACTTCTGCTGATCTCATGAGTTAGATAATAAGTGAGGTGAAAACTTGACCAGGTGACCTAAATATGGTATGTCTGCATCTAATGGTGGGGGAACCGAATCTCTTCTCTGCTCTTAACCCACACATGCGCATCTCCCTTTCTTAGGATTGCATGCAGAGAAGATGGCTCAATCAACTCTTAGATGAACCGAATAAATTTCATGATCATACCAAAGAAAATGGAATCGCCAGGAAGCTGGCCAATGGCTTTAGCATCTTATACACACTCATTCATCTTATTACTGGGCCAAACTCAAAGCATGCTTTTGGTTTATAAGTGGAGGAAATCGAGAGTACATAATTAATCCTTAGACAGGTCATACATAAACAAGAAAAATTTCTTGAAAATATGTGTAGATCATCCAGGAAAGCTTCCCATCATACGTATGTAATCAAGCGTTCCTTTAAGGCCGTACATGTCCGTTGCCCTCTTCACTCTTCGAAATCCAGTGCCATAAACATCGCCAGTTCTCGTTTCCATTGAATGCTGAAGAAACTTCGCAAGCCTTTTCTGGAAGTCAAACTGGGGTGATGGTGCAGCTTTGCTCTTAGACATGGAAAAGATTTGAGAATCCAACCACATGTACCCCAAAACTTCACAGAGGCCTTCTCTGACCTCATCGGTCAAACACTGATAACCTGTCAAGCATATGACAGTTTTCTAGTTCAAAACCCAAATGTCCCAACGGAAAGATCAGAATATCTCATTATGGAGCCAATTGCAGTAGTACACTTTTTTGTCAGATGCTATCCCAGAAGTGGCAATTGACTAATCCCTACTTATAAGATTTTGTTCTTTTTATATTCCTTTTGTTATGAAAATTTAGCCTAGTCGTCGGATAGAAATAAAACGTTTAACTACTCGATCAATGATCTTAGGAGTTAAAGCTTAATAATGTGTGGTCTAGACAGTGAAATAGATCACACTAGGCTAGCAACCTAACTTCGAAAGAGGCAGTCGACTGTTTGAACGTATCACGTTTCAATTAGAGTTAGAAACTGCATGATAATCAAGAGACAAACCGTCAATTTCAAGTATGTGCCACGCGTGCATCATCTCATGAGCGAGGGTTTCCCCTGTTTTTAACCTGTAGAAAATATCAAATTTTCTGGTGAAGTCTCCAATCAAAGATAACTAGTCCTAATCTGAATTTTTTTATTTTTTTGAATGAGACCTTACTTTGAAATTGTAATGATGGGAAAGGGGAGGAGAGAAAGTACCTCGGAAGACCACACAAAATTCTTATGGATACAACTTTTGTGTAGGCGACTAGCGGATGTTGTCTACCTTCCACGGTCTACGATTCGAAGATAGCCAACAGAAAGAAAAAGGTTACCACTCTGTTGCTAGATTGACACAACTAAACGATGTGAAAAATGAGAAAATCTCAAAGTGAAAGATGCACATACGGTAAAAATATGATCGTAGTCCGGCTTTGTCAATCCTAATGTCACGCCCTTTCGATGATGCCCCTATCCAGTGCAGAGCAGACACTTAAATTAGGAGCGCGGGATGAAATTTTTTTGCAACTCCTTAGCCTAAAATTATGTGTAATATCATTGATGATGCTACAAAATCAATACTTGACAGCGGACAATTACATTGATTTGCCTAGCGACCGGGTAAATGGGTATTTAATCAAGCGAATCATATAAAACAGCAAGCCAGACTAAGAAGTATGACGATAGTCACAAACCGAATTTTCATCTTACATTTTTTCCATCTCGTGCCATCTCTTGCTGGTTCACCAAGTATAGTGGAATTGTTGGCTGGTGGACTTTCATGCCTAAGCATTCATAAAATTCTCGTATTTCGCGTTCAAGAGCTTTAAGTGCCCCATCATCCAGTACTGCAGAGTCATGACAATCTGGGCATAATCGCTGACCGTCGCTGAGGGTTAAATATGTTGCTCCTCTAGTAGGCTGCACAATGTTTCTCAAGCATCAGCGACCTCTCTCAATTGTCGGGGAGTTTGTGCAAGCTAAAACAGATTGTCGGTAAACATGAACGCATTTAACCTGATCCTTAATATGCTACAGATGTGAGGACCTTTTGATCTCGAATAATTTACAATGATGTACAGCCAGTCTATAATAAGAAACTGCAGCATGGATGGGTTTAAAAAAAAATGAATTCATGGGTTGGTTTTGTGAAACTTTATAAAATAGTCGCTTTGGAACAATGTTAGAGGATGGGCATGGGCGGCCCTGTCCTCGTCCCATGGGCTTGAAAGTTGCCCCACGGGCTTGAAAGTTGCCCCACCACCGCCTCATGCCCATTTCTATGAACTTATGGGAATTTATGTCATTATGTGAAAAAAAAAAAAAACTTATTATGAATTATGAGAATCTAAAAGAATGGATGCACCAGTAATATATATTCATAAAACTTATTACGAAATAAACAAAAGTTTTTTGCATCTATCAGCTTAGAGAGAGAGAGAGAGAGAGAGAGAGAGAGAGAGAGAGAGAGAGAGAGAGAGTATTTTCTCTTATCTATGACCAAATATTCTATTGTTTTACCAATTTTTGTTTACTTTTTTAACAATGCCTTAAACTTACCAACTACTATATCAAATTACCAGACTTTTTGGTGTCACTAGCCAATTTTTCTTTGGTTAAGTTACTAATTATTTCTAGATTACCAATTCTCATTTGAATTGCTTACAATGATTATCTAGAATGATTATCTAGATTTTTTTTTTTTGAAGTCGACTACCATGTCCCGCAAAAAAGGCAAGGCAAAAATTTGAGAGTGAATGTTAAAATAAGAATAGAGTAGAATCGGAAAATAAAAAAAAGAGTTGACTATTAGGTCTGTTTCTATTGTGGACTCATTAACTATCTATTGAAACATTAGAAAGAAATTTAATATGCTGATGTTACTAAAAAAAAGTCAAGAATTAGTGATGTCATGAGATAGTTAATGGCTTTTGTTGACATAGTACAATAGAACGAAGTCAGAAAACTGATGAACAACATTATATAGAAGATGGCTCACTTGTTTCTTTCCAATGCTAGATTAGGTCAATAATATGGGCGAAAGTAATGAAAATTGGCTATTGGTTAGTAAACAAATACCCATTGCTTACAATTAAGAGAAAACACCTGAGAAAATGCGGTTGGGTAAGCTTTCTGTTTACACCAGAATAAGAGTATTCAATTTCCCCTCTTGTGCTCATGTGTGGCAAGCTAGAGTCAAGGCAAAGAGGTACTTATTCCGAGGCTAGGCATATGGGTTCAAGGGATAAAAGATGTGGTGCATGGAGAGGATTTACCAAGATTTATAATCAGCGAGATAATACCTTCAATGAATGTGAGATGTTTCAAAAGAGGATTGAGTAGAGGGTGCGTAACCAGATTGGTCTACTCGGGAACCACATAGGACCACCAAAAAAACCTATTCGAGAATAGGTTCCAAATTTTTGGAACTAGTTGAAACCAGTGGGGAACAGGTTCCAAGTGAATACTCACTCAGGAACTGGATCAGACTACCCTATTTTGGAACCGATTTTATAAGCTAAAAAGGCTAAAATCCTAATTCCTTTTTCCCATAAATTCTAATTTCAACACTCTTTCGTCCTTTGTCATTTCTTGGAACTCATCGCCAGTCTTCCTTCCCCTAAATTTTTATGGATGAATTGGGAACAGAGTTTTATAATGTATGTTTTATTTTGTGTGTTTGAATTTTTTGTTGTTTATGTTCACGATTACATGTTCATCTTATGGATTGTTGTTTTTAGTGAATAGGGATTTCTACAATTCATCTTTTACTTTGAACTATTTTATTACTCATAACTTCCTATGATTTTGCAGTAAAAAATGAACCAAAATTTTTTTAAAAAAAGTTCTTAGGTAAACCTTGGAATTAGATTGAAAAAACATAGTAGGTTCTAGGGTCCAAAAACTGAGAACTAATTATAATAAGGTAGGTTCCAAGTTTCAGCTCTAGAACCTAGCCATTCTAAAATTGATCACCTCTAGGAATGAGGCATCACTTTAAAAGAGAAAGACCTAGATAGCGTTAAGAAACATGTGGATTACCAAGTAGAGCAAGATGATTACAATATAGAGATGTGACAATTTCTATGGTTTCACTTGAATCTATGGTAGTTGACAGATGTTTCAAGGTAAGAACTAAGTGTGAAGCTTCAAGGTGGTCAACAGAGTTGGATGAGTTAGAGCAACAATGGTATACAAATGTTGAGATTTATAATTGGGGATTAGTGAAGATGGCTTTTGAGTTGTAGATAGAGAAGATTGTTGAGATGTTGCGAGTGGCTCAAAGGAGTCACATTGGGAAATTCTCTAAACGGTTAAACATGTTGTTGGTGAAATCAATAAGTACCCTACTTATTGGATATTATGAATCATTTACATTGTCACGGTGCACTTGGGCACAAGCAGAGCATTAGTCATATGCTCCAAATTTTAGTATTGTTGGTTGTCTAAGTGACACCATGTAATAGTACTAGGCTCAATGCTTCATGTATTATTGCAAGAATGTGCAAGGCTAATCTAGGTATACATTGTGGCATTGTGAGATGGACCCTCTTGGACTTGTTTGGGACGACAAATATTAAGTAGTGTTTCAGAGGATGTAATTTAGATAGTATAGCAACAACTAGGTTTGTAGACCTGTCATGAAAAATCTGAAGAATGGTCAATTTCTAAAAGATTATGCCTTTACTTCTTGAGCTGTGTTATAAGTTGGAAGGCGTTGCTAGACACAATGGTAGTGTCGATGATTGAGGCTGCAAACATGGTGACAATGGAAGAAATTGAAATGGTGGTGTGGTCTCCTAACTTGATTAGTGATGTTGGTGTGGGTCATTGGATTGATTGTTGTCTTGAGTGGAAGCTAGAGAGATATCGCGAGAGAATCAAGATCGTCGGCACTAATGTTCCCGTAACAGAGACAAGAATGTTAGGAGACGAGGTCACTATGAAGAAGTTTTTTGCAGTAGAAAATCCCCAGGACATGTTGACCAACTTCATTCCTCTAGAGAAGACTGAGCTCAATTGGGACTGAAAGGATGTTTGTAGTGGTTGAGTGCCCATGGGGATGTTGAGAGAGCCAACATAGATGAGCAATATGACTTGACCATAAACATTGAGCTAAGGTGAAGAGTTATTAAATTTTTGATTTAATTTCTTGACAAATTGGAGTTTGGAACAAAGCACAAAGAACATAATAGGCCTGAGACGAGTTCGTAGTGTTTTGGTACGAGTGGATAGGGACTGTATGACCTGGCCAAAGACCAAGGCGCTCAGCTAGCTGTGCCCGGTAGCACGTACCTATTGGGCAAGGGCTTGCAGACCGGCCAAGTCTGAACCGAAGCTCGGGAAGTTGCAAGTGCCTTTTGCATTGGCCATTCGGCAGGAGCCTGGCTATTGCATAGGCCCTCATAAACTCGCGTTTAAAGATTCATTTTTGACATATTTTCAAAGGTTACAATTTAGAGCAATCAAAATAAGAGGGGAAATTCACTCCCGAACTTCTTTTTGCCATTTCAATCATAAGTCTTTTGTAATTGTATCAATTTAGTCAATTCAATCAATTTTAGCTAGTCAATACTGATGTGGACGCCAATGGACACCGGCTGTTCGGTTGACATTGATATGGGCACTTTTGAATAATATTTTATATTTTTTAATTTTGTATTAATTTTTTTCCTTTTCTTTTTTCTTCTCTTCCTTCTTTGGTTGTTTTTGCCAACCACTAGGTGATGGCCATGAAGCCCTCGTTGGCTGCCAGCGAGGGTCATGGACCTTGCCGGACCTTGCCCAGATTTGGGCGAGGCCTCACGAGCAAGGTGAATTCATTGAGATTTGGGTGAGGCTGTTAGGGAAATCCCTTATGATGTTTTGAAGATGACAAAATAAATCAAAGGCTACTAACATGTTTAATGGTTAAGTAATAGACCATGCAGATAATAGAACATGTAAAGGATATTGTCAAAGTCGAAGACGGCCAGAAGACTGAACATAACACATGTCCGAAGTATATTCTGAAGATTTCCAGACTTCTGTGTCAAAGTCTAAAGACTGCCAGACTCAAGACTCAAAGTCTGAAGATTGCCAGACTTTAGTGTCAAAGTCTGTTCTACATCAGAAGTCTGTCAACTCTGACTAATTCCAGACTGAACGTGAATGATGAACCAGAAGACGAGACTCTATCTTTGAAGCCGAACTGGGTACAGACCTTAAAGCTAAATCTGTTCATAAGCAGATATGTTCAGACCCAGATTGTAAAGTCTAGAGACTCAGATTGTAAAGTCTACAGACCCATATTGTAAAGTCTACAGACTCATATTGTAAAGTCTACAGACTCAGACTTTACATCCAGATTACGATGAATCGTAACTCAAGCCCAATCATACAACGGCTAGTGATCTGGTTTGCATTCCACATCAAGATTGATTTAATTGAAGACAAGAACTTTCTATACGAAGAAGCTTTACTTATGGAAACCAAGATTTCGTTTGTATGGGCGATCGGAATCAATTTGGGATTTTACCTTTGTCACTCAACGGCTACCAAATCTTCTAGATACAGAGCTGTCCAATGGGTATATTGGAAGACGATTCTTCGGGATACTGTCCAACGGCTAGTTTGGAAGTGGAGGAGTATTTAAGGAGATCATGGACCGATGAGCAAGTAAGAGACGGAGTGTAGAATTTATAATTCCAAAGTTTGAGCGACCTTCGATCATCAACTTGTCTTTAGAGAGCTTAAACGTTTGTAATCGTGAGAGAAATACCAAAAGAGTGACTTAGTGAGATAGTGTGATCTACTACTAAGTGTTTGCACTCGAAGTTGTAATCTCTTGTTGATTGCATAGTGGAATCCAGCCAAGAAGGCTGTTAGCGTCGGAGAGTGGACGTAGACTTGGATTAAGCCGAACCACTATAAATCTTGTGTTCTTATTCTCTTCCCTAACTCCTTTATTTTGTTCATACTAGCACTCTCAATTGGTATCAGAGCCAAGTGCTCGGTTTATAAAAGTGTTTTTACTTTTGAGCTAAAGATTCTTTATGGCTAGTATGTTGGCACCAGGACTTATGGAAGGGCAAAGCAACACAAGGCCACCATATTTTGATGGAAAAGAATACGACGTATGGAAGAACAAAATGAAAGCATTCCTAAGATCCAGAGATCTCTTACAATGGGATGTTGTGGAAAGAGGAATCAACCCCATTGCTGCGTCTACATCAAATAAGAATGGCAAAGACAAAGAAAGCAAACCCCCCGCTCCTATGTCTCGGATGGAGATGTCCAAAAGAGAAGCGCTTGATGCGAAAGCAATTTATTCTTTATATTGTGCTTTGTCTCCTACTAAATATAATAGAATCTCTTCATGTGAAACAGCAAAAGAAGTTTGGGATAGACTTCATGTTACATATGAAGGGACTGATCGTGTAAAAGAGACAAAAGTAAACTTCCTGCTTGGCAAATATGAATCCTTCAAGATGAAGCAAGGAGAGTCGATTGGAGATATGTTCAACCGTTTTACAGAAATTGTAAATGGTTTAGCATATCAAGGTCAGCCAATTTCTTCTCCAATGAAGGTCAACAAACTCTTGCGAGGTCTCTCAAAAGATTGGAATCATGTCAAGACCTCAATCCGGGAGACTCGAGAGGATTATGCCACTCTCCGTTGATGAATTGATTGGCACTCTTCAATCCTATGAAGTGGAACAACTTAATGATGAAGATCCCGAAGGTAAGAAGTCCATTGCTTTAATATCTAATGCTGTTTTTGATGAAATAAACCCAGAAAATGACATGGACGATGAAAAACTTGCCTTTATGGTCAAGAAATTTAAAAAGCTGAGTAGAAAAGGAAGGAACTTCGATGGAAGAAGTCAATACAAGCATAATGGCCAGAAAAGAATCATGAAAGAAGATGATGAGCAAGAAAGTATATGCTTGACGGCACATTCAGAATCTGAGTCGACTCGGACATAGACTCGGTAACCCAGTCGATTCAGACACAGACTCAGAATCAAAGTCTGACTCGGACACAGATTCAGAATCCGATGAGGAAATCGAGAAAAAATGGGTACCAAAGAAAAGATAAGTTATTTTTGCAGGATATAAAGAAGAAAGAAGAAAGAGGATTTGGTAAGGAATTTTTTATTCTCAATTTGATTTGGGCAATAATTCTCATTATGCTTGATATTCGATATATCCTTGGTTGATTGAGATTTTATAATGATCATATTTTGCTTTATGGAAGAAAGAATCGTATGATTTATTTTTGTGATTTGTGAGTTAAGATTTGATTTAGTACGTGTGATTATTTGAGATAATTCAGATTATTTGGTTTAATTTTATACTCTCAGATATAATCATATTTTGCAAAATGAAAATCTGTTTTACGTGATGATGCAAGATATTCTTAGATATTCAAAGATTTTATTTTCTCTGTTTTTATCATACTTTGACTAAGTGAGAATTTATTTTTCAAAATATCATTGTGCATAATATTCTTTCTTTGAATACTCTGTTATGATGAATTAAGAAAGAATATTTGATTATGGAGATTTTCTATTTTACTCTAACGTCAAGGAAGGATCCAAATTGATGGATACCAAAAAGGGAAATGAGTTGATTGCAGGAAATTCAATAAGGCAAGAATGATTACAAATCTACGCAGATTTTAGTGCAATCAGAAAATATCTCCTATGAAGATTGGGGGAGAAATCAAATCCAAAAGAAAAGGAAAAGAATCATGATCATCTCAAAAATGCAACAAATTGAGGGGGAGCTTTGATCAATTTTGGAAAAATCTTTTTGGATTGATCGTGATCTTATTATGGATGGAAGGAAAGGTAAATGTGTCAGAATTTGTTCAAAAAAAAATATCCGGTTAGTGCATCTTTTATTACCTTTTGTCATTAACAAATCTCTTAATGATATTATCATTTTATTATGACAAAAAAAAGGTACGTGAATTTCATGATGCATCTGTGATTTTTATTGGATATGTGCTGATATATATGATCGAAGTGAGCTATATTGCATATCTTTAATATTCGACTTGCTTTATAAAAGTTGATTTTTGGAAATTGTGATTCATGCGAGATATTTGTTATAATTCTCTACGTGATACTTTTTTCATTATTATCGCTTTTTGATTATGACAAAAAGGGGTAGAAGATATGAATATGCATATGTGTTGATTGGTTGATATTATCTATGGCATAATATTGAGCTGCGATTATTTTTCTATATATTCTTATGCTCAATCTATTTGTTATCTTTTGATATCCTTTGATTTAAAAGTATGTTTACAAATCTGCATATTCAGATATTGTTTTGTCATCATCAAAAAGGGGGAGATTGTTAGGGAAATCCCTTATGATGTTTTGAAGATGACAAAATAAATCAAAGGCTACTAACATGTTTAATGGTTAAGTAATAGACCATGCAGATAATAGAACATGTAAAGGATATTGTCAAAGTCGAAGACGGCCGGAAGACGAACGTAACACATGTCCGAAGTATATTCGAAGATTTCCAGACTTACGTGTCAAAGTCCGAAGACCGCGGACTCAAGACTCAAAGTCGAAGACGCGGACTTTAGTGTCAAAGTCTGTTCTACATCGAAGTCCTGTCAACTCGACTAATTCCAGCATCGAACGTGAATGATGAACCAGAAGACAGACTCTATGCTGAAGCTGAACTGGGTACAGACCTTAAAGCTAAATCTGTTCATAAGCAGATATGTTCAGACCCAGATTGTAAAGTCTACAGACTCAGATTTTAAAGTCTACAGACCCAGATTGTAAAGTCTACAGACTCATATTGTAAAGTCTACAGACTCAGACTTTACATCCAGATTACGATGAATCGTAACTCAAGCCCAATCATACAACGGCTAGTGATCGGGTTTGGATTCTACATCAAGATTGATTTGATTGAAGACAAGAACTTTCTATACGAAGAAGCTTTACTTATGGAAACCAAGATTTCGTTTGTATGGGCGATCGGAATCAATTTGGGATTTTACCTTTGTCACTCAACGGCTACCAAATCTTCTAGATACAGAGTTGTCCAATGGGTATATTGGAAGACGATTCTCCGGGATACTGTCCAACGGCTAGTTTGGAAGTTGAGGAGTATTTAAGGAGATCATGGACCGATGAGCAAGTAAGAGACGGAGCGTAGAATTTATAATTCCAAAGTCTGAGCGACCTTCGATCATCAACTTATCTTTGGAGAGCTTAAACGTTTGTAATCGTGAGAGAAATACCAAAAGAGTGACTTAGTGAGATAGTGTGATCTACTACTAAGTGTTTGCACTCGAAGTTGTAATCTCTTGTTGATTGCATAATGGAATCCAGCCAAGAAGGCTGTTAGCGTGGGAGAGTGGACGTAGGCTTGGATTAAGCCGAACCAGTATAAATCTTGTGTTCTTATTCTCTTCCCTAACTCCTTTATTTTGTTCATACTAGCACTCTCAGAGGCCACCCTTGCCATGGGCCCACCACGGGTGAAGGTGGCCTCACTCATGGCCGGCGAGGTCATGGTCGCCTTCAACCTTGCGTGAGCATCGACCCTCGGTGACCTTGATCTGGAGATGGGAGGCGAGCATCAATCTTAGTGAGCCTCGACTAGAACACCTTCGACCACGGCAAGCCTCGACCTTGTGAGCCTTGGCAATGTTAGGCGACTGTCCCATGGTGATCATTTGCCTCAATGCCTAGGGGCAAAGGCAGCCATGGCCTCGCTTGTGCCCCCCTCGGCCTCACCTAGTGGCCGGCGAGCTTCATTGGTCATTATGGGGAAAACAACCAAAGAAGGAAGAGAGGAAAAAGAAAAGAAATAAGAAAAGAAAAAGAAAAAGAAAAAAATTAATAAAAAATTGAAAAAAATAAAAATTATTAAAAATTATTCATGTCAGTCTTTGGCTAGTCAAAATTAGCCGGATGGGCTAAATTGGCACAATTGCAATAGGTTATACTTTTTTGGTAATTTTCCCAAATAAGGGTTAGGGTTCACTTTTAATGTGTTTTTTGAGTTAGTACTTTGTGAGAATTTGCAAGTTGTTTGGTTTACTTGGGTTTTATTTAGGATTAGGAAATATTTAAGGAATTGCACAATTTTAGTTTTGTAATTTTTTGATTGATAGTGGATTTTCTGTTGTTGCCTCTTCTCGTGGATATAGGAAATTCTTCAAATTGAACCATGCAAGTATTTTGTGTTCTTATTGTTTTTTGTTAACTTTCTTTGGTAATTTGGCCCTCTCGAATTTGATTTTAAAATTGCACAATTTGTTAGCTTCCACATTATATCACTGCATATATTTTATGTACTCTAAAGTCAACACCAGCCCTCATGATTTGGTTGAGTTGTTAGGCCTTTAAGATATTATCGTCTATGAAGCGAGAGGTCCTATGTTCGTCCTACCGCCTATACCTTTGGGCCACCCCCAAGATTTACGAATATGTGTCTCTGTAATTAGTTAGCGTGGTTGAGATAAGGGGACTGCCACACCCAACATAGATTAGATGGTAATCCATTAGTGCTAGATACTCCAAAAATATCGGGGAAAGAAAAAAAAAAAAAAAAACAGAGAGCAAGGGGGGATTACCTGTAATATGAGCAAGATAGGGGCGTACGTGTGATATGTCTAGTATTTGTTAATTGTTTGCTTGGTATCTATCAAAATATCTTTCCGACTGAATGCTTCTCATGTACGCAAGGCCAAATGATCTCAACCGTTAGGTAAGGTATGGGTTTGAGGGAAAACCAACCTTCAATCTTTCACAGCAAAAACACCGAGGAGTTCCATCCGTGTCATGCCGTCGACAATACTTTGCTTGCCAGAAGGGGTGTTCCGTATATTGAAAATGACCAGATGCATCTACTTGAATCTGTAACCAAGGATAAGAAAAAGCGAAAAAAGAAGATTTTGCTTGTGTGTATATGACTATAATCAATGATTGTGCTGAAGGAAAAGTTGTGAAAATAATGTAAATGAAGGAATAAAGCCCACTCACAGGTTCCCCACAAACGTAGCATGTAGGATGATGATGCTCCTTGTGGTGGGTATTCTGATTGGGATGATACTTGCTCTGATACAAGGAAAGGCGGTGACTACAATTTTAACGCGATAATCAAATAGAAATGGTGTATGGCCAAACCTCGTGATTAGCAATAAACAGATCGTCGAAAGCATGAGGATGAATGCCTTCTGGATGCTGAGAGGCGTGCCTGCATATATAATTATAAGCTAACGAACCATATTCGTGAAAAGGATTTGCTTTTCATTTTACCCCACATCCAATGTTTTTCATCGAGTTACATACAGACAAGCAGAAATCTTGAGAATTTCAGGAAGACAAAAGTGACCATGCGTTTTTAGTACCTGTTGTCTGGATAAAATGAGAATGGCGAAGGTTGGAAGATGCTCGCAATGTCAAACAGAGAGGATGAGCCGATGACCAAACTTTGGTCGAAAGCCTCAGAAAGTTGTTCATCTCCGTGCTGCACTGATGATCCTTCATATTGCACAGGGCCGTAGTTTGCCCATCCTGCTCCATAGAGATACTCTCCTAAATCAAGCATTTATTCAACTCTTCTGAATCGGGTCCACTGTAATTACAAGGTTAAAAAAGCTATTGTCTCGGGATGAACAATGGCTTTTCCTCAGCAATACATTTATGCAACCGCAAAGTCTTGGGTTCTGTACTACTAGATCAGGCATTAAATGCATATCCGAAATATAATGTTGGAAAGAATTGCTATGAACTGCCGTGGAACTCACCTTGACCTTCTTCTGAGATTAAGGAGGAATGGGGAACTCTGTGGTATGTTTCTTCACCACGGTCTGTCAATTCATCCTGCACATTGATATTTTCCAACAACTTAAGTACTATGCAAGGATATTTTCAAGAAAACAAATGTCAGGATAGGAGTAGGATATATTTCATATTTGAGAGACTTAATTTCATAGCAGCTATCTTTTTAAACACCCACTCACGATTGTTGTGTGCAAATACAGCCCACAAATTGGCAAGAAAAGAAAGAACACAAGAATGACAATAGTACTCCCAGTCAGAAGATGCATATACCGTGGAGTCATTTACTTCATCAGAATAACGGCGATCATCATCTTCGTAGCTTCCATGGTATTGCTCTCTGGAATTAGAGGAAGAAAGATTGAGCACTCTTTTTAGCCAACTCATAGGAGAGAGTGTTCTGGTGTTGTAGTAAATCACTTTTCAAGTATCACTATCACCAAAAACAGCACTTCTCTGATCCAAATCTACAGAGCAGTACCTCCATAAAAAGTTCGAAGGTTACAAGGGTCCTTTAATTTTTCTCATGATTATTATATTTGCTGGTCATTTATCTAACTCCACAATGTCATCTGTATAATGAACTTGGCAAAAATAAAAACAAGAAAAAGCTGCTGCAATGAAGGATCTTCAGCATCTTCTGATAGTCATTAGTTGTATCTAACCTCCTATTTTCTATTCAAATTGTTCTATCAGTGTATGCTCCTATTTACTGCTTGTGATTCAGTTTGTATACATGCCAGGGGAGTGTTTTCTGAATCAGAATTGTACTTGTTCCTTAACAACTTTGAAACTTTTGAAGAAAAAATGAAACTTCTAAAAAACATTTTCCTAACGTATCTATCTCCATAAACGTTCATAAGATTTTTTTTCTTAGTTCTAGCAGTAGACAAAATACTCTGGAGTTTCCAACTTGACTGTTGACCCTTCATGTAAGAACTATCAGTGGAAACACCAACAAATTGGGTAAGGAGTAGCGAAAAAAATAGAAGTGGCTATAGAAGTACCGGTTATTGGGATAAAATGAGAACGGAAAAGGTTGGAATATGTTTGCAGGGTCACATAGGGAGGATTCTAAAGCCCAACTTCGTTGGAAAGACTGGATCGGTGGTTCATCTATATCCACCAATTTCGGTTCTTCATATTGTACCCAGTCGGGCCAGTCCTTGGTCATTGCTGCTCCATAGAGATCGTCACCTGAATGACATTGACCATTCATCTGAATCAGCATCACTAGAGATACATGGTAAAGATACATTGTTGAGTAGAAAGGTTTCCGATGATGTGACTGCAACAACTTCTGGGTTCTACTTTTCGTCAGACAATAAGAAATATGCATTTAGGAATATATCAAGCCGCTGTCCAGTGTGGTCTAATTTGTCCTTAAGTTGATGTCGGAGAGAAGTTTCATGAACAACAGTCCAATTTACCTTGACCATCTTCTGAGAAGGAATGAATGTGGGCGATTTGGTAGTCCGTTTCCTCACCCTCTGATGATTCATCCTGCACATTGATGTTCTACAACTAGATAACGCAGTTCTGTTGCAGCTATCAATTGCCAATGCCTTACGAGTTATATTTCTCGTGCATTATAACCACCCATGAGTTAACCTCAAAAGAATACAAGAATAACAAATAAACCCCATCTTATACTTCTTGTATTACCTCGGTGTCGCTGGGCTTATCAGAACAAGAACGACCATCATCAACCTCACCACTTCTATTAGATCTCTGTCTGGAGTTAGAAGTAGAAACCTGGAGTATTCTTTTCAGCCAACCCATAAGGAGAAAAAGGTATACCACTGTTGTAGTAATAAATCAACTTTCAAGTAACGCTATCACCAGAAAGAGCGCACTCTAACCCAGATTAATAGAGCAGTACCACCATATGTAATAGGTTTGATGTGGTAACTAGAATCTTTTTCTCAAGATTATTATACTTGTTGGTGTGCTGGTCATTTGTCTAACTCCATCAAGTCAACTCTGTAATGAACTGGAACAATAAACAATTTGTACTATTGTATTCTGCTTTAGAGTTCTTCATCATTTTCTAATAATCTTTAGTTATATATCTAACCTGTTTTTGTAATTCAATTTGTACTATTGCCTACCGATATTATGCTCCTGTTTCCTGTTTGTTTTTTCCTCACGATAAGTAAATGATTTTATTAGAAAAACTTAGAAACAAAAGGAAGACTGCTTCGGACAGCAACTCACAGGCATTTGCAAGCGCCGACTTGGCAAGGCCTTCGCCCTAATGCGGTGGTTAACCATACTGATGCAGCTTATGTTACAATAGATGACTAAGTCGATGGGTTGGTCGATTTTGACTCCGAAACTTCCATCTGGTCAACTCTGCAAATGGCTATGTATCAGCCGTCCCCAGATCATGCATGTTTCTGTTAAAAACTATTCGATGACAGATTCTTTTGCTAGAAACTATTCAAGGTAAGATTATAACAAGGCCACGAAACTTGAATATGGATGTAAACATCAAAAACCAAAGTGACCCTGCCCTCCATTAATCATGTATTGGATAAGGAAATTACAATGAGGCTTTTGTCCAATCCAACATGGTTGACGATTGCATTTTGCCAAGGGGTGTTATGGAAATAGAATTGTACATGCTCCTTAACAACTTCGAACCTTTTGAAGGAAAATAAAACTTAAAAAATACATTTCCCTAACGTATTTATCTCCATGAAAGCCCTGAAGGTTTCTTTCTAGATTTAGCAGGGGACGTAATACTCTTCAGTCACCAACCGTTGATCCTTCACGAGAGAACTATCAGTGGAAGCACCAATAACATGACCACAATGTGGTGGTTAAACGAATAAATTGCTTCTCATCTCTTGTTAGATGATTATTAAGTTCATTGGTTGGTCGTGTAAATGTACTTAACTCCGAAACTTCCATCAATAATTCAACTCTTCCAGAAAGATTCTTTTACAGATCATTAGCTATGCATCAACCACCATATTTATACTGGAAAACTATTCAATAACACTTTGCTGAACACTATCTAGTGTTCCATTATGACAAGGCAGTTTTTTTTTTTTGGTCGGACATCATGACAAGGCAGTTAAACTTGGGAAAGTGTGTAAATTTTGAAAATCGGAGTGACCCTGCCCTTTGTTGTACTGATTCATTGTAATGCTTGATAGGATGAGACTCACTTCTTATTGCAATTGAACTTGGGGATGTTGAGGTGAACCAGAAAAGGTTGGGTACAGTATGATTTAAATGTCGACTAAGTAAGAGTCTTATAGTAAACGGAGTGATTATCAACTCTGTAAACCATCTCTATAGGGATGGTGATCAAGGGAAAGCACCAATAGATTTAAAAACCCTCAATTCATTGGGTTATTCTTCACTTGAACATGCCTTACTGATAGTAGATTTTTAGGGTTTCATGCATGAAAATACAAAATACTATTCTTTAATGGAAGTAATAACCATTATTTAGTCCATAACCTGTTAGTAAGTTACAAAGAAAAGACCACCTCTAGCCAAGAGGAAAGTGTGGAGGGTGGCAATTCCTGAGACTAACTCGAACATAAGGATGCAAAGACAACCCCTAACATTGACACGAACAGACAATATGCCACCAAAACACAAATGTATGCCAGCCAAGACGAAATGATCTGTATCATTACTAATTTCGAAAGGCAAGAGGACAAACGACAGGTCCGGTGGGACGAAGAAAAAGACATGGTCGTGCAGCTGCGCATACTTGAAAACTGTGGCAACCATTATTAAATGGGCAAAGACATCAACATGCGGGAAAAAAATATTGGGTAGTCCCAAATTGCCAACAGGTCTCGGACCACTCAGGAAGCGACACGTGGAGGTGTGGGGGCCGGCTCACCAGCAAACGAATTTGTGCACAAAAATAATTTCATTTCTCTCTCGCTAGTATGCACACACTAGCCCCCTACGCTCTCTCTCCTGCTCCGCACACATTTATTTCCTTGTCTTATATTCTCTTTCCTCTTCATGCTTTCCTTATCTGAAGAAGAAGAAAGAAGAGCAAGCCTCTTTCCTCTCTAGGGAACGAGAAAATATTCAGTAGTTGCTAATCACCACGTCATCTGCATGGCACGTGTGATCCATTAAAATTGTGACACATGTTGAGTGACGTGTAAATTAGAAGAAGGGAAAATAAGAACTTTGCAATTAGGCAATGCTCTCTCCTCATTAATTACACGACGCTTGCTCTCTCTCTCTCTCTCTCTCTCTCTCTCTCTCTCTCTCTCTCTCTCTCTCTTTCAAATTTCGCTCTAGATCCCTCCCTCCTCTATCTCTCTTTTCCTCTCTGTCTCGCAAAATCCGACGACCACTAGAACACTCTCTTTCAGCTGGGAAACGACGGAGGCTTGGTGGCATTGGGGTCGGAGGGCTCTATGGCACGAGCTTCCCTTTGCTTGGCGTCCATGTAGTCGTGGCAGTAGTCAGACAACCCAGAGGAGAGGACGAAGCCGGACTCCTTGTTGACGTCATTGCCGTCCTTCATACTGGCACTATCGTCTTCTTTGTTGCCTGCTCGTCCTACTTCCGTCACTCCTTGCGAACAACCTGTAGAAAAACTATCAAATGTTCTCAACAAGTCTCTAATCAAACATAGCAAGTCTTAAAGTCCGTTTATTTCTCGGAAAATATAATGTTTCCAAAAAATATTTTCCAAGAAGTCATTTTCTAAGAAAATAACTATATTTTACAATATTTAACTAAAACCTGAAAATTGAAGTAGAAAATATTTTTCATCGTTCATTATCTAATTTGATTTTTTGGAAAAAAAAATTACCAAAAAAATTATTTTGATTGGCCAAAAATATTTTATTTTATTATATATATTTAAAAAATGAATTTTTAGTTATTTTTATTTTTAAAAAGTCAAATATTTATTTTAATTTTAATTTTTTTTTTTTTTTCCTTTTTCTTTTCCTCCCCCTTCATCCTCCGCCGTCCTCCACCGGTATGTGCCTCAATGATGGTCGGTTGCCCGGCGATTGACCTAGACGTGTATGGTTAGATCCGGCACGCACCGGATCCGGTAAGTGCCTTAGTGGAGCTCAAGCTCGTCGATTTGGTGAGCCGCGAGCTTGCCTACCTCAATGGGCCTTGAGCCTCACCCTCATTGGATCTAGCTTCACCTTGCCTGCCTTGCCATAGGCTGACGATGAGATCGCCGACTTATGGCAAGGTTAGAGTTGGCTTGTAGCTGGCCAGCAACCAGCCAAGGAAGAAGAAAAAGAAAATGGAAGAAAAAGAATTAAAAACTCAATTTTTAAAAAAATAAAAAAGAAAAAGAAAACATAAAAACAAATAGAAAATGTTAGGTAAAAGAAGTTATGGAAAATATTTTCCTTAACTAATTCATTTTCTGTGAGATAGACATAATAAAATTCAGAAAACTTTTTCTAGAAATTTTTTTTTAATGAAATGAATGAAGCTTAAATTTGAATTTCTTTTATGATGAGAGCTTGATTTGAAATTATAAAGTTTGTGGAATTTTATTGGTGATGCCATAGAATAATGCTTGACAGCATGGACGATTATATCAATTTACCAAGCGATTGGGCGGGAGGAGGAGGAGATTATAAAGTTTGTGGAATTTTATTGGTGATGCCATAGAATAATGCTTGACAGCATGGACGATTATATCAATTTACCAAGCGATTGGGCGGGCTAACGAGTCTTTGAGCAAGCGAATCATATCAAACGACCAAATCAGATTAAGAAGTATATAATAGTTATAAGTGGAACTTCATCTTACGTTCTTTTGGCATCGGACTTTGGCTTTCTTCATCTCTTCCTTGTTCACCAATAATAGTGGAATGGATCGCTCGTGGATTTTCATTTTTAAGCGTTCATAAATTTTTTCGTATTTCAGGTTCCAGAGATTTTAATGTGCGACCATCCATTATTGTAGAGTCACGACATTCTGGGCATAACCGATTGTTGCTTTAAGGTTGAGTATGTGGGTCCTCTAGGCTGCACAATGTTTCACAAGCACTTGCGACCTCTCTCAATTGTTGGGGAGCTTGTGCAAGCTAAAAAAGATTGTTGGTAAACATGAATGCATTTAATCTAATCATTTTCTTTTTGTAAGACATGTATAGAAACATGCTACTCCCACGAGGACCTTTGGTCTTAGATAATCCAAAATGATGTGTGGTTGGTCACAGGTGTTAGAATAATCAAATATTAAATCATGACTTCATTTAACAGTTTAAACTTTTAAAATGGTTGATAGTAATTTTCTAAAATCTTACATGATATCAGAGCTGGATGTGGCACCCCTTGACGGCCCCCGATCCGATTAGGGTCGCCACATCGCTTACCATTCACTTTTCTTATTAACATATTACTCTGATACCATTTCAATTGCAGCGGGTTCATACAACCTGGGGGTTTACACTTTTTTTTTTTTTGATAAGTCCCTTGCGCAATTCATATACGGAAGCACATCCAACAAACTCCCTTCCCTATATTCAGAAAACGATGCACACCTACTAAATATTTATAAGTAAAAGCCGTACACTTTTTATTTACTTAAATCAGATGGATATCATTCATTAGTACATCAAAATGCCGTAGTCTTCTATATTTGGCTACACTCCAAAAGATGACCGACATTTCCTCCAACAGTCATACACTTTAAGTCCATCGATCAGTGTCGGCATCCAAAAGCTCCTTCCCTTGCTATCCTCCTCCTCACGGTCACATCCAACTGTTCAAACCATCTACTAATCTGAAATGTTGGTCCCCAAAAGGGGTGAGTACAATCACTCAGCAGGTAAAGGAATCCAATAACCACTCAATGCATCATACAAGTCATACATGCATTGCAGGCATTACTTACCTTGAAGCCATGCATATACCATCATGCATCATCACCAAAATCATAACACATACATGTGTATCATCATGTCGTACTCATATCATCGTCATCATGACATTATTATATCACACACATGTCATCATCATCATATACATGACATCATCATACCATACACATGTCATCATCATCGTGGCATCATCATATCACACATGTCATCATCATCATGACATCATCATATCACACATGTCATCGTCATCATATACATGACACCATCATACCATACACATGTCATCATCATCGTGGCATCATCATATCACACATGTCATCATCATCATGACATCATCATATCACACATGTCATCATCATCGTGGCATCATCATATTACACATGTCATCATCATCATGACATCATCATATCACACATGTCATCATCATCGTGGCATCATCATATTACACATGTCATCATCATCATGACATCATCATATCACAACATATATGCATGTCATCGTGCCATATATCATCATCATATCATGCATATCATCATGCATAATTCAATTTCAATTTCATTTTGGACCGCCACATTTCTCTTTCCCGGGATCAATGTTTGCATCCCACATTCATCACTCGCGCCCAATCTTGGCATCGCGAGAACCATCCGGCACAATTTCCGCCAGGCATCCGGCACCCCCACGCTCCGGGCATCTCGCATCCCAACTAGCATCACGAGGACCCTCCGGAATTACGCCACTAGGCCACCGGGCATCCGGCCTTTACCCTTCTAGCCAGGCATCTCGCATCCCATCTAGCATCGCGAGGCATCCCTCGGCACAATACCCGCCGAGCTTCCGGAATTATGTACCGACATACCACCAGGCCTCCCTTGGAATTATGTACCGTATACCACCGGGCATCTCGACACTCCCGGGGAATCTCCGGGGCTCGCCATGAAAATGGTTTCCCCTGCCCTCCGGAATTACGTATCGACATACCACCAGGCCTCCCCTGGAATTACGTACCGTATACCACCGGGCATCCCGACACTCCCGGGGCATAATCATCCGCCACAAATGGTTTCCTCATTCATCATTATCCATGGTCACCAATTTAGTTCTCAACTCATCATGGCACACAATATAATGACCAACAAGAGCATATGCAGCATTCAATTCATACATGCATCTCAATTCATAGTCATGCATGCATCAATACATCATCATCCAATCCATAGAAAATTCCAGCAAATACCACTTTCAGAAATCATTTAAATTAAATATTCATATGATTCTCAAAAATCATGAAATTAAGGCTAGTGGTAGACAAGTCAATAAGATAGCAATTTCATGAAAAATACATGTCCAATCGAATTCCACACAAGAAGGTACAATTCACACAAAACAGCATGTAAATTCGGATGGAAGCAGAATGCACAGTCTCCGAAATAATTCGATTAAAATATTCATATGACCTCCGAAAATTACGAAATTTTACCAAGTTATAGCCAAGACATTTTCGTACATCTTTTGTGAAGACTTCCAAGCCAGATTCTTTTTAGATTATTTTCTACAGTCTCACGAAGCTTCTGGATCCATCACCGAATCGTCCAGTGCATACTTCTCCGAAATACTGAATTTTCACCTACCTATTCTTCTTCTTTTCCTCTGAAATTTGGATATGTTCTACATCAAGATTTTCTCTACAGGTTTCATGAAGAAATATAAGTCAAATAAACAGATTATAGTCGTCATTTAGGTCCATAATGTCTCGGGTGTCCTGTAATACATCTCCAGAATCACCGTCTTCAAGATCTAGTCGATTTACTAGGTTATACTTGTTCATTTTACTTCAAATTTGATTATGTTGTAGCTTAAGATGTCCCCTACAACTTTCATGAAGAAATCGAAGAGAGATTATTAGCACAAATCAACATGCAACCACAAATTCATCAAGATGTCAGTGAAATCGTTCCAGATCTGAGGTCTCCGTATAATGAGAGTTTAACCCCTTAAATCTCCATAATTTTCCACCAAATTTTAGTATGTTGTAGTTTAAGATGTTAGCTACAACTTTCATGAAGAAATCGAAACCAAATTCTGACTCTAAACACACATGCAAGCTCAAACAAGTTTCTGACTCACACGGTCCGAGCGAGAACAGTCACACCATTCACACACAACTCATCCATGCTTCGTTTTTTTTTCTCATCTAACACCCAAGAATTTAACATGCAAACAACATACAAGCATGCAAGAGAAGCTAGAGGACTCCCACTTGCCTCTAGACCACACGAACGGCGGCACACCAGCGACGGACGAACGGCGTGCGGGCAGCGACGACTCCTCCTCGGCTCCTCCTCCCTCTTTCTCTCGAAATCTCTCTCTCTCTCTCTCTCCCTCTCTTGGCCGAACAAGCCACTCTCTCTCTCTCCCTCTCTCTCTCTCTTTTTGGATGCTTATATATTGCATGCATTCTAGGTTTGCATGGGGGACACTTGTCCCTAAGAAGGAGACAAGTGTCTCCTTGGTTGAAGACACTTGGAGGAAGCCATGCGGCTCCTCCTTCCCCCTCCATGCGACAATGGGCCGGGCTTATGGCCCACTTTAGGCCCATCTCACTTGGGCCTAAGGTCCAAACTTAAATGGCCCAAGTTTATTTTATTTTATTTTTATAATATATCTTAATCATCATTTAAATAAATATCTAATTGCATAAATAATAAGGCCATTAAACTTATAGTCACAAATCCATAAATTCCAATTTATGATGCACATGGCCAATGATAGAATTTTCTTTCCTATCACATAATTATCCCTTAAAAGCTTGGCCATATATCTTATTGCAAATTATGGATTAAATGGCCATAAAATAACTTGATGGTACTTCCATCACCTATTCATAGATCTTAATGTAACTAGAGGTTGCCATGAATTTTGGGATGCCACACTGGAGATCCCGAATTCAAATATTTCTAGGCTCCATTTGCTTCCCTAATTAAATATGTTCACACTTAATATTATGCAAAAAGACCAGATTAAGCTTGAAGGAGAGTGTTAGAATAATTAAAAGTAGAAATACAACGCAAATACCAAAACTTGACATGAGAGATACTTAAGTGCCAAAAATTATGAAAGATACACTTAAGTGTCATTTTTGTTTATTGAAAATTGGGACATCTAAGTGCCAAGTTTGGTGATCCTGATCAAAAATCTTACGTGGCAATTTTTTTTTATTAATATAACTTCCCTATGCGACTCGCTAAATAGCTAAATCAGCAAAGAAGAGCCAAAACGATGTTATTTTGCATCTTATTTTAATTTTAATATAAATATAAATTAAATTAAATTTAAAACTAAATTTAAGTTAAAAAGGGGGAGATTGTAGAATTGATGGGAAGGTCGACGATGGTGGGGAGGTGGCAATGAGGGCTTGCCTAGCCCTAGCGCGCCTTCTGCAACTTCTTATTTATTCTTTTATTTTAAAATAATTTAGTTTTTAATTTAATTAAATTAATATACATTAAAATTCAAATCCAAAGCAAAACAATGTCCTTTTTTGCTTATTTAGCCATGTTAGCATATAAAATGATGTCATTTTGCACTTATCTTGCTGAAAAATGTAACGTTAGTCTTTTGGCAGAATTTTCTCTCCGTTAGTACTTGACTAATCCATTTTATTTCAATTTTGACACTTAAGTGAACATTTCCTAACATTTAGCACTTAAGTGTTTCCCGTTCCAAGTGTTGGCACTCCAGGGGTTCGGGTATCAATAATTAAATATTAAACCACATTTTTGTTTAATAACTTAAATTTTTAGAATAGTTGGCAATGAAATACCATTACAAGCAAAAGAAAGAAATCACAAGGCATGGAAACCTGGGGAAGGGAATCGCATAGGGATGGATAGATAGTGCTTTTTCCTTCTTGGAACACCGGGTCCCGCAGGACACTGCTTTATGTTAAGAAAAATATTTGGCATTCTTATTGTTTATGTATAACATTGATGGTATTAAAGTTAATTAATTAACAAGAAGAAAGAGCTTCAGGGATGGTTTTCAGAGATAATGAACCATTTGGTTTGAATTTACAAAGTCAAACGAATCACAAACTTCATTAATTAGTTAGATTGGGGGACAAATCAAGGGTGATGGGCCTTGACTGGCATATGGAATACTGATAAATGACTTCATGGATGCATTTTGAAAAGAATGAACTCGCTTGGTGGTTTAATTGAGTCAAACAAGCTTCAAACTTCACATGATGGTTGATGAGTGACCATATGAAGATGGAATACATGGAAATCATTTACTTATATAGGTTACCTTAGGAATTTTCAAGCTTGCATCTCCTATAAAAGCAAGGCTTATAGGAGACAAAATTTGTTCTTAGAGTAAATACAATAATTATAAGAAAATTTTCTAAATTACACAAATAGCAGGGGAGAAAGCTAATACCATCACCTTATGCCCTCCTCACCTCTTGGCCCATCTCGTGCCCTGCCTAATGCCTAGCGAGGCATTATTTGATGAGCATGGTATTAGGCAAGGCGTTTGTTTTCCTCAAACTAATGTTATTGTTGTGAAAAATCTCAAATCGATACATTTGTGTCACATTTATCCCGAACTTATGTCGTGTCACCAAAAGTTAGAGATTTTTGTAGATTGGGAGCATTTAGGGAAAATTTAGCAGATTTCCAATTTAATATTTTGGTTTTTTTGTGATATAAAAATAAGTTTGGATAAATGTGACATGAGTGTATTAATTTAAATAATATAAAAATTAGTTTGGGGTAGATGTTGCACGGATGTACTAGTTTGAGATTTTATATTGATTTGCTCGACAGATGAATTTTTAGGTTGTGTTCAATGATGTGTTGCTCTTCCCACAGAACGAATTTGGTTTGGATTCCTCATGAAAAATGTTTTCTAAGGTCTTTTCTATAACATATTAAAATTTTATAATTTTTCAAGTCCGTTTGATAATATAATAGTACTGATTTCGAAAGTTGCTCAATTTTTTTTTTTTTTCGCCTTAGAATGGAAGAACCACACGTTGAACTTGAAAGGGAAGGGAGCTACATGCCCAACTTAAGAAACAAGCTAATCTAGAGACTTATTGGCTTGAATATAAGAATGCATTAAATGCTTTTGGACCTTAGTGTGTTAAAAAGAAGAAACTTGGAGAACAAGTTGGCTAATGTGAACATATCTAAGTCTAATGATTGCATGAAATCTTGGCAATTAATGAGAGAGGTGAGTCACCTACTTAGGTGTCCCTTATAATCTTAGGTGAATCTTAAGTTATGATGGCCCTTGATTGTAGCCTTGGTGAATAAGGTAATGGCCAACTAATTAGAAGAAAACATTAGACATTAAAGGGGCTTATGTGTCCCTTAGGCACCATAGGCAATAATGAGCCTAGAGTGAGCCTTGGAGGATAAACAAATAGGTGGACCAATCATAAGTCAACACCAAAGGACCTAGGCACCAACTCAAGAAGATAGGTAGGCCAACTCGTCATGTAGGCGTAATCATGAGTTTGCATAAAAATCTAAGAGGAAGAGTTTTATAAATAGGATGAGTCATCCTCACATTTTAAGGCTTGGCCTTTCTCTCCTTTCCTCAACCTTCCTTTCCTCTCTTACATGCCCTTCTCTTCCAAGCTGCCCTAGATGCCGACCAACCACCAAAGAAGCATCTTGGAGCTAGGTCCAAAAAGTAGTAAGTAAATTTTCATAACTCTTCGATGGGGCAATGTGCTACGCTTATCGATTTTAGAATCATGTCATCGTTTGCTTATTTTAGCTTTGTATTTTTATGCTTGTTGTGTTTCTATTGCTTGTTGTTACATCGAGTAAATTCATCATCTCGCGTGAGTGTCGAACACACTCGGATGTCGAGGAATGGTCTTGGCAACTTTGGACGTGTGCCGAGGTGGGTGCACGACTCACACTTGATGCCGGGACAATATTGAGGCGTGTTGTTACTCAGGACAAGTCACGGGTTGATGCTGAAGCCAGAGCGAACAATTCAAAGTCAAGACCACAAAGCCAAATCGCATCCAGCATGAATTTAACAAGGTATAAGAGTCGTTCATTGATTCACTTTGCATGGCACACCTTCGGGCCTTTCATCTGGCCAAAAGTTCAAAGATAAAATGAATCGATTGATGCTTGAAACACATAGACACAATGGACTTATATGCTGACACTGGGGGATGCTTGCTCATTGCCTAGGGTAAAGCGTTAGATGCCATTCCAATATTGAGATTGTGGACGATGCCGGCCCTGATGTGGCCGATGTCTAGGGGTCGCGCTAGACACCATCCTGATAATAAGATCAGGACGATGCTGGTTGCCAAGGGGGGACTGATGGTTGGTTGTTATTGGAAGAGTCGATTAATTTCAACTAATATGATACTAAAGATGAAAAATGAAAGTCCATGTCTGGTCCATGACTGATACATGTGTGATGCTTGTAAAAGCTGGGTTTATTTTAATATGTATTGTTAAGTCCTTGCATCAATTTGAGCATATGTTTGAATTGGGTTACTTAGTGCTTGAATGAGTTTCATGAGAAACACGCATCCCTTTTTGTGATCGAAATGATCATAAGCCACAAATCTTTGGAAAGCTTATTCATATGCACTAACTCCTTATCTTTGATTCTTGAAAGCATATAGACGGTTGAGAGCCTTTCATATGCATAAACAAGACAATGCACGAACCTTGCTATTAATTTGCCATTGACAAGTGGGGAGGTACGAACACCTGAAGTGTCAAAATTTGGCATGAAGGAACACTTAAGTGCTAAAAGTTAAGAAAGTGACGCTTAAGTGCCAAAATCAGAGTAAAATGGACCACTTAAGTGTTAATCCAACTAAAATGCTGATATGATGATTTTCCAATGCGAGGTAAGTGCAAAATGACGTTGTTTTGCATGCTAATGTGGCCAAAAAATACAAAAACAACGTTATTTTGTCTTTGACATTGTAAAAATTTAATATAAAAATTAATTAAATTAAATTTAAAAATAAATTTATTTAAAACATTTAAATACAAAATTCAAATATTTAAATAATAATAATTATTATTATTACAAAAAATTGGAGGGGAGGGAGATGGCTAGGCCCTCACCACTGCCAGGAAGGGCCGGCGACGGTGGGGAGGCGGCAAGGGCCCGTGAACCCTCACTGGATCCGTGTGAGGGCCGCGACCCTCAACCAAATTCAGCGAGGGCTCACAGGCCCTCTCGTCGATCGGCCGGGGGTCGGTGACCCCGACCGACGCTCCCCCCACTGTCGCCGGCCCTTCCCGGCGACGAGGGGGAGGTGGTAGTGGCGAGGGCTCAGCCCTCGGCCGTTGCCTCCTCTCCCCACTTTTTTTTTTTTTTTTAAATTAATATTATTTTATTAAAACAATAATTTATTTTTATAATTTAATTAAATTAATTTTTATATTAACATTTGAATCCGCTTAAAAATGACATCATTTTTTGCTTTGTTTGTTGAGTCAGTATTCCGGCGAGCCACGTAAACGAAAAAAATAATAAAAAATTGCTATGTAAGATTTTCGATGGGGTTTGCTGGAAATGGCACTTAAGTGTCCCTTTTTTTTTGAAAAGTGGCACTTAAATGTCACTTTCCTAATTTTTGGCACTTAAATGTTCTTCTATGCCAAGTTTTGGCACTTGGACTGTACTTTGCCCACAAGTGAGTATTGACCTTGTATCTGATGGTTGACAGCGAAATGTCCTCCTATAGGAGAATTATGGATTTCTACGTACTGAGTCATCGACTTACTCTTGTTATTTTCACAATTTCAGATCTGTGATGGGTGAACCAATCCCGCTGCCCGTCTGTCCTGACCTCCCTATTGATATGACTACCACCGTAATGGACATAGTAGACTTAGAAGGGGACATCACTTATCGGAAGAAAACTACTATCTTATGGATCCAAGAAGGGAATGAACCTAACATGGGGGCCGCTTTTAAGAGTAACTTGGTAGAGGAGTTAGGCTACCCCAGCATTTTGATTGTCTATATATGGAAACAAAAATAAGTAGCCTAGGACTAGGATAAATATGTAATCAAAACAGCTTTTGATATGTGAATATGTGTATGAATATATGTTGCTTTTATTTGTTTGGCTTGCATATGTGTTGCCCAGCTTCCATGTCTGTTTATACGGGGATTATTTATGATCACTTCCACATGTGCTTAACTAAAGATAAAAGACTTTCAGAACGTTCGATGTTGCCTAGGGCATCAATGTTAACCCACCGGGTCATGCTCTCGTGCCAGAGATGGGATGGGGGTGTGACACCCCTCAAATGTGATGATGTGTTTTTTGTAATAATAGGATTTGGGCTAGATGACTTGATGTTTTATTCTATTTCTTACGTTACTGACATCTTCTATCATGACCATTATGGTAACATATTAATGGGCAAATATCAAGTAATAAAGGTGTGTAATCAATTGGACAATAAATCAAAATTAATTGGGAAATATAAAATTGGGATCATATTTGAAATAATAAAATATTACAACATTCTCCCACTCGATCCTAATATTCCATCAAATGAAATATTAACCCAAAACCCACATAAACTTCATGTTGAAATAAAACACGTGAATCACAGTGATGAGTCCTCTTAGAGCAAGTATTATCTTCTGTTTGTGACAATGCATTTCATTAGCTCATATGTGATCAAATAACTTAATGAATAAACCTTATATTTACTCTATGTCAAATGCAATTTTTTTTAATAATAACTGAATGTATACAACTACATCGAGAAAAATATCGCAAATGAATAAAAGTCTCACAAATTCTTCTATATAAAGAAAATTTACATGATTAGACTAATGCCCATTCTAAATACATGATCCTTATAATTTATTGGTGGCATGTCTTTAGTTAAAGAATCAACTATTATCAATCCAGTGCTTACGTGTTCTATGACCACTTTCCTCTCTTTAACTTGTTCCTTGATGGCTAAATACTTGATGTTGATATACTTGTTTCAACTACTACTTTTGTGGTTCTTAGCCATGAAAACTATAGTGAAATTGTCACAAAATATTTTTAATGGCCTAGCCATAGAATCCACAACTCTAAGTCCCGATATGAAACTTTTCAACCACGCACCATGTAATGTGGCCTCAAAACAGAAAATGAACTTTGCTTCCATAGTGGAAGTGGCAACCAAGGTCTGTTTTGCATTCTTCCAAGATATAACTTCACTAGCAAACATAAAAATATTCCGATGTTGATTTACGGGAATCAATGCGGCTAGCAAAGTCTGAGTTCGAGTAACCAACTACCTCCAAGGTGTTTGTTTGTCTATACATAAGCATGTATCACTTTGTTCCTTGAAGATACCTCATCACCTTCTTTGCAAGTCTCCAGTAGTCCTTACCTAGATTACTCTAGTATCTTCCTAACATTCCTACAGCAAAAGCAATGTCAAGTCAAGTGCAAACCTAAGCATACATCAAGCTTCAGACAACAAAAGCATATGTGATGTTCTTTATTTTTCCCTTTTAAAATTGTTCTTCGGGCACTGGTTCAAATTAAACCTGTCACCCTTCACAATGGGTGCTATGCTTGGTAAATAATCTTTCATCTGAAATCTCTCTAAGACCTTATTGATATATGTTTCTTGGGAATTGTCCTAATATACATCAAGATCAATCTCTATGGATCTTAATGCCAATGACATAATATGCCTTACCGTATTCTTTATGTCAAAACTCTTAGAAATAAATTATTTTACCTCATGTAATAATCCCTTATCATTGGTTGCAAGTAGAATCTCATCCACATATAGCACAAAGAAACAAATTTTGCTCCCATTAACCTTATGGTATATATATTGATCCATGATATTCTCTATAAAACTGAATGAGGAGATGACCTCATGGAACCTTAAGTACCATTAGTGACATGCTTGTTTCAAGCCATATAGAGACTTTTTAAGCTTATACACCAAATGCTCACTAGCATTAGAGAAGAATCCTTTGGTAGTTTCATGTAAACCACTTATTCTAGGTTATCATTGAGGAACACCATTTTCACATCCATTTGATGTAACTCCATATCTAAATGAGCAATCGATACCAAAATAATATAAAGATAATCTTTCTTAGATACAAGAGAAAATGTTTTCGTGTAATTGATTCCCTCTTTTTGAGTAAATCCCTTGGCAATGAGTCTGCCTTTGTATATCTCAGTATTGCCTAATGAATCATTCTTACTTTTGAAGACCATTTACAACCAATAGCCTTCGCATCATCAGGCAACTCAACTAAATCTCAAACTTCATTTGATACCATAGAACTCATCTCTTCCTTCATGGCATTGTACCATAAATTAAATTTATCACAACTCAAGACTTGTAAAAATGTTTAAGGATCACTTTCAACTCCAATATTATAGTCAGATTCTTGTAGATACACAATGTAGTCATTGGGGATTGTTGATTTCTTCATTCTAGTAGACATTCTTAATGTTGCATCATCATTCTCCTGAGGAGTTTGTTGTTCAATTAGAAGCTCAACAGTATATGGTAGTTGATGAACAGTTGGGTCTACTCGATTAATATCAACAAGTTGTGGATCTTCAATAATTGATTGGTCAATGACTAATTGAACTGAAGGGGCATTGTAAATAACAACCAATCCAGTACTTGAGGTGGAAGGTTGAGTATATGAATGATCTTCTTCGGGAACAAGGTCCCTGAACTGATCGCTCTCACTGATCAGGCCGTTCTTAAGAAATTTAGCATTTCTCTATTCCACAAACCTAGTAGTGTGAGATAGACAATAAAACTTGTATCCTTTAGACTTTCCGGCATATCCAACAAAATATCTATTTATAATCCTTGGATCTAACTTCTTTTCCTGTGTATTGTAAACTCTTACTTTAGATGGCATCCCCATATGTGTACATGTCACAAACTAGGTTTCTAACCCTTAAATAACTCATAAGGCATATTTGGAACGGCCTTGGTTGGAACTCAGTTTAATATGTACACAACCGTTTTAGGAAGTTTGAAACTACTGAGCATACTCCGCACCATGTGCAATAAAGTACGGTTTCTTCTTTTTACGACACCATTTTGGTCCGAAGAATCAGGCATAGTGTATTAGGCAATAATTACATGCTCTTCAAGAAACTTCGCAAATGGAGCAGGTGCTTATCCGTCTTCAATGTATCTACCATAGTATTTTTCACCTCTATCTTATCTCACAATCTTAATTTGTTTACCGTGTTATTTCTCTATTTTGGTTTTAAATACCTTAAAGGCATCTAGCACTTCATGCTTATTACGAAGCAAACAGAGATACATGAATCATAAATAATCGTCTATGAAAGAGATGAAGTATCTTTGACCATTTGAGTCCATATCCAGATGACAAATATCTCTACATATGATTTCTAATATTTCCATACTCCTCTTAGCAGCTTTATTTAACTTGTTAGTCTGTTTTCCCTTTATGTCATCCATACAAGTGTCATAATAAGTAAAATCTTGAGTATTAAGTACTCAATTATTTACTAATCGTTTAATTCTATCTATGGAGATATGTCCCAATCCCCGGTGCCATAACATAGAAGAATCCTCTTTCACAACATATCACTTTATAACAGTATTATTGTAAATGTGTCTTACATTATAAATGGCATTATCTTGTAAATTAATTCAAAAGAGACCGTCAGACAAAATACCACTCTCAACAATTTCAGATATATATGATAAATTGAATGTTGAATTTGAAAATTCAAAGGAGTATCCTCTTCCACTTGAACAGACACAGCAATGAGTTCATTGATTGACCATTTAGTGTTATGTGTGTTGTAAAAAATCTTGAAAGAGGCATACTCTTGTGAGAGAGTGTTCGGGATATAGTATACAAGAAAGGATTATGATATTCCAATTTTAAGATTCTTCAGCTGAGCTGCAATGTCCCTCATCTTCATGATGTGCTCCCACACACCCCTTACGTTGGTAAGCTTCAATGATGAGAACTTCAAAATTAAGGTCATAGTATGTGTCTTTTCTGAAGATTCAAATTGTGCATCAATAGCCTCAAGCAATTCTTTGACATTGTTATACTGAATGACTGAATCACGAATACTAGCAGAGAGTTTTGTCTTTATGTATATCACACTAAGACAATTGAACCACTCCATTGTGCATAAAGAGTATATTTAGCTTGAGTGCTATTCTCAGTATGCGTTTTTTCTGAAGATTCAAGTTGTGCATCAATAGCCTCCAGTAATTCTTTGGCATTGTTATACTGAATGACTGAACCACGAATACTAGCAGAGAATTTTGTCTTCATGTACATCACACTGAGACGATTGGACCACTCCATTGTGCATAAAGAGTATATTCAGCTTGAGTGCTATTCTCAGTAGGTTTAGGTAGTTCGTCTGACCGTAGAGCACAGTGAAGATCCATGCACCCTAATTGGAGAAGAACTAATTCCCTCAATTCTTTATAGTTATTTCCATTAAGTTCGAGAACAATTATACCAGAACTAATCATAGGTGGTAAGACTGCATCATAATCAAATGAAAACTTATGCATCAATATATTTGAGGCAAATAAACTTAAATCATATTTTACCAATGTAAAACATGTTATAAATATATAAATCACATAACATCAAAAATACTTGTGGGCTAAGTTTCTAATTTAAATTGATTCATAATTACTTCATGATGAAACTATCAAACTATATTCCCTTCCTTAATCCTTTTGGGCAAATTAAGAAAGATAAAATAATATTTCATCCTAATTAATTACATTAATATATTGAAAATTATTGTGAGATAAAATTCATAATATTAATGTGACTAATCACAATTATTGTCTTTGACTATATGTGATCCAAATGATCTTAATGTTTATAATTTAATATAATCAAAGACGTTGTGTCTAATCTTTTATTAATCAAATATATAAGGATCACTAGACATTTAATTTCATGAGAAAATATTCATAAAATTAAACGTAAGGGCAAAACAGTAAAATCACATGCAAAAGGGATAAAACTAGAATTTTAAACGCAAGACCAGAATTGGAATTTCACTTTTAAAGGGTAAAACAAGAATTTTACACCCAAAGGGCAAAATCATAATTTTTTACGCCCAAAGGGGGCAAAACCATAATTTTATGTGACCAAGGCAGAGCTGCAATTTTCCTTAATGCTGAGGGGCAAGATCGTATTTAGTCCGCTGATGGCAGAATTGCAATTCTGCAAAAAGCAGAGGGGTAAAATCGGGCACGCGCACTGTTCCCCCAAACTTGCATGCGCCCGCTACAACCCCTCGGGGGCGTGCAACGCATGCTCCCACTATAGATGCATGGGTGCATGCCCCACTGCTAGGCGTCGCACGTGCTCGAGGTCTTCTCCTCCTAATTTCTTCCACCATTCCTCTGCCGCGACTTGCCTTTGTTCCGCCGCCTAGGTCTTTCTCCATAGACCATGTCTGATTAAATTGATCCATGGGTTTTGAAGGCATCATAAGGACGAATGTATAGTTTCTAGATTCGGCAAAAACAGCCAATAAATTGACCGGAATTAAGCCTAAAACGGTCTACCCTAAAACCTTAACCACAAAAAGTTTCACCACTCGATTAACCTTCGACGATCAGTAATATGTTGAATAATTTAAGGGTTTTTCTTCCTAATGGTAGTGTGACATGCAGATCCACTATCGTGTGGCAGGTCGCCCGAATTTGGCCGGAATTTAAAATTCCGTTCCAAGCCATAAAAGATCCGAATTTTATTGATACATAATTTAGTGAAATCATACAAAAATTCTAAATTTTTTCACCAAGGCAGTTATTAAAAACAAGCTCTGATATCAAGTATAAGACTAATTTTAAATAAGACCCGATGATCCCGATTTATCATTCTCAAACAAATACGTGCATAATTCGGGATCGATTTGTGGAAACGTAAAGATTGATACACCTATAGCCATTGATGAAAATTTGCAAATGTGGAAAACCCTAAAACCTTGGATGGATTCATGAAACACAATCGATTTGTAGATATGGAAACACTAGATCTATACGTCATGTTCCACTAGGCAATACCCCCTCAAACATGATGGTGTGTTTTCTGTAATAATAGGGTTTAGCCTAGATGACTTGATGTTTTATTCCGTTCTTATGTTACCGACGTCTTCCATCAAGACTGTTATGGTAACATATTAACGAGCAAATATCACGTAATAAACATAAGTAATAAATTGGGCAATAAATTGGAATTAATTATGAAATATAAAATTGGGATCATTTTTTTGAAATAATAAAATATTACAATAATACCATCTTATATCATAGGTTTAGGGTGGTACCAAGAATATTTTTTCTTAAGATTATTTTATTTGTGCGCTGGTGATATGTCTAACTCCATCATCTAATGAAATGGAACAATAAACAAAAACATATTCTGCAGAAAGCTCTTCATCATTTTCCAACAATCGTTCATTATATATAACCTCTTATTGTAATTCAATTTGTACAATTCACCTACCCACGTTATGCCCTTATTTTCTGTTTGTTTTTCCTTTCCTCGATAATCAAATGATATTATCACACAAACTCAGAGACTGTAGGAAGAATGCTTCCCATTAGAAGTCCAGCAACTCACAAGCAATTGGAAGAGCCGACTCGGCTAGACCTTTACTATAATGATGCAGCCTATGCTACAATAGATGGTTAAGTCGATGGGTTGATTCACTGTAGTGCTTGTGTTGGAGAAATCTTTCCAGAGTCTTTTGAAGCTGACAAAACGTTTCTATCAGTCTAAGTCTGAATATTCGGAGACCGAAGATTAAAGTCTCAAGACTTTATTATCTCAAGACTCAAGACTCAAGACTCAAGACTCTAGACTCAAGACTATTCTCACCGATGTCTTTCTATTCCAAAGTAGCAAAGGAAATCCAGAGCCGAAGCTTATGGTTGAGGATTCGATCCTATCCTCCGGAAAAGATCCCTTGGTTGGATAAACATCTCGGAGTCTTTGTTTGTTCTTATCTAGATCGATTAAAGATCCGATGGTTGTCGAAGTATTCTTGGAATGTTCTATTCTTGGAAACCAAGATCCCGATTGTATGGGCGAACAGATTGATGGGCTATCGCCAGACTCCTTAAATAGCTCGAATGATCTTCATAATTGATTCCGTCCAACGGGTAGATTGGAGGAATTCCTTTGGTAAGTGCCAACGGCTATGATGGCATAAAGGAGTATAAAATGAAGACATTCCAGTTGTTTTAGAGAGTGTGATTGATAGAAAAATTCCGAGTCCGAAGATCCTTGATTATTAGTCGAGACCATTTTGAGCGAAATTGTATACACGAGAGAGTGTTCATTTCTAGTGACACCTTGAGAGTGTGGAAGATCGTCTACACCAAGAAGTCAAGGAAGATCATCACTGTAACATCTCTTTGTTCATAGTGGAATCCAGCCAATTGGCTGTCAGTGCAGAAGAGTGGACGTAGGCTTGACACAAGCCGAACCACTATAAATCTCGTGTCTAATTCTCTCTTTCCCTTGCTCAGTCTTACGATTGTTTTTCTTAATTGCTGCAAATCGTTTATTTATCTAAATAGTGTGTAATTATCAAAAGAAAAATCTTTTATACCTATTCACCCCCTCTAGGTAATCGTACTAGCTATATCAATTGGTATCAGAGCCTGTGTTCTTACTTTATTTGAAGTGTTTTACTTGAGTAAAAGATCCATGGCTAGTATGCTAGCATCGGGCTGGTGGAAGGTCAAAGTAATACTGACCACCCTACTTCGATGGAAAGGATTATAACATCCGGAAGAACAAGATGAAAGCTTTCCTACGATCTAAGGATCCTCTCGGAATGGGATGTTGTGGAGAGAGGAATCACTCCTATTATCGCATCGCATCCGAAAGAGGGAAAGAAACCTGTTGAGACCAGCGGAATGTCTCAAGATGAGATAAACAAGAGACAAGCACTCGATGCAAAAGCAATTTATTCTTTATATTGTGCTTTGTCACCAACTGAATATAATAGAATATCTTCTTGTGTCACAGCAAAAGAAGTCTGGGATAGATTACATATCACCTATGAAGGGACAGACCGAGTGAAGGAAACCAGAATTAATATTCTTCTTGGTCAATACGAAGCCTTCAAAATGAAACCAGGAGAATCTATAACTGACATGTTTAGCCGTTTTACAGATATTGTCAATGGACTTGATAATCAAGGACAGAAAATTACCGATCCTATGAAGGTGAACAAGTTCCGAGAGGACTCTCCAAGGATTGGAATCATATAAAGACTTCAATACGAGAGACGCAAAGAATTATGCCATTATCTCGTAGATGAGCCGATTGGAACTCTTGAGTCTTACGAAGTGGAGCGAATTAATGAAGACGAAGATCCAAGAGGTAAGAAATCCATTGCATTAAGATCTAATGATGACTCTGATGATACAGATTCTGAAGAAGATCTGGATGATGAGGAGCTTGCTCTTATGATAAGAAGATTCAGAAAGCTGAATAGAAAAGGAAGAAGGTTCAACTCAAGAAAACAAAGTTTTCGAAACAAAGCAAACCAAGTATGCGGATGAGGAACCAAACAAAGATGTAGTCCGCTTTCGAATGTAAGAAAAAGGGACACATAAGACCCAACCTGTCCTCTTCTCAAGAAGAAGAAGAGAGGAAAAACCGAAAAATCTCGAAAAGCTCTCAAAGCCGAAACCCGGAGCGAAACGAGTGTGAAGAAAGTGATGAAGAATATGCCAATCTATGTCTAATGGCACAATCGGACTCGGACTGGATCGATTCGGCAAAGTGAGTTTGAGGTAAGTGATTTTAAAATTCTGTCAAAGTCTCTAAATATATTGATGAATTATGTTTCAGTCTTAAGACTTCTCTCAAAAAGATTTCCGAACTGAAAAAGGAAAACTCAGCTTTAAAACGAAAGGAAAATATTTTAGAAGAAAAAGTGAAAAGTCTAGACTTGAATGTTTCTACTCTTAAAGAGAATGAAGATAAACTTTCAAAAGAAAATGCTTTCTTGAAAACCGACTTATCAAATATTTCAAAGAAATTTTCAATAGGGTCGAAAAACTTGAGAAAGTTCTTTCAGGTCCAAAGACCTTACTTCAACAAGTCTGGTTTAGGTATGACGGCGAAACAATCCCTTTGATTGATTTTCCGAAAGTAAAAGAAAGAATCAAGAAGAGACCATCGAGAGAAGCATACAAAAATCATTTCAAAAGGGTTTTTGTAAAGTCTCGTAGGTCGAAATGCTCTAAGGTGTTCAAAGTGTAATGATCAAGATCACTTTGAAAAAGAATGTCCTATGATCCGGAAACCCGTTAAAAGGGTATGGCCTAATAATGTTTTTCCTACTAACACCAAAGGACCCAAGAAAATTTGGGTACCAAAGAAAGCTTGAAACTCTCTTTTGATTACGGGTCTCTGTCAAAAGAAGGTAAAATGGTATCTTGACGGCGGATGCTCAAGACACATGACGGGGAGACTCAAATTGCTTTATAAAGATTGTTCAAATAAACGGTGGAAAAGTTTCATTTGGTGGAAACAAACAAAGGAAGCATTGTGGGATTTGGAACTGTTAAAATTGGAAATCTCACAATAAGCAATGTTTCTTTAGTGGAAGGACTCAACTATAATCTTCTCAAAGATTAGCCAACGTGTGATACCTTGGGTTCAAGATCTCTTTTCAAGAAGGGATATGTTCGGAATAAGTAAAGACTCAACTCAGTCTTTCATGGGTCGAAGGCATGGAAATATCTATCTTCTTGATGTAAGACCAAATGAAACGCAATGTCTCATCTCAATTCAAGATGAAGCGGTCTTATGGCATAGAAAGCTTGGCCATGTCAACATGAAGCAATTAGCCAAAATATCATCAAAGAAGCTTGTTCAAGGTCTACCAAAACCGCCTTATCAAAAGTCGACTCATGCACACCATGTATTTCGGGAAAACAGGTAAGAAATTCTTTTAAACCTATAAAACATATCTCTACTAATCATGTTCTCCGGTTGCTGCATATGGATCTCTTTGGACCAACAAGAACCCGAGCATTGGAGGTAAGAAATATTGTCTAGTAATTGTAGATGATTACTCTCGTTTTACCCGGGTATATTTTCTTGCAAGTAAGTCGAAACCTTTTCGTACTTTGAAAAGTTTGCTAAAAAGGTTCAAAATGAAAAAGGATGTGCTATTTCAAGTATTAGAACAGATCATGGAAGTGAATTCGAAAACCAAAACTTTACAAAGTTTTGTGATAAATCTGGTTTTAATCATGTATTTTCCTCTCCATATACTCCGAACAAAATGGAGTTGTGGAAAGAAAGAATAGATCTCTTCAAGAAATGGCTAGAACACTTCTAATTGAAAGTAAAATTTCTTCTCGATTTTGGGTGAAGTGTTTCAACAAAGCATGTTACATTATCAATAGAGTCTTTCTAAGACCCATTTTAGAGAAAACCCCTATGAATTATTCAAAGGTAAGAAGCCTACTTGTCTCATATTTTCATGTGTTCGGTTGTAAATGCTTTATTTTGAAAAATGCAAATGATCGAGTTGGTAAGTTTGAAGAAAGATCGAGATGAAGGCATTTTCCTTGGATATTCTATGACAAGCAAGGCTTACGAGTCTTTAACAACAAAAGCCAATCGGTGGAGGAATCTATGAATGTCAAATTTCAAGACTCAACGCAAGTTGAATCTAGTCGACTCAATATGAAGAGTCCGAATCATCTCCAGATCTTTCAAGTCTTACAACTCAAGAAGCATCTCGTCTACGGAAGTCCATCATCAAAATGTTCGGAAGATTCAAATAAAGAAAGAGATCATCAACCGGGGAAAATCAACCAAGAATCGGAAGCACAAATCCAGTCATCCCGAAGATCTCATTATCGGTGAAATCAATGAAGGAATCCGCACTGAGATCAAAAAGACGTGAAGAATCTAGTCTTTGTGGCACTAATCTCCGAAATTGAACCAAAGAGCGTAGAAGAAGCTTTATCGATGAAAGCTGGATTGAAGCTATGCAAGAAGAACTCGACAGTTTAACATCAATGATGTCCGGGATTTGACATCTAAACCAAAAGGTAAAAGCGTTATTGGAACCAAATGGGTATTCGGGAACAAGATGAACGAGGATGGAAAAGTCGTACGGAACAAAGCCGGACTCGTGGCCAAAGGATACACGCAAGAGGAAGGAATAAACTATGATGAGACCTACGCACCGTAGCAAGGTTAGAAGCTATTCGTCTATTACTTGCGTTTGCTTGCTATAAAAATTTCAGGTTATTCCAAATGGACGTCAAGAGTGCATTTCTAAATGGATTCATCCATGAGGAAGTTTTTGTGGAACAACCACCTGGATTTGAAGACCCAAAGAAGCCGATTCGGTCTTTAGCGAAAAGGCCTTGTATGGTTTAAAGCAAGCACCTCGAGCTTGGTATGATAGGCTAAGTAAGTTCCTAATACGTAACGGTTTTGTCAAAGGTAAAGTAGATACTACCTTATTTATCAAAAAGGAAAACAAAAGCTTTTTACTTGTTCAAATATATGTAGACGATATTATATTTGGATCTCCTAATGAAAGCCTATGCAAGAAATTTTCTAAGTCTATGCGGGATGAGTTTGAAATGAGTATGATGGGAGAATTGACATTCTTTCTTGGACTCCAAGTAAAGCAAATGAAGGAAGGAACTTTTATTCATCAAGAAAAGTATGCAAATGATCTTGTCAAAAGATTTGGATTGGAAAAATGCAAAAAGACCGACATACCAATGTCATGTTCTCGAAGATAGATAAGGATGAAGAAGGGAAGAAAGTAGATCAAAAGCTATATAGGAGCATGATTGGTTCACTTCTTTATCTTACCGCTTCTAGACTCGATATTTTGTTAAGTGTTTGTGTCTGTGCTAGGTTTCAATCAGATCCTAGAGAATCACATCTCAATGCCGTGAAACGAATTATCAAATACATTGCCTCATCCTCAAGCATCGGTCTATGGTATCCAAAGAAGGGAGACTTTGATCTTCCGGGGTACTCGGATGCGATCCGGCGGTTGCGAGAATCGATAGAAAGAGCACTTTCGGAACTTGTCGTTACTTGGAAATAGAAACGATATCTTGGTTTTCAAGGAAACAAAGTACCGTGGCTCTTTCAACAACGAAGCGAGTATGTAGCCCTTGGAAGTTGCTGTTCGCAAATTCTATGGATCAAACAACGGCTACAAGACTTTGGCATTGAAGACTCATGCACGAAATCGAGATGTGACAACACCGGCGCGATCAATCTTACCAAAAATCCAATTCTTCATTCAAGAGCAAAGCATATTGAGATTCGACACCACTTCATTAGAGATCATATTCAAAACGGAGAAATCTCGATTCAATTTGTTGATTCAAAAAGTCAACTAGCGGATATTTTCACAAAGCCTTTGGAGAAAAATCAATTTGACGCTATCCGTTCAAGACTCAACATTTTGAAGCTTGAAGAAGTTAAAGTCTAAAGACTCAACAATCCTTAGACTCTAATCTCTCGTCTCGAGATCTTCGAGACTCGGACATTCATGGCTATAGATCGTAAGTGGCTATTTTATTCGAACTCGAAAAGGTACGATTTTGTTGTTGAGTTATTATCGTGTGAAAATCAAAAACTTGTCTTTTCAAAAAGATTAATTTTGGCGTTATTGATTTTGAAAAGAAATGATCGTACTCTTTCCCCTGCGACGATTGAACTTCCTTTTTCAAAAAGTGAGTTAAATATATATATACAGCTTCTTCACAATCGTCAAAACCCTAAAAAAGGTACTCTTCTCCCGAACTCGTTTCAATCTCTTGTTCATCGTCGAGAAAGTGGTCATTTTTCTTTGGGAAGCAATCGAAGGAATCTCTCAAATCGACAAAGAAGAATGTCTTCTTCGAGGAAATCATCAAGAATAGCAAGCGGGGTCCACAAAGAATGGAGAAGGGACCAATACACTTCGATCTTTGCGAGGAGGAAGACTTTTCAAGTCGGCAACAAAGTCCGATTCGTTCTCATCCACGTCATTCATCGCCTCCTACCCCACATGGTGAAAGTCATCATCTTGAAGAAGAGATCATCGAGGATGCCGACCCGTAAGAGTCCAAAACCCTCTTATATCTACAAGCTTTATCGTGCGTTGAAAATCACCGGTACACCATTGAATTACATAGACGATTTCCTTAAGGATAAGAACTATGGAAATGAATATCTTTTTTGCGGAAAATGGAGGAGTTAGGAATTGCTCCGAAAGGAAAAGCAGAGGATGCACTTGCAAATATTCCAAGTGATCCTCGTGTGCCTGGACAAAATTTAATTGAAGGGAACGATGATGATAAAATGTTCCTTGAGTTTCAACCGAGAATGGGTGTGGCAGCGAAGACGAAAGGAAATCGATTGGATTTGTTTAAATCCGAGGAACGAGGAGAAAGTATATGGCAACTGTTGAAAAGAGGGGTGATAAACCCTCGAAGTGTTGATTTTGATTTTCTAGACGCCATCAACATGAACTTGAGAGAGAAGTTGAACTTGCTTCAACTAGAGAAATTTTGCTCGACTCTACGGACGGGTACGCTCATTTAACCGCTTATTTCTATTCAAATCGAGCTTTTTGGATGCGAATAGAATTTCGTTCGATGTTCGAGACAAAGTCTACGTGGTAGATGTGAATATGTTGGCGACATTGTTGGAGTTGAACGAGGGCGTTATCTCGCCAATCAAAGTCTCACCCGCACGTACTACTCGGATCTTGTCAAGGATAGGGACACGAGACAAGAGAGTTACCTATTCCAGGATGAATGCAATCAACATTGTGCTTCATAAGATCGTAATCAACCTGTCTCGGACCAAAGTCTACATCAAAGACCTCTCGTGTCTTATTCCTCAAGCAAAGTTGATGTATGCAATCAACTCGGAAGGAAGTTCTCTCTCCCGCACACAATTCTTTTCCATATGTACGAGCAAAGCGGTGTCAAAAGACAAGGGACAATTGCCTTATCCTGGTCCAGTGACCAAGATCTTTAGACACATGAATATTGAACCGCCCCATTCACTTTGTGTTCGACCGTGCGATAAGATGGTGGTAGGTTTGAAGATGCTGACGAAGATGCGTCTACAAGAGCTTGCCAAGGCAATGGAGAAATTCAGAGTGAAGACTCCCTGTCCCATCTCGCTTCAAAAAGAAAAGGAAAAGAAATTGTTGGAACCCCATCGAGGAAGAAGAAAAGGACTCTCATCTTAGAGGATGAAGATGAAGAAGATGAGGATCCCACAATCGTTGCTTTAACAAGAACCGGACGTTCGTGCCTCGATCAACGAGAACTTCAACAGAACGAGAGAGAGGAAGAGGAGCAAGCAAAGATCGAGAAGAAGATCAAAGCAAAAGGAGAAAGAAGGAGAGAAGGAGAAAGAAGGAGAGAAGGAGAAAGAAGGAGAAAAGGAGAGAGGAGGAGAGAAAGAACAGTCTGCATCAGACTCTGGAGATAAGGGAGATCAAGAACATGATCATCACTATTCTCCTTGTGATGTCCTAGAGACAGGGGGAGTTGGCGAGCAAGAAAGGTCTTCACCACATGCCGCCAATAGTGAAGGTCCGAGATCATCTCCAGCAGAGACGAGAAGAAGTTCGGGTTTCTAAATTGCCGAAGAAGGACACGATACTTCGAACCCAAATCTGCATGATTTCACGGAAGCTACAACGTCCGCATTCACTCCATCCGAAAAGGCCGATGCAAGCACACGGACGGATAACTCAAAGCAGATTTTCGTCGTATTATTGATATTCTTATGGATATGCGGGGACAGATTTTTGCTCTAGACTATGAGATTCAATCCATCAAGAATGCTGGCCAAGCATCTTCGATTACCCCGGAAGACGAGAATGAAAGACCTCGCTCTACAACTTCAAGCAAATGCAAAAGGAGAGGAGGTAGCTCGGTTAAGGGAAGACTTGAAGAGGCTAGAAGGCTTAGTCCGATCTATGGGAGATTTCCAAATCGTTCGCATTCCCAAGCGAGACTTGATCCCTTTCTCACTTTTTCATGATGACAAAAAGGGGAGAATCAATTTGAACAAATCAACACCATCAACCTTCAAACATCATTTTATCTTTTAATCTTTGAATTTGTGGTTATTTGTAGTCATTTTTTTGAGTTTGACTTGAGTACTCTTGACTGTGGATTTAAATGCTTGACTCGGTTGCGTTCATATCAAGTGTTGTTTTATGGTATTACTCATGAAAGACTAACCAATTTCTTTGTGGATGCGAGAATGTGGTTGTTTTATTAATATTTGTGAGTTAGCCATATTGCTTGAGAAATGTTTTTGCAGGTCAAAGTTGTTCAAATCTACAAGGAAGTTTTGTCACCATCAAAAAGGGGGAGATTGTTGGAGAAATCTTTCCGAGTCTTTTGAAGCCGACAAAACGTTTCTATCGCCTAAGTCCGAATATTCGGAGACCGAAGATTAAAGTCTCAAGACTTTATTATCTCAAGACTCAAGACTCAAGACTCTAGACTCAAGACTATTCTCACCGACGAGTCTTTCTATTCCGGTAGCAAAGGAAATCCAGAGCCGAAGCTTATGGTTGAGGATTCGATCCTATCCTCCGGAAAAGATCCCTTGGTTGGATAAACATCTCGGAGTCTTTGTTTGTTCTTATCTAGATCGATTAAAGATCCGATGGTTGTCGAAGTATTCTTGGAATGTTCTATTCTTGGAAACCAAGATCCCGATTGTATGGGCGAACAGATTGATGGGCTATCGCCGAGACTCCTTAAATAGCTCGAATGATCTTCGTAATTGATTCCGTCCAACGGGTAGATTGGAGGAATTCCTTTGGTAAGTGCCAACGGCTATGATGGCATAAAGGAGTATAAAATGAAGACATTCCAGTTGTTTTAGAGAGTGTGATTGATAGAAAAATTCCAGTCCGAAGATCCTTGATTATTAATCGAGACCATTTTGAGCGAAATTGTATACACAGAGAGTGTTCATTTCTAGTGACACCTTGAGAGTGTGGAAGATCGTCTACACCAAGAAGTCAAGGAAGATCATCACCGTAACATCTCTTTGTTCATAGTGGAATCCAGCCAATTGGCTGCACATCGGTGCGTAAGAAGAGTGGACGTAGGCTTGACACAAGCCGAACCACTATAAATCTCGTGTCTAATTCTCTCTTTCCCTTGCTCAGTCTTACGATTGTTTTTCTTAATTGCTGCAAATCGTTTATTTATCTAAATAGTGTGTAATTATCAAAAGAAAAATCTTTTATACCTATTCACCCCCCTCTAGGTAATCGTACTAGCTATATCAGCTTGATAGGATGAGACTCACTTCTTGTTGCAGCTGATTTTGGGAATGTTGAGGTGAACCAGAAAAAAAAGTTGTGAAGAGTAGAATCTAAATGTTGGCTAAGTTAGAGTACTATAGTAAGCGGAGTGATTACCAACACTCTAAACCATCTCTATAGGGATGGTGATTGGAGGGAGAGCATTGATTGGTTGAAAAAACCCTCAACTCATTTGGTTATTTCACACTTGAACACGATTTACTAATGGTAGATTTCTAGTGTTTCATGCATGAAAATACAAAATACTATTCTTTAGTGTCAACTCCTAAAAAGCGTCGATAGATAACTATGACTTACACAACTTATTAAGGTTGTTACATGTTTGTGAGTTACAAATAATTTAATGGAAGTAATAACCATTGTTTGACCTAGAACGTGTTTGTAAGGAAAACGCACCTCTAACCAAGAGGAAAGTGTGGAGGGTGGCAATTCCTGAGACTAACTCGAATATATGGGGAAAAAGACATGGACGTGCAGCTGTGCTTACTAGGAATCTGTGCCAATCATTATTAACTAGAAAAAAACATGGACGTGCAGCTGCGCTTACTAGGAATCTGTGCCAATCATTATTAACTAGAAAAAGACATCAACGAGCAGTTGGGCAGCGTTTTAACTCAATAATAATATGAGTTTACGATTGAATTATATGTCTCAATAAAATGGGTTTAATTTTTTGGACCAATAGGTAAGAAACCGATTCTTTAAAATAAGTAAACCAAGGCTTGGTGGGTCAAAAGATTCCGGAGAGCCTTGGATTCAAGTGATTATAATATCAAGAGTCTTTGGCTTTTTAGCATCATACAATGCGTTTAGAAATACTTGGTGGGAAAACATTCTTATGAAATTTTGATGATTTTAAAACTGTCATTTGTATAATATCTATTATGATAAGTACAGATATTTCTGGTGATGTAAAAAAGGATTGTGATCATATCAATGGTCAACTACAAGCTCAGTAAAGACTAGTTACAAGGGTGAAAATCTTGACAAGAGGAGAACAAATTAGACATGATGAAGTGATCATAAGGCTTGGAGGTACTAAGATCGATCTACCATCAATGTAACATCTTTGAAGGCTAACATACTCAGAAGGATTTTTGGTTGATATATCGCCTTTTGTTAATATCCCCTCAGCCATTCTCTCCGCTCACAATAATTTTCCAATTGCTTTCTTGAGGTAAATCTGAATTTATCTCTTTATATTTTTACATGTTTATTCAACTTTGCATACAAGACTAGCGTACACAAGACAATTGTACATTATGGAAAAGATGAGTTTTCTTAAAATTATAGAATGATTGAACTTCAAAAGAGAATTTTCCGATGGTCATATTTTCACCTAATTTTGGTTTATTATGTCTTTTCATAATGATATTTTATAGTATAGGTGTTGCTATATAATGTTTTTCTCTAAAGTAAAATACTGATATTACTATTTATATATTACGAAATAGTTCATTGGCAACTAATTAAACGTTAACGAATTCATTATTATGTCTGTAACTTACTAACCACACTGGTACAGCTTCAAAGAATTTAGGAACACATACTGGTAAGTTCATGACAATATTATTGAATTATTAATCACACTAGTGAAGTGTGTACCATTCAAATTCTTTTGGACGTTGCTAAATTCATCACAATGGGAAATCAGTAACCTCGCTGGTAAATTTTGAAAGACTCTGATAATTTATTTATTATTGGGATATCGGTAAATTCATTAACATGTTGGTAGTTTACTAACCACAATTGTAATATTTGAAAGAAAGTGATAACTTGCTAATTTATTGGGATATTGGTATTTTCAGTACAGTTTTAGTAGTTTACAAATCACACTTGTAAAACTTGAAAGAAGTGGGTAATGTACTAACTATTGGAATTCGTTGGTATATTCCTTATAGCTAACTGCACTTGTGAAACTCGGAAGAATTGGATTATTTACTAAATTGGAATGGTGGTAAATTTATAATTGTGTCGGTTGTTTACTAACCAAACTGGTAAAATTTGAAAGATGTTGGTAGCTTACGAATTCTTAAAATGATGGTAAACTTATTATATAGTTCATAATTTGTCTACTACACTAATTGGTAATTCACTAATTTATTTCAACATTGGTAAATCATGATAATGTTGGTATCTTACTTAGGATTCACTTAGACAAGCAAATTATCGGTCATACACTTTTTCGTTTAGATAGATGTGTCTGTTTTACGAAAATCAAATTGAACTTGCGACAGTATCACAGCCCAATACGGACCATATGAATGCATGAGCATGAGATATGATCTCTTGATGTAAAGCTTAAATTTTTAACACAGCTCGATGCGAAGCTTGGGTATTTATCAATTGGTTATTTACGGGTGAAAGAACCAGTAAACCATGATCAGAAAAGTATCAATAAGAGCTTCAGTGCGTACATGTGAAAGGAAACACATATTGCATTCAAGTTCATAGACTGGAAAGACAATTTACAGGAAAATTTTCTTATTCTAATACACAGCGACATTAAGTTCGCATCACACTAATTATAGGAACTTGTTCGTGCGGTGGGGAAGCTATAAATGTCCAGTGTCAACCACAACTTTTCATTATGCACTGGCTTAGGTGAAATTCTCAAGAATTATATATACGGCAATTATCTAGGAAAGCTTCCAGTCATACGTATGTAGTCGAGTGTGCCCTTAAGGCCGTACATGTCCGTCGCCCGTTTTACTAGTCGAAATCCAGTCCCGTAAGGATTATCAATCCTCGCTTCAATTTCATGTCGGAGATACTTGGCAAGTCTTCTCTCGAAGTCTAACTGTGGAGATGGAGCAATTTTGCTCTTAGACATGGCCGATATTTGAGAATCCAACCACTTGTGAGCCATAACTTGACAGAGTCCTTCTCCTTCCTCCAAAGTTAAATTGTGATAACCTGTCAAATAGGCAGTTTTTGCGCATATCATATAGAAACCAAATGTTGCGAAACAAAAAGCGAGCAATGAAAAAGTAAAAGGATTTCATTGCAAAAGGACTCGTTTTTTTTTTCTCTCTCTATTTAGAAAAATGCTATGAAGACGATCTCGCCACACTCCAAAAAGCCACGGTGTCTCCTGAGCACATATCCCAAGTGTGGGATTTTGACAACCAAAATATGAAGCTTCAAAAATCAATTACCAAAAATGACCCGTATACTATAAAGCCACAAAAACTAGACCCATTAGAAGAATAATAACAAACGGAATCTAACCATTTAGCAAACACTAATAGAAACAAAAGTTAACATAAAACCAACCTTTCATGCTACTTTTAGGTCTCGTGCTTCGTGGTAAGATTTTGTAAAATGTCACGCACAATTTCCATAGGGGAAATGAAAATTTTCATTGAATTCAAGAACTAAACCATTATATGAATCTAATGCTAGCTAAGGGACAACTTCAAATGTCTAGGGATTCTACACTTGACAATCGCAACTGAAGAATAATATCCTAAAGAGCGGACAAAATATTTCGTACATTTTTAGTTTATAAGGTGAAATATGAGAAAATTCAACGAGGTAATATCTATTCAAGTATAATGGTATAATGCAGGGAGTCATATATGTCTATAATTCCATGTCATCTTACTGATTCCATTATACTCATATTCGTGTTGTTGCTTTGGTAGACTGGTCTCATAAAAACCTCAAACTAGCTGCCCATATATTAAAATTGTGTAGATGTCAACGATCAGGACTAGAGTAAGTAATATTGTCCTTGTGACAATTAATTATATTTACACACAAAGTGAGTTATGGCAGTCACAAACCTGATGATGCTATATTTTATACATTAAAATGTTTAGCAATTGTTGAAAGTATGCCTTGAGTTTGAGCAGATTTCCATTTTGAGTAGGTTTTCTAAAGGGGTTTCCTATTTTAGATAGGAATAACATATATAAGATAAAAAATTTACTCCACTAGTTAATTCAATAAAGCAAAAAAGAAGAGTATCAGATATTCTCTTTGTGGGTTTTTTGAGTGAGTTTCCTATGAGAGATAGTGAGATAACACTTGCGAATTTACTTTGAGTGTAATTAGTGGCTGAGAAAAACTAGAGTGTTTGTAAACTCTATACTCTTTTCATTCATGGTGGATTTCTTGGCAGTTGGCTCAACCTATGGAGTAAGTATTGATATTTGGGCTTAAGCACATAAATTTCTTATGTTCTTTATCATTCCTTATCGATTTCTTTGGTAACATCTTTCTCTCACCTTTGACTTAAATTGCAAGACTATTACTTTTCGTGTTATTTCAACAACAATTGGTATTAGAGCTAAGGTTAAGGTCTCCATAGTCAATTTGTGATTTTTGCTTGTTTGATCACATTTGAAATATTTGTCCCAATTATGTCTGGAACAGAGATTGAGAAATTCAATGAAAATAACAACTTTAGGTCATGGAGCATTAAGATGTGTACTTGTTTACAACCTTTGGCAAAGGCGTTGAATAGCAATGATAAATTGTCAAAAACAATGAAAGAGGTCAACAAGTTAGAGTTAACAGAGAAGGCAAAAGGCATAATTTTGTTGAATTCATTGGATGAAGTTTTAATTGAAGTGGCTGAAAAGGATGATGTAACATTTTGGGCAAAAGCTTAGGCACTGCATCCAATAAATGGTTTGAATAGTTACTTGTATATGCTAATCAAGATGTTTTGAGTCTTGGCATTTGAAGGTGCATATATCAAAGCCCATTTAGATGAGTTTGGACTCATGATGGACTTGAAAAACATCAAATAAGCCTTGCTTGATGAGAAACAACGCATGATGTTATTGGCATCTCTATCGGATTCTTTTGCGCACTTTACTGATTTGCTATAGCAAGGGTGTATTATGATTACTTTGGAAGAGGTGACATTCATCATGTTCTCTAATAGTGGCAAAAGAAGTTACTAAAAGATAACTTAGCCCACAATATGGTGCAACAGTTGATTACTTAGGGTAGAAACTATTGTAGAGAGTTTGACAATAGATATGGAAGAGCCTTTCTAAATCGAGGCTAATATTTTGAGCCGTCGACGTTATCACTACGATGAGTGAGGCCACTATCAGAGAGATTATTTGATGTACAAATGTAAAGTTGTTTAAGATGAAGTCTACAAGCAATGGCAAAGTTGTCAATACAATAGCTAATAGTCCAATGATGCCAATGACATGTTAGTAGTCACCACGAATTTGTCAAGTGGTGATTGGGGGTTGGACTTGGATGTTCCTATCATGTGACCTTTTGTAGGAATTGGTTTACTACCAATCAACACACGAAGAGTGATAAGGTGCTTATGGGAACAGTGCTACTTGTGAAGTACTTGGGATTGGAATAGTTCATATTAAGATACACAATAGAGTGGTGAGAACGTCAAGTGATGATTGGGGGCTAGACTTTGATGTTCCTATCATGCGACTCTTCATAGGAATTGGTTTACTACTGATCAACATGCAGAGGGTGGCAATGTGTTTATGGGAAACAATGCTACTTGTGAAGTACTTGGGATTGGAACATTTCATATTAAGACACACAATAGAGTGGTGAGAACATCGAATAATGTTAGACATTACTAGAGTCTATAAAGAACTTGATCTTTTGACTACTCTTGATAGGTTTGGATATCAAAGCTTTGCTAAAGGTGGAACTTTGAAGGTTTCTCAAGTTGTATTTACTATGATACGGGGGAACAATAATGAATAACTTGTATGCTAAATTCTCTGAGATTTAGTTCAGCACATTACATAGTTGTGGCATATGAGACTCAGACACATGAGTGAGATAGAGAAAATTGTTTAGAGGCATAGAGGTTCATAAGAAGGTCACCAAATTGAGAAGCTAAACTTTTGTGAACACTAAAACAAGAGTAGTCGATGGAGAGTGAAGTTTAGTATGGTCGTTTACTCTAACTCAAAGATTGTTGGTTATGTACACTCAGACTTATGGGATCTCTCAAGTTTCGTCCAAGGATGTTGTCTATAGCAGTTGACAAAGTGTAGTAGATGTGACTATATCTACATAATCACTAGATTCTATAGTAGCTAACAGTTGTTCTAAAGCCACTACTTATGGAGCTTTGAGGTAGTCGGTAGAGGTGGATGAGATAGAGCAACATTTGTACAAAGGTATTGAAGTAAATAATTTAGGTGTGGTAAAGACAAATTTGAGTATGCAAATGTAAGGAGTGATGACTATTGGAAAATTGAAAGTGGCCGAAAGGAATTAGCCTCAACGCACTTCAATATGCAATCAAGAAATTTTGTAAGCAACCCTTTTGCTACAAATCATAAATTGTATACTGCCACTTTGTACTTGGATGGAAAGGGAGTACTTGTCCCATGCTTCACATGCTAGTACTATTAGTTGTCTAAGTTATGTCGTGAATAGTACTACGTTTGATCTATCAAATGCAATCATCAAAATGTATACATTTAATATAAGTGTAAATGGTAATGTTGTGAAGTGGATCCTCCTGATTTTGTTGGTGATAAATAACATTAGGGAATGTTTTAGAGGATGCAAATCAAGTAGTGTGGCAATAACTAGATTTGCAAACCCAATTTTTAACAATTTTGCCTTTGCTTCTGTTAATTGCATTGTGAGTTGGAAGGCATTGGTTAGAGATACAATGGTGACAATGAATTGAAGAGGATGAATAGTTTAATGACTAAAGCCAGACACATAGTGACAATGAATTGAAGAGGATGAATAGTTTAATGACTTAGTTAGTGATGTTGGTGTGAAACATTAGGTTGGTGTGTTGTTCAGTGGAAGCTAAAGATATCACTAGATAATCGAGTTCATTTGGGATCGAAATTAGTGCATTAGATTTAGCATGTTAGGAGAGGATGTCACCTTAAAGAAGCTTCTTGCATTGGATAATTCTATGAACATGTGAACTGAGTTCATTCCCCTAGATGCTTGAGATGGTTGAGTGACTGTCAGAGCGTTGGGAGAGACGAAATTGATAGTGAGCATTATTCCTTGGCTCAAAGGTTGAGCTAATATGGAGATCATCGACAATATGTCTTGAGTTCAATTAGATTTCTTAGTTTGAATAGGTTCCCTTAAAGGGATTTCCTATTTTGGATATGTACATGCACATATAATAAAAACCTTTACACTAATATTAGATACAAAAAAAAAAGTATGATATTTTCTCTATGAGGTCTCTTTGAGATATAGTGAGATAACATTAGTGGGTTTGTTTCAGATGTATTTGGGGTTAGGAAACACTTGAGCAATTATAAACTCTATACTCCCTAGATTCAAAATAGGTTTCGTAGTGGCTAGCTTTCCTTGTGGAAAAATTGTCAACACTTAGACCAAACCATGTAAATATTTAGTGTTTTATATTATTCATTGTTAAGTTCTCCAGTAATTTTGTTCTCTCATATTTGACTTGAATTGTAAGATTCGTTAGCTTCAATGTTATTTTCACAACATTTGTTGTAGAGAACACATTGGGAATCTGATGCAGTTAGTTAGGGAGATCGTCAAGAGAGAGAACTTAAGTTCAAGTTTGTTAGCATATCTACTTGAACTTATCTTTACCATAAAAATTTAAGCCATTACACAATGGGTCGACTATTATATATTAATTGTTCCACAACACCAATTCTTTGATATATTTTCTAACGCAACTCACATTCATCTCAACGATCTCCTCCTTATGCATGAGCATAGTATTAGATTGCTTCCTTTTAATTCAAGTATCCTTCTGCACCAACATTAACTCAACCTGAATTTCAAAACATCACCAACCAATGCCAACATACCTATTGCCCATGGTCTCCTCTTACACAAATCAGTGATGGCAAATTGCACTTAACAACCACAAAGATCCATGGGAATCCTTATTTAGTTCGACCCACAATAAGCCATCAACTTTGATATCATTTGTGAGCGTAGTAGAAACTCGATGCCTTAATCTTGGGAGGTCACCAAGAAAGAGCCTAAGTTCAAGCCTATAAACACATCCAATTGAAATCACTTTTACTAAAAAACTTAAGCTAATGAGTAATGGGCTAACTAAGATATATTAATTGCTTCACACCACATTGGTTCTCTGATAGTGCATTTTTCTAACACAACTCACATATGCATCTCATCAGTAATAATACAAAATGAGACAAATCTTGGGAATTTTAATCTAACAATTTTTAAGTAGGCTTTCTTTTTCTATAGGTGTTTAATATTGTGCTAAATGATTAAATTTTGTTTATTAGCATCACTATAACCAGTCTAGCTCTTGTGGTTTTATGGCACAAGGGCTATTTTTGGTAATTGATTTTGAAAATTTCATATTCTAATTGCCAAAATCCCACACTTAAAGATGTGTGGTCAAGAGATCACTCGCCTTCTTAGCAATGTTTCTTCTTCTTCTTTTAACTTTAATTGGAAATTTAGAGACACTTTAACCTTTTATGTTTATGACTTTTTGCCAAAATACAATGATGTGGCCTTTGCTAAGGATAATTGCCAAAACTACTTTAACTTTTTCAATCAACATCTCACACCTACAACCTAGATGAAAACATTTAGGAAGATAACTTAATGGTCCATAAACTTTAAACTAATGTGAATGTGGTCCATGAACTTTTAATTTGTTCATGTGGTCCCTAAATTGTAACTCAATGTGCAACGCGATTCCTAAACTTTCAATTTGTTCAATGTGATTCCTAAACTTTGGATACATACTCAACTTAGTCTTTGAGTTAAATGAAAATATTTAATATTTTTCTGAACTTTAATTAATTGAAGGACGATGTTGAATATTTTCACATAGTTCAAGGATTAAGTTAAATATATAACAAAAGTCCAAGAATTACATTGAATAAATTAAAAATTGAAAGATCATATTGCACATAGGGTTAAAGTTTATAGACCACACCGAACAAATTAAAAATTCATAGACCATATTATATATTGGGCTAAAGTTTAAGAACTATTTGTACTATTATTCCAAAACACCAACTTACCCCCCAAAAAAGACACTAAAATACCTATAGTTCTTCTGTACCATGTCCCCTCTCCCTTCATGAGCATCATCTAGCTTGTCCACCATTGCTAGTCTTAGAAGCTTCACATGCCACCATTGGTAAGGGCATGCAAAAGAAGCAGAAATCACTCGAATCGCCTGAAACCAGACCAAACTGACCCAAATTCAATGATTCTCATGGGGACTGGTCCGAGTGCTAGTTCTAATTAATGGGAATCAATCAATACCCCAATTCCCAATTCCAAGTGTGGAAACCGTCCACCTACCCATCCGGGCCAAACTAGTACACATATATTTTTTAAATTTCATCTCTTTACTCTCTCTTCAATTAATACAACACATAACTACACACATACTCTCCCCCCTTCTCTCCCCCTCTCCCTGTGTGTCCACTCTTGCTACATTAGGTTCCAAGAACCTTCAAAGAAAATGTCTGTTGCTATTCTTTGCTCTATGTTCTTGATTTTTTACTTTACTTCACTATTTGGACACCTCTCTCTAGACAGATGTAGATCTTCACTCCACCATCTTCACTCTCTCAACCCACCTTTGCTCCTCCTCTCTCTTGCTCCACCTCATTGTTGTTGTACTCATTCCTGTCCTCAACTTGCCCTCTCACACCTTTGCTCCACCCTACCTAACAACCAGTGCCTACCCTTCCCCTCCTTCTTTGCCCCTCCCTACCCTTTCTTTACCTCCCCTAGCTGATTCTATGGACCAACCTGGTAGCTAAACCAAATTGGCGATCCACCCAATGGGTGGCTCTATCAAACAAACTGGCGGTTCTTAATTCCAATTTTTCTAAACCAGTCTTTAATGAGTGTTTCCTTGTTCTAAGGTGAGAACTATCCTCGGACCATACTCATCCCTAACCATCGACAACCATAAGATGATGCTAAATAGCCATCGATATATCTTGTCAGACTCATTTTTACTCAAACACTTGAGCTGATGAGTTATAAATCAACTATGATATATTAGTTACTAACTTATACCACATCCCCAATTAGAAACTTATTTTGCTTAACACCTTCACATGTGCACCTCAACAAATTTCCTAATACGTAGAATTCTCATGTGTAATGTTTACTACTTCTTGATCCAAATATCCTATTGTACCAACATTATCTCAATTTGAGTCTCTATCTTAGCTCAATCAAGTTCAGCAGATGTTGGTGTGGATAATATTTGTCCTTTAAACACTACCTCAATCACCTTGCCAAACTAAAAGCTGGATGGCAAGCTAGGGGATATAATTTGTTATCTTAATTAGGGAGGCACACCTAAAATTTCTTCTTTTGAAATTTTTAATGAAGTAGCTATACATATTGGAAGTGGGTCATCAATCAAATATCAGCTCAAATATCAGGCCACACAGTAGACTCCTCATACTTTCTTCTAGGAGATCACCCAGACAAAACCCAAATCTAAGACCATCAACATATATAGTTAGAATTAGTTTCACTCGAAATCATATGGTCTACTTCACCTTACACTAAATTCCTAATATGGGAATTTTCCTAATGCTCTCACACTTGCATTTCAATAAATTTGTTCTCACAAACGAGTACTATGAAGCAGAAATCCAACATCTTCATTTTGGGAAGGGGGAATGCTAAGTAGGAGTGAAATTCTAAGCCCGTCAATATACCTAATAGAACACACTTTTACTATGAGGTTAATTTGATGAGTCATAAGTCAAACATAATACAATAAATACTTCACCTTACACTACATCCTTAATGTGGGACTTCTTTTATGTAACACCCTCACATGTGCACTTCAACATATAGAAATGAAAGAAATATGCACTGAATAGAATCTTGTGATCTGTTGGAAAAATGATTATGATGACTTATCGCCTCTTCTTCCCACTCTTTCATGAATGAGAATATTTTTTCAAGACTAGTAATTTAATGGATTATGCTAAGCATATAAAGTGTAAAGATTCACTCGCAACCTGTCTAATAGTCTTTGTTAATTGAGTTATTAAGAAAATAAATATGAACCTATGGAAAACAAGAACCTTCAAGTGCGAGCCATGCATGCATCATCTCATGAGCAAGGGTCTTCCCTGTGAACAACCTGAAGATATTTCATCTTTGGTCAGTATCTATTTAATTAAAAATGATTATTTGATGGAGAATATTTTGACTATAAAAGGGAAAAGAAAGCTACCTTGCACGACCATCTAAAACCATTATCTCTTCCACATTAGAGTAGCTGACTAGCTTATGTTGCTCTCCTTCCACCGTCTAAACATGAAAAAAGAAAGGAGAAAAAATGTCACTTACTAGAAAATCAACACTTATACCAAGTAATTTTGAAGTAATTACTTTTCATATCTAGATGGTTTCCCAAGAGCTTAAATTTTCAAAACCAAATGGGATCTGAAGTTGAACAGATCATATTTAGAAAATTTAGATTGGAAATGTGAACAATTAGAGAAAAATTGATAAATATTTATATGTAATCCACGGAATAATCGACACATACAGTATATATAACGGGTTCTTTATAGAATCTTGTTATTCCGTGCAACTCTAAAAGCACAAGGATGGATCCAAGGTCGTCACATACTCGATGGTGTCCCTATTAATGACAAAAGAATAAGGTAACTAATGTTAAATACTTTGTTGCGAAAATAAGCAATAGAATAATAGAATAAACAACACAGAAAATAAAACAAACACCAAATTTACTTAGTTCAGTCAGTGTGGCCTCTCTTCACAAGAAGAGTAGCAAATGATTCCATCATAAATCAGGCAAAAGAATGGTGATTACAACCATAATTGAATAATTCAAATACTTTCAGTGTGTCCCACCCCTAATTACACCTAATGACTCACATAGTATTTAGTTTCACAATTTCTCATGACATAATCTTTAACCTCACAAAAGAATTACAAAAATTTTAGCACAAGATTCTAGTTATCAAACTCTAATTAATCAGTATTTCATTCTGAAAATGTTTTCCAAGTATTATTACAAGAACTCCAACAATTAGACGAGAGCCTACTTTGAATAATCACCGCACTTGTAGTACTACATGTATATAATGCAAAGACCTAACGAGATTTGATCAAGTCAAGTCAACTTTCCAATTCTATATTTGCTTGGCCAACAACCCTTGTACACCAATTTGATAACAAGAAAAAATAGGAAATCGTTGTCCAACATGGACTCTAACACCAACAAAAGAAAATCTAAATTTCCATGGCATACATTTGGAAGTCCACACATAACATTTCATCTTGGATTGAGTTGTTTTTTCATGGGCTCAAACTTGATACATTTTAACATACTTGATGGTGTCACATATTCTAAAATCACCCAGTTAGCTAAGGTTGTCACATGCATATAGGAAATACACAAAAACAACAAACTAAGAAGATGAGCCTATACAAATAATATAGCAAATTAGGACAATTTATCTTGAATCTTACCTTCTTTCTGACCCCACGTTCTTTTATACCTTGCCTGTCCACCACATAGAGTGGGATTGTTGGTTGGTGCACTTTCATGTCCAAACGTTCGTAAAATTTTCGGATCTTGCGCTCGAGAGGTTTACAACTGTCAGAGTCCATTATTGCGGAGTCGAGACATTCTGGGCATAACCGTCGACCGTCATTAAGGGTTGAATAAGTTGTTCCTCTAGGCTGCAAATATTTTCCCAATTAATGTATTATGAGCAAGCTCCATATTGTTATAGAGGGGAAACAAATTTAATGTGAAGCTAATTGATGTGTCCAAATTGGATATCAATCAATGTGCTGAAAATCATAAGTTCACCTATGAGTTTATGTCAAATTGCAATAGTTTAGGGTTAGCAAGCTTTCTTGTCATACTAGTTATGAGCCGTGCCTTTGGCATGATATCAATACAAACATACTTAACTATATGTTTGAGCAGTATAAAGGTTGATGGAAGAGTCATATCGCAAAATTTAATGTACCAGATTAGTGTTAACCCACAATCAAATCATAGTTATCCGTTGATTTGTGGCTCAAATTTTGATGAATCAGAATTTTGAAAGGAGCTTAGAGATCATGATAGAATTAGAGGTGTTTGTGGTGCAGGAAAATAGACACCTGGGCGCTTGGCCACACATGGTGGAGAGCTTGGGAAGTGACTTGGATACCACCTTTTGGCATTGGCTTTCAAATAGTCAGGTAGACCCCCACGCAAATCCTCATAAATCAATTTTTTAGAGTAAATTCTTCATGAGATATTGTGAATTGACACTTGTGGCTTTGCTTGGGTGCAAGTTAGACTAGAAAAACTTGATTGTTTGAATGATTGTAACTTTAAGATTTTTTTTATTCATAGTAGATTCTTTATGCCTAACTCCCCATGGATGTAGTTACCAAACTGGATTGAATGGCATAAGTCTCCAATGTCCTATTGTTCTTTGTTGATTCGATTTTCTTAATTTTATCCTCTAGTGTTGAATATTGAATTGCATGATCCGTAAGCTTTCGTGTTATTTCATGACAATTAGTATTAAAGCTTGTATTTGGTTTTTAAGAGTTGATTTGGGTCTTTTGCTTATCTGATACCTATTTGAGTATAATGTGTTTTGCAATCATGCTCAAAGTGAGGATTGAAATTGAGAAGTTCAATGAAAGAAATAACTTTGGTAGAGTAGTATTAAGAAATGTGCTTGGTAAAAACTCAAGCTTTGATGAAGGCATCAGATGGCAAGGATACTTGAAAAGACAAGAGACTTCGATAAGGTTGAGCTGAAGGAGAAGGCAATTAGCATAATCCTAGCAAATTTATCAAAATATATTTTGATTGAAGCAACCAATGGGATGTCGTAGTGTTGTGCGCAAGTTTGAGGCCTTTAATGTGAAGAAAGGTTGAACAATTGCTTGTTTCTACTCGGAATGACGTGTTAATCTCGGATGGTTGGAGGCATATTTATTAAAGCCATTTAGATTTGTTTAACATGTTCATAATGGATTTGAAGAACATTAATGAGGCCTTACTATTGAGAAATAGGGCATGATGTCTAGCATCTCTATCATCTAAGGGTGGTGGCAAGTATATATTGTTCTTTTTTTAATAACATGTTGAGGAAAGTTTGGATTTGTGTTCATAAATACATGATTGAGGAGCTTGGTTGGTTCAAGTCATGGAAAACAATGATAGAAAAGTAGATAAATGGAAGAACATGTGCCTGATAACTAACAAAAGGTCGGAATTCTATTATGAAGAACATAGCCCATTTTGCACAAAGGAAGACATAATGAAACACGGCACTATTGTTGACATACTACACCATAATGGAGTCATAAAACTAATTAACAAAACTATATAGAAGATGGCTCACTTACTACTCTCCGATGCTAGATTAGGTTGAGAATTCTAAGCTAAAGTAATGAAAATTGTCTATTAGTTAGTGAACAAATCACCATTACTCATAATTGAGAGGAAACTTTTGAGGAAATGTGGTTGGGTAAACTTATATTTACATTGGACTAAGAGTATTTAATTGCCTACTTATGCTCATATGAGGGATGGTGCACTAGACCCAAGGGCAAAGACATGCTTATGCTGAGGCTGTGCATATGAGGCGAAGGGATAAAAGTTGTGGTGCACCAAAAAGGATTTACCTAGGTTTATTATCAACAAAGATATTACCTTCGAAGAATATGCTCTGTTTCAAAAGAGGATTGAGGCATCAGTTGTAAAGAGGGATTTGGACAATGTTAAGAAACATGTGGTGTATGATCGAGAGCGAGATGATTATAGTGTAGGAGATGTGACAATTTTTATAGTATCACTTGAATCCACGATAGCTAGCAAATGTTTCAAGGCAAGAATTGAGTGTGAAGCTTCGAGATGATTAGGGGAGGTGAATGAGCTTAAGCAAAAATGGTATACTGAGGTTGAGATTTATAATTGGGGATTAGTGAAGATGGTTTCATGAGTTGTAGATAAGACAAGATAGTGGAAAAGATATTGCGAGTGGCTCGAAGGAGTTACATCAAGAAATTCTCTAAACGGTTAAACATGTAGTTGGTGAAGTCAATAAATACCCCATTTATTGCATATTATAAATCATTTAAATTATCACTGGGCACTTGGGTAAAGGTAGAGCATTTGTCATGGGCTCCACAAATGCTAGTGCTATTGGCTATGTAGGTAATGCTATGTAATAGTACTAGGCTTAATACTTCATATACTGTTAGGAGAATGTGTAAGGCTAATCTAGGTATACATTGTGACGCTGTCAAATGAATCCTCTTGGACTTGTTTGGGATGATAAATATTAAGTAATGTTTTGAATGATGTAGTTCAAATAGCATGGAAATAACTGGGCTTGGAGACTCAGTCTAGGAACCTGAAGAATGGTCAATTTTCAAATAAGTATGCCTTTACTTCTTGAGTTGTGTTGTAGATAGGATGGTGTTGTTGCCAGACATGGTGATATTGTCAATGATTGAGGCTACAAACATGGTGACAATGGATGCCAGAGATATCATGGAATGATTTATTAGTGATGTTGGTGAGAATCATTAGATTGATTGTTATCTTTTGGCAAAAGAATACTCCAAGTGCCAAAACTTGGTACAAAAGGATACTTAAGTGCTAAAAATTACGAAAGTGCCACTTAAATGCCATATTTTTTTTAATGAAAAATGGGATACTTGAGTGCCACATTCCGGTGGATCCCTCCAGAAATCCTATATTGCAATTTTGTATTAATTTTCTCACTTATGTGACTCACCGAAAAGCTAACTCAGCAAAACACACATAAAAACAACATCGTCTTGGTATAATTTGAATTTTAATATAATAATTAATTTAATTTAATTTAAAACAAATAATTAATTAATTAAAAAGAAAAAAAGCAGGAAGGGGAGGAGGAGAAGGGAGGTGGTGGCGGCGGCGAAGCTTGGCAACCCCAACTCGACCCTCCCCCACGCCGCTAGTTGCCTCTCTCCTCCTCCTCCCCCTCCCTCTCCTTTTTTTTTTTTCTTTTTAATTAATTAATTTGTTTTAAATTTAATTTAATAACTAGTATATTAATTATTTATCACGTTAGCACCAAAACAACATCGTTTTGATACTTGTTTAGCCATATCGAGTGCAAAACGACGTCATTTTGCACTAAGTTCGCCGAAAAATTGCCACATCAGCATTTTGGTCGGATTTCTTGCCGTTAGCACTTAACTAATCCATTTTGTTTCGATTTTGCACTTAAGTGTCAATTTTGTAAATTTTGGCACTTAAGTGTCCTTTTATGCGAAGTTTTAACACTCCCGGTGTCCTTGTGTCGTTGTCTTTTAGTGGAGGCCAGAGATACCATCGGAGAATCAATATCATTGGCAATCCATTTTTTTGTGTTAGAGATAACAATGTTATGAGAGGATGTGACTATGAAGAAGCTTTTTGCAGCATAAAATCCTGCAAACATGTTGACCAACTTCATTCCTCTATACAAGATCGGCTCAATTGAGACTTCAAGGATGTCTGTAGTGGCTGAGCACCCATGGGGATGTTGGGAGAGCTAGCGTAGATGACAAGCAATATGACTTGACTGTAAATATTAAGTCATGGTGGAGAGTTGTTAAATTTTTGGCTGAATTTCTTGCTAAATTGGAGTTTGGAACATAGCACAAAGAACAAGATAGACCCGAGACTAGTTAGAAGCGTTTGGGCACGAGTGAACAAAGACCGTATGACGTGGCCAAAGGCCCAGGCACCCAGCTAGCAGTGCCCAGAAGCACGTACCTATTGGGCATGGGCTTGGAGACCGGCCAAGTCTGACCAAGGGCTCGGGAAGTGGCCTGGAAAGTGGAACGAGCCCAGCAATTGCATTGACCCTTGCAAACTCGTGTTTAAAATATAATTTTTGACATATTTTCAGAGGTTACAATTTAGAGCAATCAAAATAAGTTAGGGTTATCTTTTTGTGTGTTTTTTGAGTTAGTTCTTTGTGAGATTTAGTGAGCTGTTTGGTTAACTTGGGTGTTATCTGGGACTAGGAAACATTCAAGGAGTTTTGTTTGGTTGAATAATTTAAGGAGTTGAGTGATTGCAGTTTCGTAATTTTTTTTTTTTTTGATTAGGAGTGGATTTTCTATCGATTGCTTTCCTCGAGAATGTAGGAAATCTTTAAATTGAACCTTGTAAATATTTGGTGTTTTATTTTTTTTGTTGACTTTCTCTAGTGATTTCGTCCTCTCGAATTTGATATTTGCACAATTGACTAAACTCCACATCATGTCACTACATAGATTTTTATGTACTCTAAAGTCGACCAAAAGTAAGGGGACAACCCTCATGATTTGGTTGGGCGGTTAGGCCTTAAGGCATTTTCGTTTATGAAGTGAGAGGTCCTAAGTTCGTCCTCCCTTATTGCCTAATTAGTTGGGGCCACCCCCAAGATTCACGAATATGTGTGACTCTGTAATTAGTTAGCGTGGTTGAGATAGAGGGACTGCCACACTCGATATAGAATAGTTGGCAACCCATTAGTGCTAGATGCACCAAAAATATTGAGCAAACAACAAAGAGACAGCAAGGGGGAATTATTTGTAATATGTGCAAGATAGAGGTGTACTATAATATGTCTAGTATTTGCTAAGGGAAAATGACACAAATAATCTATAAACTTTGACCCAATGTGCATTATGGTCCCTTAACTTTTAATTTGTTCAATATGGTCCCTGATCTAGAATTAGTAAAAGGATTACATTGAATATATTTGTATAGTTCAGGGACTACATTGAATATATTAATAGAAATCAATATAATCCTTCCATTAATTCAAGATTAGGGATTCCATTGAATAAATTAAATATTTATGAACCACATCACACATTACTCTAAAATTTAGGGACCACTTTAGAGACCAAATTGAATAAATTAAAAGTTCATGAACAACATTGTACATTAAGCCATCAGGGACCATTTGTGTCTTTCTCCCTATTTGTTAATGGTTTGCTTGGTATCTATCAAAACATTTTTCCGATTGAATGCTTCTCATGTATGCGAAGGCCAAATTATCTTGATCGTTAGATATGAGTTTGAGTGAAAACCAACCTTTAATCTTCTGCAGGAAAAGCAACGAGGAGTTCCATCTCTGTCATGCCGTCGACAATATTTTGCTGGCCAGAATTGATGTTTCTGATATTGAAGATGACCAGATGCATCTACTTCAATCTGTAACCAAGAAAAAAAAAAACAAAAAAGAAGAAGATTGTGCTCGTGTGCATACGAATTTAATCAATCATAGTGCTTGAGGAAAAGTTGTGAAAATAATGTAAATGAACGCACTCACAGGTTCCCCACAAACGTAGCATGTAGGATGATGATGATGCTCCTTGTACTGAATATTCAGATTGGAATGATACTCGCTCTGATACAACAAAAGGCGGTGACTACAATTGAACACGATAATCAAATAGAAATGGTGTATGGCCAAACCTCATGATTAGCAATAACCGGATCATCGAAAGCATAAGGATGCATGCATTCTGGTTGCTGAATGGTGTGCCTGCAGTATATAAATATAAGCTAACGAACCGTGTTCGTGAAAAGGACTTGCTTTTCCTTTCATCCCACATCCAATGTTTTTCATCGAGTTATGTAAAGATAAGCAAAAACGTTGAGGAATTTCGGAAAGGCAAAAGTGACCAGGTGTTTTAGTACCTGTTGTCTGTATAAAATGAGAATGGCAAAGATTGGAAGATATTCACGGTATCAAACAGAGAGGATGATTTGATAACCGAACTTTGGTTGACAGCCTCTGAAAGTTGTTCATCTCCGTGCTGCATTGGTGATCCTTCAAAATGCACAGGGCCGTAGGTCGCCCATCCTGCTCCATAGAGATATTCTCCTACATCGAGCATTCATTCATCAACTCATCTGAATTGTCTAGGGATGAACAATTGCTTCTCCTCAGCAAAATGCTCATTGCGTCCGCAAAGTCTTGGGTTCTGCACTACTAGATCAGACATACAATGCATATCCGAAATCTAATGTTAGAAAAAATTGCTATGGACTGCCGTCGAATTCACCTTGACCTTCTCCTGAGACTAAGGAGGAATGGGGAACTCTGTGGTATGTTTCTTCGCCAGAGTCTGTCAACTCATCCTGCACAGATTTTCTCCAACAACTTAAGTACTATGCAAAGATATTTTCAAGAAAACAAATGTCAGGATAGGAGTAGGATATATTTCATATTAGAGAGACTTAATTTCATAGCAGCTTTCTTTCCAGACAGCCAGTTACAATTGTTGTGCGCTAGGACAAGCCACAAATTGGCAAGAAGAAAAGGACACAAGAATGACAACAGCACTGCTAGTCAGAAGATGCATATACCGCAGAGTTGTTCCCTTCATCAGAATAATGGCAATCATCGTCTTCGTAGCTTCCATGGTATTGCTTTCTGGATCTAGAAGAAGACACATTGAGCACTCTTTTTAGCCAACCCATAGGAGAGTGTCCCGGTATTGTGGTAAATCACTTTTCAAGTATCGCTATTGCCAAAACAGCACTTCTCTGATCCAAATCTACAGAGCAGCACCTCCATAAAAAGTTTGGTGGTTACAAGGGCCCTTTAATTCTCTCATGATTATTAGATTTGCTGATGTGCTGGTCATATGTCTAACTCCATAAAGTCATCTCTATAATGACCTTGGCCCCAAAAAAAAAAAAAAATTGAAATCAGCTGCTGCAATGAAGGATCTTCAGCATCTTCTAATAGTCATTAGTCGTATCTAACCTCTTATTTTCTATTCAAATTGTCCTATCAGTATCATTTACTGCTTTTGTTTCACGTTGTATACATGCCAGGGGAGGAGTGTTTTCTGAATCAGAATTGTGCTTGTTCCTTAACAACTTTGAAACTTTTAAAGAAAAAAAAAAGAAACTTTTGAAAAACATTTTCCACGTACATATCTCCATAAAGACCCATAAGATTTCTTTCTTAGATTTAGTAGTAGACACAAAAATCTGGAGTCACCAACTCAACTGTTGACCCTTCATGAGAGAACTACCAGTGGAAACACCAATAAATTGGATAAGAAGTGGCGAAAAAAGTAAAATTGACCATGGAAGTACCCGTTATTGGGATAAAATGAGAAAGGTTGGAATATGCTTGCAGGGTCACACTGGGGAGACTGTAAAGCCCAACTTTGTTGGAAAGACCGGGTAGGTCGTTCATCTTCGTATTGTACCCTGTCCTCGGTCGATGCTGGCTCATAGAGATCATCCACTGAATGACATTCACCATTCATTTGAATCAGCATCACTAGAGATACATGGTAAAAGTACATTGTCAAGTAGAAAGGTTTATGATGTGACTGCAACAAATTCTGGTTCTAATTTGGTCAGACCAGAAAAAAGAAATATGCATCTAGAAACATAACCGTGGTCCAGTGTACATCTAATTTGTCCTTAAGTTGATGTCGGAGAAAAGTTTCATGAACCATGGTCCAATTTACCTTGATCATCTTCTGGGAAGGAACAAATGCGGGCAATTCGATAGTCTGTTACCTTGCCCTCTATTGACTCATCCTGCACATTGAGGTTCTGCAACTATTTAACACTTCTATTGCAGCTATCAATCCCCAACATCCAACTTATACAGTTGTTTTTCTTGGGCATTATAACCACCCATGAATTAACCAGAAAAGAAAACAAGAATAACAAATAAGCCCCAACTTATATTTCTTGTGTTACCTCTGTGTCATCAGTCTCATCAGAACGAGAACGATGATCATCAACCTCACAGCTTCCGTTAGAACTCTGTCTGGAGTTAGAAGTAGATCCCCGGAGAATTCTTTTCAGCCAACCCATAAGGAGAAAAGGGTATTACACTGTTGTAGTAATAGATCAACTTTCAAGTAACGCTATCACCAAAAAGACCACACTCTGATCCAGATTTATAGAGTGACGATGTGCTGGTCATATATCTAACGACATCAAGTCAACTCTGTAATGAAATGGAACAATAAACAAAAACATATTCTGCGTGAGAGTTCATCATATTCTGACAATAGTTAGTTGCATCTAACCTCTTAATGTAATCCAACTTGTATCATCGCCTACCAATATTATACTCCTATTTTCTGTTTGTTTTTTGTTTTCTCGATAAGTATTCGATTTTATTAACAAACTCATAAACTATAGGAAGACTGCTTCCTATTAGTAGGTCCGGCAACTCCAGACAATTGGAAGCACCGGCAAGACCTTCGCTGTAATTTGGTGTTTAACCATATTGATGCGGTTTATGTTACAATTGATGACTAAGTCGATGGTTTGGTCGATTTTGATTCTGAAACTTCCATCAGGTCAACTCTGCAACAGACCATCCATGTTTAACAAGTAATGGGTTATATATCAACCACCCCCACAGACCATCCATGTTTATGTTATAAAACTATTCGATGACAGATTCTTTTGCCACAAACTATTCAAGGTAAGATGATAACTGGGCCACGAAACTCGAATATGGATGTAAACTTCAAAAACCAGAGTGACCCTGCCCTCCATTAATCATGTTGTGAATAAGGAAATTACAATAAGGCGTTTGTCCAATCAGAGATGTTCGACGATTGCATTTTGCCGAAGAGTGTTTCGGATATAGAATTGTACATGCTCCTTAACAACTTTGAAACTTTTGAAGGGGGAAAAAAAAAAAACACTTTTGAAATACATTTCCCTAACGTATATATCTCCATAAACGCCCTTAAGATTTCTTTTATAGATTTAGCAGGAGACATAATACTCTTTCAGTCACCAACTTATCTGTTCAATCTTCATGAGAGAACCATCAGTGGAAGCACAAAAAACTCGAATATAAGGGGAAAAAGACGACCCCTAACAATGACGCGAATAGGCAACATACCGCGAAAGCGCAAATGGGTATTAACAAGGATGAAATGACCTGTAAAGTGCTAGTGTCCGAAGGTAAGAGGACAACGGCAGGTCCAGTGGGAGGGAGAAAAAGACATGAACGTGCAGTTGCGCTTACTAGGAAACTCCGGCAATCATTATTAACTAGAAAAAGACATCAGCGAGCAGTTGGGCAGCGTTTTACTTTTCCAACTCAACACCGACACAAGTTTGTGATTTAATTATATGTCTCAATTAAGAGGGTTTAATATTTTTGGACCAATAGGGGAAGAAACCGATTCTTAAAAACAAATAAACCAAGGATTGGTGGGTCAAAAGATTCCGGAGAGCCTTGGATTCAAGTAAATATAATATCAAGAGTCTTAGCTTTTTAGCATCATATGGTGCATCTAGAGATACGTATTGGGATAACAGTCTTATGAAATTTTGATGATTGCTAGACCAATCTTTGTATAATGGTCACCAAGAGCTCAGTAAAGACTAGTGACAAGAGTGAAGATCTGGACAAGAGGCAGCCAACTCAGACATGACGAAATGATCATAAGACTTGAAGGTACCATCAACGTAACATCTTTGAAGGCTAACTCAGGAGCATCATTGATTGATCTATTGCTTTTTGATAATGTGCCCTCATCCATCCCCTCCGATCACAAAATAATTTTCCAATTGCTTTCTTGAGATAAATCTGAATTTATCTCTTTATCTTTTTACAATAAAAAGAGTCATCTTAGGATAAATTCTTTTTCTAGGATAGATTGCATGTTAAAACTAGGGTATTTATAAATTACGAATTTTAGTGAAAATACCAAAAATATCATATGTATGTTAAGTAATTTAGGCCATGTCTTATTGCTACATCATGTGCATGTCATATAGTTTGCACGTTAGGCTTATTTAATTAGAAATTGCACATCATTAGAACTAGGTCATGTAGTTAATTAAAATTGCAGGTCATATAGTTAGTTTTGAATTCAAGATAGAAGAAAACCCCAAAAGATAACAATAATTGCTTGCTTTGGTATCTAATTTCTTGCAATTTAATTGTTTGCTTAGTGTTATTTTAATAGTTGTGCATTCCATGATCACTCCCTCCATGTTAGTAATTTAGGTTAAAACCAATTCAAGCTACTTGCATAAATATTTTTTCAAAAGAATGAAATAGGACCAAAAGAGCATTAAAATAATCTAGAGTGATCAAGTCCCCAAACTCAATGAATCTCTGATTAGTAGAGGTAAATTAATTCTCCCAATGCTTTGCCTGGGTATTTAATCGACTCACCAAAAATTGATTAGAGGGCAACTTCTAGATAAAAATTGATTTGTAGTGAAGAACTTGAACCAAGCTATGAATTGATATGGGCTTGGGAGAGCCTAAACTAAATTTAAGCTTAATAATCTAGGAGCCAAACTTTAAGTGGTCCACTTGAGGTAAGGTCACGACACCTACCATGGCACATTTTCATGATGAGCCATCACCACCTTTCATGTCAACAATTACTTCTTTTAAATATAACTAAGGTTACCTCTTTTCATAATCGAGAGTCATCTGTTTTCATGATACCAAATTATTTCAAAAATGTGGTGGTTAAACAATTAAATTGCTTCTCATCTTTCGTTTGACGTTTATTAATTAAGAAACTTCCACCAAAATGCTAATTTTGCTAGAGAGATTTTCTAGCATATTAATAGCTATATCTCAACCACCCCAAACCATGTTTATACTAGAAAACTATTTAATAAAAGATTTTTGCCATAAACTATTCAATGTTACAGTATGACAAGGCTATTAAAACGGGGGGAAGTATGTAACTTCAAAAACTAGAGTAACCCTGCCCTTCATTGATGTTGTATTGAATTCACTATAGTGCTCTACAGGATGAGATTGACTTCTTCCTATAATTGAACTTGGGAATATTGAGGTAAACCAAAAAAAGTTAGGTAAAGTCGGATATCAAAAATGATTTGATAAGCGTCTTATAGTAAGAGGATTGATTATGAAGCCATTAAACCATCCATGGGGTGGTGATCACACCGAGAACACCAATTGGTTGAAAAACTGGCGTTCCATTTGGTTATCTTGCACTTGAACACACTTTGCTAGTGGTAGACTTCTAGCATTTGTTGCATGAAAATACAAAACCCTATTCCTAATTGTTAATTCTTTAAAAGCATTGGTAAACTTCAAAACCGGTTAGTAGATAAATTTTGGCCAGCAACTTATTTAGTTTGTAGCATGTTAGTAAGTTATCGATAGCTTTATGGAATTACCAATAGTTATTTAGCCTATAACTATTGGGGCTAACAATACAACCTAAAAGCGGGGCTAAATAGGTTGAGTGATGATAGAAAAATCTTTCGTGGAATATTAGACAAATAGAACTCGTGATAGTATCTCAAATAGAATAACATGTGTGAGATGGTAAACAAATTAGAGTAAATCAAGACAATCACACATTAATTTATAGTGGTTTAGCTTTATATCCAAGCCTACATTCACTCTTAGACTAACAGCCTTAACAACAACTAGATTCCACTAATAAGCAGCAGAGCAAGTTACAACTTGCTAATGTAGTTCCTTTCAATTGGGACACACACACTACTCTTATACTTGTACACTTGACTATTAGTTGTTCTCGTGCTAAACTCTTACCAAGAGCACTACAAACCAAGATTAAATACAATTTATATTTTGACTATCATTGTAAAATTCAATCTTGCTAACTTGCATCACTTCTCCTTATATGCTGAAGTACTTCAAAGTATCTATTGGAGGTTAGCTAGCCATTGAGAATTTTTGGAGAAGACTTAGGACAAAATCAGCACTACCGTTGCAATTGCTTCTTTTATTATTCTTTACCATAAATAGTATTGTTACGATTGATGGAATAATAAATTGTCGATTGCTTTTCTAATTGCTTTTCCTAGTTCTTCTACTATAGAAACTATCTAATTCTATTGCAGCCTGTTAGAGATAGCGAATTCTGGGACCCAACAAATCATGAAGCCCTTCACCCTTTATCACTATAAAAGCAAGTGAGTAGACTTAGAAGAAAACCATCTAAATAGGATTATGAAAGTGAGGCACTACAACAAACAAGAGAGGCTCTTTGCAAAAGGATAAGGCAATATAGTTATGGGTTGTTTACATACTTTATAATTCTGGAATGACCATTTTGAATATAAATTTTGCAGGTCTTATGCATTTAATTTATGGTATTTTTTTTTTTGTTTGACAATATGATTATGTTGTTGTAGCCAAAAAGAAGGTTGGAATGCTGATTCTTAAGGTGGCTCAAGTCAATATTTAATGACTACACCCAAAAGAAGAACCTAATGACAAACTCAAACAACAAATCAACTAAGGGCAAGTGGAGCACAATCCAATAAGAAGCAATCAAATGTTGCTCCAAAACAAACGACACTAAGGCAACTTCAAAGACACAAGGGAAAACTACAAAGAAGAGGGGTCCAAAATAGCCATCAACAAAGAATCCAACACCAGTTTCAACTGAACCAACTGATCTTAACATAATAATGACCGTAACACCACTATTAAAAAGCCAAGATGAATTAAAACGAGCTCCCTTCAAATGACCTTATATTCTCCTAGAAAGAGAATGGTTGATGCAAAGAAGAAGATACATGAATAAGAAGGCTAGTTGAAGCACTTGCAAGTCTAGTTCTAGTTAGAAAGAATGCAAGGATTAAACATTAAATTGAAAGTCCATCAATGGAAAAGGAACTAAGGAATTATTGATATTGACTAATGGGAGGGTGCTAAAAAATATGACTTTTTTGTTAGGGTTGTTGATATTGACTAATGAGAGGGAATTGGATATATATATTTTTTTTTTGTTGGGTTGAGGTTTGCTACACATGGTTTTACCAAGTGGTACATATGGTCTTGGTTGATTTTGAGATATTTATGTTATACTCAAATGGAGTCAATGTCAAGGAAGCAATTGAATGTGAAGGCAACAATGTTTTCATCTATACTTTTGGCAATTCCAATTTTTGTCTTACTTTTGGCTGATGTTGCATATGTTGCTACTCATGTAGTACACCAGTATAAGACTGCACCAATACTTGTTTGTGCTGCTAGTGCAAGCACTAGCACCACATTAACAACCAGGTGCAGTTTTGTGCTAGCATCAACACTTGTTCAGACAACTGAAACAAGCACAAGACTACATTAAACTAGTTGAAATTGGTCGTTGTTGGTGTAGCATTACTTTTTATGTGTCCTCACACTCCTTTATAAGCTGATAATGGAAGTGTTTCTTTTTTTTTTTTTGGTCAAAAATGCAATATCTCTTCAATTACTTAGTTAAGTTCGGAGCAATTACATCAGAATTAGTTAAGTTCGGAGCAATTACATCAGAAACATCGGCATATAGTAAATCGATTAAGGCTGTCAGGGGGTTGGTTACCCAGTTTCGAGGGAGATAGTTCTCTTTTTGGGCTCTTGCAAGCTAGTCTGTGGGCATGTTAGACTCTCTGCTGCAGTGGGCCAAGGACAGGCCTGAAAAGTGTTTTATTTTTTTCCGAATCTGGTCCACTAGCCCTGCTACTTCCCAGCTTGGTTCCATCGCTTCCTGAACTGCTTGCACAAGCAGCAAGCAATCAGAGTGTACTTGAAGAGTTCTGTTTGATCCGGTGGAGAGGAAATCTAGGGTTTCCAAGAGAGCTAGGGCTTCCGCTTGTTTAGCCGAGGAGGCAACGACCATCTTGAAAAATCCGTCAACCAGGCGGCCCCAAGAATCACGGCAAATGTAGGCGATGGCGCCTCTGTTCGCGGCCACTCCTCTGTTTTCCCCTAGATCGGGTGTTGTTTTGTTAGCTCTGGTTACCGCATCTCTATTCTTCTCTAGATTTGGTGTTTCACCTTCATTTCGGACAAAGGAGACATCGATGGCGCCCTTGTTCTTGGCCGCTTCTCTGTTTTCCTCCAGAGCTAGTGTTGTTCTGTTCTCGGCCGCTTCACTGTTCTCCTCCAAATCTGGTGCTGCGCTTTCATCCCAGACAAAGGAAGCGTCGATGTTGATGCTCAGAGCATCCGAGTTCGGTGGTTGCCATTGATGCGTGTGGGTGTCGTTGTTCTTTGCTGTGTTACTTTGCTGTTGCAGGTTGTGTACTTCTCATTTAGAGCTATTGATTTGGACAGGGTCTGATGCAAATATAGGGGGTGATGTTCGAAGATAAACTGGTTCCAATCTTTCCAAATGCACCACATAGTAGTGGTGATTAGGTCGAATTTTTTTTATCACTGCTTGGGTCTTCTTTTTTCGAGTATAGCCATTCATCAAGTCGTGTTAACCCGAGTCTTGAAATTTGGATGTGCAGGGGGCTAGCTCGCCATAACTTGACTGTCCAAGGGCAGAGTAATAAAGCATGTTCAATGGTTTCGACTTCTTTTTTATAAATTGGGCATAGCGGATCAGGTACAATTCTCCTCCTATGCAAGTTGTCAACTGTAGGTAATGCATTTTGGCAAGCATTCCAAAGAAACTATTTAACTCTAGGCAGAGTTTTAGATTTCCAAATAAATTTCCAGAGATCTGGCTTTGCTTGGTGAGAGGAAGATGCTATTGTGGTGATTGGGTTAGCTACTTGATTTCTATTGTAGAGATAGCCGCTTTTCATCGAATAGACCCCTGATTTGTTGTTTATCCACACCATTTTATCTGATGTGGTAGGTAATCCTATAGGGGTTGCAAGGATTTCCTCAACTCTTTAATCGTCGAACAACAACCTTAACATTTCCTCATTCCATTTTCCATCCCTTTGTTGTATTAATGCACCCACCTTGTCTGGCTCATGTCTTGTCGTTGGCCCACCAATAATTTCACTTTTTAACCATTTATCTTCCCTTACCGAAATAGTCTGTCCATTGCCAACAGTCCACATAACTTGAGGAGCTATCGAGTCTCTCCCTAGGACAATGCTTTGCCATCCCCATGAAGGTCTGGAACCTTTTCCAGCTTTCCAAAAATCACATTGTGGATAGTAAAGGCCCTTTATTAGTTGACTTAGAAGGGAAGAAGGTTGCTGAGAAATGCGCCATGCCTGCTTACCTAACATCGCCTTGTTGAACGCTAAAAGATCTTTAAAGCCGAGACCTCCTTCCTCCTTCCTCCTTCCTCTTTCCTAAGTTTCAATTTATCCCATTTTTTCCAGTGAATCCCAGCAACTTTATTGCCAATTCGCCACTAGAAATTTGCAATATTCCTTTCAATAGCTTTGCAAATTGACACATGGATTTTGAAAATGGACATTGCATATTGTGAAATAGCATGCACCACTGATTTAATCAATATCTCTTTACCTGTTTTGGACAAGTTATGCTTCCAACTCTCCAACTTCATATTTACTTTGGCAAGAATCCATGCAAAGATATCTTTTTTTGAACCTCCCCAATTCGAGAGAATACCTAAATACTTCCCTGTTTTATCTATTTCTAGGACTCTTAGCTCTTCAGTCATATTTCTTCTCAGATTTGTTGGACAGCTCTTGTTGAAATAGATTCCTGATTTATTAAGATTAATAGCTTGTCCTGTTGCGAAACAATATTGGTGTAGGATAGCTGCCAAATTCTGACATTCCAAAACAGCGCCATGGAAAGAATATAGAGTCATCCACAAAGAGCAAGTGTGATAAAGTAGGGCAGCTGTTGTTTAGCTTAATTCCTCGAAGAGTACCATCCACAACTGCTTTTTTCATTAGGTGAGATAGAACGTTGGCCACTAAAATAAAAAGATAGGGGGAGAGTGGGTCACCTTGTCGAATTCCTCTAGTAGGCTTGAAAAAAAGTAGAGGATCGCTGTTGAAGTTAATGCTGAATGAAACAGTGGACACATATTGCATCACCCATTGCACCCATTGATCACAAAATCCCATCTTAGTCAAGCATACTTGTAGGAAGTCCCATTCAATTCGATCATATGCTTTTTGCATATCAAGCTTTAGGACAGCTTGGAACTTACTCTTCCTCTCCCATGTTCGCAACTTATATAATACCTCATGTACAATCAAGATATTATCTTGAATTTGTCGCCCCCCCACCCACAAAGGCACTTTGTTCTTTAGCAATAAGGCTTGGTAGAAAGGGTTTTAGTCTATTTGTCATAACTTTTGAGATGATTTTGTAGACAAAATTGCACAAACTAAAGGGACGGAATTGTTCAAGCTTTTCGGGGTTTGGGACTTTGGGAATAAGTGTGATTTGGGTTCTGTTCATGTCGGGATTCAAGTGTCCTGTTTCAAAAAAATTCTGCACCTCGCTAAAAATTCCTTAACTTATCTCTGGCCAATGATTTCGGTAAAACGGCCCATTAAGCCCATCCGGTCTTGGAGCTTTGTTAGCTCCTAATTGTTGCATTGCATCAGTAATCTCCTCCATTGTAATAGATTTTACTAACCTCTTATTCATCATTTCATCAACTGTGGTTGGTATTTGTTGTATGACATGCTGAAAATTGCGAGCCTCCACTAACAAGTATAGATTTTTGAAGAAAGATTTTGTCATCTCCTTCAAAGGCTAATCCTCTTTCACCCATTCATCTGCCGCATTCTTTAGCAAGGTAATTTTGTTTCTATTTCTTCTCTGGATAGTAGTTGCATGGAAAAACTTTGTATTTCTGTCTCCCCATTTTAACCAGTTAATTCTTGAGCGCATGCCCCAATATATTTCCTCTTGCCACCAAAGCTTTCCAATTTCTTGGTTTATCCGCTTTGCTGCTTCACTTTCTTTATGTACGTCATTTCCATTTGTCAACCTTTGTAATTCGTTCTTCAGCTCATCAATTCTCTTTTTTTACGTTATGGAATCTTTTTTTACTCCACTTTTCCAACTATTGAGCCACTAGCTGCAACTTTTCCACTTTATTTAGCCTTTGGGAGTCATTTTCAGCCCATACTTTCTTTACTAGTAGCACACTTTCCTCATCTTCAGACCAGAATGCTTCATATCTGAAAACCCTCCTCTTTCGGTCTTTTCGTGAGTAAAAAGATAATACAATAAGGCTGTGATCAGACCCTATAGCTGGTAGTGCTATACATTCAGCATTAGGATAAGCTATACGCCAATCTAGATTGCATAATCCCCTATCTAGTCTCTCTTTAACAAATTGATCTCTTGCTTGGTTGTTTGTCCAGGTGAATGCACATCCCTTGGATTCCAAATCCATTAAGGAGCATTGGCTGAGAAAGTTCTTGAAGGCTGTTAATTGGTAATTTTCCACTCATTTTTTGCCCACTTTTTCCCAGTGATACAATATTTCATTGAAATCCCCCAAACAAAGCCAAGATAGATGATAGTTTCTACTTGCTCTATGGATGGCCTCCCATAGCTGTACTCTTTCTTGAAAAACATTAGGAGCATGTATAAATGTAACATGCATCCGCTGTCTGGTTTCTTTCACTTGGCATTGTACATTTATATAGTTGTTTGAGAATGAGTCGATTGATAGCACTACCTGATCATCCTAGAAAATAACCAAGCCCCCTGCAATTCATTTTAGATTCACTAAGAAACTATTCTGAAATTTCAACCTCCTCCTTAATCGTTACACCTTTTGCTCCTGATTTTTTGTCTCCATTAAAAAAATAATACTGGGTCTTTCCTGAGTCACTAAGACTCGCAAAGCTTTAATTGTCAAGGGTGTGCCTAACCCCTGACAATTCTAACTTAGTAGTTTCATGGATTTTTTAGTGGCTTATTAGGGCTAGCCACCGGAGCCCACCGACATGACTTCTTTGACACCATGATTGGGGTTTCTACCAGCTGTGTATTGTCTAAATCTGGTGTTTTCAAGCTTTGCGCACCATATAGACAGAAACGCTTGCCTCTTTTGGCAGTTAAATGTGTGGTGCCTTTAGATTTGTGCATAATCAGCCCTTTCTCACCTGCTAAGGCCTCTAGCATTTCAACTTCTGCTTTCTTTTGTTGTTCCTTATGGAGTACCATAACAAATTTTTCATCTATATAGCAGCTCCCTCTCTTTTGTGGGCTTTTCTCTCCCGTGAGTTGTAGTGCTAAATGCTGTGTGAATAAACTATTTTCCTTTTGAGTTGGTTGGTCAGCATTTTCCTAACCCCAAATGGTGATCAAATTCCGATCCTGCTACCGGTTGTCATTCTCAGGAACAGATTGCATGGGGGTCTCAGGCACACTCTCGGTATCTTCTAGGATTGCCTCTTGTTTGCCATAGAAAATTTTATCGTACGGGCTGAGTTCATGCACTTCCTCTCGGAGCCAATTCCTAAATCTTCCCGATAAGTCTTCTGCCAGCCCTGACTTCTCATAGGGAATTTCTTTACAAAAAGTAGCATAATGCCCAATTTTATCGCATGAGTAACAATAATGTGGGAGTCGCTCATATTTAAATTCTACCCATAGTTTCTTCCTCTATTAACAATTACTCCTGTCTTTAGAGGATTTTCTAGATTCAGCTTCACCTTAGCCTTGCCAATCTTGTAATGACTATTGCCTTTTACTTCTAATTTCACATCTATTACTTCCCCCAGTTTAGAAGCTATGTCCATGATGACTTCATTAGTGACTCTCCCAAATGGAAGGCCATAGAAATTAACCCAAAAGGCACAATGGGTAAATTCATAACAGATCTCAGGAGTATCAGGATCACATTGTTGTAGGACTAGTAAATTATTGGAGAAACACCATGGCCCAAAATCTAATACCCTCTATTTTTCAGCTTTCGATTGGAAAGCAAAGGAGAAGTAACCTGGTCCGAGCTGAGTACAGGTAACATTGTCAACCCTCCAAACTCTTTTCATAGTATTCACAAAGGCAATAAAATTCACATTCGGTCTAGAGTACAACTTCCCAAACACTGTTTTCCGACATTCAATCATTTTTTTCTTCTGAGACATCGCTTTTTATATCCACAACATCATCCTCAGACCACAGCTCACCTAAACTTTTGCACAGGGCTGCTAAACGCCTTTCTTCCTCGAGATGACCTGCCATCTCTTTTTCACCAAGATCTGATGCACAGGTTCATCACACTAGCTAGCTGAAGCAGTTTGGGCCCAGTGGGAGAGGGGACCGATTGAAGGGAGCTCCGATACAAGGAATGAGGGTTTCAGAGAAGACGAGGAATGGCGAATGAGGGTTTCAAACGTTGTATGGTTTATGGGTATCTCAAGGGAGTGATGGACAAAGGGATTATCGATCTGGTGGAGTAAGACAGCTGACTGGAAAAGGATGGGATGGACAGTAGGGTTTCGTTGGGGATGGGATTTTTATCAGGATCTTGTCGTGAACAGAATGGGTTTTTTGTGGGATGATTTAGGGTTTAACATTAAATGAAACAAATCTTACCTTGAAGATGGGGAAAGCTACCCAGATGGTAGAGAGGAACTCGCCATTCCGCGAGAGAGGAGGAGCCTTCCATATATGAAATAATGGAAGTGTTTCAAAAAGCGAAAACAACGTATCACTTTTTAGAAGTTGAAAACCACAAGCGATCACTTTTTAATACAATGATTGATACTCAAATTATCACTTTTCACAAAAAATGACACTCATGATTAGGAAAATTAACAAAAAAAAAGTTATAAACATATTGCAATTATATTAATTTAGTTCTAAACTTTTTTTTATCAATTTAGTTCTAAACTTTTTGCTCAGTCCATCCGATTAATTTTGACCAACCAAAGCAAGCCGATGCGAGTGGACGCCAATGCTAGCTAAAGCCGGCCGTCCAACCAATTCTAACACGGATAATTTTTTATAATATATTTTTTTCAAATTTGTTTATTTTTCCTTTTCTTTTGATTCTTTTCCTTTTCTTTTTTTCTCTTCTTCTTCTTTTCCTTTTGTTCCTTACAATGGCCAGCGAGGCGAAGTTCATACTCACCCTTCCTCGCCCAAATTTGGGCGAAGTTGAGCGAGGACCCTGACCTTTGCCAGTGAGCCTCAACAGCTAATATGGAGAGCAAAGGAAAAGAAAAAGAGAAAAAAGAAAAGGAAAATAAACAAAAAAATTAAAAAAATCGAAAAAAATGAAATATTATTAAAAATTGTCTACGTTAATGTCGGCTATCGGCATCCATGTTAGCGTCCATGCCAGCATTAGCCATCTAAAATAGGCAAGATGGACTAAATTGGCATAATTGCAAAAGGTTTAGAATTGAATTTGACCCAAAAAAAAATTATGACTTAATTGGCATAATTACAATAGGTTTAAAACTTTTTTTATAATTCTCCTCTATGATCGCTTTTGATAAAGTTTGGCACTCAATTAATTACTTATGAACTTGTTACCACTTGTGAACTTAACTTGTCATTGCAATAAAGCAACTTTTCTAGTACAAAACAAGGCAATAACTACCTTTCGTTACCCTAATACAAGTACATATCCCACTGATCTTCAATGTTGGCGGGCTAACAAACTTCTTCTCATCACTTAGTTTACATTTGAGCATAGAATAGGCTAAACAAGACAACAACAATAACATCTACACTCGATAAAACTTTCTTTCACTTTTCATCTTCGAAACTTCTTTCTTCGAATGGTTGGCCATAGATGCTAAAGCCTCATTTCTGCTTGCATTAAGTCGGCATTGTTCAACTTGTCTATTAATTTCGCATTGACCCATTTGAAATATTTGCACATCTATTGAATCTTCTTCCAAGATTTAATCAAGTCCAAGATGTTCTTCATGGACTTCTGAGCCCACAATAATAGTATTATCTATCTTCATCTTCACTTCATTGAAACGAATTTAAGCTGCATGTCATGTTCCTATGCTCCATTACAAGATTGAGCTCTTAATTTTGGGGGATACCAATTTGGGTTTTAAGAATTTGTGAAAAGGCTTGATTGTCCGAATTAGGGTTTATATTTGGGGCAAAACATGTAAACAATGTCATATGGGCTATTAATGTTAATTGGGCATGCCCGCGAGCCACCCTAATTGGTGAAATTGATAAAATATCTCCATGTCGGATTTTCAGTAACCCAAATCAGGGTTGGCACTTCAATGATCACGACAAAAAGTTTTGGTAATAAAGTAAATGTCGCATAAAAATTATGGCACTTCTTATGTCATTTTGTCCAAGTTTGTCACATTTTACAAGCACGGTACAATGTTCTCGTATTTTTCCTATGGAACGGTAGAATTGTCATACTAGCTAACACTCACTTGAGACAATGCTTTAAGCGTATGCACTTAAGCAGATGATACGTATGAACTTGGTGTACACTGACTTCATGATCTTCATGTGTCGAACATACTCCTGAATTCAAAGAACCAATGCCTTATCGTGTTCGTACAACAACTCATCTAGGAAATGTATCCGCCATACGGATGTAATCGATTGTTCCTTTGAGGCCATACATGCCAATCACCCTCTTTGCCCGTCGAAATCCAGTTCCATAAGGATGTGATGTTCGTGACTCAGTATCGTACTTGAGATATTCAGCAAGCCTTTTCTCGAAGTGATTGTTATGACTTGTAGACATGAATGAAATTTGAGACTCCAACCACATATGAGCCATGACTTCACAAAGGCCTTCCTCCACCTCTGGGCTTATAAATGGATAACCTATCATCCAATGCCAAGTTTTCTTCCGCTTTTAATTGGAGTTATGCAGTCACTTAAGCAATCATTCACCGCAAGCGTGCACACGAGAGAGAGAGAGAGAGAGAGAGAGAGAGAGAGAGAGAGAGAGAGAACCTTCGAGTCGTAGCCACGCATGCATCATTTCATGAGCAAGGATCCTTCCAGTTAGCAACCTGAAAATGGTTAAATTCATGTCATAGTTCCTATAAAAGATGTGCATTTCCTGAGCAAAGAATAAGATAAATTTGATAAGTAATTAGTCGTGTGCTACCTTGGGAAACCATACAAAATGATGATCGCTATGACCTCAGAGTAAGCGACCAGTTTATATCGCCTAGTTTTTGTTTTAGTCTTGTTGCCGTCCCTGATCCTCGATTGCTCTACAATCTGAAGAGTTGAAGAACAGGAAGAAAAATGAAAGACTATTCATAATCACAATCACCAGTAATTTAAAACTCTCAGTACAATCTGACTTATTAAGATGATTATTTTTGCAAAGAAACTTCTTAGGACTGGATGTCATACGGCATTAATGCTGCATCCCTCTGTCATGGTGACTCCTCTTATCTCTCCAAACAGATGATGTCCCTGTCAAAGGTAAAGGAACATAGTGACTTCTCGATCAGCATTAACATAGAACAACACCTGTTTGTTGCCCCTTGGCTTACGTTGTTTTCGCTTTTTTTAACTTCATTGAGGACTTGTCTCTCGACCAAGTATAACGGAATTGTCTGATACACCTTCATGTTTAAGTTCTCATAAAACTCACACACTTCGCGGTACAAGGGTTGACATTCATCCGTATTCATAATTGAGGAGTCGAGGCAATCCAGACACAGCTTCCGACCATCAGTGAGAGAAGAAAATGTCGTGTCCCTCGGCTGCGAATTTGAAAGCTTAGCAATAGAAATTACCAAAAACTCTTTCTGATGCTAGTGTTTGTCATTGTTTTATCATTCACATGTTTTCCAGTTAATTACGTTACTATGGCAAAAACAAATATATAAGCACGTTTGGATTAGTAGAACCAACCTCCAATCTCCTACAACTGCAACAACGATGAGTTCCGTCACGTGCATGTGCGGGACAATACTTCTGTCGCCAGAAACGATTGGACCTATATTGAAACCGTCCGGAAGAATCTACCGGGATCTGTAAGATCAAGTGATAAAGTGCAATCATTATGTATAGTCAATGTTATAAACTTAATCAATCACAGCAGAGAAATCGAATAAAAGAGCACTTGATCCATCTCAGCCAGAGTAAACTTCTCAAAAAAGAATATGAAAAGCCTAATTATTTACCAGGTTCTTACAAACATAACATGTCGGTCGATGAAGCTCCTTATTGCGTGATCTGACAAGGGTTAGTCCAAACACCAGAAGTCCATCGTGAGCCAGAAAGTAATCAACATCAACACAAGCCTTGGTTAACAAAAATAGAAAAATCAAAAGACTAACTGCAAATGGGAATTCGAACTCAAATTTACATGACAAATAGCCTAGCCAACTTTGATTAGCATTTGGAGTGGATGCTCTGCATCAACTGAACTAGCAACTAGCCCCTTAAGCCATACAAGCTAATAATTCGAGCATGACAAAGTGGAGGATATTATAGCTATGAGAGATTCTCACAACTAGGATTTAGCCGGTTCTACATTCAATTTCCCTCACCAAAGAATGCATTATTCTATCATTACTTGCTAAGGAAAATGAAAATCAAATCTTTGTTTTGTTTTTTGTATCATTGCTTGACCTGTAAGAATGAGAATGTAAATGTTAGCCACCGTATTCGGAAAAGGGAGGCGAAGTCTCAGCAGTCAGCACTGTACCTGTCCGTAGAATGAAAAGAGAATGGAAAAGGGGGAAATATGTTCTCGAGTTCGCACAGAGGATTTGAAGTGAAAACTAAACTTCGTTGGAGAGCCTCAGCAAGTCCCTCATCTTCCTCCTCCAAGTGGCTGGCTTCATAATATTGTCCATCATCAGTCTCTGATTGACTATCATCTGATTGTTGGTCGTCATCTGAACAACATTAATAGTCTGAAATCAGACAAACTGCTTCATGTAAAAGATGCTATTTCAGTGAACTCTCCCCTGTATAACCCATGTTCAAAAAATGAAAAATTGCTCAACATATGCTCATTCCGTTGAGAGTTTAAAGAGCACAAAGGCTTTTCTGCTCCACTGGCCAATCGGAGATGGTAATATGACGGCTCACAAATCACATCCTTTTAATCAGTTCTGTTACTTTTCCGTAGTGATTGTTCTTAAAGAACCTTTACAGGATCACAATTCCAAGTAAATTCAAATTTGACTTTCTACAAAATCCTGGGAAAAAAGGGAAGGGATGGGAAAGTCGCAAAAGATCCAACATCATCTATCAATTTTTTTGTATTCAACAAAGTAGGGGAGTCCTATTCACTTGGCATTGTAAGTGCTGTATCAGTTTATCACTTTACCTGCTTCATTTTCATCAGCTGAAGAAAGAGTAGTTGCATAATGTGTTTCTTCTCTCTCACCGTCCAATACTTCATCCTAGCACCAAATAAGACGCAATTTTTAAGTAGGAATCAAAACTCTATCAAAGTGTCACACTGCAAAAATTTAATCCATCACGACATGAACTTTTGGGTGCAATCAGAATAACCAAACACCAACTTGTTCTTTCTTGCTTAAAAGGAAAGACAAATAGATGTGCTACAGCTGATTAATTACCGATATATCACAAGGCTCTTCCCAGTCGCGATCCTCCTCATGGTCCAATGGTATCCTGGAGCTGGAAGCAGAACCTTTCAGCATTTTCCTGAGCCAACCCATTTGACAGACGATTGTTGATTGCCTGTTGACCCAATCAGTTGTTCTAATCAGCAACCAGTGACTAAGCAAGCCAGGCTTGGCCGGACAAGTACAGAAGCAAAGAAATGTTAAATGATTCCACAATATTTCTCATATTGGACAGCCATGGCTTCTCTTCCTTGGCCAGACTGGCCTGGTCATATTTAATCGAATAGAAGTCGACATTTCATTGAAGAACCGGGTTGGCTTTTCAACAACCGAACCACGCTGACTAGATTATGACAACAACCATCGCTTATTATCTTTTACTTCTGTCATTTGTAGTGTAGCTGGTGGGCCGTGTGTCTTGGGTGCCCTTTTTTTCTTTAAGACCAAAAATCTTGAAACATTAGGGGATCAGCAACAAGATGATTGTTTGCATATGGTATCGTATCAATAGAAATTTTCTTTTTCTTTTTCCCCCTAGTTTTCATGCACATAATCTCATCCACCTATTGACTTTTGCTTTTGAGTCGGACGATCCAACATCATATGAAGCCTCCAATTCATCAATTCCACGTGTCATCGCCAATCTTCCTTGGAAATGAGAGGAGTTGTTCATATATTTTGCATCCCTTTTTGTTGGACAATCTAACATCCCCTAAGTGTAGGGGTGGCAATTCTTGAAACAATACTAATATATGGCTTCACGCAAAAGAAAAAAAAATTGTAGATAAGTTGAATTTGACACGACACGACTTAACTCAAAATCAATACAAGTTTGTAATGATGCGAATCATCCGCATTATCGCGAAACATGAATGAGAACAAACTGAAAGGCCTAATGGGACAGAGAAAAAGACATGGACACGCAGCTGCGCTAGGTAAACAGCTGTGCCAATAACTATTAATTTATAAAAAGTGCACGCAAGTTGCATGTATTAAAAAAATTGACATTTAAAGTAGTTTTTTGATATCATCTTATCATGATAGATTTGAAATAATAAGTAACGAAACGAAATTATTTGCACGATATGAAGAAAGAGTACGCATGTAGGAAGGGAGAAATATTTCAAGCTTCCGAGCTTATATGTAAGATTGAACAAATTCAAAATTAAAATTGAAATATATAAGATATTTAATAGAATTAACTAATTGAGGATATATTGAGAAAGAATAAAAAATTTCATGACACTTTTAAAGCAGGAAGTCTCCTTTGCTTTATATAATACTAAAGAATATGCACAGCTGTTGCGTTTATGCAAAAGATTGATATTTAAATCACTAACCAAACTTACATTATCACGAAGTATTTTATTAATTAAAATTAATTTGTAATAAGAATTCACAACACAAAGAAATTATATATATGTGTGTGTGTGGAAAGGAAAGGACATTTACCATTTGAGATATCAGTAAAAAAAATTATTTTATCCTAGAAAATATACAAATTTTGATATTGAAACAAGAGAGGATAAATAGGATTACGTAGTTACGCAGTGTCATGTACACAGTACTTGTAAATAAAGTAATTAAATATATTTTGGGAGGAAAAAGCGATTGAGACCCCTTTATAGTAGAAGGTCCGCTTTGCTTTATACAATAGAACTGATAAATTTAATCCAAAAATATTATACTAATTAATCATATCTAAGTTTCCTCTTGACATTAAATCAATTTTCTAAAAGATTTCAATTAGGGTGTTTGTTTCGCGAAAAAGGTAACGTTTTTGGAAAATGTTTTCCGGGAAACCATTTTCCAGTAGAATGGTTAGTTTTCCTATGTATGGAGATACGTGACTAAAAATATTTTCTGGTGTTTGGATTGCATTGGAAAAATGATTGAATGTGTAGAAGACGCTGACAAAGAGGAAGAGGAGGGAGCGAAGCCAATGGGAGTGCAGGAGGGACTAGGGTTGGAGGAGGCGGCGGTGACAAAAGGGGGGGGCTAAGGAGAAGGAGAGAGGGGAGGAGTTAGGGCTTACGTTCACAGGCAAAGAAAAAAAGAGAAAACAAGAAAAAAAAAGAAGAAAGAAAAGAAAAGATATAATAATAACAACTTCAAAATTTTTAATTAGAAATTCTTTTTAATAATAAATTTTTCATTAAGCAAGGACCATAAAACATTTTTGAAAACGTTTTCGGTACTTTCAAAGAGGAAATCGTTTTCCTGAAATTAAGTTTTGGAAGAAAAACATTTTCTGTTGACTAGAAAAACATTTTCCGTTGACTCATTTTCCTAAATGAACCAAACGCTAGAAAATGAGAAAAATATTTTTCCGAAAATTATTTTTTGCAAAACAAACACCCTTAGGCTCCGTTCATTTCATGGAAATAATTTTCGGAAAAACGTTTTTTGGATTTTACGGCATTCGTTTCACGGAAAATGAATTCCTTGGAGAAAATATTTTCCATGAAAGGAAAAAAAAAGTATTCCAGATTAGGGGAAAATGTTTTTTTTTTTTCGATACCCTGTGAAACCCCGTACGGCCCGGTAGCTGGCGGCGGCAGTAAACCCCACAGGGCGACGCTAGCAGAGGATCCACCACCCCGACGTCGCTCTTAAGATCTCATGCGTCCTGCGGGATTTGAACCCCTCCGTCCTGGGTAGACTTTATGGAGGCTCTTATCCAACTAGGTCACCGCACACGGTGGCAGGGGAAAATGTTTTCCACATTTGAAAAGTGGAAAACATTTTCCTTACTTGATCTCTCTTATTTCACACATCTACAAATCATCACTCCATCCTCCATTTTCTTCTTCTTCTTTTTTTTTTTTATTTGAATTATTTTTTAATTTTATTTTTCTTTTTTAATTCGAATTATCTTTAATTTCCTTTTTCTTTTCTATTTCTTTTCTTTTTTTCTATTTCTTTTTTTCTTTTCTTATTTTTTTATTTCTTTTTCTTTTTCTTTTCTTTGTTTCCCATCTTCTTCTCTCTTAGCTAGTCATCGGCTGTTGCCAAGTGAACCTCAAGCTTGTCGATCTCAAGCTCGTACTCTACACTCTTGTTTATCATTTTCTTTGTTTATTCTATAACAAACTCAAGTAAAAGAAGATGTGGGGAATTCAATTTTCTTCATTGAATCGTACACTGTTACAGGGATGTATATATTGTACAAGGAGATCCAATAAAGAAGTAAAGAAAATATTCCTAGTCCTAAAATAATCACAATCCCAATCAATTACAATCTTCAATATGATTTCATATCTTCAAATCATATCTTCTTTCAACACTCCCCATTAAGTTGGTGGCTTGTATATATCCAAGACGCCTAGCTTGTTTAGAAGATATGCATGCTGTTTCTGACAAAGAGGTTTAGTAAATATATCCGCAGGTTGCTCCATGGTTCTAATCCCTCTTGTTTCGATGATACCTTCTTTGATCTTCTCTCGTGTAAAATGGCAATCAATTTCTATATGCTTCGTCCTCTCATGTAATATGGGATTTGCTGCAAGCTTGATCGTTGATTCATTATCACAAAAGAGTAATGTCGGACCTCTAACTTGTATCCCAAGATCCTAAAGTAGACCTCGTAACCATACCACCTCACAAACAGTCTTTGACATAGATTGATACTAAGCTTCTGCTGATGATAATGACACAGTAGATTACTTCTTTGTCTTCCATAAAAGCAATGACTCCCCAAACTTAATACAGAAACCAGTAATAGATCTCCTGCTCATGGGACATGTAGCATAGTTGTCATGACCTTCCCGAAGGTGAATTACTTAAAGAAGGCTAATGGATTACTAAGTCCGAAGATTTGGCACGAACCCTCCCAAGTCCTACCAATCACGACTTGATGTTAAGAAATTAACTCATTTAAACATGCAATTATACTCAATTTGGAGCCGCCACTAACTAATTAGGGTTGGTTAGAAACCCAAGTAAAGTATGGGAGAATACTTTACTTTTGCGAACCAGAGATTCAGTAGGTCGGGGACATGGTTACGCTAGATTAGTCTAACGCCCTTTCAGTACATTTTCATTTTAATTTCAAAAATATTTTGCAGGCAATGTTGATTAATTTTAACTTAAGCTACTGACATGCAAATTGTGGTCATGCGGGTGCACAATCAATAAAATAACATTCAATAAAAAATGCTAATAAAAATGCATGCCCTAAACATGATTTCTAAATGATACCTAATTTTATTATTATGCAATCTTAATCTAAACTTAATATGCATGAATTTTACTTTAATGATATATGAAATGTGATTTATATGGCATAATTTGAACTATCACCATATGTGTGCAATCTAATTTATATAATCCTAAATATGCATGTACAACATGATATGGGATGGATAACATGGTAATTCTATATGCATGCTCTTTTTATGATTTTTTTTATGATTCTTTTTTATACATATATGCAACCTACACTAAACAATAATGATCTGAAATGGGATTAATTATGAACTAATTTATTAACTAACCAAATAAATGACCTTTTGTGTTTTCTTTTTCTTTTTTTAATTACTTAATAATTCTTATTAAAACAACATAATGACACAATAATAATCTTTGGCCTTTTTATTAAAAAATTGCACGACGAGAATATTAAAACATTAACCTATGACCCACTAACTAAAGCGCAACATGTGGTGTGCACATTATGAAATCTATATAACCTAAATAACATTTTTTGTTCTTTTTTTGTTTTATTAAAGGAAACTTAACCTAATCCTATATGAATCTAAAAAATCAAAATGCAAAGCTTTAAATATGAAATGCATATGGACCTAAATACCTAAATCCTAGATATGACATATAATGCATGACATGTGATGAACAAATAACACACCAAAATATGTCCTATTGAAAATTCATCAATATAAATCAATGAGATATTATTTCAATGATGCAAAGCAATTCATGAATTTGTCATAAAAAAGTCGAAATAATCAAAAATCTAACCCGACGTCTTGCGACTCAATATTTTTTATTGTCATGACTTAATATGACAAATTTTCTAATTGGATAATAAATCAAAACAAATCAGGTTAGAATGAAAATAATAAATAAATAAATAACTATGAAACCAAATGTCTAAAAGATTTACCTAGTCTAACTCACGGTGGACTTGAAGAAATGGCGAGGAAGTAGTAATGGCTGAACTGCGATGATGGTTCACCAAGGGTGATGGGTCCTAGTTCGGAACAAGGGTTGCCCGTCGAAGCTCCGACGAGGCGCGAGTGATAACCGAACCTGCAACAAAACAAAGGAGGCAGCAGGTGGCTCTGTTCGGGCGTGCAGCAGTGAGAGGGCTCTAGCGGAGTTGACTGTGCAATGGCCAACGCGAGGGCTGAGGCGTGAGCGCGAGTGGATCGGACAGGCAGAGCTATAGTCGTTGGCTGGGCGTCGAAGGGCAACACGGCGACCTGCAAAAGGGACAGAGGCGCGCGGTGATGGGCACTACAGATTGCGGTAGGTCACGGGCATCGGTTCGGAAGGGGCAGCAGTCCGGCAAAGATACTGCTATAGGCGCGGGCAACGACGAAGGCGTTGCGAGCGGTCTTGCAACGACATCGGGCGAAGTAGCGAAGGCGTCAGATGCTGCTTAAGGTTCGCCGAAAGGAAACGCAGCAGTGGGGCGTCAGATGGTCGCCATGGACAGAGACATGGGCAGGGGTGGCGTTCGAGCAACAGCAGTCCGACTTGGGCGGAAACGAAGCAGGGGCGTTGGCATCGAGGCTCCTGGGACGGTGACCAGCGGGACGGAATGACTGACGGAAAAGCGTCGATGGCGCGGGCGCTGGTGCTGGTCAACAAGGAGGTTCACTAAAGAAGAGAAACAGTGTTTTTCTTTGCTTTTCCTCTCTCCTCTGCTTTCTCTCTCTGTTTGCACGTACCTCTCACTTTATCTTCATACACTTTCTGCTACACTTTTCAGTACAAGAAAAAGTGCTCCCTTTTGCTGACCTCGAAACCAGCAAAGGAAAGCCTATAATGAATTCTCTCTCTCCGCACGCACCATCTCTCCCTTCACTTTTCTATTTTTTTCTTCGACGAAAGGCGAAGCGAAGACCCCCCTCTCAGTTCCGAAACCTCGCCTTCCTTTTTATAGAGGAAAAGACTCGAAGTTGTTGAAGATTTCCCGATATTCACTCATCTTCTCAACAAAAAATGGCTCCAAAAATCATACGGTTGTTGAGGTTTTTTTCTTAAAATTCAAAATGAGGAGATTTGTTCAACAATCAAATGTTTTATTATTCAAAAGAATATTCGAAATTTCCCTCCAAAACCAAATGCTCTATTTTGAATTTATAAAAACTAAATTTAAATTAGCTGTCAACAACAATCCAAATCACAATAGGCTGTCATCTCCATATTGCACTTTCGAGAAAGAAGTATCCCTAGTCCTAGACATTTCTTCAGGTATTTTACCACCTTCAAGGCTGCGTTCATGTGTGATTACTTTGGATTGTGCATGAACTGGCTAAGAGTCTATACAGCATAGCAAATGTCTGGCCTAGTCATGGTGAGTTAGATAAGTTTTCCAACAAGTCTCTGATAACTTGTCGGATCCTTCAATAATGGATCGTCAAAAGAAGACATTCCAACGTCATAATCAACACTGGTCAACTTGGCATTCTGTTCAATGAGAATGATTGCCGGTTTGCATCTCGATAATCTCGCTTCTGATATAATCTCCATCACAAATTTTCTTTGGCTAAGAGAAATCCCCTTATCAGAATGAGCTATCTCTATTCCAAGAAAATATTTAGGTGGCCCTAAATCTTTGATATGAAAAGAGGAATGTAGATGCTCCTTAAGCTTCCTCACAGCAGAATCATCATTTTCCATGATAAGTATGTCGTCAACATAAATCATCAAGTAAATAGACGACATACCTTTTGTCCAAGTGAAGAGAGCATAATCATGCTTAGATTGCTTGAATCTAACACCTGTGAGTGCATTAGTAAACTTAGCGTATCACTGCCAAGAAGCTTGTTTCAAACCATAAAGAGATTTGCGGAGACGACATACCTTAGATTCCCCCTGTCTCTATAATCCTTGTGGAAGATCCATATAAATCTCTTCTTCCAGATCACCATGAAGAAAGGTGTTGTGGACGTCCATTTGATGCAACGACCAGTTGCGAAAAGCAGCAACCGACAAGAAAGAGCGAACCGTGACATCCTTGGCTACTGGAGAAAAAGTCTCATGGTAGTCAAATCATTCTCTCTATGTGAACCCCTTGGCCACCAACCGGGCCTTGTATCTTTCCACAGAACCATCTGCTTTGTATTTGATATATACACCCATTTACAGCCAATGGGCTTGCGATGAGGAGGTAATGATACGATATCCCAAGTGTGATTGTCAATCAAGGCTTTAAGTTCTGCCTCCATGGCCCTTTGCCAGCGTGGATCATGTACAGCCTCATGATAACTAGATGGTTCTTGTTCCTCAGAAATGTGGCTAATGCAACATAAATATTCTAATGACAACTAATCAAAAGACACATAGGAGTAGATGGGGTAATGAGTACCTGACGATTTTGATGAAGAACATACATAATCTTTTGTCCAAGCTAGTGGACGAGTGACTCGACTAGATCGTCATGGTGGCTCATTCAACACTTCCAATAATGGTTCTTCTATATTTGTTGATTCTATGGAATTGATCACCTGAGGTTCCTGTTCCATGAAATGCTCCTCAATTGAATTTCCAGTAGAGTGCTCATCAAGTGTTGAAAGTGATACTGTATCCACTATCTGTTGTCTTGGAGGAGAGGTAATAACATAGGATCCTCCAGAAGATAAATCTTCTTCTGACAGAAATCTACGATTAGTGCCCACATCATTCCCAGACATGGAAGTAGAATTCCGGAAAGGGAAAATATCTTCATGAAAAACCACATCTCTGCTGATAAAAAATTCCCCAGTAGACTGTTCATAAACTCGATAACCCTTTTTGAGATTGGCATACCCCATGAATATGCACTGGCGAGTACAAGGGCCATTTTATCCTGAGGCCCTACTGTAGTCACATAACAGAGACAACCAAACACTCGAAGATGACTCAGATTTGGTTTCTTTCCATATAATAATTCAAACGGAGTTCTTCCTTTCAAAATCCGAGATGGCATACGATTTATCAGATACGCTGCAATGACCACACAATCTCCCCAGAAATTTTCTAGTATAGATGTTTCGAATTTAAGGGCTCGTGCCACTTATAAAAGATGACGGTGTTTTCGCTCAGTAACTCCATTTTGCTGTGGTGTATAGGTGCAAGTACTTTCATGCAAAATCCCATTTGAGGAAAAAATGGAAGCACATTCACCACTGAAGAATTCTTTTCCATTATCAGTACGAATGCGACGAATTGACTTTCCAAACTGAGTTTTGGATAAAGAGATGAAAATTCGAAGGTGAGATAAGACTTGATTTTTTTATTGTATGAGAAAGACCCAAGTGGCACGTGAGAAATCATTCACAATTGTGAGAAAAAACATGAACCGTCATGATTCAAGGTGTGATATAGTCCCTAGACATCAGCATGAATTAAAGAAAAAAATGCTGTCCAGGCGAGTGTTACTAGTTTGGAAAGGAGCATGAGTTTGTTTCACCAAAGGACATATAGGACATTGAGGACAGGAGAAAGAAGCAGTGTGGCCCAATCTTTGATGATGAAGGAAATTTTTTTTTATTGCTAGCAATGTTACACATTGATTTATTGAATGCAACATAAGAGAATTTAAAATTGCTTGGAAGATCGATCCAAAAATACAATCCTTGATAGATTCTACCCAAGCCCATTTATCAGAGTTAAACAAGACATGACAGGAATTTTCTTCGCAAACTTGAGAGACTGATATGAGATTAAATTAGAAACTAGGGACATAAAGGACATTTTTAAGAGTGATAAGTGGGCTAAGATTCACTGTCCCAGTCATACTAACATGCATTCGGGAGTTGTACTGATATAGGAAAGGATAATCTCTTAATGTTGGAAAAGAATTCTGATTGCAAACAATATGATCACTAGCTCCAGTATCAATAATCCATGCATCCTTTGTAATCGAGTTCATCAGACAATGAGAAATACCTGTGAAACTCCCTGCCTTGTCAGAGGCATCCAACTTCTTTAAAGCTTCCATCAACTCTTGATATTCCCCATGAGAAATTGGTTTGTCTACTGATTTGCCCAATACCTGGAAAACAGTTGAAAATTTCCCTTTTTCTTTTTTGCCAGGTTTACCATGGAGCTTCCAGCAATTTTCAACCGTGTGATACGGGCGTTTACAATAATCACAGTACAGCTTACCCTTTCCTTTTTGGTTGTTTTTTGTGAATGAAGTGGGCCTATTTACGGCATGGGCCGTTGTTGCCCCATATGGCCCATCAGAAATTGCAAGGAAATCACTTCGCAAGCCGTTGGAATATGCTGGGTAACGCCTGCGTGGGCCATCCGGCCCATATACATTTGAGCCACGTGGACCGTTCGATTCCATCATCCCCTTGCTTCCTGAGCCGTCAGATTCAGCGTCTCCAAAGAACAATCAGGAGCCGTCCGATCGACCAGACACATCGTGGCCGCTCGTCATGGACTAATACCCCCTAGGGTTTTCTTCGTGAAACCCTAAATTGGGTTCGAGAATTTCTCTTCCTCCCATGGCTCTTTGTAGCGGGCGAGAAAACTTCTTCACCACCAGAGCCACGCTCTCGCCATTCTTCCCGTAATTGGCTGCTCTCTGTTGGCTTTCCTCTTGGACAGCAAGCTGGTAGATGTGGCCAAGGGTCAGCATCGGCTCTATGGTTAAGATCTGCGCGAAACGAAAGATACGTTTCGCTTAATATGAGGAGAAAACGTATTGCTTTCTCTCTGTCCCGCATCCTTTTGTATTGCTGTATGATGGGTTCTAGCCAGTTGAACTTCTCCTTGACTGCCTCCAATTCGTTCCATAGACCTGAAAGTTTGTTAAAAATCGAGGCAATAGTCATATTTCCTTGCTTTAAATCCAAGATCTATTGCGTTAAGGAGAAAATTTTCACTTGATCTAATTTTCCAAACATCTCTTTGATATTTTCCCCACATCTGTTTCGAGTCCTCTATCGGGGGAACACCGGCCGCAACCTTGGAAGCAATGCAATTTCCGATCCACGTTCGGACCAATTGTGTGATATCTCGATTTTTCTCAATTTTATTTTCAGTCAATTGAGTCGGGCAATTCATCTGTGCATGTAGTTCGTCTCTCAGAGTTGGCCACTCATGAGGGAACTAGTCTATTGAATGAAGCAATTAAGGAATTTTAACGCGTCAGACTTGGGGACTGATCACCCTCGGGTCGGATGCAAGAAAATTTCCCCAAAAGCTACTTAGTGGATTAAGCACGCTGAAATCGCACCAGATTGAATTTAATTGTGAAAATTGGGATTTAATTTAAAAATTGGAAACCCGATTATGTCACATACCTTATTAGGATCATGGGATAATTTTGTGGACTTTAATTGGACTCAATTAGAAGAGAATTGAATGAAAAATTGAAGAAATTGGATGTACAAGAATTGGACCCAGGCGGAAAATGAAAGTGCAACCATTGGAAAAGTTGTGGAGGATTTGAGTGAGTGGAAGATGACATGGGATGATGTCATGGTGGTTGAGGCCAAGGGTTGAGGGCTTGACAAGTGGAGGTTGGAGATTAAATCTCCAAAAAGGCCCCATCACCATCATCTTCAAGCTTGGGAAGAGAGAGGAGAAGGGGGAGAAGGAGAACTGGCCAGCCCCCCGACTGTCAACCAGCCGTGCACTGCTCCCCCGCTGTCCACCGTCGTTGTGCCGCGCTGCCGTCACCGCCTCGCGCAATCGCTCCACTCTGCTTCGCTTCGCCCGCGCTAGCCCTTCACCACCGTTGTCCCGAGCTGCTAGCCGTCACCGGAGACCCTGCCAGGCTGCCGTGAGCCACTGCCAAACTGCAGCCGGCCCTCTCCTCCACCTCTACCACCTCTAGCCATCGCCGTTTCTCCCCTTCTTTGGCCTCAACGTGCAGCAAGACAGAGTGGGTTTTGCAGTCCGATTAAGGCCTGTTTTGGTCGTCTTTCCGACCCCGGAAGCTAGGCCCACCATTGGAAAAGTTGATCCCGGCATCGCCCTCGTCGTTTTGGTCCAAGAGGCGAGTTAATCAAGTGAGTTTAACTCACTAAACCTTGATTAGAGTGTTAATGATGCCCTAAGTGTGTTTAGTTTAAATTAAATGAGTTTAGGTGGGTAGTTTAGTATATTTAATTATGAATGGATTAAGAGATTTGTTTAATTTAAATTGTGCTTAATTAAGGCTAAGAGAAGGTTAATTAATGATAAGCCTTGATGGGACATAATAGGATTTTAATTTTGAATTATTTAATTATTTCGAAATTCTAGAATTTATAGTATTATATTATATTCCGAAATTATTAAAAAAAACGGAAATATTATTTTTGACCCCGATTGCTCAAAATTTCGTGTCGATCGCTGCTGTGTAGAATTTGAATTTGATGATCGATAGTGGCAAATTGAGTGTGATTGCGATAAATAGGGATTCTTTTTATAAAATCTCAAGCGTCAAAATTTGATGGAAGAACGGCCATATTTGACCACTTATTAAAGGTTGTGCCCAATAAGGCCATGATTGACCACCTGTTAAAGGTCATGCCCAGTAGGGCCGTGATTGCTCACCTATTAGAGGTCGTGCCCAGTAGGGCTGTGATTGATCACCTATGAGAGGTCGTGACCAATAGAGCCGTGATTGACTACCTATTAAAGGTCGTACCGAGTGGGGCCGTGATTGTCACTGGTTGTTAAACCTTCCTATAAGGTCGTGATTGGAAGCAGTGATTGATTTGCTAGAATGACATGTAATCGGCCGAGTCGATTGATCGCTGAGATGATCCAAGTGGTTGAATTGTTCTGATAATGTGATTGTGCCACAGTTGTTTGATTATCATAATTGCACGTGGTTGAATTATATAAACTGTGCTAATCTGCAGATGAAGACTAATGCGAGGTAAGTCTTCTTGATGTTGTGGCTAGGCCACCCGGGGCATATTTTCTTTCTAATAGGGGTTTAGGGGGTTGAACTTGCTGAGACAATGTCTCATCCTGGTTGTTGGATTAAAATTTCAGATCCTTGGTGGACGGAGCGGCCAGATAACTTTGGTTGGCCTTGAGAAGTTGCAGAGGTGAAGTCATAAGGATTGGAGAACATGTCCGACTTGTAGGTCGTAGGACAGTTCCTTTTTAAGAGCCGGTCTTTTGTAGACTTTTGGCCGTAGACCTCTGTTTGTAATTTTGTTGAATTATGAAAGTGTTATGTTGTGGTTTTGCTTCCTACTTTTCTATCCCGTATTTCATTGTCAGGGGTTTTATAATACGTTCCGCTTGTGCAATAATAAATGAATGGGGTCGACGACACTACCTAAGAATGTCGCATTTACATGACCATGGTGGGATGTTGGCACGCTCGAGGTTCGAGGCATGACATCCCTGTTTAAGTTGTATCAGAGCATGGTTTGTGTATGAAGTGATAAAGTGCGATGAGTCATGGGATAGTTAGTAGAAAAGACTTTGATGTAGCTAGTATAAGCACCTAGAGGGGAGTGAATAGGTGTAAAAATAATTTCTCGAGATACCACAGAAATATTAAGCAGATGATAGAAAGGAAATACGCTTTTGCTTAGTCAAAATGAATTACGATCAAAATAAAGTAAAGAGAAGGGAAGAGAAGATTAAACACAAGGTTTATAGTGGTTCGGCTTATCCTAAGCCTACGTCCACTCTTCCGCACCGACCCTATTGGCTGAATTTCACTATGAACAAAAGAGATGTTACAAAGACAGTTCTTCCTTGATTCCACAAAGTGTAGATATTCTATCACACTTCCTCAAGGTTTCTCACAAGTATAAACTCTCTTTTGAGTACAAGTTTTTCACTCAAATGAATTGACTAAACAACAAGAGGCTTCAAACTTTGGAATTCTTCTATCGCGTACTACTTGAACAGCTTAGAACGTCTTCTTTTATACTCCTTTATGCCATCATACCCGTTGGCACTTTCCAAAGGAATTCCTCCAATCTACCCGTTGGACGGAATCAATTAAGAAGATTATTCGAGCTATTAAAGGAACATGTCGATAGCCCATCAATCATGTTCGTCCATACAATCAGGATCTCGGTTTCCATAAGTAGAACCTTCCACGAATATTTAGCCAATCATCGGATCCTTGACCATCGAATCAATCTCAATCAATTTAAAGGGATTCCGATAAGTCATATCCAGCCAAGAGATCTTCTTCAGTCGATAAGGTCATATCCTTAATAAAACATCCAGTTCTGGATACCCTTTCTTCAACGGATTAGAAACTGCAAATGAGGATAGACTTTGAATCTTGAGTCCGGGCTGTCCGGAGGTCTTGGACTTTAAACATCGAGTCGCAAGCCTTCGACCACCGATGGAAACGATTTGTCAGCTTCAAAACACTTCAAGAAGATTTCTCCAACAATCTCCCCATTTTTTATGGTAACAAAACTTTCCTGCAAATTTGGACAACTTGGACCTGCAAAACATTTCTCAAATACATATGCATATCTTATAGGGATAAATGGCTAAATGAATAACACTAGAATCTGCAACCACAGAAAATAGGTTAGTCTTGAATAAGATAAAGCCATAAAGCCAACCATAAGATATCAATATCAATAGCAGTCAAATCCAAATCCAAATCCAGACACAAAATTAAAGTCAAACATGAATCCAAATCAAACAATCCAAACGATAAAAATTCAAAGTTTTGATTCAAATCTTGCACTTCTCCCCCTTTTTGTCAGCATTAAAAAAGGTTAAGATGAAAATGGAGTGAAGTCAAGATTGCTTGGGAACGCGGACAAGCTGGAAATCTCCCATGGACTGAACGATCCCTTCCAGCCTTTTCAAGTCTTCCTTCAATTGTGCAATCTCCTCACCCTTGGCATTGGCCTGAATTTGAACAGAGGGGGCTTGGATTTTATCATTCAATGAACATGAAGAAACTTGACCCGCATTTTGTAAGTTTTGAACCTCGCATCCCAAGGCATAAATTTGACCGCGCATCTCCAAGAGAATATCCATAATTCTCGCGAAAATCGGCCGAGCTGTCGGTCGCGTACTTGCTTCAAAGACGTTGCGAGATGATGGCATATCAGAATAATCTCGCAGGTTTGGCGATAAAACTTCATGACCTTCTTCTGGAAATTGAGATGCATAAACGTCCTCTAGGTCTGCAGGTGAGCGACTGACTCCTTCACTTGCATCGGGATATGAGGACTTCCCTCCTTTCTCTTAATCTCCCCCTATTTCTGTGCCTACAGGTGGAGAAGAGTGTCTTTCAGGTTCTCCTTCTTCTCTTCTTTCTTCTCCAGGTCTTTCTTGTTCTACTTCTTTTTCGCCAACTGCTCTTTCTTCTGCTTCTTTTTCTTCTTCTTCTCTCGCTTCTTTTTCTTTCTCTTGTCCTTGTCTTTCCTCTCCTTCTGTCTCATGATGTTCCATGGATTCTGGAACAGAGCGACTTAGCTTCTTCAAAGCTATGGCCGAAATGGTAAGGTCGTCATCCTCTTCATCTTCCACGATAAGAGCTCTTCTTTTCTTAGTTGGAGCAACCATGGGCTCCTTCCCTTTCCTTTTTGATGTAGAAGAGAATTGATGAGACTTTACAGGAGTCTTTTCCTTAAATTTCTCCAACTCCTTGCTTAGTTCCTTCAGACGCATCTTGGTCACCATTTTCAGTCCTATCACCATATGATCGCACGGTCGAACACAAAAGATTTGCGGAGGCTGAATATTCAGATGTTTGAATAACTTCGTCACAAGGCTTGGGTAAGGAAGTTGACCTCTGTCCTTCATCACCGCTCTATACATGTGAAACATGACAGTATGAGGAAGAGAAAACCTTTTCCCAGTAAGAATGGCATACATCAGCATTGCCTCTGAACTTGAGACATCAGTCTTGGAAGTTGATTTCGGTCGAAGGCAATTGATCACAATCTTGTGAAGCAAGATGTTGAATGCACTCATCCTTAAGTATGTGATCTTTTCGTCTGTTCTCCTGTCCTTCACCGGTTCCGGTGTAGCCCGAGAAAGTAGAAACTTTGATCGGTTGATATCTTCCTCTCTCAACTCCTAACACATCTGCCAGCATATTCATATCCACAACAAAATCTTGATCTTTGACATTGAAGGAGAATCTATTCGCATCCAAAAAGCTAAGATTTGAATAGAAATATGCGGTCAGTTCAGCATAGGCCTCTGTAGTGTCAGAGCAGAACTTTTCAAGTTAAAGATGACCGAACTTTTCTCTCAAGTTCACATTCACAGCATCCAGAAAGTCAAAATCTACATTTCTAGAGTTTATCACCCCACGCTTCAGCAGATTTGAGTAAAGACCTTTCTGTTCTTTCGATCAAAATATCTCTCCCCTTTTTCCTCTGATTTCCGCCGCAATACCCATCCTTGGTTGAAATTGCATGAACAATTTGTCATCATCATTCCCCTCTCTCGGATTAAATCCCCAATCACGAGGGTCACTTGGAATATTTTCAAGGGATTCTTCAGCCACCCCTTTACGAACAATTCCCAAACTTTCCATTTTCCGCAAAAAGATATACTCATTCCCATATCCTTTGTCTTTTAGAAAATCATCGACATAGTTCAGAGGAGTACGAGTTCCTTTTAAAGCACGATACAACTTATAAATAAAGGCGGATTTTTGAACTCTTACAGGATCTGCATCCTCAATGATTTATTCCTCTTGTTGATGATCAACGCCTTGAGGACTAGATGGAGGAGAATGACGCTGTTGAGAATGTTGTTGGCTCTGTTACTGATCTAGAGACACTTCTTCTTCGGTGAGATCGAAGTGCGTAGGCCCCTCATTCATTCGCAGTGGTCCCCTGCTTGCGATCCTTGACGACTTTCTTGAAGACGACATCTTTCTCGCACTTTGAAAGATTCCTTGCTTGACTTTCCCCAAGAAAAATGACAACTTTTCGAAGATTTAGGAAGAGATAAAAACAGGAATGGAGGATCGGTGCTTTTTAGGGTTTTTGAGAGTGAAGAGAGGAGGAAGCAACAGTATACGATCGGTTAAAAAGAGAGGTATACGAATCGTCACAATAAAAAGATGCATTTTCAAAATAACTGTCCTTTTTCCGCGAAAATAGTCATTTCAAAAAAAATAACTTCTTTTTCGAAAAAGGAAACGTTGCAATAATTACGCTGATTAAAGATAGCAATAAAAAGACACGGTTCGACGATCGTACATTTTCAAGATAATATTCGAGAGAGAGACTAACTTACAGTCAATGTCTTGTGAGTCTGAGTCTGAGAGTCTCTAGACTTTAACTTCTTCAAACCTTAATATGTTGAGTCCGGAGCGAATAATTTCAAATTGATTTTTCTCCAAGGGCTTTGTGAATATATATATCCGCCGTTGATTCTTTGAATCAACATACTGAATCGAAACTTCTCCATTTTGAATATGGTCTCTAATGAAGTGATGTCGAATCTCTATATGCTTTGCTCTTGAGTGAAGAATTGGATTTTTGGTGAGATTGATAGCGCTAGTGTTGTCGCAATTAATCTCTGTGCATGAGTCTTCAATTCCAAAGTCTCTTAGCTGTTGCTTTATCCATAGAATTTGTGAACAAAGCAACTCCCAAGAGCTACATACTCGCCATTGTAGAGAGAGCTACCGTACTCGCTTTCTTGAAAACCAAGACACCGTCCCCCTCCGGGTAGTTGATGTGTACCGAGGTGCTCTTTCTATCGACTCGCAACCGGCTAGCTAGATCGCGCCTCGAGTATCCAAGAAGAGTAAAGTCTCCCATTTTAGGATACCATAGGCCGATGCTTGAAGTTGAAGTAATGTATTTGATAATACGCTTTGCAGCACTTAAATGAGATTCTTTAGGATCTGCTTGAAATCTAGCACAAATGCAAACACTAAACAAAATGTCAGGTCTAGAAACAGTAAGATAAAGAAGTGAGCCAATGATACTCCTGTATAGCTTCTGGTCGACTTTCTTTCCTTCTTCATCTTTGTCTATCTTCAAGGCACTTGACATTGGAATGTCAGACTTTTTGCAATTGTTCAGTCCAAACTTTTTGACAAGATCATTTGCATATTTTTCTTGACGAATAAATGTTCCTTCCTTTAGTTGCTTCACTTGAAGTCCAAGAAAGAAGGTTAACTCACCCATCATGCTCATTTCAAATTCATCATGCATAGTCTTAGAGAATTTCTTGCACAGACTTTCATTAGGAAATCCGAATATGATATCATCGACATATATTTGAACTAGTATGAAACTTTTGCTTTCCTTTTTGATAAATAGAGTAGTGTCTACTTTACCTTTTACGAAACCGTTTTGAGTTAAAAACTTACTCAGCCTGTTATACCAAGCTCGAGGTGCTTGTTTCAAGCCATATAAGGCCTTTTTGAGTCTGAATACTGAGTTTGGTTTCCTTGGATCTTCAAACCCAGGTGGTTGTTCCACATAGACTTCCTCTTGGATGAATCCATTTAGAAAGCACTTTTGACGTCCATTTGGAATAACCTGAAATTTTTGTGACAAGCAAATGCAAGTAATAAACGAATTGCTTCTAACCTTGCTACTGGTGCGTAAGTCTCGTCATAGTCGATCCCTTCTTCTTGCGTGTAACCCTTGGCCATGAGTCTTGTTTTGTTTCTTACGACTTTGCCTTTCTCGTCCATCTTGTTTTTGAAAACCCATTTAGCTCCAATAACATATTTACCTTTAGGTTTAGGAGACAATTCCCAGACATCATTGATACTGAATTGCCTGAGTTCTTCTTGCATAGCTTCAATCCAACTTTTATCAGATAAAGCTTCTTCTATGCTTTTGGGTTCTATTTCAGAAATAAAGGCCACAACACTAGATTTTTCGCGCCTTTTGGATCTTGTGCAAATTCCTTCATTGATGTCGCCAATGATAAGATCTTTGGGATGACTGGACTTATGCTTCCAGTTGCTGGATAATTTGTCAAATTGATGATCACTTCCTTCGCTTGATTCTTCAATAGTCACTTGCTGATGTTCCTTCAAAGTCTGAGCTGCTTCTTGAGATTTAGATTTTGTAGAGTCTGGAGCAGGTTCAAATTCTTCAAGATGAGTCTGAATAGATTCATTTTGAATGGAATCTTGGAATTTGACATTCATTGATTCTTCCACTATTTGAGTCTTCTTATTGTAGACTCTGTATGCTTTGCTAGTGGTTGAATATCCAAGGAAGATGCCTTCATCTGACTTTTCTTCAAACTTACCAACTCGATCATTTGCATTTTTCAGTATAAAACATTTGCATTCAAATACATGAAAATATGAAACGATGGGCTTCTTTTCTTTGAATAATTCATTGGGGGTTTTTTCTATAATAGGCCTTAGAAAAACTCTATTTATAATGTAACATGCTGTAAAAACTGCTTCAGCCCAAAATTGTGAAGAGATGTTACTTTCAATTAAGAGAGTTCTTGCCATTTCTTGAAGCGATCTATTCTTTCTTTCCACAACTCCATTTTGCTCTGGAGTATATGGAGAAGAGAATATATGCTAAAAACCAGATTCATCACAAAACTTTGCAAAATCTTGATTTTCAAATTCACCTCCATGATCTGTTATAATACTTGAAATAGCATATCCCTTTTCGTTTTGAACCTTTTTAGCAAATTTTTCAAAGTAAGAGAAAGTTTCAGACTTACTTGCCAGGAAATATACCCAAGTAAATCGTAAGTAGTCATCCACAATTACTAGGCAATATTTCTTACCTCCAATGCTTTGAGTTCTGGTTGGTCCAAAGAGATCCATATGTAGAAGCTACAGTACACGGTTAGTGGAAACTTGATTTATTAGTTTGAAGGAATTTCTTACCCGTTTTCCCAATATGCATGGTGTACATAGGTCAGACTTTTGGTATGATAAATTGGGTAGACCACGAACAAGCTTCTTTGATGAAATTTTGGCTATCTGCTTCATATTGATGTGTCCAAGCTTTCTGTGCCATAAACTTGCTTCATCTTGTATTGAGATTAAACATTGTGATTCATCTGGTTTCACATCCAAGAGGTAGATATTTCCATGTCTTTGACCCATAAACGACCGAGTAGAGTCTTTTTGGTTCAGAACATATTCCCTCTTGAAAGTAGATTTTGAAACCGGTATCACAAAGCTGGCTGACACTGAGCAGATTGTAGTTGAGACCTTCAACTAAAGAAACATTGTATATTGTGAGGTTTCCAATCTTCACAATTCCAAGTCCCACTATTCTTCCTTTGCTATTTCCTCCAAAAGAAACTTTTCCACCATTCGTTTGAACAAGCTTTATAAAACAATTTGAATCTCCTCTCATATGTCTTGAGCATCCACTATCCGGATACCATTTTACCTTTTTCTTGATAGTGACTCGCATTTAAAAAAGAAACTCAAACTTTCTTTGGTACCCATCTTTTCTTGGGTCCATTGGAGTTAGTATAATATGTTGTATTTGCCCATACTTTCTTAATGAGGTTTCCAAACCATTGGACACTCTTTTTCAAAATGATCTCGTACTATTGCACTTTGAACATCTAAGAGCATTGCGACCAACTGGTTTTACAAAAATCCTTTTAAAATGATTTTTGTAAGCATCTCTTGAGGGTCTTTGTTTGATTCTTTCCTTCACTTTAGGAAAATCGATTAAAGGAATGGTTTTAGTAGTCATTCCCAAACCAGATTTGTTGAAATAAGGTCTTTGAACAGAAAGTATTTTTTCTAGTTTCTCAGATCCTATAGAAAATCTTTTGGAAATATTTGAGATATCATTTTTCAAGAATGCATTCTCTTTTGAAAAATTATTTTCACTTTCTCTCAGAGAAGAAACATTCACATCTAAACATTTTACCTTTTCTTTTAAAACATTTTCTTGTTGTTTTAAGGCAGAATTTTCCTTTTTAAGTTCGGAAATTCTTTTAAGAGAAGTCTTAAGACTAAAACACAACTCATTAATGTATTTAGAAACTTTAATAGGGATTTTAAAGTTACTCACCTCAAATTCACTGTCTAAGTCTGTCTCGAAGTTTGAATCTGAATCCGATTGTGCCATTAGACATATGTTGGCATAATCATCATCACTTTCTTCACATTCCGTATCACCTGGGTTTCTACTTTAAGAGCCTTTCGAAACTTTTCAGCTTTTCCTTTCTTCTTCCTCGAAGAGGACAGTTGGGTCCGATGTGTCCCTTTTCTTACATTCAAAGCGGACTACATATTTGTTTGATTCATCATCCTCAACAGACTTAGTCGATGCTTTTGAAAACTTTGTTTCCTTGGATTGAATCTTCTTCCTTTTCGTTCGCCTTTCGAATCTTCTTATCATGAGAGCAAGCTCCTCATCGTCCATATCGTCTTAAGAATCTGCAACATCAGAATCATCATTGGATTTTAATGCAATGGATTTCTTACCTTTAGGGTCTTCATCTTCATTGATTCGTTCTACTTCATAAGACTGAAGAGTTCCCACCAACTCATCAACAGATAGTGGCATGATTCTTTGAGTCTCTCTGATTAAGGTCTTTATATGATTCCAATCCTTGGAGAGTCCTCGCAGTAGTTTATTTACCTTCATAGGATCAGAAATTGGTTGACCTTGATTTTCAAGACCATTCACGATATCTGTAAAACGACTAAACATGTCAGTTATAGATTCTCCCGATTTCATCTTGAAGGCTTCGTATTGACCGAGGAGAATATTGATTCTGGTCTCCTTCACTCGATCGGTTCCTTCATAGGTAATATGTAATCTATCCCAGACTTCTTTAGCTGTAACACAAGAAGATATTCTGTTATATTCAGTAGGTGATAAAGCACAATATAAAGAATAAATTACTTTTGCATCAAGAGCTTGTCTCTTGATTATCTCTTCTTGAGTCATTTGGCTAAACTCCACAGTATCTTTTCCTCTTTCTGAGACAGGTGCAGCTTTAAGAGTAATTCCTTTTTCTACAACATCCCATTCCAGAGGATCCTTTGATCTTAGAAACGCCTTCATTTTGTTTTTCCATATGTTGTAATCCTTTCCATCAAAGTAAGGTGATCTGGTATTGCTTTGCCCTTCTACCAGCCCTGAAGCCAACATACTAGCCATGGATCTTTTACTCTGAAGTAAAACACTTCAAACAAAGTGAGTACACAAGCTTTGATACCAATTGATGTAGCTAGTATAAGCACCTAGAGGGGGTGAATAAGTGTAAAAACAATTTCTCAAGATACCACAGAAATACTAAGCAGATAATAGAAAGGAAATACGCTTTTGCTTAGTCAAAATGAATTACGATCAAAGTAAAGTAAAGAGAAAGGAAGAGAAGATTAAATACAAGGTTTATAGTTTTTCGACTTATCCTAAGCCTACGTCAACTCTTCCACACTGACAGCCTATTGGTTGGATTCCACTATGAACAAAAGAGATGTTACAGCACAGTTCTTCCTTGATTCCACAGTGTAGATATTCTATCACACTTCCTCAAGGTTTCTCACAAGTATAAACTCTCTTTTGAGTACAAGTTTTTCGCTCAAATGAATTGACTAAACAACAAGAGGCTTCAGACTTTGGAATTCTTCTATCGCGTACTACTTGAACAGCTTAGAACGTCTTCTTTTATACTCCTTTATGCCATTATACCCGTTGGCACTTTCCAAAGGAATTCCTCCAATCTACCCGTTGGACGGAATCAATTAAGAAGATTATTCGAGCTATTAAAGGAACATGTCGATAGCCCATCAATCCTGTTCGCCCATACAATCAGGATCTCGGTTTCCATAAGTAGAACCTTCCACGAATATTTAGCCAATCATCGGATCCTTGACCATCAAATCAATCTCGATCAATTTAAAGGGATTCCGATAAGTCATATCCAGCCAAGAGATCTTCTTCAGTCGATAAGGTCATATCCTTAATAAAACATCCAGTTCTGGATACCCTTTCTTCAACGGATTAGAAACTGCAAATGAGGATAGACTTTGAATCTTGAGTCTGGCTGTCCGGAGGTCTTCAGACTTTAAACATCAGAGTCTGCAAGCCTTCAGACCAGACCGATGGAAACGATTTGTCAGCTTCAAAACACTTCAAGAAGATTTCTCCAACAGACTTTTCATGTCCTAATGCATGTAATTGTTAGTTGTTTCTTAACTTGGTTGTGAGGTTACTCAAATTCTAATGTGGTATTGGAATTCGCCAATAGGCGTCTATATTAAGCTTGTAGCATGAGTAACCAGAAGTGGAGAACTCCTTGGAGGAGGTTGGTAGGACTTGTACCTCAGGGTAGGATGCTGACAAGAGTCGGTACCCAAGGTAGAGCGCAGGCTTAGACTAGCGCGAGTGTGAGAGTACCACCGCAAGTCAGTACTTAGAGTGTAGCAGCACCGAACGATCCTAGGTTCGTCGGGATTATTTTGGCGCTAGAGTCTTTGGAAAGCATTTTGGGTTAGTAAGCTCAAGACCGAGCCGCTGCTGTTGTCGTTGTTTCTACCGCTACCAGTGTTGTGATTGTTGTTGTTGCCACGCCTGTTGAGGCCCAATCTGGAGTTGTGATCGAGGATCAAGCCACCGTATCTCGGTCAAGGTTCAGTTTAGACAGAGATGGAAATCGATTGGGGAGAAAGGCCGATGTCAAAAGAAATGTGCCCTATTTCAACCAACCAGAAGAGTAGAATTGGGAAAGTCAGTGCTCAACTCAATCGATGTGTGTCGTTTCTGTAAGAAAAGACATGGATCTGTTTCGTGCAGTAAGAGAGAAATGACTTGTTACAATGGTCGCCAATATAGTCATCTGATCAAAGATTTTCTATATAGATAGATGGAACCACAATTGTTTCTACACCACCGTCGATAGAAAAGAATAGAGGAAACATGCTTCAGGACATTTAGTGGGGCACTTGGAATGGACCTCAGTGCAAGGAAGGGTGCATGATATTCCTTGATGGAAGGTAGAGGACTCACCGATTATGTGCCGAGTTTAAGGAAAGGAGGCATTAGTCAGCCCAGTGTCAGAGTAAAAAGGGAGCATGATTTGAATATGGCCAGCACAGCCATCGGGTTAGGAATTGTCGCGCAAGTCCAGGAGAGCATAAGTACCGTTACTTCAGGTAGGATGCCACTAGGATGGCTAGAAGAGCATGAATTGGTCAACCATGCATCGATCAAGGGGAAAATGTTATTGAGGAAATTTTATCAGAGTAGTGCAGCATAATTTTCAGTGAAGGTTGTAGGATTTTCATATTGGTAATAAAGTAATAGAAATATGAATCTCTGACTACAATTGTACTTGAAGGGGTTTGCTTAAGTATGACTTGGAAGTCATTTATAAAAAGATTTGGCTCAATGAGTTTTCTGTTGTTTTGAATCGTGGTAGTAATATAATTCAGTTTGTTCAGTTAGCGTACGAAAGTTTTGGAATTACTGAAAGTTAAAGAGGAACTTCAATCCTTGTTATTTGTCACTGAAGATGACCTGGTTCTGGTTGTTGGTTATCGAATTTACTTGGCAACTGTAATGGATGCGTCAGTTGAGAAGCCGAATATGGAGAACTTAACCGTGGTACATAAGTTTTCTGAGGTATTTTCTGGAGAATTGCTAGGTTTGTTGGCAGAAAGAGAAATAGAGCTCGTGATTGAATTAATACCCGGAACAGAGCCAGTCCTTAAGGCTCCTTACCGAATGGTGTTACCCGAGTTAAAAGAATTGAAGGTGCAGATGCAGGAAGTGTTGGATTGGGGATTCATACATTCCAGTGCATCACCTTGGGGAGCACCCGTTCTATTCGTGAAGAAGAAAGTTGGTTCGTTGTGTTTGTACATCGATATTCTTCAAGATTGACTGGAGGTCAAGGTATCATCAATTGAGGATTAGGAAGAAAGACATATCGAAGTTAGCATCTCGCACTCGATACGACAATTTTGAGTTCGCTGTAATGCCATGTGGTTTGACAGGCACCTCAGCTGTTTGTTTGGGTTTGATGAACAGAGTGTTTATTGGGTACTTGGATAGTTTTGTGATCGTGTTCATTGAAGTTAACCTGGTGTGTTCGAAGAGTGCTAATGAGCACAAGAGACATGAGAAGATGATACTTTAGACCTTGAGAACTCTTGAAATTTATGCTAAGTTTAGCAAGTGCGAGTTTTGGATGACTTGTATTGCGCTCCTAGGTCACTTGATTTCAGGCAAAGAAATCTCCGTGGACCCTACCAAGAATGAGGTAGTGATTAATTGACCAAGACCGATTATAGTGACAGAGATCATAATTTTTCTAGGTTTAGCAGAGTATTACAGACGGTTTGTGGAAGAGTTTTCAGCGTTAGCGTCACCATTGACAAGACTGTTGAAGAAGAAAGAAAAGTTCGTGTGTGCAGGCAAGTGCGTGTGTAGTTTCCAAGAGCTTAAACAGAAGCTGACCATTCCATCTGGTCCTAGAGGACGCGAGATCTACAGTGATGCGTCGTTCAGAGGATTGGGTTGCGTGTTGATGCAATATGATAGGGTTGTTGCATACGCGTCCCGTCAGTTGAGACCTCAAGAGTTGAATATGAGACAGCGTCGCTGGATGGAACTCCTTAAAGATTATAACTATGATATTTTGTATCACTCTAGAAATGTGAGCAAAGTCACAGATACACTGAGTCGAGAGTCCTTAATTGCACAATTGGTACTCAAGGATTGCATCTTATTTGAGAAAATTCGAAATTCGATTTTCAAATCTAAGGTAGGCCACCCTTTGAATCTTATGACCACCCTCAGAATTGAGCCGGAAGTACAGGTCAGAATCAGGACGCTTCAGTAGACAGATCCGGATATCCAGAAAATCGTACAAGATGATACAGAGAAGAGGAAAGCTGACTTCCAGATTTCTAAAGATGGAACATTGAGGTTCCAAGGACGGTTGGTTGTACCTGACGATATGGAGCTTAGGGAGGAGATTTTATCAAAAGCGCATAGTAGCAGTTACAGCATTCATCCTGGTAGTACCAAAATGTATTAGAATCTGTGTCAACACTACTGGTGGGTGGCATGAAGGCGGACATCGCCAAGCATGTCGCCAAGTGTTTGACGTGTCAGCAGGTGAAAGCTCAGCATTGCAAACCGGGAGGACTGTTGCAACCCCCTGAGATTCCAGAATGGAAATTGGAGCATATTACGATGGACTTCATGACGGGACTACCGAGGAGCCAGAGAGGAAATGATTCGATATGCGTAGTGGTCGATAGATTGACGAAGTCGGCACACTTTATCGCGGTTCAAAGGGACCTCAGTTTGGATAGGCACGCAGATTTGTACATGCGTCACGTAGTTCGTATGCATGGGGTGCCGATCACGATTACTTCAGACAGGGATCTGAGGTTCACCGCCACTTTTTGGAAGAGCCTACAATCAGCGTTAGGAACGAAGCTATAGTATAATACAGCTTACCACCCGCAGATAGAAGGCCAGTCTGAGAGGACGATTCAAATCCTTGAGGATATGCTGCGAGCTTGCGTCTTGGACTTCAAGGGAAGTTGGGAGGAACAGCTTCATCTGGTTGAGTTTGCCTACAACAACAATTACCAACAGAGTATTCAAATGGCTCCTTTTGAAGCGTTGTATGGCAGAGCATGCAAAATGCCAGTGTGTTAGATGAGGTCGGAGAAAGAAAGATCACTAGTCCAGAGTTAGTTCAGCAGTCAGTGGAAGTAGTTGCAGTTATCAGAGACAAACTAAAGACCGCTCAGAGTCGCCAAAAAAGTTATGCCGATAAGCGTCGGAGGCCATTGGAATTCCAAGTTGCTGAGCACGTCTTCTTGAAAGTGTCACCGGTGAGAGGTACTTCTCGCTTTGGCAAAAGGGGGAAACTGAGTCCGAAGTACGTAGGTCCCTTCGAGATTTTGGAAAGAATAGGGACTCTAGCGTATCGTTTTGCACTGCCGCCGAAGTTGTCACAGGTGCGCGACGTCTTTCACGTGTCGATGTTGAGGAAGTATGAGCCTAACCCAACTCACGTTCTAAATTTCGAGGAATTAGACGTGGACGACAGGGTGTCGTACGTTGAAAGTCCGGTTCAAATTGTCAATCGCAAAGAACAAGTTCTACGCACTAGGACCATCCCAATGGTCAAAGTGGTCTAGCAACATCACAGCACTGAAAGAGCAACCTGGGAGACCAAAGAATCAATAAGACAATTGTACCCCTACCTTTTTGCTTAAAAATTTGTAATGGTTTAAATTTCGATGAAGAAATTTTTATAAGAGAGGAAGAGTTATGACATCCCGATTTTTCTCAATTTTATTTTCAGTCAATTGAGTCGGGCAATTCATCTATGCATGTAATTCGTCTCTCAGAGTTGGCCACTCACGAGGGAACTAATCTATTGAGTGAAGCAATTAAGGAATTTTAACGCGTCAGACTTGGGGACTAATCACCCTTGGGTCGAATGCAAGAAAATTTCTCCAAAAGCTACTCAGTGGATTAGGCGCGCTAAAATCGCACCAAATTGAATTTAACCGTGAAAATTGGGATTTAATTTAGAAATTGAAAGCCCGATTATGTCACATACCTTATTAGGATCATGAGATAATTTTGTGGACTTTAATTGGACTCAATTAGAAGAGAATTGAATGAAAAATTGAAGAAATTGGATGTACAAGAATTGGACCCCGGCGGAAAATGAAAGTGCAACCATTGGAGAAGTTGTGGAGGATTTGAGTGAATGAAAGATGACATGGGATGATGTCATGGTGGTTGAGGCCAAGGGTTGAGGGCTTGACAAGTGGAGGTTGGACATTGAATCTCCAAAAAGGCCCCATCACCATCACCTTCAAGCTTGGAAAGAGAGAGAGAAGAGGAGGGGGAGAAGGAGAACCGGCCAGCCCCCCGACCGTCGACTAGCCGTGCGCCGCTCCCCCGCCGTCCGCCGTTGTTGTGCCACGTTGCCGTCGCTGCCTCGCGCATGCGCGCACGCCTCGCCCCTCTACTCCGCTCCACTTCGCTTCGCCCACGCCAGCCCGTCACCACTGTCGTCTCGAGCTACCAGCCATCGCTGGAGACCCCACCAGGCCGTCGTGAGCCACCGCCAAGCTGCAACCGCCCCTTTCCTCCGCCTCTACTGCCTCTAGCCATTGCCATTTCTCCCCTTCTTCGGCCTCAACGTGCAGCAAGAAAGAGTGGGTTTTGCAGTCCAGTTAAGGCCCGTTTTAGCCATCTTTCCAGCCCCGGAAGCTAGGCCCGCCTTTGGAAAAGTTGATCCCGGCGTCGCCCTCATCGTTTTGGTCCAAGCGGCAAGTTAATCAAGTGAATTTAACTCACTAATCCTTGATTAGATGTCGTGCCTAGTAGGGCCGTGATTGACCACCTATTAAAGGTTGTGTCTAGTAGGGCCGTGATTGACCACCTATTAGAGGTCGTGCCCAATAGAACCGTGATTAACCACCTATTAGAGGTCATGCCCATCAGGCCGAGATCTACCACCTAATTAAAGGTCGTGTCGAGTGGGGCGTGATTGCCACTAGTTGTTAAACCTTTCTATAGGGTCATGATTGGAAGTAGTGATTGATTTGCTAGAATGACATGTAATCGGCCTAGTCGATTGATCGTAAGATGATCCAAGTGGTTGGATTATTCTGATAATGTGGTTGTGCCACAGTTGTTTGATTATCATAATTGCACGTGGTTGAATTATATAAACTGTGCTAACTTGTAGATGAAGACTAATGCGAGGTAAGTCTTCTTGATGTTGTGGCTAGGCCACCCGGGGCGTATTTTCTTTCTAATAGGGGTTTAGGAGGTTGAACTTGCTAAGACAATGTCTCATCCCGATTGTTAGATTAAAATTTCAGGTCCTTGGTGGACGGAGCAGCCATATAACTTTGGTTGGCCTTGAGGAGTTGCAAAGGTAAAGTCATAAGGATTGGAGAACGTGTCCGACTTGTAGGTCATAGGACAGTTCCTTTTTAAGAGCCGATCTTTTGTAGACTTTTGGCCGTAGACCTCTGTTTGTAATTTTGTTGAATTATGAATGTGTTATGTTGCGATTTTGCTTCCTGCTTTTCTATCCCGTATTTCATTGTCATGGGTTTTATAATACGTTCCGCTTGCGCAATAATAAATTAATGGAGTCGGCGACACTACTTGGGAATGTTTCATTTACATGATCATGGTGGGATGTTGGCACGCTCGAGGTTCGGGACGTGACAAATTGATTGCATTTCTTCCAGAGTTGTGCCATTCGCTCGTCGGATGGAACCGGAAATGTTCCGTCAATAAAGCCCTCTTTATCCTTCGTTACCAGTGCACGCCAGAACTCACGCAACCAATTTAAGTAATTATCCAATCCGATTAACTGTTAAGCAATAAGCTTCAATTCTGGTCCATCGACATTAGTTGTGAAAAGAGGGTCGCCGAGTTCTGGCCGGCCGCTGGCAGCGAAGATCTAGTATGGAAGAAACCCTAGCGGCGGATTCGGGTAGGGATTTGCTCTAAAACCTGATCCGCCAGATCCGGTTGTAGAATCCACATTGGAAAAAAAGGGACCCGGGTAGGGATTCATTCCCATACCCGGTTCGGTCGACCCACCTATCTGTTGTGGATTGATGGTTGCACCTACCCCGTTGCCAGTTGGCGGGCCTCCATCAATCCGCACACCATCTCGATAACCCAGTGATGATGTATTTGGGCTCGGCCCATAGTACCAAGGATACGGTACCCATTGGTAAGGCGGCCCCAAAAAGGGCTGCCCCATATTGAACTGAGCCGGAACAGTCCCCCATTGTGCATGCTAAGGATGATTTTGTGGCTGAATTTGTTCCTGAGACACAGTGATTACCATTGAGGATTCCTGGATTTGAGAAGCTTGTGGCGTCGTTTCTCCTGCAGTCTGATTACTGGAGGCTAAGGTATTTATTTCTGGGTTTGTCATGAAGAATTTTCTAAAGATTGGTTTTCTAGGTAACAAAGGGTAAAGAAAGGCGAATTCCTGCTAAATGCTGTTTTTTTTGTTTTGCAACGAGGCAACAACAAGGAACAGAAGAAGATGACGCAGGCAATTCGAAGAGATGAAAGCTACACTAGGATCGGCATAAGCTTTGATACCATGTAACAAACTCAGGTAAAAGAAGATGTGGGGAATTGTATTTTCTTCATTGAATTTTACATTGTTACAAGGATGTATATATTGTACAAGGAGATCCAATAAAGAAGTAAAGAAAATATTCCTAGTCAGAAAATATTCCTAGTCCTAAAATAATTACAATCCCAATCAATTACAATCTTCAATCTGATTTCATATCTTCAAATCATATTTTCTTTCAACATATTCTACTCTGCAATTGTACATTACTCAAGCAAATGGCTCTACATGCTTTGCTTCTTTTTTCTTTTGTTTATTAGAACACAAAAGACACAGAGGGAGAACCACCACCTTGGTGGCCGATCGTTTGGGGTCTTAAGTGGGACGCCGGGTTAGTGGGTCCTCCCGCTTACATGTCCCCCCAAGTTTACTCGCCGACTGCCGGCTGTACAGGATTCCTGGGTCACCAAAAGAAAAAAAAAAAAAAAAAAAAAAAAAAGACACAAGGGGAGAACATGCCACTCAATTGGAAAATTCTCATTAGAGCCGTACATGTTTTGCTTCTTTTCTCTTTTACTTCTTTTTAAAATCCATATTAACATTTTTTAGAGTAGATGAGCATTTAGTGACAATAAGGGAACAAATATATGAAGTAAGTTTGCCTGAATTTAAATGCAAGTTCATATTTGATGGATTTATAGGTCGATAAGTGATGCATGTCTAAGTGGTGAAGTCTTAAAAAATATTTTCCTTACCGAACACCAAAAAATATTTTCCGAAACATTTTCAGATTTCAGCCGAACACCAAAAAATATTGTCGTTTTCCTAGAAAATGACTTATGGGACAATATTTTCCGGAAATTGTCCATTTTCCGCAAAACGAACGGACCCTTATTTTTGTGTAGATAACTCTACTAGTAGTATACTTGAACCTTTACATAAAGTATAGGTATGTACGTGATTTTCAAAACTTTTGGTGTCCCACACATATGTTGAATTTATGGAGGAATATTCGTGTTTTTGTTGAACTTTCAAAATGACTAGAAATTTTTCAAGCATATGTTACAAAATAACGAAATTACCTTATTATTAGCATTTATTTTTAAAATGGTTTATTCTAATTTTCAGAATATTCAAAAGCATTTATTGTCAAAAAAAATTCACTTATACATAGATATTTAAATTAGCCAATAGTTCCAATACATAAATCTACTATCCAAGTCACTTATGAATCTCCACAGGTCTCAAGCATTCATCCCCAACATTACTATGGCAGATTAGGTTTCGTTAAATCAGGCAAGAGTGCTGCTCAAAGTTTATGCATTCAACACAAATTTTAAAATGAGAAAATGGCATATGTGATTCATGAATTTTAGTGTAATGTGTAAATTTTAATAGAGTTTCTAAACTTTAGTCCAATGTTAAATGTAATCTTTGAACTTTTAAATATTTTCTTATATTTTAGGGACTACATTGAACAATTATCAATAGCACATAGACCATGTTAAATAAATTAAAAATCTACGAACGACATTATATATTAAGCTAAACTTTAGAAATCATAATGTATAAATTATAAATTCGGGGATGAAGACCATTTGTCCAATTACCCTTTTTAAACTTGGTTTAGAGTGGACCGGCCATCCAAATGGGCTTTCAAATGTCTGTCGATTGTTAGTGGGCTAGCAATTTTGTTTAAGTAGAAACAAAAGATAAAAGATACATGGGAATTTGAGTTGGACCTTGGACATTGCTAAGAGGCTAAAGATTGTCACTTCAAACGGATCTTGGGCTAGTTGGTAAAAGGTAGCACTTTGGGCTTTGAGCGTGAGTCGTTCCAATTCAATTATTAATTTTTCTCTTGCATAAAGTTAAATTAGGGGGGCGAGTGACATCTAAGAAAGCTTCACAAAATGGTAGGTCAAATGGCGAGAAATAAATACTTTTGCGTCAAATCCCACAGACAATATTGTATGACCGTAAAAAGAGATTGTTCAAATGCTCAAGCTCCAGTAGCTAAGCGAGGCAACCTCGATGAATCCCGATTCGATACCAAATCCTAAATTAGAACATTCATAAAAATATGAAATTTATTTATTACCGATTGAGGAAATACAGTGCGCATTATGAAATGAACTCCAAGTTCTCCCTTCTCGATGATTTCATAATCAACTCAGATAGTTGCTCATAACACTGACTGACTTGGCCACTCCTCTTTTCCGACTCAAAGTGACTTGACTAATGAGAAGTTCCGCTTTTCGATCTTCAAATTTAACAGTAGTTAAAGAAGCACAAATGAGTAAAATCAAACGAGTATATGGACCCAGCCCATCCGCGTTAAGCCGATGGGGTTAAGCTTGGAACTCATTAATTAGTGACAAAAGAAAACTGACTCTTCAACTCTTGCTCACTAAAGTATAAAATCGATACAAGATTGGCCTTCTCCATCGTAACCTAAAGTTCTGGAACGAGGAAGGGCCATCGATCTTGAGCAGGAAATCGGTATCACAGCATGCGTTGTGGTGTTTGTGTGTCCCATATGATTTCCAATGATGCCAGCGAAAAGGGAGGCTCTCCTGATTTGACTGTTCATGGCTCAGTTGAACAAAAACCAAAAGAGACCCATGCAATCATGCAAAGTCCCAGAACTCCAAAAGAGCATTTTGCATAATTCTCCTGATTATCCTTTTACGTACCTAACTTGCCCCAAGCATGCGACATGATGCGTCCTGAATTATAGTGTTAATAAGTAATAGAAATATAAGAATCGCTAATGAGAAATACAGATATCGAGATGAATCTCGAGGTCTCAGTGATCTCGCCTCGCAAGGAATATAGTCAACTTCCGACACCCTTTGACCGCATTCATCCACACATCAACAAACAAGAACAGGTTTTGAAAAGAATAAAAAGGAGGGGGCAAAAAAGAAGGGGGGGAGAAAGAGGAAGATGATGATCCCCTCCCAATGCCATACTCTTTGCCCACCAGCCTGTCACCCCCTCCTTTCTGGACACGTGGCGCGGCTCAAACCCGGGTCGAGCCCTTTGGACCACATTTCCCACGTGGCCGAGGCCATCCCTTGCCGGCTGCTGCCACGCGGACCCCCTCCCCCCAACCCGAATTGGAGGACCACCTTTTGGATGCGCAACACGGCATAGGTTGTCACCCTCTTGTTCTCTTGCCAAGATTTTTTCCATCTTTCATAATATTGACACGACCCGCTGAAAAATTCGTTTCCAATGATCTTTACAAATGAATAATACATGCACATTTGAGTTACAAAAAAAAAAAAAAAAGGAAGAAGAAGAAGAAGAAACTCATCCCGATTTCAAAATAACTATATAAAAAAAGAACTCATATTACTTGTTCAGAATAATTGATATGATTAAATCAAAATTTTCACAAAGCACCATAGAGAAAAAAGCCCTTTTCTTTCTCTTTCGGAAGTGCAGCCTCTTTCAATTATTTTAGGTCGTTATCTACGAAGAGCGGGCCAGGGCTGGAAAGTTGTCCCCAATAACTAAAGAATCACTACCACACTCACTCCTCTTTAAATTCCAATTGCTTCTCTCTCTCTCTCTCCCTCAATTTATTTCTATTTTCTTTTTAATTTCAGGTGTGCGTATGTTTGGACAGTGGGAAAGGTAGAAATTGGGAAAGGAAAAGCAGGCAATAAAAAGAAAAGGGAGGGGGTGGGGGAGGTGTAATTATGTTTGGAAAAGGGGTGGAGACATACCATGAGAATGTTTTTGGTCCTCTCGGTTAATGTAATCGATCTGAACCCAGAAAGTGACCCCATTTGAGAAGGACATCCTCGTGTATGCTTCCCAAGTCCCAAGAACAACACACAACGACCGCCCCTCCAATTCGTGTGTTCTCTTAAGCATTAGTTTTAGCAGAAGCATTAGGGAAAACACCCTTCACTTTCATCTTAGAGCAAATTGAATTGTTTGGATTTGGCTTTGATGGACATGATACAGATATAATCGTTTGATTATATACACATCATATTCTTCATTGGCCAAGAGGTAGGAAGACGGTATCTCTGTAATTTCCTCAAAGATTCAATGGTGGATTCGCTCATTTTCAAGGTGTGTTTTCCTTCCAGGAACAGCTCTGTACTTTGCCGGTCTTTAAGATATTATTCTAGGAAAGCATTGCTTCTAATCCAAGTCATGTTGATTTATTTTATCTTGTTCCCTTGCTCATCACTACAAAAATGTGAGACAAAAATGTTGAAGTATTCTTTACCATGTGTGATGACAAGGAGAGAGAGAAGAGGGTGTTCCAAGAATGTCCTCAGCACTAATATCTTAATCAATATAATATAAAGTTAACGTCAGTATCAAATTGTTTGTACTCATCACTCATGCCACAGTAGAAGGTGACCGCAGGAGATGAGGTATAATAATGTTTAATGTGTTTGAAATGATCTTGGTATTATTAAAGTAAACCTTTCCTGACCAATGCGGAAAATGACTGATAAATCTTGATCTGGCCCCACAGGCCAGCATTTTCCTATGTTGTTTCCTTGTGTCTTCAGAAACTACACCTTGTTTCTTTCTCAAAAATGAAACCACATTTCTGGATGACTGTTGCATGACATGAATGGCACCTTTGAATTGGACAACCTTTTATTTTATTTTATTTTTTTGTTCACACTCAAGAATAATAATATAAACCCTATGATTGAATAACATATGTTTTAGCATAGTGGGTTTAATCTTGTTGGACCAATGGGCGAAGGAACTTATTCTTAAATGCAACCCAAAGGTTTGGTGGGTCAAAAGATTGAGGAGAGCCTTGGATTTTAAGTAAAAAAAGTATAAAAGGGTCTTGGTTTTTTGGCATCATAGACTGTATCTAGATATACCCTTTTAGGGGAAAATGGTTGGTTAAGGCTTTAACATCATTAGGTGGGGTTACCCATTTTTCAAACAAGCAATTTGGATATAATCACATTATGATTACATTCTTTAATCCAACATTTTAATGACAACTTTAGGTTATATACAGTTGGTCTAATGATGTATCACTTATATTTTATTGCTCAATCAGCGAATTTGTGTTCCGATGCTTGAAGTTGAGAAATTATCTAAGCTATGGCTAAATATATGTAGTACTTCCTGTTCACACAAGCATCAATGAGATTTACCTATTTGGATCAATCGACGTGGCATTCTATAAGTGATATCAACTTCTTTTTTCCAAAGTCGAAATTGTACTCCATCAATAGGGTTAATCTTCAAAGAAAATAATAACATATTTTTATAATTCTTGAGATATTATTCTGATTAGAAAGACTAAACCTTTTCTTTCTTGTGATTATTATTATTATTATTATTATTATTATTATTATTATTATTATTATTATTATTATTATTATTATTATTATTATTTTTGGTTAGAATTGGTGATTATACTTTTCTCTATGTAGTGAGATTGGTATACAAAAAATGCTCCTTACGGTTGAGAAGTCTTGATAGTCCTCGTACGCTGAAACTTCATCAAGTGTCTAAATGTCTAAATAAAGAAATATTCTTATTTCTGATAAGCCGTCTCTCTCATGTTATGTGCAATCAAGATATTAAAAATGAAAATGTTTGTTTTGTTGAACATGGTGCACTCGTCAACAGAATAAAATAAAAAAAGTCCACATGTTCTGAGTAAATCGAAATCTTCAACTTACCGACTAACCTTAAGAAGGAAAATAACCCAAACATATATGGATATGAAAAGCCTAATTGCATATGTTAGAGTAAACCTCACTTTAATGATTAGAATTACGTAAAAAAAATTATATATATATGATTACGAGAGAGAGATTTTTTCAATCTAGTACACTACACTTTCTTCTTTTTCGCCATTGATACACTAACTTCAAAAAATGACCAATTTCTCAATGAAATGTTGATGTGGTGATCACCTAGCACTTACAGAATTAGCCACATCCCTACCACATCAACTATTCGTCGAAAACGACGAGACGTATTAAGAACCCTTCCATAATGGAGGAAAGAATTATTGGGTTTATTATAGTGTGCATCGCTAGTCTAAAGAAATTCGTATCTAATCCTTCTCGATTTCAATTGCAAGCAAGACCCTTGATCAGGGAACATAATTATCCAAAGCGTTGTGGGTTATATTCCGAGTACTTCGTGGACACAGCGTTTCCATCTGAGTGTTTACTTTCAATTTGTGATATTTTCTGCTGAGATGCTATGAGAGATTGTGAGTAAACGCAATTCTAAATCTACGAGTGTACTCTAGGGTCGGGATGTATTTGAGGGATTGAGCTATTACGCAATTTGTGAAAAGAAAGGGTATCGATTCCCCTTATCATTCGTTGTTGATTTCTCTAGCAATTTTCCGTCTTCTCGCGTGTGATATTGAATTGCAAGATCTAACAATTTTCGTATTATCTAACAATAGTAGGGGTGAGATTGGCCTTTGCAATCCAAGAAAGTGCAGTGCAACATTTTCAATTTTCAACATCATTATAATCAAAATGGAATAGCATATCCAAAAGATAAAGAAAACAATGTAGTATTCGATACACATGTGACAAATAAAACAAAGAAATTAGACTTGTCCACAAGCCTAAAGAACACTTAAAATCATCTTTCTTTTCCCATTACATAATGAAAGATATCTAAATCTCATTGTCGATTAATCTCCACGGATGCGTATAAACAACGTTGTTAATGTGCGTTGAGTAGTGCTCCATTTACAAGATGACAGGCGCGTGCTCAAGATTGTTCTACATCAGAAATGTTGTGATATAGACTATAATTACGCGCATTTAGATTTAAGAGGTTAATCACATAATTAACAAATTTCTTAAGGATTTGGAAATGACACTTGAGGGAAATAGGGAGGAAAAAAAAAAGAGGGAGGCATCTGGAAAAGGAGAGGGAACAATATCATTTATTTAATATATATATATACAGCAATATAAATATATATGCACCATATTCAAATTCAAAAGGGAACAAAAGGCAAATGAGGGACCATCCATCCACATTGATGTGTCCTCTCGCATATATGCGACCATGAAGGCACTATTAGTATTAGTGATAGATGTGGGGGCAAAATTCGCATTTTGTCATGCCTTGTACACTTGCGCCCTTCGCATCATTTCCTTTTCCAATCGCACAATCCTCGTACCACAAGAATTGTCTCCACGATGTTTAACTTTTCCCCTTCCTTTTCCCTTTTTTTTTCCCCCAATTCACCCGCCTTATTTTACCCCCACGTTTTCCTTTTCTTTTTGGCCAAACAATAAAATAAAAAGAAAAAGTATGTCGATGTTCGAGGAGTCTCAATTTTATCATAACTTTTTGACCTTTCGTAAAATTACCTAACCTTTCAAATTACTTCAAAACCTGCATTGGTCTTTTAATACAGCTACTTAAAGGGAATATTCTATTCGATTCCCCTCGAAACTTCATTATTTCTCTTCTGCTCCCCTCGTTACTCTCTCCAATTATTCTAAACCACATGTTCTAATTTTACGTGAGATTTTATAAGATTATTGTCAACTTTTCTAAAAATTTAAGTTGATAGATGAAGACTCGTTTAATATTTAAATATTATAACATCTCTATGTACGTACACTAGCACGCCTGAGTGGGATTATGACAAATGTGATGTGCAATTTTCCATCTTAATCAAAGTTTTATGTGCATGTATAATTTTATGGGAAAAGTTCCAAAAAATTCATAAATTTATTGTATCGGTATCAATTTAATTCTTTCAATCGGATCAATTTAGTCACAAACTCTTTGCATTTGTATCAATTCAATTCATCTACCAATTTTGGCCAGTAATCATTGATAATGACATCAACTTTCTTACGTGATACGACCAACATTGACATTGACAAGTTTTGAAATTTTTAATATTTATATAAATTTTTTATTTTTTATTATGAATTTTTTTTATTGTGCTAGTGAGGGTTGCCTTGTTGGCCCGACCACTAGCAAGGGTCATGGCCTCGCCTAGGCCATTGCACCGTCATCAAATCCAACAAAGCCCTGCTCAAGCCATTGCCACACATTGGTGAGGCCGCCCTCATCAAATCTAGCAAGGGCTTGGTAGCCCTCACCCACAACTAACAATGGCCTAGGCAACAGCTGTGAAACTCGCCGGCCACAATGAAAAGGAAAAGTAATTAAAAAGAAAATAATAAAAAATTAGAACACAAAATTATAAAATTTGTTAGCATCAACACCAATCATGCCATATATGGGACAGCTAATATTCATGTCAGTAATTTTCAACCAAAATTAGTAGAATTAACTAAATTGGCACAAATACAAGAGGTTTATGACTAAACTGATCTAATTGAATCATTTAGGATTCTTTTGGTACTTTTCCCATGATTTTATTTATAGTAATTACAACAGAAAGTATTAACATGTCCAATCCAAAACTTAAGTTATTAAATAAAGGAATAGTTTAGTATTTAAATATTTTAACGCTCCTCTTATGCATATGCTGGACTTTAGCCTAAGCTGTAAAAATATGTAATGGGAGAGGCAAACAAGGGCCGAAAAGATTTGGTTTTCTTGCCCTCACATTATATGAGATTTCATCAGACCAATTACCAAATATTTAAAAAAAAAAAACTCAAATTGATCAGTGGAGGGAGACCACATGAATAAAGAAAACATATAAGACCAATTGTCAAGCAATGTTGGACAATATTCACCCATCCATGTTCAAGCCAGATTATGAGCAGCAAATGGTATTTTATACCATGACACATATAATTTGACTGATGTGGGATGGATGCATATACAAGAAAGGAATAGCAATACCGAGATAAGAAATATGTGGAAGAGAGAAATGTGAAATTTCTATATTAAACAATTATGAGCCTAATTATGGGCCTTATTAGATGATTGTTTAAAGTAACAAATTAATCAAAGATATACACAATTAAAGGGAGATATATGTGCAATCTTGTGAAATACATAGAATTAACATAGATATTCTAATTATCTTTAACAAAGGAAAATATTTTAGAGAAGTATCTCTAACATCCCCTATTTTTGCCTTTTGAATTAGATCTTAAACTTTACATTCATCTAACAACTTCAATTACATATTTCCACCATTTAGATTTAGGCCAAAGTCCAACTTATGTGTAAGGGGCAGTGTTGAAATACATAAATATTAACCTAAGCCTTCATATAGTATTAGAGCTAGTGCTATCCCTTTCGTGTACATGCATCCATCCCCCATCAATTAAATTCCACGTGTCGTAGTATAAGATTCCGCTTGCCATAATATAAAATTCCATATGCTGCTCCTAATCCAACTTGCACATAAGACGAGGTGTTAATCACATCATGTAATTACGAGTCTTATATACTCTTCATATTTATATAGTCTCTCTTCACCTATCGGTTTAAACTTTTAAAGCAATTGGCAATAAGTCTCACTAAATTTTTCAAAAACATCATCACTATCTTCATCAAATAACAAACCATCTAGAGAGAGAGCGCGATAAATATTCATGTCATAATTCGTGACCGGGACCAAAATCTGTCAGCAACAGACGTCCCCGGCATCTAGGAATAAACACATAACCAATCTTTTGGTCCCATCTATTAAGTAGCTAAGTTGATCTTTTTATAGCGGAATATGACCGATTTACGTTTTGCCGGCTTGTGTGCAACCAAGGTCACGTCTTGGGATGTTAATGTCAGCCTCCTCCGGGACAAAATATAAGGTAAGCAAAATAAAGAAAAAAAGAAAAAAAAAAAGAAAAAGGAACAAGGAAAGGGTTTGGTATTGATAGAAGGGAAGGAGTGGTTCGATGCGTTTAGGGTTTGGCCCCGTGAAAATGATTACATTCAAAGCCATGCAAGGCGAGCCAAAAGCACGAAGAGGACGACAAGAGGAGTAATTTCGAAAAGCTTGATCACACGTGCGTAGCCGACTTTGGCACGTGAGGGGAGGAAGATAAGGTGAAGATTATAATGACTAATAATTGTTATTGTTAGCGAGTGGAGGTGGTCCATGGGATTTGAGGGCGTGTGAGCCTGGAGAGGGTCGGTATTCACGTGCGAATCCCATTGAAAAAGCAAACGATTTCTTGTTTCATTTTTTAAAAATTTTTTGGGGGAGAAGGTTGGCCCGTCAATTATCAAAGCAGGTTTGTGGTTGGAAAGGGAGATTTTAACTCCCCTCCTGTGGAGAGTATTGGTGAGGGGGCAAAAGGGTCCAGATTGTTTACTTGGCAAATTGAAAGATTATGACGTGTCTTTTCCTCGTACTTCACATTACTTTCGGGTGTGAATTTGACTAATTCACCTTGCAATTCAAGTAAAACGAGATAAAGACATATCTTCAGTTCAGATTCATGAAATACTCCACTCATCTCACGAACAGATAAGATGAATAATCAGTGAGCCACGTATACTTTCATCTGCCTATATCGTCTGTCGCTTGAGTTTCACATCGAAACAAGCCCAAAATATTTGTTATGTCGATCTATTGTTATGTCAATAGATGCAGTGACCACATGTCTACCACAAATTACTAAACATGTCAATAGATATTGCTACGACTTTGGATCGGACCCATCAAAGCCATTGGCTAATTTAGTCTTTTCTAGCTCGAGATCAATATCCAGAGAATGCTGTGTCGCTCTCTAAATGATCTTTCAAACAAATTACACATGAAACCTCCTCGAAAGTTTGTTTATTCAAGCGCAAAGTTTTGTCCATGGTTCGCCAGATTCATTTTCACAGTTCAACAATTTGACTTCTTCCCCAACCTCTAACGAAAGCACCTAATTTATTGGTAAAACTAGCAATGGTCAAATCCTCCTTCATGCTAAGCTTTTGCAAGCATTACCAACTCATTCGGAGGGGTCAACTCTAGGGAAATTACTCATACGGTGGCATCGTAGGTTATCTACAGTTTTTGCCAAATCCTTTTTTGCCCTTACTCAAGTTAAAGAAAACATTATAAAAAATGTGAACTTTTATTAGGTCTAGGGGTAAGAAATAATATACATTTTCATCGTTGAATATTTGAAACGCAAGTCCGTTACGTAACAATCTCTAAGTATACATATTATTTATGGAATGATGAATGCTTGAAAGATTTTTTATAGTGGCAAATGACGTAAGAGTAATCCAGTATGGATCCGAAAAGGAACAACTTAAACTAAAAAATATAATAAAAATAATAATAATTCATCGAAATTGTTGTATTTAAGAAATTCCATGGTATAATTGAGATCTTTGATATACTTTCATGCGTCCCCACTGCGGGGAACTTAAATCAAGGAAACAAATAGAAAATGGAAACATTGAAAGCCGAAATAAAAATATCGAGCTGAGTAATTAGCACGAATATTTTCTAGCCAAAAGACAAAGCTGACTTTGCAAAGGGGGAGAGCCATTTGCATCTCTTCCGATTCGCAATCGGGTCTCATACGAGGATGCTCACGTCAACCCCCCATCAAATTCGCGTCACGTCTCATTTTTTACATAAGCGCGTCTGAAAAAAAAAACAAAATAAAAAACCCAAAAATCGTCGAGTCAAACCAAACTTTCATGACGATGTAAAATAATTGTCGATCAAAGTCGAACGCGAGACTATTTCAGCGCTCTAGGGTTTCCAAGAAATATGTCGGCCCCTAGCTAGAAGAGGTTCGTATTATTTATATGTCATTTACGTAATTTTGGAAATTTATCTGCCCACGACTTTTAACCTAAGTCAACGGCACTACATCAATTATTCCCCTACCTATTGTCTATTATTGATCGACTCCCACACGCTACATTATGTCTTCATCAACTTTAGTGAAATGGAAATGTGAATTAGTTGAAAAACTCGGCGTCGCAGCGAGAAGAAAGAAGTAATTAGTGGGATGATGATTTCATTTTGCAACGCCTAATAGAGCTCATCAATTAATTGATAACGGAAGTGGAAAATAATTGTAATAAAAATTTCATTCTAATTAGCAATTATTGTGTGAAATCATAGAATTATTGCTATAAAACTCATTGAAACGGTTTAATGGATACGGAACAGATTTGTTTGTTGATTACGAGTATAGTAAGATATGATTTTCCACAAAACCAAATGCAAATGAAACTGCAGATCTATGTTTTGGCTCACTTTTCACTTAGAAATTATCTAAAATAGCTTTCTCGTCATTTGAAGAAGAAGAAGAAGAAGAAGAAGGAGAAGAAACCGTTGATATAGGTGAATCAATTGATAGTGTATCACTAAATAAAAAGATACTTAACTATCAAGTTCCATGCAATATTGGTTTTTCTAAAGATCTGCATAGTTAAGTACATCTGAGTTAATCTAATTATTATATCAAGAAGAAATTATTTAAATCCACACATAGTAAAAACATATATGAAAAGTCGAAGGAGAACAAAAAAGAGAAAGTTTGATAAAATAGAATGGTTTATAGTTAAGGAATTAGGGAGATGTTTTTATCTTTGCAGCAATGCAGTGATTTAGGTGATTGCCGGTCTCTAAACTAATTTTTTCTATGATGAATGTATATGTAAGAAAAGGTAGAGGTCTAAGTTAAGTATCCTATCAACCTTTTCCTTCTTAGGTCATATGAGATTTTTGTAAGATCTTCGTATCAAAGTAATAACACAAAGATTTGCTTCATTGCCTAAGACCCGTTCCGCCTATGTGCGGCGACAACCATGGTGGAGGTCATGTTTGTCACAATGATCAACTAAGATCATTGAGACACGAGATCTACACTTTGATCTCTATCAAATCTAGCTCTCGGTTGGTGCAGTCACGGCAATGAGATTGCCAGAGCGGTGCGAGCAATGTCTAGTGGTCTCTAGTGGCCCATCAATGGCACCAATATTGGGTCCTAAGGCGAAACATCTTGCTTTTTCTTTGTTAGTTTGTTTCTATTTGGATGCCGTAAATTATTTGATAACTGATACCGAGAGAAGTTATCGAGATTTTATCCGGATTTGTCACAATTCGAGCATGACTTTAAATATCGGATAAGATAATTTCTATCTAATCCGACCTTTCATCAGGCGAACAAACGCACCTTAACATCAATTTTAGTGGTGACAATACGGAGATCTCGATAAAGTTAACTCATATATAATTAAAATATATATATTATTGGGTTGACATGATAGAAGTCATATACCTTCACCTGTAAAAGACCATCAAGATAGAGCCCCAATTTGAACATGTCAACATTTTCAATTGAATTTGTCTCTTTCGAATGCTTAAGCCAATTGGTTGTCAATCAATTAGGATATAGCAACTATTCTAGATAATAACATATTCCGATGCAGGATTTTTTTGGTCTAACACCCTTCCACTTGCACCTCAACACTCACAAAACTAGCGAGATATGTTGTTACAGCGAATCTTGGGATACACTAAACAACAAATGGAATGGCAAAAAAAAAAAAAAAAAAAACATGTGAACTTGCGTATACCGATTGATGTGACCAATATTTTTAAGACGGCTTAAATGTTAACTAAAGAAATTGCAATAGACGATATTTCTCCATATGGCACTAAGTGACCTCAAACACCAAAACTTGGTTGATTATCACTAAAGGCATGATATTTGGTTGATTGTAAAGCATCATATGGAACAAACCCAAACAAATCCAGCGTTTAAAGTAAGTGTTCTCGATGTAAATTAACCTTCTCAAGCCGAAACTTTGATGTGCCGCACATTCCCTCCTTAATAAGTATCGAACATTCGATAATTTAAATCGAAATAATCAGTCAGACTGTGTCACTGAAATTCAAAACCATGCAAAGCAAATTCAATGATGTCTTGTCTACTTTGGCTCAAGCAGTGGCATGAGTAAGAAAAATTGTATCATACATGAATTTGTGAACCGAACCAGTGAATGTACCATTTTAAATCTTTCGTGAATAATGCAGTCATATTCCTCGACTGGGTAATTTCGTGAAGCCCTCATATGTGGAGAGTACATGTGACAACTTGAACCGACACATGAGAAGTGATTGCATGATGGGTTTTGCCAGTGCATAATTGCCTCTCTCATGGCCGCATCAAATCAAACATTATGGTCACATGACATACATATGCCTGCCTTTTGCACTTGTTTTTGTCCACTTTTCAATCACAATGCAAAAAACACGACAAGTGTTTCTAGTTCATACGACATAAATGACGACTATGTATATGATAATTCGCACAAGCCAATTCGTCAACATTTCAGATGCGCATCTTTGCATGGTAACACATTTTTACTAATGCTCGCATTGGCACCGGCAACATATCTATTTCACATGTTGCCTACATCCTTGGTGCCACCGCACATGCTCAGCCAGAATATCGCTAGAGACATTTTCTCTGCAGAAGAAGCGACCAAAACCAAAATGAAGCTATGTCGCTATAGATAAGAGGCCGTGACCACCGTGACTTGTATGCACGAATGTGGTAGCTGAGCTTAGGCAACCTTTTGATTTGAGGACGACTAAGGCGACTGACATCCAATACGAACTCGATCAGCTAGAGAGAGAGAGAGAGAGAGAGCAAAGGAGAGGGGCTACACACAGAGAGAGCGGCCTTGGTGGTGGTGGTGGTGGTAGCAGTGGTTGAAGCATGATGGAGACGAGCGATTAGGGGTAGTGTTGGTAGTTAGCCAGTTGCGGATTTGTGTACAAGGGATAATTGAAAGGAGGAAGAAGAAAAAAAAGAGGCAAAATAAAGAGGGAAAGGAAAAGAAAGAGGAAAAACAAAAAGTGAACATCTCAACCATGAGTATTGAAACTTAATGAGCTTATGCATTTGAATGAGAACAGAAGAATGAGGATGAAAATTGAACAATTTGAGAGTAAGTGGGTGGATTTTTATAGAAACAGAAATGATAGGTTTTGAATTTGGGTTGGGTTGGATTGGGTTACTTGGAAAAATTCAAAAACTACACAACCCCAAATATGGGTTGTTGCCTAAATAGCTTTAGACCATATCATGTTGAAAGTACATGTTTGAAGGGTGTTGGTAAAGTTCCAAATGAGATTTGGCGTGAGGTGAGATAATTAATACATCCTAGTTGGCTTCAATTATTGGCTTAAGCTTTTTTTTTTCTTTTTAGATAACAACACAAATAATCCATGAACTTTGATTCGTTATGCAGAATAATCTCTGAAATTTGACAACATTTAATATTTTCATATAATCTATGGACTAAATTGAACATATATCAAAAATCCAAATACCACATTAAACAAATTAAAATTTCAACACATTGGGCTAAGTTTATTGACCATAGTAAATAAATTAAAGTTCATGAACCATATTTACAAATTGAGCCAAAGTTTATTGATCATTTGTATCATTTTCCCTTATTGTTTTCAGTGAAAATTGATTGAAACTTTTAAATGAAAAAAGATCCAACTAGATATATTAATGGACTCAAATTTAAGCTATCTTTTGATGATCTTCCAGTGTGATGGTCTCTAGCTGCTACGCATCTCAACAAGTGGTATTAAATCTAATCATAGATTGGTGCATCCCTCCCAATCTATATAGACATTTAGATGATAATTTCAATGAAGAATCTCATGATCAACACAATTTTCAGGTAGGTGGGCTTTGAGGTGTAGTAACACGGTCTTGAGGCTAGATTTATGGTTCGCTAAGGCATAAGAGAGTGCATGCGAATGTGGGTGTTCCGATGCCTTCAATGTAATGGGAGTGAAAATTCAGGTCGAGATATATATTGATGAGAAGGATATGTAGATTAAAGGGAAGCTAACATAATGCAAGAGTCTCACATATGAGCGAAAATGGTTGAAGTGCTTGTGAGAAGGATGTTGGTGGAGTCCCACATTGAAGATTTGATGTGAGATGGTCAGTTTTTTTTTTTTTTTTTGTCAGTCCTACTCTATGCCTATTCTATACTCACTCTCAGACTTTTGCCCTGCCTCTTGCAAGGCGTGGGAGTCGAAACCCACTCCTGAAACTTACGCGTCCCCACCCCATCCCCACCTGAGAAAGTGGGGATTTGAACCCCTCACCGCCTCCTTCCATGTTGGAAGGGTGGCCACTGAGGCGAATCCTAGTAGTTAGTTAATTCATCATAATTAGGACAAAACCCATTGGCTTGAGCCTTCAAGCGTGGTGGGTCCACATGGATATATGGATAGCTCAAACTTAGAATCTCGTGGTGATCTAACTAGATGAAGGTATTAAACTTTTGCTATGTATTCCAACAAATTATTTGGGTCTTACTATGTTGAGGGTTGATGCTTATGTGCCTAGCATGGCTTATGACATTTTGAACAAGACCACGCGGCAAACAGCCGTACCCATTTGTCACCTCTAAGTCTCTTCTTGTTTTATATATATATTTACTGGCTTACCAGAATCAAATCCTCCTTGTTTAATGTAACATTTCAAACCCTACTTTCAATAGGCAAACATTTTGAAGTGTTACTTAAGTAAATGACTCGCCTACAAAGACAACCATTCGAGTTCTCCTTTTGGAGATCTTGCCATATCTAAATCGGGTCAAGCTGTCACACGTCACATGAGTGATTCTTCCATATTTCGCACTACTCATCCAAATTTCACATCACGTCAAACCTAGTTCACCGCTGGTGAGATATCTTGTAGGACGAAATTCATCCTCCAAAAGTGAGATTCCTCCTCATCAAAACAGGAAAAAGAAACGTTGTTTCTCCATCGATGAAACGATGGAAATCCCATGATGTCACCTATGTTTTCTACGGCATCTCAATTTAGGGCAAGAGGAATTTGCGCCCCCAACCCCCCTCCTCCCTCCTCCGTATCGTTTCAGCAAAAAGAACGGTAGCAAAAGAATCGATTCTGGCCTCTTGTCATGTGTCTGCGACCTGGCTACATCGCAAAGGCCGACGACAGCTTCTTTTCTTCTCTCTTTATCCCCTACTGACCACTTCCATCGAGATCCCAAAATTCACACGACAAAGTCCGAGGTTGAGATTGCCCCAGTCATTAACCTAAGACTTTAATCGCAGACTCATCAGTGTTAGGACACGATATGAACAACTGACTTTTACCCATTCGTCGTCCATCTTCTTCTTCTTCCTTTATTTTTTTAAAGCAAACACACTTTTCGGTGCCATAAGAAGAAAAACAAGAGGGAATAAACAACAGAAAAAGTACAAAAGCATCGCCATTACTGAAATATTGTGCTGCTTCTTTACAATGAGTAAATAAAGTATTGGCGCACATATCCTTTTCCATGAGACCCAAGACCCCCACTAGTTAGCTTACGAAAAGTGCTTGCCATTGTCAAGGCACGCCATCTTTTTCCACATCTCTATGATTGGTTGATCAACCTATGATTACCACATACAGTAGCCATTCTAATTTCTTTCTTAGCAATCGAATTGCAATTCCTTTCCCCTCAGCTCGAGACCATGGTGGAGAGGGTTGTGACCCCATTGATGCATGGTCAAAACGTGGTTCGCAAGGGTCAAGTATACCCTACGGTGGTAATTCATTTCAATACGTGTATTAGGTCCGTCGAATAATTTTTCAAGGCAACATTGATCATGCATGGAAAATTAAGTAGAGAGTGGACAATCATTGTTATTCTCCTCATCCTTTAATCATAGCATATTATGCATGATCCGTGACTTCAAGTATTCTAGCATCATTAAGGTAAATTTGAATGGGCAAATGAGGGGTCCGAATACCATATGGTGAGATCTCTCCGACGACGCCCTTTGTGAAATTGCTGTGGCGTGAGGGATTGCCATTAAGTTAGACTGATAAAGACCAATAAATGCTTCAAGTTTATGGATCGAGACATAATCTCACGCTAAAGAACTTCCATCTTCCCATACGCGTCATTAGCACATCGATAAAAAGTAAAAAGGGAAAGGGATTTTTAATGGCTTGGCAAAAGAAAGAAATGAGTGAAGGAGACGCCTATTATTATCGATCTAACTTTACAAATCAAAAGCAAGCGAAAAAGAGGAACCCAACATGCCTATCCCTTGACGTACCAACGCCTTCGCAAAAGCGGTTAAGTGTGGCTTTCAAACCCTCGTTTCACCTTCCCACACAACAACACCACGAAACCTAACCTCAGCCTAAAGAGCCACAACCTACGGCACGTGCCGATCCAACCCCTCACGTGCGGGGTTTTTTTTTTTTTTTTTTTTAACTTTAATGATAAACCGATGTTCTTGGCTTTACCCTAAGCTCCATCTACGACCCTACCGTAATTTGCCATCTTCTCGTTAGCCATGAAGGAGAGGGCGCCTAGGCGATTTGACCGAAATAGCCCCACCAACTTTGGTTATCGCTTAAATAAGACAATTATGTTGGCTAGCGCGTTGGGGGAATTTGGAGTGCGGATCGAGAGTACGGTGGCAGCTTCGGATCATTTGAGATGGACTCCCTACTGACCTTTTCTCTATTATATTCCGCTCCTCATCCTCCGTAGATTGCGTAGGTTTCCAAAGGATGGAGAATACATTTTACGAGAGTAGACACCGCTTTGAAAGGGACGATTTTATCATTTTGTGAAAGGAAATGCGATAATTGGGGGGCGCTCTCTCCACCGTGTGTTTGCCTGTGACGAAAAGAAATAGTATAGAGGGTCGTCTTGAGGATGGTATGAAGTACAAAGCCAACCACAGTGCATGAATTTAGCGAAATCTAATATATGGGTCAAATAGATAATTGGCATGATAAAAGAAAGTTTAGGCGAGTAGTTTCTCAATAATACAATTGAAGAGGTCCGTGTACGCACTTGTTTTTCCTCGAAAGTTCCAAGTGACTAAACTACCCAAAATCTATCATTTTCTATACAAAGGTTGTATTTGGTCATCTTATTTTTATGTATTGATAGCCCAAGTCTTCCCCGTTGCTTATATTAAGTTTTTCTTTTTGTTTTCTTCTACATGGGTATAATTTATTCGATCTAGATATCATTGTCACAATGAAGTACAAAAAATATATCCATAAAAAAACCATAAAATCATATAGGTGCATTAAAAAGGAGGGCGATGAAGGAAAGAAGAATAGCGACCTCTTCTCTGCTCTCTCTCTCTCTCTCTCTGGGTTGGGTTTGGTTCATATTGAGAGAGATATCAGTCCCCCCCGAATATAAATAAATAATTAAATAACCCTTCGTATTTAATATTGTTCTCTACCCTCCTCTTTCCACAGCACAATTTGTCCCAACAAAATAAAAAGGAAAAGGAGAGAGACGGGGAGAGAGAGAGAGAGAGAGAGAACACTCACTGCAAAGAGCAGCAAAGAGAAATAGAAAAGGAGAGAAAGAGAAAGATAGAGACGACAGAGAGACAAACGCAGAGAGAGAGAGAGAGAGAGAGAGAGAGAGAGAGAGAGAGAGCGCGGAAGAGAAAGAGATAGTGGAGGAATTGAAGAAGCTTTCAATACCACAGAAGGGAAAACGATGTCTGAGAGCTTTTGCATCCTTTCATGCTCTGCAACTCTTGAGAGGTATATACTAAGGTATACACATCCATACAAACCCACATATATATATATATATATATATATATGAGATTGAGACATAGTTGAGAAAATGAAAGTGAAGTGAACAGGGAAAGATTCCAAAATTTTCCCTCTTCAGCCTCTTTCCTCTCTCAACTGAGCAAGTTCTTCTCTTCCCTTTGTTCAATTCTGCAAATTCTTGGTTTTCTTAATGAAATTCATATTGATTAAATCATGGTTTTGCTTGGTTTTGATTCTTGAGTTCTATAGGTGTGTATGCGGTGTGATCCAAGATTGAATTGGGGCAATAGATCAAGAACTTTCAAGGTAAGAGGAATTGTGAGAGAGAGAGAGAGAGAGAGAGAGAGAGAGAGAGAGAGAGAGATCACCTGGTGTGGCTGGCTAAGTTGTTGAAAAGCAAGCAGAGATAGAGAGAGAGCGACAGAAAGAGAGAGAGCGAGAGAGATGATACTGATATGGGCATAGCAACACCACCACTCCCACCAATCTCCTCCCACACCAAGTCTCACCACCATCACTCAATCGCAATCTCCAACCCCACCAAGTCTATGTCCCAAGACTATCACCACCCCAGCATCTTCGCCTTCTCAAATAACGGCTTCGAGCGACCCGACGTTGCCGCGGCCTCCGCTGCCTCAGACCATGAACAGCAGCACCATGTAGCCCAGCAGATCTGCCGTGACAAGCTTCGAGTGCAAGGCTTTGACCAACCTCCACCGCCACAACTGGTTGGCATGGAGGAGGAACCAGGCGGGCTGCCCGCGTACGAGACCGCTGGGATGCTATCTGAGATGTTCAATTTCCCTCCTGGCGGTGCAGCCGCTGCCGAATTGCTGGAGCAGCCGATGGCGTCGGGTTATCGGGCTGCCCGGCCATCACTGCCAACCAGTGAGTGGTATGGCTCAAAAAACCCAGGTGTGTATAGGCGAGGAGAGAGCAATATGTCACAGCAACATCACCATGCGCACCATCATCATCAGCAACAGCAGCAAAATCAGATTTCTAACATTAATGCGGAATCAGCAGCAGCCATGCAGCTTTTCCTCATGAACCCGCAAGCGAGGTCGCCATCGCCTCCCACTCCTCATCACCACCATCATCATCCACCACCAACCTCCTCTTCAACCCTTCAAATGCTTCTCCCAAACCCATCCCCCCCTCCTTCCCTCCAAGGATTCCATGTGTCTGGCTCGGGCAGCGCTGCCCCCAATTATGGGACTGGCATGATACCCCCGGCTCAATTCACTTGGGTCCCCGACGGCGGCGCCGCAACCGCAGCCCAGCTCAATAACCCTAGCGAGATCTCTGGGGCGGCGGTCGTTGAGGGTCAAGGCCTGTCGCTGTCGCTGTCGTCATCGTTGCAGCACTTGGAGGCTGCCAAGGCCGAGGAGCTGCGGATTGGAGACGGTGGCTTGCTGTTCTTCAATCAAGCCGCAGGAGGTGGGTCAGCCAACTCTTCAGCTTCAGCTTCTGCTGTCGCTGCCTCTGTTCAGTACCACCACCAATTCAAGAACTTGGGAGTGCATAACTTGCAAAGCCACCACCACCAAGTCCATGTCGGCTATGGGTCATCTCCGTCTTCCTCGTCTCTCGGGGTTGTCAACGTGCTAAGGAATTCGAGGTACCTCAAGGCAGCTCAGGAGCTGTTGGAGGAGTTTTGCAGTGTGGGTAGAGGCCACTTCAAGAAGGGCAAGTTTGGGAGGAACACGAGCTCATCAAACCCTAGTTCAAACCCAAGTAATAACAACACTAGTAGCGCTAGCGCCGTCGGTGGAGGCGCTTCTTCTTCGTCGTCGAAAGACGTCCCTCCTTTATCGGCTGCTGATAGAATGGAGCACCAGAGGAGGAAGGTCAAACTTTTATCGATGCTTGATGAGGCATGTCTCTCTCTCTCTCTCTCTCTTTCTCTCTCTCTCTCTCTCTCTCCTCTTCTTCTCTCAAATAGTCATGCATTAGCATCAGCATTACCCAATCATTACGAATCATGATTTGTTTAATCGAATTATCATTAATCTGCTGCGACAAACGGAAGACACCGACCTTTTGACATTAACCGGGAGTATTTTAACACACCGAACAGGGAAAAAGCCGGCTAATTCTGATATGATAGGGTTTGATTTCTCAATATCTTCTTTACTTTTAGCATTTCTTTGTATTTGCTTGAGATTGATCCTATTTCAGTTCACACATATGGAGGGTGGTTGAAGAAAACCTCCCAGAGAGGACTCGCTGCTGGGTTTTTCAGTTTGGTGTTGTATGGTGAGAGACTACTATAATTAGAGTCAACATTATATGGCAAACAACTGAAAAGCCACCACTAATTTGTCATTTATTATCCTTGTTGCTATTATTACGCAAGAAGGTGGTTAAGATAGTGCTCCTGCAGCTACAGCAAGAGATCTACTGCGCACCTATCATTAGCTAAAAAAACACACACATACACACTCGATTTGTTTATCATGTTTGAATTGACCTGTGGAGGTTCTCTTTTAAAATTTATTTTTTCGACTTTCTATGTTTAAATTCTCCTTTTGTACGATGCATGTAAATACCAAACAAGCCTGTCCCTTGTGGCTGTGCTGGGAAGGGAAAGACAAAGAAGAGAGAGAGAGAGAGAGAGGGGGAGAGAGAACAAGAAAACGAGAGAGAGACTGTGTGGAAAATATTTCCTCATTCACATAAACAGTCATCTCACTGTGACCCCCCAATAGCCAATGAGAAGCGTCGTCGAGGGTTATCACAATTTTTATGATAAGGATAATAATGATAATCTGAAATATTTGACGAACATTCTCTTCATTACATTTCGTTCCCGATCATATCAACTATCAAATCACATCAATGCCCATCTAATGCCCTTTTGTTCCCAATTAGAAAAGCATTTAAAGATTCACCTCCACCATCATGACCATAATTTTTTGTTTTTTTTTTTCTTTAAATTAGTGAAGTGCACACTTGTTTAGATCACTATCCAATTTCGTTTCGCAAATCATGGAACACAAACATCGTGACACCCTGATTAGGACCAAGACCAAAAAAGATGAATTCCATAGTCCACATGGTTCTTTTGCAGGTGGAGAGAAGATACAACCACTATTGCGAGCAAATGCAGATGGTGGTCAACATGTTCGACCTCGTGATGGGCTACGGAGCAGCAGTCCCGTACACCGCCCTCGCTCAGAAAGCCATGTCACGGCACTTCCGGTGCCTGAAGGATGCGATTGGCGCCCAACTGAAGCACAGCTGCGAGCTGCTGGGTGAGAAGGACGGCGCGGGCAGCTCCGGTATAACCAAGGGCGAGACACCACGGCTCAAGTTGCTCGACCAGAGCCTGAGGCAGCAGAGGGCTTTCCACCAGATGGGCATGATGGAGCAAGAGGCCTGGAGGCCGCAGCGGGGCCTGCCGGAGCGGTCGGTCAACATACTGCGTGCATGGCTCTTCGAGCATTTCTTGCATCCGTAAGTTCCCCCGAACAAATTCTAGTTCTTCATCTTCATCGCGACCAAAGTATTTTTAATTATGTCGACGGATGGAATTTCTGCGACATAAGCATCCTTAAATCTGGGATTTATGCATGCATGCAACTTACTAATTGACTCTACTCCTAATTTACCCTCTCCGATGATGATTATGTTTTACTAGACTTTCGTTTGGCTATCTCTCGACATCTACCGCATGTTAATTAACATGCATGCTTTGATGATGCTTTAATTACTGAATAGGGCTATGAAAAGCGACAATTACATCTCTGTTTTTTTTCCCCAGCTTTCTCTGGTGTTTGTTTTTTTTGGGGTTTTCTTAGAGAGGAAAAGCAGTGCAGTGTCCTTGGACGTTGTCTCGTCCGCGAAAAAGCTGCCTAAAGACCTCACCATTTGCTCTCTCTCTCTCTAAACCAGTGGTCCCCCCCATGGCTGACCACCGTGAAAATTAGTTATGTCGAAAAAGATCCTTTATTTTTAAGCACAATTTTCTCTGACCCGCCCGATCTTTGTCTCGAAAAATTGTCCTATCCCTTTTTGTTCCTTCTTCTTCTTCAACACTGTTTTCTTAACAACAAACTTACAAAGCCAATGTACTTATTGACGCAGCAACGAGTTATATTTAAGAACTACAACTAATTCGACATGCCATTGACTCTACGGTTTCGTGCACCGACAAATGAGGAGATTAATCAACAGTAGTGCTAGATATATGGGAATAATGCATGGGTGATTTATGAACGGGGAGAGAGAGAAGATATAAGATAGATTCAGTGAGTGCAGGTGTGTCCTTCTCTTCTTTACCTCTGCCAATTGCAGCAGCTGATCTTTAGCGACTTAGATTCTCACGCCTCATGCAGAGAAAGCACAGAGAGAGAGAGAGAGAGAGAGAGAGAGAGAGAGAGAGAGAGAGAGAGAGGGAGGGTTATGCTACGTTAATGCTGTGAAGGTAAATGAGCGAGGAAGAGGAAAAAAGATTCGTCTTTATCATTGTATACAGTTTTCGGGTAATGAGAGACTCTGATGTCATTTTCTGGTCTCTTTCTCAGGTATCCAAGTGACGCTGATAAGCATCTGTTGGCTCGACAGACTGGTCTCTCCAGAAACCAGGTTCGTCCTCCCACACACGCACTTCATTTTCTTTCTGCCCGACGCACTTCGGATGGAGAAGTGACGACATCGTATTTTTCATGGCGTCCGATGCAAGTAACATTTCATGTGTCTTTGGATCCCACGACCCGCGTCGAACAAGATCGCTTTCTTAATCTCGTATTAGATGCATCCAACGCCTTAAAATCTTTCATTACGACGTAAGGAACGAAATACCCCGTTCAAAACTAACTACATCACCATGCATTGCACTACACTCGGACATAAGTCGAGGTTATTTGAGGAACACAAATCTGTATGCTGCAATAATCACCATTAATACCTGGAAAAGTCTTGCACACCTCTCAGTCTTCACAAAATAAAATTTAAACCCGTGTTTTTATCTAAATATATAGTGTGTGTGTGTGTGTGTGTCTATATATATATATGGACATATTGCTTTTGCCGGTCAATGAAACATAGTTGAACTTGCATAAAATTTGGGTATTATCAGTGTGATACGTTTCTGTTTTCCGTTGAAAAACCAAAAAGGTAGAGTTATTATCATTTTTTTTTTCATGTGGTTGAGCTTTTCGTTCTCCTTGGATTCTATAGTTTTTACCTACGCCGGGACATAAATTCTTGACCACTTGAAAGAACTCGACATAATGAGAGCGCAGGCAAGTACGCAACAGCTAGAGATGACAACCTGAGACTGTGCAGCTTTGTGTTCCATACAGACATTTTCCCCTCTCTCTCTCTCTCTCTCTCTCTCACTCACACACACACACACACACACACACACACACCTCGTGTGACATTATACACGCACGACCAACACTCTTGAAAACATAAAAAAGAAATATCAAAGACAGTAAAACCAAATTAGAGCTGCCCATGACGAGGTCACAGTAATATACATGTACGAATGCATGCATGCATTCGATATACCATTTGCTCTCCTAAAATGATGTTTTTTCAAGTTAGTGAGTGAATGCTGATTCACTTTAACTGATTCCACAAGCAAATAAACATGATATAAAGAGCAACGTTGAATACATTGAGACTGATTACAAAGATAGGATGCTAAATGATGTGACTATTTTTAATGAGAATTATGCCAACAACGTGTAAGATAATTTTGCAAACTAAAATAATATTGTTTGCACAATAAACATAGGAACAGCTGTTACGTCATTATTGCTCTTCGTGTGGTGGAACATCCAATCTAAGTTAGAGGGTCTGTTGCTATCCCATGCATATCTTAGAAGCTATTCTACCTAAAGTCTATTAGAATTTTAGGGTTTTCTACCTTCAATTTTGAGCTTTCCAAAATAAGGCGTAATTGCGAAAAATTCACGAATTTTAGGGTTTTTTTTTCCCTAATTTGTGTCTTGAACACTATGTTATAATGTTTAAAAAGTAATATAATAACAAAATCAATGAATAAGCAGAGAGAAAATACAGATCACAAATAGAGAAAGACGATGGCGGCAAAGTTATTTTTAAGATGAGGAAGTAATCTCTTGGAGGAATATATAATTTCATTAGATAAATTTATTCAAATCGCAATAGTACAGATAGTGATGGTATATGCCAATAATGAAGTATAAATAATGCAAAATTAGTGCTACAGCTATGGTGTCATTATCATCGTTTTTATAATGTTGCGCCTACATTGGTGCTACTTAGGAGTTTGGTGTTTCGCACCAAGGTGAGATGTACGAAATTTCCCCTTCTTGTACTAAGTACCACCTCTAATCTCGTGAGCATGACTTCAGCCTAGGGAAGGAAAATAATTCAACAGATTAATAACTACAAGCATACCACCTCCTTGCTATACACACGTGACACTGACCAATAAATTATGTGATATAAAGAAATCGTAGTCTAACTAGCTCTAATTAATACGAGTCATCACGATCTACTAGAGTTGACCTCTATATGGCATAATTATCATCGTCATTAACGTCTTGTTATTAAGAGTTTTCACAGTACTTTTTAAGCATAACTACAAATTTTTCTTTTCAAGAAAAGAAAATTGTGTTTTGAAGGTAGTAGGCATGGGTACAGTGTCTGAATTCAGCACATCATAAGCAAATCAAACATACGAAAATCACTTTTCTTTCCAATTTCTACAGCCCATTTATTGTCGCTTAGCAAGTACCCTCTAAGCATTTGTTGACAATCATTTTTATTGGTTTTGCTAACGTCAATCATCTATTCTTGATTTTCATGGCACCGACTTTTCTCTGGCGTGTGTGACTAAAATATTGAAAATTGAGTCTCTTTTCTTTTGTATACCTAACTGAGCGGTCCTTCTTATCTCCTCGACATTACCTTTTTCATTCTAAAAAGTGCCTTTAGAGTAATTGTAAAAAATACTAAGTAAGAAATCATTGAGTTTTCAGTACTTTGATTACATATAGCACGAGAACAATGATTTTCCTTAAATTCGGTTACTTAAGTTAATCAAACCTTTTTTCGATTAACTATATCTTCCTTGACGCCGTCGACTTTGTGAAGTTAACGAACGTACTAACGTGTTTGGGGTTGTGAATTTTGCAAAATGGAAATCTGGCAGGTCTCGAATTGGTTCATAAATGCCAGGGTCCGGTTGTGGAAACCCATGGTGGAGGAGATGTACCAGCAAGAGTCCAAAGATGGGGATGAGGACGACGATCATCAAGCAGAGCGATCAGAGAGCTCCAGGAACAACCTCAGCACTAGCGGCCATGCACAGACACCAACGCCTTCCTCCTTCACACCACCACCCATTAATAACAACACCAACAACAACAATGCATCAACACCAACAAGAAGATCAGAAATCAATGCCCCCGAAAGCGACCCTTCACTTACACCCGCCATCAATAGACACCCTTTCTCGGAGACCCAGGCCACCACCCTCCTCCAGGCCACGACCGCCATGATCTCCTCCGCTGTCCAGGTGGCGGGCCCGGCGCACATAGATGACCCCTGCCGCCGCAGCATCGGAGGCAGCACGGGCTTAGGCGGCGCCACGGACATCGGGTCCGCGCTGATCCGGTTTGGGACGGCCGCGGCAGCAACGGGCGACGTGTCCCTCACCCTGGGGCTGCGCCACGCCGGGAATGTGCCAGAGAAGAGCTCTTTCTCGGTTACCGACTTGGGCGGCTGTTAATTAGTAATTAAATTTTTGCCTGTCATCTAGCTACCTTTGGGAAAAAAAACAATTTTAGAAAAAGAAAACCTTTCTTTTTCCTCCATTATCATTAATCTAGCTTAAAAACAAGATACACCAACCCTCAGGAAACAACGTTTGTACATTGTCTTACTAGCTAAATAGGTAGTTTATTGAATTTCAGTAACTTTCTATATTGTAACAGATGTATAGTAGCTAGGACATCATTATTTGGTGTGGGACTATGACTTCTCTGTGCTCTTTGTGAGCTCTCAAATGCTCTCTTTTCTTTTTCTTTTTTGGGAGTTAAACAGTAGGTGCAAGAGAGAGGGAAGGGAGAGGGTGGGAGAGAGACATTTGATAGCTCCTATAAATGGTAAAATTGGGGAGGAAAGGGTGGTGGTGATGATGATGATGGTTGTGTGATTGTATCTGTTAGTTTAATAATTGACTGAAAAGGAGCACCTATATTTTCACATAGGGCTGCATTATTGTTTTTACTTGCTGTGCAACATGTGAGCTTTTATTGTGTAAGTGGAAAGCTTTCCTCTGAAGGTCCACATCAGCTGCTATCCATTTACGGTTTGATAACCTTGGACTGATGGTGAAGTTGATGTGTGCAACTCGTGGATTGATATGTCGCATTCTATTATTATAGGTGTCCATGACTTGATATCATAATGTAGAGATGAACAGCTATGAGCCCATTGTAGTATTACAAAAGCTCCGTTGTTTCATAAAAAATGAATAACTTAGATAATATTTTCTTAAAAATTATTGCTTGTATCATTTGAAATAATTAATCAATGAAAAATATTTTCATTATCAACGGCAATTTATATCTAAATAGTTTCATAGATGATGAAAATATTTTTTATTTATTCAATTTTGTAAGCAATACAAATGATCATTTTTATGAAATTATTTTTGAAATCATTAATTTTCTATAGATCAAACGAAGTCTACAGCTATAATAATGACAACAGCGAGTTTAAAGTAATCGGCTGAACAACATGACCTTTATAACAAGGATATGAAAAAAAAAACTAATTAGAGTAATCGAAAAACGTATGAAGAGATTTAAGACATGCACATTATAATAATAGCTTACAGAGAGTTCTGACTATCGATCCGTTAACTGTATGATAAAATCCAGGAATATGTAATTCTTTTCTATTAGTTTCCTGTGATACGTTGTTCATGACACAAAATGCTGCAGTGTTTTTTTTTTTTTTTTTTTTTAAATCAGATAATGGCAATAAAGCAGGAGAAGATTCATGGTCATTACTTCTCATGAGCACATCCTACCAAAACGAGAATTAAAGTGAAACAGATCGTTGATTATCTCGGGATTATTCAAAAGGGTCGTGATTGCTTTCAAGTCTTGCGTCATTACAAGAAAGAAATATATGTGTACTTTTTGCTTGGTCAATTTATAGGAATTCAATAATACTTATTTCATTCATTTAAATTTGTCAAAAATGGGTTTTATAGTATTTGAGATAGCTAAATAATGAATACATAACTTATCAAAAAAAAATAATGAATACATATTTATAATTGCATACTCAAAGTCCAAGCTTTGCAGAGAATGGTAAGAAAGTTTAAGTACTTCTTTCTATTACTTCTATAATTAGGTGGCGAAATTAGCTCTTTTTTCTCGCTCCCCTCAATCAACTTTAAAAGCCTTATTCACTTATAGTTACTTATATAAAGTAAAGAAGACTTCCTACTTTTAAGGATCTCAATCGGTTTTTCTTTCCTCAAGTTTCCTTAGTTACTTATTCTATGAATATTGAATATATACATATGCATGTGCGTAAATTCATGATTTTATTTTATCTCACATGTTTCATGTATTAAAATATGGGTACTTTCTATTTTACAACAACCTTTTTTTTTTGGTGTAAATATGTGAATATCATTGATCAAATGAGGTATACAAGTTTAGGGAAATCATGTAGCATTTCAAAGAGACTAATCATGCGAAAAGATGGAGGAAGGAAGCCTTCATACAGTAGCCAATAAAACATTTGCCTAGAAAGGCTCACACTATTGGTAGAGTGACGTTTTAACTCTAATGACCTTTCAAATCCTAGCCAACAAAAGATGAGGCTCACTTTTTTACAACAACCTTCATAAGGAAGACTTCAAATCTCAAAATAATTTTCTTTATCCACATATATTGATACTACTTATTTGTCTTGTGTATTTATTTATATAATTTTGTTCCATTACTAAATGATTTAAATATTCCATACCTTAGTGATTTTTACTTAATTTATCAAGTATCAATTCCTTGCACGCACGCAATGTGTGTGCACATTTGCGTGCGCTAATTATTGCAACATACTTTATATGAAGGCAAATAAGAAGGCTACAACTTGGGGCAAAGTTCTAAGGAGTGCATGCAAGAAGTCTAGGATACTAAGGGCAGTTATTGAAAGCTCTCTTTAACCTATTGAAAGCAATTGAAAACTAGAGACGCACCTAAGATGAAAAGCATCCTATTTCTCTCACAAACGATCCAAAAGAACCAACCCTTACCTTTAAGTCCTAAGTCTCCTAATTCCAAACGTTCATCCACCTCGTTCTACCAACAGTAAGATTGGTTTCTTGCCTACTGCCAGTTAATTTTGTATAGAGATTTCAGTTGTAGATTTAGCCATCCTTTCCCCATCGCACTTGTAAGTAATGTTCGACGCTGAGAATATTTTTTTTTTACTTTTTTTTTTTTTGCGAGTGATATTTTGAATCAACTTTTATCTAGGAAATTGGTTTCTTTGTTTTCAGGAATTATCAAATCAAATATATATATATATAAACCAAAGCCGGCCACGTGATTTTCTTGTATAGTTTGTACTCAATTAGCCAAAGATCGTAACTTGATATAGATTAGGGTTCACATTATGTCCAGCTTTTTTAAAGCGATACCTTTTGTCCTGAGAAACATAGAGAAGAATTTAGTTACCTTGTCTACTTTGCTGCTTATTAAATTATCCTCATGTAAAAAATGTCGTGAACCTAATAATAAGTCCGTGAATCAATCGGCATCCTTTTACGAATAGTCAAATGATTATTTGGAACGTTTTCATGCCATTTCGGTAGGAGTTCCTTTCGGTTGTTACAAGAACGTTCAGAAAAGGGAATCAAGAAAGAAAAACGAGATCTTGCCACTTGAAGAAGATTATCTACTCAGGGAATGGTGGCACCAACATGCCAGTGCATAACCAAATACACAGTGCAAACATTTCGGACCTTGTCTATCTCATCATATAAAGGGACAAATAAGGGAATGTTAGGATTGTGTGGAGCTTTCAGATATAACAAACGCAGTTGATAGTTCCTTAAAATCCCCATCTGAAGGTATCCCCCATCTGAAGGTATCCCTAAGCAACAAGTGCCCTTTACCTAAAGAACAATACAACCAACAGAAAGCACGTTGCCTTAAATTCTTCATTCGCAAAGGTTGTTGTCCTGCAACTATCAGGCTCAGTTACTTTCAAGATCGAGGGGTGTTTTTCAAGATTTTCTTTCAAGAATTATTTTAAAGCTAAAGAGTCAGACAATAATGATGGGGGAGAGGATGATTTTGATGCTGCATTACACGTCTGCATTTGGTATTAACATCGCAGAAAAGAACAAAGGCCTCTGCGTGAAGCCCAGTCTTTCCTTTTCAATGGGCAGGTGTTTCACTGTCATTTTCAGCTACAGCTGCATTGTTTAGCATTATTCACCGAGCTCCATCTGAAACTGATACTTTCCTCTCTCTCTCCCTTTTTTGTCTCTTCCTTTGTTTATTCCAAGAGCAGATGCTTTGAAGAAAGCAAGAAACAAGGTGTGACAGCAACCCCAGTGGCGAGGACATTGTTTCTAAGTAGGTAAAACTATTCTAGTTTGCGATAAATCAAATTATCATGTGACACGAGTGTTTCGAAAATACTTTTTAAGTATTCATATTTAACAAAAAGAAAAAGTGGATTTCATTTAATAAAACGCCACTATATTTCCTAACCACGTCTCTTTATAGAGAAGTGCATGATTACCTAGAGTAGTGATCCTTCAACTAGCCTGGAATTTTTCACTTCTTATTTAAGTTTTCTTTTGGGGGGGAACTTCCCTTGAATGCATGATTTATTTACAGCTATCAGGGATTGATGGTATGGACCAAGGAGGGTGGGGGGGGAAACATAAAGTGAAACCTCTAGGGTTTGACATGCTCGGAGGAGTATCATCTGCTATTCCCAGATTTTAGAGCTCTCTACCTCTGGGTCGAAAATAAATTTGGGTTGATGAGATTAAGCAGTGTTATATAAGGACACTAGTAAGTATTTTCAACAACAGAGTCCTTGGAGAGCTAAAGTCCTTCTCATATGATTACTCGGCGAGTTCTCTTCAAAGACACCGATCAACCAAATCCTAGTTAAAATAAGTGGTTTTTATGAATATTTGGCCAGAACACTTTCTTCTTTAAACGTAATTGATGGTAACTTCTTATGTGCAATTTTCCCTTCGAAAATCCCTGATCTAGTATTCTGTGACTCTTATTCAACAAAAACACCATCAAAACAAAGGATCTCATTGTTGATATTCTAACATATTTCCTAACCCAACAACTATAAGAGTGAGATTTTCCCCTTGTTGATCGAAATTTTTAGCTGTTTCGGTGCTTAATCTAAAAAGGGCACAAACAACCGGTCCGAGCACGACCACATAAACTTCATCAACTGTGCACACACCACCTAGGGGCAGCAGTTGCAGAAGGGAACCCTACTTACAATTTTGGTCAGATTGAATGATGGATTCTGGACCAAAACACATTAAATGTGCCACATAAAATCTCGCTCCCCCCTTTCTCTCTCCGCATAGGACCCAAAATCTGTAACCAGATCATCGCTCTCATTCAATCAATTGTCTATGACATAAATGTGGGTCTCGAGGGGTGGGTAGCTGTTCCTCTGAAGCTGTTTCTGCTGCCCTGACCCGACGCTCCCACACCCCACCCCATCCCATTGGCTCTGAGATTGATAGATAGAGCAGATGGGCTCAAAAATCCCCAAGAATGATTTATTTGTCCTGCCTGCAAAACCCAAATTTCAAATTCGCAAGATTCAACGTTAGCAGAAACTGACGAGGAAATTGACACGATGGTCATAAATATCGAAGAGCCAAAAACCGAAAAACAGAAGAGGGCCAAGCCAGGATCAGACCAGACTGCCGAGGACGAACAATTTTGAGTGGACCACACGCCCCCCCTTCCTTTTCCCCTCAATTTCTGTCGATTTTCTCTCTCTCCTTTTTTTTTTCCTCTTCGTTTTTTCTTGATCTTGCTGCTAGGGAAAGGGACCCATCAGATCCAAATCCAAGGACTGACCACCAACCGGATACTGGAGTCCGGGGCCCACTGAATTAGGAAATTTAGGTGTGTGAAATTTGGTTTTTCAGGGCTAAAGGGGGTCCCATTATTTTGGCTTATTGGAGTTTTTTCACCCCCCCCCAATTTTCTATCTTTTAATTCATTTGTGTCCCTACCATGGCTGTGTTGAGCTTTGGATGGTGATAAGAATAGCCATAATAAGTAACTTCTGTGATTGGTGAGAGGGTACGGGATGGGCCATGTGGGGAGAATGGCTACATCATAGCCGTAGGATGGGCCTGGTCAACACGTGAAGATTGGTAATCAATCTCAAAAATCAAGAGGCAGTAAATAATTTTTCTATGAGAATGGTCAATTTCCATCAGCCATGTGATTCTTTAGCTGATTCCTAGGTATGTTCCTTTTCTTCTTTTTTACTAGGTTCATATCATTGATGTAATGTGATTTACCTTCTGTAATTGGCATCTTCTTAATTATGAAAAATATTTCAAAATGATTTTTGACTCTCCTCATGTTAATTCGTGACCAGCACTCTGAAAATACCAACAGGAGCACTTCTCTGGACAATTTATAAGGCTCAGGACAATTTATAATAATAGGGTTACACTTTTGAGCTGTTCTAGTTATGACAATAAAATGCAGCCATCGCACCCTTCCAATATAGAGTTGTAAGTTCCAATTCCTATTGAGAACTATGCATTGACTTGTGTGCAAAATAGAAGAGCTAATCTCACCTTGGATTAGGAATATTACTCTCTCGAATTTATTAAGGATATATCATCACCGATTACCCTTTTGACCTTTTAACAATAAAGTAGGAGATGCCTTAAAAGCTTTGCTTTGAAGAGAAGAGAGAGAGGGAGTCTATGCAAAAGTTAATTGTTGCAAAATTAGGTATTTGGTGTTCTTTTTATCACATCACCATCAGTTTAGAGTCATCTCATCAAAGTTAGATGGCGTATCCTTTTCTCGCAATCCCAATTCTAAAAATCAATGACAATGCGTCGCAGCAAGAATTTGATTAGTTTATGCGTGCTTATGTGCTACATTAACGTCTCAAATAGGATGCAACTCTAAATGATTGTGAATTGTGATGGAGATTAGTGTGTGATACCCCGTCGCTTTTTAAGGAAATGATTGTATCCTCCTTTGCACCTTCCTAAATTGTTTTCCATGCTGTGTTTGAGAAGGTGTCGAATAGATTTTTATTTTATTTTTATAAAGAAGAAGAAGAAAAAATCAAACAAAACAGGTTGACTTTACTTTCTAGTACTTGGTACCAAACTTGTGAACTCTACATCATCAACAGTCTCCATCAAACATCGAATTGTTAAGATTCCAATCGAATAATGCGTCAAAGGTAAACCAACATAATGAAGTGCTATGAGCAATCCTAGTCTAAATGCACTCAAAGAGGCTACATTTCAACGTATTTTTGTCATTTTCAATTTGGCATAGTCTTTTAGGAACCGTGCACGCTTGAAATTTGACATTTCATTACTACATGTATTTAAAACCTTCCAGAACAATCACACGTTTACATGAATACCCAATTATATTTTTTCCGGAGTTTTTAATATTGAGAAATTGTTTCGTGTTTTAGAAGGAAAGCATAAAGTCAATTAAGGGAAAAGTCAGGATAAACACACCATTAATTGGAAAAGAAAAAAAAAACCTTGGATTGATTGACTTTTGAAACTGAGTTTTGAATGTTGAACGAGCTCGCTAAGTCCAAATTAGAAGAAGGCTGGTCTTGGCGACCAAACGTGATGGCCCAATCTTTCCTTTTCGGGCCTCATAATGTTAGGGACCAGGCTTTAAGTCCATTCTGGCCTATTTAACCAATTGCATTCCATTTTCTTGCTTGTAAACTCTAAAATGTAAATGCATACAATAAAACAAGGGTGAAGTATAGTTTTAGTCTTCCAAGTTTTAGCATCTGCGTAATTTAGTTCTCTAATTTTTTTTTTTGTTCGATTGAGTCGTCTAACTTTCTTGATCTATGCAATATAGTAGTCTAAGACAACATTTAATAGTTATAATAAAATTCAGGATATGATAAGTGTTTGGTTCTTACCCAAGACAAGATAATATCGAAAATAAGAGAAATATAACTCGGATAAAAATATCCCATGAGGAAGGTGTGATCAAAGTGGTTAAGATTTCTAATACCTATGGCATAAAAGTTATTTTTCTCATATAATAAAATTCTTAAATTAATAAAATTAAAATAATATTTGACTAAAAATAATATTTAAATTAAAATATAAAAAAGAAAATTCAAAATAACAACAATTTTATTTATTCATATTTTTATTTATGAATTCAAATCTTTTTCTATCTTATAATACATATTTAGCATTTATATTTATTACATATTTTAGGTATTTTAATATTTTAGGTATATTAGTATAGTTTACTATTTAATAAAAAAATTCATTAGAGAATGATGGAAGGGGGAAAAAGAAATTAAAAAAAAAAAAAAAAAGAGAAGGAAAATATTAAAAAATAAGCAAATAAAAATAAAGTAGGCAAGAATGTCATGAGAGATTCTTATCATTTTCATTTGTATAATCTATAGGTTCATTTACACTTATGTATTATTCATACTAAGTAATGGATATGATATGATGTAAAAATGTTCGACTTTATTACTATGATTCACCAAACAATTTATGGGATATAGCAAAATTTTTCAATTTCAAATCCTATCTTTTTGAATCATATCTTGACGACCAAACACGGTCTAAGTTTTACTCTATACAATCAAGTTCTCTAACTTTCTCATTCATGCAATCCGATCCTTCAATCAATTCACCAAACCATCATGTTAATCAATGACGCGGCATTGTCAGTGCGACATGTTAAGATGGATGCAAATGAGTGCCATATTAACGAAAAGCAGACCGGGTGAAAAAGAAAAGAGAAACCCTAATTTGATAATGTTAATAACAACGGGTAAATGAAGCAGTGGATTGGACAAAGCAAGAACATTTGAAGACTTGAATGGATAAAATAAAACTTAGAGGACTAAATTGCATATATCAAGAACGTTTCAAGATTTGAACGGACAAAATAAATCTTAGAGGAGCAAATCACGCAAAATGATGACGGTAGAGGAGTTGATTGTACAATATTTGAAATTTTATGAACCAAAATACATATACACTGAAACGTAGGACTAGAACTTTGCCCAACCCGTAAAAGAAAGATAATTTAGATAAAATGAAATAAAGCACTTAATGGTATCATGATTTGCAATGAAATTTTTTAAATCTTCCTTTTTTTTAAACAAGCAGGAAGAAGTACGTTCTCTTCAGTAGACCTTCATATACCTAACCGTATGAAGTGTATACCTACAAGATAATTATTCTAAAAGTTCCGAACCTATTGCACGGTAATCAATTTAATTCTAGAATTTCTAGTTTGGCCAATTTAGTTCTAAATTTGTTGATGATTTTCCAATGTGATACTTTAACCAGAAAAAACTGACGTGGAAGTCGAACATCTTATGTAATACAGCCGACATTGATATAGAAGAATTTGTAAATTTTTGAAATATTCTGAATTTTCTTTTTCTCCTTTTTCTCTATTTCCTATTTCCCATTACCGGTTGTTGGGGCCTTGGCAATGGCCAGCAAAGTTTGCCAACCACAAGCAAGGACCAAGATGCCCTTGCCAACCCTCAACCAGATTTGGTGAAGGAGTCACTGCCCTTGTCAAATATGCGTGACGGCTGTAAACCCTTGTTGTGGCCGGCGAGGGTGTTGTGACCTTGCTCAATCTAGGGGTGAGCATGGTCCGGGTTGGTCCAGGCCACCCCCTAACCCTAGGACCAACCCGTACAGTGTTGGTCCTCAATTTTTAGAACCAAGGACCGACCCTATTGAGCTTGGGACCAAGGACCGGACCGACCCAATGGGTTCGGTCCGGTTCCAGGGTCAACCTGGGACCGATCGATAATTTTTTTTGTCTTAATTTTTATACTCCTTAAAAAAACAAACCCACAAATTCAAATTACACATCCATCGATAATGCGGCATTATGCAACTAAACTATAAATACCAATACATATTTAGCAAATTTAAGATGACACAATAATAGAAATTTCATACCCACTAACCGTTCATTGAGATATGAGACAAGATGGAAAGTTCTTGTAATCATCTATCTTTAATATTCATAACATCATATGCAAAAGCGTTTTCCTGCATTTGATCATGTAAAGTCCACTCAACCAAAAAATAAGTTTAACACTACTTGACTAGCATTTGATCATGTAGAGTCCACTCAACCAAAAAATTAGCTTCACATCACTTGACTAGCAAATCACCATAGCAACCGTAGTACTACTCTACTCTTCAAAAACTTCTACCATTTGACACAAATTGAAAAGCAAAGTGCGGGTGAAATTCATTAGTAAAATACAATTAAACCATAAAAAGTTCAAAATACTTAATATAAACCATGAATATATAACTTCACATCTTGTTAATTCACTTGAACTTCTAAACATCTGAAAATAAAACAAACGACACATAATTAATACTCAACAAAAGTTTTAAATTGAAATTACTATTAGTGCTATTGATAGAACATGTCAATATAATATAATATAATAGACATTTTACTTAGGTTTGAATATATAAAAGAATTATAAATAATATAATATAATATACGGGGTTGGTCAGGGATTGGACCGACCCAAAACTCTAGGACCGGGACCAACCCGCACGGTGTTGGTCCCGAAATTTCGGGACCAAGGACCGACCCGTCCCCCTTGGGAACCGGACCGGGGACCGGCGGGGTTGGGCGGTCCGGGGGTCGATCCGATGGGTCGACCCTAGACCGCTGCTCACCCCTAGCTCAATCTAGGGGGGGCTTGCGAGACCTAGCTCTAGCCAATGAGAGCATCATGGCTAAGTTGGCCTAGGCTAGGCCCTAACGCTCTCTCCTATAGCCAATGACCTTCACAAATTTTAACAAAAAGTTAGAGGACAGGAAGACTGTGACATGTGACAATGCATAAATTTTAAGGGACTAAGCAATTGTACATTTGCTAATTATGTAGAATTATTTATCTTCATTATAGGACAATAAAGAAGCTTATAACATTTTAGTCACAAAACTGATTAGAATGAAGGTCACATGATAACATCTCCATAATAATAGATGAGAATCGACTGTACCTAGTACTTGGTACTTCTTGCTGCCCACAACCCAGTACCGCTAGCAAGCATATCACATCATGTTTATAATTTCCTTCAATTATTGATGTATATCTTCAACAATTTTAAATAAAGAAGCTCATAACATATTAATCACAGAATTGATTAGGAGGACAGTCACATTATAACATTTACATAATAATAAATGAGAATCGACTGTACCCAATACTTGGCACTTCTTGCTACCCACAACCCCGTACCTCTAGCAAGCATATCACATCATGTTTATAATTCCTTTCAATTATTGATGTATATCTTTCACAATTTTAAATAAAGAAGCTCATAACATATTAATCACAAAACTGATTAGGACAGTCACATGATAACATCTACATAATAACAGATGAGAATCTACTGTACTTAGCACTTCTTGCTGCCCACAACCCTGTACCTCTAGCAAGCATATCGCATCATGTTTATAATTCCTTTCAATTATCGATTTATATCTTTCACAATTCTTAAAGTATCGTGGCCTATCCTCAATCTCGAAACATTCTGCTCTGATAATCATTCAGTTTTGGCGGAATACGCGGCCTATTGGGATTGAATGGAATTGACGAAGCGATCTAAAAGGTCTATTAACCAACATTTTATCCAAAAGAACGACGAAGTAGTCTTGTCGATGGACTTGGACCGGAAGCATGCTAAAGTAAACACTATCAATCCACAAGTTGGACATAAAATCTCGGGTCATATTCTAATCTACTTTGCATTCATATTTCAGCTCGTGTCATATGAACTCGTCGCCCTGTCCACTATTGTGAGTCCAGAGACAAGCTCGGTCACAGGAGTCTAGAGGGTCAAGTATAGTACAAGTGCCAAAACTTTTATACAACGCTCACTTGAGTACTAATTTTTTTCACTCATTTGAGTGCCGCATCAAAGAGAAATCAATTAGTTGAGTGTCAATTCCGGCCAAATGTTTTGCGTGGAATTTTTTTTACTTATAAATTTTTTTTTGAATTTTTTTATTTCCATATGTATTTTACCTTTTTTTTTTCTTTAGAGTAAATGAGGGTTGCAACCCTTGCCAGCCGCAGCTGCCTCACTCAGATTGGGGGAGGGCTACCTCGCCCTCAGCCGCAAGGGCCTTCACCAGCCGCTGGGTGGCCGCGAGTGACGCTACCCAAAGCAAGCAAGGTTCATCGCAACCTCGCTGCGATTGGCAAGGCCCCAACGGCCTCACTCAAGGCCTTTGTGATGAGGGCAGCCATATCTAGGCAAGGTCATGAGTGCCCTCACCGGCCGTTAGGCGGCTGTGGGTGACGCCACCTAGAGGAGGTGAGGGTTGTGGCGACCTCACCCAAGGCCTTTGCGGCGAGGGCGGCCAGATTTGGGCGGAGACTGCCCTACCCGCAAAGGCCCTAAGCGAGGCCATCAGGCCTTGCCAACCGCGGCAAGGCCGCGACGGCCCTCTTCCGCTTTGGGCGTCGTTGCTCGTGGCTACTTAGAGCTTGATGCCGCCCAAAGCAGTTTCACCTATGGCTTTCGTGGTGGACAAGGCGACCGTGGCTAATGAGGGTCGTTGGTGACCCTCATTGACCCTAAAGAAAAAATAAATAAAAGCAAAAAATTAAAATTAAAATAATATTAAAATATTATTTTTCGGTGGCCACGTCGGACGATCAGCGATCACATCAGCTTTTTCGATGAGTTAAATTAGAAGTGGCACTCAAGAAATTAATTTCTAAATTTTTTGGTACTCAAGTGTACAAAAAAAGTTTTGGCACTAAAGTGAGTACCATATTAAAGTTTTATCTCGGAGTCCAAAAATATGTGACAAGAACCTGGGCAAACTCCATTCTCTTTTATCTTTCCAACGAACTGCACCTTCATCTGTTTGTTTGGATGACGATAATGCTAACTTTGGAGGGCTTGAACCTGAACTCATGGGGCAATTGTATAGTGCACAGGTGTTTATAACTAATCGTATATCCTTACATGTTATCATAAAGGATCATGCTTTTTCTACCCTCATCATCGCTAAAAAACTCCCCGTCACATTATTTTGATGATATTAACCTTTGTGAGTCCCATCATTTTATAACATCTTTTTTCTTTTGGTTCTGATTGTTTGTTTGTTTTCTTCTGTCTTTTCTTGTGAGTCCCATTTTCCTCCTCTTCTCTTCGTTCCCTCTTAATTCTAATCATGGCTCAAGCCTTAGTAATATCTATACGCAAAAAAAAAAAAAATACTCTATGGTCTGTCTCTATCACTTGTTCTCCAGGCCACGACATGCTCATCAATTTTTGAATCCCTAACCAGAGTTTGATGCCTAAGAACATAATAGACCTAAAGGCTCTCACATTGAACTTCTTTACGGCAATCAAAACGCAAGATCTAAATAATCGATGGGCAATAGGGCTGCCTCATCGCATAAGGGCTCGAACTTGAGGGTTGAGTTTGTAATCACCTCTTCAGCCCTCTTAATAGCCGGTGGCGACAACTCAATGACCAAGATCGGCGCCAAAGTAAGAAAGAGCACAGGGGCGAGGAGGGGCAAATCCTTGATGGTCTTCAGGATGGAACTGTTGTTCTTGAAGGTGGCATTTTCAGTTTGCATAAGCAACTTAGTGAGAGCAAGGGCGAATTTGGGCCATGGATCTAGAGGCTAGTAGGTAATAACAAATTGGTGGAGAAGCATAAATTGTTGATTAGCTTGATGAGGTTTCAGGCAAGGGCTTCAACTCTTGGATCTAAATTTTTAATGGGGGTTTCTCTTGTCTTCATGATTGATCAATTGAAGAGTCTGATGTGAAATGGGACAATGAATAACACAGGGCGAAAGGGATGGAATGGGGGTGAAGAGTGAAGAGATATGAGATGGGTTTTTACTTACAGTTGAGCTTTGAGTTGAAGAAATTGAGATGGAAGTAGACCAGTTGGGTAAGGAGGTAATTTCTGCAAATCTGAGCTTCAACTTAGTGAGTTGTTTTGTGTCGGAGATGGATGTTTTTTTTTCTTTGGTACTATTGATGTACGTTGGGGGTTCAAAACACTTGTCAATTATTGAAATGAAAGGGGTGTTCAAGAAAGAGAGATAATATAGAGAAATAAATGAGAAGAAGGAAGGTGGCACAAGCAAAAAATTCCGTCATGGTGAGAGGGGGAAAAGATAGGGCCCAAAAAGGTTAATATCGTCGAAAGATTTTGAGGAGAGATGTTTTAGCCATTGTTGTACTTTAGCTAGTTAGCTAGTACGTCCATGATGGGGTGCGATTGGATCGCACCAATTGGCTTTGATATGCTACGATGGAAAGGCACAAATGGAGGGGTACAAAGGGAGACGTATATAAACCTCCCGAACACGACCATTGAGACGGTTGGCTATTCATTCGCACCAAATTTCCTCTCAATTTCCATATGAAGAAGATCAAAGGCGTTCCATTTCAATTTTGCAAGAACAATCGGCATTTACGCTGTGGAAATCGGGTGTTTTCCTCGTGATTGCATCCGGACTAACGTGAGGAAGTACTGTTCGTGATAAATTCGCAATTCAACGTTCGTTCCAGGGCCATTTGCTGTTTGCGCATCGGAATCAGGTAAGTCGTCTTCCGCCAACTTGAATTCCAACATTGGTATCAGAGCCCGATCGTGATTTCTGCCTTGTTTTTCATCGAGTTTTCTTGATTACCATTTGATATTGAGATCATGAGAATGTATTCTACACACCTTTGTTTGGATCTCTAATAGTCGGAATTGCCCCATGAAAAACTCGAAATTGAACCGGAGCGAAGAACAGGTTCGGGGTCGCGTGATCCGTGAGGTTTTCACCGTTTTTCGTAATAATTTTTTTGTCAAAATTAATTTCTGAATATACAGGGTGAAAGAGCTCGTCGAGACGAGTCCGTCCGGGGATGGGTCGAGCGCCGCCGAGAGACGCCGGGCCCGCGCCCACACGCGCGGCCGGCCGCCGCTGCGCGTGGGCGCCACGCGCCGGTCGGTGAACCGGCGCATGCGCGACGTGCGCCAGTCGGCGAACCGGCACGCGCCGGTCGGCGAACCGGCGCATGTGACGTCACGGTGACGTCACCCAACGGTCGGTAACCGCCGGGATGACGTCATCGATGACGTCACCGCGGAGAGACGATTGGCCGGCCGGTCACCGGCCGGCGACCCGACCCGACCCGAGATCCGACCCGACTCGCCGACCCGACCCGACCCTTTGACCGGTCAACCGGTCCGACGGTCAAACCGGTCAACCGGTCCGACGGTCAAACCGGTCGGACCGGTCGGACCGGTCGGACCGGCCAGGAGCCGTTTGGCTCGGCTGGGCGCGTGCGCCACACGCGCCGCACACTCGGGCGCGCGGGGGCGCGTGCGAGCTCGGATTGGAGCTTGGTTGGTCTCGTTTGGTTCGTATGAGTGTCCTCTACACAGTGGTTTAATTATTTTATACTTTTGAATTTTATAAATGTATGAAAATGCTTTGGGAACCCTATGTACGCGTATTTTTTGGGGTTTTAATGTAGTTTATTCATTTGTAACTTGTATTTTCTTATGATTAGGGAAATACAGTAGCTAGCTTATGTGCAAATGATGTTATATATGCTGTGTAAAGCTTGGTTCAATGACGTGATGTGTATATTTTAATATACTTGCATTTTTCTAGTTGCTAGAAAATAAGAACAATGGTAGGAAATCCATTATATGTTGAATTGCATTTTTTGATTATAATTGAAGCATGATTGTTGTTTATACACGTTAGTTATTGCCATGCCATGTTCTTGTGTTAAGGAAAAATGTAGAAATTACATAAGTTTATGTAATTATTTTTCCTAGTGGGAGTTCGTAGGTTAGTAGAAATGAAAGGATTTCTCACCTAGAACTTAAAAATTTGCGCAAATTAAACTAAGTAATGATAATAGAACAATTGTACGTAGAAGTTGATTGGGAACATAGTGAACTTTTGCTTTTGTGTCTTTTGTTGAATTATCATTAATTTAGTTTGTCTTTGCTGCAAATTAAATATATGTGTTATTCTGTAAAGTGTGCTAGTATTAATTCTGTGTTTATTATGTCAATGTGTTATAGCGATTGATTATGGCTTCGGCATCCAAGACCATTGTGGCTGACCTCAATAAGGGTGAGAAGCTGAACGGTGACAATTATGATATTTGGCACCGAAAGATTCAGTACATCCTTGAGGAGCAAGAGGTTTTGGAAACCCTCAACCATACCATGGATGAACCTGAGCGTGGAACTTCAGCTCAACACAGGAGAGATCTGGAAGCTTATCAAGCTTGGAAAAAGAAAAATAGCATTGCTCGCATCACGTTGCTTGAGCTGTATGCAAGATGATCTCATGTGTGAGTTTGAGAGTTATGACGAAGCTCAAGCTATGTGGGTTGCCTTGAAAGATAAGTTTGGGGGTACATCTACCACTAAGCGAGGAGACTCACCATCAAGTTTGACACCTTCCGAAAGCGCCCAAATGTAATGATGAGGCAGCATCTTCGGGAGATGTCAAACATGATCCGTGAGTGAAGTCGGCTGGTCACTCCCTTACTGATGAACAGCAAGTTCAGGCTGTTATAAGGTCTCTTCCTGATAATTGGGAGCATATGAAGATCAATATGACGCATAATGAGAACATCGTCACTTTTGATGATATAGCGCGTCATTTGGAATTAGAGGATGAGCGCCTAGAGGCTGCCGATCCTCTACCCATGCTTATGTTGCTTGAATCGAGTTCGCGCAAGGCTTCGGGCTTCAAGCGCAAGAGGAATCTTCAGTTCAACAACAAAGGGAAGATGACCGATCGGGGACCCAAGAGAGCTAAGACCTTCCGACGCAAGAAGCGTGGTGGGAAGAAGGACAAGGCCAAGATGGAGTGCCACAATTGTGGCAAGTTGGGTCACTTTGCTCGTGAATGCACCGAGCCGAAAAGGTACCCCATTATTCCATTACTTTGAGTAATGCTTTTGTTTCTAGTACTGTAATGCTTGCTGAATCTTATCCAATGTGGACTGTAGACTCAGGAGCAACGAACCATGTAGCTAGAGACCAAGAAGCATTTATGGAGTATCGTCGGATACCGCCTGGAAGAAGATGGATATATGTTGGGAATAACTCAAGAGTTGAAGTGAAGGGTATCGGCACATGTAAATTAATCTTACATGGTGGTCGAAACCTGTTCCGCATGATGTCCTTTATGCTCCGGATATTCGACGAAACTTGGTCTCGTAGTTGTTCTTCTTAGCTTAGGTTATGTATTGAATTTCCATGGTGATTGTGTTGACATTTTGTATGGAACGGTTTATTATGGTTCAGGTCATGTATTGAATGGTTTTATGGTGTTAGACATTGACTATGATCAGTACAATGTTAATGTTGATGGTTGTTTTTCTTTAATTGCGTCTTCAAATAACGTTGAGATTGATGCAAATACTTGGCATGCTAGATTAGGTCACATTGGATTGCAAAGAATGCAAAGATTAGCTAGAGAAGGCCTTTTGGGGTCACTCACTAATGTTAGTCTATCCATATGTGAACATTGTCTGGCGGGAAAAACAACTAGAAAACCATTCGGTAAAGGGACTAGAGCTGAATTTCCATTGCATCTCATACATTCTGACATTTGTGGTCCTTTGAATGTGAGTGCGAGGCATGGAGCCTCATATTTCATCACTTTCATAGATGACTTCACACGTTTCGGTTATGTCTTTATGATCTCCCATAAGTCAGAAGCATTAGACTGCTTTAGACGATATATAGCGATGGTAGAGAATCAGTTAAACAGGACAATAAAAGCATTGAGAACCGATCGTGGACGTGAGTATCTATCGGAGCAATTCAAGGCTCTTTGTGATGAAAAGGGAATTGTACGACAATTGACTATTCCTGGTACTCCACAACAAAATGGGGTAGCCGAGAGAAGGAATAGAACCCTATTGGAAATGGTTAGGTCTATGATGGTGCAAGCAAATTTACCTGTCTCCTATTGGGGAGATGCATTATTGACCGCTGCCTATATACTTAACCGTGTGCCCTCAAAATCGGTTACTTCCACCCCTTATGAATTATGGACTGGTAGGAAACCAGACTTGAGTAGTCTGCGTCCATGGGGATGTGCAGCTTATGTTCATGATTCTTCCCATAAACATGGCAAATTAGGTCCTAGAGGGAAGAAATGTATCTTTATAAGATATTCCGAACACTCCAAAGGGTACGTGTTCGTAGGTGAACAAGCGATGGAAGTGTGACCGAAATGGAGTCAAGAGATGTCACGTTCTTGGAGAACGATTTTCCTAATAGAGGTGAGATTGATAAGGACTTCCAATTATATGAGATGGAAGATCTAGATAACACACCCACGATGTAGTAGAGGGAAATGAAGATTTACCTCAACACACAAGACCTAGTGGGAGTGTTGCATCGCCTAATGAATTGAATTCAAGAGAAATTCAATTGCGTAAAAGTAATCGTAAAAGTATTCCCCGTCGTCGTTTTGAGATTGAAGGGGAAGCATTTATGATTGCTCGTAATGACGATGCCGAGCCTAAGACTGCATTCAATGAGGCTCTCTCATCCTCTGACAAGGAAGAATGGAGAAAAGCTTTGGAAGATGAGATGGAGTCAATGAGGGCAAACCATGTTTGGGACTTGATTGATCTACCACCCAATCGCAAGGCCATTGGAAATAAATGGGTCTTTAAGATTAAGCGAATGGCGGATGGATCCATTGAAAAGTATAAGGCTCGCCTTGTGGCGAAAGGTTATACTCAACAAGAGGGTATAGACTATGAGGAAACTTTTTCACCAGTTGTAAGGTTTGCCTCAATACGCCTTATTTTAGCCATCGTTGCACATTTGGACCTTGAATTACATCAAATGGATGTAAAGACGGCATTTCTCAATGGAGAATTAGATGAGGAAATCTATATGAAACAACCAATAGGTTTCATAGCTAAAGGTCAAGAGCATAAAGTTTGCAAGCTTCATCGCTCAATATATGGCCTTAAGCAATCATCTAGACAGTGGTATCTTCGTTTTCATCGAGCAATAATAACATTTGGTTTCACGATGATCGAAGAAGATCACTGTGTATATGTCAAGCGGTCCAAAGATAAGTTTGTGATTTTATCACTTTATGTGGACGATATTCGTTGGCTGGAAATGACAAGGTTTTGGTAATCACCATAAAAGAATGGTTGTCCTCCAATTTTGAGATGAAGGACATGGGAGAAGCTGCTATATATATTAGGAGTTAAGATCGAAAGAGATCGATCAAGGAAACTCCTTACTTTATCACAAGAGTCTTACATTATGAAGATTCTTGAGCGTTTCAATATGCAGCATTGTAATCCCATTGATACCCCTATCATGCAAGGTGAAGGCCTAAGTACTGAGATGTGTCCTAAGACTCCAGAAGAAATCAAAGTGATGGAAACTGTTCCTTACGCTAGTGCAATCGGAAGTTTAATGTATGCTATGATGTGTACTCGACCCGACATATGCTATGCCGTGGGATTGGTGAGCCGATATCAATCAAATCCTGGTCAAGCACACCGGAAAGAAAGTGAAGAGGATCCCGAGATACTTGAAGGGTACCGTAGACTATCGACTTTGTTACCAAGGGAATGATTTACGCCTATTAGGTTATTCGGATGCCGATTGGGGTGGAGACCGGATGAGCGTAAATCAACTTCTCGGATATGCTTTCTTGCTCAATGGAGGTGCAATTTCTTGGAATAGCAAGAAACAGGAGACATGCACGGCCTTGTCTACGATGGAAGCAGAATTTATTGCATGTTCGCCCACGGTGTAAAGAAGCGGTATGGCTAAAACGTTTCTTTGAAAATTTAGCCACCGTCACCTTTGAAGTTCCAAGAGCGGTGACAGTTTATTGTGATAGTCAAGCAGCCATTGCCTATGTGAAAGATCCCAAGTATCATGGAAGGACAAAGCACATCGACATAAAGAATAACTTCATCGAGAAATTATAACGCGAGAAAGAAGTGACCCCGCAATACATTTCAACCAATAGAATGGTTGCCTGATCCATTTACCAAGGCTATTCCTAGAGACATATTCTTGACCCATAGGATGTCACTAGGATTACGTAGAATGTGATATATGTTATTGTAGAGGATCATTAGTTTATGTATTTGTGGACAAATGTATTGTACTTGTTTGTTTATTAATGATTTGATGTTTTATCAACAAGTACAAATCTACTATGAGACTAGCACAAACACACATATATTATTGAAAAGTATGTCGCGAGGCAATGATTGGCTCACTCACACGAGCAATCGCCTCAAGTGCTGTAGTTAGCACGTTGAGATGAGACGTTATGTACAAATAAATGCTGAAGAGCAAGTTTGGTACATAAAATATGTCGCCTTGATTGGAGTCAAGATGAAGTCTACGTGATTGAATCATAACAAGACCGAACATGATAGCCCCACAATCATGTATGCCCGAAAGATGCCGGATGCGAGTACTTAATTAGGTGCTATAGAAAGCAAGCGATATAGCACTCGGGCTAAACATGAGTACGTAAGAAGCGCGTGACTATGTTTAGGCTAAAATCCGTATAGTGGATATGGTTAATAAATGACATACGCTCTTATAGAAAGAGAAATCCACTATAGCATGTAATTCGTACTACATGTGCATTGTACGACCAATAAGGGAAGATGAGTAAAATTATCCCTATTTACTCATCGTGTGAGCCCTTGAGGTAATTTGTATTTTACCTCAATTTTGTGCCCTATGTTACTTCTGACTATGTTCTCGAAGTGAAATATCAACGTTGCTACTTTAGCATGTTACGGGCGGTCATGAATAGATATGGCTTATGGGACATGTCTAGGAAAGCGATTGTTCGAAATTGAGAGAGACATGAGTGCGAAGGAAGACTATTGTTGTTTTACATCTACCGCGTGTATTCTTGGTCGACCAATTATATCGCACTATGTGGTCGCGGATGTAATTGTAAATACATGATGTTTTAAGAATAGTCGAGTATAGCCTTTAAGGGATAGGTATACTTGGACTGATGTAACAAAATATGTCTGGGGCACTGTGAGACATCGATTGTTTATTTCTTTTCGGGGTTGTAGCCATTATGTTATCCCTAACGGGTGCATAATTTGAGCTCCAAAGTGCGGGTGTACTCACCGGTCGCACGGCTTATTTGTCGGTATGAATTGTTTTGTAAAATTGATAAATGTTGAATGCCTTATATTCTTAATAGAATGCTATCAAGCCCATCATGTCCGAGTGGGAGATGTTGTACTTTAGCTAGTTAGCTAGTACGTCCATGATGGGGTGCGATTGGACCGCACCAATTGGCTTTGATATGCTACGATGGAAAGGCACAAATGGAGGGGTACGAAGGGAGACGTATATAAACCTCCCGAACACAACCATTGAGACAGTTGGCTATTCATTCGCACCAAATTTCCTCTCCATTTCCATATGAAGAAGATCAAAGGCGTTCCATTTCAATTTTGCAAGAACAATCGGCATTTACGCTGTGGAAATCGGGTGTTTTCCTCGTGATTGCATCCAGACTAACGTGAGGAAGTACTGTTCGTGATAAATTCGCAATTCAACGTTCGTTCCAGGGCTATTTGCTGTTTGCGCATCGGAATCAGGTAAGTCGTCTTCCGCCGACTTGAATTCCAACAGCCATAATAAGAGAGGGGAAAAGCGCAACTCTATCATAATACACATAAATCAGAGGTTCGCGATTCCACGGACAAGATGTATTCTTTTTCGACAGTCATCAAGGTTTTGATTATGGGTGTGTAAAAGAACCGAAACTCGCTCGAACCGCTCGGAACCGGACTGGAACCGCCCGGAACCGGTGGTTCTTAAGGGAACCAGTCCGGTTCCCGATTCCATGGGCGAATCCACCCACCCGCTCACCCGAACCAAACTAGTTATATTATAATAATATATTAATTTTTAATATTAAAAAAATCAAAATTAGCAAATCTAAAATTTATGGCTCCTACTCCATCTCGTCTCTCTTTAGTTCAAAATCTCCCCGAACTCCCTCTTCCTCTCCAATTCACCTTCGGATCTACTCATCTCCCTTTGAGTCCTAGTCCGAACTCGGCGAAACAATGATTTGATTCTCTTTTCCCCCCTCGAACTTGAACTTTCTCTCCACTTCGTCGCCATCCTCGTCACCACCTCCGCATTCACTGTCACTATTGTCCTCATCGTTGTTGGGCTCGTCCCACTTCCTCCTCCCCTCTTCCTCCTCCCCCTCCTCGGGCCTCCCCCATCATTCTCATTTTCGGGGACAAGAGCGAACTCCAAGTTTAAGAATGGCTCATCGTTCCAAGTTTTTCGGAATCGGTTTTTAGCGGGCGGTTCCGGGTTCTAGGTTAGGAACCGCCCACCCGAACCATGCACACCCCTAGTTTTGATTATTTGAGGCACGTCAGTCTCGACTGTTGTGAATGAATCGAATCAAACAGCAAGTTGTGGACCTGTGCATAGTGTTTCCCACCAAAGAGAAACACAATTTACTATGCTAACATGGCCCAATCTTGGCTTGGGGCGTTAGACAAACACGACGGTAGCTGTGGAAACTCGAACAAACCAAAATTTTAGTTTCCGGCTCGACGACTCATACCAGAACTGGTGAGCTCCGGACTGAGATCGTTCGTGTTGGGAATAACTGATCCCCGAAAACCCGGATTCGACACTAAATCGAACCCCTAAACTCAAGCGGAAGCGTAGCCCAAGAAAACGACACGTATCACCGATCGTAAAGCACACCACGGATTCGAGCGTACCTTGTTAGCCACAGATTAAACACCGACGCCAATGGAGGAAGAGAATCCGGTCGATGAAGCCTTGAAGGGAAGAAATTGGAAGCCGTATGCCTACTGTTCTTCGGGAGAGAAAACGCGCGGGAGAGAAGCGTACGTTGATTCTAATTCAACCAGTGTTTTCTCTCTCTTTCTCTCTCCCTTTTATACCTCTCCCTTCCCACGGGCCTTATTCCCGTGGGCCGGGCTTTCTGGGCCCAGCTTGGGCGGATAGGGCCTTAAGCCCAATATCAATAAAAGCTTTCATCTCCCACTCGCACAAGGTGGGCCGAACAGAATCTCTTTACCTCTCTTTAACATTCATACCGGTGAATAATCCGTGCGACCAAGATACTTTGAGAGCTCGTTGCTATACATCCGTTAGGAATATATAGCAGCTCATAATTGGGCGTCACACTCGAGTAGATTTAGTATGCAAGTACCCTAGATCGATCGATCACATTTATATCTCTCTTGATCTCTTTTAAACATGATATATATATTGTATTCACAATTATAATTATCACAAAGACAGTCATAATTGGTCGACCAGTGAATACAAAACCACAATGTGATTCTCCAAAATCGATCTTCCTTTTTCCTTCAAACTCTCAATTTCAGTCCAGCTTGCTTTTCTAGAAATGCCCCATTAGATCGAATCATCTCATGACCATTGGCAACACCCTAAGATAGCAAACACTAAATAGAAACCTTGAGAATAAGTAAGAGTCCCTGAGGGGACTAAAAATTTGAGGAACTCTTTTCCTCAAGAGTCTCACACGTCATAAAAGTTGAGATCAAACTTTTTGCCACTCTTATTGGTCGTCACATGCATACGTAGTATGAAATACGTATTACGGTATTAACTCCTTTCCCATGGAGCGTATGTCTACACCTTTCAATACCGTACGAGATGATAGTTAAGACATACACAATGTCTAACTTGAGTTCACGTATCTACTCAATCACAAAATTCATCGAACTCACATCTGGCATCTTAGATAGATAAAGTAAAATATGTGGGGTATTTTACTTTTGGACATCTTTAGTATTATGTCCTCATCTTAACACTCGATTAAGGCGACATATGTATTTTAAGCTTGAGCTCTCGATTATCACCTAGATAATAAGCTTAAAAACAGTCTCATCTCTATTTATCACACAAGTAAATAGAGGCGATTACCCGTGTGAGTGGGCTAATCTTATATCTGTCCGACATACTTCTCAAATAATGCACTGAGCATTAAGATGCGTAAAGATCACACATAGATTCATAGGCATTAATCAATGAAAAACAAAATCTCATAAATGTGAACAACTCAGGAAAATTACAATTCAGTACATTAGACGATACGCAATCCTAGAGATTTTACATGACCACAAAACACATCTCTAGGTATCGGCTTTGTCATAGGATCTGCTACCATTCTATGCGTAGATATGTACTGTAAGTTCACATCCTTTCGTGCAACCATATCTTTTACAAAGTTATACTTGGTATCTATATGTTTGGTCTTGCCATGATACTTTGGATCTTTGGTGTACGCTATAGCGCTTGGCTGTCACAATTAACCAATAATTGATTTGCAGCTTTCTCAATAACACCTAAATGATCCAAGAATCTCTTAAGCCAAACTCCTTCTTGTACCGCCGCTGATAATGCCACGAACTCAGCTTCCATCGTGGATAAGGCTATACACGTTTGCTTCTTACCTTTGCTCCATGATATGGCGCCATTGTTCGATAAGAAAGCAAATCCAGAGGTAGATTTCCTTTCATCTAAATCTCCTCCCCAATCGCATCCGAATAGCCTTCAAGTCGCGAGATCCTTTCCTTGATAATTCAACTTGAAATCGCAGTTCCCTTCGATACCTCGGTATTCTCTTCACGGCTTTCCAATGTCTTTGGACCCGGGTTGGATTGGTATTTACTCACCATTCCAACCGCAAAACATATGTCGGGTCTTGTACACATCATAGCGTACATCAAGCTCCCAACAAAGCACTAGCATAAGGAACATGTTTCATTTGTTCCTTCTCTTGTGGAGTCCCCGGACACGATCTATGGCTCAATCCTTCACCTTTTGCAATAGGAGTGTCTATGGGTTTACGAGTCTTGCATACGAAATCGTTCAAGAACCTTATTTATATAGGTTTCTTGCGAAAGAGACAACGATCTCTTCGAACGATCTCTCGAAATCTTAACTCCAAGAATGTATGCAGCCTCACCCATATCCTTCATCTCAAAGTTAGAAGACAACCATCTCTTGACGGTACTAACCAACTCCATATTGCTTCCGGCAATTAGTATATCATCAACATATAATGATATGATCACAAATTGATCCTTGGATCTTTTGATATATACACAATGATCCTCATCAATCATTGTAAAATCATATGCCATTATGGCATTATGAAAACGTATATACCATTGTCTTGATGATCGCTTAAGACCATATATCGACCTCAAAAGTCGACATACTTTTTCTTCTTGGCCTTTCACTATGAAACCAGCGGGTTGTTCCATATATATTTCCTCCTCTAATTCTCCATTGAGGAAAGCGAGTCTTTACATCCATTTGATGTAACTCAAGATCCAGCCCAGCCACTATTGCGAATAATGCGAATCGAGGTAAATCTCACTACGGAGAAAACGTATCTTCATAATCAATTCCTTCCCGTTGATTATACCCCTTCGCCACAAGGCGAGCCTTATGCCTTTCTATCGAGCCATCGGCCTTTCGCTTTATTTTGAGAACCCATTTGTTCCCAATAGCTCTGCGTCCTTTTGGAAGATCAACCGGTTCCCGAGACTTGGTTTGATTCCATTGACTCCATTTCCTCTTCCATTGCATTAATCCATTTTTCCTTACTAGGGCACTTTGAGCCTCATTGATATTTCTTGGCTCATCCTCATCTTGTGGAGCAACCATAAAAGTTTCCCCTTCAATGTCAAAACGTCGACGGGGAATACTTTGGCGACTTGTTCGCCGTATGGGAGATTGTACAATTTGCACATCATTCCCTATTGTGCTCCCACTTGGATGAACTCCACTAATATCTTTATCTTGATCCAAGGTTTCAAATAGGGAGGTATCTTCCCCTATTTCTCCCTTCTTAGGAAACTCATCCTCTAAGAATGTTACATCTCGAGATTCATATTCGTTATACTCCCACTTTCCCGCTCACCAATGAACACATACCCATTCGAGTGTTCCGAGTATCTTATGAAAATACTCTTCTTTCCTCCGGGACCTAATTTCCCAAACTTGTGAGAGGACTCATGTGTATAGGCAGCACAACCCCATGACTTAAGAAAACTTAAGTCCGGTTTTCTACCTGTCCATAACTCATATGGAGTGGAAGTAACTGATTTGGAAGGCACCCGGTTAAGTATATAGGCAGCGGTTAATAACGCATCACTCCAAAAGGTGATAGGTAAATTAGCATGCGCCATCATGGACCTAACCATTTCCAAGTAGGGTTCGTTTCTTCTCTCCGCAACACCGTTTTTTGTTGAGGAGTATACGGAATAGACAACCTGTCTTTCTATTCCTTTTTCATCACATAATTTTCTGAACTCATCGATAAATATTCTCGACCTCGATCGGATCTCAATGCTTTTATTTTCTTGTCTAATTGATTCTCTACCAGGTTCATGAACCTTTTAAAACAACTTATTGCTTCAGATTTATGAGAAATCAAATAGACATATCCGAATCGAGTATAATCATCAATAAAGGTGATGAAATAAACAGCCCCATGCCTTCCTCTCACATTCATTGGACCACAAACATCGGAATGGATTAAATGCAAAGGAAATTCAGCTCTTTTTCCTTTTCCAAATGGTTTCCTTGTTGCTTTCCCTTCTAGGCAATGCTTACATACAGGCAAATCGACTTTTTCAATATTGCCCAACAAGCCCTCTTTGGCTAGTATTATTCATATTTGTTGGCCAATGTGACCAAGTCTAGCATGCCACACACTCACATCATTATCATATTTATTAGGAGACGTGAGAAGGGAATAACAAATATTAGCATTAACATAATCAACATCTAATACAATAAAACCATCTAGAAAATAGCCACAACCATAGTAATTTGTATTCAAGAACAAATTCACACATCTACTACGAAGTTCATACAAAAACCTAATCGACCAACACTAATACGGACACTAAATTCCGACGAATCTCCGGAGCATACAAAGCACATCATGAAGGAACAAAGTGCGTCCACCGCGCATATTCAATTGGCATGTGCCAATTCCTTTCACTTCAGCTCTGGAGTTGTTTCCCACATAGATCCACTTAGTTCCAGTAGGTACTCGTTGGAATTCCACGAAGGATCCTCTATCCTTCGCTACATGGTCCGTCGCCCCTGAATCCACAGTCCACAAAGGATTAGACTCAGTTAAGAACACAGAACTTGACACATAAGCAAAGTTCGAAAAGTACAAGGGTGCATACCTTCTTTGGCTCACGACGAGTCGCGAGCATAATGACCCTTCTTGTCACGGTTGTAGCATTTCACCCTTGCTAGCTTTTTCATGTGAGGACGTTTTCCTCTATCATGTTGGTCAAATTTGGGTTTCTTCCCCGAAGGACCAGACTTCTTCCTTGCCTTTACCCTTATCAAACCAGTTAGGGCGCTTGCGCTTGGAGCACGAAGCTCCATTTGAGCTAGAACCAGCATAATAAAGCTCAACATTTGGCTTAGCCGCCAACAGGCGGTCCTCTTCCAGCTCAAGATGACGCATTGCATCCTCAAATGTTTTGATATTCTCATTATGAGTCAGGTGCACCTTCATATGCTCCCAACTCTGAGGCAAGGAACGAATCACTGCTTGCATCTGCTGTTCATCCGTGAGGACATGGCCGGCGTCTCTCGGCTCGGTTATCATATTTGACATCTTTCTAAGATGTTGCTTCATGGTCGACCATGAGGCTTCTTATAAGAGTCAAATCGATAGTGAGTGAGCTATCTCGCCTAGTCACCGAAGTATGACCAAACCTAGCTTCCAGTGCCTCCCACATTTCTTTGGCATTGTCAAAACGCCGAAACTCTCGCATGACATCATTTTCCATGCCGCTCAAAGCAACGTGATGCGAGCTAGAGAGTTCATTCTTTTCCACGCAAGAAAAGCTTCTTTGTCCTTTTTTGTCTTTGTTCGGTGGGTCCCTCTTCGGGTTCTACCATGGTCATGACAAGAGCCTCAAGAGATTCTTGCTCTTCCAAAGACATACTTTGGATTTTCATTTGCCAAATTTCATAGTTGTCTCCAAAGTGAGCTTTTCACCTTTGTTCGGCTCAAAGAACTATGCTCTTTTGTGGTCAAGCCATTGATCCGAACACATCGACAAATATGCACGAATTATTAATGCCTATCATTTATGCATCCTTATTTACATAGACCCATCATATTAATGAACAATTTCAAGTAAGGCTTCGAGAATCAAAAGGTCACTACGTTTCCAATCATCCTCCAAAAATCCTAACTTAAAATTATCATTAATATAATTGTCATATGCAAAATCGTTCTATGAAGCTACAAAAACTTCTAAAACTACCCTCGCCTAATTACCCACAAAGAACGGCAATAAATGAAAAGCAACATAGAAATAATATTCAATAAAACAATAATGCTTTCAATTAACACAATTAGGTAGTAATCATTACATAATATGTTCACAAATCACACTTAACATATATCATTAAATACAACTAACACCAAGTCAGCACACGAACTGGGAAAGATCCTATTTTCTTCAATTTCTTGATCTTTTCCCTTGAAACAATACAATAATATTCATTTGCAAAATTCATTACAATTTTCTTATAGGAAGCAGCTCCGTTGACATCCCATATGCGATTCAACACATCTTGCCATTCGGGTGGAAGAGTGTTTATGAAAAATCGCACCATCTCTCGATCGTGACATGGGACGACCATTCCATATGACCTGTTGAATTTTCACGTTGACATCAAGGACGTGATCAATTAAGTCACCGCTCTCCCATCGATGATCGCCGCCATTTTATCGCCCACGCCTGCATGCTTTTCCTTCGTTCACGTAGAATCGCGCGAATAGGTGTGTGCGCACTCGGGGAGATTGTTCCGCAACACATGCAGAACAAATAAGGGATTACATATAATCCTCATAGACTTAATTGAAAAAGAAACACATTCTTTTCCCTTTTTTTTTTTTTTTTTTTTTTTTGTCAACGGTCAACGGTCAAAGTCAACGGTCAACGGTCGTCGGTCAACGGTCAACGGTCAACGATCGTCGGTCAACGGTCAACGGTCGTCGGTCAACGGTCAACGGTCGTCGGTCGCCGGACCGGTCGGACCGGTCGGGCCGGTCGGGCCGCTCAAGCGGACCGACGCACGTGCCGCGCGCGTGCTTCCGCTGACTTCACGCAGACGTCGGCGCACGCACGTGCCGCGCACGTGCCGGCGACGTCACGCAGACGCGTCGGCGGCACGTGTGCCGCGCGTGTGCCATCGTCGGCCCGGGTCGGGTCGGGTCGGGTCGGTTCGCGGGTCGGGTCGCCGGCGGGCAACCGGCGTCATTGCGGCGTCAGCGATGACGTCACCCGGCGGTTATTTACCGTTGGGTGACGTCATGATGACGTCGGCACGCTGTCGGTCCGCGGACCGGCGCGTGCCGGTTCGCCGGCCGGCGCGTGCCGGTTCGCCGGCCGGCGGGGCGCGCGCGCGCCGATTCGCCGACCGGCGCGTGTGCCGCACGCGCCGGCGATCGAGCGCTTACAGGCGCGTCGCGCCCACACGCAGCGCGCCTTCCGCCGCGCGTGTGGGCGCGTGCGGCGTCGCCGGCGGCGCTCGAGGCACCTCCGGACTCGTCTCGACGTCGCCTTCCTCCCGAGTCCTTTCGTAATTTGTTTTTGACATTCGAAAACTCATGAAAAAGGCCGAAGAAGTCTCGGGTGTCGGGATTTGTCGCCCGATCCGTACGGCCGAAGTCCTTTTTGCGAAAATCAATCAAAAACACATCAAATTGATCGGGAAAACGTGAACTAGGGCTCTGATACCAATTTTGGGAATAATCGATCCCGAAAACCCGGATTCGACACTAAATCGAACCCCTAAACTCAAGCGGAAGCGTAGCCCAAGAAAACGACACGTATCACCGATCGTAAAGACACCACGGATTCGAGCGTATCTTGTTAGCCACGATTAAACACCGACGCCAATGGAGGAAGAGAATCCGGTCGATGAAGCCTTGAAGGGAAGAAATTGGAAGCCGTATGCCATTGTTCTTCGGGAGAGAAAACGCGCGGGAGAGAAGCGTACGTTGATTCTAATTCAACCAGTGTTTTCTCTCTCTTTCTCTCTCCCTTTTATACCTCTCCCTTCCCACGGGCCTTATTCCCGTGGGCCGGGCTTTCTGGGCCCAGCTTGGGCGGATAGGGCCTTAAGCCTAATATCAATAAAAGCTTTCAGTTCGGAATGTATTCCGCGAAGACTCCGGCTTTCTAGCTGAATTTTTCGGTTTTCCACTAACAAAGGGGGAAGATAAATGAATGCAAAACTAAAAGATTAAAACATAAGAAGAGGTGGATAAGGTGTATCTTTTCATCCAAAATCAGGTTTGAACGTGATAAAACATACGAGAACAACATAGTTAAGTCTGATTTTAACCATTTCTGTTTTCAGTTCTGTGGCTGGAACTGAAGCTTAACTTGGCCTTGGCCCTTGACTTTGGTCTGGAATCCCATTGAACCTGAAATACTTGATTCCAAATCCATTCAAATTGTCTCTTTCAAGGAAACCGACATCCGTTCGTGGGTTTGGAGTTTTAGCACATCCAGAGCAACAAATGGGAGAGAAATATTATCTCTATCAAGAAACTGCCCAGAATACAATATAATCTTGATGAACGAGTTTCGTCGCAAGCTCGCTTTGAGAATGCAACATGATAGAAATTAGCTAGAAACAGAGCATTGTGTGCTGGGGGTAGGGAAGCAATATAAGAAAAGGCAATCGATGCAATCTTGAATACTTTAGAAATTCAGTTCTGATATACCCCGAGAGCCACCACGCCGTAGTCAAACCGTGCACATACTTGTTAGATGATCAAATAATTGCATCAAGAAGCAACTTCAAGCATTCTCTCCGGAAAGCTTCTATATACAAAGCAATTCACTGCATTTTCGATCTACAGTGTCGGTGAACGTCCAGATGACACAATGTCCGGTCTTTGCTTCACCACGAACGGACCTCTAAGTTCTTCAAGAGGTCGGGTCTGGCACATACAAGATTTCTTCTCTTGTCTCTACTCTTGCAATTCCCAGGTTGCATGAAGATTGCTTACGAAGAAATCCACTCAATTAAATCCTAAACAAAGCCTTGCTAGCAAGGACATTTTTTTTACTTCCTTATTTTGGAGCTATCAAGCTTTCTATGTGGAGAGAATTCCCCTGCGACTCCACATACGGCCTAACGAAAGTACGGCGCCACCAGACCTCAAATGCCCTCTGAAGATTCGGGCAATTATCGCCAGCCTTCAAGAAGCTGCCCAACCAGGAAAGTAGAATGCTCTGCTGGTCCTCCAATGGTAGGGTCAATATGGTCCTACCGATCCCTTCTTCCACAACCTTACGATCAAAGGACCTACACCCGTGTTGCAACCAACTGTAATCGTTGATCAACGGCTGCAACCAGGTCTTCAACAACATCTGGCGTGTCTCCTTGGACGGCAACAACTGTCCTCTTCCAATTCCTACAAAGAGCCGTGCTGTGATGCAACTCACATGGTAGCGTGACATTATAGGAAGTTTCCCGTGTAAGGTCGCAAGTTCTTGTTGGCCAGCCCACATGATGGCAAAGTCATCCGTCGCTTGTCTGTCGGCTAAAATCTCTAGCAGCCAAGTGAGGTTATCGGACTCCAAGGCTATCTGCTTCACCAACATTTCTTTGCCAGCGATAATGCTATTATTCGATTCCAGTTCAGTGGCTTGCTTGAAACAAGAGACTAACGCATATAAACAGCTCCTGCATGAGTTATAGATGGCTTCATTACAACTGGGAAGACTACTGTTGTTCTCCTTGAGGAGCTTCAGCACAATGGATTTCATCTCGCGTCGACCTCTTTCCTCATTACTCTTGAGAACCATATCCATTATTTGAGAGAGCGTGTCTTTCGATGGGGCAGAGGCATTAGATGAGACTCTCTTCAGGATGGGAGTGACACCAATTCCTTCACCCTGGAGGTGCAAGATGGACGACACTACTTTCTCTTCTTCATCGTCGTCGACCCAAGGAACAGCTTCCAAATATTGCACGCATGAGTGTATGCATTGGTTAAAGCCAAGTGCTTCTGCGACCTGTGAAAGGCAAATATGTGTCAAGTTGTTGACATCAGAGAAGCCTCGTTGGACATTCACTGAAAAGTTTGTCAATGATTTAAAAGAAAAGAAACGCAAGGCAAGTGATTTTGACATAACTAGAAAAGAAAAGTTACTATGATGACATTGCATCTTCAAGTAATTCGAGAGAATATATTCAACAATCAGACTTCTTCAAATATCAAGTACTCATAAGATCATGCAATCACAAAACATAAACCCAGATGCAACAGCCTTATCAACTCATGGTGGGTTCAGTTAAGGAAAATTAACTTTCAACCGAAATAGGAGGGTTCCTGCTCAAGTAGTGGCTTATCTAATTGAAGATCATGTATTAACAAATTATGTCACAGCCTCATCATATGCTATTTAAGGCCGACACACAAGGAAAAAAGAAAATTTAACAGCTTGATAATGAGAGTTCATTATATCCAGGATGGGCACTTGATGCACCATGTGTTTATCAGTTCCAATATTTCCCTCAAGAGAATCAGCAACTCCTTAGACAAAACAAAATCTAGTCATTTAAATTGTTGGCCCTTTGCAACTTAATAAACCATTTACTCCATGTTTTCTCTCAAAGGTCCAGCAAGAACTATGATGTCTTCTAACCAACCAGCTTAAACCAAAAATCTTCTATTGAGGGTATTCAATTCTTATCAGGTTAAATTAAGTCAAAGACTTCATTTAATGAATAATCAATATTTCAAAATTTAAATAATGGAATTACAAGTCTGCTAAAATCACTCAAGTCAATCAAAAAACTCATTTGCATGGGCCACATCCTAGCTCAAATGTGCTGCAGGTAACCCTTGAATGGTTCTCAAAGCCGATCCTTGAGATTAAGACTAGTACCAATTACCATCATCACCAAAACTAATAGCTCTTATGTCTTGTATGTGGCAATGAGGAGCTCTAAAAATCGTAGCAAACAAGCTAGACACTAGCATCTTGAGCCACCACCTAGGAAGAGAGAGAGACCAGAAACACAGCTTATAAATTCACAATAATGGTGCATGAGTCTATTACCTATCAAACTAGATGTCACATCAATTTTAACCCACTAAACAATTAAGTGAGGGCTAGACCCCTACTTGATAATCCTGTCATGCATGACTCATCCAATTAATTTTTTTGCAACTTGATGTCCCGCTATGTGCTCGTAAGCCACAAGGTATTTGCTCAATGACACACATATCATCATAACCAGACAATTAACCCCAAAGCATCCAAAACATGATTAAAAAAAAAAATAATCTGATAGGACCTCTTGAGATCAATCATCCAAAGCCTAAAGCCTACACAGCCCATTGTATGTTCATTCAGTTATATAGCCATGCCATGTTTCACTAAATATTCAGCTGCTGACATGATAATTCAAGTGCTCTTAGGTTACAAGAAATCTACAAACTCAAGTATATTGATGCAGTAAAACTACAATTACTTTCTGTGTCGAATACCTAATGATCCATTGACATCTGCTAGATTAGGGAAGTGTCATCTAAAGGGACAAGTCTTGGCTACATTACTGCAGTAATGCTATTGGAGTAGGTGTTCATTGAGTACAATCTGTAAAGAGATATCCATAAGCCCCTCTATTGCAATTTCTAATAAAAAGTAGAAAGTAGTAATCAGTATTATCAGATAATCACAATAAAGAGTCAACTGTCAAAAAGGACAAAAGATAAACAATGGAGTCATATTTGAGGCATTTTCGCATTATTCAAACAAACGGCCAGAAGCTCTCCGCAGTTTGAATTTGTGAAGTTCATCTAAATACTCTAGATTAAATTAATGACTGAAATACATAAATTACATCATTAAATTACATAACCAATAAAAGAAGATCCTGCTCAACATCTCCGAGCAGGTTATTTTTGGTTAACAGCTCCGAGCACCCATGAGTCGATAAGGGATCTACAGAGCACGCTTAAATACCCTACAAGCTTTATGAAGAGGTACTGTTGAGTCTTGCCCTAATCAAATTTTACCGGAGGTCCCCCATGGCCTCGCTACAATTTGATCGATTGCAGATGCGTGGATGAAAGTTTTCATCGTTGTTTTGTCTATTTTCTCACAGTCAAAAAAACCATGTTATCCACCAACCGCATTTTTTTTTTATCTCTACAAAAGTCCGTAACCCTTCTAGCCTATATACTGAGAAACTTCAGTCTAAGAGCCTGCCAGAAAGGTAAACAAGTTTGCACCCTAGAAAGATCCAAATCTTAAGAGACATGGTAAAAGCTTGCCAACTAGGGGACCACCTTATATCAATCAGATACTTCCAGACTGTGCTGTTGCAATATGATAAATTGCCTTTTGAAGAGAATCTCTAGATTTGAATTTGCCATAGCGTGGTCTAGTTGAATAGACAGAGACATAAGACAAATAAATCAGCATGCCTCACAGCCACCCCGATACTCGACTCTCTTTTTTTCAACTCTTCTGCTGTACCTTCCAGTGCAACCAACCGAAGCAAATGGCCCTTACATGAAGTGTCATCAAAATTCACCTAGTAATACCTGTTTATGTTTGGTTTTCAAATTTGGCACATTGTCCACTGTCCAAGGAAACATGCAATGTCTCTGAATAACAGCTATGAGTTGCTGTATAATGCGAATGGCAAGCTCTTCTCTTATTAAGAGTCGCATGAAACAGGGAATAGTGAATGGAAACCCTCTCTATAAGCTGAAACAGAACTGCAGCCCTGACCGTAGCTGCTTTTACAACGGATAAAAGAAAGTAACTTTCTCCAGAAAATTATCCAGAGAGAAACCATCAACCCTTGTTAACAAGTGTAGGCTTCATCAAAATACTATTATGCACTGTTGAACTATCGCTGTATAGACAGGTAGAAAACAACTACATGACTCTTAGGATTATGAATTACCTTGAGTATGCGTAGAACTCGGGGAACAGTTTGCTTGATCATCCTCTGCTTCATATCTTTGCAATACATTAGTCCAACAGTTTCAACATATATCTCAGCATCCTCACAATCATCAATTTCTAAACAGGGCAGAGCATCCTCTTCTTCCAGTAGCTTCTTGGCAAAGAAACTGCTATTCTCTACTAGAACATTCCGGTGGACGCTTAACTTCACACAAAATCCCTGCTTCCCTAGCAAAATCACCTTCATATCACTAGTCCCGGGTTCACCAAACTCAATTGACACCTTCCTTGGCAAATGATCTGGTTTTGGTCTCGGAGTTCTCTCAGGAGCTGCAGGTGCAGCAACAGCAGGAGTGTCAGCCACCGCACTTTGGTTCTCAGAAACCACTCCCGACCTCAATGGGGCGGTTGTCGGCCTTTTCTCAGTCACTGGGACTTGCTTTTTCTGGATGTTAGACTTGTGTGGAGGTGAGGATGGTCGTGGCTTGTTTACAGTGTTTTGAACTTTGATGCTCTTCTGAAACACTGCAGGAGAGGGACAACACCAAAAACCCTCTGGAGTAACAGCAATCGGAACGTTTTTTATCTTTGTCTGGCCTTGTTCCACTCTCGTAAGCCGAATTTCAGCCATATTTTCCAAAAGTTACACTTAGAGCGTACGATGGTGATGCTATGGCTAAGCAGGCCAACAACCCGAACCGGCAATCACGTATTTTTCCAAATTCCTAAAGAAAGAAGAGCAATTTTCTACAGATATGGACACTGATAAGACCACTTCAGAGACTATCAATTTCTTAGGTTCTCAGATAACACAAAAGACTCTTCCTCCTCCTCAGCAAATCTTTGTGCTACTGCTAATAATGCCTGAAAAAAGAAACGGAAAGGGCTGAGATCAAGATTGAGTCCTGGGAGCGCATTCTGCACCAGAGAAAATGCCACCACCTTTCATTTCGAGAGAACAAGCCCAAAAAATAACTATTCCTGCGATTATAATATTCAAACTACAGATAAGAAATTCTGTTCAATGCAGCAGAAAATGACGAACGGTCTCAATCACGCATCAGCAGAAATTTCGTCAAGCGCGAATTTTTCACATGGACTTAGCCAAGATCAAGCCCCCAAAGAAACAGCTCAAGAAGATATCATGCCCAGCCCAGAATCAAGAAAACAAGAACAATTTAAACGGGTCTCGTCATAGTCCTGAAAAAGTAAAATCTTGAAAATAACAAGCTCAAGACTACTGACCTGGAACTGAAATCGGGGTATTCTGAGAAATCCCAATGAACCCATCTCTTATCTTGATCAATTTCTTCCAAAAGCTCCCAAAGGGGTGCTCATGAAAATGATTGAACCACAGCTCCGGTGTCAGGCATCAAGGGAACCAAATGAACAGAGGATTGCAGAGAGGGAATGATGGGGGCAATGTGCCTCCCTTTAAATCTGTAAAGCTAAAGGAACCGATCGCAAAAACAACTCACAAAGCAAAAAAGCAAAGCGGGAGACTTAAAATAAAGCAGAGGCCGATGGCTCATGGGGGTTTGTTACTAGCTCCTGCTTTTGCCAGTTCCTTGTCTCAAAACCAGTTGCTTTTCATGATTGCACTTGAGCCTGTGGGTCAGATATAGACTATTTCCGTGATTTTCTTTTGCCTCGATATAATTCTCTCCTCTTCCCCCTCGGCTATGAAACGACTAAAAAGACTAGAGCACGCCTAACCACTTTCTTCCATTTGTTTTCTTCCTCTCTTCCTTCTTTTCTTTTTCCATGCTTCTGTCGGTTTTCGTGGGATGATGCTGGATTTTTCCGGGGGAAGAGAAACATGAAGCAGATCGCTGTCCATCGTGTCTTTGTCTCTGTCGGAAATGCCCTCGGAGAAGTGCCCGAAGAGGAGTGGGCGGTGGGAATCATGTCGTGGGCATTTCGAGAAAAAAAGACTCGTGGGAATTAGCGAAACAATCCAAGATAGAGGTCTGGATAAAGTCTTGGTGTTTGAGGAAAGATGAAAAGGATGGATTGTGGCTCGCTTATGATTTGAAAGTTTAAAGCACATTGTAACTGGTACTCATCAAGAATGTAGTTGCTTCCTTTCCACTAATTGGAACAGATCCCTGTGACAAAATTGTGATTGGTAATTTGATGTGTGAACTGGAGTGGCGAATAGTAATTATGTTAATTATATAGTAAATACATCACCTCTTTCGAAGATCATCTATTATGAAATCTGAACATGAGGAAATGTCTAGCTACAGATCCTTTCGGTTTGTGACTAATCTTAACCCCATACTTGTTATGGTCACTTTAGTTAGTGCCAATCGTTGTGTACACACATTCTTATGCAGATTTTGTTTGGATGCATCAAGCGGGCAGCAATTTTCATGACACAAGGTCATACCGTTGTATTATGACGTAGAAAGCATTAGTAACCAATGCTAAGAGTCGATGTAAACCTTTTGCTTGACAAATGCTTAACATAAGTTGCATAAAGCATGTCATGAGCTGAGTTTGTGGCATATGGTCAGGGACACGCCCCTTGTCTCTTCCACGTAAAATCTTAGATAAAGTCACAGTTGCGCTTCGTTATTGCCTAGTTGAAAGGTAGTTGGCTCCTAAATGGTTCGATCCTAATTAATAACCCGAAATCTACTTGGACCAGTTCCTAATTTTTAGAATAATTGTGTTGCAATCAACTTGGAGTCAAACCTGGACCAAAAGAGAAAAAAAACTTGGAGTCAAACCAACTGATTCTAGGATAGACTTGTGAAGTTGGTCGTTAGCTTCTTCCAATTATAAGTTATGTTGAACTTATTTTTGGGAAAATCGGGACGTTAGCTTTTCTTGGTAGAGTGGTTGAAGAACTTCATTTTTTTCTTGGGCCACCTAGGAGCAAATATCCTCCTTTCCAAGTTCCATATATATTTCTCTAATCAGATCAAGATTAGTATTATGCTAGGGAACGAAACAACCTTGAGCGGTTCCTAGTGCTTTTACCCTTGAATCTATTCGGTTCACTTGGGAAAAGACTTTCTTGAGTATAATTGGAACGATATTGGCCCCAATTAGTTGGTACTTTCTACCGCAAAAGAAAGTCCACTGAAAAATTCAGCCCGACACCTTACAACTAATGCTTACCACTACTAATCGGTTCTAATGCTTTTACCGTTGGCAATACTATATTATTACTTCATAACAAATATAGATTATACATTGACAGTATAAAAGAAAATTTAAGCAGGTGATCTTAGCCACTCTTGATTTGAGGATGATAGCTAGTCATACCTCAAATTAATAAATAATGTGTAAGGCTGTGTCTATGTGAAACTTGTTTTACGTCAATACCCAAATCAAAAGGCTGCTACAGTACCAATTAGCTAAATCCCACGAAACCATTTCATGAAAGTTTAATGAAATCTTCCTTTCATAAAGCAAGGCGATTTTGATTCTTGAATAATCCGAAAGCTGGATTTATTGGAGCACACGCAAGACAGTTCAGCAGACTATTGACTAAAGGCTCATAAATGGGTTGTCCAAGAAGGAACACATGAAGAGGTTAAAAAGAAGACTCATGCTTTGGACCCCATCGATTAGATTCCAACCTTGTCTTATGGGGATAGGAGAAGGTTGGTCATCTAATACCCCATCGCTTCTTGGAATAATCATCTTTTCCCATTAGTCAAACCCTCGGATATTACAATACATGATTAGGACAACGTAGAATCTAATCCAAGTCGGAAAAATCAAACTTTTGTTGGGCCCATCAAATATAAAAATAAAAATCAAAGTGCCAAAGAGACCAAAAGAACCGCATCATTCAAATTCCCTTGAAAGAGACACCAAGCATCTTTCTTTCTCTACTAAAGAATAGAAAAGGCAAAAGTCGGGAAGCTTCACTATTTAGGAACGACTAGGATCCAAAGTTGGCGTGACAATTATGCAACATGATGTAGAACTTCTTTGCAGATTGAGATTATGAAATTAGCATCAATGAAAGATTGCTCTCTTTCGATTTTTGTCCAATTTGCGCCTAAATTGATGATCCCTTTTATTTCAACGATAAGAATACAATTGATCACCTTCTTTCATCTTCCCACCACACATCCTAGCATGACAAATTACCTTAAGTATTATCATGTATCGTCTAAACACAGTTCATTGTCAATCTCTAGGTAATATGTTGTCAGTATATGCCCATTATAAGGAAATGAAAACATAATAATTCATTGTGGTTCACAAATTAATTATTCAACATGAAATTTAAGTTATTTGGATTCTTTTTTATAAGAGTTATATCAATAGATGCTTTTGGAACATTTACAGGAAAAAAAAAAAAAAAAGGGGTTCACCTTCTAATATTCGTGACAGCACAGAACACGAAAACATCGAAGTTCGTGAAGTTTTCTCAATCGGGCGCTTGTCAAGTTCACCGAAATAAACGTTAATTCAAATCTCTCTTTTTGTGATTTAAGATCACAAACTTACTGTGGATCGCTCTGGACATGTGCCATCCAACTTTGGGATGCTTTGCATTGGTGCGTGGACCTTGTCGACCTGGTTGCTTCAGCAATAATTGAGTTGATAACAGAATGATTCATCAGTGGAAGAAAAAGGGAGGGCGAGGGGGGGCACGTTTTCATCATCAACCAAAGAAAGGGCCCCACCACCACCACCAACGCCATCGAATCGCTCCCCTGTCAAAAGCCCCTCATGTCGTGGTTCGCAAATTCGTGTGCCATTTCTACGCCACTCGATCCTTTTCCAAGTTCCAAGATGCCCCTCGCACGTGCTGATCAGAGCCAAGTTGGGGTTGCCGACTGTGGAAGCAATCTAGCAGTAATCATGTGACTGCCCTTGCGACCTCCAGTCCTACTCCTAGGTTGGAAATGTCTTTGCATGGACCCGGTTTCATCCGGCTTCATCGATCCAAAATGATCGCAGCTATCGGTCATCTTGAATCCCATATATAGGGCTCACTTTATTAATGTCTACGACACTAAGAGCCTGTTTAGTTCAACGTTAGGCAAATGCCTTTGGCTAAATGTAAATATTTTTTGGGTAAATGGATTTTTGGAAATGCTTAAGCATTTAACAAATTATAATTTAAAGAGCATTGGAAAATGGCTTTAGTGTAAATACCGTTTGGTAAACTCAACATTTACAAAGGACTTTTATTATTTATTTAAAAAAATAAAAATAAAATCCGATGAAACTCCATCGCCGATCAACGACAAGCCAACCACCGACAACTAGATCTGGCCATCGATGAGGCTAGCCAAGGTTGCATGAACCAAGATCTAGCTGTTGGCGAGGCTGCCTGAGGTCGAGACCTCAAGTGGCACCGTCTGGGCCTCACCGGCGGCCAAATCTAGGCTTGTGCGACCCATGCAAGAGTCGCCTGGGCCGCGTGACCTCAGGTGGCGTCGCCTGAGGTTGTGCGAACCCAGATCTGGCCGCTGGCGAGGCTTAGGTGGCGCCGCCTGAGGTCGCGCAACCTCAGGCAGCCTCGCCAACGGCCAAATCTAGGCGCCGGCGATTGGGGTATAGGGAAGATGCTCAATAAAAAAAAAAAAAAAACAGAGAGAGAGAAAAGTCAACAGATAAATAGTAGAGGTGAACTCGCATTTCAAATGAGAGCATTTGGCCAAGGGGAGTTGCAAATGCTAAATCAAACACTTAATTTTTTTCCCAATGGCCCAAAACCTCTTGGGAAAGCCGAACCAAACAGAGCCTAAATTTATATGGACTCGGATCTAGATATATCTTTGCCTTCGTATACATTGCTAATTCATTGCATGACTTTACTTTTGTCTCTATTGCTTGAGTCAATCTAAATATCAGCTTAAAGTCAATCTACATAGGGATAAAAAATGGGATTGGATAGTATATAGGTAGGAACGTGGACTACGATTCCGACAAATATTTACCTTCGGATGGAGGTTCTTGGGGAAGTAATGATCTATATGCACAACAGATACCCTGCAGCAAAATCCCATGCATATAGTCTGCAAATTGACAAGTACATTTTGATGAAATCAAATTATATATAGAATTATTGTATAGTCCATAGGAATTGGAGCCTAAATTTTGCCACTGGCAAAATAAATTTGACAATTCAGACCATTTCATTAAGTTGCGCACGTGATGTTTTTTATTGTGGTCAATGTTAATCGATATACATGAGATTTTCACTTTAATATAACTACTTTGATAAAAAAATTCTTTGTTAATCTTTACATAGGATGGGATTTTTTTAATACATTTTTTCTATAAAGAGATTTTTTTTTAAAGAACTTCTCTTGTATAGAAGCAAAAGATCTCATTTATCATTTTCTCTCGAAAAAGTGGAGCACTATTTTTCATGTTTATCCTAATAAATATTCATTTTGCATGGATAACTCATGTATAAAATGTTTTTAGTCCACAATCTTACTTACACGAACAATTAAAAAGAATTTCTTTCCCATAAATGGGTTTATGTGAACATTACAACTTTAATGGATGTTTTTAGAGAACTTGGTTTTCTTGCAAATTCAATCTTGGAGAACCTTGGTTGAAACATTATTGCCAAATTTGTTAATTTTAATGCTTTTCTATTTATTCCATTATGTCGACTAATTAACGCGTTTGGCAGAACCATTCTACGTTGAGCTTAACAATTTTTGAATAGAAATAGTTTTTTCTATTTTTGTTCCTGAGAACAAGTTCTGAGTATACGAGCACGCTTGGTAACTACAAAAAAATTATATTTCGGGAATAGAAATGCGTTTGGTAAACTTGTATAATTTTGTTATTTCTTTTAATTTTTCAATATTTTTATTATATTTTTCCTTTTTTTTTTTCTTCTTTCTTTTTCTTTTTATTCATTCTTTCTCCTTTTTGTGGCCGGTCGCCGGCCACGGCAGTGGCCGACAACCAACTAGGCGAGGTCTAGTGAGCCTTGCCGGGCCACCGGCAAGGCTTGACCTCGCCCAAGTACCGCAAGGTCGGCCTCACCCTAGCATGGCGAGGCTAAGCCTCCGGTGGTGGTCGGGTGAACTCGGCCTCGCCAAATCTAGGCAACTTGGGCGAGGCCGAGCCTTGCCGGGCCACTACCAAGGCTCGACAACGCTCCGGCAAGGTCGTCGGTCATGGCCGAGGCTAGCGACCAACCAAAAAGAAAAAGAAGGAAAGAAAAGAGAAGAAGAAAAAAGAGAATAAAAAGAAGAGAGACAAAATTTGATTTTTGGAATTGTTCCCAAGAACAAGAAGTTACTTTTTTCTACTTTTGTTTCTGTTCCAAATTTGTTCTCGGGAACAAAAAAAAAAAAAAAAAAAAGATTTTTTGTTTCCAAGAACAAAAATTTTGCCATACACATTTTTATTCTTTTTTTTGTTAACAAAAGAATGGAAATTTTTATTCTGGGGAACATAAACACTTTTTAACAAACAGGCCCTAAGTTGTTACAATATAAGATATTTTATAGTTTCTCGGCCAAGTTTGGTAAGCTCTTAGTCCGTAAGTCAATTATAGTAAAGACTTTGGCAATTGCCGTGTTCTTTAAGGTGTTTGACAAAAGGATTAAATTTTACATGGGATTGGGGAAAAAAGGAAAAAAAAAATCCTCGTACATAAAAGCAAATGTCATTTTCATGAAACATTTATCTTTACGGAACATTTCAGTCCCCACTAGTGTGATAAATAAATTATTCAATTTTCTTTTCAAGAAAAATAGCTTAAGTATGTTAACTCATTTAGAGAAATAGGAAATTGGGTATTACTGGAGTAAAGATAAGGTTCTTTTCAAAGGATGTGAATCAATCGGTCAGTTGCGATTAGGGGTGTAAAGAAGGCTCGAATCAATCCGAAATCAAATAAATATGCTTCCATATCTGGAGGAGAAAACATTCGCTTTTCGCTCACTCTCAGATCTCGCTCTTGCAAAGCCTCCTCCAAATCATCTTCTTCTTCCCCAAGAGTAGCACGAGTAGCAGTGAGAAGGCTAAGACCATCTGCAATCGAAGACTCGAATTTGTTGTTGCGATCAGGAGTGAGAGGAGTAAGCTGGAAATCGCCAGCCCCAAAGCCTTCTGCTTTTGTCTGCGGTTCCATCCCCGTCCTCTCCTCACCGACAAAATGTCTTTCACGCCTTCAACTCTGCCCTCGCCCCTTCTTGCCAATTGCGCAACTCCGTTAATGTAATTTTGTGAAGTATTCATCTTCTCCTTCTAGATCTTGGGCTACTAATGAGCCTTCCGCCGTTTGCTTCTGTCGTTTGCTTTTGAATTCTATTGGAAAATATTACGTATTGGAAGAGAAATACATGATACTGTTTATTGTAACAAAAATAAATAAACAGAGATAATAACACCGAGAAAATAATGACAAATTAAAAATAATGGCCAAGTCGATGTATATATAATCTTTATAAGTAAAGATGTCTAATTACAAACCAAATATAGATTTGAAAGATGCTATAAACTCGTAAAAGAATTAAACAGGAGGTGTGGTATGTCTGACCAAATCTCCTTTAGGTGATTAGCTCTTGTCAATGAAGTGAAGCAGCTTAACAAACCATGTCTCCTAAGATACAACACCTTAAACTCGTTTGAATTAACTCTATAAAAACGAGACTCTATCAAATGCTTCTCGAAATCGACGCACTTAGAGAAAATTGAAGTGAAAATATGAGAGTTGTTGCTATTGTTTGAATGAAGAATAATTCAAATATGTTCATAAAGTTTGAAAAGTCATCCACTAAAGATGCAATTGAATTAAAGAGATAATGAATCGAAGAGATATTACATGAATTGGGGATCAAATTTCTTATACTCACCACCTTCATCAGTTTGAAGGGCATTGATCTTACAATTAAAATTGTTTTCACTTGGGATTTAAATTGCACAAAAGTAGAGAGAGCATTAGATTTCAAAATGGAAAAACCCATGGTTATCCACTATAAGCATCAATATAAATGATGTAATAACAAAAACCATTCGTAGACATAAGAGGAGATGGTTCCCATAGATTAGAATAAAATATTTCCAGAGAAGCATTACAAGTGGTCAATGATCTAGTAAAGGGAAGACAATGCGATGGCATGATTCACATAAACTAGATGAGGAAGAAGCAGATATCGGCAGACCATTCCTTGAAATAACTAAAAAAGTAATGCAAAGCGCACATGCCAAGTGGAAGCAGAAGCTTATTCACCAATGAAGCAGGATGGAGCTAGTGGTAATTTATTTGACTGCAGAGGGACCTTATTGGTGATACATGCATTAACAAAATAATAGATTCCATTCTCATTCTGGCTTTTGAGTAGAGATTCCCAAAGGATCGATCCTTTATACAATAGAAAGTATGATGGAATTTAAATACCACATCATTGACCTTGGTAAATTGAAAAATAGATAATTGATTCTTCTTGATAGATAGATAGAACATGATAGACAGTCCATAGATTAAAAGAACTAGTAGGAGAATGTAAGATGGAAGAATCGATATGTGACATTTGCAAACCTAACCCATTTATAGTGCGGATTTGCTCGATGTTGGAATAGTTCAACCAAATGTTTAATTTGCCATGTCAGCCGTAAGACGGTGAGTGGCACTAGAGTTTGGTTACCAATATGGGTTAAACAATTGACCAATTGAAGAGACATACATTGTAGATGGAGAGTTGGCATTGATTTTATAGCTAGGATTAAATCGTTGATAGTATTGGGGAGCTGAGTGACCTGCACAACCAAAGACCTTATAGATGATTTGAGAATGATAGTAAGTTTCATCATTAAAATTTGCAACCACGGCCTCAACCACATACTCATCATCGGCCACGTCCTCGACCATCGGAGGGAGTATTCAAGGCATCAAATGATTTGGATGCAACATTCATAATTGGAGAATACTTTATTGGAGATTAAGTGGTGCGATTTTGAAGAATAACTTTATGATTGTAAAGAAGGCTGAGGAACTCATCAAGAGGTAGTGGATCAAGATGAGTTGTAACTAAAGTAATGAATGCATCATACTTTGAACTCGGGCCATTGAGGATGTTGAGAACTAATTAGGAATTAGACATTGGATGAGCAACCACAAAGATGATCCGCAATGTTCTTGGCTTTTTTAGCAAAGGCTTTCATAGAAAAAGAGCCCCTCTTTGAAGATTGAAGCTGATATTCCAATTGCATTATGCGAGCTTGAGGAGCCCTTCTTTAGAGAGCTCTCTCAAGCAAAGTCTAGACATCATGAGAAGTCTCAAGATCCACAATGTGTGAGAAAACTGATTCAGTAAATATGGAGAGGATGTAGCAAGAGATGAGCTGATCTTGATAATGCCATGCAATAAGATTCAGGTTGTTAGTCACAGTACTATCAACAATGATAGTAGGTGTCGGACTAGGATACGAGGCATCTACAAACTAAGACGTCCATGAAGACGAAATTAAGGAAGAAGTTGTGCTCAACAGAGAAGGTAGTTGTTGCGATCTAGCTTAATTTGGAGAACATGAGATATATTGTCAAGAGCAAAGGTTGGTTGGGAGGGGGCCAACAACAATGGAGAGCTAGCATTGGCGATAATGGTGTTAGAGGACTTGGAAGAAGATATTATAATGAAGAAGAGAAATAAGAATGGAAAAAAAAATGGAGAAGCTCTTATACTATTTGAGATTTTGCAGGATTATTGCTAACTGTATAAAAGCTTAAGTTATTAAATAAACGCGCTTTTACTATTTAAATATTCTAACAACACGAGCTCAAGAGATACATAAATTAGGGAGATACATGAACTGAAAAGATGTATTTTGTTTTGCTTACTTTCACTGATCTATTAACAATAATTACAACAATTTCTTCAAGAACAACTACCTCCTCATTTACTCTCTCGTGATGGGTAATTTTGCATATGTTCGTTCTCTCCATTTTGCCTTCTCTTTTTATCTTTTTTGCTTGGATCTCACTCAGTTCTAATTTGCTTTGCTCACAAGCTTGTGCTTTGAGCAAGGGTTTGGGATATGGGCCAGAGGAGTTGTGAGGAATTCCCGTCGAGATCTTGCGATAGGTGAGAATGCTGTTGTAAAGGATCTGCATTTGAGGCATAGTTTCTCTCAGCATCATCGTCTTCTTTGTGACGAATACTGTAGGTAACGGTGTTCACTTTCGTCAGCTTTTCATAGGATTCCCACTACCTTGTGGAGGAGGAAGACAACACGACATGGGTTTTCAGTTCTAGGTTTATGTGGGTCAAGTCAGAAAAAGCCATGTAGCCTTTATGTTCGGTTCAGTTTGGGTTGGATATCCCTAATTTTGGACTCAACTTTAATCAAACTATTGACATTTTTAGTCAGGATCTCCAAATTCATTCCACAAATGGTGGAATCTAGACTACCGGCTATGGACGGTAGACTAACTCATACCTAATTTGACAAACTTGAGAAGCTAATGTCGTAATTCAACTCTTTTTTTTTTTTTGGTTAGTAGTGTTGTAATTCAAATAAATGGTACATTTGTTTTACTAAAAAAATTCATGATAAAGGAAAATATTTTATATAGAGATCATTTTCAAGGAAAAGTGATAGTTTACATTTATCTAGTAGATTAAAGAAAGTGTTTTCCTTCTTACCAAAAAGGGAAGTTATTTATTTCCAATCTAAATTTGTTATTTTCAGTCCATGGTAAACATTTTTTATAGATTGATTAGTCTTTCGTCATTAAAACTCTTAAAAAGTCTATTAGATTTTCTATAGATTGAGTAGTTTCTTGCGGGCTGAGGTGGGGATGCGTGAAAGAGGGACTAGAATTTTGCAATCTGTGCATAGCATGTAGCACACACAATAGCCTGTAAAATAGATATAAGATACAATCAGACAAAACAAAACTCTGAAAAGTAAGAAAATAATTTCCCAAAAACAGTTTTCCTTTAAATAAACTGATCATAAAACGCAATCTCAGTAGAGCTATTAGTCCTGAAATTATAATTTAATTCCACAAATGGGATTATGACAGTAGACTGCCTCAATAAATTGTCATTTTCAGCAAGCAAATTCATCTGGAGCTTATTCAACATTCCTTCTGTAATCTTAAAAAAAAAAACCGGTGGTGCATGTAATATAAAACTAAATATTTACTGGTCCTCGAAATTGATAGGTAATTTCTTTCAGCAAAATAGGGTAAAAAGAACAAACCAAAGATCAAGATGTTTGAGTGGGTCGAGCATTGAAAAGCTAGAAGGAAAGAAGAAGCAGCCCAGGGAAATGGACATGAATACCACTTTTTGTTGCAAACAATCCACTAAAATTAACTTATAATTTAGATAGTTATGTCAAAATCAGGGGGTAAATTGAATGTCACAAAAGAACGAGGGGCAAAAGTGTGAACAAAGGCAAAGTAGCAAACATCACGGAAACACCTAAACTCATCCTGGCCAACCACTATGGACTATTCGAGCCCATTCATGACATTTCGGTCACGATTTGGACTAATTCTGGCAAATTGTTCGGACTTTTCCTTTGAAGATGGGCCTGGGCCGGTCCTGGGCCTGGGCCTCTCCCCCATTCAAGATAACCCATCTTCGTTCTCATATTTGATTACCTGAGGAAAACATTATAACTCTCATTAAGGTCCATGTTTGCTTAATCTGACCAAGGGACAAAAATGTTGAACTATATCATTGGCAAGTACTCCCAAGTCCCAAACTATATTTTCCTGTTGGGTTCAATGCACCGGGCCATGACCGATGTGCTCACCACCACGATCAAATGCACTCGGACCCCGCACTAGCCATGACTCTCGGGCCATGTCGAGACCCAACATATTACACGATGTGGGCCCCGACCAATGCGCTCGGACACGACCTCAGTGATGACTACTAGGTCTCCACAAGGCCATGACCAAGGCATGCGTGTGATGGCTTTTTCCTCTCCAAACCAGGCTTTCTAGACCAGTCAAGCACGTTTTTAGTTTAGTATGGTTATCCACTTCCTCCACTAAGTCTTAAAATTTTTGTGTGCTTCATAAGAAACAGATCGCATTTAATCGTTTTCTAAATTTATATTTTTTGGCCGTATTGCATTCAATCATTGACAAAGTCCCCATTTGACCTAACGAAAATTTACAATATTTTTCTTTATTTTGGGGGGAGAGAGAGAGAGAGAGAGAGAGAGAGAGAGAGAGAGAGAGAGAGAGATCTGTTTATAGTCCTCCAAGTGCTTTTAGGTGAGTCGTTTAATCTAACTTGTCTAAGTCCAAGACCCCACGTGATCTCAATCGACGAGGCAAAAACTTACCAACTTTCAATTGTGAAAACGATCTCTATAAAAAAAAAAAACTAATTAATTAATTTAATTAACTTAAAGAAAAAGAACAATTAAATTATATCAGAAATATATGTATTAGGTACTCCTGTCCCCCCCCAGCAATCTAAAGCCCTAAGTCCGAGCCATGGCGAATCATCAGCATCAATTGCACTTTCTCGTCAATTCTGTTTTCTTTTATGCCCTTTTTTTGCAAAAATGAAAAGTGCTTTATGTCTGTCTGAACAGTTTAATTTTTATTATTTACTCTATCTTTCTGGTAGTGGTTTATCTTACGAGCTTTACCCACCTACGCATGTCAACCAAAAGTGGGAGTTGGAGATAATAGCTTTGCTTTCTGTCTCTTTTTAAAAAAGTTTAGTAGAGAATATGTGCATGTTTTTTTTTGAATATATTTGCATATCCTCTCAAATTCTGTTTGGAACCTTTATCTTTTCAAATTTCTGCTTTTGGGTCCTTTAATTAGTAGAGAGGACTAAAAGAGGATTTGCTCGAAAAGAGTCGAAAGTTAAAAAGTCAGTAGAGAATATTTGCTCTGGCTCCCGTTGTTCTAGCACTTCGTGAAAAAGAACCGTGCACTAATTAATTAATAAAAGTGGAGAAAGAGAAAACATGCATGAAACTTTTTCGCTTGCACTTGTAAAGGTAAAGTGGGTCAACAATCAATGCTGCTCATTGCTCTTAAAGTATCCAATTGAAACTTCGATGTGCAAATTTACCCTAGATTGTTTTAGAAAACTATGAGGAAATTATCCAATATGTTAATTGTACAGATATCAATTTAGTTCTAAAATTTTCAATTTGTACAAAATTTTAACATAATCTTTCTAATCAATTTTAGTTGAAAACACTAATATGATGATATGCCACATAGGATAGTTTATAATGACTTGATCACTTCTCATTAGCGATTATTGGTGAAAATTGACTAAAATTACGTTGGAATTTGAGAAGGTTCATAACCAATTTGATAAAATAAAAAGTTTAGAACTAAATTAACATTCATATAATAAATTAATGATTGAATAAGTAATTTTATATACTACAATTAGACAAATGCGCGGATTGGATCCAATTATTTCCTAGCTATGACTCTTGCCGATAGAATTGATGGAACCTCTCTCTCTCCAAAAGTCAAAAAGGGCGTCTCCAAAAAGAGGATTAACAAATGATAGGGAATTCCATCATTGCTCGGGCGATATTCCCTCGAAAGAAAAAGGTGGTTGAGCCGTATATATTGCTTTAAAGGCGTACCATCTCTCTTTTTCTGGCTCTAATCCCTCGAAAGAGAAAAGACGACACCAAAATTGTCAATGCCACCATGGCCCATCGCTCTTGACGGTCGCTTGCACTCAAAAATCGATTGGGAGCTGGTCATTTCGTTCCCCCCCCTCTTTATACCGACGGGAATTCCATCATTTTCCGACCCATACATGTGCTTATGTAACGAACTTTTGTCGTCCCTATATCTCGGTGTTAGAATAGCAAGATTGTTAGGAAATGATGCGTTCTCCCTTTATATATATCTCAAATGAGAAGTAGCAATGGCCGACGGACCGTGCCATCGCCTTTGCTCTCGAGGCTGGTACAAATTCTTTCAAGTGCAATGATTAGGTCAAAGAAACATAAGAAACGGAGCTCAAAAATTCTTTCGAGTTATAAGGAAAATAGAAAATTTCTTATAAATTAGAGATCTTCCACTCTCATTTTTGCCTTCATCCCTCTCTGACAAACTCTCTAAAATTTTAAACTTTCTAACAATTTCCCACATTATGTATACGGTTTCCTCACTATATCAATTTTGTAGTAAGACCGCCACCTCTATCCAACTCGCTTCCCAAACTAGGAGTCAATACCTTCCGGCTAACAAGGGCACTTCAACTTCTTCACTGGCACAAGAACATAGGAAACTCACTATGCGCTCGCTCCACTCGAGCAATGGCAAGAAATCCATAACAAGAATGACGAAACACATTATATAGATGATTATTCATAAATTTAGGGTCATGGCCAACACCCTTCCCCTCGGCGAAACCCCTTTACTGATGTTGGAAAACAACAAACCCAAATACCGCACAGGCTTTGCGATCATAAATGTCCAATAATTGGGAAACTTAGAAGGCGGGTTCCTCCCTTATACTTAGAATAAGGCGGTGTGCACGATACGTGAGAAGTACATATTTATCGATTCTCGAAGATTAGGACACACCACTTAAGGAGGCATCAAGAGAAATATAGCATTGAAATGTCCGGCCGGCGAAGGCTCGTAGAAGCTTAGCCAATGCAACGGTCCATACCGGCCGCCTGTTCAAGTACAACGAGACGAGCAACCGATGCTACTGGCACGTTATGCACTCGCCGCCGACCAACCACTTTTTGTATTGCGCTTGCTTACATAATAATCACGAAAAGGACCGATCTGAGAGGGTCTTATAATAAATGGACACGGACTCCGATAACACGACCTGCATAACTCCTCTATTATTGTTAAGAATTGTGGCCTCAGCAATTGCTTCTTTTTTTTTATTTATTTAAATTGACATTGGAGGTGCACAACTGGTTGAAACTCGAGAACTCGAAAGGAGCAGGATACCTAACATGAGGATGGTCGTCGGCGTGGAGGTCACGAAATCAATGTTCCAGTTGCTCCACACGAGAAGATATATGAATTTGTCATTGACTATAGAACTGGATGTGTTACCTACCAAGATAATATTTTCATTTTGAAGGTAATACGTATTCATCATATCGTTCCATATAAATGAATAAAAAATACTTTCTTACCCAAAGAATTTGTTAGAAACTACATTAAGGCGAAGGCTTACCTTCTGGACAAATGCACTTTGTGAGAAAATACCAAAAAATTTCTACGTCTCTTGTGTAGATGCCATTTCAATTCCAAATTTTTTAATTTAGCCAATTTAGTCATAAACTTTTTGATAATTTGTCAATGTAATTATTTTGACCAATTTTGATTAGCAACTGCTGATGTAGATGCCGATCAAATGGATATTTTTTACATTTTTTAAAATTTTTCAAAAAATCTTATAATTTTTTTATTCATTTCTTCTTCTTTTTCCCTAACATAAGCACCATCCATGCCTCATAAGATGGTTGGTGTTCATATCAATAATTTTCGACCAAAATTATGTAGAATTACTATATTGGCAAAATTATCAAAATATTTAAGACTAAATAAGTCAAGTTTCTCTCATTCCCCTCCGTCTTCAGTTGCTTTTCCTTCTATTTTCTTTTACTTCTTACTTTGCTCTCCCAACTGGATCTAGATCTAAGAACTTTTCTCTTCCGATCTAATTCTAGAACTAGGAATTTTAATAAATAAATATCGCACCTCCAGTATTAGTGGTGTTCACAATAGCTCCAATGTCAAATCTGTACTTGTTCAATATGTTTTTGTTTGAAATTATGATATCTTGTACTTGTTAAAGGGCTCGCTCTTGTAGGTGTTAAATTTGAACTTATTCAACATTTTTTTTTTGTTTTAACCAAAATATATATATATATATATATATATATATATTTTTTTTTATTGTCTTCGTTCGGTGATGGTGTTATACCGACGAAAGGTAAAGTCGTAACTACAAATAGAGATTCCAGCATGTGTTCATCACTAATAATGATGTGTCAATCGGTGATCAGCCACCGATCCTTTTGCTTGGATACAATCACAAATCTATTTTTGAAGGATGAGTGTATGCTTACCTCTGCTGACCATGCTTTATTGATATACCTTATAGTTTCTAGCAACTTTGTGGGCTTGCTTTCTCATGGTGATTTTTGGGTTTTTCTATAAATCCTTGCTTGTATCGTTTTAGTAATGAATGAAAATTTATTCAACAAAAAAAATTCAAATTGAAAAGTTTATGAGCAAATTAACATCCGTACGGTAAGTTTATATTTTTGTTGTTGTAATTATCCATGTGCTTTGCATTATTCTGCACAATGAAATCAAGTATCACCGGTCTTCAAACGGGAACCACCAAATTTAACGACTTAGATGGACTCATGATGCGCGCATCAAATTGCGTACCACCGGTTAATTTTTCCTTGCACGACTTCAAATGAACTGGCATTAATGAAAAAGCATGTGTGACAATAATTTAATGACCCTAATTTTGAAATCTTTGCAGTCAAACTTTGGAGTAGATGTTGTTCGGATACTGTACTATTTTTTTTTTTTCTATTTATGGGTAATATCGTCCTCGGAATCTTCGACTTGAAGAATGATGTGTCGATCTTCGTGGACAATAAAATAGGCGTCGTGACCATGCGATCCCGCGGTGCATTCGTTGATACGTCGTTGATTTGGTTCGCTCAATATACGATGACAACTGAATTCTAAAGTTGAATTTAGTGCACAAATGGCTGACGTTTCGCATAGAAACATCGGGAGACAGAAACCCGTGAGTAAGACACAAGCAATGTTGATATTGACATCGGAGTTTGGGGAAAAGACAAACCGGGTAGATTTCATTTCGTACATCACACGCATTATAGTTTAGGTACATTTATTTTGCAAAAAATAATAATTTAAAAAATATTTTCCTGAAAATGATCATTTGTACTACTTATAAAACAAATAAACAAAGCGTATTTTTGTCGTATGTGAAAATATTTAGATATGAATTGATATCGACAATTAAAATACTTTTTATTGATTAATTATTTTAATTGATACAAGCAATCATTCTTAGAAAAGTATTTTTTGAAATTGTTCGTTTTCTACTAACAAGCAATGCCTTACTACTAACACAAATTGGCTCAATGTATAAAAATAGTACAACGATATTACAGGCATTGCAAAATATAACATAAAATTCTGAAAGTTATATCGAAAGTTAAAAAGAAAGATGACAAATAACAAAAGTCTATTATCAAACTTATTCACGGTAGATCATTTACTACGCAATTTGGTTCACAAACCGAATTAGATTATTTTCTGTAATCTATGTTTGGTCTCCGTGAAAATATTTAAATGTTAAATAATGCCTTCATCTGATATAGAATGAGAGTGAAATTTCTTAAGTTCAAATACTTTCATGCTTCTATATGTCTCCCCTCTTATATATTCCGCATTTTAATCTCATGCCAAAGTTTAGGGTACACACTTGAAGGATTGTGAAGGTATTTGAATATCAAATCACACATTCATCTATTCACTTAAACTTTTAAAATTATTAGTAAATATGATCCCACGAAATCTTACAATCTTAACATTTTCTTTGGCCTAATTACCTAAAAGTCTCCACCTTTTTGGCCAATTGCAATTGTAGCCTCAATTTTTTTTTTTTTGTTGAAAAAACACACTAACTTTTACTCTAGTTCCAATTCTGCCCTCATCTAAAAATTACTTTAGTCATCCGACATGGCATTTTCAAATCAGCAATAAAATCCACCTCAGTAATTTCCCTAATTTTCAGAGCATGGGACGACCTGATTTTTTGGAGCGGTTTTTCTGCGTCATTTTGCTGACGAGGATTTATTGCTAACGTGAAAATGCTGTCAAATGACTAACAGCAACTGTTGAACTAAGAGTGATGGAAGCAAGTTTGGAATTAGAGTGAAAGTTGATTTCCTTTTTTATAAAAAAATAATAATAATAATAAGTTCAAGGAATTTTGAAATTGAAACTAAGGTCGGGGTTTTCTTTTAAGGGAATTAAGGCCCATTTTCTTTAAACAAACTGAAGTATGAAACTACACGGTACTGACTTTTATTACTCAAGCTTCCTGTTATCATTTATTTGTGAGGAACCTGTCTTTTATTTCTAATGGAGCTTAGATTTCATTTTGTGTGAATTTATGAAACAGTTAGATGTTTACCACAAAAAGTATTAGGTTCTTGATGAAATTACTTTAAAAAAAATGGTTTGGTTGGATTACAAGAAAAATCGAACCGCCTTTTTGGGTTTGCTTCCAAATTACAATTTGGCAAGATTTTCTTTCATATATTTTTTTTCAAACCCCGATGTGAACTAAATCCAAATCGTACTCCCTTAATTTTAAATCAATTAATCGTGTATGAAAAGAAGTTAGCCAGAGGAGAAGTATGCTTAGCCATCGCATTACTGCTCCTCCCATGTTTAATGGAAACTGCCAAATTCACCAATAACGATAACCTTCCCACATTGTTTAGCTCCACTATCTATTAAAAATATTGCAACATTTGCTTTTCAACAAAATCTTTCCCATTATGAAATCCAGCAACATCTCCATTTTGGGAGGTGATTTTGAAAAATTTCCCCCCTCATTCCCCTATCTAACAGACATTGATTTGAAGATTTCCACTATCTCTAGCATTAGCACCAATAATACGCTTTAAATTGTTAAATTGAACCGAACTGAATTGAAATTTTCAGTTCAATTTGATTTGGGTTTGATTTCTTTCCAAAACCGGACCACCTAAGTTTAAATGCGCCCATATTAGTTGTATATGGTTTATTACTTTGGACAGGCTGAAATGTTGTCATATATATATATTAACGAACCTTTGTTGGTTGTTTATGTTTTAATATTAGTTTTTCGAAATGAAGAACTACATGCAAGTTGGAATTGTAGCACTTGTCATTACATTGAAACTTCACTCTATTAAGCGACTTTATCATCAAAGGCATTAAATAAGATAAGCGCAAAAAAAAAAAAAAAAAATGAATTCACTTCGATTCGGTTTTAAATCCTTATTTAGTTCAGTCGAGTTTTTGGTGCATATATTGACAAAATCTTCCGTTAAGTATTTCTACTTTTTTGGCAAGCGTGGAAGCACGCCCCATTGCTAAGTTTCTGATTTTGCACATGGTCCTTGAACTTGCATCATGTATCGCACTGGTACACGCATCACAGATGAAATTGCTCGGTTACCTCGAATTTAGAATAGAGAAAAATTCTAGGAACTTGGAGTATACAGATTGGGGATCCTAACTTGAGAAATGGATCCTTGCAATGAACATGGATTACAAGGAGGTGTGCTACAACAACTCTATGATGAACTTGAGAAATGGATCCTCGTAGATTACCCTGAATGTAGACAAGATTTCGAGAATTTAGTCCCACGATAGCAGTAGATACCAAAGCCAGCCCCGAATTGGCCTCGATCTGAGGCCAACGAAATCCTAGATCTCCGTTCCAATCAAGAGATCCGTTGCACGAGCCAAGGCCACATCGGGATGATCCTCAGGGTTCATCACCATTGTCGTCTCCGTCGTAAGATCATGGATGGTGGAGCACACCTATGGCGGCAAGCACGTGGTTTCTCAAGGCATGGTAGCTGAAGGCAGACAACAGTAATATGGTGGGTCAAGGAAGAGTAGAGAAGGAAGAGAGAGGGTGTGTAGTATGCTTTTTTTTTTTCTTTTAAAGGTGTTTGGTGGACTTGTGGTGCATATCCAACGTCTAATAAGTGAGTGTAGGAGACGAATGAGAGAGCAAAATCAGATGACTCACTCGAGCCTAGAGATGGCCAACGAACTGTTCATGGCTTGGCCTGGCACGATGAGTCTCGTGACCCCTTAGCAAAAAAGGTTCGTGCCAGGCATGGCGCCTTCACTCCCCAGGCCACTGGCCTGGGTGAGCCTAGGCTGATCTAGGTTTGAATCTTCATACTAGCAAGCCGAGTACATTGATTGGGAAACAAAATAAAATGGGGCCTCAAAATTGCATAGATTTTCTTATAGATTAGAGATCTCTCTCATTTTCACCTATATTCCTCTCCTACAAATTCTTCAGAAATTTTGACTTTCTAATGAAATCCCACTTTATACGTGATTCTCTAGCTACTTTGGCCAATAATAGACGACAACGCTGTCTAACTTGCTTCCTGGATGGTGAGCTAATACCTTTAGGCAAGCAGTGGCACTTCTATTCCTTCACTGCCCCTGGTGACTTAGAAAATTCCCAATGTGCTCACTCCACCCAAGCAACAATAAGAATTCCATGATGACAGTGATGAGAACACTAACCATATGGTTATTCGCAATTGCTAGGGCAATAACGGGCCATCAACACTCCACCTATGTAGTAACAAAATTCCACAACAATGATGACAAGCCACAATAACCATATGATTATGTGGAGTTGTAAAAGCAATAGTGGGCTAACACCCCTCCTCTTGGCGAAATCCTTGCCCTTGACGCTAGCAATTAGCAAATCCTGAATGATGTAGTGCAAATTTCGTGGTGACGAGCATCCGCTATTTTTCGGAATAAGTCATCTTTAATGATAATTTGGTGGTGTGCACGATTTGTGGGAATGAGTCATTTGCCAAATTTGGAGGTGAAATGGACCACCTGAGGAGGCACCAAGACAAACATAAAGCTCAAATGTCCGGGCTAGGGGAAGCCTGACTAGTGCAATGGGTCATACCGGCAGCTTGTTCAAGGATAACAAGGCGAGAAACCAATGCCTATTCTAATGTTATACCTTGGCCATCAAGCAAACCTTCATCTTCTCCCAAGATTCAAGATTCGTGCAACATGTGAAAGGGGCATCGCAACCACATTTTAGGCCTATTTCATGGTTGTAAATTAGGAACTGGCAAGTGACTTTATAAAGAAAAAGTGCAAATTAGGTCCAATTACCGGAAATTTATGAAACACTCGGCAAGGCCATAAACGGAGTAAGTCTAAACCTTTATAGGTTGCACTAATGTGACACAAGTTTTGATTGATTTCAACTGAATGAATGGATTAATCCAATCAAATGACATGGCAACCAAATCAAAGATCTTTATCCCAATTGGCCACCTTGCCATGATATATAGTAATCGCCAATTTTGCAAGAATTCTAAAGAGGCACTTCCATGGCGTTTTACAGACTCAATCTCCCATAATAACTTGTCATCCCAAGTTCATCTATTATAATTCTTATATAGAGAATATCATATCCCAAAATAATTATTCTTGAAATTCTTAAACATTGGTTGCGTACGACATTACATATTGAAGTTAAGTAGTGTCTTGGAGAAAATGATCTCTCGAGAATATGTAGAAAACCTCCATCCTAAAAAATATCAAATATGATGAATTGTCTTTTCTTTTTCTTTTTCTTAGAAAGGTAACGGTCGGCTGTAAATTGTAACTGGCAGGGAAGTTTGAGCATTTTATCTGGTTTCGTTTTCATTCTGGGATATTCTTCTTGACTTCTTTTGATGCATTGAGGAGCCTGTGGTCCTATGAGGACATAGCCCCCATCCATTTTCATTTGGACAACCTGGGAGGGAAGAGGGAGAGAGGGAGATGTTTTGCTTGCTTTCGCTGGTTATGATTGGCATTGACTCGCTTGTCCAAATGTCTTTGGAAAGTTCGCTTTTCCTGTTTCTTTCTCGTGGGATTCCACGCTCTCTCTCTCTCTCTCTCTCTCTCTCTCTCTCCAACGCACAGTGAGATGAATAAACAAATCGGGGCAGAAAAGGAAGGCACGAACAGGCTCGGATGGGGCAGAAAAGGAAGGCATGAACAGGCGATAAAGAGTCGGATGTGTTAGTGGAGTTTGGCTTTATTCGATCGAGGCGCTCGTCAATCTCAATCACCGCATAATGCAGGATGGACTAGCCAAATGAAAAGAAAGTTAAATCAATAATGCAGCAGCGGCTTCGCATCGACCAACCAAGGATTATAAGCCAACATATCCGGTGTTAAATAAATACAATAAGACCCCTCCTAGAATTATTAAAAAGATAAGTATACTAAAAATTCTAAATTTTATCATGAAAGTTCAATAAAATTCTAAAATTTTAGAAAAATGTAATTAAGTCATACTTATCAAATTGATACAATTAAGTCATTTTATTAATTCTATCAAACCTTGGCTAATGAAAAATACTTTTTTTATTATGTTCTCTTTCATATGTGGCTCTGAGGTGGTTAAAAATAAGGCAAAAGGATAAAACGACATTGTTTTGCTCCAAATACTTTTTTTTTCTAACCCAAATTTTTGCTAAATTAAGTTAAATGATAAGCTAAATTAAAAAAAAAGAACGAAAAAGAAAAAGAAAGCAGACGAGTAAAAATCATAAATAAAAAAAAATAAGCTACATCAAAATTTTCCGTTAGCCAAATTAGATGGAGTGAATAGAATGATTTGATTGCAGAAATTTGACAAGTTTTAGAATTTGACTACACTTTTTGAAAGTTTCATGACTCAATACATTTATCATTTTATTATATTCTTTGGGACTACGCAACTGATTTGTTTTGTTACAAAGAGTAACCTAAATATCTAGGATGATCCCACAAAAAGTCCTAAACTCTTCTATGTGGAAAACTAACATCCCAAACTTTTCTTCTTTTTTTTTTTTTTTTTCACTCTATCAATGTTCTCCAATTATATTAGCGACCCAGAAATACATTGGCTTAGATTTTTCTCTTCACAACTACTAAAAATCCTGACAGGGGTGGCGCGCATGGCTATGCTTCTAGTTGATGTGGCAACATGTGTCCATTGTCATGTTGGATTCATTTGCCTGACATTGTCCATGAAAACTGTTACCTCGAATTTTTAATGATTCCTATTGACGGAAATATAGCAACAAGTTGCAAAAGAAGCAGCAAAAGACCATATTACGCATGCTAGGACTGCGTAGCATCTTTCACATTAGCAGCCAAAAGATGTCGATTAACAAACTCTTGTTTAGTTTAAGTATGGCTGAGAAATACAAGAAACTATGGCTAGGCATTCTAACCTAGTATATATATTTATGATATGGGACTCTGTGCGTTAGAATCTCAGTGAAATAAGATTCTGATTTTTTAGCGATTAAGAATAATATGGAAACAAATTAATTATCTTCGTGGGGCCACAATCTGTCTCCATGTGACGGTGATCCAGAAATCGAAGGAAAACATAAAAGAAATCTTGAAGAATAAAGTCAATTTTCACTTTAGACCTTCGCTGCAAAGGCTATTGCCTCCGGACTACAAATTGGAATAGTCTTACCATTCATGAATTCTCCATTCCCCGTTCCCCAATATGTCAATTTCCATACACATATCATATGAAAATCATGCGACTACAAGGTACAATTGTGTTTTAATCAAATCAATTCTTGATACATATGTATTAATTTATTAGTATGGTAGATCGATAAAATCTATACCTAAATATTTTTATTGATAAGGACAATAATTTTTAATATGCTTTCGTAAGCGATATAAATGGTTATCTTTTAGAAATAATTTTAGGGGAGGGGCGGTGGTGGGAAACCACAGGTGGTGTCCTATTGTGGTGATTGTATGCTTGTGGCAGGTAGAGGCGACCGTCACTTAAGGCTTATGGGAGATGAGCAGCGTCCATTTTCGTCCAAATTTGAGTTTTCTTTCGAGGGGGCACGCGGTGGTGGCCGTCACCTGACAGCGAGCGCGCGGTCTCTTTCCATTTTTCCTGTACTTTAAGAATGTTTTCAATAAGGGGATGGACTGAGGGGTGATAGGGACGACAACAGTGGCCATCAAGCGTTGGTCTCCACCTCCTGCGGCTGCGATGGCCGGCGCCGTCATCGGTTGCGGTAGCTGGCTCGGCGGCTACGGTCTCCTTCTCGCATCACATGGTGGTTGTGGTCTTCTGTTTGGTCTGGGGAGGGAGGAAGGGAGGGAGAGACCATGTCACAGGGGCAAGAGAGAGCTTCAACCCACATCATCAACGAGTCTGTGTCCTCAAAGGACGAAATATAGACATTTTTATAAAGTGCGGGATTTCAAATTGCGGGTAACAGTATAGAGATCAACATTTTTATTTTACTAATATTTCTAAATTCTGATTAATAAGGCATTAATTTGATTAGTTTTTGAGGGAGTAATTTTCTTTTTCCTCTTCAGGCACAGAAGAAATGGCCTCTTACCTCCCTAAAAGAAAACACACTTTCGATGCATCACTGAAGTGATTGATGTAGTGATGAAAGGATCATTCTATCATCCATGAGATCATGTGTTTGATTTATATAACCTCTGAAAGACTTGTTTCGCCTTACTTAGTTGCGCAAATCCCATGTGGAGAAGCTCTTTGATTGCTAACATATCAGTTAACTTCAGATCTTCTAAGTACAATTGGTATGAAGTGATTATAACTTAATTCAAGTATTCCATGATCAACGTGAGATCTTTTAAGAAATGATTATAACTTAATTCGAATATTCCATGATCAACGTGAGATCTTTTAGGAAATATCTAGAGATGGTTGTTAGCATGGATCATTCCACTCGGCTATTTTGTATTATCCAAAAAAAGAAGTAAAACACTATGTGACCTGCCAATTGGCTACCATATTTGGCTCCAATCTCATCCAAAAAGGCTTCCACTAAAATAACAATATGACAAAAAAAGGTATCCCTTAAACAAAACCACGTCTCTCTCTCTCTCTCTCTCTTCTCTCTTCGCTCTCTCTCTCACCTCTACTTGCAATAGAAAAAAGATGCTTTTATTTTATCTCAGTAGGTCAGAGTCACGACAAGAAAAGGAGACTCCGGCCAGCTTCATCACCCTTATTATTATTATTATTATATCACCCAACTTTTCCATGGGCCTCGATCTTGGCAAAGGTCAAGCCCCAAAATTTTCTTTTTATATTTTTCATGGATTCTGTGACAAACATGAGTCTCTTTGATGCTGGAGGACAATGCGGGTATCTCCAATTTTCAATGGACGAGAAAATCCCCCCTAAAACTTCAATTCCCTTTGGAGCATCCTATGGATCTTTTCTCATCGAATCACCTTTCGTCCCTTTTGAGGCGAGCCCTGCTTTTCCTCTTCTAATTGTTGTTTTTCCCTGTCTTTGGCCCTTTAATACTTTTCCCATCTTCAATCCTGGGATGCCGTTGCTGCACAACGGAGGTAGAAATATATATTTCCTCATAAACAGTAAACTAGAGTAAAGGTCAAAGCAAAGGACAAACCTAATGCTACAACGCATGAGAAATGCATTTGAGAAGTCGCATTCTTTGATGGAAATATTCCAGCAACTCGAAGCTTGCAGGACATAATGATATTCATAATTTGGGTTGAGAATATTTTCGATATACGACTCGATTTCCTTAGTAGATCGTGATACATCACCTAACTTTTCTTTGTGGTTCTTGAGAGCAAATTCGATCCATTATGTTAGCCCATCGGTTGCATCCGACAACCATACAAAGTGCATTAGCAGAGAAAAGACAGATTTAATGTCCGACATGCAATCTGTCATTTTGTGGACCAAAATGCAGTCTACATCACCTCGAGAGCTTCGGACTCAACAATTTTCAACAAAGTGAAGAAAAAAAAGGCATGCTCCACTAAAAAAAATGGACGACGGATCTCATGCGGAGCAGTGTGGGACTAAGATGGGGGGAGGGCCGGTCACCAACTCCCACTTGTTTTCCAACAAGAAGAGCACAGGCTGTGGAAATTTGAGTCCTCCTTAAATAGATATTAAAATAATGCCCGATATACCGAATGGATGTACGAATTCCACGTATTACGAATTCCACGTATGCTTATCGAGTGTGGAATACGATACGACGTATTTAAATGCACGTCCGTATTTCGTCACATCTTGTAAATCAGCCTTGAGGATGTAATTCCATATAATATTCATGGTTTGTTTTATATTACAGATCTCTCTTGAGCCTAACAGTCAAATGCTCAGTGGCATTTTCTTTTTTAATCCTCCTGTCCTTTTGCCCCTTAGATCTCTGGTTATGTGTAGTTTGTCAACGTTTGGACCCATTTGACGTTTCTTCGAGTCTACTAAACTTTTTATTTTTATTTTTATTATATGTCTGCTGAACTTTCCTTTTGTTCTTTGTTTTTTTCTTTCCCTTCTGTAGTTAAAAAGCCCCCCCACGAGCTGGTTTTCTCCTTTTAATGCAAAAGAAAAAGAGGAAGAGGGCCTCCTCCATTGCAAAAGTCAGGCAGGGAGTCATACACATTACTTCCATATATCATCACAAGTCTCCCCTTAACGCAACAAGGCTCCGTGGTCAAAAGGAGAAAGTTGGTATCTTTTCTTTTTGCTTAGCAGGATTTGCGGGTTTTTCATGTACATGAACAGTCACAGGCTCCCAGCTCTGTTTTTTAAGTTCTGACTCGCCGTGGCTTGTCCGCTGGTTAATAAGAACTGTGCAATGATCGCTCCGCGGGTGTTCAATCTTGGAGCTCTCTGTATCTTGTTTTGCTCTAACGCAAGAAGACTAACGAGAGCCTTTGGAGCCTAATCCGCGTTTCGCGGAAGCCCATTTATTAGTCCTTGGATTCGCGCGTCTGGGGCTCACCTTCGTCTCTGCTCTTTTCCTTCTGTTGGAGACGGTAATGTGAGCTCTTTTTGTTGTTTGCTCTGTTTTTTTTTTTGTTAATATGCTTTGCTTAGGCATTTATTACTGAACCATGGTTTTGCTCTTTGTGGCTGTTTGTTTCAGAGAGATGGGGTTTGAGAAGGTTGGAGAGATTAAGTTCTTGGGACTCACGGCGTCTTCAAGGCACAAGCGGTCCAAGAGGTAGGCATTAAATGTTCTTTGTTACTTTGCAATCATTGCCAGTGCTTAATGGCCTGCAGTTAAAAATCTCTGTTCATGCTTTTATTGCTTGATGCTTCTCTTTTACTGGGAATGCTTCTGACTGAGATGGGTGGTTCATGTGAAAAAATTGGGGACTTGCAGACTTTCTTGATCGCACATAGTGTGCCCACACGTAAACCTGTATCTGGGTTTCTTTCTTGTTCTTTAGTCCTCCCCTGATATTTATTCTTGCAGAAACTCTTTCTCGTGTGGTGAAATTTTTGAAGTCGGGCTTGTTAGAATTTGGTTATGTGACCTTAGCTTGTACCCAATTTTTTTTCCTAGAATCTCCGCAAGGCTTTTTTTTACTTCTGATAACTTTGGTGTAACAATAAGGAGGATTAGAGCTTGATCTCGAAACTAACAAAATCTTGCAATGGCTGGCTCCTCCAAATTTTGCCTCTTTCAATCTATCAATGTTAACTCTTCTTGCTTGCGTCTCTGCCACTGTAGCTTTCCAGACAAGAACAGAGCTCCAGAAGACGGTTCTGATGTTTCACCTAAAGTTTCACAAGGCATGAAGCAGGTGAGACTGCTCTCCTTTTCCAATTTGCTTGAAATGAACTGAATTCACTTAGAAATGAAAAGAAAGGTTCACTGTCGATGCGGTAATCTGATTTTTTTGAAGAGGAGTATGGGGCATCTCTGCATTTCGCAATGTCAAAAGTTTCTGAGAAAAAAATTGTTCCATTTCCTCCGGTTAAAAAAATGACAATTGTTAGATGAATTATGTTTCACTGCTAATATTGGGTGGAGGACCATGACGACTATTAGTGATATAATTGTTGATCGTAAGAGAAGTTCTTCTTTCGAGTCAACATTTTGCCCTTTTTTGGATTTGGATAAAAAACCTGTCCACCCTCTTCTTCAAACAAGGAGTGGCATTGAGGGTGCAAACCAACAAGAATACTGTCGAGCTGTCAACACCGGTAATCGAATACTCAACATCAATGGGGTGTATCAATCAAGACTCATGTCGGTTGTCATTGTCAAATTCTCTGTTTCTGAACCCCTGATGCCTAATTTTGCTTCTTCACTTGACATGATTAAGTATTCTGGAAGTTGGAACTTTTGTGAGCTGAGAATATGCGAAATGCTTTACACGTTCACGATCATCTCATTTCTGTATCACAAAAGATGTTGCCTTAGTTTCTAATATTAGATTTGTTAAATCTCTTATCAGGGCGTAGTTCATGTTGAACCCTCCTTAAAGACCAGGAAGAAACTGTCCTCGAATTCTGAGACCCACGATTCTTTGAAACAAGAGGTATATAAAATGACACCATAGAATTTAACCTTCACTGAAAAAAAAAATAATAATAATCTGTCGTCCTCCATTCATTTTGAACCCTTTATGCAGATTTTGCAACTTGAGAAAAGATTACAAGACCAGTTCCAGGTGCGTCATGTTTTAGAAAAAGCACTGGGTTATCAGACTTCCTCCCATGACAATGCAAGTGACGTTTCGATGCCCAAGGTATTTTTTTGATTTCTCTACCTTTTCTATCTACTTTTTGAAGGCACTCCACATCAATACTAGAATTACCGTACTATTCTTAGTGTGGATTTCAGTGGGTTCTTGATTTAGATTTAAATGGTTCTTGGATTTTACTTTACGAACATCATTTTCTAATAGCTTTGAACGTTGCTTCTGTTGCCTTAAGATTGCCTGAGCAAACCATGTGCAAAGTCTAAAGGCACGCATCTGATCTGGTAGTAGTTTCACTTCCATCATTTGGTGGCGGAAACTGACACTTTTTCCCCTTCCTTGAGTCCAGCCAGCAACAGAGTTGATCAAGGAAATCGCGACACTGGAGTTGGAAGTAGCACATTTGGAGCAGTATCTTCTCTCGCTATACCGGAAGGCTTTTGATCAACAGGTCTCTTCTGTATCTCCGTCCACAAAAGATGCATCTTCCAAGGACAAGAGGTCGAGGACTCCAAAAGATATCCCGAGGGCAAGGCTTTTTGAAACTCCTCCATCTGCTAATGCAAAACGAAGGGAGGACTCTGCAGTTCCTTCAAGTGTCCAGCCACTTGAAATCCCATTGAAAGATGCTCATGTTCTCAGCGAAGAAGAGAAACTATTGCATTCTGGTGTCCATCGTTGCCATTCCGCACTGTCTCACCGTTCAGCCTTGGAAGTAAGGATTTCTCCTCCTGAGGAGTCTCTGGGTAAAGCCGTGCGTGCTTGTCACTCCCAACCATTGTCAATGATAGAGGCAAGTTTCATATCATTCTTTTCTTGGGCCTACTCACCGAGAAGACCCAAAAAGAAAGCATATATGTTGTTGGTTTTACTCAAGTTTTTGTCATCAGTTCCTTTTCTACTGTTTAACTGTCATAAAGTTCAGCCATGTAATTGTCAAAATTTTTCCCTAGGCCTTTTTCTTTTCAGTAGCTGTGAATTCTCCTACATTATGGAGCCTCTGCACATCTGGCTTCAAGGAAAACTGAGTTGGGAGTTCACTATGCAAAAAGCATGTTAATATGCACACGCGCACACACACCACATTTGCACAAAATGAACTTAAGACTTCTGAATTATGATTGCTTTTCTTGGATTTCTGTTAATTAGTATGCCTTTGAGTGAACTGACTTTTCGGTGTTGTCTTGCAGTTTGCTCGAAAGGCAGGAACAAGTGTAGTTAGTCTGGCTGAGTACCTCGGCACGACAGTTTCTGATCACGTGCCTGAGTCGGCCAGTAGGCTCTCCGAGGATATGATCAAGTGCATGTCATCCATATACTGCAAACTGGCAGATCCTCCTCTGGCAAATCAGGGCCTTTCTTCTCCGAACTCGTCACTGTCATCTGCAAGCGCATTCTCCCCTCAAGATCAATCAGACATGTGGAGCCCTGGGTTAAGGAATAATTCGTCCTTCGACGTACGGTTAGATAATCCTTTCCACGTGGAGGGACTCAAAGAGTTCAGTGGACCGTATAGCACGATGGTTGAAGTGCCCTGGATACATAGAGACAGTCAGAAATTGGGTGACATCGAACCTTTGCTACAAAATTACAGGTGTGGGTTTTAGTCTCTTGTCTTTCCTGAAAACGACATACCAAGGACATCACATGTTCAAACCATGGTCCAGGATGACCATTGTCAAACCCCGTGATACCTTTTTGATTCATCTATTTAACGAGTTAATACTCTTACAGGTCACTGATCTGCCGTTTAGAAGAAGTAGATCCGAGGAAGCTGAGGCATGAGGAAAAAGTAGCGTTCTGGATCAACATCCACAATGCATTGGTGATGCATGTAATGATACCTTAAACAGCTAATAGAGTCCATATATATGTTTGCTTCATTGAACCATATTTCTGTTGCAAATATCTGATCTATCCCTCTAAATTTTGGGAACAGGCGTTTTTGGCTTACGGGATTCCACAGAACAATGTAAAGAGAGTATTCCAGCTACTGAAGGTAAGTAAACACGGAAAGAAATTATGTTAGATTGGGGAGTGTACCATGCATAGGTTTTAAACAATACGCTGTGTGCCAGGCTGCATACAATGTCGGAGGCCACACGATTAGTGCAGACACGATCCAGAGTATCATCCTGGGATGCCGGATGTCTCGTCCAGGACAGGTGAGTTAAAAGCCTCAACCTGTCTCAAGATCTGTTTCTTTTGGAGGAAACTGGAGATTTTTCAAATTAGATGCCTAAAGTGAAAAGGAAAAGAATTAACGCCATTATTCTCTCTTTAGACAAATGATTTGTTTTATTACTTGATTATATATCATGTTATAATGAAAGAGCTGATAAATGGGATATTTTGCTTGCAGTGGCTTCGGTTATTACTTAGTCCAAAGAAAAAGTTCAAGACCAGGGACGAAAGACAAGCTTATGGTATAAACCATTCAGAGCCGCTTCTGCACTTTGCACTCTGCTTTGGGAGCCACTCCGATCCTGCGGTACTTCACATTCCTTCCTATCCATTCTTTTATTCCAATACTTATTCCTGTGTGAGTGTACTCTTTTCTATTCAGATTGATCTTTGATAGTCCTCTAAACTAAAGACTGGATGAACATAGGAAATTTAGATCTGTTGTGTCCCAAAATTGTGGGTTCACATTCTTTCAGAAGATCTTTCAACTTCACTGAGATGGAGATCCTGGTACTCGGTGGCATTCTTATATTTCTATACAGCAACTAGTTTGAAGCATGCCCCAGTGATAAGTAGCCACTATTCTTTTGAAGCCGAATTTCCTGTCATATGAAAATGTCCAGGAATGAGGATTGTTTGTGTGCCCATTTCCTATATCTGTACGCAATGCGTTCATTATTGTCTAACAAGGAAAAAATCTCAAGCAATGGAAAAGATGCAACTGTCCTGCCTTTCTGGGCTATAGCCAACACGTTGAATTTGTTCTTGATATATCAGGAATATTGAGCCCTGCGTTTTAACTCTGCTCAGGTTCGCATATATACCCCAAAAGGATTATCTCAAGAGCTGGAAACTGCGAAGGAAGAGTATGTTCGAGCTACTTTTGGTGTACGCAAGGACAAGAAGATCTTGTTACCAAAGACTGTGGAGTCTTTCGCAAAAGATTCGGGGCTGTGTGCTGCAGACATTATTGAGATGGTTCAGAAATGCCTGCCCGATTCTTTGAGAAAGAGCCTGAAGAAGTGTCCGGTGGGAAAATCGAGCAAGTGCATCGAATGGATTCCTTACAACTTCAGCTTCCGCTATCTCATTGCAAAAGAGCTGGCAAAGTGATCATGCCTTTGTAGATTTTACGGCTCCCTCTGTACATAAATAGAATCGAGTGGACAACCGACATTTATTCACATGTGATGTAAGTTACCTTGTGCCATTCAGATAGATGTGAATCGCTGTCCACTCATTTTTGTAATGCTGCGAACAGATTGATTTCAATTGTTCCACCTGTAAATATATTTGTTTAGCTAGCCATCACTTTTGTGGTCGATGCTTCTTTCACGCAATCTGCTTGATATTTACCATTTCGCAATAAGTACCACATTCCGACGACAGGAAGTGGGATTGCACAAAGATTTTGTTGCCTTTCCAGAAGATAACATTATGAATAAAAAGCCAATAAGGTCACCTGAAATTCAAGAAAAGCAAGCAGATGAACAACTTCTCATGGTTTGTAGCCTATAAACTTGCAGATCTGTGAATTTGGTAATTTCGCAGCATGGACACCATCGGATTGTATTGCCTGGCATTTGGTCGACTGTTCCATCCACTAAACAAGCCGAATTTGTCCTAGATCAGATGCTAAATATATTGCCTTACGATGGCCAAAGAACGATTGCTATTTCTTTCCGGGAACCACATTACGGGAATGGAATACATAGCAGAGCAAACGACTAGCAGTAATTCCTAAGTTCTCAGGAAGAACAAACTCAGCTCTTGTCCGAAACACCCTGAAGGATCAACCAAGTGGTACGCCTCACAATCGCTTGACCCCACTGTCCGAACGAACTGTCCTCTCAAGTACTTGTGCTCACCGACCCCCTCCTTATCAGGCAACAACCCTGCGCCGGTGGAGACCGACCTTATCATCTCCAACAGCAGTGCGTCCTCATGCGATCCCGCCCTTCTCACCGCGAACCCCATCTTCCTCCCATTGCACAGCATGGCCCAAACCGGTGCACTCAAGAGCGGACGCCTCCCCGAGCCACCATCAGGCTCATGGAGGCACGTGAAGACGATCCGGTTGGTCTCGCCACGGACAAGTGCTGCGAAGTGCGAGGTGTGGAGTGGGAGTTGAAGGGTTACGAAAGGGGAGGTTTCCGCACGGTTTTGCATGGCGATCCTGACACGACCGTTGTTCGTGGGGCAAATGATGGTGCCCGTGACCGTGGCGGCGGTGGCCGGCGGAGAGGAGAAGAGAGAGAAGAGGAGGAGAGGGTGGCACATGCAGCATGGCACCAAGACGTCGAGGACGGGTTTAAATACGTTCCACCATGGTCGGCGGTCGTCGGCGTCCTTGCAGTCGGTGTGAAGCATAGATTGCTTCCTTCAGTGTGAAATCGCGAAGTGATTCTCTGTGAAGAACAAGCCCTGGAAAGGGATAAAAGGAGATTTTTCCGTAGTTACAGATACCAGGGAATTGAACGGATCTTCAGGATCCTAACTGTGTAGCGTGTACAGCACTTGAGCAGTTTTGCTTGAGGGATTATCTCAGCTTCTGGATTTTCCGCTTATCCGCGATATTTGTTTGTAAAAAAGTGGAACGGTATATTTGCATTGATCGATTGACTTAGAAAATCTGAACAGTTTTTAAATATCAGGATAATCCTTTGAAAAACCTTTCGATAATCGGCTGGTAAACTGGATAAGGTTTTAGAGCTTTCTAGGAAAATTAACTCAGAATTAGAGATTATAATGAATATTGTGTGAAGCAAGTCCTAAACCTATTGTACGTCTACCAATTCAATCCCAAATATATTTACTTTGCCAATTTAATTATGAATTTTTCAGTTGGGTCAATTTAATACTAAAACTTTGATGATTTGCTGATTTAATCCCTAACTTTTTAAGAATTTGTTATTTTAGTCATTTTGACCAATTCTAATTAGAAATTGCTGATATTGACAATTTCTAACAATTTTTTATTATTTTTCATTTATTTTTCCTTTCTTGTTCTTTTCTTGTTCTTTTTCCCTTTTTACCTATTTTGGGCCTTATCGATGGTTGGCAAAGTCACTGACCTCAAGCGAGGGTGAGGGTTGTCCTCGTCAAATTGAGCAAGGGTAGCCCTCACTTGGGCTGGCAAGGGCAACCCTCACAAAGCCATTGATGATGCTCGACAATGGCCGAAGGAGAGAAAAAGAAAAAAACAAAAGCAAAGAAAAGAAAAAAAATCATAAAAGTAAAAAAAAAAAATTGTAAAATTTGTCCACATTAATATCAACTGTACCATCTAAGACGGTCAATAATGACTAGACTGCAACGTTAATAATTTCTAGCCAAAATGAATTGAAATAACTAAATTGGCAAATTGTTAAAAGATTTAAGATTAAATTAATGAGTCATCAAGAGATTTAGGACGAAATTAATTGTTACCAAGGAACCCTGTAAGCCGACAGCCGGTGAGCAAATCGGGACCCACCACCACAGTACTCTAGGTAAGAATCCCTAACGACGCCTCTGGGATTTGAACTCCTCTCCTTCGTGAGGGGGAGAGAGCCCAAGTCAACTACGCTGCTGCAGGCGATGGTATTTTCAAGGGTTAATACTACTAAAATCCCAAATCGGTGCATTCGTGCCACATTTACTTCAATTGAATTTTGTTATTTCAAAAACTCCCAAATTGGTATACTTGTACCACATCTATTCTAAATCAGTGCACCCATGCCACATTTAGGGTCCGTTTGTTTCGCGGAAAATGACTTCCGAGAAAATATTTTCTGGATTTTCCGGTGTTCATTTTACAGAAAATGAACTAGTCAAGAAAAATGTTTTCCATCATTGGAAAAAAACAACCTTTAAAGTGAGGAAAACGTTTTCCACTTTTACTTCTTCCCTCTTACTTCTTTTTATCAATACATTTTCGTTTTATTTTTATGCTTTCTTTTTCTTTTTTTTTTTTTTTTTTTAAATTGAGTTTTTAATTTATTTTCTTTTCTTTTTTTTTTTCTTTTCTTTCTTTCCTTTTCATCTTCTTCTTTGGTGGTGGCCGCGACCGGCCACGGCAGCGTCCGGCTCGTTGGCCTGGTGGAGCCCATGGCTCGCTAGATCCGCGAGTCGGGCGGGGCTCGGCCTCGCCCAAGCTCGCCGCAAATTTCTCCTGGCTCTGGCGAGCTGCGAGCTTGCTGGATCTGGCGGCAAAGCTCGGGCTCACCCGGGATTAGGAGCCCGAGCTCCGCCGCCAGATTTGACGAGCTTGGGTGAGATCGGCCGAGCCTCGAGCTCGTCGGATCTGACCACCAGGTCTTGGTCGGCCGTCGGGCAACCGGCCATCGTCAAGTAGGAAGGAGGTGGCTGCAGCGAAAGGAGGAGGAAGAAGGAGGAGGAAGGAGGCGGTGGCTGAGGAAGGAAGAGGAGGAAGAAGGAAGGAGGAAGGAAAAGAAAAAGAAAAAGAAAGAAAAAAGAATAAAGAATAAAAATTTCGATTTTTTTAAAAATATAAATAATTAAAAATTCATTTAAAAAAAATAAAATTAATTTTTTGGTCAATTAAAAATATTAAAATTCAATTTTTGATAATTTTTCCCAAACAATTAAATGAGCTAACGAACGGTGGAAAATATTTTCCAGTTAAATTTTAGGTTTTGGTCGAACACCGAAAAATATAGTCATTTTCCTGGAAAATGACTTTCAGGAAAATGTTTTCTGAAAATATGATATTTTTTGCGAAACGAACGGATCCTTCAAATTAATTTTCATGTCACAAAAATCCCAAATTTGTATACCCAAGCCATATTTACCCAAAAATCCCTAATTTACCACAATTTGGGATAAATGGGATACATGTATAATATGGCATGAGTGTACTAGTTTGGAAGTGGGTGTGTCATTTATTTTTTTAGTAATTCTATTTTCATATAATTTTGTATTTAGTCAAACTTATCAAATGAGCTAGGAATTATTCTGACATATTTAACCGTTAAAGTCTTAAAACCGGCTTTTGAGAAACATAATCAGAGTTCGTCGCACCATCTCGAGACCTAGACCTAAACCGGTTCTAAGCCCGGCTTCCCGAGGGGGAAGACTCGAGGGTGGCACCTTATATCCCTAAGGTCGGACTCGGGACCTTGCTTCTCAACCATGGCGCGGGACCTTGGTTTTGATATCAAATGATGCTATGTTGCGTTGAACGAACAAATTTAGTAACTTGATAATCTTGATCTGGTCTTTAATCGAATCACCACCCTATTGGACTAACTCTAACTAACGAAAAGATAACATATCCTAAATACCATAGTAAAAAGGCAACAGTATATTGAAATACCTATCATCAATGAGACTACCTAAAATTTACAGCTCGTGCATCAAGAAAAAAATCTCACAATATAAATTAAAGACCAATACATAATAAGAATTATACAGAAGTCTAATTTTAGAAGCTTGTTTGATGACTCAATCAAATAGTGAAAACTAAAACTCAGCACATAAGGAGTTATAATTCCTTTGACAAACTAAACTAGAATTAAGTTAATTGACTCGATCAAGTTAAGGACCACTTAATCTGATAAATTAGGGAGGAATTTCTTACTTTGTTCAATAGAAGTTTAATTTTGCGGTGATTAGCTAAGTGAAATTAATAAATTAATGACAGGAGAGCAAAGAGTGCTAACATTGCGAACTAAGCAAAATAACTAAAAAATTGCCAACCTCTACGATTGCTCCATTTGTAATAGATTATCAATAAAATAATCGTTATTGTGTTTTTGTCAGTTCAATCTTAAATCTTTTTAATTTGACCAATTTAATCCTAAACCTTTTGACAATTTACCAAATGAGTAATTCCAACCAATTTTAGCCAAAAGTCGTTGACGTAATTGTAAACGCGATCCGTCATACATGGCACGATCTACATTAATATGGACAATTTTTAAATTTCTTATTTTCTTTTTTTTTTCATCATGGCCGATGAGGATCACACAAAGGCCTTGCCCAAGGCCACTGCAACCTCATCAGCCACGGATGAGAAAAAGCCGCCTTGTCCTTGACTTATGGGCCTGTGAGGCCCTCACCTACAGCCAATGAGAGTAGACAATGACCCTTGCCTGCCACAATGAAAAAAGAAAAGAAAATTTCAAAATTTAAAAGATTTTAAAAAATTGCAAAAATTGTTTACGTAAATAATTTGCGGCCAAATTTGACTGGAATAACTCAATTGAAAGATTCTTAAAAGGTTCATGATAAATTGACTAAATTAAATTGGCACAGACAATAGTTTTATGATTTTTTGATAATTTTCTTGAGTTAATTATATACCGGAACCAACACTCAATACAAGCATTTTCATGATGTCAAATTAGTGCTACATATATATTGTCCAATAATGTCAATTTACTCAAATTTGATTATCCAATTGAACATAAATTGTCCAATGTTGCCAATTTACTCAAATTTGATTATAAATCAATTGGGAGGAGTGCATCCTCGTGTGAGTTATAGAGCCAGGTTGGCTTGAGTTTGCCCGAGGGTAGTTGGACTTCGTGATCAACTAACCTTTCCTAGTCTTTGAATTGGCTTAGTGAATTTGAGAATATCCGTACCATCTTTTCATGTTGGTTTATTACATTATTTATTTTGCTTGCTTTTATTATTCATCTCAGAAAAGAAGGGGGATCCAATATGCGTGAGCGACTTGTACTTATTTCCCTCTCGAATGAAGTTTTTCCTCAAAACAAAAATCAATTCTAATCCCGACCCTCTTAACTTAAAAACGGTATTTTCAAGAATTTAGTTTTCGAGCTCTTTGGGTGCAACTGAATCCCAATTCTTTGCCCAAATTGAGATGAGGGTCGACGAGGGTCACTACATGTGTACAACTAATCAAAAGGATCAATTGAAAACTAAAGAAATCCACCATTTATATAAGACATAATCTTAAAAATGAAAAGAAAGAAATCCCAAAAAGCGGAAGATCACGGGTGCCTCCTTTCTTCTACTGTTCAAACTGAGGAGAGAACATATTTAAGACTAATAAAAGTACACACCTTTCTTCTACTGTTCAAACTGAGGAGAGAACATATTTTTTTTTTTTTGGTCAGGAGGAGAGAACATATTTAAGACTAATAAAAGTACACACCAACTCAACCCCCGTTCTTCCCAAAGATCCCTCGCCCTACATCGCCGGTCTGCTTAGTAAGGCCTCTCTCCGACGACATTCCCCGGCGGATTGTAGAAGCAGATGGTCAGGCTCGCCGCCTCCTTGGGACAACTCGCCTGTGCACACCCCAACTCCGAGCTGTTCCTCCACACCACCTGCGTGTACACCCCGCAGCGGCGCCCCTCCGCGCACGTGTTGCTGGCGTGGTCATAGTAGACCTTCTCCTTCAACCACGCCCCCACCGCCGCCCGCGGCGGCACTGCCGTCCCCGCCCCGCTGGCCCACAGCTGGTTCCCGCCGTACTTGGAGGCCGTCAGGTTGGCGAAGTTGCACGACATCCGGTCCCGCTGGTACCGGACCAGGCGGCTAGTGGCCGCGGCCAGCTGCGGGCTCCAGCGGAGCGGGGCCACGCCCACCTCGGCCCTGGCCTGGTTGTGGGCGTCCAGGAACTCCTGGGCGGCGGCGGGGAGCGAGGCCGCCGGCGACGGTGGCGATGCAAGCGGTGCTGGTGGTGGGGGTTGAGCTGAGATGTGGAGTGTCGCTTGGAGGAGGAAAGCTAGGAGAAGAAATGAGTGGGTCATTTTCGCCTCTTGGGTTCGATGGGGAGGATGAATTTTGGAAAAAGAAGTAGGTGCAATTTATAAGGCGGAGCTTGGGAAAATAAATATTATTTACGCACTTTGCCGTATATGTAATTTTTAATTCATGGTAAATATTTTGGAAAATCAAAAGAACTTTTTTTTGAATTTTATTAACAATTGCCTAAATCTCTCAATAAACATAGCTTGTCATTTCCAAAATACCGTTTTAATATGTTATATATATCACAATCAAGGTTGATAAATGGTACTTGTTTTTTTTTTTTTTAAGCCAAAAATGGTACTTGTTAACAACATTGTTTTTTTGAAACAATTTTGTGTAGATAATGAGTGCCCCAGTAGAGTCCAAATTACGAGCAATTATGTAAAGCTTGTCTCGGAAACTTTGGAAACTATCAAAATACCTAGCATATTTTTTTTTTTTTCCGAAACTTTCATTTCCCCCAAATTTACTCATGTAAAATCCCATGAATAGAACAAAATAAACCCTAGATCTCCTGTTTTGGCATTTTGAGAAATACTTCCAGTAAGTAGTATTTTCGCATTTTCCCTAGAAGCTTTATATTTTAAGGCTATTATTAGGAAAAACTTCAAACAAATATATCTATGACAAATTTAGCATAAATTAGTTTTTTTACAATTAAAAGTCTTAAACTAGTACACTTCCAATAAATTTACTCAAAAATAATTTTTTGATTACCAACAAACCCAATTTGATATATTTATAATAAATTTACCTTCTATTATCACGTAAATTCATAAATTAATATACTTATGACAAACGGAGGTTAAGACTCCAAACTAACACACCTATCAATTATTATGTATTATTCAATTCAATAATTTGATAATAAAATTTAACGGAAATTAGAGGAGATAAATTTATCACAAATATATCGAGTTTAGAATTTTTGTAGTTGAAAAATTAATTTTATATGAATTCATCATAGATATACCTAGTTGTAATTTTTTATAGTATTAATCTTCTATTTTATTTTCAGTAGATAAACACTATTAATTACAACAATTTTATGATCATGAAGATTATATTTTAGTTCATGCGTGCAAAGGGAGTGGACAAGGAGGTGGTAAAATTGTTCTTTTTGTCTTGTTTTCCTAAGTACGTGCATTAGTTTCGAGATGGGATGCTGGAAGTATTATTAAATACAATAGCAGTGTACTTTTTTGTTTTTTTTGACAATGGCGGAGTACTTGGATCGCCGCACGTGACGGTGTTTTGACTGTCTGACTCCGCCTCGTGATGTTCATTTATGTCGTTTCGCGACAACCATCATTAATGCCCCCCGCTCAACTCCCAACAGTTCTGTCCTTTGCACGCTCGCATGTGACTTCGATTAACAAATAAAAGCTCTACAGAAAAAAAAAAAAAAAAAAAACTAAAGATTGACAAATAAAAGCACTTAGGGACACGCATATCAAAAACATTTGGCTTAAATTTTTTTTCTCAGACAAACAATTACATATGGTCTGACAAAATCCGTTATATTAGAATGAGTTAATACCACCGAGAATCCTAACCGATACATTCGTGCTACATTGATTAAAAATTTTCAAACCAATACTCTCATGTCACATTAACGCTAAGCTATTTCTAATGTTACAAATTATCCGAAATTGATAAACAAGTGATAAATTTGTCCTCCATTAACTTTTGCCTAATATATCCATTAAATAACTAACGTGAAAACATATATGACAAACAATTTGGATGATTTGAGTGTGACATGAATCTAATGTGAAAATTCAATACTAATCTTCTAAACAATGTTGTTTTGGAGAAACCAGATTTGAAGAAAATGAACTAAGATGAGAAAAAAAAAGAGGCCAAAATCTGCTTATTTTGCCCTAAAAAGTCCCTCACGGTTTAAAATCCGCTAAAATCCCCAATTTTGGCCCAAGTTTGCCTTAATATTTTGATAATTTGGGAGAAAGAGTTGAAGTAACTTCGTTTTTGTCATGTTTTTAAATCTTAGTTCATTTTCTTCAGATTTAGCTTCTCAAAACGATGTCATTAAAAAAATGTTAAATTTTCACATCACATTCATGTCATGCACCTATTTTTCGAGTTGATTGCCACACGTGTTTTCACATTAGCAATTTAATGAGGATATTAGATGGAAGTTGATGGAGGCTAGATTTGTCAAAGGGTGTACCGGTTTGAGATTCATTTGTAGACATGAAAAGTAATTTGGAGTAAATATGATATGAGTGTACTGGTATGGATTGTTTGATATAAAAATTAATTTAAGGTAAATGTGATATGGATGCATCAATTTGAGTTTTTTTGTGGTACTTAACTCTATTAATATCTGTAAAATTCATCTAATTGATCATTTGATGGTGACCTCTGTAATTTTTATTTTTGTTAAAAAAATAATCTATATATAAGCAAGTTTATGTGATCAAAATCATAGTGGCTATAAGTTATTTCATTCCACGTACATCTTTTATGTAAGATATGCTCGGATAAACATGGATATAACACTAGAAATGGTTTTTCATGATCTAGATGTGCATGCGCATTGATAATATTTTTTGTTTAAAAATCGTCAATAATAAAGTCAACAAGGACAACATTGACTACAAATTAGATAGTGTTATGAAATACATGAATGGATATAATACATAAATGAATATTCATTATATTCATCTTACCCAATGTACTTATTATGGTACATTTGTATCAAATGTTCTAAGTACATCTCCCTATACAATGAACGTTCGTCTCCCTTATCCTGTACATGTATCATTCGATACATTGATATTAATGATAAGTACATTCTTGTTCTCCTATAAATAGGAGTTTAGTTTTGATGTATGATAGACAATCACACAGAAACACGACAATGAGATACTAGAAATAAAGCTCTCTCATCTTGCTACTATCTCTAGTATTCACTTGCTTTCTCTTCTCAAATCTCTTCTCTATTATATATTCGCCACGCGATATTTTACAACACGTTATCAGCACGAGGATCTACCGATTGAGTAAGTAACTTTTGCAAGCACGAAGATCTACCGGCGAGTAAGTAATTTTTGCAAGGTGGGTATTCTTTTTATTGATCAACTTATACTTCATCTTCTTCTATCAATTCTTCATTTTTATTTTTCTTGGCCTGAAGCCAAATTTTAAATCTAAAAGTATATTTCTACTCCTGAAGTAGCGGTGGATATTTGGAAATCCTTTTAATTAATTTAAGGATTTATTTTTGCAAGGATTATGGCAAATATTGAAAAGCCAAAATTTCACATCTTGGAAGTGAGTGGAAAGAATTATCTATCCTGGTGCCTTGACATGAAAATACACCTCCAAGGGCAATGTCTCGCTAATACAATTACAGAGGATGGAACCTCAAATGAAAAGGATAAAGCAAATGCGCTGATTTTTATTCGCCGTCATTTGCATGAGAGCCTGCAGACTCAATATTTATTCGTTCGAGACCCACATATCTTGTGGAGGAGGTTGAAGGATAGGTATGATCATACAAAAACTGTTATCCTCCCTCAAGCACAATATGATTGGCAAAATCTCGATCGCAAGATTTTAAATCGGTGTCGACTATAATTCTGCTTTATTTGATATCGTTTCTCGACTTGAGTTATGCGGTATCAAACTCACTGATGCAGAATTGCTTGAGAAAACTTTCTCCACCTTTCATGCTTCGAATATTGTATTGCAACAAAGCAATACCAGCAACGTCGGTTGCCACATATTCTGAATTAATTTCTGTGCTTCTTCTTGCCGAGCAAACTAATGAATTGTTGCTCAAAAATCATGATCTTAGACCTGCTGGCTCAAAAGCATTGCCTGAAGCACATGCTAATTTTGAGAAAAATACTGGCCATTTTAAGGGCTATAAGCGCAGGCAAGAATATAATCCTAGAAGGGATAACAAGAAATTTAACCGCCCTAGGAAATCAAACTTTGGCCTGAATCATGGCAAAGAAAAGAAGCAAAAGAAGGTGATTAATGAAAGTATTTGTCATCGATGTGGCATGACTGGGCACTGGTCACGTACCTGTCGTACGCCAAAACATTTTGTTGACCTATACCAGGCATCTTTAAAGCATACGGGCAAGCGTGGTGAATCTCATGCCATTGAAATCAATCTTACTGCCATAACCATTGTTGAAGACAACAATATCTCCGTTGGTGGGACTCCTCTTGCTCCTAAAGTAGCAAATGCATCATTGGATGTCTCTGATTTCTTTGAGGACCTCTGATTACTTTGATGAATCAGATTTGGTGGATGATAATTTGAACTTTGAATTTTATGTTATTTCGCTTTAAATGTATTACTTTTTTTTATTGTTCTTTATGAAATATTTATGAACCTTATATAATATTGATCTTTGAAATTTTAGTCGACTATATAACTAATATGCAACTTTTATGATACTTGACACCTTAAGTTGTCAATATAAATGCAAATGGAAAATACCGAGAAAAAGGAAGATGTTTGTTTGCTTGATAGTGCAACAACACATACTATATTTTGTAGCAGACACTTTTTCTCGAGTATGACATTGCGTAAGGCATAAATCCATACAATATCAGGTCCTATTCCGATTATTGATGGTTTTGGGAATGCTGCAATTATTTTGCCAAATGGCACAATCCTGCATATTGAGAATGCGTTTCTAAGCATTCGATCAAAAAGGAATCTGCTCAGTTTCAAAGATGTACGCCGTAATGGGTACCATATTGAGACTATTTATGAGCAAGATAAGGAATATATTGGCATTTCCTCTTATAAGATGGGCCTGAAGACCATCCATGAGAAGCTAGAAGTTTCTTCTATGGGTTTGTATTGTGTCATGATTAAAGCTGTTGAAACCTACGCTACCACATCCTGGAGATTGGTAAGCGCTGATCAATTTGGACTGTGGCATGATCGCCTTGGTCATCCTGGCGCTTCAATGATGCGTAGGATAATTCAAAATACAAAAGGACACCCTTTAAAGGATAAAAAGGACACCCTTTAAAGGATATAAAGGTATTGTTGTCCAAAGATTATAATTGTGAGGCTTGCTCACAAGGAAAGCTCATTATTAAACCTTCTATAACAAAGGTTAATTTTGAATCTCCTTTATTCTTGCAAAGAATTCAGGGTGATATTTGTGGACCAATACAACCACCAAGTGGACCATTTAGATATTTTATGGTATTAGTGGACGCATCCTGTAGATGGTCCCATGTTTGCCTATTATCTACGCGCAATGTCACATTTGCACGTTTACTTGCGCACTTGAAGTGTGGTATACCGATAGGATCAAAAAGTATTATTCTTCGAAAACGAATGATAAAGAATCAAGAATCCGCTCCGAAGAGCCCGGCGTTGTGCTTACTCCCAAAGAGCTTATTGCCCCGAAGAGGCGCAAACCCATGAAAGGAGCACTAGCCCCGGGAATACTGAGAATTCCATTACATATTGTAATGAAATTTGGGATCGAAATGAAATCATCATTGATGATGTTTTTGCATTCTCAGTTGCTCATCAAATTATGGATGATGATTGTGAACCACAATCTATTATTGAATGTCGTCAAAGACAAGATTGGCATAAGTGGGAGGAAGCAATTAAAAATGAATTAGCTTCCCTAACTAAACGAGAGGTTTTTGGACCTGTAACTCGTATCCCCGATAATGTAAAGCCCGTTGGATATAAATGGGTATTTATCCGAAAACGAAATGAGAAAAACGAGGTTGTTAGGTATAAAGCCCGACTCGTTGCCCAAGATTCTCCCAGAGACCTAGGATTAATTATAATGAGACATATTCACCTGTGATGGATATGATTACATTTCGTTTTCTCATTAGCCTAGCAATCTTTGAAAGATTGGAAATGCGTCTTATGGACGTTGTGACGGCATATCTATATGGCTCATTAGACTCTGATATTTTTATGAAAATTCCCGAGGGATTCAAAATGCCTGAAGCATGCACTCCCCGCAATTTATTCTCAATAAAATTGCAAAGATCCTTGTACGGGTTAAAGCAATCCGGTCGCATGTGGTATCAACGCCTAAGTGAGTACCTAATTAAGGAAAGGTATAAAAATGATCCTATCTCGCCCATGCGTGTTTATTAAGAAATCGAAACTGGATTTGCTATTATAGCGAGTTTATGTCGACGATATAAATTTAATTGGAACTCCATAAGAGTTAGCTGAAACGCTGAATATTTGAAAAGGGAGTTTGAAGTTAAAGATTTAGGTAAAACCAAACTTTGTCTTGGTCTAGAGCTTGAGCATAAAGCAAATGGAATAATCGTCCATCAATCAGCATATGTTGAAAGATTGCTTAAACGTTTCAACATGGACAAAGCTCACCCATTGAGCACCCCTATGGTTGTAAGGTCTCTGGATCCCCAAAAGGACCCATTTCGTCCTAGAGAATCTGATGAAGAGATACTTGGTCCTGAAGTACCATATCTCAATGCAATTGGGGCTTTGATGTACTTGGCACAATGTACGAGACCAGATATCGCTTTTACCGTAAATTTATTGGCACGTTTTAGTTCTGAGCCAACTCGGAGACATTGGAATGGAGTTAAATATATTTTCCGTTATCTCCGAGGAACCATAGATTTGAGATTATATTATTCCAATGATTCCACTAACTCGGTTTAGTTGGATATGCGATCTTTGGATATAGATCCGATCCACATAAGGCTCGCTCTCAAACCGGGTATTTATTTTGTTATAACGGCACCGCTATTTCTTGGCGTTCTACGAAGCAATCGCTAGTAGCTACATCTTCTAACCACTCTGAGATTATTGCTTTATATGAAGCTGGAAGAGAGTGTGTTTGGTTAAGATCCGTTATAACACATATTCATAATTCTTGTTGCTTAATACCGGTTACCAATTCTCCCACTATAATTTATGAAGATAATGCTGCTTGTGTTGCACAAGTCAAGGGAGGATATATCAAAGGTGATAGGACCAAGCATATCTCGCCAAAATTTTTCTATACTCATGAACTCCAAGAAAGTCGACAAATTGATGTTAAACAGATTCGATCCATAAATAATCTTGCAGATCTTTTTACCAAATCATTGCTCACATCAAGTTTTGAGAAATTAGTATATGGCATTGGTATGAGGCGAGTTCATAAGATGTAAGATTAATTAGCCCCAGAAGTGGTTATATGGCTCTATTGAGGGGGAGATATTATGAACTATGGATTGCAGCATTGATATGCGGCTAGTTCACAAGATGCAATAATGATTAGTCCCAGGAGTGGCTATATATACATTGCACTCTTTTTTTCTTTATGTCCGGTTTTTTTCCCATAGGGTTTTTCCAGCTTAAAGTTTTTAACGAGGCAATTAATGCATCCATAAAAGGGAGATATCATAACATGTGTGCTCTGCACTCTTTTTCCCTTTTGTCTGGTTTTTATCCCACTAGGTTTTTCCGGCTTAAGGTTTTTAATGAGGCAATATCATTCGATGCACATTTGTAATGAATATGATGAATATTCAAGGGGGAGTGTTATGAAATACATGAATGGATATAATACATGAATGAATATTCATTATATTCATCTTATCCAATGTACTTATTATGGTACATTTGTATCAAATGTTCTAAGTACATCTCCTTATACAATGAACGTTCGTCTCCCTTATCCTGTACATGTATCATTCGATACATTGATATTAATGATAAGTACATTCTTGTTCTCCTATAAATAGAAGTTTAGTTTTGATGTACGATAGACAATCACACAGAAACACGACAGTGAGATACTAGAAATAAAGCTCTCTCATCTTGCTACTATCTCTAGTGTTCACTTACTTTCTCTTCTCAAATCTCTTCTCTATTATATATTTGCCACGCGATATTTTACAACAGATAGAAACATTTTTAGTCAACATCACAACATTTTTTTGTATTGATGGTCGAGCGATCATATCGAGAAAAGGCAAGAATTCAACTTTCAAGTCATGTAAGATGAGAGAAAATCTGCTGGTTGACAAAACAGAGCCACGAAGAACAAGAGAGAAGGTATTCATGTGGGATGCAAGTCTCCTGCCACCAACTATGTTTTCCATAAGTTGTCTCTTTCATTAAAATTTTATTGTTCAATCGTTTCTTTTTGTAACATTATAAATTGGGTTCCATTTAATTGGCTACAAAGTTAACTAGTTAGTGATCAATTGTCAATTCCAGCCAATGTTATCATTTTGCAATTTACCACAAGTACGCCTCGGAAAGAGCTTGATTTTGACTCGACTCTTTGCTGTATTAATCACTGCCACCTATCAAGTTAAACTCTAACTTTAATTTTGATTCAAGAAAATATTCCCAGTATGTGGGTTTTGTCCTAATTGCTCAGTTGCAATCACATCAAGAAGTGCTCTGGGATTAATGGTTTACTGTGTCGATAAAAAAGAGTCAGGAAACATGTCAACTCTAACAAGCTCGGCTATCATCATAACTTCTTTGGGTTTTGCACTTGTTAAACATACTCTAATACTCTGTTTGCAAAGAATTACATAAAGTTCATAAACCTATTGCAATTGTGTTAATTCAATTATAAATCTTTTTTTTCTTTTTCGCTAATTAAGTCTTAAATATTTTATATTTATATCAATTCAATCTAGTCAACTCTAAATAAGGGCCGCGAGCTCTTCCTAACCATTAGGCGAGGACTCTTGACCTGCCTAGATTTGAGCGAGGGTCATGAGCCTTGGCTAGCCATGCCGACCACTAGGTGGGGGTTTGCAGCCCTCGCCCAATAGCCACCAATGTTGTTAGGTCTCAACTAGTGGCTACCGGCTCTCGTTGGCCCATAATTATAAAAGAAAAATCAATAAAAAATTTAAAATAAAAACTTATCATCGTCATTACTAGCCATGTCACATAAGATAATTGATATCCACGTCATTAATTCTAAGTCAAAATTGGCCGAAATGACTATATTGACAAATTATCAAAAGATTTATGACTAAATTGGTACAATTAAAAGATTTAAAATTGAATTAACCATTGTACAATAAATTTAGGATTTTTTGGATAATTATCCCAAACTTATCAATGAAGACCAAGGTTAGAATTGGCCAATAGAAAAACGCTCAACCTTTTTATTATTAATCAAATGATGTATAGCTTAGAAAGGAACATGAACTATGTTTATGAGTAAGTCAAAGCCAAAAGCCAAAAGCCAAGTTTGCTAGACCCTGTCCTTCCACCACATTTTCCTCAGAAAGTTTGGAAACTCGTTTAATCTCCCCATTCAAATTATCTTCTAGTATACAATGGTCCACTTTAGCATAGCGATGACCTTTCTCTACATTATCAGGTCGTTCAAAGGCGGCTTTACGTCCACATATTGCATTGAACCAAACCTAACTTTCCCAAAGAGATTATGTTTTTCACTTAAATTGTCCCTATTCACTCCCATCCGCCTGTTTTCTCTTGTCTATTCTACGCCATACCAAGCTTTCTTGCAAGTACTCTTTTGTAAAAGAAGAACTAATTATGCAAATGTTGATAGTTTTATCAGATAACTAACAAAAGAGTTGAAGAGTTAAATTGTAAGTAAATGTGTAGTGGCTAGGCTTTTCACTATGCCTACATCTACTCTCCCAGACTAATATAAAAAAACAACGTTGGAATCCATTAGTAATCTTAGAGATGTTACAATCTATAGAAGATGTTGCTTCTCCATGACAAGAATCTTAGTATAGGGTTATAATGTGGGACTTTTCCCACATAATCCTCCCTCTCGTCAAGGATGTTACGACATTGTAGAACGGCCTTGAGGACAACACCTTGGGTCACCAGTAAGGGACCACAACCCCAAGAATAAAGTGCTAGAGGGTTGGCGCCCAAAATTTGGCTCTGATACCATGTTGATGCATTAGAAGGGGTGGAAAAATTCATCTTGAAAACTAACTTGTTAGGAGAGGGAACTTGCCTATTATAAGCATTAGAATATCTCCTTAATTGCCTGATGTGGAACTTTGCAAGCATCACCTATGAATAAAAGCACATTTATCACTATAATACACTATGTTCGCCCTTTTAAAAACAAAGACAATATGTTGTCCCTTTAATTAAATTTGAAGCTTACTTGCTCCTATTAACGCCCAAATTTCATCTGTTGTTATATCAAAGAAATGTTTTTAATCATGGAAGTTTACAAAGACTAGGACCAACTAGTTTGACCATAATTGACTTGGGTTGTGAGACCTAACCGATAGAGCTCAACCCAATTCAACCTTGAACCACACCATTGTCTCTAGGCAGAAAATTCTCGTGCCACATGGTGCCTTCTCATTTGTTCAAACCCTTACCATCTTGAGATTTCTAACTGTCATCGTATCATAGAACCTTAGACAAAACCTAGTATACTCCGTTTAGGAAAGGGATGGCATCTCAATTTAAGAAATACGACCGTTGCTCTAACACCATACACTTCTGTTTTTAGGAGCAAATCAGGGAACTCTTAATGAATTCGACTTGTTGGAAACACTGGTTAGGATGGTTGATGAAGTAAGTGAATGGGCTTTGGCGGCTAGTCAAAATAAGTCACTGAGGTATTTATAAAGTTTATAGTTAGAACTGGCGAGAGTTGGGCACACTATTGAGCTAGAACTATCTGGGGTTGAGCACACTACTAACGGTTCAAGCAGTTAGAGCTTTAGTGGTTCAAGGAAGGCTTGATGTCCCTTTTCTAATGGAAAATAAAAATTCAAGAGTGTGTGCTTTGTAAAATAAATAGGTGTTTTCAGTTCAAGCACTACTTCATAGTAAATCTAGTGGGTCTTGCAGGGGAAATGGCCATCTTTTGGAACGAGGAAATTTCTATTACTGTTAAGTCCCATTTGAAGTTTTATGTTGATATTATATGTAAGTTGCGGGATAGCAATTGGCTCATAAGAGCTACTTCTGTGCACGCCCCCTCTATGTTCCGGTAATGAATTTTGCTATGGGATGAGTTACAAAGAATCAACCTATTCAATCTACTCCCTTGGGTTTGTATAGAAGACTTTAATGAGATTTTTTACCATTGGGAGAAAGTAGGGAAAATAATGATTGAATACAATCTGACTCAATATGTTTTCGGAATTTTTAAACTCCTGCATTATGATGGATATGAAAAGTAAATGATGTGCTTTCTAACAATAAAGAAGGGGTTGCCTTAATTAAAGAAAGATTGGATAGAGTCATTTTCCCCATGGAATGGAGAATTCTTTTTCCCAGTTATAAATGTTTCACACTATCAATTGTAGGCTTGGATCACAGCTTATTTTGCTGTCTTTGAGTGTTGCGAAAAGGCGAGCGATCGAACAATAATATCGACAGAGAAGAAAATAAATCGGACACCAGATTTACGTGGTTCAATCGTAAAGACCTACGTCCACGGGGAGAGTAGCAGCAAATTTCACTATAGATCAAGCAATACAAGGAGATTAGACACTCAAGTCACTCAAACACTCTCTTGGTGTTTCTTAAGCCCCAATTACATCCAATAACACATGCAGTGTTTAGCCCCGAAATTCCTCAAGAAATAATCTCTCAATCTCATGAAGGAATTACATGCAAATCTTACCTTAAGATTTAATCGACTACACACACTAAACTTCTTGGATGTAAGTGCACGATCGAAAAAACAACGACGAAACCCACGTGAAGCACTCGCTTAGAAAACAGTGCTTCAAGAGATCTTCATGTTTGCCACGGCGTGAAAACCACGTTGCTCTGCTCGCATCAACAAACCCTCTGGCAATTACCCAATGAAAGAAGTAACAAAACCTACGTAAAAATTCTGTTTTATACGTGGGTGTGCCCAAGGTCAAAGTTTGACCTGGGCCCACCAACGATTGGCTTTACATACTGGGAGTTCTTTCCCTTTAATTCCACCGGCTAAAAGAAGAAAGCCCATGGCATGGGGCCCACTGTGGATAGAAGACTTCGGCTCCTCCTCCTGCAGATAAGTGAAATTGAAAATCCTTGCTCCTTTTATTTAATTTTATATTTCTTCTTTTTCAGCGAATTGCGTTTTGTAAACGCTCAAACTCGAGACATAATTAACCACTGGGATTCGCCCCAGTGGCCACCCTTCTAACATGGAAGGGGGAGGTGAGGGGTTCAAATCCCCACCTTCTCAGGAGGGGATGGGGTGGGGACGCGTAAGTTTCAGAAGTGGATTTCGACTCCCACGCTCTGTAAGAGGCAGGGCAAAAGTCCGAGAGTGAGTGTAGAGTAGGAATAGAGTATGACTGACAAAAAAAAAAAAAAAAAAACTCAAGACATAATTTAACAATTCTCCACCTTGGCTCAACGTTTAAGCCAAGTCGCAATCGCTTCACAAAATTTCAAACTCTGCTGCTACTTTCCCATAGCCTTCGATGGGTTCAAGCACCACAGATATTATCCAATTCCAAACCTCGCTTGAACTTCGCCATAATCGATGATCTCATCAAAATACCAACTCCACATGTACTTTTAACTGCTCCGCAAGGATTTTCTGACACAACCTCCTCAACCGCAAATAAAGTAAAACCATTATTGCATCCATATCTGTTAGAAGATCGAATATGTACCTTGTCAATATCAGCAGTTACAGCAACCGTCGGCTCTATAAGCTCCACCTTGTTACAAGCACCATATGTGTCGATTACTTTGCTAGTACCTGTATATGCTACCTCAGGGGTTTCTAGTCGCAACTCTACCTCAAGCTGAACACCGTCCAGATCAGTATTAACACTGTCACAAACACTCCTAGCCAGAAGTATTGGAGACTCATCAAGGGTAACTTCTCTGCTGTTAACACGTGAATCTATATCCGAGCACCACAACTGATCACCCCGCTCACCTTGTGCATAGCCATGGAATATGCACATTGCCCTCCAATCGAGCTTACCATCACTCACTTCAAAATAACATGGGCAACCAAATATTCTAATAATAGAATAACCAGCAACGTTACCTGACCACACTTCTTCAGGAGTCCGCCATTCAATAGCAGTTAATGGGATCTATTCACTAGGCAGCTTACCATACTAAGTATATCAGCTAGGATTCTCCTAGCAATACTAGCACTAGAGATAATTTTTCGGGCCGTCTCTAGTAATGTTCTTTTCGTCAATTCTGCAAATTGTTGTGATTTATTGACACTAGTGCGATGTTTCATTATGCTCTCTTTCATGTAGAAGTTATTTGCCAGCTCCGAGTAGAACTACATGCTATTATCAGTTCGCACATGCTTAATCGACTTACCAGTCTCCGTCTCAATCAAAGCTCTTGACTGTGTGATCTTGACACCAGCATCAAACTTGTGCATCGGCACAAACCTCCAGGTCTTCTTTGAGCAGTTAATAGACTCTCGAACAGATGCATCCGACGTCTTCAAGGCAAAATCTGTCATTGTCTCACCTTGAAGTTTATATAGGCCTCCATGCTTGATTCCTTTCATTATCACCAAGGCACCTTGAACAATCTTCAGAACTCCACATTTTGAAGACTACCTGCAACCAGCTGAATCTAGGGCACCCAAGAAAATTAAGTTCTTTTTCAATTCTAGAACATGCCTCACTCCAGTCAATGTCCTCATGATACCATCATGCATTCTGATTTTAACATCACCAACACCCACAACATCACACACAACGTTGTTCCCTAATTGGACTTTACCACTACCCGTGCACTGATAAGTGATAAACCAGTTTCTATTTGATGTGACATGAAAAGAACAACTAGAATCCATAATCCATCCATCAAGCGATGAATCATTAGTGACAGACAAGACATAATCGGCATTATCTGCTACAGCTGCAACATTATCTGCAGAATCAACTATAATTCCCTTACTATTCTCATTCTTCAACTTAAGGCAATCCCTTCTAAGATGCCCCATATTGCCACAGCTCCAACAGACAACATTAGTAGTCCTAAATTGACTACGTATGTTCATATTAGTACTACTCTTATTCACACATGTTATAAATCTTCCTCTATTTTCACCTACTAAAGCAGTAGATACAGATTCGCCAGATTCTCTTCTACGAATATCCTCGCTCAGAATCAAATTTCGAACCCTATCAAACGTCAAACTTGTTGACCCAAAGGAATTACTAACAGTAGCAACAGTAGTATTCCAACTATCAGGCAATGAGGATAATAGAATAAAGCATGTACCTCATCTTCAAAATTAATCTCAACTGAACTCAATTGACTAACAATCACATTGAATTCATTGATATGATCTGCAACTGACGCACCTTCACTCATCTTCAAATTAAACAGACGTCGCATCAAATAGACCTTATTGATCGCAGAGGGCTTCTCGTACATATCTGATAGGGCTTGCATCAAATGAGCAGTGATCTTCTCATTCAAGATGTTAAACGCAACGTTACGAGCCAACGTCAGCCGAATAACATCCATAGCTTGTCTATCCAGCAAATCCCAATCAGCTTGCTTCATCGTCTCTAGTTTCTCCCCAGACAAGGGCAAGTGTAGTTTCATCTGATAAAGATAATCTTCAATCTGCATCTTTCAAAAACTAAAATCCTTTCCATTAAATCTGTCGATTCTCACTTTTACTTCTTCTGTTGCCATCGATTCGCTTCAACTTATCCAAGCCTGGCTCTGATACCACTTGTTGCGAAAAGGCGAGTGATCGAACAATAATATCGATAGAGAAAAAAATAAATCGGATACCAGATTTACGTGGTTCGGTCGTAAAGACTTACGTCCACGGGGAGAGCAGCAACAAATTTCACTATAGATCAAACACTCTCTCAGTGTTTTCCAAGTCCCAATTACACCCAATAACGCACGCAGTGTTTAGCCCCGAAATTACTCAAGAAATAATCTCTCAATCTCACGAAGGAATTACACGCAAATCTTACCTTAAGATTTAATCGACTACACACACTAAACTTCTTGGATGTAATTGCACAAACGAAAAAAACAACGACGAAACCCACATCAAGCACTCGCTTAGAAAACGGTGCTTCAAGAGATCTTCACGTTTGCCACGGCGTGAAAACCACGTTGCTCTGCTCGCATCAACAAACCCTCTAGCAACCACCCAACGAAAGAAGTAACAAAACCTACGTAAAAATTTTGTTTTATACGTGGGTGTGCCCAAGGTCAAAGTTTGACTTGGGCCCACCAACGATTGCCTTTACGTACTGGGAGTTCTTTCCTTTAATTCCACCGGCTAAAAGAAGAAAGCCCATGGCGTGGGGGCCCACCGTGGATAGAAGACTTTGGCTCCTCCTCCTTCAGATAAGTGAAATTGAAAATCCTTGCTCCTTTTATTTAATTTTATATTTTCTTTTCAGCGAATCGCGTTTTGTAAACGCTCAGACTCGAGACATAATTTAACATTGAGGTCGAAAATTGTAAAAAGGAACAAGACTTAGAATGGATTCTCAATTTTAAACATAAGTCACTTGGCTTCCGTCTTGTTGCTTTCACCCCCTAGGGAATTTGGAAAGAGCAGAACAGCTTTGTTTTGCACAATCAAGAGCCAAACCCGCAGTGCTTAGTAAGTTCGGCCATGGCAGAACATCAAGTTTCATGAACTAGGCTAGAACTAAAGAGGAATTGCAAGACAAAAAGAGCAACTCACCTCAGATTTGGAAGAGCCCAAGCGAAGGAACCCTTAAGGTCAGGATTGATGGATCTTTCTTGGATGGGTTGATTGCCGGAACCATTAGTTGCGTTTGTCGAAACAGCTGTAGAGAAATCGTGTGTGGTTTTGCACTCTATAAGAGTTAGCTCAGTTTTCTTCTTGAGTCTGACAATGAAGCTATGATTAAAACACTTCAAGGAGCAGATTACTATTCATGGAAAGCAGGTGCTCTTATTGCCGAGGCCTAGCTCTTCTTAATGGGCTTCACGAATTTGAGTCTGGCCTACTGTAGTAAAGAAACTAGTATGGTGGCTAACTAAATCATGAAAGCCCATAGAAATAGAACCTTAGCTTCCAATTGGTTGTCCAACCCTCGGAAGCCCTTTGGGCCATACTATGTTTTAATTCAAGTCTCTTGTACTTGAACTCCTTGAACTAGTTTATGGGAATCGCACTTTTCCGACAAAAATATATATATTTGTGGGGTCCAATCGCGCTACGGAACCTTCACCGTGCCGGGGGGGATTAGATGTGTGATACGAGAGATTTCAATCGTCACTTCTTTTCCAAAAAGTAAATAAAAGTCGATGCAATCGATTGTCAAATTTTCCATGGGATGAAATCAAGTCCCGATCATTTGCTGCAAAATAAAGCCAAATTTTCAACACTTTTCACTTAATGTGAGTATTATGTGCCGCTTCAAATAGACCCCAATCTTCATCATTCTGCTTGCTAAACCCTTCTTGACATGCACATGCTTTCAGTTCATTCTACTGTCTCTACCTTCCATTTCGAACCTTGCATAGCATCACTACTGTTGCACTCCCTCATCCGATTGCCTCAACTCCTGCACATTAATTGTCAATGGACGCCCAAGACGACGCCGACGCCTCCCGACTTGCTGCCCTATGTAATCAAATGGGCCACCTTTGGACTGACCACGAAATTGAAGATTGGCATGAACCACCGCCCCTGCACAGAGTGAAAGAGTGCCAACTCATGCTGATAGGTAAAATGGTATCCAATCCATCTGTCAATTTTCAAGCTCTACAGAAGTTTTTGAAGCAAGTATGGCGAACAGAGGATGTAGAGATTACTCAATGGGATAATGGTTTCTATGTGGTGAAGTTTAAGTTGGAGGGTGCGAAAAATAGAATCTTAAAGGGCGGACCATGGGTGTTTTCTAGTCATTTACTCATTTTTAGGCCTTGGAAACCAAATACACCCCTACATTGTTATGAGTTTACCACTTGCAATTTGTGGGTGCAAGTTCATGGTCTGCCAGTGGAATGGTGTTCTGAGGAAATGCTGTGCAAGGCTGTTAAGCATGTAGGAAAGGTGCTGGAGGTGAAATTAGACTTTAAAGAAAACTCCACATTCAAAGTAGGCAGGGTTCCTGTAGAATTCAGCTTAAGTGAGCCACTGAAATCAGGACAACTAATACGGATAGCAAGAAAACTTCTTTGGTTGGACTTTAGGTACAAACGATTGCCCCACTTCTGTTATTCCTGTGGCAAAATTGGCCATTATGCAACCTACTGCAAGGATATACCTTTTACAGAAGCTAAAATGGAAGGAAGGGAGAAAATGGCATATGGGCATTGGTTGCGAGCAGAGGTTAAAGTGCCTAGTCCTTATTGGGTTACCTTTTATGAAACTTGTGATATACAGCATGAAGAGGTAGTTCCTGAGACACTGTCTCCTTCTCCTGTACTTCCTGCGCTTCCACCTTGTGAGGGCACATCCACAATGAACAAAGCACTCTACTATCCCCACTACACCACCGGCAACCACATCGGAACCGCAAAGGATAAGTCCTTGTTAATAATGAAGGATACTCGGCTCAAGCAATTCAAGTACACGAGCAAGAGGCACACATTCAGCACCAAACAGTAACCCATAAAACTTGTTCCACTCTACCACCTATCATACCTCAACCGTCGGCTGGCAATATCCTCTTACCTCTACCACAGGGCAACTTTAGTTCTGAATGTGCACAACAACAACCACTCATACCGTCGTCAGGAGTTGATATTAATCATAAGAAGAAAAAACATGTCAAGCTATCGACTAAGGCAACTATTTCAAAGAAGCAGAAACGCCATACTCATTATCAGATGTCTTCTATAGTGGAAAATTTGGATGAAAAACAGTTGATGGAAATGCCTGTTATGTTAGTTGACGACTTACAGCAGTGGGCTTTTGTGGCTAGCCCTCAACAGCCACCGATAGACAAATGAAGCTCATAAGTTGGAATTGTCCGAGCTTGGGCTCGACCCTGACAGTTTGTGTCCTAAATGCCCTAGTGGCTAAAGAAGAGCTTGACCTTATCTTTTTGATGGAGACTAAAAATCAGACAGAAGTTCTTCAGCGAGTCCAAACTCGTCTTAAATTCCAGCAATCTTTTGTGCTTGATCCTCTTGGCCTTGCAGGAGGTCTGGCCCTTTTTTGGCATACTCATATTAGTATTACCTTACACCGTACAGATCAATATATGTTTGATTTCCTTTGCATTGACACTCGTTCTGGTAGGTCGATGCATTTTACATGTCTCAATGCCCCTTCATTTTATCAAGCACGGATTCATTTTTGGAATGAACTCAGACAGCTAGCACTTTGTAATACACTGCCCCGGATTTGTATCGGGGACTTTAATGAAGTGCTATACCCTTGGGAAAAAGAAGGCAAACGACTAGCTGATCCGAACAGAATGCAAGCATTTCGAGAGGTACTTTATGATTGTTCACTGGTGGATGTAATTAGTAAGGGCTGTGCATATACTTGGATGAATAACAGGGAGGGTGAGGAATTGATCAAGGAAAGGTTAGATCAAGCTCTATGTAATTTGGAATGGCAAGAGATTTATCCAGACACTGAGGCTATAGCCCTTCCTGCATTGGGCTTCGATCACAGTCCATTAATCTTATCTACGGAAGGCCTTCCAAAATGTCGTCACAAATCCTTTTATTTTGAGGCGTTCTGGTTGCAGGAAACAGAATGCCACGATGTTATTTCTAAGGCCTGGAATTCAATACATCTACCAAGGCACAAGATTCCTCAACGACTACTCAAGGTTTTCGCAAAGACTCTCGAGATGGAGTAAATCTAAATTTTCAGTTCCCGACAAAGCAAATTTCCCATCTCCAAGCACCGCTTCAATCTCTAGTTAATAGACCAAATTGCAACAATGCTACGCAACAAATTCAGTACCTCAAGGCAGAGATTCATAAGTTATGGGAGCAAGAGGAAAGATTTTGGGCTATGAGATCTCGAATCAATTGGCTCAAGTGGGGCGACAAAAATACTAAATTTTTCCATGCAACTACACTTCAACGTTGCCAAAGAAACAAAATAAGGATGTTACAGTCTGATGATAACAGCTGGGTTCGCGATGAGAATGATTTAAAGACTATGTTGGTTACCTTCTATTCCACCATCTATCAATCAATAGGTCCTCGAAACTATGAATCTATCCTTCATCAATGCCTGCCCACGGTAACAGGAGAAATGAATGAGCATTTAACGGCGGAACTCACACAAGAAGAAGTCCAATGTGCAATCTTCCAACTGGGATCAACTAAGGTCCCCGGACCCGATGGCTTGAATGGCCTCTTTTACCAATCGTACTGGGATATTTTAAAGGACGAACTTTTTCTTGTGGTACAGGATTTCCTCAAGAGGGGAATCATGCCACCAGAGCTTAATAAGATGATCATCACTCTCATTCCTAAGATTCCACATCCAGAACGGTTAGATCACTCTCGCCCTATCAGCTTGTGTAATTTTGCCTATAAGATTATATCAAAGGTCCTTGCTAATAGGCTCAAACCCTGGCTTGAGACCCTAATTTCCACTTAGCAAAGTGCCTTCGTCAGTGGTCGTCAAATCCAGGATAATATTCTTATCGTCCAGGAAGTGCTTCACCAGCTAAGAACATAAAAGCGAAGACGGGATTTCAAGGCAATTCTGAAAATGGATATGAAGAAAACATACGATCGAGTGGAATGTGATTTTCTTAAAGCTTATCTCCTAAAAATTGGATTTCATCCCCTTTGGGTGAACTGGGTGATGGAATGTGTAACAATAGTCTCTTTCAGTATCAAATTTAATGGGGAACTTTTAAGCTATTTCCAACCAACATGCGAACTCAGACAGGGTGATCCTCTTTCTCCTTATTTATTTATTTTGATGGCGAATGTCCTATCCAATCTTATTCATCAGGCACTTAATATGGAGCATCTTAAAGGCATCAAGTTAAACAGGTTTTGCCCTACACTTTCTCACTTATTTTTTGCGGATGATGCTATATTTTTCTTAGATGCCAAGCTGATGGAATGTCAAAATCTATCCAATATTATCAATCAATATTGTCTGGCCACTGGACAGGAAGTAAATAGAAACAAATCTGGAATATTTTTTAGCAGAGATTGCCCCATGGTCCTACAGGAAAATTTGGCCAATGAATTCAGAGTGCCTTTGATGATTAGAACAGGCAAATACTTAGGCATACCTTCAGATTGGGGGAGATCAAAAAGAGAGATGTTTGCCTGGATATTGGGCAAAGTTGATTCTAAGTTAAATGGTTGGAAAGAAAAGCTTATCTCCAAGGGCGATAAGGAAGTTCTGATCAAGGCTGTTGTCCAAGCAATCCCTCAGTATGCTATGGCTATATTTAAAATGCCTACTTCTATTTGTAAATCTATTGAAAAGAAAATTACACGCTTCTGGTGGCAAAATAATAGTACTAAACCTGGCATTCACTGGACGAACTGGGAAGAGCTTAAAAAGAGTAAAACCAAAGGTGGTCTTGGCTTTAGGGACCTTATGGATTTTAATAGAGCCTTACTTGGAAAGCAGGCATGGCGTTTAATTCAGGGACTTTCATCCTTGTGGAGTAGGCTATTTAAAGGTCTCTATTTTCCATCATGTGACTTTGCACAAGCTGAGAAAGGCAGTCGACCGTCCTGGGGTTGGCAAAGTCTATTAGCAGGACGAGATGTTATTCTACCCAATCTCCGATGGGCAGTAGGGGATGGCCGCACAATCAGACCAAGGACTGATCCTTGGTTACCAAGAGGAATATTAGGTGGTCCAGCTCAACGAGATGAACCCCCGTTGTTAGCAGATTATATTGATTTCAGCCACAACACATGGAATGCTCCTCTATTGCGAAGATTTTTTGATGATTCCACTATGGCTGAAATTCTTACCATACCAGTCAGACCTAATTATATCTCGGATCAACTTATCTGGTCTGCATCTACTTATGGCAAATATAGTGTCAAAAAGGGATAGCAATCAATTAGACAGAGACAGACAGTCCTCTGTGGCGTTACTCTCAACATAGCCACTAATTCGACTTAAGCTCGGGAGATGCTATGGAAACATATATGGAAGCTGCAGATCCCCCCAAAAATAAGACTATTTCTGTGGTCCCTTAGCCATGATGCTCTACCGACCAAGACTAACCTGTTCCATCGCCACATTATCCCAGACATTATATTCCCTCTCTGTTCTAGAGATGCAGCAGAAACAACAGCACATACATTTCTATATTGCCAATGGACAGCAGCTATCTGGTCTCATCCTCTAATTAATATTCAGATTCCTACACCACACATACAACATCTCCGAGATTGGCTTGGAAATATCTTTGTCACGAGAATCGAACTCACTCACCGGCTTTCGAAGTGGTTGCTGCACTCTTGTGGAATATTTGGAAAGCCAGAAATAATTTTATCTTCCGGCATCAACGTCCAGATCCACTTAGGGTTGTTGATCTGTCTCTAGCTATTGTTCGGTCGACTTAGTTGTCCTCCATAGCAGGCGGTATCACGACAAAAACCTGTCTCAGCCCAGAAGAACTCTAGCGGCCCCCTGACCCTGGATTCCTGAAAGTGAACATCGATGGAGCGTTTCAACCGGGCGGTACTAAAGGGACTATGGCCTGCATCTGCTGTGATCATAATTGGAAGTTTATCGATGGACTTACTAGCAGTTTTGTAGCTTCGTCTGCTTTGCAAGCCGAATATCATGCGTTCACGATCACTCTACGCTACCTGTTGGAGAAGAACAGAGCCTCTAATCTGCTTGTGATCGAATCAGATTCAAAAACCCTAATCGATTCGGTGACAGGCTTAACTGATTCGCCATGGGAGGTTAGATCGCTCTGTGCTGAAGCTGTGGCTCTTCTTCGCGACTTCTCCAATTTGCGAATTAGGTTTTGTAGAAGAGGGGCGAATTTTGGGACAGATTGTGTTGCCAAGGCTCATAAAACAAGTTCTCTTCCCTCTAGCTGGGCCTCCTCGCCTCTTACTGCTTTATTAGATATCCTTTATGCGGATGCTTTGGCAGCTAATTGTAATATTAACTCTTTCTGAATAATATTAGTTTTTTCTGACCAAAAAAAAAAAAACAACAGTACGTCTTTCAACCGAAAAAAAAGAAAAAAAGAAACTACAATACGTCACAACCTTTTACTAAGAAGTGCAACACTAACGTATGATACGCTTAGAAACACATGTACCATACATTTAAAGTAAATTAATTTAATCTTTCAAATAATAATTACATATGATGTGACAAAATCTTCCACAATGAAATCTACAGAATATAATTAGTTGATGATTTTATAAGTACCGCTCGAACTGTTTTTTTTTTTTTTTTTTTTTTTCCCTGAAAAATCATATATAGGAAAAGTTTATATGTTCAAAATCCTGGCGAAAAATAAAAATCCTGGCGAATATGAGTTATTTCATTTCACATTTGATAACTTCTTTCATGCGGGATATGCTTGGGTAACTATAGATATAACTCTCAACATTCTTTTCCATGATCTAAACATTTTTTGTCATCACCACATTCTTTGTATCAATGCTCAGGTGGTCACGACCGTGAAAAAAGAATAGGAGTCCAATTTGTAAGTCGTGTAAGATGAGAGTAAATCAATTTGACACCACAAAGCCACAAAGAATAAAATTATGGTATTTCCATGTCTTTAAAAAGCAATAAAAAAAGTCACGTTAGCATTTTTTGTTAATCAAATTATACAGAGTTAATAGATGGATTTGATTATACATTCTTGATAAATTTTATGATTTGATCGCACTTTTTGGAAATTTTAGAACTCTATTTAACTTTCACAATAAATTTTACCACTTTTAATTTATTTATCCCTATTTTTACTTATGGCTGTAATCCTGACAAAAAGATATATAGCTAGCTATTTTTGATGGGTTACAACCTGTTTTTTCGAGTGAGCTATTGGCCCCATTGGATCTTCCAATCAAATCAGAAAATTGAGTAAACAATGAAGCGAGAGATCGTCGTTTCCACCAAGGAAAAAAAAAGGAGACGCTGGAAATCTCCAAAACTTTTCAGTAAGGTAAAAGAAAGACGATGCTTGTAATCCTCATGATAATAGTTGTCGAGATCAATGAAATATCCCATTAATCATACAGGTCATTGGTGACAGTCCAAGAGTAATCTTATTTCATCTTGAAATAGACACTTTTGGTTCATGGGCTCTGAGCCCAATGGGATCTTGTAGTAGGTGATAGCCCAAGAATTCAGTGAGGTAAATAGTGGTGTTATTATTATCTTCGAGATTTATCCACTCAAATATATACTTATATCAAGAGTGATATGTAAAATCGGTCTCTAGGTGAAGTGATCACAAGTTGTTTCCCCAAATTCCGCAAATGGATATCAGCTCCCTCAAGGAATACATAATCCTTGTTTTATTAATCGAACAATTTACAGTTTAAAAAGGAACGTAAATTAAGTTTATAAGTGACTCCGAGTTAAAATCATGTTCATTGACCACTGTCCCAGGTTTTGGAAAAATTTTGGTAACTAGTTCAATCTCCTCATTGGTATTGCGCTCTAGTATAGAACGGTCCACTTCGGCAGCTAACCTACCATTTTCACATTAAATGCTCGACAATGACCTTTCCCCTAGCTGGCCTTTTTTCACGTTATTCAAACTTGGCTAACTTTCCCAAGGACAATCTGTTTTCCAGTTGGAGTCATCCCTATTCACTACTTGATTACTACCTTCATTCACTCATTTTCCCTAGTCTATCCTATGCCATACCAAGCTCATGGGTTGATCCGGTCTGGATTCATCCCTAGCTCCTTGTTTCTCTTTTCTAGTTTTCTCACTCGCCACGTGGAACGGCCTTTTCCTTTTCCGTGATGCACTTTCTTTCCATCCCCCTTTTCTGAGTCCTAGTTAGTCTCGATCCGCTTTTGAGAGGACTAGTCCACTTCTTGGGTTTCGCTTTAAATCACTCTCCAAAAGGTGGATCCCTTAGCACTTTTACCATTCTTGACATGATGTTAGGTTTTCATTTACCATAGAGATCCCTGCGTTGCTCGTCGTGGTTGACAGTTCGTCATGGCGGTGACATTACATAACGGAACCTTGAGGAAGCATTTACCGAAAGGCCGCTATACCCCCTAACATTAGGACAATACCAGCCTTGCCAATCTCGGCGTGGCTAGCACGTATACCAACCTCTGTATATGATGGCGGGGCTTTTGGATAATGATGTGCCGATCCTCTTTTATCCTCAGTTCTTTGCTGGCATCGAGTGCACATATAAACCACGCACCCTTCTTTTACCTCTAATGCCAATCATCCACACATTCACTGGCAAAGGATACCCATCTGCACCCATCTTTTCTTTCCCTTTCCTTCCTCAGCAAATTTAAATTGTCCACCATATAGTTCTTCCTGTATCATTTTTCTAAAAACAATACAGTTATGAACTTATGAGTGTTATAACTCCCCGAATGGTGCCGCTTAGAGTACTTGTTATTCTTCATTTCCTTAGTTGTTCGATTTTTATGACCTTCTAGCAACTATATTCATCTATTTTTTATGACAAGAGATCAAAATTTTGGTTAGCTTGAGAAACATGGAATGAAAAAGTTGGCTTTCCTGAGCTTTTGGCATTACAGTTTCTTAGGTCCGGTTCGACATAAGTTCTAAACATTCGTATGGCTTCTCCGTACTTAATTTCGTCATTGTTATTTCACATTGGTCTACTACCTCCAAAATCAATTACAGTGGCAAAATGTTCTTTAGCCTGATAAAATGGATGATTTGTTTTTCTTTCATCAATTGTTCATACTTCACCACGGGATTGCCAACTAAATCAAGTTCATAAACACTTGACCCTCAAACATTTCTATAAAAATTACCATAAACCAATGTATGAAATTTCAACATACTTAGCAGTTGACATTTCCCTCTTGGAGATATGGACTAGCTTTTGCATATCAACACGTTCTTACCTGGCTTATGCCTAAGCCATTCTAAATGGATTGTCTACCGAATCGTCCCTACTACTAGTGCTTGCTAGTGCTTTATAGATGGTCATAGTTTGTATTGTGAGTTGACTCAGGAACTCTGGCTAATCTCTGGTAATCACAGCAGTTGTGTTGGAGAAAACCCCTTTAATGTTTTGAAGTTGGCAAAACTTATCTAGAATCTATCTGAAGACTTCTAGACTTTAGTGTCAAAGTCTGAAGTATCCCAGACTTTGTGTCAAAGTTTGCCCACACTGACAAATTCCAGATGGAACGCTACTGAAGAATGAAGACTTATCCAGATGCAAGTTTTTTTGTTTATTTCTTCAGGAGTTCAATTCTTATGGATTATGGATGGTTTTCTAGTTGGATATATCACCTACAAGATTGATTATCTTTATTGGAATCAATTTAGAAAAATTAAATCTTTTCGGATTGCATGGGCGAATAGGATTGACAGGCTTTCATCACAATCTTCAAACGACTTGAGATCTCCTTGATTGATTTTGTCCAATGGGTAAATTGAAAGAATGCTTTTGGAAAGTTCCAACGGTCGAGAATGCATGAAGAAGTATTCAAGGAGGACTCCCCAGTTGTTCGATAGAGTGCGTGAAAGAGAAATTTCAAAGTCTGAAACTTTTCATTTCCTTATTATTCCAATTACTGAGCTCAAAGTTGTATACAAAAGAGAGAAACACTTAGTGTGACTTCATGAGAGAGGAGTAGACTCTTCACTGTGAAGTTGAGATCACAAGGCTGTAAAGTCTCTTTTGATTCTCAGTGGAATTTAGCCAGTAGGCTGTCAGCGTATAAAGTAAACGTAGGTTTGCTCATAGTCTGTTGTTCTTAAGACTCTGTTTTAGATGCAAAATATTTCTACCGTTTCTTTTGAAAAATTGTCTTAACACCTATTCACCTCCCTTTAGGTGTTCATACTAGCACTAACAATTGGTATCGGAGTCTGTGTGCTTATTATATTGAAGTATTTTTACTTCTAAGCTAAAGATCTATGGCTAGTATTTTGGCTCTAGGATTGGTCGAAGGTCAGAGCAACACCAGACCTCTTTACTTTGATGAGAATGAGTACAATGTGTGGAAAAACAAGACGAAGGCATTCTTGAGATAGAAAGATCCCCTAGAGTGGGATGTGGTAATAAAAAGGGATCAATCCCAAAGCTACATCAACCTTAGAAAGAGGAAAATAAGTTGTAGATGCTAGCAAAAGAACACAAGTAGAATTAACCAAGAGACAAGCTCTTGATGCTAAAGCTATCTACTATTTATACTACACTTTATCTCCTATTAAGTATAACCGAATTTCTTCTTGTGAAATAGTGAAAGAAATTTGTGACAGATTGCACGTTACTTATGAAGGAACCGATCGAGTAAAGGAAACGAAAATCAACATTCTACTTGGACAGTATGAAGCCTAGAGAATCCATTACTAATATGTTCAATCGTTTCACTGAAATCATGAATGGATTGGCATATCAAGGACAACCAATCTTAGGATCAATGAAGGTCAATAAATTGCTGAGTGAACTTTCCAAAGATTGGAATCACGTGAAGACGTCAATTAGAGAAACCTAAAGGATCATGCTTCTTTCAGTAGATGAACTAGTATGCACACTTCAATCATATGAAGTAGAGCATATCAATGAGGACGAAGATCCAAGAGGTAAGAAGTCAATTGTTTTAAAATATAACGATGATTTTGATGATACAGATTCAGAAGATAACATGGATGATGAAGAGCTAGCACTTATGATTAAGAAGTTCAAGAAGTTGAATTAAAAGGGAAGAAGATTCAACTGGAAGAAGCTAACACGCAAAATTTCCAAAAGAGATCGACTGAAGAAAATGAAACCAGCAAAGAAGTAATATGCTTCGAATGCAAAAAAAATGACCATATCAGACCCAATTACCCTTTGTTGAAGAAAAAGAAGGGAATAACTAAGAAATACAAAAATGCTCTTAAAGCTGAAACTTGGAGTGACACTGAGTGTGAGAAAAGTGAAGAGGAATATGCCAATATTTGTTTGTGGCTCATTCCGACTCAGACTCAGAATCTGAAACAGATTCTGATTCAAACTCAGACAAAGAACTTGAGGTTAGTGATTTAAAACTTCCTATTAAAGTTTCGAAGTACATAGAAGAATTTTGTCTCAGTCTCAAAACCTCTCTTAAAAGAATTTTCGAACTAAAACGAGATAATTCAAGCCGAGGCAACAGGAAACTTCTTGTTAAGAAAAGTTTGAAAGTTTGGATAAGAGTTTTGTTGATATGAAAGTAAATTTTGATACTCTTTTGAAGGAAAATGCCTTTTTAAAGGAAGATATTTCAAATATCACAAAAAGATTTTTAAAAGGATTTGAGAAGTTAGAGAAAATTCTTTCAGTACAAATACCTTATTTTAACAAATCTGGTTTAGATATGACTTCAGAAACTATTCAATTATGATTTTTCCAGAGTAAAAAAGACACTCAAACAAAGATCTACAAAGGCATTTTACAAAAAATTATTTTCAAAGAGTCTTTGTAAAACCTGTTGGCCGAAGTACTCTTAAATGTTCAAAGTGTAACAGTTCAGAACATTTCGAGAATGAATGTCCTAAAGTTTGGAAACCTGTTAAGAAGGACTGGGTAAAGATCGTTTTTAATGCTAACTCTCTAGACTCAAGAAAATCTGGGTACCAAAAAAAACTTGAGTTCTTCTTATAATTGCAGGTCAATATCAAGAGAAAGATCAAATGGTATTTGGATAGTGACTGTTCGAGATACATGACATGAGATTCGAGTTGCTTTATAAAACTTGTTCAAATGAATGGTGGAAACAATTAAGGAAAAATTGTTGGATGTGGAACCATGAAAATTGGAAGCCTAACTATTAATAATGTATCATTGGTGGAAGGTCTGAATTACAATCTACTCGGCATAAGTCAGCTTTGCGATACTAGATTTAAAACAAATTTCCAAGAAGGCATCTATTCGGGAACCAATAAAGACTTCTCTCAATCTTTCACTAGACGAAGGCATTGGAACATTTACTTTCTAGATATAAAACCAGAAAATTCTCAGTATCTTATATCTATTCAAGATGAAGCAAATCTTTGGTATCGAAAGCTTGGTCATATTAACATAAAGCAGATTGCCAAGATTTCTTCCAATAAGCTTGTTCGTAGTCTTTCCAAACTGACTTATCAAAAGTTTGAATTATGCACTCCATGTGTATTGAGAAAACAAGTTAGAATGAACTTTAAACTTGTAAATCAAGTTTCTACCAATCGAGCTTTGCAGCTTCTACATATGGACTTCTTTGGACCAACCAGAATTCAAAGTATTGGTGGAAAAAAATACCGTCTAGTAATCATGGATGATTACTCTCGCTTTACTTGGGTTTACTTTTTGGCAAGAAGGTTCAAAATGAAAAAGGATATGCTATTTCAAGTATACAAACAGGCCATGGAGGTGAGTTTGAAAATCAAGACTTTGCAAAGTTTTATGATAAATCTGGTTTCCAGAATGTTTTCTTTTCTCCGTATACTCCAGAACAAAATGGGGTTGTGGAAAGAAAGAATAGATCCTTACAAGAGGTGGCTATAACCCTCTTAATTGAGAGCAACATATCTTCTCGATTTTGGGCAGAAGCGGTTTCTACATCTTGCTACATCAGCAACAGAATGTTCTTGAGGCATATTCTAGAGAAAACTCCATATGAAGTGTATAAAGAAAAGAAGCCAAATGTTTCTTACTTCTATGTCTTTGACTGTAAATGTTTCATTTTGAAGAATCCTATTGATCTATTAAGAAAGTTTGAGGAGAAATCAGACGAAGGAATCTTCCTTGGTTATTATTATTATTATTTTTTGGTACCCAGGAAACCTCCGTGCGCTGCTTCATGACAGAGTAAACCCTGGAGGAGCAGGAGAGTCACCACCACCCTTTTTGCCCCGGGCAAGTCGTGGGTTCCTTTCCAACAAGGCAGACGACGCAGGGATTCAAACTCCAGACCTCTCTCGAAAGGAACTGAAGCTCAACCACTACGCTGCCACCACAGGTGGTAATCTTCCTTGGTTATTCGATCACAAGCAAAGTTTATAGGGTCTTTAACAAAAAGACTCAATCTGTAGAAGAATCCATGAACGTCAAATTTGAGGAGACTTAACCAGATCAAACTCAACTTGAAGAGTCTGAACCCGTTCCCCCCCGAAGAGGTTCAGACTTTTGGAGGTCAATACAAGTAGATTTATAAGATTCAAATGAAGTAGAGGATCAGTAGACTCTCAAATCAACCAGCAACTGGAAACATAAGTCAAGTCATCCCAAAGAACTCATCATTGACAACATTGAAAAAGGAATTCGCACAAGATCCAAAAGGCAAGAAGAGTCTAGTGCTTTAGTACTTGTTTTTGAGATTGAACCCAAAAGTGTAGAAGAAGCTATGTCTGATGAAAGTTGGAATGAAGCTATGCAAGAAGAGCTCAAACAGTTCAGCATCAACGATATTTGGGAGCTAATTCCTAAACCTAAAGGTAAGTCTGTTATTAGGACAAAATGGGTTTTCAAAAACAAGGTGGATGAAAAATGAAAAGTGGTTAGGAACAAAGCAAGACTCGTGGCCAAAGGATGTACGCAAGAAGAAGTGATAGACTATGACGAGACCTATGTACCAGTAGTGACGTTAGAAGCAATAAGACTGTTACTTGTTTTTGCTTGCTATGAAGATTTCAGGTTATTTTAGATGGATATAAAGAGTGCATTCCTCAATGGATTCATCCAAGAAAAAGTCTATGTGGAACAACCACCAGGGTTTAAAAATCCAAGAAAGCCAAACTCAGTCTACAGTCTGAAAAAGGTATTGTATGGATTGAAGCAAGCACCTCGAGCTTCGTATGAAAGGTTAAGTAAATTCATAACCCAAAATGGTTTTGTTAAGGGAGAGGTAGATACTACTTTGTTCATAAAAAGATAAGATAAAGAATTTCTATTGGTTCAAATTTATATTGATGATATTATCTTTGGATCTCCTAATGAAAATCTATGCAAGAAATTCTCTAGATGTATGCAAGATTAATTCGAGATGAGTATGATGGGTGAGTTAACTTTCTTTTTAGGATTGCAAGTTAAACAATCAAAGAAATGTATCTTTATTCACAAAGAGGTATGTGAAACATCTCATTAAGAAATTTGAATTGGGAAATTGCAAGAAGACATAACAATGTCAAGTTTTTTGAAGCTGGATAAAGATGAAGGAGGAAAGAAAGTAGATCAGAAGCTTTACAAAATCATTATAGGTTCTCTTCTTTACCTTACTGCATCTAAATCTGATATTTTGTTTAGTGTTTGCATTTGTACTAAATTCCAATCAGATCTCAAAGAATCTCATTTAAGTGATGCAAAACGTATCATCAAATATATTGCAACTACTCCAAAGCTAGGTTTGTGGTATTCCAAAGAATGAGACTTCACTCTTCTCGGATATTCAGACGCAGATTTAGCAGGTTGTAAAGTCGATAAAAAGAGTACTTCTGGTACTTGTCAACTACTGGGCAGCATGCTAGTATCTTGGTTCTCAAAGAAATAGAGTACCATAGCTCTATCAACAGTAAAAGTAAAATATGTGGCTCTTAGGAGCTGTTGTACTCAAATTTTGTGAATAAGATAATAGCTAAGAGACTTTGAAATTGAAGAATTGTGCACTGAGATAAGATGTGACAACACCAGTGCCATTAATCTCACCAATAATTCAATCCTTTATTCAAGGGCAAAGCATATAGAGATTTAACACCATTTCATAAGAGATCATGTCCAAAATGGGGAGATTATGATTCAGTTCATTGACTCAAAGAATCAATTGGCATACATATTTACAAAGCCTCTGGAGAAAAATCTATTTGAGTCTATTCACACTGGACTGAATATTTTATCTCCTACCGATTATGGTGCGCATGACAACGCTTCTTGGCCGGGGAAGAGTTTTTTTTTTTTTTTTTTTTTTTTAGAAATAGTTCTTTTCTATTTCTATTCTGGAGAACAATTTCTAAATAAAAAAAACGCGTTTGGTAACTACACAAAATTTCTACTCTTGGAATAGAAAAAAAATAAAAATGCGTTTGGTAACGCAACAGTTTCTTTTTTGTATTTATTCGTTTTTTTATTCTTACTCACGGATTGTCGATCGCCAACCGTTGCTACCCGCCGCCGCTGCCCATCGCTGGCCGCCCGCCACCGCCGCATGACTACCGACCGTCACCGCTGACCGCCGCCGCACAACCCATCTGCTGCCCCCTCCCGCGGCCACCGGTGACTGTCGGCCACCGGCCGTCGGAGGCTGACGGGCGGTTGTGGGAGGGGGTGGCCAATGGGCTGTGTGACAAGGGTTGGCAGTGATGATTGACAGTGATGGTCGGCAGCCGGCGACGAGTGGCGGCAACGGGCGGCCGGCGGCGGCAGCCGAAGGTTTGGCAAAGAAGGTGGGCGGCAGCGACGGCTGGCAGTCGGTGGTGGCTCCGGGAGTTGAAGGTGGTCTGCGGCAAGAGAGAAGAATAAAAGAAAAAAATTGACTTATTTCTAGAAATTATTCCTGGGAACAGAAGCAATTTTATTTTTATTCCTCATTTCTGCTCCAAATCTATTCCTGAGCTAACTTTCTATTCCTCGGAATAGAAAAACAACTTGGCGTTACCAAACAAGTTTCTATTCTTTTTTTGTTCCAAGAAATTAAAAAAAAAAAAACAGAAATTGGGAGAAACATAAATGTTACCATGCGCAGCCTTAAAGTCTGAAGTTGATTGGACTCAGACTGTCTAGTAACTACTTCTGTAAGCTAATATCTCTTCAATACAAGTAATTTAATTTTAGTATGAAAATTCCAAATAGGCATGTTGATATTTGAATCGTTGCTTGATTATTTTATTTTTAGAAATTATCTTTTTCAAATTTTTAAATTTTTGGCAGTTTTATTTTTTAAAAGGGCGGTTTTTTTTTCTTATGACGGTTCGACTAACCCCATTTTACTTCCTTTATATATCATCGAGTCTTTTTCTACTTTCACATCTTTTCGAAAACCCTAAAATACAGACTCCACACTCTCATCTCTACTCTCAAGTTTGCTACACAAGTTTTCATCTTTTTAACTCGAACGTGTTCGGGAAATCCTCAAAGACTACAAATATGTGTTTGCAAAGGAAGTTGTCTCGGATCTCAAGCAGGGGACTACGAAATATGCCTGAGGGTCCTACACATTTTGACTTGACCGAAGAAGAAGAATCTCCACAGCGTGCTACACAGAATCCTCCGTGCCAATCAGTGGAAGAAGAAGTTGAGGAAGACGCGAAACCTCTCGGAACCTTAAAACCTCAGGTTCTTTATAAGCTCTATTTTCATTTGAAGTAGGGTGGTACTTCTATGTCTTTTATCGATGAATTTCTAAAGGAAAGAGGATATCAGAACGAGACTTTGTTCTTGCGAGCGATGGAAAGATTAGGAATAGTGTTGGAAGGAGCGGCAAATATGGCGTTTCAAAACTTTCTAAATGATCCTCGTTTTAGTTCTTTCAATCAGCTTGAAAGAAAAGATGATGATGAAATGATGTGGTCAAACTTCCAACCGAGAATGGGCATTACTACTTAAGTGACTGGTGATAGAACGAGTCTTTTTCGTTCTAAGGATCACATAAAGGTTTACTCCAAATTGCTGAAAAGAGGGGTAATGAACCCTTGATTGGTCGATTTTGATTTTCTAGATTCGATAAAGGTGAACTTGAGGGAGAAGCTAACTCTCCTTTAACTAGAGAACTTTTGCTTTGAAACTACTGTTGCATATCTTGAGTTTACTGCATATTTCTATTTGAACTTGTCCTTTCTTGACCCGAATAGATTTCAGTTCACTGTGCATGATAAAAGCTATGTGGTAGATGTTGACATTTTGGCTGACGTTATTAGGGTGGAAAAGAGTGGTTTCCAACCAATAAATGTCTCGATTGGTTATGCAACAAGATTCCTTGTTAGGAACAAACTCCTTGAAGGAAGCATCACTTATTCCAAACTATCTACCTCGAATATTTTGCTGCATAAAGTCATGATTAACTGCATTCGACTAAAGTCAACTTCAAAGACAGATGCTTCCCAATCTGAAGCCAAACTGATGTTTGCCATCAATAATGGAATGAAGTTCTCTCTTCCTCATAAAATCTTGATGCATATGTACATGAATGTTGTAAAGGATAAAGGTCAGCTCCCTTACTCAGCGTTGGTCACACAACTGTTCAGACATTTTTAGATTGAGTTTCCAACCTCTCTTTGTGTTCGAACTATTACTCCTATGGTTATAAGATTGAAGATGGTGTCCAAGATGAGGTTGAAAGAACTGAACAAGGCCATCGAGTGCTTGAAGGAAAAGTCACCCAGCAAAACCAAGCAAGAATTTGCTGCAAAAAAGAAAGGCAAAGAAATTGTGCATGAATCTGTCAAGAAAAGAAGATCTCTTATCCCGTAGGACGAAGAGGATGAGGATGATCTTAATATCTCTGCCTTTGCCTTGAAATTTTTTTAGAGTTTTGTTAGTTTTGAGCAGCAACAAGACAAAGAAGAAAGAGAAGACAGAGAAGGAACATAGGAAAGAGAAGAAGTAGGAAAAGAAGCCAGAGAAGAAGGAAGAGAAGAAAAGGAGGGTCAGGATGACTCTCATGAACCAACATTTGCAATATCCTTGTCTGTGAATTCAAAAAAGACGAGGAGTGGAACTGTAGGAGCTCAAACAGAAAAAGAAAATCACTCTGGTACTACAATTGAGAAGGAAGAAGAAGAAGAATTCCTTTCTCCACTTGTAGCCACAAAAATAGGGGGAGTTCGTGAGAAAAGAAGTAATTCTTCTTCTCCTCTTTTTACAAGTGATGATGTTAGTAGATCTCCTGCCGATCTAGATGATGTCTATGTTTCATATTTTCCTAAAGCTGATATTAGAGAATTTACTCCAAGTCTTGGAAGTAGAGGAGTTGATGTCCCCTCATCTCTCAACAGTCCACAAACTGAACGTGCTGAGGCTAGTGCACAATTAGAACCTAATGCAGACTTTTCAAGGCTGTTAGAGCTCCTTGTGGAGATAAAAGCACAACAATATGGAATGGAGTGTGAGATTTAGAAGCTTCAATATGCTTTGAAATCTACTTCAGGTTCTCTCCATGAGAAGGTACAGGCTCTTAATCTTCAAGTTCAAGCTTTACAACAGCAAATTAAAGAGACTGCCAAGGTTGAAGATATTAAGTAGCTAAAGGAAATAATGCGAAAGCTAGAGGAGACAATTCAGTCGATTGGGGATTTCTGACTCATTTGCATTCCAAAACAAACTTGATTTCATTTATTTTTCATCTATTCTTGATTTTCTCCACTTTTTGCTGTTGACAAAAATGAGGAGAATGTGCAGATTTGACTTATTTGACTTGAACTTTTGATTTGTTGAACTTGAACTTTTACTTGAACCTACTTTTATTCTATTATTCTATTTAACATTTGCAGGCAACTTACTTTTGTGGTAATGATTTTGGATGGATAGTTGTTTAAGTCTTGATATATGTCTTATATTTTCAAGATTAATTTGTTTTTTGTGGTTGTAGAATCGATGCTATGCAGATCCTAATCAACTTATTTTTAAAGATATCATGTACTGCTTAAGAGTTGTTTTGCAGGTCAAAAGTTCTTAAATCTACAGGAAAGTTTTGTCATCATAAAAAATGGAGAGATTGTTGGAGAAAACTCCTTTAATGTTTTGAAGTTGACAAAACTTATCCATAGTTTAGTCTGAAGACTTCCAAACTTTAGTGTCAAAGTCTGAAATATCCCAAACTTTGTGTCAAAGTCCGCCCACACTGACAAATTCCATATTAAACGCTACTGAAGAATGAGGACTTATCCAGATGCAAGCTTTTGTTTATTTCTTCAAGAGTTCGATTCTTATGGATTATGGATGGCTTTCTGGTTGGATATATCATCTATAAGATTGATTATTTTTATTGGAATCAATTTAGAAAAATCAAATCTTTTCAGATTGCAAGTAAACTTGGAAAGTATCTACTTATGAAAACTAAGATCCTGATTGTATGAGCAAACATGATTGATAGGCTTTCATCACAATCTTCAAACGACTCGAGATCTCCTTGATTGATTCTATTCAACGGGTAGATTGGAAGAATTTCTTTGGAAAGTGCCAAAGGTTGAGAAGGCATGAAGGAGTATTTAATGAGGACTCCCCAATTGTTCGATAAAGTGTATGAAAGAGAAATTTCAAAAACTGAAGCTTTCCATTTCCTTGTTACTCCAATTACTGAGCTCAAAGTTGTATACAAAATAGAGAAACACTTAATGTGACTTCATGAGAGAGCAGTGGAGACTATTTACTGTGAAGTTGAGATCACAAGGTTGTAAAATCTCTTTTGATTCTTAGTGAAATTCAGCTAGTAGACTGTCAACGTGGAGAGTGGATGTAGGTTTGATCTAAATCAAACCACTATAATTTCTGTGTTATTATTCTCTTCCCTAAACTTATTTATTTTGTTCGTAATTCTATTTAACTGCTAAAATTTGAACTTGCTCAAAATCTGTTGCTTTTAAGATTTTGTTTTAGACGCAAAATATTTCTACCGTTTCTTTTGAAAAATTGTTTTCACACCTATTCACCTTCTTCTAGGTGTTCATACTAACACTAACAAGTTGAACATCTAAATTATGATATGAACTAGCAATCATTGGTTTGAGCACTTCAGCCATATTTTTAAGCGTAACACCTACATTTTGTGTAAGCTATGATTTGTTTCTTGCCTAAACATGCTCATATCCACATCAATCATGCCAACAATTAAATTAGAGCCTTGCGGGACTAGCCAACTCATTTTCTGCAATATCTACACTCATATTTTCCTTAGCATTTTGATTAGGTTAATCTTTTAAAGAAACTAGTGTGTTTCATCTAGCATTATGTCTCACTAGCTCTTCGCTCTGGGTCCAACCAAGCGTGCCAAAATGTATTTCCCCCAAAACTCAATGAGTGTTAGGTCTCTCAAAGAAGACTCCTCAATGGAAAGCAAGCTAATTGAGGACTAGCCTAAACATGCTCATATCCACATTAGCCATGCCGACATTAACATTAGAGTCATGCGGACTAGCGAGCTGATTGTCTTTAATATCTACACTCACATGTTCATTAGCATCTTGATTAGATGCATCTTCTACAGCAGCTTACGTGATTCGTCAAGCATTACATCTCATTGGTTTATTTTGCTATGGGTGCAATTAGACGTGCCAAATTGTATTTGTCCCAAGATTCACTAAATGGGTGTCAGCTCTCTCACGGAAGACTCTTGAATGAAAACCAAGCTTAGAATTGGCAACTATGAAAGCAACGTAATATTTGTGCTGTTTATCAAACGATTTACATCTTAGAAAGGCACATGACCAAGTTTCTGAATGACTCACGGCTAAAAAGCCAACAACACAAGTTCAAATCAAACTCATAAGAGCTAGAGTTTGGCGTCGAAAACTTACAGCAACTGCCAAACAAAGGCTAAGAGAAAAAGGAGAAGGGGTATTATTGGCATAAAATCTACTATTGGATTCAAAAAAGCATAGGCCTCAAGCAATTTGGCTAAGAAAAAACTACTCGAATAAAGGGTGGAATGAGGATAGATACAGATCAAACTAAAGCTATTAAGCATAACAAACATTTTTTAAGAAAAGAAACAAGAAACTTGAATGATACTGTAAATCTTGCAATTTAGTTGTGTGTCATTCAAGTTTTGAGCTTACTTTTATAATATTTGCTTCCTTGCTCGCCATGCCATTAGTGATCCTCATTGCTTCCTAGACGACTTTGGTGGTCTTCATTGCTCCTCAATCTTCGAAATTGGCACCTGTCCTTCTCCATGGCTGTCGGGTTGGCATTGTTGAGGTTTGGTATGGTTGTTCACCGCGCCCCAAAATATTGTATGAGTTTGGCACGGTTCTAATTTTTTCGGGTTGGCATCGAAAAAGCCTAGTGTCTTTAGCTGATCAATTCTAAGATTCTAGGGTTTTTATTTGTATCTAATTCTCTCAGACTAGCACTACTGAAATATGGTATTGTCCACCAACCTCCTCTTAGATTTTACGGATTTTCGCAACTTCCTTAGTCCCCATCATGAAAGTTTGGCACATTCATAAGCCAATAGCTTACTGTTCATCAGCAAAAAAGTGGAGTAATTATCAAAAAAGTCATAAATCTATTGTATAATTATCAATTCAGTCATAAAATTTTTTATATTAGTCAATTTAGTCCTAATTATTTTCATAATTAGTCAATTTTGATCAAAAAACATTGATGTGAATGCTAGTCATCCTACAATGCTAGCATAGAATGACCAACGTTAGCGTGAATAATTTATGCAATTTTTTTATAATTTTTTTCTTTTCTTTTTTTTTCCTTTGACTGTGGTCGACAACCCTCACTTGAAGCCCTCACTAGCCACTAGGCAAGGGCTTTCAGCTCCTCGCTCAGATTTGGTGAAGGTTGCACCACTTAGTTCTCGCAAGGGTGTTGCAACCCTTGCCCATATCTAGTGAGGGCTGTAGCACCCTTGCCTAGTGCTGACAAGGGTGTCCCAACCCTTATATGTCCACCTCCCATCGCCAAGGCTATTAATTGGCATAGGGAAATAAGGAAAAAAAAATAAAAGGGAAAAGGAAAGGAAAACGAAGCAAAGGAAAAAAAAAATTATCTACTTCAGCACCAACTGTATCATATAAGATGGCTAGTGTTTTCCCACTAACATTGGCTAGAAGGATTATATTAGCATATTGTTAAATGATTTAGAATTAAATTAATCAAATTAAAAAAGGTTTAGGAGTAAATTGACATTTGTATAATATATTTAGACTTTGTTGATAATTTCTCATGAAAATTTTTTATGCTTTTCTCATGCCAGCTGTGTCAAATTTTGGTGCTAACATAAGGAAATGGGTAAGAACAGTAAGAGAGTCAAAACTAGTGAGGGCTGAACTTTCTTTTCACTCACTTAAGTTAACGATTTTAACATCGAAGTAAAATCGTTAACTTAAGTGTTATTTTTTACTAAACATCCCACGTGGATTTTTTTTTTTTTTCCTTTTGCTTTTTTCTTTAAGGCCAGCAAAGGTCACCCGAGGGTCATTGGTGACCCCTTGCTGGCCGTGAAACCCTCGTCTAATTTGGGTGGAGCTATCAAGGCCTTATCGACTATTGGTGAGGCTACAAGGGCCCTCGCTGGCTTTGGGCAATTGCGGGTGAGGGTTCTCGCAACCTCGCCTGTTGCCACCAAGGCCACGATGCTCGTGCCCAAGGCCTTCACCTCAAGGGCAAGGCAGTGAAGGCCCTTGCCAATGGCTAATGAGGCCTCGATGGCCTCGCCTAGGGTCCTCGTGATAGCAGGCAAGGCGGCCCTCACCCAATCTAGATGAGGATTTTGTAGGTGGCGAACCCTCACCGGCCCTAAAGGAAAAAAACAAAATAAATTCAAAAAAATAAAAAGTATATATATATATATATAATTGTCCACGTCTACGTCGGTAAATTCATGTTAGATAATCACCATCCATGTTAGATTTTCTAGCAAGAAAAATCAAAATTGACACTCAAGTAATCTATTTTTAAAATTTATGACACTTAAGTAAACGACAAAAAAGTTTTTGCATTAAAATGAGTACCATACGAAAGTTTTGACATTTCTAATGTTCTTAATCTCAAATAAACCATTAGTTCACCATATCATTAGTTACTAATTCCTTAAATCAATATCCCTTTATCAAATATTATTCTCTAGCACGACATACAATGTCATCCTATGTCTAGTAAAAACACTGGCACGCATGGATTATGAAAAAATATTGAATATACTTGTGATTAACTCACGTTTACACTATTCGAGTTAACGAGCGACACGTGTCGCTCTTGGCCCCACTTGTCAGAAATTGGAAAAGTTTCTCTCCTTCCACGGTCTCTCTCCCTCCCAACTCATGCTTTACCCTCGGGGAGGGTCCTAGGTGATCAGCTGTCGACGGTGGTCTCCCCCCTCCCGATCAACGGCGGAGCCCATGGTGGTGAAATCATGGTAGATCTGGGATGCTGAAATGACGAGCTCCGCCGTCGCCCTCCAAGCACCACACCAAGATCGCCGTCGTTGGGGTCAGCAACGTCGGCATGGCCATCGCCCAGACCATCCTCACCCAAGACCTCGCCGACGAGCTGAGCCTCATCGACGCTAAGCCCAACAAGCTCCGCGGCGAGATGCTCGACCTCCAGCAGGCCACCGCCTTCCTCGACGCACCAAGATTTCGGCCTCCATCGACTACTCCATCGCCGGCCGGTGACTAAGGTCAAGATCTCGACGAAGGAAAGACCAACATCCATAAATGCCGAGATCTCAGCCTCCGTTTCTGAATGGAAGAGACGGAGGAAGGAGAAAGTGGGAAGAAGGCGAGTGAGAGAGATTTGTGAAATATCTTAAATGTGGGCCCACGGGACACGTATCAATCAACATATGGACTGTTATATTGTTGAGTTGTCGATCATAGGTATACCCAATATGTTCTCCATGGATTATAGCGCGCCTTCACAGGTTCAAAGATCCAACATGAATAAAAAAGTTAATGTATATGCATAGATAGAGTGTATTGGGTTGTCAATTTTAGTTAACTGCGATTCTATGTTAAAATTTAGGTAATATATATTCCCTCATTTTTATTCGTTAAAAACAAAAACAAAAAAAATGTCCCTCGAGGTTAATCATGAATACTGTCAATAATAAAAACTATCTTCTTCAGCTGCATTTTTTTCTTAGAGATCGGTACCGATGGTGCATTTGTTTGGGGAAAATTTTTATGAAAAAGGAAAATACTCTCAATAAATCATTTTTCAATGAAAAACTTAATTTTCTTTTGTTTGGTAATGTGTAACCAAAAATGTTCTCTAGTGTTTCGATCTTATTTGGAAAATAATTTAAATCTCATGACTTTATCTCACGAAAAAAAACTCATTTTTTAATAACTTTTATTTTTCTTTCTTTTCTTTATCTTTCTTTCTTACTCCTCTGCTTGTTGTCGAGCTTTGGCGACGATCGCAATAGGTCACTGCTCTTATCGCCAAGACCCAATGAGGGCTAACTTGGCCTAGATCTAGCGAGGCTCGAGCTTGCCTTAGGGTGGCCCTCCTCGGCCTACACCGGCTCACACCTATTGTTGGTCACTAAGGCATGGTGATCGGTGAAGAAGGAAGAAGGAAAAGAAAAAGAAAAAAAAAGAAAAAAGAAAAGAAAAATATCTAAAAACTCAACTTTTTAAATAAGAGAAAAAATAACCACTGGGATTCGCCCCAATGGCCACCCTTCCAATATGGAAAGGGGAGGTGAGGGGTTCAAATCCCCACCTTCTCAGGGGGGATGGGGTGGGGACGAATAAGTTTCAAGAGTGGGTTTTAACTCCCACGCCCTGCAAGAGGTAGGACAAAAGTCTGAGTGAGTGTAGAGTAGGCATAGAGTAGGACTGACCAAATAAAAAAAAAATATCAAAAAATTTAAGATGAGCAATTCTGGAACGTGTTTTCACATTCTTAGATTTAGGAATTCACTTTCCTAATATCATGTATAAATATTTTCTTTGATAAAAAATGTTTTCGGTTGATTAATTATTTTTAGTGAACCAAAAAAGTGAAAGTTTAGAAAACTAATTCCGAGAAAACACTTTCCTTCAAACAAATGCATCCTTAAATTATGTTTATTAAATCATGCAACTTTAAATTTCTAAGCCTAATATTATTGCAGTGCGGGGCAAGGAGAGTATGATAATCTGCATGGCTATTATGGTTTGGGACAAGATAAATAAGTACGACCTGCGTCGGGCATGACGGACAATGGGTCACTGTCGAGCCAACACCCGCTCCGCCCCATTCCCATATTCGAGAGTGTACTAATTCTTTTTTTTTTTTTTTTTTTAATGAGAGATTGTATGAGATTGCAATGCCCAAACGAAATCAATTGCTTTACGTAGAGTCCACTTCCTAATGAAGCGATTGATCAACGCATTGACTAATGCTGTCACACCAATGTACCGTGTTCGGCAAACGCGCCCTACTCCTACTCCTAAACGAAGATAAGATGATGACTCTGATGACTAACCTTCCCTAGATAGGTGAAGTCAAAAAGAGTAGGAGCTGCCGCCATTCACCGCCACCACCAGTAAAGACCTTCTCCTTCTCTGACTTCTCCGTTGGATTTTCACATGCTGACATTTTTATTAGGGGCGTGCAATCCAGCCCTACTCTGGAATCAAATCGGACATAACCAAACTGACTAATTTTGGGTTAGTTTTTTAGACCGGTCCGTTTCCTAACTTAAAAAATATAGAATTGGAATCGGTTCTACTTAAGAAACCAGATTGAGTAGACCAATAGGCCGATCAAAATCTCTTAAATTTTTGTAATTCTTAAATAAACTCTAATTAATTAATTTTTTTTTAATTCTCTCACCTGTAGCGTATAAAGGAAACAAAAAGAAGAAATCATCCTCACATGTGGCTTACATATTCCAGAGTAGGAATCGACCTATTTTAGGATCGATCACCCTTCATTTTTGCCATAATAAACGGCACCAAATAGGGAACAAAGAATAGAATAGAATCATAATCATAATTTACCAGAGAAGTTTCCTGATCATTACCATCTCCATCTCCCAACCCAAGAAAAAGAAACACCGCAAAAGAAAAGGGAAAAGAAGAACCCCAGCTGTACAACATTCAACTCGGAATGAATTTGGAATCAGCGGACAAAATCTCGACGCCGTCGCTGCCGACGACCGAGCTCGCCTTGATGGCGAGATCGCACAAATCGGGGAGCCTCAGGGGCTTGTGGGCGAGAGCCAGCGGCAGCAAGAAGTAGATTTGGCCGGCCTGCAGCTCTTCTTCCTCGGCGACCTGAGGCGGGCAAGAATCGAGGGACAGCGACTCGGAGCTGCAGAGGAAGAAGCTCGGGTTCTGGGAGGTGATGAGCCTCGCTTGCAGCGGCTCTTTGTACTGTCGAACTTTGCCGTCGGCTCGGACGATCTTGACTGCTGCTGCCGATGACCCTTTTGAGCATTCTCGCGTCTGATGAGATCGCTTTGTGCTCCGGGAAGAAAGGAAAGCGCCCATTATAACTCGCGTGCGATTTAGAGAGAGAGGAGGAGTAGTTGGTTTCGATGTATGGATGAGAAGACCGCGGAAAGAATGCAGGAATGGGCTCCGAGGGTAAAGGTGCTGCTTTACAGTTTTCCGTTCATATCATAAACGGGTTGACAATAATAACAAGAAGCGTGTGATATACATGTTTCTTCTAACCCGATTGCGTTAATAACGACACGTCATGACACGTTTGGTTATCCAGGTCAACATGAAATTAGCATCAACATTAACACTTTTAGATATATTTAGATGCGTTTAAATATGTTTAGACACATTTATGTATGGATGCATTTATGCACGTCCAATAAATACATATTTACAAGTGCAAATAAGAATTCTTATCTTAAACCAGTCGTCTTGTATAAACCGCTTAATAAACTTGGCACGTTTCCTGTCGCAATTATTAAACATTTTATATCAGATTAGGGCTAAATTTGACACGATTCCATTACAAGAGACATGAAGACATGAGAGCCCATCCCCAAAAATGAGTCTATAATCTCTCTTTGCGATTTTTTGCCTTTCTCTTTCTAGCTCTCTCCTTGTTACTATCTCTCTCCCCCATCTCTCTCGAATGCAAGGGGATAATCGCCAAATCAATCCTAAATTTGTTATAACACGTCATATATATGTTGATCTTTCAATAAGGACACGTCAAGACTTGTTTGGAAATACAAGTCAACAGGTCATTGGCATCTACATAAGACTTTTAGATATATTTAGACACGTTTATGCGCATCTAATAAATACATACTTACAAGTACATGTGATCATTCATATCTTAAACAAGTCGTCTTGCATAACCCGATTAATAAACGTGTTATATTTTTTTAATAAGATTAATAAACATGTTACATCAAATTAGACCTAAATTTGACATGATTCCAGTACAAGACGACATGAAGACATGAACAATTAACCCTAAAAATGAGTCTGAGTCCCTCCTTGCGATTCTCTGCCTTCTCTTTTTAGCTCTCTCCTCGCTACTATCTCTTTCCACCATCTCTCTCGATTGCAAGGGGATAATTATCAAATCAACTTAAATTTGTCATAACGTGTCATACATGTGATGATCTTTTAAACAGATTTCATTAATAAGGACACGTCAAGCCCTCTTTGGTAATACAGGTCAACATGTTATAGCATTAATGTAACACTTTTAGATATGTATAGATGTATTTAAATATTATTAGACACATTTATGTGCGCCCAGTAGATACATATTTACACGTATATGTGAGAATTCATATCTTAAACAAGTCATCTTGCATGACCCTCTTAATAAACATGTTGTGTTTTATGATACGTTTAATAAACATGTCATATCAAATTAGACTTAAATTTGACACAATTCAAATATGAGAGGACATGAAGACATGAACAATCAACCCAACAAATAAGTCTACAATCTCTCCTTACGATTCTCTCTCTTCTCTTTCTAGGTCTCTCCTCATTATTATCTCTCTCGGTTGAAGGTGATAATTACCAAATTAATCCTAAATTTATTATATGGATATCAATTCAATCATAAATATTTCAATATAATCTTTAATATTTATACAAAATTCAAAGATATTCCGTTTGGTCAATTGTCGCAGGAAATTGTTGACGTGGTATCTAATCATCATTAACCATTTTGCGTGACTCAATTGGCGATAAAACATGTATAACTCTTGATGATATGATGTCGTTTTGCATATATTATTTTCTCTTCTTTCCTTTTCTGTACTACTGTGTGCCTCCACGCAAATTGGCCTCGGCCGGGGCAAAATGGGCCTGGCCTGGGGTCGCTGGGATCCCCAGCTTGGAGCTCCTTAAAATTCAGCCGCATTCTCGTCATTTTAGGCACTTCCTGTTCTCAACTACAGACCCATCCAAATTCTAGAACAAGCAAAAGAAAAGGAAGCAAACTGAAGCTCTCCAGGGATGCCTTTGTGAGTCAAGAAAATCAGGTGTCAAATTTTCGCCACTCGCTGACCAAAGGAATTCAACAAAAGAAGAGGAAACAATGAACGACCATGCTGAAGGAGAACAAGACGCTTGCATTAGCTGAAGAAGCAAAAGGTTGCGATGGTTGACATTCTAAAGCTATGACAATCGTCGCCATTCTGTCTCTATGGCAAATCTAGATACGGACATGACAACCACTGCACAATGGTCACCATCCTCCGGTGAAGGCCACAGCAGCCACCACCACATCATGCGCAAAGTCTCCATGAAGTGCTCAAAGGAGCCTCTTGCTACGACTATGCACAAAGTCCTCATGAAGTGGTCAAAGCGTGGATTGTCCATTTTTTTGACTCGTTGATTAATTTATGTCACACCCCGACACTCGAGCGCGCGGCATCCTTCAATCTTTTCGGTCATGGAATCGCAACGTCCCAGGACGCTTCGCCGACCCATTCATTTTATCTTTTGATTATACGCAAGTGGAAGCAGAACAAACATCTCTCAACCATTAACAAACAATAGGGATAGTAAAAGGTATACATCAAAACATCAAACCAAATACTTCATTTACAAATTTACTGCTAACCCTAGGAAGTTTAGTGATTACAAGCCTTTACACTGGCAACTTCCAACCAATCAACAAAACCAACAGTGGATCGGGTTTAATCTAAACTTCACTAACGCTAGGCCAAAGTCTCATCTCCAATGTAACCTTGAACCGAACATGACGGTTCTCCATACTACAGGCCTGAAAAAAGTTAAACCACAATAAGTGAACTCCCTAGACCTCACATAGGGAAGTTATTCACCTTGGAAATACCCTAAACGTGCAAGTTATCTATCAACGGCAGATCAATAGAAAAGCAACCTCTACTTTGCCTTAACTATAATACGAATCGTTATTCCACCTCCTCAAAGCAATCTATATGAGCATATAAACAATTCTTTAAACACCTCATACACTTAGGAGCCAAACATAAAAACGTGCAATATAACATAGTCATGCAACCATGCCATGCAATAATCCAGACCTGTTCATATATTAATCTCATATCACTTGTGTGTTGACTATAGCATCACTTCTCAAAACATGCATTCATGCACTCATGCACTTTTCATACGACCATGTCCAGATTAATTCAAGCACTCATGCACTATTCACACAACTATGTCCAAATTATTATGGCCACTCAGGACCTAAGGCCAAACCGAAGGTTCGCAGTCATCTGGCATAACGGGGTATCATCTCGCCCCATCGGGCACGGCATCATCCATGTATGCATACGCCTCAGGACAACATTCCAATAAGGAGCTTCATTCAGAAATCCATCCGTGAACAGCATCCCGTTGACTTGGAGGCATCCAAACTTAATCGAGTATCATCCCGCATAATCATACACATTAGGACGGAGCCATCACCCAGCATAATCATACGGATCAGGGTATTTAGGTGATCACACAAGCATACATTCATCCCGCATAATCATATGCATCAGGGTATTTAAGTGATCACATGAGCATACAACACTCCAAACTTAATTAGGCGTCATCCCGCATAGTCATACGCATCAGGGTATTTAAATAATCACACGAGCACACAACACTCCAAATTTAATTAGGTATCGTCCCACATAATCATACGCATCAAGACGGAGCCATCACCCCACATAATCATGCGCATCAGGGTATTTAAGTGATCACACGAGCATACATCACTCCAAGCTCATTTCATATCTTTCTCATTAATCGATGGAAGAGTGTGTAATGCTCATACAATATGCAACAACACTAATTACATACAACCATATCATGCTATCATGCCATGTGATCACATCCCAATCATGCATTTGTCAAATTAATCATACTTCTATCTCATGGCATATTATCTCATAATAGCGCTTTAAACACTTCATCATACTATCTTTTCACATATTCATACATACGCTCTAATTAGTCACATGCCATCATGTTATACTTGTATCTCATATCATATCACCCAAGTACATCGCTTGAACACTTCAACATGCCATCTTTCCACATATCTCACATGCTTATTAATTGGCTAGAATCAACGAATATCATAACCTTTATTATGTTCCCATTCTAATAGGTACATAAGTATGCACTATATTCAACTTTAGCGACCAACAATACATCAATCAAATTAGGACTCATGGCATATAGAACACTCATCAAGGTAAGATCATTCATTCAATTGTGTATAAGTTATCAGAATAATCTATCACATGCCTTTATAACCTATACAATGACTTATTTCACATTATTATAACATGTCATCATAACTAACACTCATCACATATCACAACATAATAACTTATCACATCTCCACTTATAACATTTCAATAACTTATCGAATATTAGAAAGGCTTATCACAATAACCTATCGCAATCTACAATATTCTATCAAGATAATCTATCGGAAACACATGATAACCTATCGCGATAGCCTATTGGCAAAGCATGATAACCTATCCAAACCCTATGATCACTTATCATGCAAAACCCACTTATCACGTCAACAAAACATCATTTAACCTTAATCTAGCCCTAAACTAAGTCCAAAATGCAATAACAACCCTATTCAAGGGCTAGAAATCCACTCACTCCCAATTCCAAGCTCAGCAAGTGACGGCGAAGGTGTGACAAGAGTTGGCTGGCTGTTGTGGCGCTCAGCAGTGGCTGATCGGCAGTCGATAGCCCACGGAAAGGCTAGAACAACCAAGGAATAGTAGCACACGACTTGAGGGAGGTCTAGCAATGGCTTGGGACTTGTGGCCAACACGCGGGAATGATGGCACGGCGAGATCTCGCAGCAAGGGTAGCCCAGAGAGCTGAATGGGGGACGGTGGCTCATGGCCACACAACCAAGAGGAAAACGAGAGAGAAATGGGTATGAGATGAGGGAGAGTGATGGAGCAAATTCATCCAAATGAGGGGTAGAGAGAGAAAGTGAGAGAAATGATGGACAAAGAGGAAAACTTGGGGAAGAAGTTGGCCATTCAATGCCCCTTGACTTACCAACCTAAAAAAAAAAAAATGCCCCTTGACTTATTTTCCTAACTTGGGGAGCAAGAACACATCTTGGCTCTCCATTCCAACTTGGGGAGCAAGAATAAATCCTATCTCTCCATCTTGCCACAAAAGTCAAAGCCTTCTAGAAGCTAGGTTACTATTCACGTGCACTATTCACGTAGGTTACTATTCATAAACATGGGTCAGGTCCAAGATGGTCCAATTGTCTTAATGGGCTTGGCCTTGATAAACTTGGGCTTGGGCTTAGTTAATCCAATTTGGGCCTAAACAAGCTTAATGGACCTAAAAGGGCAAAACTGTAATTTCCATCTATTTGGGCCCTGTGGACGAAATTTAAAGGGAAAGTGGCCCGTTGGGCCTTTCTAAATTTGTGTGGGCCCCCATTGGGCTTCTAATTTCCAGCCCAATTCCACTTATCCAAAATTCAAGGTTTACCGATAAATAAGGATTTGATTAAGTAATGTCCCTCATCGATCCTTATGATTGAATTGTCAATCCATGGTTAAGCTCTCTGGTTGTGTGTATTGAAATCCTAAATTGCATTTCCCAATAGGTTTAATACTCTTTAATGGCTCCCAAACCGATTCAAAGTCTAATTTTATTAATTGCGCATTGATAGTAGTAAAACCCCTTATCATATCCTTCCTAAATAGGATCGAATTTTGAGGATGTCACAATTTAAGTTCGCAGAAATTGACTCAGACATTACTAAAACTATATGAGGAAAAAAAAATAAACAAACACCACAATTTTGCAATAATCTATTATGAGGATATTGTCCTTCTTCGTTTAGATACAAGCCTTTTCTTCTCAAGCATCCATGTAAGAAGAAAAGTGCATTTTAATATTCACATCGTCCTTAAACCTTTTTTTTATTATATTTAATGTGATTCTTGAATTCATTTTTTCTTTTTAATTTAATTCCGAAACTTTGATTAATCCACTCAATGTATTGCTTCCGTCAAGTCTATTGCCACGCCACCTTTATTTTTCAAAGGTGCACTGCCACGTCAGTCTTTAGTGAACCAAAATAACGATGTGAATTACAGTGCCATTTTCCTAAATCAACCAATCTGTTTTAACCGTATGTATGCCATGTGGACGCCATCATGGTAAATCTAATATCAGGTTATAATAGTTGCAACAAATAATTGCATTGGAATTTTTAACAAAAGGACTAAATTGAGCAGATTTTCCAAAAATTCACGGAGTAGATTGAACAGCATTAAGTTCAGGGACGTACAAACCATGTGTATGCCATGGGGATGATAATATGGCAAGTCTAACTTCAACTTAAGAGAAATTATAGTCACTTGAGCTAATGGCATTATAAATTTTTAACAAAATGACTATATTGAGTAGATTTTTTAGAATTCACATACTAGATTTAATAAAATTAAGTTGATTGACCACTTTGAATATCGAAGAGAAGTTCTTGAACTATCTATATCATTATCCAAATTTTGAAAAAGAGAAAGCCCCGGTTGATTTGGCATACTAATTAGAGCGAGGATTAAATACGGTATTTTGTCGTGAAAATGTTTGATGAATGTGAATTTGCCGTTGTTGAAGGCACATTTCTAATATAATTCTATCAAATAAATAAAAGTGAATACATAAACAAAAAGGCATATGGTTTTTTTTTTTTTTTTTTTTGGCAAGAAAAAGGCATATGGTTTTGCTCAACCAAAATGTCAATTTTACCACTTCGATCATAAATTAATGCATTGTAAATACCTGAACGTTTACTCGTGATTTTTATGAATGCCTGAACTTTTTTCCTATTCAAATATGTACCTCAACTTTCAATATCGGTTTGATGTGATGCTTTCGTTGAATGGAGCGCCACATTACGCGTTTCATATCAACGAATATTGCCAAACTCAAAATTGATTTAAGAAAAAAAAAATCATGACACGGACCTTCTTGTCAACTTTCATCTCGATTGGCAACCTTTTTCTTTCCTTTTCTTTCCTAATCATAATCCCCCCGCACCTATTCCTTCCCTCCTCTGAGTTGGCCATCAGTGTCGTGGTAGCTATCAGAGTTAGCTGCACCTTACCACTATCGCCATCAATGCCACCACACCAGCATCAGAAGAAGGTAACCATTCACCTACGAATAGAGAATTCATAGAGCAATTTCAATTCAAAATGTGTTTGATTAATGTTCCAATTTCAATTCAAACATGTGTTTGATTAATGTTCCAATTTCAATTCAAACATGTGTTTGATTAACGTTCCATATTCTGAGAAATATTTATCATCCGAAAACAGAAAATCATGGAAAAATCCAAGCGACTCTTTCTTAGAGGAATTATTTCATTGTGGCTTGACTCCAAATGATTTCCATCAAATAAAATCGAATTTGAGGCCGTAAGTTTTTCTGAGGCACGAGATTCCGGTCGTCTTCACTACTACTCGATCAAGTTATTATTGTAGGAATTCTTTATTATTTAGTGTTTGCTGTCCACGTGCACCATTTCATAAATAAAGAGGCCGAGCGTTCGCGAATTTCAAGCCCATCACACGTTTGTTTTGTGTTTTTTTTTTCCTACTCACATGGGTATCTCTAATTGGATGATGTTGGTAAGGCAAAGCTGATTTAGATAATGTATCTACTATTATAAATTAGGCTTAAGAGTCCTCTAATAAGCACTAGATTTCTTTAGATCAGCATTGTCATCAAGAATGAAATTCACGTGCAGATTGGTTGGCTAATTATGCATACTTCAAATGGCTATGAAACAGGAACATTATCAAAAAAATCTTAAAAATATTGCAATTGTCTTTAGTTCAGTCATAAACTTCGTTTTTTTTTTTTTTTTTTGTTTGGGGGGGCAATCAATTCTAAACCTTTTACATAGTGCCAATTCAATCCAAGTTGGCCAATTTTGATCGGACGGCACCGACATAAACAACAATTGTCCTATGTGGTGCCGCTAGTGTTGATGTGAAATTTTTTAATAATATTTGAATATTAATTCATTTATTTTTTTTTTTTTTTTTTTTTTTTTCCCTTCATTCTTCCTCCAACTAGCCGCTAACTTGGTGACTAACTAGAGGCAAGGCTGATGAGGGACCTCACTAGCCTCAAGCAAGTCTTGCCTAGCCCATAGGCTCAAATCCTCGCCAAAGGCCACAAGGGTGGCCTTGCCCGGGCCACTCACTAGGCTTATGAGGCTCGCCCTCTCCAACCATGGGCAAGGTCGTGCCTAGCGAGGGCAAGCTAGGCAAGGCTGCCCTCACGGCCTTTGTCGAGGCGTGAGCCTCACCAGGGGCAGGCAAAGCTCACCTTAGGTCAACCTCACTAGCCCTCACCTCTAAACAATTGTCGAACCAACAATTAGCGGGAGGAATAAGAGAAGAAAAGAGAAAAAAAGGAAAAAGAAAAGAATAAACAAATAAATAATTTGAAAATTATTATTAAGATATTATTAAAATTTGTCCATATTAACATCGGTGGTGCCACATAGAATTAATTGACATCCATGTTAGCGCCAATCAGCCAAAATTAGCTGAACGGATAGAATTAGCATAAATGCAAGGTTTTGGACTCAATTAACACACACAAAAAAAGGGATTTAAGACTGAATTTGCACAATTATAATAGGTTTATGACTTCTTTAGTAATTTTCCCACAAAAAAACTTCTCTTAGATCGTCTCATCCTTTAAATTAAGTCGTTTTCAATATCTGTTCAAGAAAGATTGTTCATTCCGAACTCTTTTTTAATTTTTATCATTTGTTGGGCTTCAACGTCTTTTCTCCAATGCATGGGTTTTTGGATGGCGATGAGGCAAACATCCATGTCTCGTTTACGGGTGAAGTGGGAGGAAGATAGATATGGTGAGCCTTGCCTCGTGACCCCACCCTGCCTGGCTCCACAATCTTCGTTTGATGAATTCTCATCCCTTAGTTTCTTTAGATAATTTGCTAAATTTTGATAGTATATATATTTTGAAAAAATTATCAAATCATTCCTAAACCTATCATATGATGTCAAATTGTCAATTTAGTTATGAATTTTTCAATTTTTTTCCAATGTAGTCCTAAATTTTTGCATAGAATTTCGGTTTTTTTGTCAAAAAATGCTGACATGATGGTCCACTCAGTGGCAATTGTCATTTGTGGCACAGCTGACGTCTAAAGTGAATAACTTTAAAGCTCCGTTTATTTTGCAGAAATAAATTATTTGAAAAAATATATATATATATTTTCTCAAAATGATCGTCTATATCATTTGGAATAATTAATCACTAAATTTTTTTTATTATCAACAACAATTTATATCCAAATATTTTCGTGGACAATAAACATATTTTGCATTCATTCATTTTATAAGTGATACAAGTGATTATTTTCAAGAATACAACTTCCTAATTACTCATTTTCCATGGCACAAATGAAGCCCGAGTAAAATGACATCACTCTACTCGATATATTAATTTTCTCAGATTTTTCCCCCTTATTACTGTTCACCTTCTTTCTCTCCTCCCCCTCTTTCTTATTGTTCATTTCATCTCGCTCAAGCTAGGAGGCGCTATGGTCGAGCTCAAGGGTTTAAGTCCTCTACCGAGCACATAAATTCTACTAAGTTCTAAGACATGCAAGTTTAATTCTAAGTTTCAAGCGAAATCAGGAACTTAGAAATTAGAGCGAGTTTTTGTGTTTTTCTTGTTTTATATCTCCACGCGATCTTATGGTATTTCATAGAGTCCAATAATAAGTATGTAATCTAAAACCGTTAGTCTAAATTTTTATTTCCAGCAATATCTTTAACTAAGACTTTTACTTTATTAAAATTTTATAATCTTTATATGTTTAAATATGAATTGTAATCAATAAATTGTAGTAAATTGTGGTCATTCGTTTAATTAAAAGTACCGAGTGAAACCTAGAAAAATCATGGAACCTATCACTGGAGGATAGGTTCCAAGTTCCTCGACATGCGGTCTACATTCAAGGTTCAAAAATTAGAGAGTAGATACTATGAATCTGGATGGAACCTAAATTTGTTCGCCTTTATCGTCAACGGCGACGAGGAAGCAACTACGAGTTGCGTTGCACTTCAGATGGCCGATTGTTGGTGTCTGAGTGAGCTGCAGACATGGCTTCAACGCTTTGGGAAGATGAATAGTAACCAAAAAATTGAAAAAGAGGAAAAGATATAAAAAAAAAATTCATAAAATTTTGAAAAGTATGTAAAACAGCATAATTTTGATTGAGTTTTTTCACGTTAGACGCCGATCATGCTACATAAAATGATTAACTAATTGGACCGACACGCTAATGTTTCTGGCAAAATTGATCAGAAGAAATTATATTGAAATTTCATGTAAAAAGCTCCAACTACATTAACAAATTTAAAAAGTCTAGAATTAAACTCACATCGATGCTATAATTTGAAATTGACTTGGTACCTTTCCTCTTTCTTTTTGCCTCTTCATTTCTTATTCAAATCACGAATGCTTCCACTACCCATGAAGTTGGAGATGGGGTAGATAAACTTTCCTTGCATGAGGAACCGGAACAAGGACGTAGATGCGAACTCTAACACCCGTCTTAGCCCCCATCGCCGCCCCAACTCTAAAGCCGGTTAGTTGAAATCAGTATATCCGTCATAGCCGGCAGGAGCCTGACCAATTTGCCACCCATGGACTCCCAACCAATGTGGGAGACTAATGTCCCAACGATTAATAATTTAAAAATCAAATCTCTGGGGATGAAATTTCTTGTTGGCTCTAAGACACATCAGCTCCAATTAGCCGAATTGGAAGTCGAAAGGGATTTACTTTGGAAAACTATCCAAGTTTGGGTATTCCATTGGGTAAATTCAAAGTCGAAGGACTTAATTGCAGATGACGCGCATGTTTGAAAAGCTAAAATGGAGTATTTCCTTTCAGAGATATATATTTTGTGTTAAGGAAAGGAGGAGCTCAAAAGTACAACCAAATCTCATTTTTTACTCAAAAAATCCTTGAAAAACTTAAAGGTAAAATAAAAAGAAAAATTAATTCCACACGCACTTAAAAGGGTGCTCGGTTGGCTCTTGTTTCGCCATTCCCAAATATAAAAGAGGTTTCGCAATTAAAATTGTAAATATTGTGTTCTGAAAAAATATGACAAAAGAGGTGAACTTTAATTGTGAACATTGATATATATTATAGATCTGAGATGTTCATTAGTGAATACCACTTCGGTTCCAATATGTTAGACCCAAAGCTGAAAGCTAATATTGGAAGTTATCTCAAATTCACTTTCGTGTTTTCATTTGCTTATCTCACAAAGCCGCTCGCGAGAATGGCTATTTCTTCATACTATGTATAATAGCCATTTCATTGTTCGGTTTAAAAAATTAAAGTAAAAATAGCCATTTGACTGGAATAGCTATCAAGCAGGAATAGTTATTCCATGCGACTAAGAATAGCATTAATTTTGGGAAAATGACAGTCCCTAAATTTTCGCTCAATATGCAGTTTGGTCCCTAAACTTTTAATTTATTCAATATAACCTCTAAACTTTTGATGCATGTTCAATACAGTTCTTGAACTATATGAAAAAATTCAGTATAGTCCTTTCATCAATTTAATATCAGGGAGTACATTGAACGTTTTTATACAGCTCATGGACTATATTAAAAATATACCAAAAGTTCAAGGATTACATTAAGTTCGAGGATCACATCTCATATCGGATGAAAGTTTAGGGATCACACTGAAGAAATTAAAAATTTATGAATCAAATTACACAATGGGACAAAAGTTCAAGAACTATTTGTGTCATTATCCCTTTGGTTTTTTATTTCACAACAACCTTGAAATAACTATAACTAGATAAAACTTACAGCCACTTTAAACTAAAATTATTTAACTAACAGAATTTGAATTATCAACTTAATATAACTTATATTCTAAATATAGTTTGTAATTATGAAGGTACTAATCATAATAATAGTTATCAAAATTTAGTTTGTGATAATTGTTAATAATTATTGTGTAATCTTTAAACAATATCATTATTGATTATAGTTTCAAATTTGACAACCCTAGGAGTTTCAAGTTCTCATTTATATTCATGGTAAATGAGAAGTAATAATATTGTTTATAGTGTAAAATTTTTTAAATACAATAAATAATAGGAAGATGACACTAGAAGTGTCATGAGTCATGACATTCCTAAATTGCTCACTTTAGAACAACCAAAACTTTTCGAATGATTACTTGAATGTCATTTAGTAAAATATAAACAATCACTTCAATGCTATTAATGATTCAAGCAATTGGAAATTCCGAGATAACATTATTTAAAAGTTAAGGATCTGACGTGACTTGACACCAAAATAGAGTCGGCAAAATAAGAGCTAAACAACGTGGTCTATCATATACACGTTTGCCCCCAGTTGTCCTCACTTATTGTGCAATTTACACCACAACATCCAAACCGAAAGAAAAGCCAATTTCCCCCTAATCCTTCGCTCTCTCCCCCTTCATCTTTAGTCACCGTCGGCCTCTATCCCGGGCCCCATAGCGTGGACCACCGTTGTAAACTCCCGACCCCCGTGCAATTGGCCCGAGCGTCACCCATCAGCCAGCCCACGATTCGTGTCCTTGTCTCTCTCCTCCAGGGTCGCGACCACTGCAGATGGCGTCCCTGGAGCCTGGCCATGGGCAAAACCAAATCGAAGGTTGCCCGTGGCTAGTAAACCTGGATCTGGCCTCGGCGACGTCGAACCTGACATCCCGAGCCGAGGTCCGACGCGCGATGCACGAGGACAGAGGGTAGGGCTTGTTGGCTTGGGGATCGATGCTCAAGGCTACGCCTGGTGGCTCGTTGCCGAGCTTGCGACAACAGCGGGAGCGGCGACGAGGCAGGGAGCTGTAGTGTTCAAAATGCTTGGCTGGAGATTCGTGACCTTTAATTTCTGTACGTGCGACTAAGTCAACATCATTGAGCTCTTCCTCTGTCAAATTTCATGGAGTCGGTGTCCTTCGAGTACGATGAGAATTACCTTTTTAGCTGTAGATGATATGTCAGCCCCTCCTCTCGCTCCTTCTCAGTGCTCACGTCACGAACTTTACCAAGAAATTGGAACTGACTACTCATTGGGAGTCGAACGTATTAAAGCCAAGGTTACATTTTTTTTGAATCGGTTTAAGCCTAAATTCCTCACACAAGTCCACGTTACATTTTTTCGGATCGGTTTAGCCTAACTTCCTTACATTTTTTCGAATCAGTTTAGCCTAACTTCCTTAGCCGTAAAATAACCCATGCGGCGCTTGGCGAGCAGAAGTTGCTAAGCCAGCCTTTCTTCTATAATTGTTCGAGAGAACAATATAACGAACAGCTTCTTTATACGAAATCGTACCACATCTAATTTCGCTCGAATGTTTAATCCATCAAATGACTCTTTATGCTTAATAATTGATTTTAGCCTGCCATGGCCTCATCAGGAGAGTGGTATCAGCAACTAAACTATATCCAACAAAAGTACAATTGTCACTCTTTAACCATTTTTCCGCCCTTTCTAACTAGTTATTATTTGCTTTACTTTTTTTATATATACTTTCAAGGTGTATTTGTTTCAAGAAATATTTCATAATTAAGAAAAATATTTCGAGGAATCATTTTTTAGAAAAATATTTTCCCCATTTTCAGGTTAGAGAAATTCATTTTCCTAACCTTGAGCTTGCATTTTTTTTTCTTACTTTAAATGATTTTCCATTGACTGATCATTTTTAGCATATCAAACACATGAAAGTCTAAAATATTAGTTTGCAAAAAAAAAAAATTCACTCAAATAAACATATTATTAATTTTGAGTATTCTCATATTGTTAGATTTGACTTCTTTTTATGATTTTAGTGCTTGATTGAAATCTTTCTTGTATAGCATAAGTTCAATTGCAGATTTCTCCCAATCCGCTTAGTTCCGCCATTTCATGTTGTCGTAATTCTTTTTCCTATTTTCGTGTTCACTTTTTGTTAGGTTGACATCGCTTTAAAAGAAGGCCATTGTAACCGAAGATGAAAATGTATTCTCTTAAAACCCATAAAGGTCCAATCTGATTGAACTTTAATTTTTTAAACCCACTTTCACCGGGTCCTTTAAATGTTTAAACTTCTCACATGGACTCTGAATCTAAAGAGTTGAGTCGAATAATGGATTTACAACCCATTTCGACACCTCTACACAGAAGAACTCAATAAACAGATTACTAATCGTTGCATATATTTAAATTTCTATTTCAAGAGGAGTATGGATATTTGTACAAACACAAGAAGCCTATGAAGAGGACAGCCAAATACCCTAATTTGGTTGTTCCATTAATGGATGATTAATAGTCACTCCAAAGTCCCGAGTAGATGCTTCATAATGTGAATAGGACTCTCCATTAGCGTGAAAACTGGAAAGGTCCTTCACTTTATTCCATCATAAATAGAACGACCCTTCCTAGGCAGTTTTCCCTGTGATTCCACTTCTCCTTCAAGCATTGTCCTAGTTATCAGAATATTAAAAGATAGGAAAAAAAAAACAGAAGATCAATGCGAGCTGCCATTTTAAGTACAGTATCCTATGCAGGCTATGTTGTAGTGCTAAGACTCCTACTAGCATCTGCTCGTTCCTAATTTTTCTAGATTCTATTGCAATTCCTGCGGTGTCACTGTGGTCAAGTTATTTCATTTCGCTAACTACAAAGCTCGTGTCTAGCGTTGCGATGTTTCAAACTAATAGTGTCGCCACCCGTATGATGTTCGAGCTTCTCCATGTTCTTTTCTCCAATGTTCGTATCAAACTCCGATGATTTTCTCGCGTCGTTTTCACACACCAACCAGCCAATTTCGTTTCTCGATCCATCTGAATGTGGATAATAATGATAATGATGATGTAACAAGTGGAGACTTTGAGGAGATGGAGCCATGCGCTCCTGTGGCTTTCTTTCTGTTGGGTAATACAAGTTGCCGAGAGGAGGAAAGGAACAAGAAAGAGAGGACATTAGCTGGATCCAAAGTTATTCTCTGCTCTCGAGGTGACCCAAGAACCATCAATAATGCGCCTCACAGAAAGGAGGGACGAAAGATAAAATAAATTGGGCTAGTGGGAAATGGAGAATGTGCCAAATAGGGATTTCTTTTATTATTATTTCTGCAACTCTCGTGCAAAGTGTCGTAATTTTACAGGATGGTTACCATGAGCGAAGACAAAAGAGATTGGCCCCCCACCCCCGAAAACTGTGGCGGAGCCCCCCAAAATCGTCCAAAAGGAATCTCCACGGTGGAGTTGCAGATGATGAAAGGGATTGCATTATGGCATTTCTCAGATCCTTTTCACTAGTCAGCAGCATCTGACGTGCAGCGGATGGCACTTGGAAGCTTCTTCTGTGTTGGGGCCAACTTCCTTGACATTCGTCCCGTTTAAATTTTTGATGATACGTGGGAATGGATAGGTCGATTCGTGCCATCGCCGTCAGACATCGTCGTCCTCGGTCACTGCATTTATGGAGTACTGGGCTGTCTTGTAGCTCAAGGTGGGGAAGGCACTGTGGAGATGCTCCTCCCCGAAGTTAAGTGCATTCGGACTCATCAACAGCTAAGAAGGCTGTACCAATGTCCGGGAAAAGTAAATTCACGGGAAAGGTCTCGTAGTTCGCTTCCTGCCATATCCTAGGTTAATAAGTGCCCCGAGCCATCAGGCGTTCTCCCTTATATCTCCCTCCATCTCTTGAAAAAGTCCTTGCAAAACTTAAATTTGTCCACGTTATGAGATCAAACGTGTTTACTTTTCTCTGTTTGCCGCCCGAGACATGATCACAATATCTCCTTTACGACCATTCCATTCGACCTCCCTTTGGTGTTAAGATTTAGGATGTTTTTCGCCCGTCGACTGATAGCTTGGTATTTTGGAATAAACAATCGATTGCATGTTCAATTTTGACTAGGGGTGATCGGTTTCCAAGTAGTCCAATTTCCGCCTAAGAATCGGAAATCGGACCAAACCGGTCCAATTCCCAGGTGAGTAAAATTCCCTTGAGATCAATTGCATCAAAGTCTGAAAAGTGGTCCTTTCCTAGAAAGCTAAGGGGAAGATTTTCCCTTGCCTATCCTCAAAGACCCAACATCGATCAATACCTACACTTTTATCAACAACTACCTCTTCCACTCCATCCTATATAAACAAAAACCTCTATAAAATCCTTCAAACTTGTCTTCTAAGTGAAGAAATGATTTGGAAGTACATAGTTGAGGGCTTGCACTTCTCAAAATGTGAAGGAATAAAGGATTATGTTTAGTTATTTTACAAACTTGTGATAAAATTAGAAAAAAAAAATAATCGGTCCTATCCCGACAGGTAGTTTCAGTATTGAAACTAAGAATCAGACCAAAATTCACTGAATCGGGAATTGCTCGAAACTAATCGATTCAGTCTAGTACATCGTTCTTACTTTGGACAGTTTCTTTTACTCACCCCTAACTTTAATGCAGCATCGTACCGAAAAATCACCACTTCCATTTCTCACGTGGGAAATCTCCTCTATTAACCCACCAAGGGTTTCAAAAATTCATCCCCTCGCATTTCCCGTTCTTTATCTAATAATTTTCTGAGCCACTGACATGAACGGTGCACGCCCAATTTCATCTCCCTAGAGGGGGAAATTATTGCCGCCCACTTTATCACCTGAAGACAAATTAGGTACCGGCCATCATAGGAAAAAGGATGAGAGCCACCCAAAGATTCAAGGTGTGTTGACCCGAAGTTTGGACACCTTCGACGGTGGCTCAAGTCGCATCTCCATCGCTGTCGCTTTAATGAATCATCGACCGATTTACAAAATTGATTGACCGAGTGAAGTATTAGACCAGCCAGCAAGCTCTTAAACTAATTGGTCATATGCAAGAATCAATTATAGCCGGCATATCGGTGTAGCATCTTTGTTAGCAATATAATGAGCCTAAAGTCTACCCTAATTGATCCGAAACTAAACACCGCCGTAGCCATCCATGAGCCACTTGCCTTGCCCGCCTTTTGTCGTCTTCTTCTTCTCACCACCAACCCACTTACACACACGTGCCAACCAGAAAGACGTAAAACGAGGGGAGAGAAAACCAAAATAAAATTATTGTGGACCAGTCGGGAATCATCGTGGAAACTAACATATATGCCTAATAAAAAGAAATGGAAAATAACAATTTTTGGATTTGAAATCATGACCACTTTTTCGCATATGAAAAGGTAGTATGGAGTCCAGCCTAGTCAGCAATACTTTATGAAAAGAAATATTTTTGACTTTACCAAAAAAAACTATAGTACTTATGTTCGATCTACTATAAAGCCAGAAAAAATTAAGTCGTCACTCTTTCAAACAAGGAAGGACTTGTTAGTGTTATGTCGCAATCATGCTCGCCATTGCTCATCCTTTTTGAAGACTTTTCAGATTGGATGAGCAGATAATTGCTCTCCTCTCACTTCATTGCACCTCGGAATTACATTTTTTTTCCAACATTAGCCGTGACATGACGTGTTTTAAAATAAGTGACCAAAATAAGATATCTCAAAATCATACCACGTTAAAGCTAGGCGGATGAAATATTATGACGTGTTATGGCTAAGCACTGCTCTTAAAATTGTAGTTGTTACATCAGAGTTATCTAATAAGTAAAATGAGATCACACATATATAAGGTGACACGTAAGATTTGACGAATGGGAAATTGAATATGCGAAATAAACTTGAGGGGAAATTGATCTTGTTTCCAAGTTAGAAAAATTTAATCTAATAGATTAAAATAATAAATAAACCGGTAGATCAATCATTTGTAATTATTTAATGATATGAAGTGTGCTGGTGACATTTCGATTTTTGCATTGCTTTCTCGTTAACTTTTTTAGCTTATCTCCAAGGGCAATATCTTGAATTCGAATCCATTAACGTACGCAGCAAGTCAAGCTTTTTGTTTGGTTCACTTCCCATTTGCAATTTCTTATAATTATATTTAGAAACCTAAGAACACTAAATTATGCATGAAGAATGGAAAAAATAAAAGTCAAAGCTTCTTCTTTGGTTCGTTACCCATTTACCATTTTATTTAATTATATTTAGAAACCCTAGAACACTAAAATATGCATGAAGGATAGAAAAAATTTAAAATTTGCCCAAAGGGTCTTCTCTTCTCTTTCCCCATTATCACATCTTCTGATTTTCAGGAGCGGCTCTACAATCGATTGAAGATTCAGCCAAAAAATAAAAGTGGAAACTCACTAATATATATTTACACCTTCCAAAACCTACAGATATTTTCAAAAATGCCCCTACTCCGGGATCGCACTCAACATCGCCTTCCTCCTCCCACCCCGACCGCCCCTCCTGCCGCCGCCGCCGCCGGCTGCAGCCGCCGCGGCATCCCTACAGCTATTCGTCTCCTCGTCGGAGAACCACGCCGGCGACACCGACTTCCGGCGGCACCCGCATTTGTCGCCGCCGCTCCTCATGAGGGCGGAGCTGGCCTTGACGGCGAGCGCGGCCATCTCCTCGGCCTGCAGAGGCCGCTTCAGGCGGCTGAGGGGCAGGGCGAAGTAGAGGCGGCCGGGGAGGAGCTCGTCGTCGGCGTCGACGGCGGAGACGACGTCGTCGAACTCCATCTCGTCGGAGTTGCAGATGAAGCAGTCGCGGTTCTTCTGGAGGACGTAGGAGGCCTTGACCGGGTACGAGAACTCCTGGAGCCTCCCGTCCATGAGGATGAGCTTGGCCGTCGCGACGGTGGTGGATTCGCAGGAACTGCAGATACCCATTGACGGTTTACGTCTCCTCTCGAGCCTCGCCGGGTCAAATGGGCGACGGAGAGAGAGACAGAGAGAGAGAGCAAGCTCTGCAAATGAGCTGTACGAGAGAGAGAGAGAGAGAGAGAAGAGAAGGTAGGGGATGGAGCGAAGGTGGAGGGCTTAGAGAATGTATAAATAGGGAGATATTGGGGACAGGGACGCCACGTCGGATTTGTGACCGATTGTTTTGACAATTAATGTTTCTGGGGAAGACTTGTGACGATCTGTGCGAGGGCGAGACAGGCTGGGAGCGATGGATGACAGCCTGTAATGTGCGCCCCTCCTTCCTTCGAACACTCATGAGTAATGATGCGCTCTCTCTCTCTCTCTCTCTCTCTCTAAAAGTTACGTCAGGAGGCGTTTTATTAGGGAGTGGGAGCCACCTCTAAAACCTAATTATAAGACCGACTTGTTTTATCTTTACTTAAACGTGCCATTTCACTGTAAGCATACCGAATCAGAACTTCCCTAAAATCTTTTCGGAGAATAACTTATGACCATATCACTAATCAGGGGTTAAGCTCTACATGGACCACCATCGTGTGAAACATTTGCAAAAAAATTGCTAAAGGTTGACCCTTTTTTAGTAAATATAGAGAGACACTATGACCGAGAAGAGTTTTTATTAGTCCCTCCTAGAAAAACAATGCACAAGTGTCATCATATTGCGCAACTACAAAGGTGAGGCAACTGATTGAATTCATCAATATCTCGCTAACACATCGCATGAAATGCATATTACCTAATATATGTTCTCATTGAAAGATAATAAATAAAAAAATATCATCTAACCACAACAAATTGACCATGGGTTAATGATTTTGACACATTTCGACTTAGGAAGAAGGACTAACAAGTTAAAAGCCATGGAATTGATTAATAACTGAAGGGTTTTGAAACATTGGAAGTGTGTGTACATACATTTCTCACATGTTACACGAAATGAACTACGATGCATATGACTAGGTTCACCATACATATACCCCACATTGCTTTTTGGGGATCATTAGTCCATGATTACAAGATTCATGCACTGACAATGGGCATCAACCTTCGATTACTTTTGCGTTTAAATGCCTCGGTTCCTTTTCTCTTGTATGCCTTTTGGTCCGATTTATATATGCCGGTTTCCAAAAAGGAACTCGTGACTTTAGTCAAGGCAAAAAAGAAATTTAAAAAAATTAGAATAAATAATTTAGTGAGAGAGAGAGAGAGAGAGAGCTTGTGAGACTGCATTTATATGGAGGATACCTAATACCAAACTTTAAATCGAATAATTGCATCTTCCAAATCTCGGCGAACTGTGCAGAAGTGCTCCCCAAAAAGCGAATCCCCCAGGCGCGGCCACGAAAGGGACGGATCGAAAGTTGGTGCAGCTGCATGCGGGTGTTGTGCTTTAGTGGGATTGAACTAAGTTTCTCTTTTCCGTGTTTGGTTCGCACGCAAAGTGCTCGAGTTCATCGAACGGGTGACGTGTCCGAAAGCTAGCCGAGGTAGGGTGACGTGGACGTTGGCTATGGCTATGAATCTTTGTATGTCGAGAGTAGGAAACGTGGCGAAATTTGGAAAGGAGTAAGCAACCCTGCGAGGGTGAATCGAGGGGACACGTGGGCGACGACGAGCCCTCGGGAGTCGCAAGACCAACAGCCCGACAGCCGATGATCTGGTTCTGCCGAGTTCATGTGGCTCCATGACGCTCTTGTATTCATATTCGTACCAAAGGCGAATTCATTAATAGTATGATGTAACCCCACGTTGCGGCTTGCTCCATTGTCTGGTGAATCGATTTGATGTACTTATATGTCAAAGTTATAATGTATTGCCGGTTTATTATTGTTCGAGGATCGCTTCGCCCACTTTGTTATTCAAAGGTTTTAATCTTCAATTTGCTCATTCTTGGGTGTCTATTCATTATATGTGGACTTGATAAGGGATCCAAAATCTCTCGACTAATTTGTTGGCCAGCAATTCGATTTGGGTGTCTCCATACAATATATTATGTGATTTTTGGCTCATCAATTAAATTTAACGGGCATCAAAACTCTGATATACAACACTAAATGTAATATAAGGTATAGTTAGTAACGTGGTGTAGTTCGTAACGTGATGTTTCGATGTTTATTCTTATCGTCTACTCCCATCCCATCTAACTAATTTGGTCTAATGTCATTTGTAGCCCTAGGAACCCTAGTTTGTACTTTTTATGACCCAATGCATGTGTGTTTGGCCTAGTGGCATGGCATTAGTTAAACAACATCGTGTCCTCCTCTTGCAAGACAACCCCTGTATCCTCATTTTTTAATCTATTCGGCAAACTTATTCCATTCTTATTCTGAAAGTTTTGCAGGCCTTTTCAATTCAATTTTCAGTTGCTTGTTTAATAATTAATTAATCAAGGGAATCGATGCTCTTGTACCCAGGCTGCCCAACACTTGCTGCGAAACTTCCCCAGTTGGGTCCTTCACCCCTACAGATCACAAGTGAAAATTTCAACCAAGTTGGTCCAACATCTTAATCTTTTAGTTAAGGACAAGAAAGATCTAGCTTTAGACCTTTTTTAATATATTCTATTATTATGTGGTGTGGACCCTATATTCATCTTTGCACGCATTTTAAGAAAAGTCATCACTACTGAAGCCCACCTTTTTCTGTGGTTACTCTGAGCCTAACTTTGGTTTTGGACCTAGATTGACTGAGTAATATTATCACAGCTATCTATTGCTCTTTTGCTTTGTGCTCAGTAAATCGAAAAACTTAAAACGGTTAAAAAACTCACCAATGTACTTGTACAGATTCCTTAAAACTTTTGCTAAGTGTAAGCGGTCCCCTATACACGCGAAACAAGAAACAAGACAGAATATCGAGAGAGTGCACTACAGCACAAACCCTTAAATTATGCCGCCGGTATCACATAACTCTTAGATGATTAGAAGGATTTTATGTATCTGCTTTTAGCGTCATTGATTTCAGTCGGGAAGGGCCAACCGTAACGTGAGTAGTGAGTATATATATAATTGAACAAAAAAATCACACTTCAATTTTCGGCTACATTCTAAACACGCAAGTCTGTATCCGCGGGCTATTTTTATTCATACATGGTGGTACGTAAACTTTGGCCATAAATCAAATGAGTCTATGCTCTACATACATCAGGTTGCAGACCATAGCTTCCCAGCACCAAATGGCTTGAAAATTGTTTCGATTCCAAGACATGGAGACCGAGACATAACGCCTAAATAAGAACACAACTCGAGACGAAAAAACATAAGATAGCATGCGATTTTTTTGGAAGGACTCGAGACAATTTTTTCTTGGTATTATTTGGTGGCATGGTGCGACAACGCCAGATATCCACGTCACACTAGAAAGATAAAAGAATTCCCAACTGTGAGGGAAATGGGAAGGCCACATCACCTTGCATTTTTTACGATTAATATATTTATTTTCGCGTCTGAAAGTGCATTTTTTGTAGATAATATTAATTATATGTGCATGAAATATGACATTTCTTGCATATAATTGCACTTGCCCCCATTGATTGGAGAGCTGGAAATTGAAGAAGCGAAAGAGTACTGGCAACTGAGACGCTGAGCCCACCACCAACCGGCAAAGTTCGGATACAATCTAGTCACGCTTATGTATGGACTGTAGTGTCGGGACAGGCTAAGAATAAATATTTTATATTTTTTCGTTAGGCTAGGAAATAATACATTAAAATTATGACAATCGATCTTCAGTGTCCCATCCATTATCAGCGAAATGGTATTTATTTTATTGTCGGGGAAAAAAAAAAGAAAAGAGAGGACGGAAAGTGGAAATAGATTGGTTCTTGTCACACCCATGAAAGTTCCTAATTTGGACCTTCGATCATTGCATTTGACCAGCTGCGCTAAATAATATGCGATACACCATAGTGAATAAATACAAGTTGGTTACTCTGAAAATACATCAACTTTTAATTATTGTCAATGTGTGATAGACTTAATCAATGAGATAAGAGTAAATTATTTATAAATAGAAATTATCGAGAACTTGAAGAATCGAAAACTTAAAGAAATTAACAAAAAGCGAAGTTGATAATATCGGATACAACTGTCAAAAAAGTAACCGTCAATGTAGTGGAATAGGCAATTGTTAATATAGTGAATTTGATCGAACCATCAAGGTAGTGGAGTCCATGAAACCGTCGATATAATCGTTCAATAATTGTTTTAACCTCTATTTATTACTTGTGTTAATCGTCGTCAATTATAGACTTTAAATAGTTACATCACACTTTTCGGAAACCCCACATGCAAAAACAAACAAACATATTATCTTTCATTTCTTGCACAATAGTTATAATTTATAGACTTGGGTCACCAATTAAATCTTGGTGTTTTTCTTAGCTATACTTTTCAAATTCGCATCGTCAATTAAATCTCGGCATATATCTTTTTTGTTTATCATGTGTGCCGCGTCTTCGATCTTTACATTCTCATGCTTTGTCGTCAATTAAATTCCAGCATAATTTATGTGTGTTTGATTTTGTTTAAAGTGATTATTTCTCAAGTTTTGTCGTTGATTAAATTCTTGCACAATTTGTATATGTTCAACTCTGTTTGAGATGAAGGATTCTCTTATTTGCCTATGATATTTATGTTTGAAATCGCCACAGAACTTGTCTCCTCTAATAAAATTGAAGAATCACTTTTTATTAAAGATATTCTATCAAAAAGTCAAATTCTAAGGAAACATTTTTTTAGCATGCCTAATAGGACCAGCGTGGTCAATTTGAAGAAGTATTATGCAGAGAATAATGAATCATCTAAAGGCTAATCATGTTGTAAGTGACAACCCCGGTGGTACGACTACCCCATCCAAGACCTCAACAACTCTAGCAATAGAGCCAAGTCAAGGGGGGCAACATCAAAGAAGTAACCGTCAATCTAGTGGAATAAAACAATCGTTAAATAGTGAATTGAATAAACTGTCAAGGTAAGTCAACTAATGAAATACAAAAGAAGAGGATAGTCAAGTCGATGAGATCGTCAAGGGATTGGAGTTAATATAATCATCAATGTAACCGTTTGGTAAATATTTGTGACTTCTATTTGTAATTTCTATTAGTAACTATCAATTGTAGAATTTAAATAACCATATTGTACTCTTCAAAGACCTCCCAACCCCTGTGTGCATGTGCGCGTGCGAGTACACACACAAACATTTTATTTGATTGTCGTCTATTTCCTACACAATAGTTATAGTTTTCAAACTTTTACACTTGGTTCCATTTGAAGAGACTACGTTCCCTGAATTTGCCGTCGATTAAATTGTGATATAGTTTATACACATTCAATTCCATTTGAAGTTACTCTTTCTCTTATCTACATGTGATGTTTCCTATCTGAAATCGTCATAAAACCTATCTCCTTTAGTAAAACTAAAAAACGACTTTTAATGAAAGATATTTTGTCGTGGAGTCCAATCTTGACACAACACAAATTAAGTATAGCTTTGAGTTTGACTAATAGTAATTAATTAGCCTTTACAAAAAAAAAAATCAATAGAAATCATTCACCAGATTAGCTATAACCCAAAACCAACTCATGCTAAACGATCTGACCCCCTCTCCCCCCACCCCCGGGGGCCCCCAAAAGCTATTCATGCTGCATTTTATAAGGAATGGAGATTGCTACAAAACCCTAATTATAAAACCGGCTTATTTTATCTTATCCTATTTTACTTGAACGAGTTATTTCAATATAAACGTATCGAGTCAAATCGCATTCTCTAACAACAAAAATGAAGCGATTGATGGAATTTGCCAATATCTCACTATCACGTAGCAAGAAATGAATATTACTAAATATTTTCATTGATCAATGTAAGTATACATACGTTCTAGCAAATCTTGCTCGAGTTAGACGAAATGACGACGTGTCTAAAACATAGTCCCGAAAAGATGACGTGTACGTAAAATTTAGTATACGAACTTTCCCGAATGGTCAGCAACACTCCTATCCAAATAATTGACGTGGGAAGGAGGAAATAGGACACGTGGACAACGAGAGGCCTCGGGAATTATAAGACCAATAGCTCCGACGGGAGATGCTGTGGCTCCACTGTGTCCATACGACTCTTACTACAATCATTTTCATATTCCGGGGACGATGCAACTTCGAATAAATTGGTTAGAAGATAGCGGTGAAGATATTAAGAATGACGTATCAAAAAAAAAAAATGAAAATGTTTCATGAACTATATTAACCTACATAGTGTTTATTAATTCATTAATGATCGATTATCACTCCTCTCGTGCACTTCATTGTTTATGTCTATTTCTTGACCCACGCGTTTTTGGTTGTTTATTCATTTTATACAGAATTGACAAGTGACCTAGATTCTTTATTGACTAATATGTTGGCAAGCACTTTGGTTTGGGTATGTGCATCTAGCATGTTATATGGTCTTTTACCCGTTGATTAAATTTGACGCGTTTCGAATTTTGATGTACGAAATTTGGTGTGAGATAAATTATAGTTAGCGACATGATGTCTTGATGTAATCTTTATCGCCTATTGCATCAATCTAACTTATAATATGATGTTAGTTACTTGCAAACTTAGGAATAGTCGTCGGAATGTGAGACAGGATCTACTTAGTGATATGATGCTTAGATGCCATCCTTATTGCCTCCTGTGTCAATCCTAATTTATAATCTAATATTACTTGTAACCCTAGGAACACTCTGTATTTGGTTCAGAGCAACGTATGTGAGCTGGCCTAGAGGCATGGAATTTCTTAATAGAGAGACATTTTTGTCTTCCTATTGGAGAACAACCGCTGCATCCTCACTTTAATATATTCGGCAAACTTATTCCATTCTTAGACTGGAAGTTTTGTGGGCCTCTCCTTTGTCAACCCCCTCTAATCTCTGCTATCCTGTGTGCTTGATTAGCAATTAATTAATCAAGGGATTTGCTGTTCTTGCACCCACCCTCCCCAACACTTGCTGCGAAGCTTCACCAGTTGGGGGTCCTCCCCCCCAACAGATCACAAATTAAGGACAAGATAGATCTAGATTTAGACTGTTGAAAGTTATTCTATTATCCCCTTTTACCTCCCATTGCGGTACTTTTTACTATCTTCCATCTCTCTCTATTTTTATGAGGTGTGGACCCTTTAATCTTTTCATACGTTTTGAGTAAACCCATTACTAATCAAGCCTACCTTTATCTGTGGTTACTCTAAGCCTAATTTGTTTTTGGACTTATATTTATGAGTGATATTATAACAACAATCTATTAATCTATTTACTTTGTGCTAGATAAAGCATTTTTCGTGAAAAACTCGAATGGTATCAACAATGTACTTGTAGAGATTTTGTATCCTTTCTGCTCGAGTGGAGCCGGTCACTTATAAATGCAAAACAGGACTTTTGGACATGATCATCTTAACGAGTGTTTCATCGGAAATTCTCCTGCAATGAAACATCTTCATCAAAAGTCATTCTTCGATTTTTATCTCAAAAAAGACAAGTTGCACGCCAACTGCCAATAGGAAATATCATGGGTAATAAGGAAATCGACAACTTTACTTCGAACAGAATTGTACAAACACAAACCGTGTCAACATTTAATTGATGATAGGGCCTGGAAAATACGGACTCTACAATGGAACTAAACATAAATAAACTATGCCAAAATTTAATCAAAGATAAAACTTGAGAATGCAAAGATGTGACGCCGAAATTTAATCGACAATGCGGATATGGGGACTACAACTAAAAATTGCTAGAATTTAATTAATGATGCGAGTTTGAAAGATAAAAGTGCAATGCATGAAAGTAAAGATAATTGAAAGAAAACAGATATGTTTGATTCGTGCGTGAGGTTTCCATTAGATGATTGGTGGTGGTTATAGTAGTTGTGCCATGATTGCTCTTGAGCGGTTTTTCACTGATTGTATCCATGTCCCTCCATCTTCAAAATTTTTGCGCCCATACACTCACAATACCACGATCATTTTCTTGACCTGTTGTTCATTTGAAATGTGTGCTATTGCTCCATGACCTCAATCACTTTGGTTTCTTTAATAACTTTCCTCCTAACTACAACTGGATACTCGCTATCCGTCTAACTTTCTCTCAATGCCCTGACAGCTTGCCAATCTCATTAATCAATATCTTTGTTGACCATCGTTCCCTAAGTCGTCATGTTGTACATCAACAACTAATCAACATTGATCATCATTGTGCATCATCAACATTGGGTCACGTGCTTTTCATTATTCACACTCTAGTCATATGCTTATCCATATCGACAATTTGGTCACTTTTTGGGGCAAACTACAAAATAACCTAAAGAGGTGGAATATTGAGAGAGAGCACCATAGTACAAACCCTTAATTGATGTTGCCGATACCATGTGACTCTAAAACTGCTCGAATACTTGTCAATAATCTACTTATAGGATATATACAACAAAGAAATTCACTTTTTTTTTTTTGTTATTTTTGTTTGCTGAAACTTTATACAATTGAACAAAAAATTATACTCCAATCTTTGACTGCATTATACATATGAAAGTCTCTATTGACGGGCTACTTGTATTCATACATTGTGAAACGTAAACTTTGACAATAAATCAATGAGTTTATGTTCTACATACATCAGATTGCTTGACCACACCTTCCCAGCACCAAATGGCTTTGAACCATTCGATTCCAAGACATGGAGACCGAGACGGAAAAAAAAAATCAAAACCATGCAAATTTTGATAATCGATTCCCATCTAATTCCAAACAAGGACTCGACATTTTCCTAGATTTTATTTGGTGATATAATAAAAAAATAATTCCCAACCGTGAGGGAAATGGGAAGGCCACCCCATCCTGTAGTTTGACGATTAATATATTTATTTTCACGGCTAAACGTGCAATTTCTAGATAATATTAATTATATATGCATGTATTATTTTGACATTTCATGCATATAACTGCCCCAATTGATTGGAGAACTTGAAATTAAAGCAAGAAAATGCTGGCAACTGAGATGGTGAAACCCACCAACCGGACTGTACTGTTGTGACAGGCTAAGGATGAATATCCTTAATTCTTTTTTCTCGTTTGGCTAAGAAATAATACCTTAAATTATTACGATCAATCTTTAGTGTCCCATCCAATATCAACAAAATTGGTATTTAATTTTTTATTTCGAAAAAAGGAACAAAAAGTGCAAACAATGTTGGCTCACTCTCGTGAAAGTTCCAAACTTGGACTTTGGATCCTTGCATTTGTGGACTCCACCAAGGAACCTATGCCAAAATAATATTGGCTAATTATTACTTCCTGATATATTTATTATATTTTAGGTCCTTGCAGGATAAACATTGTTTAATAGTGGATAAATACAAATCAAGAGCTCCAAGTTTGACTAACCATAACTACTTAAGCTAACCAAAAAAAAAAAATCGATTTAAATCCTTCACGTGCACTAAGATTAGATTTTAGCGAAAACCCAAAACCAACTCATGCTAAACGATTTTTTGACTTCCTCTCTCTGTCGCTCGCTCTCAAAATTATACAGACCGAGTTTTATAAGGGAGTTGGAACCGCTACAAGACTGAAAACCCTAATTATGAGACAGACTTACCTTATCTTCTTTATTCTAACGAGTCATTTGAATGTAAGCTGCCGAGTCAAAACCCTCTGAAATCTTTTCGGAAGACAAAACTTATAACCACGTCGATTAGGGGTTAATCTCTGCACGGACCCTTGTCGAGTGCAACATTTGCAAAAATCCCTGAAGATCGGCCCTTTCTTAATACATATAGAGAAACACTATAGTAGAGAAGAATTCCCATTGATCCCATGTAGTGAAACAATGCACAATCATGATCAGACTACGCAATTCTCCGGTGACAAAAGGGAGGCTATTGATTGAATTCATCAATGTCTCGCTAACATTTCGCCCAAAATGAATATTGTTATATCTTCTCATTGATTAATGTAACTTTACATGGTCATAAATGTTTGGTGGATTGAACTAGCTACTTTATGTGTTTATTTGCATGTAACGGGATCGAGTCAGACGAAAAGATGACGTGTCCGGGACCTACTCGCAATAGGTTGACGTGTACAATAACATGAACTTTAGTATATGCACTTTTACGAATATTTAATGCCCGTCAACCTTACTATCCAATAATTGACGTAGAAAGGGGGACATAGGACACGTAACAAACTGTGGAAAGGAATGGGAGGGACACGTAGACAACCGAAGGTCCACGGGAATTTGCCAGACGAGCTGACCGACAGCCGATGATCTCGTTCTGCCGGTGCCCATATGACTCCATCAGGATAGCTTTAAAGATATTAAGAATGGCATACCAAAATGAATTCATAAGTAGCAAATCGATTTCATGAACTATGTTGAGTTTTGACATTCAAATTGGTAACAAAGGCATTTTAAATCATGTACATTTATTATAAGATTTTTGAAGAGAAATTATAAAAAAATGTGTTGCACAACCTATCTCTAATCCTAACCTCTACGATCTCTCCCTTCTTCATTTTTCTTATTTTCTGTTAACTTTTTAGATTTTGTGACTCACCAATTGATTGAGGATTGTACTATTATATTCGTTTTGAAGATAGTAACATCCCTCTCTCTTCTTGCGATTTTTTTTCATTTTGTGTTTCTATGTATATCTTGTGCATCGTGTAATTTCCATTTTACTTTCATCTTCTATTCTTTATGCTTTGATTGGTGCAATTTTTTGTGTTGTTCCCCAGGAAACTATTTTAACTGTCACTTATTCATTAATGATTAATGGTTGCCCCTCCCGCACACTTCATCATCTGTACCTTCTCTTCTCAATTTGCGCTTACTCAGCTTTTTATTCATTTCATATAAAATCGACAAGGGATCCAAACCCTCTCTCGACTAATTTGTCAGCAAGCACTTCGATTCGGGTGTATGTGTCCAGCATATTACAACGTGTAGTTAGTGACAGTGACATGATGTTTAGATGTTATTCTTATCGTCTCCCGCATCAATCTAATTTATATTCTAATATCAATTGCTTGTAACCTTAGGAACAGTCCTTAGAATGCGAGAGAATATGTAATTCGTGACACGATGTCTCGATGCTTCCCGATGCTATTTTCATCGTCTCCCCCGCATCAATCTAACTAATAGTCCAATGTTACTTGTAACCCTAGGAACAGTCTGTACTTGTTGTAGTGCAAGGCATGTGATTGTCCTCCTCCTGGAGGACAACCACTGCATCCTCATTCTAATCTACTCGGGAGAAATTATTCCATTCTTATGCTGAAAGTTTTGCAGGCCCTTTCTTTTTCTCAATGCCCTCTAATCTTTACGTGGGGTTTGATTGGCAATTAATTAATCAAGGGATTTGCCGCTCTTGTACCCAACACTTAGCTGCGAAACTTCACCAGTTGAGTCCTCCCCCAACTCAACAGATCACAAGTGCAAATTTCAACCAAGTTGGTGCAATATCTTAGTCTTTAGTTTAAGGACAAGATAGATCTACCTTTACAGCTTTTAAAATTTGTTTTGTTATCCTTTTTTCCACCCATTTGGTATTCTTTTACTATCTTCTACCGAAATTTTCTCTGTTTTTATGCAGTGTGGACCCTTTATTCATCTTTTCATACGCTTTAAGAAAATCCATTACCACTTAAACCTACCTTTATCTGTGGTTACTCGAAACCCGATTTGGGTGTGGACTTGATTGAGAGTGATATTATGACAGCTATATATTTTCTATTATTTTGTGGCAAATAAGTCGTTTCTCTAGAAAACTTAAACCGCTGAAAAATTGTGTCACTAATGCATATGTAGATATTCATTAACGAGTCCACTCGAGAGTATTTGAATTAATAAATAGAACAAAATTTCTTCTTTTTCTTTTTGGTTGAAAAAAAAAATGACATGTGAAGGGATAAGAAGATTAGAGATAGAATCAAAAGATTTATGACTTATCCCTGCCCCTCTTTTCTTTTTTCTTTTTTCAAGATAAAACAGCTGATCTCTTATACACAAAAAACAAATTTTTTGACCGCAATCACCTTAATGAGATAGCACTAGAATAGGATAAGAGGCAGAATATTAAAAGAGAGCACCCCATGGTGAACCCTTAATTCAAGTTATTGGTACTAGATGACTATGACCATAACCATTAAAACTGTAAGAAAGTGTATTCATAATGAACTTATCATATACTACTTAACACTTTTTGATATTATGTTTTTACTTTTCAATGCGATTGGTTTCAGTGAGAAAATGTCATTTGATGATGTGACAAGTAAGGAGCTATGAAACGCAAAACTCTCGCTTTTATTCCAATATTTTTCTTTGTAGAAAGTTATGTAATTTAGAAAATCGAAATTCGATAATTCATTTCACTAGCTATACATCAATCCTTGACTAAAATTGCAAATATGCAAGCCTCTCTTCACGGGTTATTTTGTATTCCTATATTGCGGTACGGGAATTCTTAGAATAATTTAAGAAGTCCATGCTCTAACATGGATGGAATTGCCAACAATTCCAAGACATAGAGACCAAGACACAGAGCACACAACTCGAGATGGAAAAATCAAATTTTGATAATTCATTTTGCATCTTATACCCAGACAAGGACTGGACAAATTTTTTTTCTAGATTTTTATTTGGTGCTATGGTGCGACAACGTTAGATATCCATGTCACGTTACAAATTAAAAAATTCCCAACTGTGAGGGATATGGGAAGGCCACGCCATCCTGTGTTGGGACGATTATTATATTTATTTTCACTATAATTATGTGTACATTATTTTTATATTTCATGCACATAAAGTGGCAGTTATTTAAAAAAAAAAAAACAAAAAAGGGACCGAAAAGTGCAAATAAAGTTGGTTCTTGTCACTTCAACGAAAACTCCTAACTTGGACTTTCGATCATTGCATTTTGAATTTTTAACCAGCAATTTAACCAGCAATGCTGATTCACATGGAAAATAGTTCACCGTCCCCTAAACTTCTTAATTATGTCAATTTAATTTTCAATAATTTTTGTTAACTTTCCTCGTTATGTTTTTTTATGGAGAAAATTATTCAAAAAATCTTAAACTTGTTGTATGGCGGTCAATTTAGTCTTATTTTTTTTTAATTATACCAATTTAGTCATAAACTTATCGTACAATAACCAATTTAGTCATAAACCTTTCCATTAAACAAATTTACTTTTGAATAATTTAATGATTTACCACTTTAATCATAAACCTTTTAATAGATTGTCAACATAGTTATTTCAGCTAATTATGATCTTAAATCATTAATGTGCTGGTTCAGTCGGTCCTACATTGCATTTTGAATTTTTTACTAGCAATGTTGATTCACATGGAAAATAGTTCATCGTCCCCTAAGCTTCTTAATTATGTCAATTTAATTCTCGATAATTTTTCACCTTTCCCTCGCTATGTTTTTTTATGGAGAAAATTACCCAAAAAATCATAAACTTGTTGTACGGCGGCCAATTTAGTCTTATTTATTTCAATTATACCAATTAGTCATAAACTTATCATACAATAGCCAATAGTCATAAATATTTTCATTAAATAAATTGAATTATGAATAGTTTGATGATTTACCACTAATTATTAAACTTTTAATGGATTGTCAATAGAGTTATTTCAGCTAATTGTGATCTTAAATTGTTGATGTGCTGGCTTAGCCAATCCTACATTGTGCAATTAGCACTATCATGAATAATTTTTTAAATTTTCCACTATTTAATATTTTTATTGATTTTTTTTATTTTCTTTCTTTGTTTTTTTCTTTTTCGTTTTTTCTTCAGTGTGCCGACAAGGCCCTTGCCGACCTTTGTTGGCCTCTAGGCTAGGGCCAACAACCCCTGCCAACTCTTGGGTGAGGGTCACAGACCTCGTCGAATTTGGCTGAGGCCTCACGAGCCACCACAACGGTGTCGTGGCCCTCGCTATAGTTGGCCCTACACATTTATAATAGGATTTTTGGACTTAACACATCAATAAGATGACAGGGCTACGAGAAAATAGGCATAATATGGAGGAAGAGCGCCAAAATTTGGATCCTTAACCTATGCTCTGGTACTTTGTTATTCTTAAGCTGATAGAAGACATGCCAACAATATATTTATGGGACATTCCTCAACACTTTCAACATTACGTATTTCCTTTTAATATCACTACTTCCAGTCAGAAAATGTCATTCAATAACGTGACGGTAACGAGATAAACAACGAAAAACTCTCACTCTTTTTTTCTGTACTTTTGTTTAGAGAAAGTTTGGTAATTGAACAAAGAATTGTGCTTCATTCTTCAACTACATTGTAAATATGAAATTTTCTCTTTGCGGGCTATTTATTTTCATAAATTGCAGTACGTGAATTCTTATTATAATCTAATTCATTACACGACTCAAGACGAAAATTCAAAGTTTTGAAACTTATTCCAAACAAGGACTCGACATTTTTCCAGACTTTTATTTGGTGCTGTTGTATGTCAGATTTCCATATTATATCGAAAAGATAAAAGAATTCACAACTGTGCGGAAAATAGGAGGGCCACGTCGTCCTTTTATTTTATTTTTTTGCCGATTAACACAGTTATTTTTCGCTATAATTATATGTATATTATTTTTTATATTTCATGCATATACAATGCTATCTATTTTACTTTTTCGAGAAAAGAGAAAAAGGGACCGAAAGCTGCACGAATAAATCGGTGGTTGTTCCTTCCAGTGAAAGTTCCTAACTTGGACTTTCGATCATTGCGTTTGACAGCTGGGGCGGATTCATGTTTGACTAAATTAAGAACACTTCCAAGTTTGCCTTAACCACAACTAATTAAGCATTGCAAAAAATTTCGATCTGATCCATCCACGTGCAATCCATTAGAATCCAAAACCCAAAACCAACTCCAGCTAAACGATTTTTGGCCTCCCTCCTGCCATGTTTACTTCATTTTTCTCGTGAGATCGATCATATTGGAATATGTGTTCAATATCCAGTCAAATTAAGGGTCCGATTGCTTAGTAGACCATAGAGTAACTTGGATCTGAGGGCAAGAAAATCCATATCCAGTGCTCAGAGGAGCAAATCGAAAGTGCAACCCGGTTGCATCAAATATCCAGCCTTGTCGACCACAAGCTCGATTGATCAACGGGTACGATACTATTTTGTGACCAAATCACATTGGTTGCATGCCTGTTCAGTTTCTGGTATTCAATCTTAGTCACTTCTGCTTTCGCCATCTTCGAATCCTAAAGGACCGTGACAAAGGATAATAGGAAACACCGCATGTGAATGAATCTGAAATCGAGAAAAACTACTTTATAGGCTTGCAACTTTGTTTTAGGATTGATCACTTTTAACATTTTCAGTACTAGGAAAAGATCACCAAAACTCCAAACTTTGCCCAAAGTGACAAATTTACCTCAATTTTTTTTTTTGTGATATAAAAGACCCCGAACTTTACAAACTGTGATATATTTACCCTATCAAGAACATTTTCGTCGTATTTTTTCTGTTTTTTCTGTTTTTCCTTTTTTTTTTCTTTTTCTTCTTCTTCTTCTCTTCCCTCCGCCAACCATGGGGGAGGGAAGCCGGCGTCCAGCGAGGGTTGCCCTTGCTTAGGCTGGCTAGGGTCGCCCTCACCAGCATCGAGCAAGGGTGGCCCTCGGCTGGGTTGGGTGAGGGCCTCCCTCGCCAGATCAAGCGAGGGCACCCCTTGCCCGACGCTAGCAAGGGCACTCCTTACCAGGCCCTTGTCAGCATTAGGCAAGGGCAGCGAGGCCAGTGAGGGCCTACGTCGGCGAGGACACCTCTCGCCATACCTTGCCAGCGTCAGGTGAGGAGTGCCCTCGCTAGATTTGGTGAGAGCCGTCCTCATCCGACGCTAACAAGGGCTTCGTCATGGCCGGCAGAGGGAAGAGAAAAGAAGAAAAAAAAATTTTAAAAAGTAAAAAGACCAAAATACTCTATAGTTTAGGATAAATGTATCACACGTATAGAAGTTTAGATTTTGTGTCACAAAAAAAATATTTGAGGTAAATGTATCACGATTAGCAAAGTTCGGGATTTTGCATATCACTTAAAAAAAATTAAGGTAAATTTGTTACTTTAAAAAAAGTTTGGGGTTTTTGGTGATATTTTTCCTCAGTATTTTATTATTTGGGAAAACGAAATAGTAAGGCTGGAAGTGGGTGATCCGCATGGCACCTCAACAGCAAATGCACGGTACATGGAAAGCGGGAAAGTACGACACCCTAAATACAAAAGCCAAATCTGCAAAAAGAACATAATGCGCTTGTAGTCAAGGGATCAAGATGATCTCACATTTTACAGAAAAATTGGCCACCATTTATTTCAAATGATACAGGGCGACAGATGACGCGACTAATAAATGCCGACGCGATACATGCGTGACACTTTTTCTTATGAAAAATTTAAAATAGAATTGTAGGTCTTAAAATAAAAATCAGTTTTCTTTGGTATGAAAGAAAGGGTCCCGCGCTCATTTTCACCAATCCTCCATTTTTACAGAAAAGCTTATTTTCAAATTCTTTCTTTTTTTCCTCCGTTTTTCTCAATTGATTCCGAAAACGACACCTGAGTAAAAGCCATGATCAAATCTGGAAAAGTTTAAACATCCCACAGGAATGCAAAAGACCATTGACAATACACAGATAGAGCGGTCTCCGGCTCTCTTCTACTTTTTTTTTTTCTTCTTGTTTTGCGTTAGAAATATGAAAGTGAACAAGAAATTTGCAGAGACAAATGAACTTCTGGACCAAGATGGGAATCCCCATCACCAGAGACTCCAACAGCCGCCGCAGCGCTCAGGCTCGAGCAATGCCCAAGCTGATGAGTATTGGACAAAGCCTGCCGACATGTGGGCTTTGCACTGAGAACCAAGGGTCTCCCATGGCCTCGGCCATGCCGATCTAGTCCGGATCCAAGGTCATTGGACCTCGGTATGGACCAGATCCAAAGCAACAATCGTCACCAACCTTAGATCCAATAGTCAGGACAGCGGGGAAGCAACCTGAGAGGGGCAACAACCAGTAGCCGAAGGCTGCCATGCCTCTTTTATCTGCTCAACCCTTTTCTTTCCTCAATGAAAACTACTTTATTTTAAAATCCACGATCCTATGTTTAAATATTCTAACTAAAAGCGTCGCATCAGCGTCATTAACCAAAATGTCAGCTGACAAGTAGGATTTTTTTGGACGGGAAAGACAGCGGTGACCATTTTAATCCCTCCACTAAAGAATACGTGATCTTGCTTTTATTTCAATTTTTTCATATATTCGAAAAGTGAGACCTTTTTTTGTCCCCCCAAGTATTACATGATTTTTCTGTATAGCAAGACATTGCTTCGTAACTCTGTATAGCAAGACTTGGGAGTTAAGTGAGTTGTGACCATTTTTTTACAAGGGGTCTGCTACTTCTGCTATGAAAACATTCTGAGAGCAGATAAAAAACTTAGCCAATAATCGGATGCAAGAAGAAATTACCACGGTTCTCAGAAAGCAAAGTCTTCCTCCTCCGCACCGATTTGAATTACTCTGTCTCCCATCTCTCGAATGGCCACCGCGGTCGAGTCGCTGATGCCGAGCAGATACTGCAATCTGGATAGTTTCTCTGGAGCAGGCTCGCTCTTCATGTAATTAGCAAATAAGTCAGCCAGTTCTTCAGGGACTTCCCAAGACAGCGGATTTGCGGGGACAGCTTTGTCACAAGCCAGCAGATCATTAAGCGAGGAAACCTGCAAAGAATGATGATTGTGGCTTACTGATGATGTAAAGCTAGCATCGGGACTCTTTCTATGGTAACTAGGTCCACAAGCTTCAACAAATTGGTAAAAAGTAGAGAGAGCAAAAAAGGACTTCTTATCTCCATACCACTCCTTTTTGGTTCCTTTGTCGTAACAAGGCTACAGCCTGAATGAGTGAATTTGACAATCTACTTTGAGCAAGCTCATGAACCACCACCCTAGCTTTCTCTGCATTAATATTCAGGTCAGCTGGTATTTTCTCATAGACTTCCTCCTCATCAAATTCACCAGTCCCGGCAGAGAAAATTTCATCCACGGTTTTCCTGAAGAGGTTCTCGCGCAAGCTCTCAGATATCATGCTGTCCAAATCTACACTTGCTTCCTTGAGTTCTCTTATCTGCTTTATGTTGAGCCTGCCCTGACTGACAGCAGTTTCTATTGCAGCTGCCATTTTTGTAGTTGTAATGCTCTTGATTACTTTCTGAGCATACTGTGGAGGCAAGCCAACTTGCTTCTGCACCTCATTAAGCTGCTCAATCCTAGCTTTTGTCAGCTGACCATCAGCCAGTATAACCTCTGCTTGTTGTCTGAATGCCTGCTCAGCAAGACTCCGGTGAACTTCCACAATCTCCTTAGGGGACAAACCAAGGATACCACCAAGCTGGTTTAGCAGTACATATTCGGAGTCATCCTTTTTCGTTGTGATTTGTGCCCCAAACGGGATATTGGTGACTTCTCCCGTTAGGCAGAACAACAGATAGGTTTTATAGAGGTCTGTCCTATCCCTCTCTGGAAGATCGTCTTTCAGATTTATCTCTGTTTGGCCTTGCTTTCCTAACTTGGCCGTAAGTTCTCTGTTGGGTCTTATCTTTCTAAGGGTCTGGAGTGACTCCCATTCTTCATCCACTTCAATTTGTCTTTCTACCTCCTTAGCAGCCTCTTCAGATACAGTTTCAGGGGATTCCCCTTTTATGTCTGCCACCAGTTCCGTAACGACCAACGTATTGAAAGCAATCATCTTCTTAAGCTCCCTTGCAGATTCAGTACGATTCTGAGCTGCCCGTGCTCGTTTAATGTAACTTATGAAAATCTTTCTGACCTGCATGGGTTATGAGGCAATGGAAGGTCATGTTTGCCTGAAATAAATCAACCAATGTACTTCTTTTCGTCCTAGACAATACATAACCAAAAGATTGATTCTCAAACCTTAAAACAATGCAAGTTCACATGCTTGTTGCATCAGCTTGCATGCACAAGACAAATACAAATCTCAATAGCATATTTTACGGCAAAATAGCACCAAGAAGTGCTAGCTGGTATGAAGGACAGTCAGATATTAGTCAGCTTTGTGTGATTTTTTAGTAGGAACATGATATCTCGTATGACCAGCATGAACCTTGTGAAAAAGGTAAGGTTGCTCCTCTGTAGCCTGATCCTAAGACGTATATCAAAGAAGAAAAAATACTTTCAATCTGGCTTTGCCACAAAATCTTTCCTCAAAAGGATAGTTGACTTCCATTATATACGTAGCTACACACTCAAGCTGGGATCTGTGCTATCCTCCCCCAAGGAGGAGAAGGTAGGCATAGATGGCTACTTATCTCTTTAGCATAGATTGCATTCATCCTCGAAAAAATAAATGTACACTCCCAAACGGTTAAATAGAGCACCTACCCATCTATGTCGGCATTGGTTATAAGTTTAACTTGTTACGAGTACACTGGTCTTTTTACAAGTTAAAGGCTCCTCTTGTAAAGACAGCCATTTTAAAACTATATGGAGAAGCAAAGGTCAGCACATCCAATTAAATCACTGCAAAAATATCTTATCATCCCACACTTGCACATGCAACTCTCAAAACCTTTTGCCACCATTTGAAATATCATCCTATAAGCATGACATGAAAAGTCATTGCAAGTTATAAGACTGAGTTTTAGATGAGCTGGATACTCATACAACCACACTATACAAAGGAAGTAATGCCATAGAAGATTGATTGCGAATTCTCTGCAATCGTAATTTCATGCATTTTAGATACTCAAACTCAGTATCATTCCTAGGTTGGTTAGTGGCACAAACACATTTGAAACATTCATATTGATGTCCAGTAACTCTCATCGATGTCCCGATGAAGAGAAAGATACAATTCAACCAAAAACAAAAAAATGGTAAAGGAAGATACTCACAGCTGTGCTGGCGATAGACATGGCAGCCTCCCTTGTCAAGCGCAAGCCATGAGCTGCTTTTCTCACTGATTTCTTCACTTCAGCATCATATCCATCAACACCTGAGGCAATTGCATCCTTCACAACCTGGATCCAATAGTTCAGTTAGTCAGCAAAGAGAAAAGATAAAAGACAATGATTTTCTCCATTGTGGATAAACTGAAGGCTTTCCTTGTCATTGCAATGGAAAAAAGATTTACATTTAGAGGTCCACAACATCTCCTTGCATCTTTATCTTAAGATGATAATTCAGAGATAAAACTTCTTAATGACTACCCAAAACCTACAGGCTGCACTTTGGTCATACAAATGACAAAATTATCAACACGATATGGTAGTCTTCATACTAACTTAAGTTCCAAAGCATACAAAAACTGCTGTCAAACTGCAACTTACAATACGGAAATTACAAGTAAAAAATTAATGTAAAAACACAAATTGTGTATAGAAATTACAGTACGCAAATTACAAGCAAAAAAGTACGAAGTAGAAAGAACTCTAGAGAAACAGGAATTCATCAGAGGAGACAAAACTTTACCTTCTCAAATAAACTGCCACATATACTGGAGTGAGCCGCTTCAACTGTCTGCTGAGGGATACAGAGCATAACTCGTATTCTTAGCAAAGCTTTAACATCCTCTTCACTCAGTTCTCCATCAGTAACACACTGCTGAAGCTTCTGCCGGTAAATTTCTTAATGTGAAAATGAAAGAGCACACTATCAATACTTTGGTGAGACAATGCTATACGTGACATAGTACACAAGTATCATAAGAATTTTAGTCCTAAATAATTCAGAAAATTGTCCCACATATGCCCAAAGGACGTTTTTTTATTTTCCATTCAAGAAAATTCTTCTTTTTGAACTCCTTAAGTGATTAGAAGTTTTACCAAGTAGATAAGCATGAAGAACCACTGGATCACAGCATGAATATACACACACACACACACACACACACATCATATATGACACAGGAACACTCCAAAACTAGGAATCAGTGAACATACCTTCATGAATCTCACTGGCCTTTTGAGGATCAAAGTGTAACTCTTCACATAGATTCTGGAGGAAGACTGCTTTGCTATCTGCAGCTTCCAGTTCACCACCAGTGAAGGCAAGTTGAAGGCGTTTACGATACACCTTTGAAGATACATCAAGCATGATGGCTTCAGCCTCACGTTTTCCCAAACCAAAGATATTCCTCAGTTGACTCAATGCATCAAGCTATGAAACAGAGAAACAACAGAAGTAAGGTTATCAGGAAGCAAAGACAACATTAGCCAGGTCATATACAAGAAAGGGCAGGTAAGAGGCAGACGATATTTTAATAGAAAAAATCCCATACCTTGCTTTCCTCCAGTCTACCACTTGAGAAAGACTCTGCAACATATGCTCTATAAAGTATCTTCAAGTCATCCATTTTTCGGTCAGTGTCGTATTCACCACCTGAGGTAGAAGAAGAGAAGTAGTAATTCAAGACTTCCATGAAAACACACTTCATGGCCAATAAACCAAGATTTAAAGGTTCCTCACCAAATAAGGAAACTGGACCAATCCCACGAGCAAAGTGATCAGCATTCGGATGGTTCTTTAATGAGACAAGTAAATTGTTGAATGCTAGTATCTCATCTAGCTGTTCTACAACGTGAGTGACTGCCGTCCTGGATAATCGAAATAAATAAGACAATGACAAGTAGCCTTTAGGCAAAGCTAATAAAATAAGCAAGCGCCATTCAATTTCTAAACAACAAAACCTTTGACACTGATTCCACCATAACTATGCTGGCAACTTCTCTTGAAATTCTCAGTTGATTGACTTATTCTGTCAGTACACATCTAGAGTAAGCATTTCATTATTTTTTGTGGAGGAGAAATAGAATTAGTAGCTAATTTTTTTTTTCTTTTTGGGTAGTAAAAGTATGATAGATAATTTTTTATGATATGAAAAATTCATTCTTTTCAATCATTATATGGATGTGACTCACTTAATAACCTTTTAAGTAGGATACTGGCTCTTGACTTATAGGACTATAAAAACTTTCACTCATAATGCAAGAGCAAAAAGAGTGAAAGGGAGCCGATGTAAAAGAAAACAAAAACAACAGAAACCAAGGAAGCCAAAACAGACCGGCTAACAAAAGAAAACCGCCACCAAGCAAACCAAAAAAACAATTGTCAGCAAGGCAGCACAACACAGCAACAGGGTCGCAAACCCAGAAGGAACATATGGTGTTTATAAATATATGGTGTTATTATAAACACCATATATTTCTTTCCTCAAAACTCTCTAAAAGCTAATTGAGCATAAACGTTTATGGATACTTAATGTTACTAAAATAACTATAGATCCAATAGTAAATACAATCTTCCCTTTTACACAAAAGTAAATTATTTTCAAGTTTTTTAAAATTCACAAGAGATGGAGAAACAAAACACCTAATGCATGTGTTTTTCAAATCTCCAACTCCTGCTTAATCATTTCTCCAAATTGGACGCAACATCACTCACTTCATCATATTCATAATTAGAAGCACTATCATTGAAAGATTTAACTTTTAAAATTGGATGATTTTACTACAGATTCCACATTACTTCCTTCAAAATCGGAATTTGAAAAAACTTAAAAATTTTGGGGAGTGACAAGACGTAATAATTATATATTTGTGAAGTACTTTCCTATATTTGGGCCCCACAGAGAAATTTAGAAAGTTGGGGTGGGGTCCCCCCTCCCCCTTTAAATTTGTCCCATGCTAAAAATATCTAAAGAACTTGAGAAACAGCATTTACAAACTAAGGGTACAAATGGAACTTGGGCAAGCGACATACGCTGCTCTTGTTCTTGATTTCACCACATTCACAGCCGCGGAGACATTTTCCTCCACAAGTTTCCTTGTATGTTCCTTAAACAAATCTTCGGCAAGCTGCACCAAAGAATAAAGTGTATGGAAGATATGCCACCAAAAACTACAGTAAATCAAATCTATTTAAGCAGAAGATAAGTGATGAAGTAACCTCATCAGAAAGTCGATAAGATAGTTGTGCTGCTCGAAGATTTTCAAGCTGCTCCGCCTTGAGATCTAACACAGATATCAAATTCTACTTATGATTACAAAGTACCATGTTCAACTCTAGCAAAGCCCAACATCAACTAAAAAAGGCTGCAATCACAAAATGCAGTTCGAAGTCCAAGTTTTATTGAATATGCCTCAACATAAACTATTATAACCAGGTTGATAAGCAGTTGAAACTCCAGGGTTGTTTGAATTAAGCATTAATATGGTTAAATTACAAAGTCCATAATACAAAAACAAACATTTTGTTTTAGTGGCAGGACAAGCAATTTCAACAGTATAAAATAACTTTGCTGACCAAATAGTTTCTTTCATCACCATTATCCCCAAAAAAAGGCGGGCTTATCTTGTGTCCAAACTTACAATGTTAGCCTAATTTTGTTGCTAAAGGTCAAGATTTTCATTTTTGCAATGGATCATGTAATTATACACACCTCTTCCAATTGCTTTTAGCTTGGACACATACAACCTCTGTGCATTATCGCGAACGGCAACCTCGATCTGCAAGCACATGGATACATGACTGATTCAATGAAGAAGCTAAATATGACAGATATATTAGTAGATCCTCATGTCATAAGTATGATAATAAAAGTAGAGTTTGGATAGGCTAGAATAACAGGAGGAGATCTTGTAATTCATAACCCTAAGATCGGACTTCTGACCAACCATGCAACACCAAAATAATTGCACAGGCAGACATTGCCTAAAGAAATGACATATACCTGCGCATCAGTAACTTTGAATATGCGCTTCCAAGGTAAAAGGAAACTTGACGCTTCTCCAAACACAAGTGCGGAAACATATATCAGCTTTTGAAATGCCTGTACTGAAGAGGAACCACAAAATGATAAAAGTTCCATAACACTCTTGAAAAAGTATCCAAGTTGCTGGCTAATAATGTGTTTGCCAAGAAACCACAAGAATTCGGATTTCATACCCGACGCTGCTCCACATCAGCTTCACGATCCCCAGTTTCAAGCCTTTGCCTGAAAATACGCCTACCAATCTGGAAGACACAAGTGGACCCGATTTCAACCAGTCATTACTCCATCACGCTTCCTCTGCTAATTTGGTATTCTTAAGCATTCACAAGTAGCGAGAGCAATAGTACCTCCATATGCATGGATGATGCCTCTGGATCATCAATTCCGAGAGCACTCTTAAACTTCACAATTTTATCGACTTCATCTCCTTTAAGTTCTTCATTTCCAGGAGGAAGGACAGACGAGACAAACCTGCACAACACATATCATATGCAATTCAACCGACCGAAAGTCAACTACAACTCAAGCCAGCTCCGTCTGAAATTTTAAACCTTACATACAGAGAAATCAAAAATAAAATATGTGCTTGAAAGACAACAGATGCGTGATTACTTCATTGTTTTAGCTCACCTGAGGTACAAATCACAAAGCTCCGCATTGAAGGCCTCATCTTGTTTGCTCACGCCGTACCTGACAGATTAGATGTTAAAAATATAAGTAGATTATGAAAATCAAACACAATTAAAGCACAACAATCAGATGAAGAAAAACATTGCTCAAGCTGATTCCACGCACTGCTACAGACGTAATCCGATCGATATTTCGTAATTCAATTAGTGAATTAGAAAGTTGTAATCTAATTCCACTGATATACAAAAGAACTATAGGGAGAAATGTGATCTCTAGTACAAGCCTCATCCAGAACCAACCATACGTCACCGGAGAAGGCGTAAACAAAAACAAAGCAGCGATTAAGAGACTATATACCAAGAACGGAACTGACCTGCCGGCAATCTGTTCTATATCCTCTTTCCGGACCGCCTGAGGATCGTCGCAGCCGGCGACGTAGTTATGCAAATCGGCGGCGGCGACCTCGGGCACACAAGCCCTCACCGCGTACGCGGCGGCCCCGCCGGCAGCCCCGAGCACGGCGGCCCCGCCGAGGGCGGCATTACGGGAGCCGCCGCCGAAGCGGAGGCCGAGGCGATACCCGGCGGCGAGCGCGCCGGCCACCACGATGGCGGAGGCGGCCAACCGCGCGGGCGGGGAGAAGCTCTTGACGAGGGGCTGGAGGCCGGCGAGCTCCCTCGGGCCGCCGAAGACGTCGGGACCGCGCGCGGGAGAGGGAGAGGGAGAGGCGGCCGGCTGCTGATCGAGGTCGGCGGAGACGGCGAGGCGGCGGCGGCGGGGCCGGCGGCGGCGGCTGGCGGAGGAGGGGAGGGAGGAGGGGAGGGAGAGGGGAGAGGGGTTGAGGAGTGAAGAGGAGGGAGAGTGAGTGAGGAAGGTGGAGGAGTTCATGGTTCGGCGGGAGAGAGACGCTCCTCTCGAAGCTCTGCTTCGATAGCAATGGAACTCTCTCTCTCTCTCTCTCTCTCTCTCTTTCTTCCCCGCGCTGTCGAGATGAGGATTGGAGGTGGCCTGCGGATAGACGTACGGGGAAGCGCGCTGTACCGAAAGAACCGGGTTCGCAGTTGGCACGACGTCGAACCGGCGGAAGTCGCCGGAAAGAGCGAACGAACCGGCCGAAGAATTACCTGGTTTTCGCGGGCGCGGGGGGGAGGGGATGGGTGGCGAATCGAATTGGTTGAACCGTTGTGGTACAAACCAGTTCGGTATGCAAACTGCATCGTCTGTATTTTGACGGGGCAGTAGTTTGCCTTCCAGACTAATTTGGAGGTACATAAGGGTGCACAAAAGAATCAAGAATCGTGGGAATAACCTCGAACTGGACCAAATCACTCAAGAACCTACGATTCCCATGGGGAACGGTCCGATTCCCAATTCTAATTTAGTAGAATCGATGAGTATCGGTCTAATTTTTAGTTTAAGGCATGGAACTGCTCACCCGGACCCCGAACCAGTATATGTATGTATATGTATATATGAATATATATTTGTAATTATTGAACATTATTGATTAATTTTATTTCTCGGGTGTGTAATAAAATTAACTCCCTACTCTTTTTTTCTTTTCTTGCTAATAAGCCATTCACTTAATTTCTCAACCAAAACAAAATAAACAAATGAAGCAGAATGAGAGAATCGATTGGAGATGTCCATAAATGTTACAGTGCCTTGTTGTCATGATACAAAATTTATAACTAATAGCTCGTTTTAAAAGCATAATTAGATCTTTTCTTAGCCATTCCATGATTAGATTAGGTTAATGCTGAAAAAAAAAATGAATCAAGTGATTAATGGTTTAACTTTTGTTGAGGTTAGGACTTTTAATATAAAATATAACTCTCCACATGTTCCCTGTGTCAAGAAATCCTAAGAGGACCACGTCATGATCTTTGAAATAATTAAATTCCTCACTAATGAGTAATATTTATTCATTCCTCCAACGAGCCAACCCTAGGGTTGCTCCGGAGCCGATGCCTGGCCAACTCAATCCGAATATGATGGGGCTTCAATGATCAATGTCATCCCGCAATTTGCATACAATTAATATTATGAAAAATTTCAAATTAGTACGCTTGTGACATCTAAAATTAATTTTCACGAACTAATATACTTGTAATAAATTTACTTTCCATTAGTTTTTATTAAATTTTACCGTCAAATTATTGACTTGAATGAAACATGCCAGTTAACTGGTGTATCAATTTGTAATTTTACTCACAATTTCTCACAAGTGTAACAATTTATAGTTTTCTACGATATTAATTTTATTTAACGGAAATTAATAAAATGTGAATTTATCACAAGTTTACTAATTTGAGATTTTTTTTTCTTATCATAGGTATACCATTTTGAGTTTTTTATGGTAAAAAAATAATTTCGAGCAAGTTTGTTACATGTGGAATGATTTTGATATTGAATTTTTTGTAATATTAATCTAATTTCATATTAGCATGGCCCCTCTCCTCTCTTATGTTTACTTACTCATAAATTACCACTTTCCTTCCACTCTTCTTGTCTGAAACGAGCATCCATCTCATCGTCTGCCATTGCAATTTAATTGATCTAATCGGGTTCTCCATCTCACGATGGACGACGACGGTCTCCGAATGGACGAAGGTGCTACTGTACCCCCTGGCTAGAACACGTTCGAGTCCTTGAATGAGTTCCAAGAGCCTTACGTGCCCGATCCGACCGAGCAACGACAACAATTTCGCGAGACACGGAGACACAACAAGCGAGCGATCGGGAGGACCTGCAAGGGCGAACGCCGCGAGCTCGCCGGCCAAACCGCTGCCCTCGGTGAAACGAAAGAATGTTGTCGCCGGCGGCTCCATGGAGAAGAATATCCACTTTCTGGCAAATATTCCAGATGGATACTAACACTACCAAGGCCAAAGGTGAGAAGCAGGTCATTTGCTTAATACGCCCCAAAGATTTATCCGATGACTCCACCGGGGGACGAGCCACCTAAAAAGGCACCGAGCCTATCACGAGACTGATATGGTCAACAAGAGCTCTAAAATTGTAAGTGAACAATTTGGAATTTTATTTAAAAAAATCGCCAATCTCGCCTATAAAAATGAGAAAACGACAAAAAAAATCATTGTCAAAGAAAATATTCAAATATAAATTATTATCGATAATGCAGTATTTTTCATTAAATAGTTATTTCAAATGAGGCAAGGAGTTATTTTAAATATATATATATTAAATCATTTATTTCACACACACCCTTAAGTTCTTTCTCTTCCCATTTCAATTACTCCAGGATAGTCCCATTACAGGTAGGATTCTCAAAGTGGGATCCCCTTATAGGTGGATTCTCTTCCAATTTCAACTGATGTACATGATAATTGCTCGCACCAGAGAAATTTTGGTGGTGGCAGCCCCCACTGACGGCGATGATTCCGGTCGCGGAATTTTGTTTGTGCTTTTTGAGAAAAAGAACAATTATATATCTTATTGGACGCATAACTCAAAATTCAAGAGTCGTCCTATCATGTGTTAATTGAAAAGAGGTAATTTGTTTTTGTTGACGTCATTCATCTAGTAAAGCCACTAAATCATTGCTTTCTCATTCGTGATGGTCATCACAAATGTATGAGTTTCTTGAAATTGTATTATCGAACTGGTGTTTTCTATTTTAGAGATGAAGTGAAAGAATATTACGTCATCGCATCTGATAATTAATAAAGTGATTGAAGGTTAAAATCACAAGATATTTGCATCCTTGCATTACCAACACGATAATGAGGACTATGCCACATTGATGCAATTGGCAGACTCGATGGTTTTGCTCTCGACAACCCCAAATACTCCCTCCGATTTTCTACACATGAATGAAACTAACATGATATAAGGACTATGATAATACAATTGAGGTTTGTGATCAAATTATAATTTGCCATTTACAGTACATGCTTTTACCGCTCTTGTACCTATTCAAACTTGAATCTTTGGGTTTTCAGGAACACCTCAACGTATATCTGAACCAACTCTCTCTCTCTAGAGATGGAAGAACGTCAATGCGTGAAAACTGAAAGCCCTTCACCAAACAGAGTCAAATACCAAATCTTATTGCTTGCTCGTGAGAAAGACACTACTTATCAGAGTCAAATCTTGGACTCTTTTCAAAACCTAAACATCGATGAGCACTCTGCTTCTTTTACCTAATGAAGAAGGGAGTTTCAAGCAGTTCCAACGATGTAAACCGGCAAGAAAAATTACGTGCCAAATCAAAGGAAATCAACCCGTTCTTCAAGGTTTTCATCTATGTTTTTACCGATCTAGAAGAAGGGAGCCCTCTGGGGATTGGATTGCTTTCTCGGACGCTTCCTGAAAGACACGCCTGCAGCGACGTTCTTCGGAGCGTCGCTAGGGCCCTCGCCGTCCGTCGTCTCCAGCTTCCTCTTCGCTCGGTTCAAAGCCTCTTCTGCTTCTCTCTCTTCAATCTTCTTCAAAACAGCCTTCACCTGCAAGAATCGTTGTACGCACACCAGCGAGAAACCAAGTTATGCAGAGGGTGTGATGTCAAACGGACGGCCCGCGACGCCTTTGCAAGATAAATTTCATAAGGAAAACTACAACTTTGCAAAACCCTAGCTACCCGCCTCGTAAGGAAAGTAAATGCACTGAAAACTAGAGTCTTGTTTCATAACCGTGCCATGAAACGCGGTACAGGAGGGTAAAAAATTTCACTTACTTTGCATTCCACTGAGCAGAAGTTGTTTGGGGCTAAGATCTTGTACTGGCAAGTCCCGCACTTGGCGTCGCCGTTGGCGGAGCCCGTGCGATGGGCTCCTCCTTTCTGATTGACGTACACGATCGCCCGCCGGTTGATCGTGTACTGCTGGATGCCGGACCAACACCACACCTGTTTCAGGTCCTCTATTCTGAACGCGGCCACTCCCGAAGACTTGTATGCCTAAGTTTTTTCAATGTATTTTACGAAGTATCAAGATGCATTCAAGAACTTGTATTCATAATGCTATGCGATCGAACGGAGTTCAAGAACTTGTATTCATAATGCTATGCGATCGAACGGAGTTTTAATTACCGTCAAAATTGAGTGCCCGGAACTCTTGTGATGCTTCTCCATGCCATCCTCGCAGACGACGATCATGCAGGCCATGCAGTAGTACTTGGCAGGCTTCGAGCAGCGGTCCTCGCAGCCGCAGGGATCGTAGAATTTGCTGGCGGCGAACATCCGCTCCAGCCACGTCGGGACGCTGCCGGTCATCTTGTCTTCCGGACGCTCCATCGTCTCAAGCGCCGTCAGGTTTTTCTTTCCTCCCTTCTCTTTTCTCCGGGCTTTATAGACAGTAGCAACAGCCGGAGCAGATGTAAATTTCTTCTGGTGTTCCGAAATAGGAAACTACTTGAGAAAATTCAAATAGGAAACTATCTCAAGATTTCGGATATGTACGAAGTACAGAGGTCATTATCAGTTTCCGAAGCGGGTCTGTTAAAGGATTTTCACCTGGAATTCGAATTTGTTTCCTTCCTCGATCTGCGACGGGGGGAAGTTGGAAGAAGCAATCTGAACGTTGACCATCGTCATCTCCAGCAAATTAAATAATACTATTGGTATTGGATGAGCGTCCTACAACTAAAGAAACCTACGAAATTGTAAATTTTAAGGATAACGACACAAATGATTCCTAAACTTTAGCTTAATGTATAATGTGATCCCTGAACTTTTAATTTGTTCAATATGATCTTTAAACTTTAAGCTTAATGTAAAATGTGATCCATGAAATTTTTAATGTATTCAATATGATCTTGGAACTTTTGATATATATTCAACTTAGTTTCTGAACTATATGAAGTTGGAAGAAGCAATTTGAATTATGATGATCATCTCCAGCAAAGTAAATACTATTAGTATTCGATAAGCGTCTTCCAACTGAAAAATGTATGGTTCTATATAAACTGTAATTTTTATATGTTAATGTCGAATGTTTTATCAGTCGATGCAGGGACATTCGAAAAGATTTATTTCGCATACCCACGTTCAGTTACCTCGGCCTTGAAGGGATCTTATCTGGTTTATCATAGAGATTTTAGCCTGCAATTGGCATGTTTGAACAGCATGGAATCCATGATACTGCTCTCTTTTAAAGCCAGCACATAATTTTGTTTGATTTTTCTTCACCACTGCATGGACTTATTGATTAATTTAATCAAATTGATTCTTCCTATGAAATAGACTGTCAAAATGGGTCCATAACCCACTTATGAACATTAAGTTATTTTGACTTAAATCCATTTGACAAGTTAACTACCGAACCACGAGAAATTGCAGCCAATTTGTTAACGGGCTAAATTTCTTTAAAGCATTCCATAAGTTCATAACTAAATTGATTTGAGTCTTTGAGGGAAAATTATTCAAAAAAAATCCTAAATTTATTGTACTTGTGTCAATTTAATTGTAAATTTTTCAATTTTTTCAATTGTGTTTTAAACATTTATATATTTTGACTTAAATCAATCTGATCAATTTTAATCAGAAATCGCTGACGTGGACATTGGCCATCCTACGAAGCATAAATAGTGCTAACATGAAATTTTTTTAATAATATTTTAATATTTTTCATTATTTTTTGTTTTCTATTTTTCTTTTCATCTCTTTTCCTTCTTCTTTCTTTTTTTCATCCTCTCTTCTTCTTCTTCTTCTTCTTCTTCTTCTTCTTCTTCTTCTTCTTCTTCTTCTTCTTCTTCTTCTTCTTCTTCTTCTTCTTCTTCTTCTTCTTCTTCTTCCTTCTTCTTCTTCTTCTTCTTCTTCTTCTTCTTCTTCTTCTTCTTCTTCTTCTTCTTCTTCTTCTTCTTCTTCTTCTTCTTCTTCTTCCCTTTTTTCCCACTCCGCCGCCTGTCTTTTCATCATCCGGATACGCCACCGTTTCGAGCACCGCTAGGTTTTTTTCTCCCCCCTTCTATTTTCTTTGGCTTTAATGACAGTAGTAACAAACGGAGCCGTAATTTCTCTTAGGTGATCCAAAATAGGATACTACCTAGTGAATTTAAATAGGAAACTATCTCAAGATTTCAGATATGTGCCAAGTAGAGAGATCATTATCAGTTTCGGAAGTGGGTCTGGTCGAGGATTTTCGCTTGGAATTCGAATTTGTTTCCTTGGTCGATCGGCGATCGGAGGAAAGCTGGAAGAAACAATCTGAATGATGATGATCATCATCATGTCCAGCAAAGTAAGCAATACTATTAGTATTTGATTAGCGCCTCGCAATTGAAAAATATTTTAGATTTTTGTTTGAGCTGTACGAGATGAAATTCTCAAATACGGTTCTTTGAAAAACGTACGGTTCCATTCAAATTGTAATTTTTAGATATAACAACACAAATTGTCTCTAGATTTTGACTTAATGTGCAAGAATAACGACCTAAATGATCTATAAACTTTGACTTAATGTGCAGTGTGATCTTTTAACTTTTAATTTATTTAATATGATCCTTAAACTTTAACTCAATGTGAAATGTGCTCCATAATTTTTTTTAAATTGTTCAATATAATTCTTGAACGTTTGATATATGTTTAACTTAATCCCTGAACTATATGAAATTGGAAGAAGCAATTTGAATTATGATGATGATCATCTCCAACAAAGTAAATATTATTAGTATTAGATAAGCTTCTTTCAACTTAAAAAACGAATGGTTCCATCTAAATTGGAATTTCAATTTGCTGAAGTCCACTGTTTTATCAGTCAATCTAGTGAAATTCGAGAAGATTTATTTCGCGTACCCACGTTCAGATACGTTGGCCTTGCAGGGATCTTATCTGGTTTATGATAGTGATTTTCTCCCGCAATTGGCATGTTTGAACAGCATAGAATCCATGATACTGCTCCAATTCTCTTTTTATGGCTAGCACGTAATTTTGTTTGATTTTTATGAATGGACTTACTGATTAATAATCAAATCGATCGTTATTGTGGAATAAACCTGTCAAAATGGGTCCACCACCCATTTACGAACTCATGTTCAGTTACCTTGACTGATCTGTTTAATTGACCGATGGCGGAACCACGAGAAATGCAGCCGATTTTTTCATGGGCCCAATTTCTTTAAAGCAATTTGGCTGCGTTTGCGAATGGCCTTGGGAAGGGGCTTTGCTGTCTAAAATCCATTTAGCCCAATATTAAGTGTTTTGGAAAAATTTTGCCAATCCCGTTAGGGAAAAGTTGGCCCTCATAAGGCTGAAAGCCCACAGTAAGTCTTAAGTTATTTTAGGCTTTTAGCATTCTCGACATACCCTTTTTATGGTTTATTATAAAAATTTTGTTCCAAAACTATTCTCACTTAATTTTTATTTTCCATTTTTGCCCTTGTGATATCATCGTTGATCTTCTTCTCAGTTGAGTTGATTGCCATGGTTATGCATGGCTATGAGGGGTCAGCAACAGGCTGAAGAGAGGTCAGCGTGGTTGTAGCTACCTCGGCAACTATCACCAGCCAATCGCGCGACCTCGGTGAGTCGTGACAACCCAAATTTGGGTCATGTGACCTCCATGAAAGGCCACTTAAGGTTGCGCAACCCCTTGTGAGTTGTAGTGATCCAAATCTGGGTTGCGCGACCTCCATGAGAAGTTGCAAGGGTTGCATGACCAAGCCACCCCTACCGAGGTTGCCTAGGTCACACAACCTTCGTCGGGGGTTGCTCGACCCAAGATGGGCCTCACTAGTTGTCTCCAAGAGCCGCCTGAGGTCTTGCAACTTCAGATGTTAGCCACTGGAGACATATTTCGCTAGCCAGTGGTCGCTTAACCTTCGCCAGTCAACTTTTTTTTTCTTTTGACTAAATTTTTTTCTTTTATTAATCACAAAAGCCCTTTGTAAATATAATTTCTCCAAACACTATTTTGTCCAAACGTTCTTTACAATGGGCTTTCAAATTACAATTTAACGAACACAAGTTGTATTTCAGAAAACCTCTTTAACTTAAAATCCTTTGTATTTTCTAAAAAAATTTCCCCAAATTTCCAACCAAATGCATCCTTATGAACTAAATTGTTTTTAGTTTAAAGGAAAATTGTCTAAAAAATCTTAAAATTATTGTATTTTTTTTTTCAATTCAATTTTAAACCTTTTAATTTTGTCAACTGAACTCTAAATACTTTCACATTTTTTAAATTGAGACATTCGGCCAATTTTGGCCAGAAATTGGTACGTGCCATATTGGGCACTGTCATGAGCAATTTTCAATGATATTTTAATTTTTAAAATTTTTTATTATTTTTTGTTTTCTTCTTTTCCTTCTTTTCTTTTTTTTTTTCCTTCTCTTTTTGTTTTCCTTTTTTCTTTTTCCCTTCTGCCTCCACCAACTTCCACCGAACCTTGTCATTGGCTAACGGAGACCACCAACCTCAAGTGAGGATCGCCCTCGCTGGCCTTGGGCAAGGAAGGCTCTAGCATGGGCTAGTGAGGGCCGCCCTTGCCTAGGCAAGGGTCACCCTAGTTGGCTTGGAAAGGGTGACCCTCGCCTAAAATCGCAACCTCCACATTATTAAAATATCATTAAAATTTAGAAAATATTAAAAAATTATCATTGATTGTCCGCGTTAAAGTCGGTCATGCTAAATAGATGGCCAATGGCCGAATTGACATAATTGGTAAAAATGTAATAGATTTAAAACTTTTTGGATATTTGTCTTAGTCTTTGACCTTGAAACTGAAAATGATATTCTTAATGAAAAAGGGTTAATATACAAACAAGATGATAGTCTCAGCAGCTCACGATTTCTAAGCAAAATCTGAACCCAGAAATAGACACATTCATTCGTCGAATTCGTTCATTCAAAAGATAAACAATTAAAAGCCCCTCTACGACTCGAGCTGAGCATACCAGACACCCTGGATCTTCACATCCTTAGGCACCTTAGCTCCCAAATCAGTATCCGATGGCTGGACGCTCTCGAACACGCCGATCACCTCTCCGGTCTCGGGCTTGCTCTTGGTCACGCTCAGCGTGATCTTCCCGGTTGATGACGAGGCATTCTTGATGTTCTCCTTGGTCAAGTCCTCCTCGTCTCCTCTCCCTCCAGCAGGCAAGGCCACAGCATTGTCGTACCCGGTGGAACCACCACGGCCCTTTGGGTCGAGGAATGACGAGCCACGGTATGAGGGCACGAGGAACTCCCCGCTGAAGCTCTCGGGCTTCCCTGAGGCCACGAGCTGCTTGATGGTGAAGAGGAAGGGCACGCGCTCACCCCCAGGGAGCTGCACGGTGACGGCCGCATAGTCGATCCCATCCTTCTCCTCGAACTTGACAGCACCATCAGGGGAGACCTCAAAGGGGCCCTCGATCTCGTCGAGGGTGTAGGTGAGGCGGGTCATGAGCTTGGTCTTCTGGAACTCCGGGGGAGCGTTCTTGCTCACGCCCTCGGCCTTTACAGTGAAGGAGGTCGGCTCAAGGCAGATTTTCTTGGCATTGTACTTGCCGGGCTTGAAGGCGAACGAGTCGAGCCCACCGTCAATGGTGGGGCACTGGTTGGCCGTGCCTGTCCCCTTGACTTCCATGTAGGTCTTGCTCTGGATCTCGTCATAAGTCAGTCTCTTCGTGGCTCCCTCCGCACCGGCTCCCTGAGAAAGACCAGAAGCTCTCATCACAAACATATTCATCTATCTATCTATAAAAGCAGACCAAAAATGTGCAAATGAGAAACTAAACTGTACTCCTGAAATGTTTTATCGGGATCCAAGTTGGGAACCTCCATAAAAAAATGTGTTGATTAGCATGGCCAAGGACTTAGTTTCAATTCACTCTCTTAAAGGAAAGCATTGATCTCTCAGTTCTTGATCAAACCAGTATATGCATCTTGGTGGCAGGAATGCTTCAAACATCAATCCGGGCGATCCAATCAATTACCGAAGACTCAACGCCTCTACGACTTCATCATTAGAGCCTACCGACCATATCAAGAACTGATTTCAGCCCGTGAACTCTCGGCAGCTAAGGACAAATGCATAGTTTCGCAAGGCGTGCTGAAAAGAGAGTAGGATAACTTCGGCATCTGGAGAAGGGAAACGATCTATCTAGCACAACCCGACATCACTATTCGAATGCTTAATGACCTTCTCTAGATTGGCCCCTCGATCTATTCAATAATAATCTTCCAATTTCGAGCACCATCCATCGCCCACACAAGATAACACGAAAGGAGCAGAGAGAACAGCAGTAAATACTTCAAGGACACTAATAATTCAACCATGTTAGCCTCTAAAGGTTAGGGAGCAACATAAACTGACAACGGTGGCTCGATCTTCATACCGAGACGACGAGGGCCGAGGTGGCGAGCGCGAAGCCGGCGATCTTGGTGGCGTCAGCGCACTTCTGGGCCAAGTCCTTGAGATCAGCCTGGAGAGAGCAGGTCACCCTGGAGCCGGCACCGCATTCCAGCCCGAAGGCCTTGGACACGTTCTGCGACGACCGCAGCTGCGAGCTGCTGATCCTCCCCACCTTGGTGGGCTGCATGAGAGTAGCTGCCGCCTGTAGTGAAGCAGCCATTTTTTCTCCCTACTCTCGCTCTCAAACACTCTGTGCGAAGTCTGTGGGAGAAGGAAGGAAAAAGGGTTTTGCAGATAAGCGAGGTTGAAAACGAGGGCGGGGAGGGGAATTAAGCTGGTGGACGTGGTTCGGGTAAGATAAAGAGATAGGATAAGGCGGTCTTTGATTGGCTGGTTCGAGGTGATGCATCTGGCTGCAGGGCTCGCCACGTGGCGCTGTCCACGTGTGCGATAAAGATACTTCGGGTCGGAAGAGTTGTGGATGATGATGGTGGCCGGGTGGGAGAATCTCTCTTTGCTTTGTTGCTTGAGTTCTGCTCTCTCTCTCTCTCTCTCTCTCTCGGGCAGCATCAGAATGAATGCATCCAATGTGGACTTTCAAAATCTGACAGCAACCCTATTTTAATCTTTATCTTCTCTTGTATTTGCCTTCTCTGATTGATTTTCGTGTAATATACATTTTAAAGAGGAGGAGGATCAACTAAAAGCAAATGGAACACTTGGGCAAAACGCAATTCAAAGCTCCTTATGCATTCAACCAAGGGATCTTACGTTGGATCTTCCCTCCTCCTTTTCCCTTTATTTTTGTTACTCTTCACCTTAGGTTATTTCTTGAGATCTTAACATTTGGAGCAGCAAATTGGTATAAAACAAACATGGCTATTTTATAGAAAATTATTCACATAAAATAATTTAATTAATCAAGAACAATCGGATCCATATATGACTGTAAAACACCGAGATTAATAAGCACGGTAGAATTAAAATTTATTTGTTTGAGCCATTGTTTCACTTGAAAAAAAAATAGATCAATTTGATAATCAGAAATCTATTAGAATACCGGATTTTTCTTTCTATGACCTATTTTAGTATAATAATTTTCAATGAGATTAAACAACTGATAGGTATAACATACCCTTTTATAGGTTAGAGAAGGGATATAGCAAACCCTAATCAATAGTATGTTAACTAGGTTTCTCCCATAGTTAAACACAATTGCCTAGAATTTGCTACTCAACTAGGCCCGTTATTAATATATGCCAAAACCCATTTCAATAAAATCAAAGGGTTTAACAAATATTGGAATATCCATTAACCCGATTATTTAAAATAGAAAACTAATTAATTAATGTAAGCTCATATTATAGGAAATTTCAAACATTTTCCCAATTGGGCTACATTAATTAACTTATTTTTATTTTGAAAAAGATCTTATATTGAAAACGACACTATTGAGTTAATAATTGAAAAATTTTGTTTTATGTGGCCACAATTAAAAAAAAAAAAATCTAATAACGACATTTCAAAACCAAATCAATCCTATATAACCTCAGTATAGGATTATGAAAATCAATGTGTTAAAAAAATATCGTAACACATGATCTTCCATAATCACATATAATAAGCGTTATATTTTCATGGATCATGGATCTAGTAGTGTGGTAAGAAATAATGCCAATATATGATCAAAATATACATTATTTCCTATTGGTCCTTAGTGCGATTTCTCAACGACATGAAATCGCATCAAGGTAATTTCTAAACAACATGAAATTGCACGACTATATCACAATTCAATATGAGATCTCATAATTAGAGACATCCAGTCATATTTTTAAATTAAAATTTGTTTAAAGATACTGTTTTTATACTTACATTTTTCAGTCAACAAAAGGAAGGATAATAATAGAATCAACAATAATAATCATTGAAAATAAATACTCTAATAAACATCATGAAAGCATTATCAGTTTGCATATAACTATAATATCTAGAAATACAAATTATATAACTTCCACTATAAAAAAAACAAAAGAATCTAAAATATCTATATTCTTCACATATCTTTAAACAAAATAAGTCATAAGCCTTTTGTTATAGGATCGGCCAACATAAATTCAGTTTTGATATTTTTTATCACAATATCTCTCTTTTTGACCAAGTCTTTAACAGTATAATATTTTATCCAGTTAACATTTCAACCGTGGCATTGTTGTTATTTACAGCAAAGGTAACAATTTCACACATAATACAATAAAATCAATTATGGGCAATAAGCAAATCAACAAAAATAATTAATATATTATAAACTCCCATTTGGGCAGAGTGTACAATACACCATTATTTTCCACAACATGAAATTTATAAAATAACAACAAGAAGAATTACATATAATTGTCAATGATCTATCTCCTTCAGGCAGACAAATCCTTTAAATTATACATATCCATAATATTTATATAGAGGGGAATTACATATAATTTTCAAAACATTTATCTTATTTGGGTTGATAAATATTTTTCAATTATACATCCCCATCTTTTAAATTGGGAATTAATCTTCATGCAATTTTCCAAATTAATATACATAATAACTCCCTATGGAAATATAAGAAATGCGGGTCCCATTTCCAATAAAAGAAATATAAGAAATGCAACGACGTTGTTTTCAATTCTCGGGTCCCATTTCTGATGTGTCGACTAATCCCGGAAACCTTCGAGCATCTCCTACTGCTGTGCGAATGGACGGGGTACATGTGGTCAAACCCTTGTTTCAATTACGACACCTCCCCGATTAACATAACAATAATTGACGAATGCATTTTAGAGAACTTATTTACTTGAGCCGATCCCTCTTCGCAAGCTCTACTGGCCGGCACTCTGTGGCTTATCCGGAAGCAAAGGAATGCCTCGGTGTTCCGAAATTATCAGCCGAGACCCACTCACCTCGTTGAGAAAGCCATCGGCTGGCACAAACTTTACGCGAAATGGAACCCAAGCAAGAGGAATTAGAAAGGGGAAGCAAGCTTACCTATTGACCATTGGCACTATAAAACTGAACGTAGATGCCTCGTGGAGCAGCGAGTCCTAAGCGGGATCTGTAGCAGGGGTATGTAGATACGCTCACAAGCTCTTCGTGGCTGGCTTCGCCAAGAAAGTCCATGCTCCTTGCTCTTGTAGTCGAAACCCTGGCAGTGAAGGAAGGACTTGCGTTCATGAGGAAGCAAAGAGAAGAGCAAAATAAGGGAGCTGAAGCTGAACTGAAAGACTCCACTTTCGGCCAGCAAGGGTAATTGGAAAGTGATCGCCTATCCACCACTTTCTACCTCTTGGGCCAGGTTCCTTGGGTTGCCCAGTCCAATGTAGAGGACTGCCACCATCTTATGGCCCATTTGCAAGGAGTGCTTTCGGTCTCTTGTTCCAGGAATGCTAATCAGTCCACAAATTGGATGGTCCAAGCCCATCAGATTGACTCTCTTTGCTCAAATTACAAGATTGTCCTTACATTGACTAAAACAGTTTCTGGCAGTCTACTCAATTCACATTAGAGATTTCCCTCCTCCTACTATTAGCATTGGCAAAGGAAACGCTATCATCACCCGCTTAGTGACACAGCCCTCACCATCTTTTTTCTCTTCGCTCTTCATTAAAAAAAAAATGGAAAATCAGCTGAAAGGTCTCCTTACCCCTAAAAACTACAATCCTCCTTTATGATAATCTCCAGCGCACTGCGAGCGAACTAACGATACCATAATCATAATTCACGATCCAAAATTCAAAACGATAAATCATATGAGTGACTTAAGCGATCATGCCTTCACCGGCTTATTCATGCGCTTCTTCCTACTATCTTTGCTGTCATCGGTATCATCCTCCTTGTCGATGTCGTAAACAACATAATCGATTCCCTTGCCACTGATCTGCAGCGGAGTCAGCTGGGGACTGCCCCTTGACCCCCTCCTCCGCTTCTTGCCCCAGGATGGCCCAAAGCCGGAGTAATAGTAGAACTGGTTGGACTTTGCTGCCGCCGAGGAGGAAGAGTTCTTCGCCCTACGTGGCTGGCCACCGCAGTGGCCAGTGGAGGTGGAGGACTTGTCCAGCTTTCTGGAAGCAGAGTCGTCAGCATTGGTGTCGTCTTCGCCATCAGCAGTAGTAGTGTAGGACTTGAGCTGCGATAGGTGATGCTCGCACAAGTAGTGGCCGTCCACGGCCTCGTTCTTGCATTGGGACCGCTTGCTGTCAGTCTTGTTGCAGCACAACTTGAAGCTAAAATCACCATCGGAATCGCCTCCATTTGTTGCTTCATAGCTGTTGATGTTCATCCTATCCTCCTTATTGATGTTGTAGAAGGCGTGGCCTTTGAGTTTGTTATCAATAACAGTCTTCTTTTTGGTGTCCGCCACCATCATCGAGGCCACGCTGCTGCGAAATAATCACAATGTTTCAATCGCAAATGCGTCACAGGTCCCAACGTTTGCCATCCACTAACAAATTTCGCACAATCAAAGCTAATGATTGAGCTATTCAGGGACGAGAATACAAAAACCTACTCGCTCGAAGGAGACGATTGAATGCACATGAATTCGCGGAGACCTTTCAATTTCTGTAACGAGTTAGATGATGAGGATTGATATTTACCTCTCAACAGCTCCGATGGAATTGCCCAAGCTGCCATCGGCGGTGAAGCTATCCTTTCCTCCATCGAGCTGCGAAAATGGTCGAACCAGAAGAAAAATACTGAGCACGCACGTGAATAACAGTAGAGATCGAGAAGAAGATAAACCTAATCGTTCATTCCAAGGTAAATGCGCGATGGAAACGGGAAAAATCTTGGGGCTACAGATAAACCCTAGCTGGCGAGGGCCGGAATTGAAAAACCCTACGCATCGCAAATGGAACACTTGGGCAAAACGCAATTCAAAGCTCCTTATGCATTCAACCAAGGGATCTTATATTGGATCTTTTCTCCTCCTTTTCCCTTTATTTTGTTACTCTTCACCTTTAGGTTATTTCTTGAGATCTTAACATTTGGAGTAGCAAATTGGTATAAAACAAACATGGCTATTTTGTAGAAAATTATTCACATAAAATAATTTAATTAATCAAGAACAATTGGATCAATATATAACTGTAAAACACCGAGATTAATAGGCACAGCGGAATTAAAACTTACTTGTTCAAGCTATTGTTTCACTTAAAAAAAAAAAGAAAAAAGATCAACTTGATAATCAGAGAGATCTATTAGGATGCTAGATCTTTCTCTCTATGATCTATTTTAATATATCAATTTTCAATGGAATTATACAACTTATAGATATAACCTACCATTTTATAGGCTAGAAAAGTGACCTAGCAAACCCTAATCAATAGCATGTTAACTGGGCTCCTCCCATTACGAGTTTCAGTTAAACACAATTGCCTATAGTTTGCTACTCAATTAGGCCCGTTATTAATAGATACCAAAACCCAGTTCAATAAAATCACTTAAGGGTTTAACAAATATTGGAATATTCATTAACCCGATTATTTAAAATAGAAATTAATTAATTAATGTAAGCTCATATTATAGGAAATTTCCAACATTCTCCCAATTGGGCTACATTAATTAACTTAAATTTATTTTGAAAAAGATCTTATATTGAAAACAACACTATTGAGTTAATAATTAAAAAATTTGTTTTATGTGGCCATAATTTTAAAAAATAATATTCCAATAACAACATCTCAAAACTAATCAAATCTTATATAACCTCAGTATAGAACTATGAAGATCAATGTGTTAAGAAAACATCGTAACACATGACATTTCATAATCACATATAATAAGCGTTATATTTTCATGGATCATGGGCCTAGTAGTGTAGTAAAAAATAGTGCTAATATATGATCAAAATATACATTATTTCCTATTGGTCCTTAGTGCAATTTCTCAACGACATAAAATTGCATGACTATGTCACAATTCAATATGAGATCTCATAATTAGTAACATCCAGTTGTCTTTAAATTAAAATTTGTTTAAAGATACTATTTCATACTTCCATTTCTCAGTCAACAAGAGGAAGGATAATAATAGAATCAACAATAATAATCATTGAAAATAAATGCTCTAATAAACATCATGAAAGCATTATCAGTTTGCATATAATTATAATAACCAAAAATATAAATTATATAACTCCCACTAACAAAAGAAATCAAAAGAATCTAAAATACCCATATTCTTCACACATTCTTTAAACAAAATAAGTCGTAAGCCTTTTATTATAGAATCAGCTAACATGGACTCAGTTCTGATATTTTTTATCACAATGTTTCTCTTTTTGACTTAGTCTTTAATAGTATAATATTTTATCTAGTTAATATTTCAATCGTAGCATTGTTGTTATCTACAGCAAAGGTAACAATTTCACACATAATGCAATAAGATCAATATGGGCAATAAGCAATTCAACAAAAATAATTAGTATATTATAAACTCCCATTTGGGTAGAGTGTACAATACACCATTATTTTCCACAACATGAAATTTATAAAATAACAATAAGAAGAATTACATATAATTGTCAATGATCCATCTCCTTTAGGCGAGACAAATCTTTTAAATTATATATCTCCATAATATCTATATAGAGGGGAATTACATATAATTTTCAAAACATTCATCCCATTTGGATATATAAATATTTTTCAATTATACATCCCCATCTTTTGAATTGAGAATTAATCTTCATGCAATTTTCCAAATTAATATACACAATAACTCCCTTTGGGTGAGTAATTATAAATATAAATATATATATTAATGTTTAGGGAAAAAACCACAAAAAAACCCTAAACTTTGCCCAAAATGACAAATTTACCTCAATTTTTTGTGACATGAGAAACCTCGAAATTTGCTAACCATGACACATTTACCTCAAACTTTTTTTCGTAACACAAAAAACCCTGAACTTCTATTCGTGTGACACATTTATTTTAAATTATAGGACGTTTTGGTCTTTTTTTTACTTTTTAATTTTTTTTCTTTTTTTTCTTCTTTCTCTCATCCCTCCGCCGGCCATGGCGAAGGGAAGCCGGTGTCCAGCGAGGGCTGCACTCGCCGGTGTTGGGCAAGGGTCGCCCTCGCCTAGGCTGGCTAGGGTGGCCCTCGCTAGCGTTGGATGAGAGTGGCCCTTGGCTGGGTCAGGCAAGGGCCTCCCTTGCCAAATTTGGCAAGGGCACCCCTCACCCGGCACCAGCAAGGGCACCCCTTGCCGACCTCGGGCAAGGGCCTCCCTCGCCAAATCTAGCGAGGGCACCCCTCGCCTGCGTCGAGCGAGGGTAGCCTTCACCTAATGCCAACGAGGGCAGCCCTTGCCAAACGTTGGCTTCCCTCCACCATGGTTGGCAAAGGGAAGAGAGAAGAAGAACAAAAAAAAAAAAGAAAATAGAAAAAAATATTACGAAAATGCTATTGATGGGGTAAATGTGTCACAATTTGCAAAATTGAGAGTTTTCATGTCACAAAAAAAGTCTGTGGTAAATTTGTCACTTTATGTAAAATTTGGGGTTTTTGGTGGTCTTTTCCTTAATTTTTTATTAATAAGGAACTCCAAAATTCATCTAACAATATGAAGCATTTTACAATATGTGCTTCCCAAAATCATATTGAATTTATCAAACTACAATTTTTGCCACAATTTTTTTTTTTTAATTTTTTAAAAATTATTATTATTATTATTATTATTATTATTATTATTATGTATTGGACCCTTCTGCGGGGCCCTAACCCGCGAGCAGCCTAAAACGAATGGTGGAGCCCAAGCCCAACTCTTTATGTGGAAAGGACAAGCCAGCATATTGCAAAAGGCCCAAACCCACACAAGCCCAAGATTTTGGGCTTGGTTCATGGGCACGCCCATGACCCATGAAGAAAAACAAAGGTTCATGGGCGTGAGCCCATGAACATGAACAAAAGAAATGTTGATGGGCGTGAGCCCGTCAACCATGAAGAAAAGAAAGTTTTAGGCGTGACAAAAGCCTATGGGCTTACGCCCATGTTATAAGCCCGGCCCAACTAGAGGTCTTCTTCAACCTCCAGCCGAGTCACGAAAATCTACAAAACCGAGTCATGTGACCCGATTTTGACCCGAAACTGAAAATACACACATTATGGTTGATTTTTTATGGAATTTTTTCATGAGTCTTGCTTCTAACATCAATATAATTAACTAGAATGAATTAAACAAAGAACAAAGGAGAAAATCTTCCATATTCAAGTTTCAAATGTTCGGATCTAAACACCTATGGCCGAAATTCGTTTTTCTCTTGTTTAAGCTCAAAAAACTTACCTTAATGCAACCAAAAGATACTAAAACATATATAAAACAATACCCATGCAATAATTTATAATGAACATCAATCAATTGCATGTAATTTAAAATTCTAGAACTTTTTCCATGTATAAACCCTATAATTTCAAATTTCAAATTCTCACTCAATTCTTAACGAAATTATGCAAATTATATATGATTGGAAAGATCTTGACATGTAAAACAAAAGCCCAAAGGTTTCAAAATCAATCGATCAAAAAATCCACATGAAAAAATAACGCCAATATTCGGCTCAAAAAGGAAAATTTTGAATTTATTCATAAAAAAATAATAATAATTTTGGGTTCTACAATTATATATGACTTGCTCTGATACCATATGTAGAAAATTATTCACATAAAATAATTTAATTAATCAACAACAATCGAATCCATATATGACTGTAAAATACTGAAATTAATAAATACAACGGAATTAAAACTTACATGTTTGAGCCATTACTTCATTTGAAGAAAAATAATAGATGAACCTGATAATTAGAGATCTATCGGAATACCGGATCTTCATCTCTATGACATATTTCTGTATAACAGCTTTTAATGAGATTAAACAACTAATATGCATAACTTACCTTTTATAAGATAAAGATGAGACCTAGCAAACCTTAATCAATAGCGTGTCAACTGAGCCCATTTTAGTTAAACACAATTGCCTACACTTTACTGCTTAACTAGACCCATTATTAATAGATGCCAAAACCCAATTCAATAAAATCACTTAAGGATTTAACAAATATTGGAATATCCATTAACCCGATTATTTAAAATAGAAAATTAATTAATTAATATAAGCCTATATTATATGAAATTTCCAACACATTTCACTCCTTAGCGTACCACCCCCATACATGTAATTCTATTTCATTAACGTAGAAGATATTCTTCCAGTCGAATAATCCAAATACAAAATATTGCTTAAAAACCCTCTAGATTAAGATTAGCAAGTCAAACCACATTCTTGAAAGATCAAATCATTGGCCTAACGGAGTATATGATATCCCAACACTCATCCTACTCGATCCGATATATTAGGCCAAACCCACATAATCAAGTTATGTGACAAAAACATAGCTTCAACTAAGGAAAATTAATCTAAAAGTTCTAAACATATTGTACAACGGTCAATTCAGTCATAAACTTACTGATGATTACCTATATAATTCTAAACCTTTGGATTATGCTAATTAAGTTATAAACATTTAGATGATTTGCCAATTTAGTGTTAAAACTTTTATAATTTGTCAATTTAGTTATTCTAGCTAATTTTAGCTGAAAATTATTGACGTAACAGTCTAATCAATGTCAGTCACCTTACGTGGAACAACCAACATTGGCATTTAATGATTTTTGTAATTTTTTAAAAAAATTCTAATTTTTTTTGTGACTCCTCCACACGTCACGGTTACTGTGACGTTTTGTTTTGTTTTTGTTTTTTTTTGCATGCGGAAACGTGTAATGACAACTTAATGCATTATAATTTAAATCAACGCACATAGAAATATAAAACTAGGCACTTTATTTGTTCATATATTGTAGACGACCTAAGTCGGTACATCAGGGTCAAAAGGTTTCTTCTCCCAACTATATCCAAAATACTGTCCTGACCATTCTACTGTCTATTTACATGGCCACCAACTTAACAAGTCTTGGTCTCGCCAAAAATGCCACCCTAGTCCCCCGGGCCCTCCTCCTATTTGACTTCGATGTTGCCATCGTCATCGCCGTCTAGAAGTGGGAGTGGCCCCACCGTATGCCCACTGATCCAGCTGTAGAGGGAGACAAATCCAATCACATGGAGCCCGATGGAAGGCTAGCATCAATAGTAAGGATCACGGTGATCCAAATAAATGTAACCTTTGGGAAGTCGAGATCAACCTACTACGTCTGGTTCCACATGAGATCTGTCGGGACACCATAGAGCATCATGGAGGACCCAAGTAGCAAAGGCATACCTACGAGTTTGAAAAAAATGATAATCCACCAAGGGTGAGCATGATAATCAGCAAGCAAAAGTCTACTAGACTATATTACATGAATCTATCACTACCCATTCGACAGAATCCTAAAAATAAAATACATGAAATCGAAATAATTCAACTTGCAACGACTCTAAAAGAAATTCACAAAAACATTATACTAAGAAGCAAAATGGAAATTTGGGAACTTCAATTAGTCTAGATTCAACTGCCACCATCTTTCGAAGGGAATCGTGCTACACTCCTTTAGGCATCTTGCATCTCAACTGGCATCGCGAGGACCTTCGGGAGCCCTTATCACATTCCTCAAGCATCTAGAGGGCGTCATGTTACGCCCCTCCAGGCATCTCACACCCCACCTGGCATCGCAGGGACCTCCAAGGGACTCTTATTATATCTCATAGGCATCCAGAGGGCACCGTGTTACATCCCGACACCCGGGGCATCGTCGTTATGGGGATCAACGGCATTCACCACATTTATATTATGGCACAGTAATTCAATAATTCAATTTGAAATATTTTTCATATTTCCAATGCAAAATGAAACATTTCAAGTTTCAAAATCAAAGATAATATAAAACCAGGTATAAGCAAAGCCCCAAAATTTGTAATACAAAAATCAGCGACATTAGAATAATCATCTCTTCACCCCCAAAAATGACAAATTGAAGGACAAATCTAAATCAAAAATTAGTGTTCAAAGTGTTTTATTCTTAGTGCCCTCCTGAAGAAAATGAAAGATTATTTCATCAACACCACCCAACAAAATTTCTTTGAGCATCTACTACCCATCGACCTTACAAATCCCACAATGATTTCCAAAATCGAAGCACACAAAGAAAAGAAAAGAAAAACATGTAACTAGCCCAATGAAAAGCCACGACCACAAGAACCCCAAAACACTAAATCAAGTCAAACAGAATACAAACAAACCGGCATAGGGAAGATCGGCATAATTCTAACATGAACATCTGAACTAATCCATTGCAACAACGGACAGTGTTCAGAAATCGAGGATTCCGATAGCATCACCACCGAAATTACTGGTCTTTAACCATGACCCAACCGATCATCCAGTCACAGTCTCATTCCCAATTTCGTGTTATACAAGTCGAAACATATTCAAAATTCATAATTTAGTACCTCTATCCATTATAATCCTTGATGCAAGAAGTTTGGCTAGGCAAAATTTCCAAATTCACCAACGAGCACGACTTGCACAAAATAGCAATAACTTGTAGAAAGCCAAAGGAATACATCTCGTTGAGCAATGATGGAATTCACAGAGTATAGAATAGTAGACATCTACTTGCTTTGTGTTCTTGTCGACGATGGTTAGAACGACAAGACAACGTGAGCAAATGGCGGCACAAGGCATGTGTGACATTCTAAATTTTCTGACTCTATAAGTATAATCGGGTTATTATGGGCTTGAATTATTTTAAAGCGGGCCAGATGACAAGCCTGATGGCCCGTGAGGAAAGTATGGGCTTAAATAGTTAACAAGCTACACGAAGATATTGAGCACGGGTTTGATCAACCAAAGGATGAGCTACGGACTTGGGCTTGATTTGGAACGAGCCAAGAGTCGAGTTCCTTAAAATTATGAATTAAGTCTAGTGGGCCATGAAATGTCGTGGGATGAGCCCGGTGGGCCGGAGATGGGTATTTAGGCCCAAGCGCTTTAATTTTTTCGATTAAGATTATAGGTTAAGTCTTATGCGTGATTTAATTAGAATTTTATTAAAACTTATAAGTGATTGTAATTTTAATATCGAACACTAACTTTAGTAATTTCTCGTGAGTAATTCTTATTTGTATCATAGATCAGCACCGAGACGTTAATACATCAATTAGATTCGTGTGGGCTTATGGACTCGTATAATTACCAAATAATCAAAAATTTGTTGGATTCGAAATGAAATTAAGTAGAGGAGGTTAGAAACTATTAGACTAATTAATGATAAGGATTAGAACTTGATTTTAACCATTCTCGAGCGCCAAGTGTCAACCACAAAGAAGAATGCGTGCATGGGAGTCACGACTTTCATCTGTTCCCTATTGGTTTCTCTCTAACCCGAACCCTTCAGAGGAGACAGCGTGTAGGCGGCCACCGATTCGCACATGGAGAAGCCCATCCACGTGAAGGAAAATTATGCGCTTAGCCATAATTCGGTCAACATGGGGAGCAAGAAATTGACCAGCATTATTTTAAGAGGAAATAATTCATCTGGTCCGATTCGTACAATATGCACAAAGGAAATTCGAAAGATCAGCATGAGAAGGGAATGTTGGGCACGTTCTACACTGCGGGCACACGGATTTGCCAACAAGATATATCCCTGCAGAGAAGGCATTCGGTCAATGAGGAAAAGAAAAGGAAATAGAATATATTTCAAAGCATGCACAGAAGGAAACGAAATATGCTTTCTTTCCATGATAGCTCAAACCCTCTGCCTATAAAGGACCTTCGCAGACGAAGAATAAAAGGGGCAGACATTGAGACACACGGCCAACGAAAGCGAGAGAGGAAAACAGAGAGGAGGGTCACATACATGAAAGAGAGGAGCAACTAGAGAGAGAGAGAGAGAGAGAGAGAGAGGTTCGCGAGACATATCCGTCGCCTAAAAGCGGTGTTCCGCTGCCAACTCCCTCGTTGCCGCCGACTTGATGCTTCCGGTTGTCCGACTTGCGTCGGTCCAGCGCTGGCGATAGTCTTGACAACAACATCAACGGGTTTCGTCTAGTCACCGTGCCACTCCAGTTTAACGCGTTCGGCGAGAAACCGGCACCTTCCTCGTGTTGCATCCGGTCAATTCCCACGGTGCTACAACTATTGCACGACAACGTGCAGCCAGCAAATTTTCAGCGAGCTCCCCAAAGTGCTCCCGCACCGAATCTAGCCATGATAATCTGAGTTTTTTCCTGCAGGTTTACCAGTGCCTTTGCCCACCACCGACAACAAATCATCAGCCTTCTTTTGTTCCAATATCTCGTCACTGCAGACGCAGTCAGCGTGTAACTGCTGTGCCGAGCTTGTCCAGCGAGCACCAAGCCTCTATCGAGAAGTCCCCACACCACGATCTCCATTAATCGCAGACACCACCTGGCGCAAGTCTAGTCCGCTCCATTGATTTTCCCAGATTTGTTGAGTAGTTCGTTGTGACGATTTCAGTCCAATCCAGCGGCCGCCGCATCAGTTCCAGCATCATCCACCACGAGCCATCGCTGGTCCCATCATCCGATGAGTCCAAATTTGAGAACGATATTACGAAATTGGTAAAGATATTATCCAAATTTAATTTGATAATTTCCTTACTTAATTTGTTGATATTGCATTCAAATTCAAATCTTTCCGATGATGCATCCAATCCAAATTTTCTGGAAATCTTTTTAAATTAGGGATTTATTCCTTAATTTCACAACGTGCACATGATTGATAGTCCGATTTCACGCTCGAAATACGACTCGCAATCGCACGGAAAAATTGCCAATCCTATCTCACGCTCGAGATACGATTCGTGATTTTGTTAAAAATTGGCCAATCCGATCTCATGCGCGAGATACGATTCGTCAATTTATTTCCCTAAATTAAATGGACATGGATGATATCTTGCTTGATTTGGTGCCGTGCTTTCTTGATGCCTCTATTTGATTGCTCCCATAAAAGAAAAACCCAAAAATATTTATTTGAGTTAGGTTAAATGCATGTTAGGATGTTACTGGTTTTAAGGTTATGTTGCATGTTTAGGATAGGAAATCTATTTCGAATTTCTTAAATAAAAAGACCAAAAACATTAATTTAGGATATCATATTTTCTTCTCATTAATTTAAATTGCACGTTTAATTATTTGGCAATTTTAATTTCGAATTTCGTACTAAAAAGGAAAAAAAAAAAATAGAATTAGGGCATTCTTTGCACGTCATTGCATATTATGGTAGATTGCATGCTTATTAAGAAAATAAAAAATCATGTGCACGTCATATAGCATTAGGTTCATGAAATGCACGTCATTTAGTGATTGTTGCTAGGTGCATTTAATTAGAAATTGGCCATCACTAAGATTATGTCATTTTAGTTAATTTAGATCGCATGTTTAATTATTGCATGTCCATTAAGAAAACACAAAAAAATTATTTTACTCATTCATATAGTTTAGGCTATACTGTCATGTCATAATATTTCATGTTAGATTAGTAGCATGCATTGCATATTGCACGATTTAAATTAATTAAGTAAAAACAAAAAAGAAATTACGTGTTAATTAGAAATCATATCTAGGATTGTTGATGTGAATTCTGATCTAACAACGCAGATGCTTTCGTTGCTATGAGGTAAGTCTTGCAATTTATTTACTGCTTTACTTGGGTGTTAAATTAATGGTTTGCGCACCCGCATGATCACTTCACATGTTAGGGAATTAGATTTAAAATTAATCCAAGCTGCTTGCAAAACATTTTTTTTTAAAATAAAATAATGGTATCGAAAGGGCATTAGAGAAATCTAGTGTAACCAAGTCCCCGTACCCATAATCTTTGGTTTGTAGGAGTAAAATAATTCTCCCGTTATTTTACTTGGGTTTCTAATCGACCCACCAAAAAATAGATTAGTGGCGACTCCTTATTGAAAATCATTTGCGTGTTAAGAAATTTGAACCTAAGTCGCGAATTGGTATGGGCTTGGGAGAGCCCGAGTTAAGTCTAGGCTTAACAATCCATTAGCCAAAACCCTAGGTGGTTCACACCCCAAAAAATTGGTCGCGACAGCTTGGCGACTCCGCTGGGGACTTGTGTTAAAACACTTAGTGGACTTAGGCCAATTTTCTTCTTTTTGAAAAATGTTTTTGTTTGGCAAAATGAGGATTCCGGTATGTCCCTAACATTTAGGTGTTAAATGTTCTTGCAGATTGGGAGGTATAAGGGGAAGTGTTTGCTGACCTTTGTTTTGCAGGAAGGTGTAGGAATGTATGGTTTATTTTCATATACGAAGTGTTGCTTGATATAAACTGTCGTGCATGCCTTGCATCTAGCACTACACTATTGCACACACAACCCGCCGCCGAACCTGGGCCGCATTAGGATCATCTAGGATGGTATTGAGATGTTTGCCACTCCGACCGCATGCTCGTGGTACGAGTCGCCCATCTCAATCTCGAAGTTTCTTTCATGGTGTCAAGAGTACCCACCCCGGTCCGCATGCTCGCGACCCGGGTCGGCTCTTTGACCAAGCCGGAGTCATGAGGACCCGACATAGTCCACAAGCTCGTGGCTAGTCCGATCATCCTTGTGGCTCCACTTTGATAAGCCTTATAGAGTAGAAATCGAACCACTTACTATGCGCATGTCTATGTGATTGCCCATCATTGGTAAAGTAAGTTCTCTAAATTTTTCGCCTTTGCAATTTACTTACTTTATCGCATTATTTTGTCGGTCCATGGCATTAGGATTGTCCTGAGTCTTGATCAATATACAATGGGGACATTGGACATTCGAATTATTTCCCCTCCAAGGGAGGAGCTTAGCACTTGGTGGGACAAGCTAGATCAAGATGGCCGTCAGTTTGTAGAGTCACATATTGGTCGACTACTTCCATTGCTGCGTATCAACATCCATGCCGGCCTCGTCCAAGCACTCGCTCACTGTTGGTGCCCCGAGACTTCTACCTTTATCTTCGGCGGTAAGCATGAGCTCACTCCCACTTTGGAAGAATATAGCATTGCCATAGGAAAATCCTTAAAAGCCGAATTGATTAGTCCGCCTATCGGAATAGATCCTGTCATGACCTTATCTGATTTTCTGAGGGTTAAGGAAGATGATTTAAGAAAGGTTTTAAAGGCTAACCGCAATGCATGTCCTTTATCTTTTCTAAAACAATGTTTTGAGAAAGGCACTTCATCTCAAATGCGAAGGATTTTCCTTTTGGCTTTCTTTGGGTTTATAGTTTTCCCTTATTGCAAGAATGCTATTAACCCTTTGATCGCGCAATTAGTTAAACAAGTGTTGGAAGGAAAGAATTTTGTAAACACTGTTCTAACTGAAACTTTCCTTTCCCTCACTCGGTTTAAAGGAGGCGGTGATAAGACTTTCCATGCCTCTCCTGAACTTTTGCAAATTTGGTTTCTTTCCCATATAAAAGGGTTTGGTGGTCTAATGACTATACATGATGTTAGTAATTCTAATCACCCTATTATGAGATTTGAGAACAACCAAAAACATGCACCGAATTATCATTATTCTAGGTGGCTAGCTTTCATGAAAAACCAACTTCCAAGGGTTTCCTATGGCATGCTAAATGGTTCCAAATTCGGGTAGCGAGACTCTCATGTGGAGGAGTTGGCCCAATCCCTCTATTGGGATTCACCGGAGCCTTGGAGTACTATCCGACTAGGGTGACTCGTCAATATCAAGTCGTGCAAGAGCTTCCCCCGGCGTTACAAGTAGAGCCACTCCAAGTCAGTTTTGTCAATGGAAGCCGAGGCCATGAAGATTCCATTCTCACTATCAAATCGATGTGGGACATGTGTCATCCACGAAAGCTCAAATGGCCCGAGGAGGAGTTGAAAGGCAGGGAAAGGAAGTACTATGCCTCGATTAAGTATATCCAACAACACAAGATTCCCGAGGAGCTGCTTCCGAAGATATCGGAGGCACCGTTGAAGATCACCAATCAAGCTGAGAATAAACGCCTCAAAAGAGTTGCTGAAAAAGCTCAAGAGGAGAATAAACGATTGCGCCGAATGGTGTCCCGAATGTATATTGATCAAGCCAAATGAAGTGCTTGAATCAATCTTGCTATTTTCATTAATGTTTAGGGAGTTGGGGTCATTTACTTTCCTAGATCGTTTGTTTAGGACATATCGAATTTCTAGGCTTGTCAAAAGCTCCATTGATGAATAAAATTTCTATAGTATTGCCATGGATCGGCGTATTTTCATATGAGATACTTATTTGTGTTCATTTCTTAAAATTTAGGTGATAACGGATCCTCCACGCTCTCCCATTATCACGCGATTAAGAGCAAGAATGGTCGAACAAACCGAAGTGCGTGATCGTGTCTCCGCTATGGAGGGCCAACTCCAACAGTTAGCTGCCTCTATGGAGCTTATAACAGCTCAACTCCAATCCCTCCAAGTGAATCCGGCTCCTGTGCCCACTCTCCTTGAGATAGTCGTCCCGAAGCCGGCAAACAAGGCACGAATTGGTGAGGATGACATGCCCGGGCTGGAAGATGATCCATTCCCGATCAATGTGGAAAAGGCTAAGCTTGTCAACATCCCTAAGACGGAGCGGGATGAACGCTTTGCGAAAATGGAAGAAAAGTTGAAGCAAGCTTTGCAAGAGTCACGAGTTCACTCCCCGTTCGACTTGTCGTAATACGAGAAAGTCAAGATGCCAAAGAAATTCAAAATGCCGGATTTTGAGAAATACGATGGTACTTCCTGCCAAAAGCTCATTTGCAGATGTACCATGTGCACATGGCCCAATATGTCAAGAACGAGCCTCTCATGATCCAATCATTCCATGCAAGTTTGACTGGGCCTGCACTGAATTGGTATGTCATGAAGAATGTGAACCTCCTCAACACTTGGAATGAAGTGGCTGACGCATTTCTCAAGCAATACAAGTTCAACATGGATATTACACCTTCCCGAGAGGATCTTGAGAGGATGGAGAAAAAGAAGAGCGAATCATTCAAAGAGTATGCCGTGAGATGGCGAAATCTGGCAGCTCAAATCACCCCCGAGCCTACTGACAAGGAGCTGATGAAGTTATTTATCAAAACTCTCCCATCCGAGTTCCGTATCCGGATGGCTAGCACGTACGTTGAAAGCTTCAATCGGCCTTATTTCGTGGGGGAACAAATCGAGATGGGGATAAGGGAAGGATGGTTTCTTCGAACCATCGAGTAGAAGATTCTCTACCAAGAAAGAGAAGGAGGCGCCGTAGACGTAAATGTGGCTTATAGCCGGGAAAATGCCAATTGCACCCGGCTATCCGAGATGAATCCAAAGCAACAAACAAGCTACCGGCCGTCAATCATTTGCCCAAGCAAGAAGGCAGTTCTCTCCTCTCCCTAGATCTCCATCCCAAGTGTTGGCAATTCTAAGAAAGAAAGGATTGCTTACTAGCGAACCGAAGCGCCCTAACCGCGAAAGCATTCGTAGTTACGACCCGACGAAGAAGTGCGACTATCATAGCGGTGAATTGGGACATTCAACTGATGAATGTTTCACCTTGAAACACAAGATCCAAAACCTCTTGGACACAAAGGCCTTTTCATTTGCATCGCTCGGCCAAACGTCCCGGAAAAATCCGTTACCGGAGCATGAAGGCACGGTCAATGCTATCCTAGAGCCTGAAGTTGGTCGAATCAAGAACTCAAAGGTACACGTAGTAGATGCTTACAACGGACTTATAAGAGCTGGATATTATCCAGATCAAGAGGATGTTCCTCTATCCCTAATGAAGGAAAGAATCACCAGGATGGTGGATGACGGAATCATCGTTTATGCTGACCATAATTCTATAGTTTCCACTATTTCCCTCATCATTATTGATTGGGAGGAGGAGCAAGCGGCGCTCAATGCTGATAAGGAGGAAGTTGATCCTTCACTCGTGGACATGCCCCCACTTGAAGATGCATCCGACGATGAGGTAGTGATTGAAATGCCTCAACCGTATGAATATGTCAACAATAAGGCGGTCCCTTGGTCTTATGATCTAGATGTTGACCTCGTTACAAGGTCAGTCGGACTTATTCTCGAGGCCAATGTTCAACCCGCAAAGCCTGTCACCGATGAAGAGGCTAAAGAATTTTTGGCCGTGATCAAAGCAAGCGAGTACAAGGTGGTCGAACAGTTACGAAAGATGCCCGCCCAGATTTCTTTGCTTGAACTCCTACTTACATCCCCTGTGCATCAAAAATCGCTAATGAAGGTGTTAAGTGAAATTCGTGTACCTGAAACGGTCGAGGCAGACAGGCTGGAAGACTTTGTGGGATCGATCCTTCTTAAGGACATGATTGCCTTTTCTGATGAGGAATTCCCTCTCGAGGGTAGGGGGCATAACAAGGCACTCTACGTATCTGTCAAGCATAAGGCTTCTCATGTGTCTCGAGTACTCATTGATAATGGGTCCGCCCTAAACATATGTCCACTAGCCACTCTTCATCGCCTTAAGGTGGACCCGTCCAGATACATGCCGCAAAGACTTCGTTCGAGCTTTTGATGGTACAAAGAAGGAAGTGCTTGGGGAGATTCACCTTGATGTGCAAATAGGGCCGGTGGTCTTCAATGTTCCCTTCCGGGTAATGGATATCCCCCGCTTTTAATTTCGCCGGGTCGTCCCCGGATTCATACTTCGGGGCGGTACCATCAAGTCTACATCAAGCTGTGAAATTCGTAATCAAAGGGAAGTTGGTCACTGTCTATGGCGAAGAAGATCATCGGATTTATCATGAGACAGCTATCCCCTATGTAGAGCTAGACTTTGAGTTCGAATCAAGTTACCACTCGTTTGAGTTGGTATCCACTATTCATGCTTCTCGAGACTCACCACCACCAGCTCCTGAAGTTTCAAATGCTGCTCTCATGGTGGGAAGGATGATGGTTGAGAATGGTTTTATTCCTGGTAATGGCCTTGGAAGAAATGGTCAGGGGATTCGAAACCCCATTGAAGCCCCTCAGAGGTCCCGTGCTGCTGGATTAGGGTACCATGGAAGAAGTGGGGAAGGTTCTGGAGGACCAAGACAGGAAAGGCGGAACCCGCCACTTGATCACGGGCGAGGAAGGCAAAACCCATTACCCCCGAACATTCGCGAGACATTCCTTGGTCCTCCGATAATGATGCAGGATGAAGCAGAAATAATGGACACCCTAGGGCAGCCAAGCGGAAAATTCGACTATCTGGTGAAGTATTCGGCTCCTCCCAGTTTCTACATTGATCCCCGCGACATTGTCCCAGATGGATGGGGTGGCATGAATGATCCGACACCCCTGGAGACCGAAAACCCCGAAGATGCATTGGAAGGAATCTCTAGTCTCTTCGATGATGTCTTCATAGGGACCATTGACGAAGGACCTCAAGAGAAGATGGGCTCTAGCCCACAAGAGTAACTCATTTACTGCTTTCTTACATTCCCCTGCGCGGGAATTTTTATCGCTTTCTAGGGCTTGTTTTTGATTTCTTCCTTTTCGCTTTCTTTTAGGGCTTGAAAATCGCATTTCCATTCAATAAATGTAATTGATTGATGAATATCAATAAAATTACACGTTTTATTTTGAGGGCATGATGAGGTACACTAAACCAGCCCGGTGATGATATCCAGCCGATAAAAGAAAAAGAAAATCCAAGGAGAATTCTGAGGCCTAGGCTTCATCATGCTTTCTCGTGTCAAAATATTTCAAAAAAATGTTTTTGCTTTTTAAAAAATATAGATTACTCTTTTTGTCTTTCTAATTTATTTACTTCATGTTTCAAGAGCAATCGTACGGCATACAAAGGTATGGAAATGGTCCAACCCAATGCAACAAATGCTGACATTGACGACCTCGAGGACTTGAATGAAGATTCCATTGAGGTGCAGCAAAGCTGGGAACAACATGAGAGAGCCAAGGCTCTTACATCCGAGCAGACTGTCACTATTAATTTAGATGACGCCAAAGAAGTCAAGGAAGTTAAAATTGGGGCAAATCTCCCCAAAGACGAGGCCGAACGGCTAACTCAACTATTGAAGGAATATCAGGATGTCTTTGCATGGACCTATGCTGACATGCCTGGTTTAGACCCATTGATCGTCGAGCATTGCTTACCTACTAATTCGGACATGCCACCTAAGAAGCAAAGGCTACGGAGAACTAAACCCGAGCTCTCGAAGAGGATAGAAGAAGAGGTGATGAAGCTTTTGAAGGTGGGATTCATCGAAGTTTCACAATACCCTGAATGGGTGGCCAACATTGTGCCGATGATGAAGAAGGATGGTCGAGTTCGAGTTTGTGTCGACTATCGAGATTTGAACAAGGCCAGCCCGAAAGATGATTTCCCACTGCCTCACATAGATGTCCTCGTGGATAGTACCGCCGGATTTGAACTATTCTCGTTTATGGATGGGTTTTCCGGGTACAATCAGATAAGGATGAAAGAGGAAGACAAGGAGAAGACTGCATTTATCACCCCGTGGGGGACCTTTCATTACAAGGTCATGCCCTTTGGACTCAAAAATGCAGGGGCAACTTACCAACGAGCCATGGTAACACTATTCCATGATATGATGCATCAGGAGATTGAAGTCTATGTTGATGATATGATTACAAAGACTCGGCCTGGAAGAAGCCATGTGGAAACCCTGAAGAAGTTGTTTGATCGACTCCGTGAATTCAAGCTTCGGCTAAATCCCACTAAATGCGTGTTCGGGGCAACATCTGGTAAATTACTCGGATTCATTGTAAGCATTAAGGGGATTGAGATTGACCCATCTAAGGCTAAGGCCATATGCGAATTGCAACCTCCATCAACAGTGAAAGAAGTTCGGAGCCTCCTGGGAAGACTTAATTACATAGCCCGGTTCATTTCCCAACTCTCTGAAACTGCCAAGCCATTCTTCAAGCTCCTAAAAAAGAATGCACGAATCAACTGGGATGATGAGTGTCGAGAAGCGTTCAACAAGTTAAAGCAGTACCTGATGAATCCACCAGTTCTTGTCCCACCATCACCAGGGCATCCCTTGATTCTCTACCTCACCATTCATAGCGAGTCATTGGGTGCAATGTTGGCTCAGGAAAATCCTATGGATAAAAAAGAACGAGCCATTTATTATCTGAGTAAGAAGTTCATTGCATCAGAGTTGAAATATTCTAATGTTGAAAAGACTTGTGCGGCATTGGTGTGGGTATTGCATAGATTGCGACAATACACACTGCATTACCAGACATTCCTCGTGACTGAGAATGACCCTATCAAGTTCTTACTTGATCGGCCGGCTTTGGTGGGTAAGTTGGCCAAATGGCAAATTTTGATTTCGGAATTTGATGTGCAATACATGCCGCAAAAGTCGGTTAAGGGTCGAGTGATTGCCGATCTATTGGCCGGAAATTCAGGAGTTTCTAATGACGATGACAGTTTCCTTGATGACCATGTCTTGAGTGTAAATGAAGACTCATGGAAGATGTTCTTTGATGGAGCTGTAAACTTGCGGTTACAGTGCGGGGCGTTACGATATCCCCAGATGGACAGCACTATCCGGTAGCTGCAAAATTGATATTCCCATGCACTAACAATGTGGCCGAGTATGAGGCTTGCATCCTCGGACTTCAAGCCGCAATCGAGATGGGTGTGGCCATGTTAATGGTATTTGGAGATTCGGCACTGATCATATTACAAGCCGTAGGTGAGTGGAAGACCAAGGATGCCAAGTTGCTCCCGTACCACAAATACTTAGAAGATCTGGTAAAGGAGTTTGACGAAATTTCATTTGAATACTTGCCAAGGTCTCATAATCAATTTGCGGATGCACTCGCAACTTTGTCGTCTATGTTACAAGTCACTGACGGGTTAGAGGTCGAGCCTTTGAAAATAGAGGTTTTGCCAAAGCCGGCTTATTGTATGATCGTGACTGAGGAACCCGATAGAAAACCATGGTATTACGATATCATGAACTATATTAAAATGCAGGAATTTCCCGAAGGAAGCACTCCCGCTGATAGGAAGTACATCACGAAGATGGCCTCAAAATTCTTTGTTAGTGGAGAGAATTTGTACAAGAGATCTTATGATTCAGTCTTGTTACGGTGTGTGGATACAATTGAAGCCACTCAAATCATGCAAGAAGTGCACGAAGGAATATGTGGCCCTCATATGAATGGGCACATGATGGCTAAGAAGATTATGAGGTTAGGCTACTATTGGCTCACACTAGAAAGTGGCGCATCAAGCACGTGCGGAGTTGTCATCGTTGCCGGATCCATGGTGATAAGATAAATGTTCCTCCAACCGAGCTACATCAGTTTTCCGAGCCATGGCCCTTCTCAATGTGGGGGATTGATGTGATCGGCCCAATAAACCCGAAGGCTTCCAATGGGCACCGATTCATTTTAGTGGCCATAGACTATTTCTCCAAATGGATCAAAGCTACGTCGTTTGCAAGTGTCACTGCTCGCAATGTTGCAAAGTTCATCAAACGTGACATAATTGCTCGCTATGGTGTCCCCGAAACAATCATCACTGACAACGGAACAAATTTGAACAACAAGCTTGTTGATGAGTTGTTTAGCGAGTTCAAGATCAAGCATTTGAATTCGTCCCCTTATCGCCCTCAAATGAACGGGGCTGTTGAAGCGGCCAATAAGAATATTAAGAAGATTTTGGCCAAGACAGCCGAGAATTATAGAGATTGGCATGACAGGTTACCCTTCGCACTAATGGCGTATCGGACATCGATCCGCACTTCCACTGGGGCAACCCCGTTTGCTCTGGTGTATGGCATGGAGGCAATTCTACCTGTAGAAGTGGAGATTCCTTCTCTGAGAGTTTTATCCCAAATGGAGTTGTCTGAAGCTGAATGGTCGCAACAAAGACTTGAACAGTTAAACTTGATTGATGAGAAGAGACTGAAGGCTCTTTGTAATGGCCAAGCTTATCAGCAAAGAGTTGCCAGATCCTTCAACCGAAAAGTACGACCAAGACATTTCGAGGTAGATGATCTTGTTCTAAGGAAGCTGTTGCCAATTTTCCCCGATCCTGGGGGCAAGTTCGCCCCAAATTACAGCGGTCCATATGTGGTGAAGAAGGTACTTCCTGGAGGTGCCTTGATCTTGGCAGAAATGGATGGTCGCGTGTTTTCCACTCCAGTTAATTTCGTCTTTGTCAAGAAGTATTATCCATGATAGAATTTGCCATGTCTTGTCTTGAATTGCAAGTATTTTATGATGAATAAGATGCCTCAATCAGTTGAATTGTTCAAGTTTGTCATAAATTTTGCATTCTTCTTCCTTAATGAATCGTGTGAGATAAATTGAATGTGTCAAATGAGATACCTTGGAATGATGAAGGGCAAGCCTTGTTCCATACACTATCCCATACACTAATCCTTGGTGAGTTGTGTGGAAAAATTCCATGCCCGCAAGGAAAAGGGTGATCTCGCAAATGGTATGTCAACCAAGGTGATGAGAGGCCGTTTCTTCTTCTACCCAAAACACCACAGGTATACCCATTATTTAGCCCTTCGAGCCCACATACATGAAGAATTTTTAAATCATCCCTATTAAGGATCATCCCACATTGGGACAAAGTTTGAAATGAATGAAAGGAATTTTCTTACTCACACTTGCATCAATCTTTGAGTGTTGCTTTCGCATTGTAACTCGTATGATAATTTAAAGTGCCTTAGGATGATGAAGAGCAGTCATTTCTCTATCCTACACACTTTTATCCATTGCATAGCCCACTTGAGCTTATGAATTCATTTCATATTAAACCCAGTTGGTGATCATCCCCCACACTGGGGCAAGACAAAAACACTCAAGTAGCATGAACTAGAATACCGACAAAAATGGAGATTTTGTTAAAAAAAAAAAATGCAAAAATGGGGCATGAAAAAGCAGTGTACCTGGTAAAAGCAAGGCCGATGCCCAAAAGAAAAAAAACTCAAATGCTGTTGCAATCAATGAGTGCAAAAAAAAAAGAAAGAAAGAATCTACGACAACGGAGAAGGAAAGTGGTGGAAATGTCAAGATGATCATCAACTTTGACCCTCTAAACACTTTTTGAGCCTAATGATCCTTTCATTTTACAACCCATGAACCAAGCCTACGTTACGTCCCTTGCAAAGTCTCTTCAGATTAGGGCACTTGAATTAACGTAAGAGTTCACATGCTTGAAAGCATCGCTTGAAGAAGTGCGAGTAAGATAATTACTTCTTCATTTCATATGTTTCTTGACTTGAAAATCCCAAGATAGTTATGAAATGTCGTTTTTCAAATAGCCCCGGCTTAAAGAGTCCCCTTTGTTAAGCCGTTGACCAAACCCACATTACGGTCCCTTTTAAAGACCTCTCAGATTGGTGAGATCGTACCACTTGCGAGATTGCTCAGACCCTTGTTTGACATGACGATGGTGAGATAGAGTGATTGACAAAATCCTGCATCAAAGGTCATGATGAAATTGCCATTTTAATGAGGATGAGAGAAAAGTCCTTTTGGACCAAAGGATCCCTCATTTGACACATTCATGACACTCATGTGTTCAGTATGGAAATTAGGTGATGCAAGATTAATGGAAACCATCATGAACCTCCATTAAATTGATGCATGTTTATGATTACCAATGCATGTTGTCCCTCCTACAACCATGTTTTGCAGGAGACGTATCCCCGAAGATCGGAGATGTTACCAGGTAAGTATATCTCTACATTGAATATTTGTCATTGCACAGGTATTCCCTTTTAAGCATACCGACACTCAATTGAGTTGTCTCCCAAAGATTTTTTCCTCCAGATTCAATCTGATTAAGGCGACCGAAGAATGGTTCGGGTCCTGGTCAAGATGATTTTTGTCGCAAGGCTGGGTGACCGAAGAATGGTTCGGGTCCTAGCCAAGCAAAACCTCAGTCTAGGCGACCGTAGAATGGTACGGGTCCTAGACAACATTTATTGCTCTAACAGGCGACCGTAGAATGGTACGGGTCCTGGAAAAATAATTTTCTCCGTCGAGGCGACCGTAAAATGGTACGGGTCCTTGACAACACTTATTCCTTATTCAGGCGACCGTAGAATGGTACGGGTCCTGGAAAATGAATCCCCGTTTAGGCGACCGTAGAATGGTACGGGTCCTAGACAAAACCTTTCTGTCGTACTAGGCGACCGTAGAATGGTATGGGTCCTGGGAAAGCAGTTCCTTACAAAACCTTTCTGCCGTATTGGGCGACCGTAAAATGGTACGGGTCCTGAGAAAGCAGCTCCTTTCTGCCATACTGGGCGACCGTAGAATAGTACGGGTCCTAGGAAAGCAGCATCTTCACAAAGTCATGTTACTATTCTAGGCGACCGTAGAATGGTACGGGTCCTGGATAGGTAACACTCACTACCTCGAATTACTTTATCCTCCTCGAAGGTAAGTTATCCCAGGTAGGTTTATCTATCATTTGCATTAGTATTTTCATGCATCATATAAATTGCATTAAAAAATGGAATTCATGTTTCAACAAAAAAATCATTCATTACATGAGCATGACCAAAATTTAAGTCTCAGTTTGTCTTTGAAAGCAACCTCTACGAGTTCACCTTCAAAGAGGGGCAGCTGTTGACACCTAAATTTTGGTGACCCGTTTAGTCATTTATCGCATAAAAATTAGGGATTAATTTTAACCCCTAAAAAAAAAATATAATTGCATAACATATGGTCATTAGGAGCATATTTCATTTAATTGCATATTTGTTGGGCCGGCGGTGAATGGATGGCTTTAAACTTTGGATAAGTGAATAATTCCTCCGTGGTGATTGGTATTACATTTACACGGGTGTCCTAAATTGTTAAAGTTGATTAAGAAATTTCCAGCATATTGGCACCGACATATTTGTGCATTTAAGGGAACGAATGCAAAGGAAGGACAGCGTGTAGGCGGCCACCGATTCGCACATGGAGAAGCCCATCCACGTGAAGGAAAATTATGCGCTTAGCCATAATTCGGTCAACGTGGGGAGCAAGAAATTGACCAGCATTATTTTAAGAGGAAATAATTCATCTGGTCCGATTCGTACAATATGCACAAAGGAAATTCGAAAGATCAGCATGAGAAGGGAATGTTGGGCACGTTCTACACTTTGCGGGCACACGGATTTGCCAACAAGATATATCCCCTGCAGAGAAGGCATTCGGTCAATGAGGAAAAGAAAAGGAAATAGAATATATTTCAAAGCATGCATGAAGAAGGAAACGAAATATGCTTTCTTTCCATGATAGCTCAAACCCTCTGCCTATAAAGGACCTTCGCAGACGAAGAATAAAAGGGGGCGACATTGAGACACACGGCCAACGTAAAGCGAGAGAGGAAAACGAGAGAGGAGGGTCACATACATGAAAGAGAGGAGCAACTAGAGAGAGAGAGAGAGAGAGAGAGAGAGAGGTTCGCAGACATATCCGTCAGTCTAAAGTGGTGTTCCGCTGCCAACTCCCTCGTTGCCGCTGACTTGATGCTTCCAGTTGTCCGACTTGCGTCGGTCGGGGCCGCTGCCGATAGTCTTGACAACAACATCAACGGGTTTCGTCTAGTCACTGTGCCACTCCAGTTTAACGCGTTCGCTGAGAAACCGGCACCTTCCTCGTGTTGCATCCGGTCAATTCCCACGGTGCTACAACTATTGCACGACAACGTGCAGCCAGCAAATTTTCAGCGAGCTCCCCAGTGCTCCTGCACCGAATCTAGCCATGATAATCTGAGTTTTTTCCTGCAGGTTTACCAGTGCCTTTGCCCACCACCGACAACAAATCATCAGCCTTCTTTTGTTCCAATATCTCGTCACGCAGACGCGATCGCGTGTAAGCGCATCTGTGCCGAGCTTGTCCAGCGAGCACCAAGCCTCTATCGAGAAGTCCCCACACCACGATCTCCATTAATCGAGACACCACCGGCGCAAGTCTAGTCCGCTCCATTGATTTTCCCAGATTTGTTGAGTAGTTCGTTGTGACGATTTCGGTCCAATCCGGCGGCCGCCGCATCGGTTCCAGCATCATCCACCACGAGCCATCGCTGGTCCCATCATCCGATGAGTCCAAATTTGAGAACGATATTACGAAATTGGTAAAGATATTATCCAAATTTAATTTGATAATTTCCTTACTTAATTTGTTGATATTGCATTCAAATTCAAATCTTTCCGATGATGCATCCAATCCAAATTTTCTGGAAATCTTTTTAAATTAGGGATTTATTCCTTAATTTCACAACGTGCACATGATTGATAGTCCGATTTCACGCTCGAAATACGACTCGCAATCGCACGGAAAAATTGCCAATCCTATCTCACGCTCGAGATACGATTCGTGATTTTGTTAAAAATTGGCCAATCCGATCTCATGCGCGAGATACGATTCGTCAATTTATTTCCCTAAATTAAATGGACATGGATGATATCTTGCTTGATTTGGTGCCGTGCTTTCTTGATGCCTCTATTTGATTGCTCCCATAAAAGAAAAACCCAAAAATATTTATTTGAGTTAGGTTAAATGCATGTTAGGATGTTACTGGTTTTAAGGTTATGTTGCATGTTTAGGATAGGAAATCTATTTCGAATTTCTTAAATAAAAAGACCAAAAACATTAATTTAGGATATCATATTTTCTTCTCATTAATTTAAATTGCACGTTTAATTATTTGGCAATTTTAATTTCGAATTTCGTACTAAAAAAGGAAAAAAAATAGAATTAGGGCATTCTTTGCACGTCATTGCATATTATGGTAGATTGCATGCTTATTAAGAAAATAAAAAATCATGTGCACGTCATATAGCATTAGGTTCATGAAATGCACGTCATTTAGTGATTGTTGCTAGGTGCATTTAATTAGAAATTGGCCATCACTAAGATTATGTCATTTTAGTTAATTTAGATCGCATGTTTAATTATTGCATGTCCATTAAGAAAACACAAAAAAATTATTTTACTCATTCATATAGTTTAGGCTATACTTTGTCATGTCATAATATTTCATGTTAGATTAGTAGCATGCATTGCATATTGCACGATTTAAATTAATTAAGTAAAAAAAAAAAAGAAATTACGTGTTAATTAGAAATCATATCTAGGATTGTTGATGTGAATTCTGATCTAACAACGCAGATGCTTTCGTTGCTATGAGGTAAGTCCTGCAATTTATTTACTGCTTTACTTGGGTGTTAAATTAACGGTTTGCGCACCCGCATGATCACTTCACATGTTAGGGAATTAGATTTAAAATTAATCCAAGCTACTTGCAAAACATTTTTTTTTTAAATAAAATAATGGTATCGAAAGGGCATTAGAGAAATCTAGTGTAACCAAGTCCCCGTACCCATAATCTTTGGTTCGTAGGAGTAAAATAATTCTCCCGTTATTTTACTTGGGTTTCTAATCGACCCACCAAAAAATAGATTAGTGGCGACTCCTTATTGAAAATCATTTGCGTGTTAAGAAATTTGAACCTAAGTCGCGAATTGGTATGGGCTTGGGAGAGCCCGAGTTAAGTCTAGGCTTAACAATCCATTAGCCAAAACCCTAGGTGGTTCACACCCCAAAAAATTGGTCGCGACATACACGTTCCAGTTGACCGAGCCTAATTCTAATTGTTTTGTTTCGAAGCAAAGATATCCACATAACAATTTATACTATTCAAATATTCACGATCAAGAAGTATTGTATTCTCTTTCAAATAAGCCTTGAAAAGAGAAGGAATGCTAGAATGCCGACAGGCGTCTAGTGTGTTTGTCAAGATGGTGGGTAGACGACCACTAAGTGATAGAAGGGTGTTGCTTGTTGGTTTTGAGGGGTCGAAAGGCAAATTCTAGCCACAGGTTGAATTGTAGGTTGCTGTGTGTAGTCTATAAGCTATTGAGATCACTTGTGAGTTCTATCGAAGCGTGTCAAGGTACTAAAAGAGGTTGTAGACAAACTAAATAACCTAATGTAGTTATAGATGGAGACAAGGGCTTGGGATGCTCTATTCGGGGGAGACAGGGGTAGAAATTACTAGTTTATGTGTAGTCGAGGAAAATAACTAATTTTCTTAAGAGCACACTAGCTATTTTAGGCTTCCACTACTAGTTGTTAGAGATTTCTTGCATAAATTAGCTGGTGATAACGTTCCTCCCTTAGAATAGCAAACTGACCTGTGGAAAACAGCAGAACCTTAGGTAGTTCTATGAATTTTATGAAATTTTCTAGATGGATTTGGAACTTAAACCTTGCATGAAAGTTGTAGGACACATCTTTAGGAACAACATATCAAAATTTGAGAACAAACAGTCGAGGTTTGAATAGTGAAATGAATTTTCTTCAGTACGTACGTAAATTGGAAGTTGCTGCAGAATTTAGGGGTAAAGACAGCAAGTTACTGCTCTTTATACAATGAGAAATAGGCTTAGGCTTATTCATGGAAAATGTTAATCTATGTCTCTTCTATAACTAGTAAAATTTCGTAGCATTTTGATGAGATTTGATGCACTTTTTGGCTGTATGATTAAAAATGCTCGTGTTAATCTTTATTTTGTCTCGATCAGAGACTATGCAATAGATGTTGTGCCTCTTGTACCTGATTTTCATGGCATAAAGGGAGTCCAATAGTCTGATAATATTGGTTAGTTTATGCATAAGCATGTCTCTTCCATGATTCGAAGTGTGGTCATTGTATGGTTACTTATCATGACACATGTGTGCAATGAGTGCGACATGAATGAAATGCTATGTGAGCATTGAGTGCTACTTAAAGTGATTGTGTGCTCTTGAGGTCTTATGCATGTTGTGATGTGATATGACTCAGAATTGTGATGTGTGGAATGTGTGAATTAAATGAGTAAGAGATTTCCATCAGTAAGAGATGTGTGGAATGTGTGATATTGGTGATGCCCCAGGGAGTGGGATGCCCATACTGTATGATCTTGGATGCCTCGGTTGAGTGAGATACCGAGATGCCTTGGAGTTGAGATGCCCCTGTGTGTGATCAGGGATGCCTTGGTTGTGTGATACTATGATGCCTCAAAATGAGATGCCCCATACTATGTGTTTGGGGATGCCTTATGTTGGAGAAATCTTTCCAGAGTATTTTGAAGCTGACAAAACGTTTCTATCAGTCTAAGTCTGGATATTCGGAGACCGAAGATTAAAGTCTCAAGACTTTATTATTTCAAGACTCAAGACTCAAGACTCAAGACTATTCTCACTGACAGTCTTTCTAATCCAGTAGTAAAGGAAATCCAGAGCCGAAGCTTATGGTTGAGGATTTGATCCTATCCTCGGAAAAGATCCCTTGGTTGGATAAACATCTCGGATTCTTTGTTTGTTCTTATCTAGATCGATTGAAGATCCGATGGTTGTCGAAGTATTCTTGGAATGTTCTATTCTTGGAAACCAAGATCCTGATTGTATGGGCGAACAGGATTGATGGGCTATCGCCAAGTTCCTTAAATAGCTCGAATGATCTTCGTGATTGATTCCGTCCAACGGGTAGATTGGAGGAATTCCTTTGGTAAGTGCCAACAGCTATGATGGCATAAAGGAGTATAAAAGGAAGACATTCAAGTTGTTTTAAAGAGCGTGATCGATAGAAAAATTCCAGTCCGAAGATCCTTGATTATTAGTCGATACTATTTGAGCGAAATTGTATACATAGAGAGTGTTCATTCTTAGTGATACCTTGAGAGTGTGGAAGATCGTCTACACCAAGAAGTCAAGGAAGATCATCACCGTAACATCTCTTTGTTCATAGTGGAATCCGGCCAATTGGGCATCGGTGCGAAAGAGTGGACGTAGGCTTGAAACAAGCCGAACCACTATAAACCGCGTGTCAAATTCTCTCTTTCCCTTACTCGGTCTTACGATTGATTTTTTAATTGCTGCAAATCGTTCATCTATCTAAGTAGTGTGTAATTATCAAAAGAAAAATCTATTATACCTATTCACCCCCCTCTAGGTAATCGTACTAGCTATATCAATTGGTATCAGAGCTTGTGTTCTTACTTTATTTGAAGTGTTTTACTTGAGTAAAAGATCCATGGCTAGTATGCTAGCATCGGGCTGGTGGAAGGTCAAAGCAATACAGACCACCCTACTTCGATGGAAAGGATTACAACATCCGGAAGAACAAGATGAAAGCTTTCCTACGATCAAAGGATCCTACGGAATGGGACGTTGTGGAAAGAGGAATCACTCCCCTTGTTGCATCGGTATCGAAAGAGGGAAAGAAAGCTGTTGAGACCGGCGGAATGTCTCAAGATGAGATAAACAAGAGACAAGCACTCGATGCAAAAGCAATTTATTCTTTATATTGTGCTTTGTCACCAACCGAATATAATGAGAATATCTTCTTGTGTCACAAACAAAAGAAGTCCAGGATAGACTACATATCACCTATGAAGGGACAGGACCGAGTGAAGGAGACCGAGAATTAATATTCTCCTTGGTCAATACAAAGCCTTCAAAATGAAACCAGGAGAATCTATAACCGACATGTTTAGCCGTTTACGATATTATCAATGGACTTGAGAATCAAGGACAGAAAATTACCGATCCTATGAAGGTGAACAAGTTCTTTGGGAGGACTCTCTAAGGATTGGAATCATATAAAGACTTCAATACGAGAGACACAAAGAATTATGCCATTATCGTAGATGAGCGATTGGAACTCTTCAATCTTACGAAGTGGAGCGAATCAATGAAGACGAAGATCCAAGAGGTAAGAAATCCATTGCATTAAGATCTAATGATGATTCGATGATACTGATTCGAAGAAGATCCGGATGATGAGGAGCTTGCTCTTATGATAAGAAGATTCGAAAAGCTGAATAGAAAAGGAAGAAGGTTCAACTCAAGAAAACAAAGTTTTTAGAAACAAAGCAAACCAAGTTTGTTGATGAAGAACCAAACAAAGATGTAGTACGCCGAATGTAAGAAAAAGGGACACATCGGACCCAACTGTCCTCTTCGAAGAAGAAGAGAGGAAAAACCGAAAAATCTCGAAAAGCTCTCAAAGCCGAAACCCGGAGCGATACGAGTGTGAAGAAAGTGATGAGGAATATGCCAATCTGTGTCTAATGGCACAATCGGACTTAGACTCGGATCGACGGTGAATTTGAGGTAAGTGATTTTAAAATTCTGTCAAAGTCTCTAAATATATTAATGAATTATGTTTGGTCTTAAGACTTCTCTCAAAAGGATTTCCGAACCGAAAAAGGAAAACTCAGCTCTAAAACAAAAGGAAAATATTTTAGAAGAAAGAGTGAAAAGTCTAGACTTGAATGTTTCTACTCTTAAAGAAAATGAAGATAAACTTTTGCTTTCTTGAAAACCGACTTATCAAATATTTCAAAGAAATTTTCAATAGGGTCTGAAAAACTCGAGAAAGTTCTTTCAGTTCAAAGACCTTACTTCAATAAGTCGGTTTAGGTATGACAAACAGAAACAATCCCTTTGATTGATTTTCCGAAAGTAAAAGAAAGAATTAAGAAAAAACCATCGAGAGAAGCATACAAAAATTATTTCAAAAAGGTCTTTGTAAAGTCTGTAGGTCGAAATGCTCTAAGGTGTTCAAAGTGTAACAGTCAAGATCACTTTGAAAAAGAGTGTCCTATGATCCGGAAGCCTTTGTTAAAAGGGTATGGCCTAATAATGCTTATCCTACTAACACCAAAGGACCCAAGAAAATTTGGGTACCAAAGAAAGCTTGAGACTCTCCTTTGATTACGAGTCTCTGTCAAAAGAAGGTAAAATGGTATCTTGACAGCGGATGCTCAAGACACATGACGGGAGACTCAAATTGCTTTATAAAGTTTGTTCAAGTAAATGGTGGAAAAGTTTCATTTGGTGGAAACAAAGCAAAGGAAGTATTGTGGGATTTGGCTGTGAAAATTGGAAATCTCACAATAAGCAATGTTTCTCTAGTGGAAGGACTCAACTATAATCTTCTCAAAGCATTAGCCAACGTGTGATCTTGGGTTTAAGATCTCTTTTCAAGAAGGCATATGTTCGGAATAAGTAAAGACTCAACTCGAGTCTTTCATGGGTCGAAGGCATGGAAATATCTACCTTCTTGATGTAAGACCAAATGAAACGCAATGTCTCATCTCAATTCAAGATGAAGCGGTCTTATGGCATAGAAAGCTTGGCCATGTCAACATGAAGCAATTAGCCAAAATCTCATCAAAGAAGCTTGTTCAAGGTCTACCAAAATTACCTTATCAAAAGTCGACTCATGCACACCATGTATTCAGGAAAACAGGTAAGAAATTCATTTAAGTCTATAAAACATATCTCTACTAAGCATGTTCTACAATTGCTGTATATGGATCTCTTCGGACCAACAAGAACCCAGAGCATTGGAGATAAGAAATATTGTCTAGTGATTGTGGATGATTACTCTCGTTTTACACGGGTATATTTTCTTGCAAGTAAGTCGAAACCTTTTCGTACTTTGAAAAGTTTGCTAAAAAGGTTCAAAATGAAAAAGGATGTGCTATTTCAAGTATAAGAACGAGATCATGGTAGTGAATTTGAAAATCAAAACTTTACAAAGTTTTGTGATAAATCTGGTTTTAATCATGTATTTTCCTCTCCATATACTCGAGAACAAAATGGAGTTGTGGAAAGAAAGAATAGATCTCTTCAAGAAATGGCTAGAACACTTTTAATTGAAAGTAAAACTTCTTCTCGATTTTTTGAAATTTGTTTCAACAAAGCATGTTACATTATAAATAGAGTCTTTCTAAGACCCATTTTAGAGAAAACCCCCTATGAATTGTTCAAAGGTAAGAAGCCTATTGTTTCATATTTTCATGTTTTCGGTTGCAAATGCTTTATTTTAAAAAAATGCAAATGATCGAGTTGGTAAGTTTGAAGAAAGATCAGATGAAGGCATCTTCCTTGGATATTCTACTACAAGCAAGGCTTACAGAGTCTTTAACAAGAAAAGCCAATCGGTGGAAGAATCAATGAATGTCAAATTCCAAGAATCAACGCAAGCCGAATCCAGTCAGACTCAATATGAAGAGTCTGAACCTACTCCAGACCTTTCAAGGCTTACAACTCAAGAATCATCTCGGTCTCGGAAGTCCAACAACAAGATGTTCTTGAAGATTCAAATAAAGAAAGAGATCATCAACCGGGAAAATCAACCAAGAATCTTGGAAGCACAAATCCAGTCATCCCAAAGATCTCATTATCGGTGAAATCAATGAAGGAATCCGCGAGATCAAAAAGACGTGAAGAATCTAGTCTTTGTGGCTCTAATCTCGAAATTGAACCAAAAAGCATAGAAGAAGCTTTATCGATGAAAATTTGGATTGAAGCTATGCAAGAAGAACTCGAGCAGTTTAACATCAATGATGTCCGGGATTTGACATCTAAACCAAAAGGTAAAAAGCATTATTGGAACCAAATGGGTATTCGGGAACAAGATGAACGAGGATGGAAAAGTCGTACGGAACAAAGCCGGACTCGTGGCCAAATGATACACGCAAGAGGAAGGAATAGACTATGATGAGACCTACGCACCGGTAGCAAGGTTAGAAGCTATTCGTCTATTACTTGCGTTTGCTTGCTATAAAAATTTCAGGTTATTCCAAATGGACGTCAAGAGTGCGTTTCTAAATGGATTCATCCATGAGGAAGTTTATGTGGAACAACCACCTGGATTTGAAGACCCAAAGAAGCCGATTCGGTCTTTAGGCGAAAAAGGCCTTGTATGGTTTAAAGCAAGCACCTCGAGCTTGGTATGATAGGCTAAGTAAGTTCCTAATACTGAACGGTTTTGTCAAAGGTAAAGTAGATACTACCTTATTTATCAAAAAGGAAATCAAAAGCTTTTTACTTGTTCAAATATATGTAGACGATATTATATTTGGATCTCCTAATGAAAGCCTATGCAAGAAATTTTCTAAGTCTATGCGGGATGAGTTTGAAATGAGTATGATGGGAGAATTAACATTCTTTCTTGGACTCCAAGTGAAGCAAATGAAGGAAGGAACTTTTATTCATCAAGAAAAATATGCAAATGATCTTGTCAAAAGATTTGGATTAGAAAATGCAAAAAAGACGACATACCAATGTCATGTTCTCGGAAGATAGACAAGGATGAAGAAGGGAAGAAAGTAGATCAAAAGCTATATAGGAGCATGATTGGTTCACTTCTTTATCTTCGCTTCTAGACACGATATTTTGTTAAGTGTTTGTGTACGTGCTAGGTTTCAATCGGATCCTAGAGAATCACATCTCGGTGCCGTGAAACGAATTATCAAATACATTGCCTCATCTTCAAGCATCGGTCTTTGGTATCCAAAGAAAGGAGACTTTGATCTTCTAGGGTACTCGGATGCGAGATCGGCGGTTGCGAGTCGATAGAAAGAGCACTTTTGGAACTTGTCAGTTGCTTGGAAATAGAACAATATCTTGGTTTTCAAGGAAACAAAGTACCGTGGCTCTTTCAACAATAGAAGCAGAGTATGTAGCTCTTGGAAGTTGCTGTTCGCAAATTCTATGGATCAAACAACAGCTACAAGACTTTGGCATTGAAGACTCATGCACGAAATCGAGATGTGACAACACCGGCGCGATCAATCTTACCAAAAATCCAATTCTTCATTCAAGAGCAAAGCATATTGAGATTCGACACCACTTCATTAGAGATCATATTCAAAATGGAGAAATCTCGATTCAATTTGTTGATTCAAAAAGTCAACTAGCGGATATTTTCACAAAGCCTTTGGAGAAAAATCAATTCGACGCTATCCGTTCAAGACTCAACATTTTGAAGCTTGAAGAAGTTAAAGTCTAAAGACTCAACAGTCCTTAGACTCTAATCTCTCGATCTCGAGATCTTCGAGACTCGAGACATTCATGGCTATAGATCGTAAGTGGCTATTTTATTCGAACTCGAAAAGGTACGATTTTGTTGTTCGGTTATTATACGTGTGAAAATCAAAAACTTGTCTTTTCAAAAAGATTAATTTTGGCAGTTATTGATTTTGAAAAGAAATGTTCGTACACTTTCCCTATGTCGATTGAACTTCCTTTTTTCAAAAAGTGAGTTAAATATATATATACGAGTTTTTCCTCAATCGTCAAAACCCTAAAAAGTACTCTTCTCCCGAACTGTTTCAATCTCTTGTTTATCATCGAGAAAGTGGTCATTTTTCCTTGGGAAGCAAGCGAAGGAATCTCTCAAATCGACAAAGAAGAATGTCTTCTTCGAGGAAATCATCGAGAATAGCAAGCGGGGACCACAAAGAATGGAGAAGGGACCAATACACTTCGATCTTTGCGAGAAGGAAGACTTTTCAAGTCAGCAACAAAGTCCGATTCGTTCTCATCCACGTCATTCATCGCCTCCTACCCCACATGGTGAAAGTCATCTTCTTGAAGAAGAGATAATCGAGGAAGCCGACCGTAAGAGTCCAAAAACCCTCCTATATCTATAAGCTTTATCGTGCGTTGAAAAGCACCGGTACACCATTGAATTACATAGACGATTTCCTTAAGGATAAGAACTATGGAAATGAATATCTTTTTCTGCGGAGAATGGAGGAGTTAGGAATTGCTCCGAGAGGAAAAGCAGAGGATGCACTTGCAAATATTCCAAGTGATCCTCGTGTACACGGGCAAAACTTAATTGAAGGGAATGATGATGATCGAATGTTCCTTGAGTTTCAACCGAGAATGGGTGTGGCGGCGAAGATCAAAGGAAATCGAATGGATTTGTTCAAATCCAAGGAACAGGAGAATGTGTATGGCAACTGTTGAAAAGAGGGGTGATAAACCCTCGAAGTGTTGATTTTGAATTTACGGACGCCATCAACATGAACTTGAGAGAAAAGTTGAACTTGCTTCAACTTGAGAAATTTTGCTCTGACTCTACGGACGGGTACGCACATTTAACCGCTTATTTCTATTCAAATCTCAGCTTTTTGGATGCGAATAGAATTTCATTCAGTGTTCGAGACAAAGTCTACATAGTAGATGTGAATATGTTGGCGAGACATTGTTGGAGTTGAACGAGGGCGTTATCTACCAATCAAAGTCTCACCCGCACGTACTACTCGGATCTTGTCAAGGATAGGGACACGAGATAAGAGAGTTACCTATTCAGGATGAATGCCATCAACATTGTGCTTCATAAGATCGTAATCAACTGTCTTAGACCAAAGTCTACGTCAAAGACTTCCGTGTCTTATTCGAAGCAAAGTTGATGTATGCAATCAACTCGGACGGAAGTTCTCTCTCCCGCACACGATTCTTTTCCATATGTACGGAGCGGTGTCAAAAGACAAGGGACAATTGCCTTATCACGGTGCGGTGACCAAGATCTTTAGACACATGAATATTGAACCGCCCCATTCACTTTGTGTTCAACCGTGCGATAAGATGGTGGTAGGTTTGAAGATCCGACGAAGATGCGTCTACAAGAGCTTTCCAAGGCAATGGAGAAATTCGGAGTGAAGACTCCGAGTCCCATCGCTTCAAAAAGAAAAGGAAAAGAAGTCATTGGAGCCCCATCGAGGAAGAAGAAAAGGACTCTCATCTTAGAGGATGAAGATGAAGAGGATGAAGATCCCACAATCGTTGCTTTAACAAGAACCAGACATTCTGTGCATCAGTCAACAGAACTTCAGCAAAGAGAGAAGGAGAAAGAAGGAGAAAAGGAAAGAGAAGGAGAGAAAGAACAGTCTGCATCAGACTCTGGAGACAAGGGAGATCAAGAACATGATCATCACTCTTCCCCTTGTGATGTCCTAGAGACAGGGGGAGTTGGCGAGCAAGAAAGGTCTTCACCACATGCTGCCAATAGTGAAGGTCCAAGACCATCTCCAGCAGACCCAGAAGAAGTTCAGGTTTCTAAATTGCCCGAAGAAGGACACGATACGTCGACCCCAAATCTGCAAGATTACACGAAGCACCAACGTCCGCATTCACTCCATCGAAAAAGCGATGCAAGTACACGGACGGATAGCTCGGCGAGATTTTCGTCGTATTGTTGATATACTTATGGAAATGCGAGGACGAGATATATGCTCTAGGCGTGAGATTCAATCCATCAAGAATGCTGGCCAAGCGTCTTCGGTCACCCTGGAGGACAAAATGAAAGACCTCGCTCAACAACTTCAAGCCAATGCAAAAGGAGAGGAGGTAGCTAATCTAAGGGAAGACTTGAAGAGGCTAGAAGGCTTAGTTCAGTCTATGGGAGATTTCCAAATCGTTCGCATTCCCAAGCAAACCTGATCCCTTTCTCACTTTTTCATGATGACAAAAAGGGGGAGAATCAATTTGAACAATCAACTTCATCAACTTTCAACATTTTATCTTTTAGTCTTTGAATTTGTGGCTATGTTTTTTTATATTTTTGAGTTTGACTTGAGTACTCTTGACTGTGGATTTAAATGCTTGACTGGTTGCGTTCATATCAAGTGTTGTTTTATGGTATTACTCATGAAAGACTAACCAAGTTGTGGATGCGAGAATGCGGTTGTTTTATTATTCTCTATGAGTTAGCCATATTGCTTGAGAAATGTTTTTGCAGGTCAAAGTTGTTCAAATCTACAAGGAAGTTTTGTCACCATCAAAAAGGGGAGATTGTTGGAGAAATCTTTCAGTATTTTGAAGCGACAAAACGTTTCTATCGATCTAAGTCTGGATATTCGGAGACCGAAGATTAAAGTCTCAAGACTTTATTATTTCAAGACTCAAGACTCAAGACTCAAGACTATTCTCACCGACGTGAGTCTTTCTAATCCAAAGTAGTAAAGGAAATCCAGAGCCGAAGCTTATGGTTGAGGATTCGATCCTATCCTCTCGGAAAAGATCCCTTGGTTGGATAAACATCTCGGATTCTTTGTTTGTTCTTATCTAGATCGATTGAAGATCCGATGGTTGTCGAAGTATTCTTGGAATGTTCTATTCTTGGAAACCAAGATCCCGATTGTATGGGCGAACAGATTGATGGGCTATCGCCAAGTTCCTTAAATAGCTCGAATGATCTTCGTGATTGATTCCGTCCAACGGGTAGATTGGAGGAATTCCTTTGGTAAGTGCCAACGGCTATGATGGCATAAAGGAGTATAAAAGGAAGACATTCAAGTTGTTTTAAAGAGCGTGATCGATAGAAAAATTCCAGAGTCTGAAGATCCTTGATTATTATTATTTTTTTTTTTTGGTAACCCAGGAACCCCCTGCACGGCCGACAACCGGAGAGGTAAACCCTGGGGGGGGCTGCGTAAGCGGGAGGACCCACCACCCCCGACAACCCACTTAAGACGCGGCTAGCACTTAAGCAACGACGACGCCGTGGATCGAACTCGGGACCTCTCGTGAAAAGTTCCCTTGCTCAACCACCTACGCCACCACCACGGGTGGTTAGATCCTTGATTATTAGTCGATACTATTTGAGCGAAATTGTATACACAGAGAGTGTTCATTCTTAGTGATACCTTGAGAGTGTGGAAGATCGTCTACACCAAGAAGTCAAGGAAGATCATCACTGTAACATCTCTTTGTTCATAGTGGAATCCAGCCAATTGGGCATCGGTGCGAAAAGAGTGGACGTAGGCTTGAAACAAGCCGAACCACTATAAACCGCGTGTCAAATTCTCTTTTTCCCTTACTCAGTCTTACGATTGATTTTTTAATTGCTGCAAATCGTTCATCTATCTAAGTAGTGTGTAATTATCAAAAGAAAAATCTATTATACCTATTCATCCCCCCTCTAGGTAATCGTACTAGCTATATCACCTTAGTTGTGTGATACTAGGATACCTCGAAGTGATATGCCTATAATAGCAATATCGTGGAAGTTGAAATGTGGGATTATGGAAGTGACTCGATCGGGCCAATTTGAGTTCCGGTAGGTAAATTGATCGAGGGTGAACCTTGACATACACATTATAATATAATTCCACTAAGCATGTGAGTTCGCCTATTATTGTTGCATCTCATCTAGGTTCTGGTTGAAATATGAGACATACATGCATATTTTGTGTGCTTGATATGAAATGATCATTCGTGTGACATCTTAGCATTCATTTAGCTATACTTGGATGATTCAGTCTTAGTAAGTATGCACTATTTGGTTATGTCATCTTATTTTCTTTAGCGACTGTGGATTGTCTTGCTTAGGATCTTATTATTTCTTTACTAGGCGTTACCCATTCTTTTCTATCTTTTAGATCGTTAGTATGGTCATGCCACCCCTTGCACGATAACAATGATGTAGAGACCAAATTTTCGAGTGAACCACTTAAAGTTTGGCTAATGGATTACTAAGCCTAAACTTAGCTCGAGCTCTCCCAAGCCCATATCAATTCGCAACTTAGATTCAAATTTTTTAACATGCAAATAGATTTTATCTATGAGTCGTCACTAATCAGTTTACGGTAGATCGATTAGACACCTAAGTAAAATAATGTGAGAATTATTTTACTATTACGAACCAGAGACTTTAGGTACGGGGACTTGATTACGTTACATTTCTCTAACGCCCTTTTGGTACCTTTCTCTTTTATTTTGAAAAAAAAAATGTTTCGAAAGCAGCTTGAATTGATTTTAAATCTATTTTCCTAACATGTGAGGTGATCATGCGAGTGTGTAACCACCAATTTAACACACAAGAAAGCAATGAATAAATTATGGGACTTACCTTGTAGCAACAAAAGCATCTGCAAGGTTAATTCAAAATTCACATCCAAAAACCTTAAAGTTTTCTATTAACACACAGTCACTCAAATTTTTTTTAAGAATTTTCTCTTGTTCCATAAAATCTAATCTATATGCAATGCAATATAACCAAATGACCTAATTTTAATGACGAGTAATTTTTAAATAAATGGACCTAAAGACAATCACTAAATGACATGCATTTCATGAACCTAATTCTAAATAACGTACACATAATATTTTTTTGTGTTTTCTTAAAAAGTATGCAATCTATCCTGGAGAATGAAATTTTGTATTTTTCATGAAATACGAAATTAGAATATTGCTATAAAAAAATCTATTGAGATTGTGATATCATCCAATTTATATTAGGAATTAGGTTAAGCCCGACCCTAATTGAAACTAGAATGTTATCATAATTTAGAAATCCCTAATGCAATCTACCTAAAAATACCTAAACCTATAATAAATTAGAAAATATTATCTAGAATTAAACTATGTGCAATTTTCTCCTAATATGCAATGATGTGCAAAGAATGCCCTAATTCTAATTTTTTTCTTCTTTTCTTTATAAAAATTCGAAATTAAAATTGTCAAATAATTAAACATGCAATTTAAATTAATGAAATGAAAATCTAACATCCTAAATTTATTTTTTTGGTATTTTTTACTTCAAAAATTTAGAATAAGTAAAATGCTTAGTGTAAATATGCAAATTACCCTAAAACATGCGATATTCTAATACGAACCTAATCTAACTCAAACATATTTCAGGATAAATAAAGCAATCAAGACGAGATAAGCACCAAGCCATTCAGAATCATCAAAGATACCATATGTCATTCAAATCAAGGAATAATATCTAAATCAAACTTGATTTTCTTGCTAATAAAATCGATAAATTGATCTTAAGCCTTAAAGATCAAAGTATCAATTTTATTTCCGTTTGATTAATTATTTCATCTAAAGCCTTATAGATGGAGTAAAAAATCCATGTGCGGTTGCGAATTAGGTGGTATGTCGAGATTTTCAATTATGCATGGGGAAATATTTCAAATAAAGAAAGCGAGATACAAAAAATAAAATAAGATAAAATAAGTCTACCTAATAAAATAAAGTAAATTTACCTAATTTGATTTTTCTTTTCTTTTTTCCAAAGGCAGCCGGTTCAGAGCTCTGGCGAGGGGGAGACGCCGACGAGGGACTCTGGCAAGGGCATAGCAGGCATGCGGCGAGGAGGCTCGGAACAGAGGTGGCTAGCAGTAGGGGGTTGCTCGGGCGTGAGGTGCGGTGCGCAGATTGCTGCGGGTGACAGGGTTGTGCTGGCCATCGGATCTGATGGCATCGGGGAAGGGTAGTGGTGTTATGGATTGGCGCAGGTTGGAGGTGAGGTGGAGCGCAGTGGGGACTGGCATCGACTTATGGGGTGGCGAGCAGCAACGGCATTGCAAACCGACGCGAGCTGGAGGCGAGGTGGAGTTGGTGTCACACTTGGGGCTAACTACCGGACGCAACGACCGGCACAAGGACGAGTGGGGCTGCTGGTGTGGCGGCCGACATTAGGATTCTGTGATCGCGAAGGAAGCAGGACGCAGCGCAGCGTGAGCTCGCGGGTGAGGGGGATCTTCAACAACTGGCGGGATGCCGATAGAGCAATAGTGGCGGAGTGACAACAGTGGAGGCGCGGTGGTGGCTAGTGGAGGCAATACTGGCACGGTGGACACGGGGCCAACGCAAACAGGGGGCCCTCGAAGAAGATGACATTATTGCTTTTTTCTTTTTTTTCTTTTGACCTCTCCTCTCTCTCATGTCCCTCTCTTTCTCACGTCACTTTGTACTGCTCTCTGCCCCCTTGTTTCTTTCAACCAAGGCTGAGCAAATTGACCTTTTCTCTCCAAAAGAAATTTTTTCTTTTCGAATTTCCACTCACCAAACCCCAAAAATTCCTTACGTACTTGCTCTCAAATTTTTCGAATTCCTCCCTTTATATTCGTACATGCACAACACATTTTATAAGGGAAAAATTTAGATCTTTATGGCATATTTTGTTTCCAATTTCGCTTGTGCATAATCCCCTGAATATATCATTTGAAATATATGCACCCTGCGCAATATTCTTTTTTGTACTTTTTTTTTCAAATATTCCATCTGAAACCTTTCTTTTTGCCCAAAAATATGTCCATTGGTGTATATTACCTAAATATGTGAAAAATCTCACCTGAAAGTGTGAAAAATTTCATGTCGTATTAACGCTCACTATCGGTGTCAACAGCTGTCCCTCTTTGAAGGTGAGCTCACAGATGTTGCCTTCAAAAATAAATTGAGACCTAAATTTTGATCATGCACACGCATTGAATGATTTTTGCTGGAAAATGAATTCCATTTTTAATACAATTTTATATGATGCATAGAAATGCCAATGCAAATGGTAAAAGAACTTACTTGGAACAACTTACCTTCAAGGAGGATAGAGTAATTCGAGATAGTGGGCGTTACATGTCCAGGACCCGTACCTTTCTATGGTCGCCCAAAATAATAACATGACTTTGTAAGGAAACTACTTTCCTAAGACCCGTACCTATCTATGGTTGTCCAGTATGATAGTGTTTGGTTGTGTCTAAGACCCGTACCTTTCTACGATCGCCTGAATGAGAAACTGCTTTTCTAGGGCCCGTACCTTTCTACAGTCGCATGTTAGAGCAATAAATATTGTCTAGGACCCGTATCTTTCTACGGTCGCCTGAATAGGAAATCACTTTCTAAGACTCGTACCTTTCTACGGTCGCCTGAATGGGGAACAGTTTTTCAAGGAATCGTACCTTTCTACGGTCGCCTGAATGAGGAACAGCTTTTCTAGGACTCGTACTTTCTACGATCACCTGTTAAAGCAACAAATATTGTCTAGTACCCATATCATTCTACGGTTGCCTAGCATGAGGTTTTGTTTGGTTAGGACCCGAACCTTTCCTCGGTCGCCTTAATCAGATTGAATTTGGAGAAAAATCTTTAGGGGACAGCTCAATCGAGTGTCGGTATAGTCAAGAGGGAATACCTGTGCAATGACAAGTATTTAAGGTATGGATAGAGATTTACTTACCTGATAACATCTCTAATCCATGGGGATACATCTCCTGTAAAACATGGTCATAAGAGAGGCAACATGGATTTGTAATCACAAACATGTATTAATTCAAGTGAGGTTCATGCGTGATGACTTATATCACCTAATATTCATTGGGAAATATTTCAAAAGAATATTCCACTTTGAACACATGAGTGTCATGGATGTGTCAAATGAGGGACCTTTCAATCTGAAAGGACTTTTCTCTCATCCTCAGGAAAAAGCTGTTTTGTCCTGACCTTTGATGTAGGAATCTAACAATCACTCTATCTCACCATTGTCATGCCAAACAAGGGTTTGAGCAATCTCACAAGTGGTATGACCTTATCAATCTGAGAGGTCTTTAACAAGGACCGTAATGTGGGCTTAGTCAACGGCTTGACAAAGGGGACTCTTTGAGTCGAGGCTTATTGAAGAATGATATTCCACAATCATCTTTTGGTCTTCAAGTCAAAAAAACATATGAAATGAGGCATAAATTATTTTACTCGCATTTCTTTGAGGGATGCTTTCAAACATATAAACCATTATGTTAATTCAAGTGCCATAATCTGAAAAGATTTTGCAAGGGACGTAACGTAGGCTTGGTTCATGGGTTGAGAAATGAAAGAATCATTAGGCTCAAAAAGTGTTTAGGGGTGTCAAAGTTGGTGATCATCTTGACATTTCCACCAATTTTCTTCCCCGTCGTTGAAGATTTTCTTCACATCACAACTCCATTGATTGCAACAGCATTTGAGTTTTTTAGTATCGCCTTGTTAGGGATATGACTCAGTACATCAAGTGTTTGATTTTTCCTCTTTGGGCATTGGCCTTACTTTTACCAAGCACACTATTTTTTTTTTTTGGTGACCCAGGGAACCTCCGCTCTGCCGCTTCGCGGCAGAGAGTAAACCCTGGAGCTCGGGGGCCCCCACCGCTGGCCCCATACGCAGGTAAGTCGCACGTTGAGCATTGAAGCACTACGTCCACGAAGTCTCGAACTCTTCCCCTTGGCGTGGAGGGTACCAAGCCTTAACCGCGCGGCCACCGCAGGCGGTGGTAGCACACTGCTTTTTCATACCATTTTTTTGCACTTATTTTCTTTGGACTCGCACAACCTTCATCTTTTATTAGTATTGTAAACCATGCTACTTGAGTAGTTTGTTTTTCTTGCCTTGCCCCAGTGTGGGGGATGATCACCAACTGGGTTTAATGTGAAACGAATTCATAGGCTCAAATGGGCTATGCAATGGATAAAAACTATGATAGAAAACTGTTCTTCGTCATCCTAAGGCACTTCAATCACACATAAATTACACCGCGAAAGCAATACTTGAAGATTGACGCAAGTGTGAGTAAGAAAATTCCTATCATTCATTTCAAATTTTATCCCAGTATGGGATAATACTTGACAAGGATAATTTAAAAAGCTCTTCATGTGTGTGGGCTTAGATGGCTAAACAATGGGTATACTTGTAATATTTCGGGTAGAGGGAGGAATTGCCTCTCATCACTTTGGTTGACGTACCCTTTGCAATATCACTATTTTCCTTGCGGTCATGGAATTTTTCCACACGACTCACTGGGGATTAGTGTATGAAATAGTGTATAGGAATAAGGCTTGCCTTTCATCATTTCAAAATATCCCATTTGACACATTTAATTAATTTCACACAATTCATCAGGGAAAACATGCAAGATTTGCAACAAATTTGAACAATTCAACTCATTGAGGCAATTTATTCATCATAGAAATGTTTGTAGTTCGAAACAGGACATGGCAAATTCTATCATGAATAATACTTCTTGACAGCATCAGAATTAACTGGAATAGAAAACTCACGACCATCCATTTATGCCAAGATCAAGGCACCTCCAGGAAGTACCTTCTTCACCACACATGAGCCACTATAATTTGGAGAAAACTTGCCCCCAAGATCTGGAAAAATTGGCAACAGTTTCCTTAGAACAAGATCATTTACCTCGAAATATCTCGGTCGTACCTTCTGGTTGAAGGATCTGGCCACTCTCTACTAATAAGTTTGGCCATGGCAAAAAGCTTTCAGTCTTTTCTCATCAATCAGTTTTAACTGTTCAAGTCTTTGTTGTGACCATTCTGCCTCAAACAACCCCACTTGGGATAAAACTCTCAAAGAAGGAATCTCCACTTCCACGAGCAAAACTGCCTCCATGTCATACACCAGAGCAAAAGGGGTTGCCCCAGTAGAAGTGCGGATCGATGTCCGATATGCCATCAGTGCGAAGGGTAACCTATCATGCCAATCTCAATAATTCTCGGTTATCTTAGCCAAGATCTTCTTAATGTTCTAATTGGCCACTTCAATAGCCCCGTTCATTTGAGAGTGGTATGGGGACGAATTCAGATGCTTGATCTTAAACTCGCTGAACAACTCATCAATAAGTTTATTGTTCAAGTCCGTCCCGTTGTTGGTGACGATTGCTTCAGGAACGCCATAGCGAGCAATTATGTCACGTTTGATGAACTTCGCTACATTACGGGCAATGACACTTGCAAAGGATGTAGCTTCGATTCATTTGGAGAAATAGTGTATCGCCACCAAGATGAACCGATGCCCATTTGAAGCCTTAGGATTTATTGGGCCAATCATATCAATGCCCCCACATTGAGAAGGGCCATGGCTCAGAAAACTGGTGCAGCTCAGTTAGAGGAACATTTATCTTATCACCATGAATCTGGCAACGGTGACAATTTCGTACGTGCTTAATGCAGTCACTTTCTAGTGTAAGCCAATAGTAGCCTAATCTCATAATCTTTTTAGCCATCATGTGCCTATTCATATGAGGGCCACATATCCCTTTATGCACTTCTTACATGATTTGAGTGGCTTCGGCTGCATCCACACACCGCAACAAGACTAAATTATAAGATCTCTTGTTAAAATTTTCGCCGCTAATGAAGAATTTTGAGGCCATCTGCGTGATGTACTTCCTATCAGCCGGAGTACCTCCTTTAGGAAATTCTTGCCTTTTTAATATAGTTCATGATATCGTAATACCATAATTTTCCATCAGGTTCTTCAATTACGATCATACAATAAGCCGGCTTTGGCAAAACCTCTATTTTCAATGGCTCGACTTCTAACCCGTTGATGACTTGCAACATAGATGACAAGGTCACGAGTGCATCTGCGAATTGATTGTGAGACCTTGGCAAATATTCGAACAAAATTTCCTCAAACTCCTTTACTAGATCCTCTAAATACTCGTGGTATGGGAGCAATTTGGCGTTTTTAGTCTTCCATTCACTTACGGTCTGAAGTATGATCAGTGCTGGATCTTCGAACACCTTTAACTTGGCCACACCCATCTCGATTGTGGCTTGAAGTCCGAGGATGCAAGCTTCATACTCGGCCATATTGTTAGTGCATGGGAATATCAATTTTGCAGCTACCGAATGGTGTTGTCCGTCTGGGGATATCAGAACTGCCCCAGTACCAGCACCAGACAAGTTCACAGCTCCATCAAATAATATTGTCCATGAGTCTTCATTTACACTCGAGACACGGTCATCTAGGAAACTGTCATCATCATTTAAGACTCATGAATTCTCGGCTAATAGATCAGCAATCACTCGACTGTTAACCGACTTTTGTGGCACGAATTGCACATCAAATTCTAAGATCAAAATTTTCCACTTTGCCAACTTACTCACCAAAGCTGGCCGATCTATCAAGTACTTGATAAGATTGTTCTTAGTCACGAGAAACGTCTAATAATGCAATGTGTACTGTCGCAATCTATGCAATACTCATACTAATGCAGCAAAAGTCTTTCAACATCAGAATATTTCAGTTCTGATACAGTGAACATTTTGCTCAAGTAGTAAATGGCTCGTTCTTTTTATCAACAAGGCTTTCCTGAGCCAACATTGCGCCCAACGATTCACTATGAATGGTGAGATAGAGAATCAAAGGATGCCCCGGTGATGGCAAGACAAGTATTGGTGGATTCATCAAGTACTGCTTCAACTTGTTGAACGCTTCTCAACATTCATCATCCTAGTTGATTTGTGTATTTTTCTTTAGGAGCTTGAAGAATGACTTGGCAGTTTCGGAAAGTTAGGAAATGAATCAAGCTATGTAATTCAATCTCCCCAAAAGACTTCAGACTTCTTTCACTGTCGATAGGGGTTGCAACTCGCATATGGCCTTAGCTTTAGATGGGTCTATTTCAATTCATTTACTGCTCATGATGAATCCGAGTAATTTATCAGATGTTGCTCCGAACACCCATTTAGCAGGATTTAGTCGAAGCTTGAATTCATGGAGTCGATCAAACAACTTCTTCAGAGTTTCAACATGACTTTTTCCAGGTCGGGTTTTTGCAATCATATCATCAACATAAACCTCAATCTCGTAGTGCATCACGTCATGAAATAGTGCAACCATGGCTTGCTGGTAAGTTGCCCCTACATTCTTGAGTCCGAAAGGCATGACCTTATAATAAAAGGTTCCCCATGGGTGATAAATGCAATCTTCTCCTTGTCTTCCTCCTTCATCCTTATTTGATTGTATCTGAAAAACCCATCCATAAACGAGAATAGCTCAAATCCGGCAGTACTATCCACAAGGACATCTATGTAAGGTAGCGGGAAATCATCATTCGAGCTGGCCTTGTTCAAATCCTGATAATCGACACAAACTCGAACTCGACCATCCTTCTTCATCATCGGCACAATGTTAGCCACCCATTCTGGGTATTGTGAGACTTCGATGAATCTCACCTTTAAAAGCTTCATCACCTCTTCCTCTATTTTCTTCGAGAGCTCTGATTTAGTTCTCTGCAGCCTCTGCTTCTTAGGTGGCACTTATGGGTTAGTAGGCAAGCAATGCTCAACGATCGACGGGTCTAAACCAAGCATGTCAGTATAGGTCCATGCAAAGACATCTTGATATTCCTTAAGTAGCTAAATTAGCCGCTCGGCCTCGCCTTTGGGGAGATTTGCCCCAATTTTCACCTCATTGGCTTCTCTAGTATCACTTAAATTAATAGTGACGGTTTGCTCGGATGTAAGAGTCTTGGCTTTTTCATGTTGTTTCCAGCTACACGGCACCTCAATGGAATCTTTGGGATTGTCAATATCATCATTTGTTGTATTGGATTGGACAATTTCCACACATTTGCATGCCGTAAGACTGTTCCTGAAATAGGAAGTAGATGAATTAGAAAGACAAACAGGGTAAACTATATTTTATTTTTTTAAAATATTTTTGAAAAATTTTTAAAAGCATTTGTGAAAATATTTTGAGACGAGAAAGCATGATAAAGCCCAGGCCTCAGAATTCTCCTTTGATTTTTCTTCTTTTATCAGCTGGAGAGAAAGCATGATAAAGCCCATGCCTTAGAATTCTCTTTGGATTTTTCTTCTTTTATTGGCTGGATATCATCACCGGGCTGATTTGATGTACCTCATCATGCCCTCAAAATAAAATTTGTAATTTTATTGAAATTCATCAATCAATTACATTTATTAAATGGAAAGTGCGATTCTCAAACTCTAAAAAGAAAGCAAAAAAGAAGAAATCGAAAACAATTCTTAGAAAGCAATAAAGATTCCCACTCAAGGGAATGTAGAAAAGCAATAAATGAGTTACTCTTGTGGGCCAGGGCCCATTTCTTCTTGAGGTCCTTCATCAATGGCTCATATGCAAAGGTCCTTGAACAAGCTTGTAACTCCTTTTAATGCATCATCAGGGTTCTTCGCCTTTGGGGGTGTCGGATCGTCCATACCACCCCAATCATTTGGGATTATATCGCAAGGATCAATGTAAAAGCTAGGAGGTGCCGAATACTTCACCAAATAGTCGAATTTGCCGCTTGGCTACCCCAGGGTATCCATCACTTCTGCTTCATCATGCATAATTATCGGAGGACCAAAGAATGTCTCGTGAATGTTTGGAGGTAATGAGTTTTGCCTCCCTCGCCCTTGGTCAAGTGGTGGGTTCTGCCTTTCTTATCTTCGCCCTCCAGAACTTTCTCCACCTCTTCCATGGTACCTTAACCCAGCAGAACGGGACCTCTAAGGGGCTTCAATGGGGTTTCGAATGCCTTGACCATTTCTTCTAAGACCAATACCAGGAACAAAACCATTCTCAACCATCACTCTTCCCACCATAAGGGCAACATTTGAAACCTCAAGAGTGGGTGATGATGCGTCTCGAGAAGCATGAATGATGGACACCAACTCAAATGAGTGGTAACTCGATTCGAACTCAAAGTCTAGCTCGACATAGGGGATAGCTATCTCATGATAAATTCGGTGATCTTCTTCACCATAGACAGTGACCAACTTCCCTTTGATCACGAACTTCACGGTTTAATGTAGACTTAAAGGCACCGCTCCAGCAATATGTATCCAGGGACGACCTAGCAGAAATTAAATGCGGTAGGGATATCCATCACTTGAAATAGGATGTTAAAAATGACCGGCCCTATTTGCACATCAAGATTAATCTCCTCGATCACCTCATTCTTTGTCCCATCAAAAGCTCACACGGAAGTCTTCGCAGCATGTATCTTGGATGGGTCTATCTTGAGGTAGTGAATGGTGGCCAAAGGACATATGTTTAGGGCGCACCCATTATCAATGAGCACTCAGGACACATGGGAAGCCTTGTGTTTGACGAATATGTAGAGTGCCTTGTTATGCCCCCTACCTTCAAGAGGGAATTTCTCATCAGAAAAAGCGATCAAGTCCTTGAGAAGGACCGATCCCACAAACTCCTCCAGCTTGTCTGCCTCGATCGTTTTCGGTACACGAATTTCACTTAGCACTTTCATTAATGACTTTTGATACACGGGGGATGTTAGCAAGAGCTCAAGCAAAAACAACTTGAAAGGCCCTAGACAAATAAACTAATCAAGTAAATGACTCAACTTCCTAAACATTAAGCTAAAGTAAAAAGCCTAAATAGATTCAAGCCACTTTATTTGGCCCGATCCATAAACAAATGGGAAGCTAATGCTCGATGTAATTGCCTCTTCTCTTTGGCATCCTTCTTGGCTTGCTTCTCAAGTTCTTCAATCTTCCTCTTGTGACAATTAAGCTCCACTTGCCGAGTGGGCCTTTCAATCACATCTGACACCTTTGGGAGATACTCGGTCGGGATCTTGTGTCGATGGATGTATCGAGCCGTGGCATAGTAAGTCTTTTCCTTCCCCTCAAGCTCATCTTCAGGCAAGCTCAACTTTTGTTTACGACATGCGAGCCAAGCTTGTTCAATATAACGAAGCTCCTTTTTGTAATCACCATCCTTGGCAGTGAATCGGACTTGGAACAAACCCAGCTTGAGAGGGGGCAGTAGATCCTGCACAACTCGATATTGATGGGCCACTCAGAGTGGGTAGTAGGAAGTGACACCGGTGATCCCTAATAGCGGGATCGGCTCATTATCGCCATGAGAGAGACATGCCTTGGAGACTTGGAACCATTTAGTATGCCATGGGAAAATCTTGGTATTCGGATTTTTCAACAATTTGACCCATTTTGAGTAAGAGAGATTTAGAGTTCGATCCTAATGATTTTTGAATACCTCGATGGGATGATGGGAATCAATGACATTAATAATATTCATGCAAATATCGATCTTACTCATATGAGAAAAGAACTAGATTTGTAAAAGTTCAATTGGTGCACGAAAGGTTTTATATACATCTTCCTTAAATCGGGTGAGTGACAAAAATGTTTCAGCTAGAATGGTGTTGACAAAATTAATCCTTGCACATACTTGCTTGACTACCCATGCGACAGCAGGATTGATAGCATTTTTATGAAGAGGGAAAACAATAAACCCGAAGAAGGTAAGGAGGAAAATCTTACTTTTTAAGAGAGTGTTAGCACTAACAAAACTCTGATCTAGGAAGGAAAAAGGACATGAAAGACAATTATCTTTCAGCACTCTTTTTATCAGATTCTTATCCATCCTAAGAAAGTCAGACAAAATCGATTATGGTTCTAATCCAATGGGTGGATTTATTAATTCCAATTCCAAGGGTTTTCCTATGGCAATATTGTATTCTTCTAGAGTCGGAGTCAGCTCATGCTTACCAAATATAAACGTTGATGTTTGGGGGCACCAGAAATGAGAGAGTGCTTGCATGATGCCACTCTGAACATCAATGTCGAGGAGGGGAACAAAGCAACCAGGACTCCACATAGCTTTGGCCATCGTGGCCTAGATGATCCCACTATATTTGAGTTCAACCTTTGGTGCAGGCACGAATCGAATGTCGAATCTTCTCATTGTTTATAGACCAGGACTCGACCAACCTAATGTCATGGACCAATGAAAGGCATAATAAAGTAAGTAAATTGCAAGAGTAAAGGGCAGAAAACTTACTTCATTAGGCGATTAAAGCAACCACATAGATAAGCGCATGAAATGTGGGGTTCGATTTCTAACTAGGAAGCTAAGCAATGTGGAGTTAAAAGGGTGGGATGACTTAGTTGTAGCATCACATACTAAGTCAAGTCCTCCTAACTTCGGCTTAGTCAAGAATGATACCCCAATGCGGTGCAGTCTCACGGACAGAGATAAACACTCTTGACACTAAGAAAAAACTTTCGAGATTGAGATGGACAACCTCTACTACACGACCTCGCGATCGAAGTCGCATCCAACTCAATACCATCCTAAATATCTTAGTATGGCCCAAGTCCAGCGGCAAGTTGTGTGTGCAATAGTATAGTGCTAAATGTAAGGCATGCACGACAGTTTAAATCAAACAACACTTCAATAACTTGAATTTAAAACATTCATCCCCAACTCCAACCTGCAAGACAAGGGTTAGCAAAGACTACTCCTCTTATATCTCCCCATCGGCAAGAACATTTAACACCTTAAATGTTAGGGACGTACCTGGGATTCTCGCTGCCAAACAAAAACATTTTTCAAAAAAGAAAATTGGTCTAAGTCGACTAAGAGTTTTAACTCAAGTCCCAAACAGAGTCGCCAAGCTGTCAAGACCAAATTTTCAAGTGAACCACCTAAAGTTTGGCTAATGGATTACTAAGCCTAAACTTAGCTCGAGGTCTCCCAAGCCCATACCAATTCGCGACTTAGGTTCAAGTTTTTTTAACATGCAAATGGATTTTATTTAGGAGTCGCCACTAATCAGTTTACAATAGATCGATTAGACACCTAAGTAAAATAATGAGAGAATTATTTTATTCATATGAAACAGAGACTTTGGGTACGGAGACTTGGTTACATTAGATTTCTATAACACAATTTCGGTACCTTTCTCTTTTATTTTGAAAAAAAAAATATTTGGCAAGTAGCTTAAATTGATTTTAAGTCTATTTCCTTAACATGTGAGGTGATCATGCAAGTGTGCAAACTACCAATTTAACACCCAAGAAAACAATGAATAAATTACGAAACTTACCTTGTAGCAACGAAAGCATCTGCAAGGTTAATTCAAAATTCACATCCAAAAACCCTAGGGTTTTCTATTAACATGCAATCACTCAAAAAAATTTTAAGAATTTTCTCTTGTTCCATAAAATCTAATCTATATGCAATGCAATATAACCAAATGACCTAATTCTAATGATGAGTAATTTTTAAATAAATGGACCTAAAGACAATCATTAAATGACATGTATTTCATGAACCTAATTCTAGATGACGTACACATAATATTTTTTTTTGTATTTTCTTAATAAGTATGCAATCTATCCTAGAGAATGGAATTAATTTATTCTAAGATGATTTTTTTTTTTTTTTTGTATTTTTCATGAAATTCGAAATTAGAATATTGCTAAAAAAAAACTATTGAGATTGTGATATCATCCAATTTATATTAGGAATTAGGTTAAGCCTAACCCTAATTGAAACTAGAATGTTATCATAATTTAGAAATCCCTAATGCAATCTACCTAAAAATACCCAAACCTATAATAAATTAGAAAATATTGTCTAGAATTAAACTATGTGCAATTTTATCCTAATATGCAATGACGTGCAAAGAATACCCTAATTCTAATTTTTTTCTTCTTTTCTTTATAAAAATTCGAAATTAAAATTGTCAAATAATTAAACATGCAATTTAAATTAATGAAATGAAAATCTAACATCCTGAATTTATGTTTTTGGTACTTTTTATTTCAAAAAATTCAGAACAAGTAAAATGCTTAGTCTAAATATGCAAATTACCCTAAAGCATGCGATATTCTAATATGAACCTAATCTAACTCAAACATATTTCAGGATAAATAAAGCAATCAATACGAGAGAGGCACCAAGCCATTCAGAATTATCAAAGATACCACATATCGTTCAAATCAAGGAATAATATCTAAATCAAACTTGATTTTCTCGCTAATAAAATTGATAAATTGATCTAAAGCCTTAAAGATCAAAATATCAATTTTATTCCCACTTGATTAATTATTTCATCTAAAGCCTTATAGATGGAGTAAAAAATCCATGTGCGGTTGCGAATTAGGTGGTACGTCGAGATTTTCAATTATGCATGGGGAAATATTTCAAATAAAGAAAGCAAGATACAAAAATAAAACAAGATAAAATAAATCTGCCTAATAAAATAAAGTAAATCTACCTAATTTGATTTTTCTTTTCTTTTTTCCAAAGGCAATTAGTTCGGAGCTCCGACGAGGGGGAGACGTCGGCGAGGGCACAGCAAGTGCGCGGCGAGGAGGCTTGGAACGGAGGTGGCCAGCAGCAAAAGGGTCACTCGGGCGTGAGGTGCGGTGCGCGGACTACTGCAGGCAACGGGGCTATGTGGGCCGCTGGATTTGATGGCATCAGGGAAGGGCAACGGTGTCGTGGACCGGCGCAAGTTGGAGGTGAGGCGGAGCACAGCGAGGACTGGTGTCAGCTTATAGGGTCGCGAGCAGCAGCAGCGTCGCGAACCAGCACAGGCTGGAGGCAAGGCGGAGCTAGCGTCACGCTTGGGGCTTACTGTTGGACACAACAACTGGCACAGGGACGAGTGGGGTTGCTGGTGTGGCGACCGGCACTGGGATTCGGCGACTGTGGAGGAAGTGGGACGCAGCGCGGTGTGAGCTCACAAGTGAGGGGGATCTCTAGCAATTGGCGAGACGCCGACAGAGCGGCGGTGGTGGAGCGACAGCGGCGAAGGCGTGGTGGTGGCTGGCGGAGGCGGTACTGACGCGGTGGACGCAAGGCCGACGCGAACATGGGGCCTGCGAAGAAGACGACAATGTTGTTTTTTTCTTTTTTTCTTCTGACCTATCCTCTCTCTCATGTCTCTCTCTTTCTCACGACACTCTGTACTGCTCTCTACCCCCCTATTTCTTTCGACCGAGGCTGAGCAAATTGACATTTTCTCTCCAAAAGAAATTCTTTCTTTTTGAATTTCCACTCACAAAACCCCAAAAACTCTTCACGTATTTACTCTCAAATTTTTCGAATTCCTCCCCTTATGTCCATACATGCACAACACCTTTTAAAGGAGAAAAATTTAGATCTTTGTGGCATATTTTGTTTCCAATTTCATTTGAAATATATGCACCCCGCGCAATATTCTTTTTTGTATTTTTTTTTCAAATATTCCATCAGAAACCTTCCTTTCTGCCCAAAAATATATCCCTCAGTATATATTACCTGAATACGTGAAAAATCTCACTTGAATATATGAAAAATTTCACGTCGTATCAACGCTCACCGTCGGTTCAATGCCAAATGGGAATAAAATAAATGTTTCTAAACTATATGGGAAAAAGTGCCAAAAAAGTCATAAACATTTTGTCTTTGTGCCGATTTAGTCTTAAACATTTTTTTGATGCCGATTTAGTCCTAAATATTTTTGCATTGTGCCAATTCAATACTTTCCGGCCAATTTCGGCCAGATTTTGCTGAATTAATGTCGGCCGACTAACGTGGCCTAATCGGCGCTAACATGGACCACTTTTAATAATATTTTAATATTTTTGAATTTTTGAATTTTTATTTTTATTTTTCCTTTTTTTCTTTTATTTTTTCCTCTCCTCTTCTTCCTCCAACCGGTCGCTGGACCTCGACGACCAGCCAAAGGCGACGGCTGGCGAGGTCGACCTCGACCTCACCGACCACCTCGCCAATGGCCGCCCTTGAGGCATGGGTGGCAAGGCTCACCCTCGCCAGATCTGGGGAGGGTCGAGCCTTGCCCATGGCCGGCGAGGGTGAGCCTCGCCAACTCAGCGCAAGGAGCATGGGGAGGAGAGCGAAGCCAACGACGACAGAGCTCAACAAAGGAGACAACGCGGAGCACGAGCCGAAGTTCGCAGCGGCACTCGGCGGTAGCAGCGACGATGACGACGACAAGGAAGCGAACGAAGACCTGAGCTTGAAAATCGTCAAGAAGGCGCTCTTGGTGCGCGCCGCGAAGCTCACCTCCACGCCGCCGGGCATCAACATGTCGGAGGAGGATGACGATAGGCCTTGGTTCCGTAAGACCTTGAGGACCGAATCTAGCCGCCACCTCGCGCTGAGCTGGCGGGGCTCGCCCTCGCTGGCCATAGGCGAGCCTCGCCGCCCAGCGCAAGGCCACCCTCGCGGCCACTAGCAAGGTGGCCGGCGAGGTCGACCTCGACCTCGCCGGCCGTCATCTCTAGCTGGTCGTCGAGGTCCGGCGACCGGCGGAGGAAGAAGAGGAGAAAGAAAAAGAAAAAGAAAAGAATTTTAAAATATTGAAATATTATTAAAAGTGGTTCATGTTAGTGCCTATCAGGTCACGTCAGCCAGCCGGTGTCCAATTAGTAAAATCCGGCCAAAATTGGCAGGAAATGACTGAATTGGCACAACGTAAAAAGGTTTAGGACTAAATCGGCACAAAGACAAAAAGCTTAGGACTTTTTTGGCATTTTTCCCAAACTATATGTGATGCAATTTTAATTTTTTTTGGGTAAAAATTAACCCATTTTTTATGCAAAAATTTAGGTGTCAATAGGTGATAACATACATTGATGTTTCTTTTCACGACGTATATGACCCCGATATCGAGCTAACCTATACAAGATATGAGGCTACGCTTTGGATGGATCATGGCATGATAGACTAGATCCTGATGAGGTTCGTTGCTTGGTTTACAAACCATGAAGGGGAGCTGTTTGGCCCTCTTCAGTTCAACGCTAGAGGACCTGGAGCTGGGGCAGGAGGTGCTTAGGTGCCCAATTTGTGACATGGCCAAAGAAGACGTCTTTTGTTTTTGATAGACATAGGCTAGTGTAAGGAGTAATGAAGTTAGGAACCCCTCTCAGCCTTTTCCTAGCTAATTACTTACACTTTTGTTCAAAAATATGTAAATATATGTTGTACATAAGTGAATGACTCGTAAGGAATCCAAGTTGACATATGTAAACCTAAATGGTTTTCAACAAGAAAGTTAACAAAGCTTTTCACGATCCTTATATGTGTTCTTAGTTGAATTATCTAACACTAGGTGACAGTTCTTATAGGGTGACCGGGTGTTAGAAAAGCTTCAAATCATAAAATATCCATGTTATACATGCTAACCAACTAGGTCGGGATACTATAGAGCGATAATTGAAACTAACAGGTCATGTCATGATGATAATCCATATAATTTCCGCTTGCACTTAGTATGTAACTTTACCGAGATGTCACAACGTGTTATCGATGAAAATGGTAAGGAAAGCCATGCAAGATGCATGACCGAAGAGAGAATGAGAGGCTGTAGTCTTTTTAGGCGTGATGAAGAGTCCAAGGGTGAAGATGACAAAGTCGTAGGAAATGGCATTGGTTTATGCTTATATTGCCTTCTTCCACCTCCTCATGCATGCACCATAGGAGATTAAATTGCCATGTTTCCGTCAACATTGGCAATTCAGGGAAAATTCTGCTAGGGAAAAGAAACATGGCTGTCTGGTGGTAATTCTCAATTTACCACTTGACAACTCAAGGAGTTTGTTGTCCATTTAAGGAAGGGACGGCTGAAGGTAGACGTGGGCTTTGGTGAGCAACTTTCATTTACCCCTTTGACAGCTCAACTTGAAATGGCCACATCACTCAGCTCATGGCCTTACAAGAAGAAGCTGGCTATGGGTTTGGGGACGTGATGAGATAGTGTCGAGGTGTTACGGCGGCATGAGGCGATCAGGCATGGTGACTTGATGATATGGTGGCAAGACACGGTGACTGTAGCTCAAATGACGTGGTTTGGTGACAAGCTCGTTGACGTGGCATGGACTGTTAAATATTCGAGGCTTAAGCGAAAATCTAGATATCACATTTTTCCTTTTTTTGTTTATCTTTTTTCTTTTTTTCCTTGTTTCTCTTCATCAATTCCTTGTGAGGGGACCCTTGCCAGAGGCCGCCAAGGGCCACCTTCCCCTATGGCCAACAATCAGTAGAGGGAAATATGAAATAAAGAAAAAAGAGAAAGGCAAAAAAATAAAGAAAAATGGAAAAAAAATTAAAAAATTGTAAAGATTATCCATATCAACGTTGGTCATGCCATGTAGGATCGGCTACATTCATCTATGGTTGGCAATCGAAAAGGGCAAATATGGAAAAAAGAAAAAAAATGCGGAAAAAATTTTAAAATTGCAAAATCTTCAGTGTTAGTTGCGTTACATAGGATCACATTAATAGGACCGTCACATCAAATTAAAATTAGTTGAAATGACTAAATTGACAAACCATCAAAAGATTTAAAACTAAATTAGTAAATCATCTAATAGTTTATGAATAAATTGACATAATTGAAAAGTTTTGAACTAATGTAATAAATTATCGAAAGGTATAAAATTAAATTAGCGCAATTAAAAAGTTTATAACTAAATTGACTACCGTATAATAAGTTTAGGACTTTTGGACCCGCTTCGACTATGTTGCATCATATATACAACTAGTTCTTTTGCCCCTTAAACTCCAACTTTTATTAAAGGCCTGTTTGGTTCAGATTTAACGAAATTATTTTGGCAAAATGTGAATACATTTAGGGTAAAGGGGTCTTCCAAAATGCTTTAGTGTTTGGAAAATTGTAATTTTAAAATGTATTGAAGAGTAATTTTGGCTTAAATACCGTTTAATAAACCCTACATTTGTAAAAAGGCTTTTATTAATTTAAAAATAATTAAAATCAAATATGATGAAGCTCTGTCATTGACCAATGGCCGGCCAACCACCGGCAGCCAAATCTGGCCATCAGCAAGGTTGTCTGAGGTCGCCAACAAGGCTATCTGAGGTCACACAACCTTAAGTGAAGCTGTCCAATGGCCAAATCTGGCCGTCGGTGGTTGGCTAGCCTTCAGCAACTATGGGGAAGATGAACGGTTAAAAAAAGGGGTCAATGGGTGAATAGTACAAGTGGACTTATATTTTCAAAATACTGAAAGCTCAAAGTAAGTCCAGACCTATTTTGAGCTTTTGGCCTTCTCAATGTTAACATTTGATCAATGAACTTATGAAAATACTTGCCAAACACATAATATTTTTCCCAATGAGCTTTGGGGCTCAAAGCCTATTGGAAAAATCAAACCAAACAAAGCCTAAGTTCTACATATTGATTCATTAAAATCGTCTAATTTGGTCTATATCGTTAGACCTTTTTTTTTTTTGGTAAAAAAAAATTTGCTTAATTCATTACTTTAAGTGCTCCCGCTACATGAAAAATTGGCCTCAGAACAGATGAGATTCGATAGGAATTTCGGGGGATTGGAGGTCCAACAACTAGAGAGCTACTTTCGTCTGTGGGCCTTAGAGACTCAAGCCACCACTAGATTTGTTTCCCGTGGACAGTGGACAGTGGGCCAATTTTATGCTTTTGAAGTGGTCCATCAGAGTTTTGTACGCAGAGACCAATGACTGTACTTCCCAGGATGGCTTATCTTGATTTGTGAGGGCATTTATCAAAGAGCTACGGTCCTACGCAAGCTGGTACTTTCGGTCAGAGCACGAACTGAAGTGGCGAAATGCTTCCAAACATGCTAGGGTTTCGATTTGCTCCGGGGAAGACGCTTGCACCTTATTTGCAAAACCATCAATGATCTTCCCGGAGGCGTCTCGGCATAGCCAGGAGACACTACCTTTGTTTTCTTCTTCCACAAATGACCCATCAACGTCTTTGGGGGTCCCTTCCGGCGGTGGCTTCCATATGGCAGGTGGGTGAGCTCTCGGTCGACTATGTTTGTTCTTTCCTGGATTCCAGGAACCAGTCTTCCATTCAGTCTCAAGCCTTGATCTATGATGATGTCCAAATCAGGGTGCATCCAGACCTCTTTGATCCATTCATATAGAAGAAAAATTATGTTCTACAGTCTTTGGGTGCTTGCGACATGCCCAAAGCATATGGGCTCAAGTATGATTTTTCTTGTGCGCAAGTTCTCTGCTGTGGGAATAGCGTTTTGGCATAGACTCCAAATAAACATCTTGACTTTTGGAGGGCTTTTCAGGTTCCATATCAAATTCCATAGTGCTTTTGGTTTGAAACTAGCATATTGGAAGATCAATCGGCCAAAATAACCATGAGCAGCTACAATATTATAAGTTTCTTTCTCTTGACTGAATCTGTAATCTTCATTATTCATTTTCTGTGGTTTGCAGGACTTAAGGCACAAAACAGGAGGTAAAAATACTCTCAGATCGAAATCGAGAGAGAAAGCTCTCATGGAGGGAGAGAACACACATTGTAACTCATTAGACTCAACCGCCAATTTGTGTAGAGACCCATGCCCCCTAAAGTTTTAGTTACCATCAAAATGTTCCACAAAGTTTGCTCAAAATTCCCTAGAATTTAATTATAACACAGTCTACATTTGGTGACCACTTTATTAAAAGACCTTTGGCAATTTCCAGTCGGCAAAGACTTTGTTAAATGTTCATTATCTTAGTTTTGGGGCTTAGCATTGCCATTTTTTTCTTCCAACTTTGTCTTTACTAAAGTATTATAATTTCGGAAAATGTCCCAACAAAGGGCTCAAGGGCCAACGAGAGAGACCAATGAGCTAGATTCAGCTAGATCTAGCACCAAGGCACCTCACTTGGGGTCGTCCTCCTTTGCCGATTTGAGTTTCTGTTTTTCTTTTTTGAATAGCAAAATCCCTTCACAATTCGTGCAAAGTCACATGTCAATGCACTTTCATATTATACCATCAACCATCACTATTGGCATTTCGACAAAAAAAGAAGAAAAAAGCTGTAAAAAGTAAGCAAACAGAGGCCTTGAACTCGAAAGGACGGCGCCTAAAGACATAGATAGGGCAAGCTTGACTAGAGCCCGACCCGACTTTCGCAACCGAACGCCTAAGCCGAAAATTCAATCCGATTTAACCTAAAAGTGCCAATCGCAAACCTTGGAATTTTTTTAGGGGGCAATCAGTATGAGTAGGAGGTTCAATTGAATCGTCACTTCGTTAATCTGATGACAATAAAACTCATCATCACTTTGCCCCCCGCCCGCTCCCAAAATCTTTCCCATTTCGCAACCCGAAGCAAGCAAGCATATAGACGAATTGCTAAGCAAAAAATCCCGGCCGAAACAAGTTTTCCTTTCGAAAAGAAAAAAGGGTCAAAACGAGGAAGAAAGCTCGCGTTTCTCTCGGACAAATGCCTCGATTTGTCGTCACGATATGAGAAAGAATGGAAAATTATCGGACTCGTCATCGATTCTTGTTCGTCACTGAGAAACGGAACCGAGCGCTTCCAAAAGGGGAAATAAAAATCACGGAAAAAATCGCGGAAAAATCGCTCGGTTTCCAAAAGGGGAAATAAAAATCGACCGTTGGAAACAGAAATGGAACACGAGTTCGCAAATCGTAACGGCAAATCAGATCATTTACGCTGACTGGAGCGATTCGGATCGCCGCGGCGGCGGCGGCGGCGGCGGCGGCGGCGGCGAGGAACTTGAAAGGGTTGAGGATCGTCGGTGCGGAGGATGTGGGAGTCGAGCTCGGCTTATATAGCCGGGAGCGAACGGCGTGCTAGGGTTTCGACCGTTAATCGAGGCGAGTGGGAAAGAAAAGAGAATGGGTCGGGGCACCGCGAGAAATCGGGTTGGGCCCGCTGGACCATCTTGTTGCGCCGGACTAGGCCCAACGGGCTTCGATGGGGAGCGAGTTGATTCACAGGTCCCACTCAACCACGTAATTACCGTGGGACCTACCAAATCAACCGATCGGCGCCCAATGGACCGAGTCCAAGGGAAGAGTTCTCTTGATTTTTTTTCTTTTTTCGATAAAAAAAAATTGATCGAATTTTAAAATATAATATATATGATATATACTATATGTATCATTTAGTCCGGATTGAATCAACTCTAAAATTCTAGGAAAGAGGAGCAACCCATATAGTGTAAGGTTCAAGAGTCCTTAGAGATTTAAGGATCTCAGAACCAAGGACTAACCAAGGACTAACCTAGTAGGATCAGCCAGGTTCGGTAGGCCTTACTAGGTTGGTTTGGGATTGGCCAATGCTCACCCTATTAGATGGTGACTTGATATGATTATGGTAAATACCATCATTGGTATGCTCATTAGTTGGAAAAAAAATGTTTATGTGGAGCTATACTAAAAAAAAAACAATAGCTAGATGATGATATTTCTCCATCTTTAAGCTTTAAGCTAAAATCGTTTCTAATTAAACTAGAAATAGAAAGAAAAGAGTACTAGCAAGTGATGACATTTCATCATTAGGTTGGTTGTTGACTTGAGGCTGCAATATAGAAATTGATAATTGGAAAAACAAATAGAGGATCTTTAATGATCTAATTTGAATCTTCCTTTTCCGGTGTCAAGTAGAAATTTATGTGATTACTATCCATCATTTTAAAATTTTAAATTGTAAAAAAAAAAAAAAAATGCCGTTGTACCATTGGTTCTTGTTTCGAGTAGCATGAAACTTGGTTAATAGGTCAAAATTTATGGGTTTGGTTACCTTAAACTATCCTCAATCTCAACAAACTTTTATTAGTTTGGGAAGGATGATGGATGTGGGCTAAGATGTCTCGGCTCTCTCGGGCTTCCTCACTCACCCCCAGTGAGGCTGTGGTGATATGGCACCATTTTTAACACAAAAAATGGAGCTAGATGAATAGGAAGATGGTGCCATTTTTAATACTGCTTAGTGGTACAGTTCATTAGTACAACCAAACACAACAAAGCATCATCGCTAGTTAACTGAGAACCTGCCCTAAAATGCATCTCACCTCTAGGAACCAGGATCCCTCAGTTCAAGCATTGACATACCACTAGGATAGAAGCCAGAGTACAAATCAGGACAGTAGAGAGGCATTAATAGGGATGGATGATCCCTAGAAGAAGTGGATCAGGAGCGCCCAGACCGGGAACACGATCAGGATCACGATCCCGAGTGTGTTGGATATCCCGTGCGACTGCGTGAGGGCATTCCTGAACCCGCCCGACGCGCGGATGTGCTCTTGCAGCAGGTAGCACCCGATGAGGAGGCATATCAGGACCCCGATCCAGCGGTCCCTTAGGTAGTGTGCGAAGAAGTGGGGCGCCACCGCTACGAGCAGGATCAACGAGCCCGGCATCTCCAACCATTCTGCAGCGATCAACCAGGAAAATGAATTATATATATGTGAAGCAGATTATAGATGTCAGTTTAATAACTGCACGGTCCATTGCCATTCTGTTGTATCGTTTGATGCGTATAATTTGAATGGTGAACCGACCGAGCCTTAAGGATCTACCTGGGAAATGGCGGGGGAAGAAGAGCTTCAGCACCACTGTAATAAAAGCAACCCATTTTCCAAAATCTTCCCTGTGAAAATCACAGCTCGATAAGGACATACTATCCACAAATATATTCGAGGAAAAACTTACAGATCTCGAGCTATTTATGATGCAACTGCTCGTCGGCGATGTCGCAAAACAACGTGTCTTGAAAATATAGGCCCTATTCAATACGAACTTCTGTTTGGCAGTTCAGTTTAAGGTCGGCGAAAGACATGTCACTGACATTACTAATCGTGTTGCATCTGTCTAATGCGTTCAAGCGATCGTACTGTAACAAAGGCTTAAAGTGTTTGAAGAACAGTTCTTCGCATACACGTAATGACTGTTTAAAAACCTATATAGCTGTGTTGAAGTCGATAGGAAAAATCTACTGGCTGGTCCGAACGTGCTTATACAGGTTGATTCATTCAACATACAAGCACAGATAAGCTCGAGCTGAACCGGCTACAACATAGGTAATGCATAAAGATCTTGATCTTGTCCTGAGCTCGCGATTCAATTATTTCGTGCTCTAACAATCGAAACAGCGCGATCATCACCTCAGCATGTGAAACAAGGACGGAGGCAGGCTGAAGAATACGTAAGGCACCAGGAGCGAGGTCAGCATGTTGGTCCTCCAGTTCGTGCGATCCAACACCAACAGGTATCTGCCAAGTCAACCACAAAAACAGGCTCGTCTAAACCCATTCGCCGTGAGAAAGAAACGGCGACCGGCGGAGAAAGAAAGAAAGAGAGAGAAGCCAAAAAGAACTCACATGGCGGCAGCAGAGGCGGTCCACTTGAGGAAAGTGGTGCCGAAGCGGATGCCGCCGAGCCGGGCAGCGTGATTAAAGAGCTTCTTGGCAGCAACCTTGAGCTCACTGATGTCGGTGCTGATCTGGTCGTCCATGGCCGGATCGGTCTTCATCGCGAGATAATCCATCCTCCCCATTTCTTCAAGCGTCACGCCCCGCCGGAAGGGAAAGCCGAGAAAATGCTGCAGCGGATCTTCGGAGAACGGGTCGGGAGAAGAGAGCGGCGACGGTGGCGGCGATCTCACTCTGCGACTGGGAGTCGATGGTGGCGACAAGGGTGCAGTTTTGTACGCTCCTCGGAGGGATGGTTCGTGGTTGGGGAGGACACCGCGAAGGTTCGGATCTTGAACCGTTTCCTGCTTTTGACTGTCGAGTTCGGTGTCCTTCCCCTCCATGCAAATTCTACGACGAAGGAGGCTTGCGCGCGTGGCGCCTTCCGCTTGCACGACACCCCCTTTACTCATTTAGCAGAGAGCTCTGTTTACGTGACGTGTGGACAATACCCGAAAATACGGCATGGACAGACTCCGACGTCACATGATGAAGAAGATTGAATCACGAGGTAGAAACTATTTAGGATCAGGTGCGAGTTCGGTTTTCTAAACTTAGATTAGCCAAAAGGTCAAGAACTCGATCTGTCACGATTGGAATCTGGGAGTATAGAAGCCTTGTAGGATCACCGATCGCCACACTAGTAAAAGCATGGGAAGAGTGGGAGAGTCGATGCACCTCGGAAACTTTACGATGGGGCAATGGATTTTAGATTTAAGGCACTCTCTTTGCCAAGATTGGACCCGCACAAGCTGCATTAAACACTAGCATTAGCAACACACGATCTCATAAGTAGAGGCGACAAATGAGTGCGTTGGGTCAGATTTGGACGAGTTATAAATGAGTTTAACCTAAATCTAACCATTTAACCTACGTTGTATTTACCAAGTAATTTAAATAACCCATACCAATCCAAGCCAAATTTAGCCATATAATCCATGAGAATAAAGAGGCACAACAATTCTTCAAAATTATCTGAACAAAAAAATAAAAATAAAAAAGAATTTGCAAAATAAAATGAAAACCCTAGCCATAGAAGAAGTTCAAGCTTGAGAAGGCTAGGGCTTCGAACCCCAGTAGCAGCTACCTCAGCCTCGAGGGTAACGCCTCGGATGATGGCGGCCCAGCAGAGGCCCCCCGATAGGATCAAAAGTAGGAAAATCACATAATTCAACTGAATAAATGTATCCATATGCCTCCTAAATTATGACATGGCAAAGGTTGGAATATTGGACACCACGTCGATCATGTAACCAACGTTGAAAATGGGCCAATTTCATAAAAAAACACAAACTTTAGGAATTGTCCAAAATCTGGCCCGAACTTTATTTTGTCTAAAAAAAAAAGCACAAACTTTCACTCGTGTCCAAAATCTGGCCCTCAATTAACCCTCATTCCACAGTCATCCGACGTGGCATTAAATTTAAGAACGAGACCCAAAAGAATAAGAAAACAGCTTGTCAATTGTTAATTGTTAAATTTAATCTGCCGTGGTTTCGTTTTTAAGGTTATCCATTCCATGCGCTTGATAGGTGAATCCAATGCTAAGAATATCTCTTTCAATCATGTCTACAGAACCAGAAATTCTCGAAGCATCTGTTTCTCTTGCTCCATCTTCCTCATCCTCCACCCCTCCAGAATTTCGTGTCTCCAATGCTTCCAAGATAGATTATCTCTATGAAGTCTCTCTTAGTGATGAAACCAAGATTTCTGAAACTCAACTTCCTCTCATGAACCCTTACTCCGCTTTTGCCAAACCCAACTCGTCATTTTCACCCATCTGCTCCATTCGACAACTGATTCATCAGACTCTAAAGCAAGTAAAGGAGTACGTCCATGTCGCGACTAATTTTTTTCGGGGGGTGAACCACCTATGGTTTGGCTAATGGATTGTTAAACCTAGACTTAATTCGGGCTCTCCCAAGCCCATACCAATTCGCGACTTAGGTTTGAATTGTTAACATACAATTGAATTTTAACTAGGAGTCGCCACTAATCTATTTTTTGGTGGGTCAATTAGAAACCCTAGTAAAGTAACGGGAGATTTACTTTACTTCTACGAACTAGAGACTAAGGGTACGGGGACTTGGTTACGTTAGATTTCTCCAACGCCCTTTCGGTACCTTTCTTTTTATTTTGAAAAATGTTTGGCAAACAATTTGGATTGATTTTAAATCTATTTCCCTAACATGTGAGGTGTTCATGCAGGTGCGCAAACCACCAATTTAACACCCAAGAAAGCAATTAAATGATGCAGAACTTACCTCAAAGCAACGAAAGCATCTGCAGTGTTAAATTAAAATCCACATCAACAATCCTAGATATGGTTTCTAATTAACACGCAATTTCTTTCATTTTGTTTTCACTTATTAAACGAGACTATAATCCATATGCAATGCAATGCTTTTAATCTAATATGAAATGATATGGCATGGCAACATGTCCTAAACATATGAATAAAATTTTTATGATCTCTTAATGAACATGCAATTGTTAAATATGCAATCTAAATTAACCAAAACGACTTAATTCTGATGACGTGCAATGCAATGCAATGACGTACAAAATTATTTCAACTAGAATGACATGCGACATATAATTTCAATATGCGAGCTATATGTCACGCGACATTTATTAAATGACCTAATCTAATGACGGACAATTTCTAATTAGAAATGAACCTAACAATAATCACTAAAATGACATGCATTTCATGAACCTAATTCTATATGACATAGGCATTTTTATTTTCCTAACAAAAACATGCGATTTATCTAGGAGAGATTATCTACCTATAATTGATAAACATGCAACCCTAACATGCAATGACGTGCAAAGAATGCCTTAATTCAACATGATATATGCATGATGATTTTTTGTGTTTTTTTTTATTAATTTCGAAATTAAAATTTTCACATGCAATTCAAATAATGATAAAACTAACATCCTAAACGAATGTGCTTTTTCTTTTGGTTTTCTTTTCCATGATTCAAAATAAAATTCTTATTTTAAATATAAAAGATAATAACCAAACCTAATCTTAATTCAACATTTTTTGGATTTTCTTATTTAAAACTCGAAATAAGATTGCAATCCTAAATATGCAAGATAACAACAAACCTAATCCTAATTAAGATTTTTTTGGATTTTTTTCTTTTACGGAAATAAAATTGATTTAAACACCACGACATCAAATCAAGCAAGATAATGTTGATATCCAAAAATTAGCGAACCATATCTCGCGCATGAGATCGAGTTGACCAATTTTAAAATTAAATCGCGAATCGAATCTCGGGCTTGAGATTGGATTGTCGATTTTTGTAAGGGATTGCGAGTCGGATTTCGGGCGCGAAAATCGGACTATCAATCCCTAGTTTGATGGACTATTTCATGTTGGAATATCAGTCACATATTTAAGGAACAATTCCACTAAAAACAAGATATAGGAGAAAATAAATAAATAAATAAACAAAAAAATAATAAATAAAAGGACTACCTAATCATTTTTTTTTTTTTTTTTTTTTTTTTTTTTCCAAAAGTGGGCTTGCTCGTGCGGCTGGTCACCGAGCAGCGAATCCCGATCGTCGGAGGGCGTCGCGGTCGGAGCTCCGGCGAGGGGGATCAGTGGCGAGCAGACTGGCGGGTAGAGGCGCGGCATCGGCAAAGGCAGGAGCACAGTCGTCGGACGTGGGCTGCTGGCTTCGGGCGCTGGGCAGAGCAGGGCAGGAGCGGCGTCGGCAGGGGGAGTCGCGGATGACTGGGCTGGCATCGCGGGTTGCTCGCGAAGGAGGCGCGGCGAGGCTCGGCGTCGTGGTGGCGCTGGTCGTCGGGGCTCGTGGACGGAGACCGGCGTTCAGATCGAGCCGCGAGCAACGAATGAGAAGAGATGGGGTCACAGGAGGCGGAGCAAAAGCGGAACCAATCGTCGCAGGAGTGGTGGAACAGAAGCGGAGCCGGCACGAGATTGTCACAACCGGATTAGAAAGGTGGCAGTGGTACGCGGCGGGGCTACGCGTCGCGGCGAGACCGGTGAAACTGCAGTGACCGGCGGCTTGGCTACTTGGGGGCTAAGCCTGTAAACGGCAGACACGGGCAGGGAAAAGAAGATCAACAGTGATCGCTTTTTCCCCTCCTTTCCCTGTTGCTAGACGTCACACCCACATCCCTCTCTTCGCTGTCTTGAATTCCCGCAACCTCTCGCCGACCTGTTTGACTTTTTGAGCCCCTCTACCGAAGGAAACAAAAAGAAAAGTTTTCTTTTGTGCTTTGATTTTCTCCCCAGAACAAAACGGAAGAAGCCCCCCCCTTACTCTCATACGCGTATGGCCTTTTATAGGGGAAGGAATTGGATTTTTAAACTTTTCCTCAAATCAACATCCGCAATATTTTCCACAAAATTCATCCCTTATTGATAAGGATTCGAGATTAAGATAAAAATTTTCTCTAAATCCAAATCTTTCAAAGCCAAATCGCAATATTTTTTTACCCATCTACCCTATCCAAAAAAGATTCATATCTCGAAAAAATTTTAAAATATTATATTCCCACGAGATAATTTTTAATTATTAAACAAACGCGGGCTTGGGCCAACCTGCTCCCTTCATGGGCCTGATCCATCTAATTCGAACTCATCCGCCACCAGTCCAATAAAATGCAAAAAATGCAAATAACAAAATAAATGCAATCTAAATCTATATGCTATGCAATTAATAAAATTAACCCCTAATTTCTTATGCAATAAATAAATAAACTAAATCGTCAAAATTTAGGTGTCAATAGTCCAGTCCTCCAAATTCGACCAGTACCCTATACCTGCTACTAAAAAAGAGTACTTTGTTACTCTCCAGATTCCTCCGGAATTTCCTAGACAATGGGTTCAGCAAGGATATTCTCATGTCAATTACGGCGTTGTTCGTCTTGCTCTTACCTTTTATGGTCATAAAGGCTTGCCAGTTGTGGCAAGAATTGTTTTGTTGGATATTAGGTTTTCGCAATACCAGTATGCTTGTATTGGTACAATCCAAACTACTTTGAATGCTGGAACAGTCTTTATGACTGTGTATCCAAACTTCAACATCGCTCTTTCAAACCCTCAGCTACTCTATTTCCTAAAAGTTCAAGTTCAGCTCACTAGAGCACCTCAAACTGTTAATTCTGTAGCTGCAACACTTCATTATGGTTTATCGAGTGCAAAACCATGCTCTTGATCTGAATTTCAACAATGGCAATGAAGATGCTTTGTTCATCTTCATGCAGAATGACCAGGCGTCATGCATCCATATTCCCAGACAGATCTCAAAAGATACGTTGGCCAAACTTCTTCCAAAGACTTGGATTACCAACTATGAAAAGCTGCATCAGCATAACAAGCCTTTTCAGTCTACGGACTCTAAGTTCGTCCGGAAAAAAGATGGAACTGTTTCCATCAAATTTGGCAAGGAAAAGGAAGAAAGTCCTTCTATCTTCCAAATACTCTTCATGATTGAACCATGTGTTCCTGAATCAATTTCCGAGCCAGATCCAAAAAAACTTGTTCGACACTTCAACAGTGATAGACATCATGTTCATTACTACAAAAACAATTATGGTCATTATTTTTGGGATCCTTTTTGTCAATGTTCCTATTGTACAAACTCCCCCGACGAGGTAGATCCTCTTACAAGACCTTCACCTCGACGGAAAAAACCAAAAGATCCCATACGCCAAAGGTACTTAAACGGAGATCCCTCCGTCGATACTCTTGGTGAGTGTGATAAATACCAGTTTATGGTTTCCTATGCACAACCTCCACCACCAAAGTTCAGTACTGCATCCCAAGTTTCACCTTATCCACCAAAATCACCTCCAACATCTCCTCCTCAGAAAAAACAAGCCCTCTCCCCATTTTACAAACCAATCTTAAAATGGGCTAAGAAGCATTCTTACCTACTTGAGGTTCCAGCTGAAACACCACCCACTTCTTCCATTGTTATATTCCATGATACAAACTTTCCCCCTCTTGTCAAAGAAACTTCAAAACTCCCATTTCCTGCTCCAAAAGAATTCATTGATCCATAGGGCAAATACTGTCATACTCCTAAGATAGCTGCCCCCACTGATGTGGATGAACATGAAAGACAGAGAAGAACTCTTACTGCTAAAGCCGTTCTGAATTGGCAATCGGAGACTCTATTAGCACAAAACAATGCCTTCAAGGCAATTGATTCCAAGATTGGAAATGTGCAACAAGATCTTCGAAAGTATGATGAGACCACCAAGAAAATGATTTCTGAATTCCAAAAGAGGCTAAATACCTTGGAATCCAGACAACATCTAGGGTATCATCATCTTGAAAGCCCTAAGCCGGAGATAGAAAAGCTCAAAAGACAAATCCATCTCCTTGAAGAAGGAAGGTTTAGACCTTTTGATTCACTGGCACCTCCTGTCAGAACTGGGTATCTGCCTCCAAAACCCCAACCGTCCATTTTTGCTGCCATCCCAGAAGATTCTTTTAGAAAAGAACCAAATATGATAGAATTGCGAAATCGTCTCAAAAACCTGCAGAAGGACAAAGGAAAAGAGAAAATGCCTCCAGAATCAAGTTCAATCGTTATAAAAGAAAGGCAAGATCATATGATGTTATCCAATCCACTATAATCTTTTCTAAAGGATTTTGGTACTCAGAAACAGCCTGATCCTGACGTTTCAAATGATCAGAATCTGCTCCCAGTTGAACAAACTATTCTTATCACTTCTAATACTGTCCTTTTCCTCATCTTCATCCTTTTCAATTCCTGATGTTGAATCCCTTCCTGTGGCACCAGTAAATTCATCAATATTCATGACTGATCCTCCAAATCAAGATATGGAATCAAATTACTCCGAGCTAGAGATTGTTCAGAATAATCCAGCACATCATGTGTCCATGGCTTCAAAATAGTTTTTCACCATAGATGACATCCCCTACCACAAATGGCCAGAAAGACTCGAAGAATTTCATACTTGGTTGAATACTCAATCCATTACCAACCATGATATGAATGATGTCCTCTACAATTTTGTCACGAGGTTCACAGGAAGCCTCAAGCTTTGGTGGAAATCAATTTCGGAACAAGACCAAATTCATTTTCTGATGTCACCTGATTTTAGCCATGCCATCACTCTGTTATATCATTCCTTTGTAGGAAAACCCACTGATCTCATAGAAATGAAAAGAAGAGAATTTTTCGAAAGAAAATGCTGCTCCCTCCAAAAGAAATATCTTGATAAGCATTATTGAGAAATGCTTCAGCTCTTTTATCAGATTGGAGCTGATCCAAATCTGAAACATGTCTTCCTGACTTCTATCCCTAAAGAACTATCTCAGATGGTTGAAAGATCCTTTTTTGCAAGACAGAGGAGAGTACAAGACATTCCCTTGGGAGAAATACAGCAAGAAATCCATCTATGCCTTGAAGAATTGTGCCTGAAGCGCCAAATGGTCCATACCTACATCACAGATAACAGAGAACTCAAGACAGCTTGCTCTTGCCAAAAGTTAAAAATCAAATGTTCCAAGAAAGACTGTGATGGTACTTGTGGGAAGTCTTCACGAAAGAAGAAACATTTCAAGAAGTACTGGTTAAAAAATCCAAACATGGCCACAAGCACTTCCGAAGAAAGAAGAAATGGCGATACCTTTGCAAAAGGAAAGATCGCACAAGCCACAAAAAATCAAATCGCTGCTTCATCTGTAACCAGAAAGGGCACTTTGCCAAAAATTGCTCCCAAGCTAGAAAAGGTCAACATCATTTGATACATCAAATTGAGAATGAAACAAGTATTTTTCTTGAAAATGATAATATCGAATTGCTATTCTCTATTGATGAAGAACCGGGAGAACAAACTCTTTGTGTCATTCCATGTTATCCCACTTCTAGTGAAACTGAGTTAGATTTCGAGTCTGAAGATATTTTTCATATATTATCTACATCTCCAGAACCAAGCTTTGACATATTTTCAAGCCAGACTCATTGTCCCCATTTTCCTGTAAAAATCATCACCTCAAAGTTTGCCAAACCAATTATTGTCATTGCTCTCATTGATACTGGAGCAAGTTGCTCAATACTGGACACCAAAGTTCTTCCTAAAAAATTCTGGACTCCTTATATCCGATATTTCAATTCCACCTCAGAAGATACTTTCTCCACGAATGTCAGAACCACCCCCATAACTGTCCAGTTCTTCCCCCAGTGTTCAATATCCACAAAGATCTTTGGATCCAGTCTTCCCAATAAAGACTTAATCATTGATTGGGACATCATGACTCAAATTTCTCAGCTTCGAATCATTCCTGGAAAAGGTCTTAAGTATGAAGACCAATTCTCTGAGTTCGTTAATATTCAGAGACTCTTTTCTATTCAAATGAGTTTATTAGATCCAATCGTGCAAAAATTATTGGAATCTTGTTCAGAATCCCATTCTGAATTTGCCTAGAAATTTTATCATCCTTTGTGAGAAAATCCAGAGTTGTTTGTCCGCCTTCCATTCAAAAAGAATGAAGACATCAATCCAACAAAGGCTAGTCATATGGGAATGAAGCCAAAACACTTTGCTTTAGCTCAAAGGGAATACTCAGAATTATTGCAGCAAGGCCTTATTGAAATCTCCAATTCTCAATGGGCTTGTGAAGCCTTTTATGTCAATAAGCGTGCCGAGCAAAACGGGGGAAAAATGAGGCTGGTGATCAACTATCAACCCATCAATCTTTTTCTCCAAAATGATAAATTCCCCTTATCCTCTAGAGATTCTCTCTTTACTGGGTTCACCAAGGCCCACATTTATTCCAAATTCGACCTCAAAGCCAGATTTTGGCAATTGGGCATCAATCCTAAAGACAGATCCAAAACAGGTTTCTGTATCCCTAACCAGCACTTCCAATTGAAAGTTCTTCATTTTGGCTTAAAGGTAGCACCATCTCTTTTCCAAAATACCATGTGTCATATTTTCCAATTAATCTTGTCAAGTGCAGCTGTCTATATTGATGACATTCTGTTCTACAGTCCCGATGAGCAGTCACACTGCCAACTTTTTTAGTAGTTCGTAGAAATCGTGAAAAAGCATGGTATTATGCTTTTCCAAAGGAAAATGAATATTGCCCAGACATAAATTGAATTTCTTGGTATGCACCTCAACAAAGGTACCTACTACCTAGGGCCACATATCGCTCAAGAATTATTGAAGTTTCCTGAATATAACTTCACAACAAAACAAGTTCAACAATTTCTTGGGATAATCAATTATCTCAGGGACTTTGTCCCAAACATTGCAAAGCTCCTGATTCCTTTGCAATCCATGCTAAAGAAGAATCTCCCATCTTGGGGAAAACCTCAGACTAAAACAGTTGCTGAGCTTAAGGAGATTATGCAAAATCTTCCACCACTGCAAATACTATCAACAGGAAAAAGAATCCTTCAAACTAACGCCAGTGATGAATACTGGGCAGCCATCTTATTTGAAGAAATTAATGGTAAGAGACACCTTTGTGCTCACAAAAGTGGAAAGTTTTCTCAAGCTGAAATGCATTACCATTCCACTTTCAAAGAAATTGTAGCAGTGAAAAATGGAATAAAAAAGTTTGAATTCCATTTCATCGGCCATCACTTCCTAGTAAAATTAGACATGGCATCCTTCCCTCAGATGACCAAGTTTAAATAAAAGCAGATTCCAAATTCTCAACTGTTTAGATGGGCTGAATGGTTTTCAAAATACTCTTTTGAAACCAAACATATTCTTGGAAAGAAGAATGTGCTTGCTGACTTCTTGTCAAGGCCAAAAGCACCAACTGAAATCAACATATACATCAAGAGGCCTGCTTTTCATATGCTCAATCATGGTGTGAAATATAAGATTAAGAAGATCAAAGATTTGCCAAGTTGGAAATATCCTCAGGAAATTATTCAACAGATCTAGAATGATAGTCTCACTGAGAGCCTGGAAAACCTCATGTGGCAATGCCACACAGATCTATTCAGATTCAATGGAGGTTTGATTCTTTATCCTTTTGAGTTAAATTTGAATTATCCATTCATTCATCCCCTTATCTGGAAGAAAGATGATTTCCCTGATCAACTCAAGACGTTATTATGGTACTTAACCAATAAGTACTTAATAGCCATTGAAATTCCAACCGGAAGATTCATTGCCAACCTCACCAGAATATTCTTACTCGGAAGAAAGGTTGAAAAAGAAAGTAATAAAAATCTCTTAGATTTTCTTAATTGGTTTTATCATCCTACTAACTGGAAACATCTCTTGGAAAAAGAACTGAGAACCATGACCCAAAATCCTGAAGTCCATACCATCTTGTTTTTCCGACGTCCATGGCATTTTTTCAAAAACAATGGCAACATCCTCGACGCTCCACAGGAAATAGGAACCACATCCTATAGACCGTACTTAGACAGCCGAGAAGTTCGGATTCACAAATCTTATCCAAGATCTGTTAGATCTTGTGCACACCAGTACCGAGAACTCCAAAGAATCTTGTGTCAGGAAAACAAAACTATTCCCGAAGAGATATGAAATAATGTACTCACTACGTGGGATCATTATGACCTAGCACCAGAAGCTAAGGAAGCACTCAAGCAATACAGACAAGCTGCATCATCCCAAGATCATGAAGTGACAAGTGAAGATGATATTGTCCACTCTACTCAAGACCCCTATGCACGCTTTGGAGGTCCTCTTTCCCAAGATCCCTATAATCCAGGACCTTCGTTCTTATCCCAAAACATGGACGCATCCTTCTATGCACAACCATCCAATTGGCATCAGCCAAGCATTCCTGCCAACACTACAAGTGACAACACAAATTGGGCTGAAGAAGAAGCATCCCACTGGGCTCATGTAGAAGCATCCTCATCACGACAACTAAACCAAATCCTCTCACCAGAACATCTTGAAGCTCTTGAACAGAAATATGAGGAACATCTTCTAGAATGCAGTTCAGATGACTTAGTCTATAGCTACAATGCTCGTGATGGATGAGACCATTGAGTCCGTACAATTTCATTGTAGCAAGTCACTGTTCACTTTTACTGTAGCACTAGGCTAGGGAAAGTACTGTTCACAGTACTGTTACTGTTCATAGTGTGTGAATAATTCCCTCCCGGAAGTTTCCGGTGCCTTTGTTTGTATCCGGACCCATGAGCTTGGTCCTTGTGAGTGTCTTTGTGACCTCTTATCGTCTATAAAAGGCGAGGAGGGTGTATTGTGTTGGGCAGAGTCCCTTGAAGTAAAGTGAGTGTTTTGTGAAAACATCTCCATGGCTTTCTAGATCCCTCTTTTTCTCCAGCCTGGTAGGATCCGCCAAGAAATGCAGCCTGGGTAGGTTAGAAACGTTTCTATCCTAACATCTTTGAGTGTCTCTAGGCTCTGAACTAAAGGGCTGAGTGGTTTTCTGTTAAAAGGCTGTCCCTGAAGGGCTTGAACGGGAGTTGTTCACCTACTGTGGGATGCATATCTGCAGGAAATTTACTCTCCTTCCCTGGTTCTAAGTCTAAGTCCATTCATGGTATCAGAGCCCAGTCGGATGCTTCTTCTTCAGTCCAGTTTGTATTGTCACTTGTAGTATTGGCAGGAATGCTTGGCTGAGGCCAATTGAATGGAGGTGCATAGAAGGATGCGTCCATGTCTTGGGATAAGGACGAAGGTCCTGGATTATAGGGAAAAATAATTCAATAGCTTTACAGATGATTCTCATGGGAAAAATAATTCAATAGCTTCAGTTCCAGGGGACGAGGCACATAGCTAGGGCCATTAGATCAATTAACAATTGGCAAGCTGTTTTCAATGTCAGAAGCTAGGTTGGAAGTAGAAGATTACATTGCCTTAAAGCGAGATATTAAAAACGTGTGCATCTTGTAGTTAAATAGAGATGTGAAGCCTATTTGTAATAGACTTACTTCATTCATCTTTAAATAGATTTTGAGTGGAAATGCCATGTTGGATGTTTGTGGAAGGAGAGTTAACGAAGGGCCAAATTTGAGACACGAGTGAAAATTGGTGCTTTTTTTTTAGACAAAATAAAATTCATGCCAGATTTGGGACAACACATAAAGTTCGTGTTTTTTTTTTTTTTTATGGAATTGGCCCCGTTGAAAATATGATTCTCCGATGCGAGCTATTCTAATGTTGAGTTGCGAATCAGATTTGAATTTTGGTGTCCTGAATAGAGGACATATAGCTTTACATTTTCCACCCAGAACTAGGGGTGAGCATCGGTCTAGGGTTGATAACCGTGGACCGGCCCAACCCTGCCAGTCTTGATCCGGTTCTCAAGGAGACTGGGTTGGTCCTTAATCCTAGAATTCCTGGACCAACACTGTGCGGGTTAGTCCTGTGTCCTAAGAGTTCCGGATCGATTCAACCCAGACCAACCTTGACTATATATATAATATTATTTATAATTTTTTTATATAGAAAAATCTTAAAATAAACGACGTCAATAACATTAAACAGCTCTTTAGTGGGGAATTCAAATAATTTTACATTATTCTTTAATAACTTAGGTTTTTAATGTCTTTTACGATATCAATAGTCATAATTTATAAAAGCGGAAAATGTTTTTGTGAGGAGTACTTATAACGTCCAAAAAGGCACATTATAGCATCTTCCTCTAGTAATCATTATCTTCTATCTTATTTGTCCTCTTAGTCTTCAATTTGCCAAAATTGAAATATCACCACTCGACACTGGCGTCGCTCGCTTTGGGTCACTTGTGCCGCTCGCCGCTTGATGCTCACTTGGCTTGTTGCTCCCTGCTCAACATTCGATGCTCATTATGTTTAACGCTCACCCTATTTGACCCTCATCGCTTACATTTTTTAGCTAACCTCGCTCATCATCGAACCCATTTGGTCGATACAGTCCTCGATTGCCCTTTCAAAGAGTACAAAAAATGAAATAAAAAATTATTAGTTGGTTCTGGGTTAACTTTGAAACCGGATCGAACTCATTGGGTCAGTCTGGTCCTCAATTGCTTTTTTAAGGAGTTCAAAAAATGAAATAAAAAATTATCGGTTGGTCCCGGGTTGACCCTAGAACCGGACCGAACCCATTGGGTCGATCTCGTCTTCTGTCCCAAGCTCAATATGATCGATCCTCGGTCACAAAAATTGAGGACCAACACGGTGCGGGTTGATCCTAAGGTTAGGAGATGAACCGGCCCAACCCAAACCATGCTCACCCCTACCCAAAACATATTCCATCGTGTCTCTAGGAAGGAAAAGTAAGATAATTTGAAAAAGCCTGGTGAATCAGCCACAATTTTTTTTCTTTGTTTTGCCCGTGTAAAATTTATGATCATTATATGGGATTCGACCCAATTTGCAAAATAACTGAAAGATTAGTCACAAAATAGGGCCGGCAAATATTAGGGGGCCAAAAATATAAATTGGATCGTCCTTTTGATCATTACCGAGTCGCGTTATTCAGCAAGCTGTTCGATGAAGGTGAGCTGTGATCATCACTCAACCAAGGGTCCTGAACAGAGACCGGGGAGCTATCCTTGACCACTTCCAAGCTCGAGTTCTCGGCCGGCTTGGGCGGAACGAACAGCTTCTGGCTCACCGCGCTGGCCTTCCTCTTCAATGTGCCTCCCGTCGACCTCTCACTCACGGCATAAGGCGACGAGCAGATGGACACCACGGCTGATCCGGCACATGCCACGTCCTCGTCCATCGGTGCCCACCCGCTCTGCCTGATGTGCTCGAGCTCTTCCGCCACCTCCGTCATGGATGGCCTCATGTCGCTGTGGAAGGCGAGGCACCGGAAGGCCAGCTCGGCCACCTTGTAGATTGATGAGAGCGTCCAGGCGTCCCTATGCGGGTCCAGGAATGGGTCTATGATCTCATCCACGCACCCCCTGCCGATCCTGTCAATCGCAAGGGCGGCGAGGTTGATCTCAGTGTGCGGCCGGGAGAAGTCGACCACCTTCTGCCCGGTTATGATCTCCACGAGGACCACCCCAAAGCTGTACACGTCGCTCTTGTCTGAGAGGTGGAAGTTCTGATGGTACTGAGGGTCAAGGTACCCTGGAGTCCCCTGTGGAGCTGTCGAGATGTGGGACAGCTCCGACTCCACCATCCCGAGCCTGGAGAGGCCAAAGTCCGCCACCTTCGAGTTGTAGTTGACATCCAAGAGGATGTTGCTGGACTTGATGTCTCTATGATAGATCGGTGGGTTGACAGCCGAGTGGAGGTACGTGATGGCATTTGCCGTCTCGGCCGCAATGGTGAGCCTCACGGTCCAAGGAAGCCCTTTCCCTCTCTCTTTCTGCAAGTGCTGCGACAAAGTTCCATTCGGCATGTACTCGTAGACGAGTATCTGCTGATCTCTCTCGATGCAGCATCCCAGGAGGCGGACCAGGTTCGGGTGGCTGACGGACGAGAGGAGCTTGATCTCGTTCATGACTTGCTCGATACTGTTAGTGTCTCGATTCTTTATTCTCTTCACGGCAACCCACTCGTTGCTATGCAGCTTCCCCGCGTAAACCGTCCCGTAGGCGCCGTTCCCCAATCTCTGCTTCTCGGAAAATCCGTTAGTAGCTTTCTCGATGTACCTGTATGGATACAGAGGGATGCTGGAGCTCCCAGCGGCTTCATCCAGAAGCCGCTTCGCGCTCTTCTGGCTTCTGAGCGAACTCGACCGGCGGCGGATGAAAAAATAGATACCGACCAGACCAGCCATTATCGAAGCTCCAGCAATCAGCCCTAACAGCAAAACAATGTAAGATAATGCTTCTCTTGTATCTAAGAGATTGCAGATTGTGAGAGACCAAAACCCTTCTCAATCTAGTATCCGATTCAATGCAAAATACAAATCGAGGTGGTCATCGAAGTGAGAAAATTAGCTCAACCTTCACCAAGTCAACTATTAGCTTCGAATATTAAAAGGCAATATAAAGTGCAAGCATTGATTTTAATATTAATCCAGTCTAATTCATGTGTCGCAGGAGGAAAAAAATCCTCCGGATGATATTAAGTAACAGTGTCCATGGCAGCATGACAGACGGAGTCAAGAAATCTGCAGCTAGCAATATGTTCCCAGATAGTCAAGATTATGTACCTCCAACAAGAAGACGCATCCTCGAACTTCCTTTACAATCACCAGAGAAGTACTTCGAAGCATTGCAACTCGAAACTGCAGAGAAGCAACATGTGCAGAAATGGATTAGCAGAGACGTTTTTCGGCACCAGATCAGAGTTTAACGAATGGCATCAAAGCCTTCAAAAGTGCGTGCTATCAGGGATGCTTGCGCGTCTTCCCGTTCTTGTTGTCGTATGCATAAGTATCCTGGACATAAATCTTTTGCAAGGATGAAGAAATGTGAATTCATAGAAACTAGTTCCTCAGAGCACTGCACATATCGGACAAGCATTCAAATGTTTCTAGAGTTATCAGTCAGTTCTGCTCCATTCGGTAAACCTACTTCATCAACAATATACGACGTGATACTGGATTAACTGTTTAGGTACCAAACGATAAGCTGAGTTCCTTAGCACAAAATCAAGCTGAAAGTTGTTTCGGTAGCTCTTATTCATCAGCAGAGGAGCAAATGCAGCATCTGCTGGTATTAACCTGAACAAACAAGCTAAGTTCAACCCCAAAAGTTCTCATTTTCAACAGAATCAGAATTGGTCATTTTCATGTTCCTTCTCTTAGTTAAGGGGTCATCGTTATGCCGCGTCACACTACGATGCTATTGGCACTGCACCCTCATAAATACATTTCAATTCTTGCAATAGAGAGTAACTGCAACTCGTGATTCTCAGGCGAATTTTGGCACAACCACTTGACATTATTCACGAAAAACTACTAAAGCGCATCCTCGAGAGAGGACGTAACAACCCGGACCGCCAGAAACCCGTCCACATTCGCTAAAACCAGAGAGCAGCTTCTTCATGCCAATCCGAAATGGAAAACCGGGAGGCACGAAAGTCTCTGACTTCGACAAGAAGAGTCCTCCACGCCTCTTTTCCTATTCTCAGCACATGAATCTTTCCAGCCCATCGTTCAAAGGGGCCGAAAAAAGCAAGCTGTACTACTTTACTCGACGCCTACCCACATGCGCACGATGGTCAAAGATCTCACACGGCACCTTATCTTATCATGTTCTAAACTGCTGCATTCCCACCATACCAAAGAGAAAACCTGAACTAGAAACGCGTTGACCCTGGGGCTGCCGGGTCAAAAGTTCTGCCGTCTTCTTCCGCCTCCTTCCCTCATGTTAATGGAGCTCCACAACCCCTCAAAACCCTCCCTTCAAACCAGGGGGATTCGAGTGCAAAGATCCTATCCAGGAATTAGTAAACAAGAACAACCCTCTTTTCATAACCTATATTAGAGTCAACCAAATGATGGGTTTAGACAAATTATAACAGGGGGCGCACGTATCCACCATCTTTGACCGGTCGCAGGGAGAGTTTTGCTGACAAACCCTCTTTCCATTTCCCTATTACTGCGGCTCTTTTATTGCTACAAGTTTTAGCCTTTAGGACCGACCGTACTTTGACCAAATCAAAGGACGAGCGCTTCCCCTGTAAGTTTTTTCTTTTTCCTGGTCGAATTGTTACCACGTGAGTTTCAGTCGCACACGAATGTTTACTTTCTATTGTCGCTCTTTGTCAAAAAGCAAAATTAGGCCGACCCGCAGAAGAACTTTTGAAAGGTAAATCTAGGATAAAGAAAGTGATTTTAACAGCTACATGATAATGACATGAGAAATGTTCACACGAATGCTCATTTCATGGCCTGAATATTATGGACCGATGGTTATTAGTTCAAGTACATATCGTGACTTTTCTTTACTATTTCCTGTAGTAATCTACTAATGACTGGTGATGAACGCTTGATATTTAAAAAAGCAAAACGCCAGCCGTTTTCACGTGGACAATGACTCAGTCGCCCGAGTGACATCGCTTGTAAATCTTGATAGCACCACCAAAACGTCACTAAAACCTACTCCTATGAAGTAAATTTCCGCGTGAATTACTTATAAATTTCATCAATCGCGTCGGCAAGGTCGGAATCCAGTTTAATATGGATTAGGCTCATGTAATACTTAATTTGAGACGGTGAGTATTTCTTATCGAGATTCACTAATGCGTCATGTCACATCAGATTCCTGGCATATAAGAAAATTCACAATGCATTTCGAATTTTTTTTTATCTATAGACTAATCTATTATTTGACGAAATAAACCGAGCTTCTTATCGATTTAGAAAATGGAATAAATCAAATGTGTGAAGTGCGTGAATGGATGATAACGATGCATCGTGCGTGTTCGTCGGTCGAGTCAGACTCACCTCTCTTGCAACCGTGGCCGGCGGCGAACCCGTCGCCCTCGAACCCCTCCTCGCACTCGCACCGGACCCCGCGCCCGCCGTCGGGGAGCCGCACCGCCGTGCAGTTCGCGTTCTCCGCGCACGTGCTGTTGCCTCCGCAGGACCCTTCCAGCCACCAGCTGAGCTCGATCAACTGGAACTCGAGCGAGTTCCCGTCCGGGCCCACCGCAGAAACCGCCGAGAACAGGATCTCGCACCCGGTCGCGCTCAGCACCGCGTCGTACCCCATCACGTCGAACCGTCTGTCCTCCGGCGAGAAGCAGCTTATGTTGTCGCTCCCGGCCCCGCAGCCGGCGGCCCCGAACCGGCCCTCTATGAAGAAGCTGGTCGGGATGAGGCAGCCGCTCCCGCCGCCTCCGATAGGGGGATCCGAGCAGTTCTGGAGGAGGAAGCCGTTGGCCCAGGAGGGCGCGTAGCGGGCGGCGAAGAGCGGCGAGGCCAAGTGGACGGAGCGGTTGCAGGCGGCGGGGAGGCTGACCAGGATGCTCGACCGGGTCACGTTGAGGACCCGGAATCCGCCGATCGCGATCTCGCTCTCGGTGGCGTTGGCGACGGCCGTGCAGTTCAATTCGATCTCGCATCCGCTCGAGAACCCAAACGGGTAGTCAACGCGTTTCGCCCACTTCCCGGTCCCGCATGTCTGGCTGCAGTTGCGAGTCGAGCTCTGAGCTCTGGCTCGGGGCGTCGTGACGGCGGCGACGCAGAAGACGACGACGAAGGCGGCGACTGCGATGTCGAGTCTGGCTCGGTGGAGGAGGGTCATGTCCGAACTAATCGCTCACGACCCTCTTCTTCTCAATGAGAAACGGAGCAAAATCCAGAGGATTCTCGACTCTGCCCGCCAAAGTGCTTGATGCAGACAACCCAGAAAGACCATCAACAGTCCACGGGGGAATTTAAAGACGGGGACGCTGGCGAGCCATCCGTCTCCATAAATGCTCCTGGAAGAAAAGAGGGAACCGGGGACGGACAAGTTCTGCAGGAGGAAGGAAACCGAGGCGGGGTTTGACTATTTTTCCCTCCGGAGCTCTGCTCCAATGGAGGTCGCCACGTCGTTATTGCTCTGGCTTCGATCTCCGATTGGGCCGCGATTCCGAGTCCCGGAGCGTGCACGAGCTCCGTGCTTTCTCGATCGCAAGGAGGAGAAAGGGAGGGAGGGAGGGAGGGAAGAAAGGACCGTGAGAAAGCTCGCTCCTTTTGATTTGACTCTCTCTCTCTCTCTCTCTCTCTCTCGCGGTGGAATTGCCAGTGGAGCAGAATTTGGTATTTTGGTAATGAAAGGAGTACTGGGGAAGGATGGCAAGGAGCGGCCAAGTTTTCCATAAACGTCCATCTACCATTTAAGAGAAAGAGAGAGGCAAAATATCAAAGCTTTGACCACCCCCGATCGCCAAGGCTTTGATGATGTCGACTTGGAAATGGCAAAGTATATCTGATAACTATTGAGAAAGTGATTGTTTTTATAACCTCATTTTATTTCACAAAAAATAAATAATTCGAAAAACATTTTATTCTGTCGATAAATTATGGTTTGGATTGCCTGGAATAATTAGTTGATAATAACTTATGTATAAATACTTCTGTAGATGACAAGAATACTTTTTATTCGTTCATTTCTGTGAGTGATGCAATCAATCACTTTTAAAAAAAAGTTCTTTGAATTGTTCGAAACAAATGGAGCAAGTATTTTGAAAATTGTATTAATGTGCCTTTTGTTTTTTATAGCATGAGTTATGTTCAAGATTGACAATTTGCATCTGTGCATATAATTGCAAAATGTAATCACTTTGTTGTGTGAGGGTAGGTGACAAAGTTTCTCATTTTTAAACCTCACAAGAAAACTATATGTGCACGAGCTTAGGTTATTATTTGGATATTTGCCCGAAAGAACTTAATTGAAAAACATAATACCTAAAGGGCTTATGGGGACGCTCTCATCCCCTCCGCATAATCCGTCCTAAGTTTATACGTAAAGTTGACAAGTTTCTTCACATGTGCATTAAGAATTTTCAATAATTCTAGAATAATCCTCACAATTACAGTTTCTAACGCATAGATTGGCATCATGATATTTATTATAAATACTTTGAAAATTAATTACCTTTTCTTTATTAATAAAAATCCACACAATTTTCATTTCATTTCGACTAACCTTTTTTCTTCTCGATTGATATGATCAAGCTACTGCTAAACTGATGCAACTTGTCATCTTATTTTTTTGTGGGGGTCGGTAATCACGCCCATGTACAAGGGCATTATAGTCAAAGAGTCACTGTTTTTGGCGTGCATTTATTTATTTGTTTTTGGCCATTTGACTCCCATGCTTTTCCTGAATTTTTAAAGGCGGTGCCGTCCAATGTCGCGTAGGAAGGGGAGAAAAAACCTAAAAATACTCGGAAAAGACCATAACACCCCCCTCCTCCCCCACTAATGTTGACTCTAATGCGCCGGTACCTTAGATTCCCATCCTCTCACCTATAGTCATCTCGTTGACTTTTCTCCCCCTATTGCAACAAAAGTCTCCCATCACCTGCTCCTCTCATCAAATGGATTTATATATTAGAGAAAAAGGAAAAATAACAATAATTACATCTGGTCATGTCCCCCTCGATATTGAATGCGATTTGTCCATTTCAATAAATATTTTGAAGGATGTCGTGATCTATACTAATGGTGAACCGTCCTAGGGTTTGATTTATGAATTATTTAGTTCACATCTAATTCGGGTTTTCCCAAACTCATGTGAATTTGTAATTTAGATTCAAATTCTTAACATATAAGATTGATTCATTTCGAAGTCACCATTAATTGGTATTAGGTGGATTGATTAAAAACTCAATTAAAGTGTATTTTACTTCTATAAACCAAAGATCAAATGTATTCGGAAATTTGATTATGCTAGACTACTCTAACACCATTTTGATATTTTTTCTCTTTATTTTAAAAAACATATATTTGTCACACAACATGAATTGATTTTAATCTCCTTCAGTTACATTCGAGGGGAGATCATACAGGTGCTCAATCGATGAAATCAACACTCAATAATCAAAGCAAGTAAATAAATTGCTAGAATAAGGAAGGAATTTACTTACCTCAAAGCAAAGTAATCGAGACACGGTTAATTAAAATTGAGTATTTAACTTAAATATGATTTTCAATTACCACATGATTCCAATTAATTCTTTTTGAGTTTTTCTTTTTAATTAAAACTAAATTATGTAATTATTTAAGGTTAGATATGCATGATGTACTATTCTGATGATGTATGACTTGACCTAGTTCTGACATAGCATAGAATTCCAAATTGATTAATGCTAAATATGCAATCACCAAATTATATGGCATATATGACATGTAATTTATGATATCTAATCCAATATGACATGCACATGACATTCTTTTTTTTTTTTTCCTATTAAAATATGTTATTAAAAATTAATGAATATAAATTATCTAAAATAAGGTATTGCCCATTTTAAATTAGGAAGTAGTCTAGGTTAAATCACATTCTAACTTGGAATTTTATCAGTCTTCTAGAAACTATCTAGGATGCAATTCTCTTCAAAATTCTATCCTACCAAGAAATCTTATTTTGATACTTATTCTGATTTATCATACAATCTTTTTTGGAATTTTTCGAATAAGAAATAAATCAAACGGGATAAGCAACCAATTGCACGAAATAAACATCAACTCAAATAAGACAATCATGAAGATCACACAAGGTAAACATAAAGTCACCAAAAGATATCCAATTGTGTCAAATTTGCAAGAAAAAAAAATGATAACCTAATCTTAGGACTTTAGAGATAGAATTATCAAATGTACGGACGTTGCTAAATAGGAAATAAACATAATTAGATATGCCTAATATCTCAAAATATGCAAGTTTAGGTAATAAAATATTTGAATCAAATCGGATAAGATTTTTTTATCTAATTTGAATATTTGACTTCCAAATTTGAAACAATGGATGGTGGATCACGATGATTGGTGTGGTATGATATGGTCAAGGATAGCCGTGGTGATGGCTCGCGGCTATGGAAGACGATAATGGGGGGCTATGGGGACAACTATTGCGACGGCAATTCCTCGACTCGGTGGTGCTCAACTGGGATGCTCAACTGAGGAGGCTACCTCATGCTAGCTTGCGGTTTTCGACTATGGTGGTCTGGTACAAGGATCAACAAAGGCAACAAACTCGGGCACCTGCAAAATAGAAGCGCAACACCACTCGACTCAGTGAAAATTAGGAAAGGCTTGGTTGGAGGGGAGCACGACAATGTAGATCAAGACAGCAAGCTCGTCATCGGCATAGGTTGGCAGATTGACTAGCCCCCGTCGCGGGATGAAATGGGGAGGTCGGGGTGTTGCTGTAGTTGCGGTGATTCATGCGAGGCTAGAGTGGAGCGATGATGGCTCGAGAAAGCCGTAATAAGGGTCGCGGCTCAATCAACCTGGAGGGCAACTTCATCATTGAGAGGAGACCGTGGCTGTTCTAATAGCATCATCGCTGAGCAGCAAAGAAGCAATATGGCGAGGCAAAGCAACTACTGCTAGGAGGCGTTCGACTCTGAGGAGGAAAGGCAACAGTCGCTTTGATCGCTAATGAGGAGCGACAGCTCCATCAAGGTGAGGTAGGGTTGCGGGTGCAGGAACTCCTCTCTCTCTTTCTCTATGTATTCTGAAATTTTTCACCTAATGTGATGTAATATTAGGCTAGTGGGTCCCAAAAGAAGAAAAAGAAAAAGAAGTTAAAATGTCAATAAAGCCAAAAATGGAATGGGAGAGGGCTCGGCTAAATAAAAGCTAAGAGGTCCCTCAACCAAAAAGAAAAGAAAGAAAAGAAGAAGAGAAGAAATGGGAAGAAATTAAGGGGGTTTTGATACTCGACTCCATAACGCAGCACCCGGTAAGAGATTAGGCCCCTCGTTCGTCCAATTGAAGTAATTTATGGGTTTATGGCTCAAATTCGAAATTTTTGGAAAATCGAGTGGCAAAATTTGATTTTGGAGTCGTTGAGCTGTGTACTTTTGTAGGAATGGTAGTTGAGGGTGCTGTGGAGCCGTGAGATTTTACGGATCATGATTTGAGCTTATGGTTTGTCCGAAACAAAATTTCAAAGTTTCCCGTGCATAGTGAACAATACGCGTTCAACAATTTTGGGCCCATATTTTGTCATTTTTCGGCTTGATTTTGGGGCAGCCAAGTTGAGATTCTTGTAGCATGTATCAAGGGCTTTCTATTGACTATGATCAAGTTTTGCACTTAAACTCCAAGTTGCGAATAGCTTGAACAATCACTTTGGTTATGTGATTTGTTAACGTATAGGAGTCCTTCCATTAGAGTTAAGGTGTAAGTTAGTCATTTCATAGTTGAGATAGAGTTTTATTAGATTTTAACATTATTTCTCGGTTATTTGATAGGACCGTGAGTTCGATGATACAAGTATCATTTGTCGTTTGATCATAAACGACGAGGTGAGTAGTATTATATCTTATTTGGTTTTGTAAAATCATGTCTTGAAGTATATATATATATATTGAATCGAGAAAAGCATTTTTATTGCATAAAAGCCAAACCGAGCAATTGCTACTCTTTGGTTGATTGTGGATGTTTGAAAAGCGTATTATACAAAGTAAATGAAGAAATATATATGAAATTGTTTTGTAACTGATTTTATGGAAAAGGTTTATGATAATTTGAGAAATGGATATGAAATGGATGATGGAATGTTATTTGTTTGATTTAAAATATTGATTTTTGGATTGGATTTCTGGTATTGGAGAATGGTTATTTATGCTTAATATGATTGTGAACCCAGGGAGGGGTTTTTGGGGGTATGCATACCAGGTTTAGGATATTCTTCTAGGCCGAGCCACCGGCTTTGTAGGTTGAGACCTTGCCAATAGAATAATCTTGATCACCTTGTCACAAGGCGTTGTGTCGTGACTATGGTTAGATATTGAGCAAAAGATTGGTTGATGGATGGACCATCGATGTGTGTTTGATATGAGATGAATCAATGGATAGACCATTGATATGTATTTTTTATGGAAATTATTTAATGAATTTGACCATTGATACTTGACTTTTAATGGTGATTTAAATGAGTTTTCATATTAGTATAAGGCTTTGATGCTAAGAAATAACTCTTATATGATTCGATATGTATTTTATATATTGTGTTTAAGTTATGAAGTTTGGTATTGATTTGTATACATGCATAGTGGTTGCTTGATCTATTTAGAAGATATGTACTACTCACTGAGCTTGTGGTTGCTCACCCCTCTATTCCAAACCTTTTCAAATCCTTTGGTTAGCAACTGGTAGGTCAGAGAGTGTTATCGATGGGGACCTTTGGAGGTAAACTTTGGATATGGTTTGAGGCTGCGTCCTTTGGGTGGAAGATTGGGTGGAAGGACGGCCGTGTTACCCCCTGTAGGTTTTGGGGTGTGACATGTGACCCCATCAATTTGCGAGGCTAACATGTTTATGTAGTGTTAACCCAGGTTTAATTGACTTTCATGGGCTTAATTTCGACCTTTCTAAGATAATGGGCTCTAATAACCTAAAGCCTTTTACTAATTTCCAGCTCCCAAGAATGTTTCAATTAAGTCCAATAGACCCTTCCTTTCATCAAATTTTGGACACTACAATCCTTATGGGCTTGGTCAATTGATTAAGATCAGCATCATTCATCGCCGATCCAATTATATGCAATAAATTTATCTATACAATGAATGTTCTTAAAACTACATGCAATTTAATTAATTTATTTTTGCTAGGGGTTAGGGCCATTCCTTATTTTCAATGCAATTAATTCCTGAATGATTAATCAAAATTTAGGTATCAACAAAGGAAAAAAAAAATTAGCCAAAATGCTACATTTAATTGGTAATTAACTCTATGTAATAATTTGATAATCGTCAAATGCAAGTTTTTTATTTCTTAATTAGACCAGAAAGTAAGAGTAGTGAAAACCTAAGCGGTGTCGATTTTCAAAGTTGGAGAATGAAAATACAATTTCTTCAAGATAATAGCTAGGAAGTTTGATGTGATGCCCTAGGCATGTCATATACTATACGTGTCCTTTCCATTTAAATTTTATACTTAATATGCATGCAGAAGCACTATAAAATACATCACAACATACCATACAAGAAATTCGCGTGAATTTAATACATACGCTTCTTCTTTATACAAACATTAGTGTTTATTATCAAAACATATAGTCCCAACACTTGTGGTTTACGGCCCCTCTAGTACTACTCTCATACTATTCCATAAGCGAGCCACCATCCAATCTGGGAGTTGATGATCTCATTCTCATGTATCACTCCGTTCCTTCCACCATTATATCCCAAAGGGACCATCCTACACACTAAAAAATAATAGATGAGCCGAAACTTAGTAAATGAAATCCCCAAGTCTAAAGTAGGTGATTGTCTTAATACTCAACCTGGCACCAAGTCAATAATCATGCATAAATAAGTTCACAATATGCCAATAACAAGTTATTAACCATAATGCAAGTTAATCAACTCATAGGCAAATTCACTTGTCATACACTTCACCAACATACACACAAGTGAATTCATACATGTCAAGATACATTTTACAAATATATATATATACTCAACCTGGCACCAAGTCAATAATAATGCATAAAGAAGTTCACAATATGCCAATAACAAGTCATTAACCATAATGCAAGTTAATCAACTCATAGGCAAATTCACTTGTCATACACTTCATCACCATACGCACAAGTGAATTCATACATGTCAAGATGCATTTTACCACCACTATATATATAAGTTCATACTTGTCATTAATCTCACCACCACACACATAAGTGAGTTCTTACATATCATGCATTCTACCACCAATATACATATATTTCATCTTGTCAAGAAGCTCATCAATATACATACGTAAGTTCATACTTATCATGAGTCTCATCATCATTCACAAGTGAGTTCATACTAGTCATGAAGCTCAAACATATATGCATTTATATTGGTAATGAAACTCACTAACACTTACACAAGTGACTTCATACCTATCACTAGCCATGATACATTTAACCTTACAAGGCATTATGAACACTCCAAGGTATACCCAACATGCTCTCCCCTTTTTTCAATGTCCAATTTGGTTCATTTCTACTCCCTTCGCCATCCAGATGTCTATTCGGAGCTACTCCTTGTCCAAGCACTCTTGTCTCGATGATCACTATCAGCTCTCATCGGATCGAGTAATTAAGCCCACCAGTTTCCCCCAGGTTCATCCTCAAACTACACACCTTCCAAAGTGGGTCCCGCTTTAGCATATCTAGATTATCTTATATAACTTGCAACTTAATATTGATAACTCATATAATCGATATTGTGAATATCGACAACTCAAATAATTGATATCGTGAACATCAACAATGCAAAAAATTGACCATGTGATTAATTAATAACAGTTAGTTAGTGATTCAATAACTCAGTCAAGTCACAAAAATATCATTTTCAAGTTCATACAAAAAAAATTTGTCATCACAGCTTTAGAGAAATAATCAAACACTCCCTAAGAAATCCTCATAGGTACGGAACAAGCTTAACAATCCAATTTAAATGAACACAAGATTTCACAAACCATCATTTAGACTCAATTTTACATAACAACAAAAGCCAAACACAAATTAACAACTAACGACTAATCAAGTCAAGACTCAAGAGCCGTAAGTGGATCAACCCAACTTAGCGCCTAAGATTTTCACTTATCTCAAATAGAAGGCTTGCATAAAACCAAAACTTTAATCATCTTCAAAATAATGTAATCAAGAACAAAAGTTAACAGCTCTTAACCTTTTATCAAAACCAGTTTAATAAGAGAGAAACCCACAAGTTCACCTTGTAAGTTCTCGAAAATTGGAATTTCTAAACTTTGACAACATAAGAATGAAATTTCTTCTTTCACACTAAAGATTGGAATGTGAACATAAAAAAAAAAAAAAGGAGATCTCTTTTTTTTCTTTGCAAGAACAAGTTGAAATTCTTTTTGAAACTTGAAAACATATGAAGACTTATTTATAGGCCAAGAGAGGTAAGAACAAGTAACTCAAGGTAAGAGAAATGATGACTTGAAGTTAAAGAGCATGCTAGGTGGAAGTGCAAGGAATGTATTCAAGTTAGAGAATCACAAGTGGCATGATCATATGGTTCCTTTCAAATGATGCGGCTAAAGGAAATGCACTCAGAAGACCAAGACTAAAAGGTAAATAATGACTTTAAGTACACACGGCCAAATTTAGTTTGCTTGAACACATAACCAAGATTGAAGATAATAAGGACCTTGGGTTAAAATTATGAAGTCTATAGGTAGATAAGTTTTGTATTCCAAAAGAAATGCTTCAAGTGTTCCTATGTGAGTAGGCGGGTGCTAATAGCCCAATGATAATTTGCCACAAAGAGATGCTTTGATGGAGATGAAGATGAGCTCCTCTTCTTTGGCTAGGTGGGTGCATGAATAACCAAAAAAATTATGAACTATAGGCATGACTCAACAAAACAATAGGGAACTATAGGTACGAGTCACCCAAAACATTAATGAACTATAGTTGAAATTGATGATGTAAAAGCCAACCAAATTAAATGTTTTAAACCAAATCATAGGTTTAAAATTTTCAATAGAGAAAAAAAAGAAGTGGCGTGCCTATTGAAGAGAAATAGAGATTTAGGAAATCAATTTTTGTTCAAAACATCTCATTCTAAACATTCTTGTGTCTGAAAATATTTTAATTCTAAACATCTAATTTTGACCCTTCGTGAGTCTAAATATAATTTAGTTCTAAACATCTGATGTGTCTAAAATATTACCCACTAAATCATAAATGAATGATATCAAAATTAGGGAAACTTCAATTCAATAAATTTGTAAGTTGAATATCATAAAGTTCGAAATTTAGAGCATAACAATCCTTTTCTACAACTAATAAAACGGTAATGAATCATGCTAGATACTATTGTCAAGTGTAGAAAATCCAGGATGTCACATTTGATGCTGAAAAGCATTTGATTTACAATTAATGGTTTGTTTCATTTGAAAGAAAATTGGTTCAGAAAAATTATTTTTCGACTTTTTGGTGTTTGTATTAATAGTGATCAGTTTCCACCCTAGAATAGGGAGTCGGACTAGGAGGACTAGTTCCCATTTTTTTGAATCAGGAAACCAAAGTGCCTGGTCTTGTGGCCGAACCAAACTGACTGGTCTTGTCTAGTTCCCAGGCAGTCCAATGGAATCAGTGGGTTCACAATAATTGTGGCAAAATTCAAATTTAAAACACCACCGGACCACCACTACCACATTAACAGCCACCACCAGCCACCATCCAAAAGCACCAAGAGAAATGAGAATAGAGAAACAAGGCAAGGCCAGGACATACAATCGTAAATTGGAATAGCAAGAAACTAAATGTAAAATAGATTAACCAAAGACAAAAGTGAGATGGACATATAAGTGTTTTGATTCAAAAGATTTTCTTAAATAAGAAACATTTTCGTTTAAGCATGATTACACACACATAGCAACCAGTATGGATACACGGCACAAAGATAAGTTTGCATGAGTTTGGTTCAAGCATTTTATCAAACATGTGATGAGTACGGAGTAAGGAGAAGATGTTGACCATTTTTCAAAACTCGAATCCAAAATTAAAACAACCATCAAGAGACGCTCGACATAAAAAAAGAAAAAATTAACTCAATTAGACACAAAACTCTCGAAAATCAGAAAAATCGAGCTCAGCTCATCCTTTAAATAGAACAAGGCGAAGCGAAAGGGGTTCGCAGGGACAAGCATTTAATTGCGGGCCCTACCTAAGTTCGAAGACGGTGGGACGAGTTCCAGATGAATAGAACTATGGTTGACCACCTCATCATGTTTTGAGCTATGATCCCTAGGAAAAAACGAGTGCAAGAGGCTGAGGGAAAGAACAAGTGTGAAACTAGCAAGGGAACAACCAAATAGGGAAAGAAAAGAGGGAGGGCTTGAGGAAACTGTAAAGAATTTTAATAAATAAAAATAAAATAATCAATTTGGTCCTAATGGACAGTTCCATTTCTAGAATTGGAAATCGAACCGGACACTAGGAACTGGTTGGTCTGGGCAATTCCTAGCCCGGGTGGTTCTTTTTGCATACTCAAAAAAATAGTCACATGACGGATAACTTTTTCCATAAACTAAAAACAACAAACTTAGATTAGAGAAAACAACTTCCCCTTTAAACATGAAAGAAATCACTTTCCTTAAACCTGCCAATAAACTTTCTTACATGGCCAATGGTGCTTTTGATCTCCAATGAGCTTGCTTGCTTAGGACATCATTGTTTTGAATGACCTATTAAAGAGGAAACATAACTCTGGGTTCAATCCTATGGGGCTCATTCTAAATTAAGTAGGTCTTATCATAAGAAGCATCGAAAAAATCCTAAAAATAAGAAAAAATTATTTAATCTCTAAAATAGCATTATGTATAGACATTTTCATGATTTTAAGGATTGAAATACTTGACATCAAGCCTCATACATATTGTAGAGAATATATATGTTCAATTCTTAGAAAAATTTAGAAGTGTCATAGATTTCTGTGAAGAATAATAATCGGATCTTACAACTTCAAAAATTCAACTCATAGTTATGAGCCTAAGAAAAAGGTCTTTTTGGGCAATCATGGCTCAACCTTCAATAGATGTTTCATCTAAAATTTTAATGCTTCGAAAGAAATCAAGGTCAACAATTGGCCCATTCTTGAGAAGTGAGCCACACAAGTTTGCATAAGCAAAACGAAAAAATTTTAACTGCATCAAGTGCACGGTGAGCACAGCATGTTGCAACCTGCAATTTTGATGAATTCCACATGATTTTAAGTATTTGGGATGCATTTCATAAGTGCTAAAAATCAATGTTAAGAGAGTCCCAAGATATTTGCATGCTTATTTGGTCGAGCCTTTCTTGGATGGAGATTAATCGCTCATGGAATTAGAAAACGAGCTTCTTGACTGGTCTTATGTTAGGAGCTTTCGATCCTACAGTATACCATTTTTTAGTCTATTATCACTGTTGATGTTATTGTTACTTGACAAATTAGGGCTCAATTAGCTTTCTAGGGGCCGATCTAATATATGGTATGCTAGAGAAGGCCTGTACTTTGTGGCAAACAAAATTTAAAATTTTCTCCATAATGCTATTTTAACATTAATATTATGATATGTTGATACCTAAATTTTGACAATCCTAAGGAAATAAAATAAAAATCGCATCAGAACAAGAAAAAGGAAAAAATTAAGAAAATCAATCCGATTGATTATGCATGGAAGTTGGAAATTCTGACGAATATTCAGATTTTGATAAATGCGAAATCAATTAGGAGATCAAGTGAGTGGAAAACAAGAATTTTTATAAAATGGAAGGAATCGAAAAAAAATCGAGCTGATTGCAAAATCACGCTCCGATTTACAATCATGATTTAATGCAACAGAAGATGGAAACTCAAAAATTGCCATGGAAAGTAGAGGTCTGGAATCACTATAAAAGAGAGCCTCAATTTTCGTGACAAGGGAGCGAATTCAGGGAGAGCAAAAAAAATTTCGAAAAAGATTGGTGCAAAAATTCGTGGAAGAATTCAAAAAAGGAGTGGTCGAAGTCAGCAGGATAATTTTATTTTGGGAATTGGTATGGGCTATCTCACAAGTGATAATAGACTTAGTAATCCATTACCCTAAACTTAAGTGGTGCACCCGAAATTTAGATCGCGACATGATAGCACTTCACAAAACAACTATAATGGATAGGAATATAATGGAATATGGATAGGATGGGTTTAAATCCCTTGTCCCCACTTTGTAAAATAGAAACTTGCTACACCCAGCCCGTGCCTCGTACAAGACAGTTTTGCCTTCAAGGGGCAATGGGCCTCATCCCAGAATTTTTTTTGCATGCCACTTGTGAGATAGCCATTTGATATATTTTTTATTCTTTATATTGTTTGGTAAAATATGAAAATCATACCTAAGTTTTCACTTGAATAACATTTGTACACCTACTTTTATAAATATACAATTTCACCCTAACTTCAGCAAAATTGTCGACTTATTAACAATTTTATCATTTTCTTTGTCAAAAATGCCCTCACAAACAAAACCCATATAATTGCAACAATGTATCCCACTCATATCAATCAATCAACTCCTCCTTCCCCCGCAAAACATAATCACAAATGCACATGAGCCACCAATGCCCAGCCGTGCAGGGTTGTCTATCGACTAACTTGGGAACTATAAAGCACCACGCCTCTATGTGCACGTGAACACCTTGATAAGTATGATAACTAAGCCAATTATCGCTGGCTTTGTGCCGGAGATGAAGCGTTTGGTGCTAGTTCAAGGTTAGTTGGTTATGGTTACAAGCGAAATGGTCATAGTCATATCCATTGACCATTTTCTATCAACCACACGTCACTGGTCCATTCCGTTAATCGACTATTATTCCTCAATAACTATGTTCGCAATATAACGCCTGGTGAGAAGGCAACAAAGATTCCCATTGACAAGATGCCCACCTATCATCAGCCAAGGGTTGGGCCTAAAAGGATTATACTAAAACTAATATGAATACCCACAAACTGTTAAGGCAAACAATATAACCAAGAAGTGGGTGAATGTGTTATTTGAGAACTATGAAAAACATTTGATGTTTGACAAATGGTGATGATAATGAACAATTGATGCCAATAGTGAAGAGATAGAAGATATGGCAAGCATATGTATAATGGTTCAACTTTATCCCTAAGCCTACGTTTACACTCCACACCAATAATAAGAAATTTATAATCATCAAGTACTGCGTTTATAATAAATCACACTATCAAAACTCACATACAGTTATGACTCATGTACACTTCCTCTTATCAAAACATTAGCATGAATTGACAGCATGAATACACAGCAAACATCAACAAAAATAAAGCAAGAAGAACACTCTAAGCACATGATTCGTTTTGTTCATTTCCACCCAACCTCATTACTTCTTTTGGACTCAATATATAGTCACCCATCCTTATATAACCGTTCCCATTGCAATCCTCAAGTAGCTGTTGATTCTACCATACTCAGTAGTAGGTCATCACTAGAAATCATTAGAACAACTTTCTAATATCGACAACATCTCTTTGAAAGTGGCAATCTCATAAAGTAGTGTCTGTGTATTTTTGTCGGTCTTCCTCGTTATTGCCATAGTTGCTCATGATGAACTCTGGTGGTCTTTCTTTTGGAATCCAAACCTTTGTAAAGGCAATATTCATTTTGACTAATGTTCTAATCAGATTATCTAATGACCAAATGCCTTTCATGACTAAATATCAGCACAATCCTTTACTCATAATTAGGACGTGGAAATTATTACTAGTCTATTGATGCTGTCCACAAACAAACCATGTGGATGACTCACAATCAATCATCCAATAATCATCTCAAGTATCTCAGCCTCCAAAGATGTTACCTCGCTAATGAGTGACTATACTACCTCCAAGTCATAATGAACATCTCGTCATCCTTGTACATAGTCTTCACTAAACTCACATATGTAATTGATACCATCATAGTCTTCTACATCATCTGTACAAAGCAAAGTACACAAAATAGATAGATAAATATATAGAATATATAGAATAAAGAAAAGAAAAAGAAATAAAGAATAAATACAAAAACCGTCAAGTGATACAAAAAAATAATGAACTTAATTCGATTTTTTATATTTTCTATAAGAGATTGTCAGAAAAATGAAACCAATTCTTTCATTTTCCTTAGGTCACTAGCCAACAGCCGGGAGTTTCAGATTTAATACCGATATTCGGCAACAAATTCAATAAATCCAAATGCAGTCCTTGATGTATTGATCTTTCTTGGAAATGGAGTGTGCATGAGTTGTTTATTTCAAGAATTGGTTGGACCAAACCAGCTACACTTTTTTTTTTCATTATAGCTGGTACAAAATAAAGGATGCACGATCCCGCGAATTACTTCCAAATAAATTAAGTGAATAAATTAATAAATAATATTTAAGATCCATGGCATTTCGTGATTTATTGGTAAATCCACTTTGATCCTCGTTTAACCAATAACGTGGGACCATTAATATGGTTAAAGCTAAATTGTTTGAAGTCTAAACATGGCATGGTATTCTTTCTACTACTATGCTCTTTGTCATCAATTTGCTGCTCCAATCCTTTTAAACTTTACCGAACATTCTTGTTCTATGCTTATTTACCATCACCAAGTTCATATAATTGTTCACCAGATCTTTATACCTTCAAGCCATCATGAACATCCTTATTCTTTTTGGCTTGTCCACTCTCAATCAAGATCGTTCCAAATGTTCACTTTATCAGTGGTGGAGCACTCCTCACATTAGGATCTCCTGGTGCTATTTATTTCATCATCTACATATCGATTTGTGCATATATCACCTGGTTCTTCTCGATTAATATACACATCAGTAGCCATTGATTGTTTTTGTCGTCGTCAGAACAACATAAGGGATTTTCCAACAATTACCACATAGGTGATATTCGCAACACAAATTCCTAACCAAATTCATAATAATAATGAGCATCAAACCATTATCTTCCAATAATCTACAAAACCAATCCAAAATCTATATCATAAGTCATAATACATTTCACAAACCAAAACATATAACTTGTCGTCACTTTGTTCATCAATCAAAATACCTTTTGTAAAGCATTTCTCAAAACATTTCAAAAATCCTTTCATAGACAAGATTCGCAAGGCAATACATATAACTTTTTACGGTATATTTCATAACATGTTTCTCAAACTATTTACATAAAAGTAGTAAATACCCAATTCACATTTTGTGCATTAAAATTGCCACTCATAACTTATAATATATCTATTCCATAGCACTTTCGTAATATGATTATACAAACTCAAAGAAGAGATAATCATCACTCGCTTGGGAAAGCCTCTAAAACCAAATAACAAATATTACTCAAGATGACAAATTCACAATTCTACTGAATAAGTGAGAAACAACATCAAAATCAAGTAAAATATTACCTCAACTACGAATTGATTAAAACAAATCATATGTGCCAACAAAACACTCGCTCAAAGCAAATTTTCCTAAGTTGTCAGTTACACATAGCTTGAGTGCAAAACTTTAAAATTTTGCTTCAACTAAACCGAAACTCAAAATTGACTTCCGTGAAATCCCGCAATTCAAAATGTACGTACCTCCTAACTTATGCCTTAAGTTAGAAAATTCCTTTGATTAGATTAACAAAGTGCTAGAATCCTTACTGATGCTGAGAAACAAAGTTAATTTTGCTTGGCAAGATCTGGTATGCATGTATGCGTAAACTTTTCTTTTTCTTCTTTCCTTCCATTGGTCTTTTCTATATTAGGAAGTCCCTCCCTCCTACGGGTGAGCATGGTCCAGGTTGGGCCGGCCCACCACCTAACCTTAGGACCAACCAGCACAGTGCCGGTCCTAAATTTTTGGGACCGAGGATCAACCCTATTGAGCTTAGAATCAAGGACCGGACCGATCCAGTGGGTTTGGTCTGGTTCCAGGGTCAAATTGGGACCAACCGATAATTTATTTATTTCATTTTTTATACTCTCTAAAAAGGCAACCGAGGACCGAACCAACCCAATAGGTTTGGTCCGGTTCTAAGGTCAACTCGGGGCCAACTGATAATTTTTTGTTTCATTTTTTGTACTCCCTGAAAAGGCGAGCGAGGACCGGACCAACCCTATAGGTTCAGTGACGAGCAAGGTCAGCTAAGAGAGGTGAGTGATGAGTGTCGAATGGGGTGAGCGTCGAGCGTCAAGCAGGGAACAACAAGCTAGGCGAGCATCAAACGATGAGTGGCACGAGTGACCCAAAGCGAGTGAGATGAGTGTTGAGTGGCGAACGGAGAAGTTGTTTCTTTCGATTTTGGCAAATTAAAAACTAAGGGGACAAATAAGATAGAAGAGAACAAGTACTAGAGGAGGATTGTGAGGAGCTCTTTATGTCCGTATGTCCTTTTGAGCGCCGTGAGGACTCCTCACAAAAACATTTTTCTCCTTTGTAAATTATGGCTATTGACATTGTAAAATACATTAAAAGATCTAAGTTATTAAAAAATAGTATAAAATTATTTGAACTCCTCACTAATGAGCTATTTAATGTTGTTGACGCCATTTATTTTAGGGTTTTCTCTATATAAAAAAAATTATAAATAATATATATATATAGAATCAGGGTTGATTCGAGTTGGACTTACCCTAAACTCTTGGGACCGAGGACCAACCCGCACAGTGCTGGTTTGAGAATCCTAGGACCAAGGACCGACCCGATCTCTTTGGGAACCGGATCAGGACCAGCAAGGTTGGGCCGGTCCAGGGTTGGTCCAGGGTTGACCCTAGACCGATGCTCACCCCTAATCCCTCCCTTTCGTTTCTGTTATGGTTTTCTTTTCCTTATTTTTATTTTTATATTTCATTTGTTCTTAGGCTGTTGAGTAGAACATGGGCTGTGCTCTCTTTTATTCATTTATTTATTTTAGGCCCATTCGTTACAATAAGGGCGTCGGTCAGTGGTGGGGGAGGGTGGTGACAAAGGGTTCGGCCGTGTGGTTTGTGTGGGCTTAGTTCTGTTGGGGCTTTCTTCACAAGATGAATATTTTAGTCAGTTCATCGGAGCTGAGATATCGGACATGTACTTCATAAGACACAGGTGCAGAAGTGGTATTTACTATTTAGGTAAAAACTCCCATATATGTTCAATCTCATGGGTGAATTTTATAGAAAACAATCACCTCGTGGATTGATTTTATAGAGCCAAACAAGCTCCGACCTGCACAAATTAATAAACAGGGGACAATGTTGATGAAACACGTGAAAAGGAATTGTCCCACGTCGCTTACAGAAAAGAACTTTTTAAGCCCGTATCTCCTATAAAAGTAAGGCTCCTACGGAGGGGGATAACTCTATTCTACGGTTTCTTTCTTTAAATTAATTATCATCAGCATTAATTCATGTCTTATAACGCATATTATAAGATAAACTAACAGAGCTTTGCTTAAAAAAAAAAGAGAACGTACACAACATGGATTCTCAGGGAAGAGCGAGGCAAGGGCTTATGCCCAGTTCGTTCCTTTTGTGGCGTTGCCCAAAGGGACATGCATTGCTCTCGTCCCTTGCCTGAAACCTAGCGATTACAACAGCAGTACGACACGATTACAGTTCAGTTATACTTCTAATATAGCTATACCAAATGGTTGCAGCAAGTGTAATGAGCTTCACCGTTGCCAGCAAGCTGGGATTAGAGTTTCCAGTTCGAGTAATTTCGGCAAGCAACAGATCACATCCGATAATATAAACCGAAAGGTATCATATCGTCAATACAGGGCCTCGAACCAGCTGGGAGTTCTAAGGAGAGGAGAAAGCGTCGTCGCGGAGGGGTTCTTCTTGCACAGAGGACGAGCCACCGAGGATGGACTCGAAGGCGGTGCGGACTCTGTTGATGCGTCTGTGGTGACGTATGCGTCTGAGCACCGCGTCCTTCTCCAAGGACGAGGCCGCGTCCGACGGCGCTTTGCTCAAGTATAGCCGTGTCGTCACATGGCAGGCATCACCGCCGGTTCCTCTCTCTTCTTCATGGCCGGCCTTCAGCTTCAACTCCTCGGCCTCGGAGAGAGGCCGCCGGCAGTGCTGGCCCTGCGAAATCAAGAACGCCATTCTTCTTTACTCGAAGAGATAATGATGACCGGAAGGAAGGGGAAGAAAATGGTGTTGGAGGAGAAGATGAAGCTCTCCCTATGGTGTTATATACTCTGGTTTTTCGCCCTCTTCGTTTCTTGGCTTTTGTCTTCGTGCTTGTAGTGATCGGTGGTTTGAGGGGGTCTTTCCTTTTCTGGGGGTCCGGCAGAAAAAACTGTGGGTGCCTTTATTGATTTTTTTGATTCGCTTCCCGCGGGGGTGGCATGAATCTAGGCCATTTGTTACACAAAATTCTTTTGTTATTAATTCAAATTGCCGGTGCTCATGATTCATGGATTTCACAACTTTGACCGGCAACTTGTCTCCACATATTAGAACTCGGGTTACTAAGGGATAAATGATAACCATTATGTTCCAGAAATAGGTTCTTAAAGAGAAATAGATTTTTCTATTTCTATTTCTAGAAGAATTTCTAAGCAAAAATAACCATTTGATAACGACACAAAAAATTTTCTTTTTGGATGGCGGTGGACCAACGGCCGGTGGCGGGCGGCGGCAGCGGCAAGGCGGGTGGGCGACGACCGGCGGCGAGGCGACGACGGTGTCCGACGACTAACAACGGTGGCGGTGGTGCCCGGCGAACGATGGTCGACGGCGACGGATGAAGGACCAGTTGACGAAGGATGAGAAGAATTTTTATTTCTCATTTCTATTCCAAAAATAGAAAAGTAGAAAATTTCTACTTCTAATTTCTATTTCAAACCTATTTCTGGAACAAGAATCTATTTCAGAAATAGAAAAATGGAATAGGTTTACCAAACGGATTTCTACTTCGTACTACTGTCCTAAAAACAGTGGGCTCTCGCCCATCGTTAAACCGAGGGCAGACCATGGCTAGGCGAGCTCGAGCTCACCCAGATCCGGCAAGGCCGAGCCTTGCCAGGGGTCGGCAACGCTCGGCCTCGCCGGATCTGGGCGAGGCCAAGCTCGACCGGCGAGGCTCGGCCTCACTGTGGCTGGGCGAGGCTACCGGCCCGAAGAAGAGAAAAAGAAAAAAGAAAGGAAAAATAAAATTAAAAATTAAAAGAAACAAAAAAAGAATATAAATTTACCAAACGTGTTTCTATTCATTTTTTATTCTCCGAACAAGTTTACCAAACGTGTCTTTCTGATAAAAAATTGTTTCCCAGAACAGAAATAGTTTTTTCTATTTCTGTTCCCTGGAACAATTTTTGAACAGAAACGTTACCAAACGTGCCCTATGTGACTCAACTATCTTCATTTATCGACTGATTTTTGTAATTTAAGGGCCTAATTAAGTTGGTAAATCGCATCACAGTCAACACGTAAAACATAAAAATAAAATTATGTTCATAATGTGAGATATCCAAAGCTTGTGGCTCCTCATAGATACCCTAAGCTGTCCGTTTCATGTGCTTTGAGTAAGACTTTAATCATAAGTTACATATGGTCCAAGTTTGCAGATAAGATAAAGGTAAAAAAATAATGATAAAATAATAAATAAATAAATAAATAACTACTTTGCTTCACATATGGCACCAATTACCAAAGGCACGTGAGGTTTTCCTGTGGCTTCCCAGTGGTCAAATATATCATTCTCATAGATGCAAGTTTACCTGCTCGAAGAACTAGAAAAATCAAAGTTCTTCTTTATTTAATTCTCCATCCTCGGAAAGTGAAATATGAAGAAGAAATTAAAGCTACTTTTTAATTTTCTTCTCTCTTTTGGACCATGGCCTCTGTGGGTAGTTGAAATTTGGAAATAATGGGTGGTCAAACTTTAAGGAGAACCACATTGATTGGGAATCACATAATTTATTAGGTTTCAGGAACCTACACAGGCCTAACCTCAAGGATAATCGAAGCACATGCCCCTAAATCGCATAAGAAGGAAATCTTTGCATTAAGTGAGGCAAGCAATGCACATGGAATTGAAAGTATTTTGATTCAAAGTTTTAATTCTTATTTGAAAGAGGAAAGAACCAAGTCAATCGTACTGCTTTCTATATCGCCTAAATTACAAACTAAATAAGTATCATGATCAATTGGGAACGCACTTTAGGACAAAACTTTCTTTGTGTTGTATTTAGCAAACGTTTTTCTCTAGGGTCTCGAGTTTTTTTGGAAATTGCTAGGACTATGTTATCATAAGAGCTTTGCTATGCAAGCTGAAAAGACGGTCCAAATAACAGTCCAACTCTCCCTTCGTGAGAGATTTGGATCAAACTCGGTCCATCGTGGTCGGAACTGTATCTTTTGCATTATTAAAATTACATAGGTTTTGTTGTGAGGGAGTCCGAAGGTTTTCGCACTCTTCTTTCCATCCATACAGTCAAACTCACAGTGTAATAGTCCAACTATGTTACCATCATTCGAGCAATTTTATTTGGAAATCATGTCACAATGAAATCATTCTTTTTCCATGCAACATCCTCCTCTAAAGCTACCTATGAGGCTGTCCAAACATGAGCTCAAAAGTATCATTTGGGGTTTTAGATAGGGTTAATACCTTAAAAAACCCCAAACTGGTACACTTGTGACAAATTTACCCAAACTATTTTTTTGACCATGAAAAACCCCAAACTGGTAAACTTGTTACAAATTTACCTCGACCGATTATAAAAATCCTAAACCGGGTACATTTATGACAAATTTACCCCAAACTAATTTATTCGACTGCAAAAAAACCCTAAACTGGTAAATTTGTAACAAATATACCCTATGCTAAATTGTATTAATACCACAAAAAAATCATAAAAATTGTAAACTGTGACAAACGGAATGTAAAATCCTAAATTGGTATACTGGTTAATTGTCACGTGTTATTTAACTTAATAATTTGAGAATAAAATTTAACGAAAACTAACATAGGGTAGATTTGTCACAAGTGTACCAATTTGGGATAAATTTGTCAAAAGTATACAAGTTTGGGGTTTTTGGTGGTCAAAAAAATAGTTTGGGGTAAATTTGTCACAAGTGTACCGGTTTGGGATTTTTTAGGGTATTATCCCTTTTAGATATCACAAATAAGGTGTCACATTAATACAAATTGAAAGTCTTTGATTTCTACGACAAAAAACAATACAGAATTTACAATAAATATGTTGCAGTAAGCATAAATTTGGGGTTTTCAATGTTATAAAAAAATAGTTCAAGATAAATCTATTACTGTGAATATAATTTGAGCATTTCTGGTAGCTTTTTCTATAAAATTTAATTTAAAAAAAAAGGAGGAGGAAAATATCGTGGCGTCAACTTTGAAAGCAAAAGCCAAGCCAAAGGTCGGCCACTTCGTACTACCGTCCTAAAAACAGTGGGCTCTCGCCCATCGTTAAACCGAGTGCTGACGTGCAGCTTTCCGCTTCATACGAGAACGTTGGCGAGTCGAGACACTGTCATTCCGGCAAAAGAGCCTCCTCGTTTTCCAATCCTCTACCGACCCATCATCGTCCACCGCCGCGTTCGCTGGTTTTTAGAGCCCGAGAAACTGCAATTCTTGGCCTCCTCCACCTGTTTGATAATATGCGCAAAAGAGCTCCGAGAGCGCATGTTCGTGACCGGGCCAAAAACGAGGGATGGTCACGCCTTTCTGTCTTTTACTCTACAGGACCATCAGAAACTTGATCGTTTCCATGTAATCTCACTTTCCTCTCTCTTGCGGGAAATGCCACGTTATTGTCGTGGATCTTGTTAACGAGTGTTCTTAGAGCACTTGCTTGCGGAGCATGCTTAATTGTGAATATTTTGACATAGCGGATTGAAAACTATGACCTTTCTTGTATTGTTTGTCATTAACAAAATTTATCTTGCATTGCACAAAGGAAATTAGAATTAGACCTTTCCAAAGATGGAAAGTCTGAAGGTCGGAACATATAGACAAAAAGAAACAATCAAAAGATAGACTTTATGAGAGATACCTTAATGGAAACACACGGTCGAACCTCTTGGTGAAGATGGAGGAAAATACAATAGTAAGAAAATAGGTTCAAGTGCATAAGATCGAGTCAAATCTAAGTGTACTGAAGATAGTTTCAAGTGCATGGCGATTGGTAGAGGAAGAAGGAAAAAAAAGGAAAACAATAGAAAAAATTCAAAAAATTTACAACAAATTAAATTAAAAAATCAAAAATTTCAAAATTTTGTTTGCATTAGTTTTGGTTGTTTAACGTAGGACGATAGTTATTCACGTCAATGGTTGCTATCTAAAATTAACTAGAAGAACTATATTGAAAAGATTTATGACTTAATTAGTCAAATTGAAAGGTTATTTATTGAATTAACATTAATAAAGAGAACATTTCCAAATGAGGACCTCAAATGTCCTCATTTTTTTTTTCAAATAGAAGCATGAAGTTGATCTTGTGTCAAATAATGGCATAAAGTGACAATATCAATCCCAAATACGGGCTTAAAGCGGCCACAGTAGTTTCAAATAAGGGCCTCACCTCGTAGGTCAGCTAAATATTTCGGTCAGTCAAGGGCATTTTTGTCTAGATACAAATTTAATTTTTAATTTTTTAATTTTATTTTTTTTCCTTTTCTTTTCTTCCCAACGAGGGCTCGGTGACTCTCACCACAGCCTCACCTAAGGCGAGGGTCGCCTTGCATGTGGCTGGCGAGGGCGATCATCACTAAAAAAAGGGAAAAAAAATTCAAAAAAAGATAAAGAACGAAAATGACATTGACTAGTTGGAAAATCAAACCTTTATTTAAAACAAACATAAGCTACGTTTGGGAATAACTTTTCCAAGCCAATTAGGGCATCCAAAGTCCTTTGGCTAAAAAAAAAAAAAAAAAAAAAAAAGATGTTTGGGAATTTTTTTTGCAAAGATAATTACGGGAAAGTAGGCCTTTAAAAAGCTGAAAGCCCGAGGCAGGTATAAGATTGCCTTGGGCATTCAGCTTTCTCAGCATGTTGAGAGGGGGATAAGACAAAAAAATTTCTTCTCAAAATATCCTCCTTGACATTTAATTTTTCCAATTTTGTCCTTGTGACTATTCACATTTTTCTCTATCGAGATTGGTCAGCGAGGTTGCATGGGACTGCAAAGGGCCGGCGACAGGCTAGAGAGAGGTTAGTGTGAGGTCAATGTGGTCGTGGCAACCGTTGCTACTGAATCACATGATGTCGGCAACCCCCCACAAGTCGCGTCATTGAAACCCAAATCTGGGTCACACAACCTTCACGAAAGGCCACCTGAGGTCGCGAGACCAAGCAGTCCTTACCAAGATCGCCGACCTCCAATGACCCAAATTTGGGTCGCACCACCTCTATGAAGGGTCGCCTAAGGTCGTGCGACCAAGCGACCCTCGCCGGTGGTCTTCAAGGGTCGCTTGACCCTAGGTGGCCTTTGCCAATTATCTTCTAGGGTCGCTAAGGTCTTGTAATCTTAGGCATCGGTTGCCCGTGACAGATTTCCATCGCCAACCTTGCTTGCCCTTGCTGGCCAACCCTTTTTTTTTTTGACTAATTTTTTTCATTTTTTTAACACAAAAGTCTTTGTAAATATAATCTTTCCAAACATTATTTTGCTCAAACGTTACTTCAAAATTGACTTTTAGATTGCAATTTAACAAACATAATTTGTGTTTTTGAAAATCCATTTAACATTTTCCCAAAGACTTTTTCCAAAAATCCTATCAAACACACTCATAGTCACTTCATGCTTTCATTTAAAACAAAATCCATTTCAAAACTTTAATTGAGAAAACTATGGCATTTTAGGCCCTTATTTAAAACAAAATTCATTTCAAATACTTATTTGAGAAAATGAATACACTCTGAGCCCTTATTTGGAAATTTTCCTTTAATAAATTTATGATTCTTTTTTGGGTAATTATTCATTGTCATATCAGTTATATTGTGTTGGTAACTTACTCCGTCTTAGCTTAATTCCACCCAGTGATAACAAAATTTTGATGATACCTACTCTATCAAACAATTTTCGCTTCCAAAAAATGCATCGGTATTCAGTCCAAAAGCAAATTTATCACCTTACGGGGTCTAATGAAAAGCATGAAACGTTGCTGTAAGTCGAAACCCCTCTTAATCAACGTAGACGCTGAGGGATGGTGAAAGGAGGAGAGAGAAGGGGAAAGGTCCTTTAGGATTGGTCGAAGGGATTTGATCTGGAGCGTCCACGTGTCGTCATCTCGTGCTAAGAAACAGTAAACGAGGCTTGCATGAGAAACAGCAGATCTGCCACCGTATACTCAGGCCTTATCTCTCAGCCTTTTGGGCTGATCCGAACCAACAACAATGGGCTTCTGGGCTCTCTTTAGCAGCCCAAGACGAATGTGTACACATGTATAAATAGGACACGTGTCATTTTAAAAATAATTTTAACGATTTCATAGGCTTAGGAAATAAGGCCCGTATCCCAAGCCGTTGAGCTGTCACCTAACTTTGGTACGAATTTTGGGTCCTGAATCCCAACGCCACCCTCCCCTTGTTGCTCTCGTTTTCAATTGATTCAGTTGGTCTACCGAATAACCATAACCATCTTCGCACAACCGTTTCCCTCGCTAAGGCACGAGGCTAGTGTCTTCTCTTGGATATTCATGGTGCGAAAAAATATGCAAGCTATCGTGAATTAATTGGGGTTGAATTTGACACTACCAACTTTTTACATTGGCTTTTGTTAAATAAATAGGCTTGAGAATATGGAACCCCCATGGCATGCAATGCTTGGTCAAGTAGTGACCCATCACCCAACTCATTAACTAGGGATGATCGGTTTTTAGGTGGTCCAGTACTTATTTAGGAATTGGGAACCAAACCATCTGATCCTGGAATCTAGTCCGAGGCAATTCTCGGTTGGGTAAATGGAATCAGATGCCAACTCCCTCCCTCCCTCATCATCAACTTCTTCTTCTTCACTCATTGAGAGCACCACTCTTACATGATTGCATTCCCATGCTCCCTTCACTTAGAGCTTGCTCACAGCTCAGTCTCTCGAGCCTCCCTTTCTCTCTCTGTTTCAAGGTTCAATTAGGGAAGGAGGAACGAAGGTATTAGCAATGGAAGCAAATGAGTTCTCCTCGTTGAAGCGGGGCAGTGCACTAGATACATCGAACGAGGCCGAGAAGATAAGTGGAAGAGGAGGAGGAGGAGGAGGCGTGAATGAGAGGGATTAGGGTTTTATTTTAGATCTGAGAAAGATTAAAGAGGCGTGAAAGAATTGTGAAAATATTAGGGATTATTCATATTTGTAATATATATATATATATTGATCCAATCCGGGTTGTTCACACAAGTGGTTCAACAGCTGAAACCAAGAACATAACCAAATATCACTAATTCTAATTGCATGGAACTGGAAATAGGACCAGTGCCTTGAGGATCCGGCCTTTTTTTTTTTTTTTTTGCTCACCTTTTTCATTGACCATGGGGAATATATATATATAAAGGTATTAATCCTAATTAAAGCATGCTTGGAAGAGCCTTAATCTAATCTCTAGGTTGCAATTAAAAAAATTAAACCTGAGCTGGCGCTGTTCTCTGCAAGTAGGGAAGGAATCCTTCCGAAGCATGCATGACTTTCTTGTTCAGGACACTAACCACCGCACATGAATCTCTCCTGTCACCTTTCTTGCAATGGCATATGGCCCTGAGAATGGAATCCGATGAAAAAGGAGACAATATAAATTGAGATAATATCCCCGAAAGGAATGGAACATATCGACTTGTGCGTATCAGATTATGCCCCCGCATTTCCTATAAAATCATATGCTGACCATTGGAATTAAATATGACACAGCTTAGAAACTTAGGAAATTGTATATCACTCGAATTTAATAGAGTATAAAAGTAGTGCTATGCTTCAGCCACCTCTCGACCCTCTTTGCGATCGCTAGTCATCATCGCCACTTCAAGACAAAAATGCCACCTAAAGTTTTTGCTAAATCACATTACGATGTTACTATTTCATAAAAATAAAATTTGTAAATGGCCTGATAAGTCGTCTAACTTTATGTGCGTAGGACTCATTTTTGTTGGCTGTTGGCTTGTGGCTGCCGAGCACTCCTTATTGTTCACGTGTCAGTAGTTTGGAGAAGTTTGGAGTCGAAAAGTTTGGAATGGTGTTTCACAATTAGTATATCATAATTGGCTCGCAAGTCATTCACCTAAGTTTATTTAGTGAATTGTGGATTCGAAATGTGTTTGGGAGAGCTTTCATCCAATAATTTGCATGACTTTAGATTAAAGGTTTTCAAGAAATATAAATAGTGTTTTGGTGGACACTATTTGTTTTAAACTAAAGGGTTTTCTGTAAAGCAATTTTCAAAATAAAAAAGAAGGAAAAAAGAGAATAAAGAGGATTGAACCATCCGGGATCATGAAATGGTGGAAACAATCCTAGTAGTTTTCACTTGATAGCCCGACGATTGTCAACTGTCATTCCTTGACCCTTAGCAACCGTCGACTCTAGACTCATATCAATTAAAATCTATTGCGATAGCAAGTCTGTTATAGAGAAACAATAAACGACAGAGCGATGGCAAAATAGGAATATAAATGTATTAGTGAGGGCAAAGTTGGAAGAAATAATTAATTTACCTCCTGAACAGCATTTTGAAAAATGATGAAATGTAAATGTCACACGAAAGTGGCATCAGGTTAAAGGACCTTGGAAATGCTAAATTTGACATAAGGATCTTTGGGATTGAATTTTCAAACACCTCAACTTTGGATAAGGGCCTTTGGAGAACCAAAGTTAGGTTTTTTTTGGAAAAGCCGAACTAAATGCACCTTTAGAGTTAGACTCTTTCTCGGTGGTTTTTTTTGGTAAAAGTGTCATGTTTCTATTACATGTCTCAACAGTATGCTTATATGAGTTAATTAAAATTGAACTCTAAGTTAGCATGATGACTTTCTTCGTAAAATTGTTGTCTGGCTGCTTTTTTTTCTTTATTGAACTGTCAAGTGATGTCTGAATCAATTTTAGCATATTTTGAATTTGAGTAGCAAACTTCCGAATACAAAATTTATCACCTCATTTTGTTGAACCTTTAAAAAAAAAAATTAAAATTGCAATGGAAGAAAGGAAATCGACCCTACTCGAGGGGACGCATTAAAATTGCAATGGATATGCGTCCGATCCGGGGCATCTGCAAAACATTCTTTGATGGTCCTCCTCGGATTCTGAATGTACACTCCATTTATTGTGATTTTTGTGCACATTAATAATAATAATAATAATAATAATAATAATAATAATAATAATACATGGGATGGAAATTACATGGTTCGAGGTACGGACGGGTATATGTCGTCGTTTTTCTTTTAAATATGTAAGAAATGCATGTCGTTGCTATAAAAGAATTGTAAAATGATGTTATCATAATTTTTCATCAATCCTATTATAAATAAGAAATGCTTACATTTCATTATATGATTATTTAAAGTATAAGATCTTGTTGAAATGTCATATCACATAATTGAACTTTTATTATTAATCCATGTCATCTAATGAGCAACCACACCAATATTATTTAGTAAATGCGAAATGACACGACTCTATATTGAGCTTACAAATGATGGTCCGTGTATAAAATAATTTTAAAATTAAAGTAACTATTCCCGAGTACAATACAGTTCACCTTTTATGCGTGTATAATTCGGTTCACTTGAAGAAAAAAAATCACGTATAGGTATGCCTATATTGCATAAAAATACGAGTTTTTTTTTTTCCTTTTTTCGAAATAAAAGCTTTTGAATATTTTTTTCCCCCTTCAATGCAAAGTCCGACCCCACAGTGAATCAAAAAGATACAATCGGTCACGGGCTGCCCGTGCTTTCAAGGACGCCACAGTCTCACTGTGGTGTACTAAGGCTCTTAACAAGAACAGGGCAGAAAAAGGGCCCAAAAGCTGTTTTAAGTACAGGAGAGAAAAAAACAAAAAAATTCCGGTGGTCCAATTTCTACATCAATGCTTCCTTAAGAGGAACCCAAAATAAATCACTAAGGTCACTCTCATTGACGCATTTGTTTGAAAAAAATGATTAATTTGAAAAATACTACCTTGAAAATAATGACTTATATTGCTTATAAAAATAAGATGAGTGAAAACTACTTTCGTTGTCGATGAAAATATTTAGATATAAATTATTGTTGATAATGAAAGTGTCATTTATTGACTAATTATTTCAAGTAACAAAAGAGATTAATTTTAGGGAAATATTTTCCAAATCATTCATTTTTTTTGTGTGAAATGAACAGAGTCTTATTTTGTGTCATTGAAACATTATCTCGCTTGGTTTATATGCTAGATTATCTCCCACTCCATTTTACAATTGAGTAATATCTCAAACTATATTTTTGCCAAATCGGATTTGCCTTAATAAAACCGAAGATAGGTTATTCACGTTGAACTCCATAAAATTTTGTGAGAAGTGGCATCTCTTTTTCTAATTTCCATCCTCAAAAGGTCAGTTTAAACAAAAATCGAACTAATAACATCATAATGTTCCTATTCAAAAAAAAAAAAAAAAAAACATCATAATGTTCGAGGTGCAAATCCCACCCATGATATGAGATAGTATATTTTGTGTGTTGAAAATCAAACCGTTCCTAAATAAACATGCTTGACAAGTATTTTAGGGGTATTCCTTAATAAGATCTATAAAATAAAATGCACAACGAAAGGGGGTCTTAGATAAGGGTGAAACCAAGCCAAGCTACTTGGACTCGACTCATCAATTAATTGAGTATCTAGGCAAGTTGAGTTTGAGCTCGCCAAGCTCATGACCCCAATCAAATTTCTGTTATTTTTTTTCCAAATTTTTTGATGTTCACAACAAGCGCGCAAACCACTGGGGTTCGCCGTGTCACGCCACCCTTCCAACATGAAAGGGGAGGTGAGGGGTCAAATCCCCACCTTCTCGAGGGGATGGGGGTAGGGACGCGTAAGTTTGAGAGTGGGTTGCGCCAAGGACTCCCACGCCCGCAAGCGGGGCGCACAAGTCAAGCGAGTGAGTGTAGAGTAGGAATAGAGTAGAGACAAAAAAAAAAAAAAAAAAAAAAAAAACAACAAGGCGCGCATAAGTCATTCAATCTACATAATTAACAATCGTATACAATCACATAGGAAAGATGTTCTCGAGCCTATTAAACTAGAGGTCTCAGTTTGAATTCATATATAACTCTATTATAATTGGGTTGAGTTTGATAATTTTGATTTTCAACTCTAGCCGAGCTCCAATAAATGTTGGTGCTTGATCAAGTTAGAGCTGAAGTCGAGCAAAATTTGACGGCTAAAAATCGAAAACTTGATAGTCGAGCAAAATATTCATATATAAAGTGTTAGGGAAAATGAAAATATATTTTATTGATTAATTATTTTGAGCAATACCAGAAATCACTCTTGTGAAAATAATTTTTCATATGATTTATTTTTTGCTAATTAAATAAAGCTTAAATTACCGACTTCCTCTAAACACGGAGAAAAAGGGTAAACGATCAAAAACCCCTTTAATTTCAACCGAAATTCCCGATCGCCAAAAAGAAACACGAGCGAAAAGACAAAAAAAGAAAGAAAGAAAAGAACACACTGGGGGCCCACTGCTAACTTGGCGTACAGGAAGTGGATATTCAGGATAATAATATCATTATTAGAAAAATTATTAAACAGAAATAAGGGAAAATGGAAAAAAAGAGAAAAAGAATATCATAAGGTGGGCAAAAAAAAATAAAATAAAAAAAATAAAAAAATAAAGAAATAAAGTAAACAAGCGACAGATTCTCACTTCCCACCAGCAGCAGCAGCCCGGTTTTTCTTCGGCTGTCCTTTTCTCTCACCTTCCCAAACGCCTTTTCCCCATTTCCCTTCTCTCCAGACACGCCACCCACCCCCGCCACCCCCGCCCGCCGCCGCCGCCGCCGCCGCCGCCGCCGCCGCCCGCCACCCACCCCCGCCGCCGCCGCCTCTCGCCGGATACTGGTGTCTCCTCGCTCTGGCCGCTTCTCTCTCCGTTGCCTTCCGAATACGACAAAGAAAGAAGGAAAAATCCCATCTTGCGACCCGCCTTTTCGCTGCCCATTTCCTCGTCGTCTTCTTCGCCTTTTCGCTCCGAGTCCCTCGTCGCCTCTTGCCCAGCTCCGCCGCTTCCCCTCGTCCGCTGCCGGCGGCGGAACGACTGGGGAGCGACGTCGCCGTCCCCTTTTCCCCGCAGCTTCCGCAAGATGTGATCCGAGAACCCGGAAGAGAAAGGCGGCGTCTTTTCGTACGCTGTCGGGTTTTGGTGCCCGCTCGCTGGTTGGGTTCTCGTCGAATCTAGGGTTCGTGTCGGAATGGCCAAAGTGGGTACCCCTTTCCCGCCCGGGGAAGACGGGTCGGCCAACCAAGAGTACTCGTTCGCATTGGAGTACGAGGGTCCCCCCGTGAGCCAGGATCTCCCCCGGGCCGTCCCCATCAACCTCAAGCAAATCCCCGTCGCCGCCGTGGTCGCGCAGGTCTCCATCGCCGAGAAGCTCGCGCTCCCCGTCGTGCAGCCCATCGCGGCCGCCGCTGCCGACCCTTTGGCCAAGAAGCGCTCCCGAGAGCTGGGCGCCTCGAATTCCACGGTCTCGCCCACTTCCGTCATCGAGAACAGCCGGGAGCGCGCGTCGAAGGAGCTCGATTCGGCCTCGGAGATCGCGGTGTCGCCTGTGGCGTCGGGTATAATTGCGCCGGGGCCGAGGGGCGGGGGCAAGTCGTCGGGTGAGTTGAGTAGCTCGGGGGCGCTGGAGTTCTCTAACGGCAACTGTTTGTCTGGAGAGTTGTCTGATGTCGTGAGTAGTTCACACGGTTTGGAGTCGTCGTCGTTAAGCCACGAGCATTCGCGGGAGTTGTTTAATGGGGCGCAGAGTTGTAGCACCATAGAGTTTTGTGATAGTTTTGACAAATCGGGGGAAAGCTCTCGGGCATTTAGAGTTTCCAATGTTGGGAAGGAGAGCGTAGATTTGGATGATTCTAACAGGTTGGATTGGGCTTCCAGTGGATCTGTTTTGAGTTTAGAGTGCCCATCTTCTCGGAAGACTGGGGATTGTACCGAGTCCACTCCTGATCTTAGAAGAAACCCTGTTGTGAAGTTTAATGACCTCGAATCGGATGGTGGTCTCGAAGAGGAGTTTAGCAGGGAGGAACAAGAAGTTGTTCGTGCCAAGAGACAACCTCAAAGTAAAGGAAAGAAAGGATCTTGCTATCGATGCTTTAAAGGGAACCGGTTTACTGAAAAGGAGGTTTGCCTTGTTTGTGATGCAAAATATTGCAGTAATTGTGTGCTTAGAGCAATGGGGTCAATGCCGGAAGGGAGGAAATGTGTTTCTTGCATTGGCTTTCCTATTGATGAGTCTAAGCGACCGAATTTGGGTAAGTGCTCTCGAATGCTTAAACGGTTGCTTAACGATTTAGAGGTCAGGCAAATTATGAAGGCCGAGAAGTTGTGTGAAGCGAATCAGTTACCTTCAGAGTATGTGTTTGTAAATGGGAAACCTCTTTGCCCGGAGGAGCTGCTAATGCTACAGACTTGTCTGAGCCCACCGAAGAAGTTAAAGCCTGGGAATTATTGGTATGATAAAGTATCCGGATTATGGGGAAAGGTGAACATCGTTTCTGAGAAAATCTTTCCATTTTTTTCCCTCTTATTTTTTTAAATCAACGGTCTGTAACGGATAATGCATCCTGGTGACTATAACAGGAGGGAGAGAAGCCTTCCCAGATAATCAGTCCCCATCTCCATGTTGGGGCTCCAATTTTGCAGAATGCTAGCAACGGAAATACCCAAGTGTTCATAAATGGTAGAGAGATCACAAAAGTGGAACTCAGAATGTTGCAGGTTACATCATCTCACTTCTCGAAATCATTCTGAAGACACTAATTTTAGAGTATGATTTTAGGAAATGAATTTTGAATAATGCAGTTGGCTGGAGTTCAGTGTGCTGGTAACCCTCACTTTTGGGTGAACGAGGATGGATCGTACCAGGAAGAGGGACAAAAGAATACGAAAGGTTATATCTGGGGCAAGGTAACATTCTTTGAGACGTCCTTTTATGTTTTCTTCTTTAAGAGATTGCTAAACTAAATGTTTCTTCAGGCTGGGACAAAGCTATTATGCGCTTTCTTGTCACTTCCAGTGCCTTCTAAATCTTCTGGTTCTTATGTGGAGGAATCGAACAGCCTACTTAGCAGAAGTGTTCCTGACTATGTTGGGCAGAGAATGCTTCAGAAGATTCTTTTAGTTGGAAATAGTGGATCTGGAACTAGTACAATATTCAAGCAGGTAATTTTTCCCATCCAAGCATGCAAAATTAATGATGTTGGCACGCATACAGTTGTACTTGATGATGTAACTCTTGCTCTTGAAGACTCTCAGAGAGAGCTCTGCGATTGTATACATATGGAAAAAGAAGCTGTTTCAGAGTCCATGCCTGTGAAATATTGAAATATGCCAGCGTATCATAATGAAAGGCTTGGGCCAGAGTCCCTGCTTTTAGTCTATATCACGTGACATGATCGTGCTTATGGTTTCTGTTAAACTAGAAGAGAGGTAAGTTGGCTCAATATATATATGATTCAACAGTGGTGTAAAGTTTATGAGGTTGAAATAAGAAATGGAAAAATGATACAGTAGTCAGAAGATCATTTATGAAATAGATCAAGCTAAGGACTTGACAACTTGCTAGTCTATTGAAAGCAGAATCTCAATTCCTTTAAGACACACCCTATTCCTCCCATCATGCTTCATTGTGACATTTATGAAGAGGTTGACTTTCTTTAAATACATTGGATCTTCAGACTTCTTTCCATTACTTTTGAGTGTGTCATAGGCAATTCTACATCTTCTATTAGTAGCATGGTCTGTGCACACAACATGGAAGTTTCAAACCAAGGAAAAATGTGCATTTATTAATTTCATCATGCAGGAAGCAGAGTGCTTGGTGAGTGTACTTTTGGATAAGATTGGAGAATAAATTTTGTATTTTGGCCTTGAGAGACCAGATTGAAGTCTTCTCATCTTTAGATAATCTTGTACAGTTAATATGGAATTCATTTGCTATGATAATAAAACATGGCATCTAATTGCTAAACCTTGCTTTTGCGGCGTCTCACTAGGTGTTTAGGTCCTCAGCAACATTTTTGCTCTGCCTCCTTTATTTTTTTAACCTGAAAATGTTGTAAAGCTAATGCTTTGAGTCATAGTAATAAAATTTGAGAGATTATAGACTTACGCTCTGTTGTTTTTTTATTTTATTTTTTCAACTAGTTTTAAGATTGATTGAAGGTATTCTGCCTTTGGATAATAAAAATGAGCTTATGTCCACTCCAGGTTAAACTTCTCTATGATGATGTCCCTTTCTCACCTGAAGAGCGTGAAAATTTGAAGATCACTATTCAGGGTAATGTATATACCTATCTTGGGATACTTCTTGAAGGCCGTGAACGTTTTGAAGAGGAAAGTTTGTCTCACATGAGGAAAAACCATTCTTCTGGTGGCAACGATCATATAGGTGATTGTTTGATATACTTCTCTTTTCCTTGCCTTTAGCTGTTTTATGTAATGATAGAGGAGGTTGGTCTGTACACATGAAACATGTCCTAGAAACAATATGATGGGCTTATGTCCTTGAATATTTTGGATTGCTGAGTCGTAAATGTGAAAAAGTCGTGATATCGAGCCTAGGACTGTGGGAGTAATGTGATGGGCTTATGAGAAGTTCCCCATAGGTTGAGAATGGGTTCATCATTTAATAGACAAGATATTAGCCACATTAAATAGCAACTCTCGAGTATCCTTTTGAGACTTGGTCTGTAGTTCGTGGCTAGCTCAAGTAAGAGAGTCTCTATGAATATGTGATCTGTGTATGGAGATGGCTTCTGTTTTATCCCACGAGGATTCTAAAAGCAGAATTAGAGATTGTCATAATGACATGGTTTTACTCCTATGCAAATCCTCACTTGTATATCCAGTAATTGCGTATTTTTGATTAAAACTTGGAAGTTTTTGCGGTCTCTCTCTAGTATAAAGGTCACTTGTAAGTGCCTAATGACTGTATTAAAAGACAATAAGAAATAGAAGGATGTACTGGACCAAATAGATGTACAGAAGGTCGGTTGTTTGACTCAAAACAAAGATTCGGGGCTACTGTTGTTGTGACTAGCAATCTATTGTGGACTGAGAGAAAGAAATTAAGGAATTATAGATAGCTCACTTGAATTATGTATAATTAAATGTCACTCATATCATGTATTCCTACTGTATCTGCAAACTAACAACAATAACTGGTTGCAATAGTATTGGCATAAGAAATTTTATGTCTTCAAATGCAAATTGTCCTCGTCACTGAATGTGACTCAAATGTGGCAGTTATTAACTTGGTCAATCTCATTATGGCAGAACATCAAGAGGAAAAGTCAATATATTCCATTGGACCACGCCTGAAAGCCTTTTCAGACTGGATGCTAAAAACCATGGTGTCGGGCAATCTGGAAGCTATTTTTCCAGCTGCCACACGTGAATATGCCCCACTTGTGGAGGAGTTATGGAATGATCCCGCCATTCAGGCCACTTACAGCCGAAAAAATGAGCTGGAAACGCTACCTACTGTAGCCAACTACTTTTTAGAGCGGGTAAGATGATGTTTTCTTTCCCCGTGTGAAAAACTTTCATATAAAGCATGGATTTGTAAGAACACTGATTGTGCTCTTTCTATTTCTATTAACAGCAAAACTAGATTACGCTCTTTCATGTATTTTCGAGTAGAGAGTTGTGTGCTAGTAATTGTGATTATGCTCAATTTCTACGGGGATTCATGAAAGAAAGAAATTCTCCTGTTGAATATGTGATTCTCCATTGTTTCTTGCTTCGTTTGACATAATTGGGCTGGCTTTTCCTTGCTTGCTTCAAATTAATAGCAACGTCTGCAAGATCATGATGGTAGAAAGTAGAAACAAGGAAGTTTGTCGCACTGAGATGCTATTCGCTTATATTTGGGGTAAGTAATAGATGGAGACGGAGTTGAGTGAGTGGCAGAATGGACAAATAGTTGAATCAGTATTTCATTGGCTATTCCTTTTTATTTGAAAAAAAAATAAAAAATTTGGGTTCAAGTTAAAAGTGACAGGGAAGTGATTCCAAGATATTGATTACATCCTTATAAAAATAAAAATTATATAAAAGAGTTATAAAAGAATTTGGGAAATGTGCACAAGTTGAGAAGGGAATAGTAACTTTTCAACAGATGATGACATGGGCTTCCACACCCCAGAAAAACAGAACCAATAGAGGAAATGTATGTGAATTTCACTTTGGATCAAACATACTGCAAGGGAATAAGTAGGCTCTCGATATGAAGAAAAGAGATAATAAATATTGTGAAAAATGATCAAGTGCATACTTTGAGTCTCATTTTTTTATTCCAATTATGTGAAGCTCTAAAGTAGTGTCAGTCGCTATGGTCACTGCTTTTATATGATTTGACGGTGATCTAGCTTGTGATTAACCTTGAATAATGTGACCTTAAGCTTGTCAAGTTTGCTATTCCACACTACATACACCCGCATTTTATTACTGTACGCCTACCAGTTAGCCTTTTCATTTCTAATGCCTTTTCCTTTCTGTTCAGGCTGTTGACATTCTGAGGTTGGATTATGATCCCTCAGATACGGATATTCTGTATTCTGAAGGTGTGATGTCATCAAATGGACTTGCTTGTGTGGACTTCTCGTTTCCCCAGTCTGATTCTGATGATTGTACCGATTCAATGGATCAGCATGATTCTATGCTTAGGTTGGTACCATCTTGTTAACCTCCATTGTAGTCGCAGCTCCTGTATATTGTTTAGTCCTCTTCCAGGCATTACTAAAAACTTTATTTTTAGAAGAACCTAAAGGTCACTGCTCCAATGATCACTTTGCCATTGAACTTTATTTTTAGAACCTAAAGATCACTGCTCCACTAGTGAATTAAATGTTTGACTTTAGCAGTTTCGCCAAGGTGAATTCAATTATATAATCAGTCTCGACATAGAATTCAAGTATCTTTGCCTAGTAAGAGTCGTGATTCATCCTGTTCTCTACCTTCTCACTATGTCTAGCGTGTTGGATCTCAAGCACTTTAACGTTGTTCTTTTTTTTTGCCCCTTAATGTTTTCACAGGTACCAACTAATCAGAGTGAACGCGAGAGGCCTTGGAGAAAACTGCAAGTGGCTCGACATGTTTGAAGACGTTGGTCTCGTCACCTTCTGTGTCGCCTTAACCGACTACAATAAGTATACTCCTGATGCAAATGGTTCCTTGACGAACAACATGATAATGAGCCAGAGATTCTTCGAGAGCATTGTCACTCACTCAACTTTCGACCAGATGGATTTCCTTCTAATCCTAACAAAGTTTGATCTCTTCGAGGAGAAGATAGAACAGGTCCCGCTAACCGAGTGTGAGTGGTTCGATGACTTCCACCCTCTCGTCAGCCGCCATCACAGCAACAGCAGGAGCAACAGCATTAATTACAGCCCGACGCTCGGTCAGCTGGGCTTCCACTATGTTGCGGTGAAGTTCAAACGGCTTTATGCCTCGCTCACAGGTCGGAACTTATATGTTGCCTTGGTGAAGGGATTGGAGCCTGGCAGCGTCGATGCAGCTCTAAAGTATGCGAGGGAGATTTTGAAGTGGGACGAGGAGAGAGCGAACTTCAGCTTGAGTGAATACTCGATGTACAGCATGGAGGGGAGCTCTTAGTGCAGGCATTCATACCGGGGGGAAAGCGTGTAAATTGAACCTCCGAGCGGGGCATTACTGTAGGTAATGTACATATAACGTGCTGTAAATTTTAAGACGGGAGTTTTTTCTTCGACCTATTGTGATTGACGGAATGGAGGCCATTTCTATGAGAGTTTGGAATGCACCGCAAACTTAGGCTTGTTTGTGGAATTCGCAAGGAAGGTGTGGTGATGTTTGAGTTGTAGCGGGAATGTTTAATGCCTTTTCTTTCTCTATTTTCAGTAGCTTTGCGAGATTTGTTCCGCGATGTGAATTAATTGAATGCGATATAGTTTGGAAATGTACCACATAGCTTGTGTTTTGCAGTCCCTCTTTCTTGGTGTATCGGTTTATCTGGCTTAACAGGTACTCGGTTACGGCTTTTAAAACCGGTCCAGCAGATGACATGCCCAGATTCTATACGGGACCTGTCCAGTCAGCTACTGCACCATAGACAAGCATTTAAGCAACTACCAGCCGTTGCAGGCGCACGAGCTTCGGGCTAGTTGAACTGAACTGCAGTGAACTGTCCGTACTGTAGAGAATCTGTTCAAATTTGAGCAGCTCGTCAATATGTCACGGGATCTATTAAATGATGTTTTAGAACCATGAACTGATTTGTTTTCTATGGTGGGCCAATACGAGGGAGCTAGCAATAAGCACAGGGTTAATATATTGAAAAATTCCAAACTGATACGCCCATGATAAATTTATATCAAATTAATTTTTTAATCACCAAAAATTCCAAGCCGGTACATCTTTAACAAATTTATCCTAAATTTATACACTTCAACAAATTTACCTTATGTTAATTTATGTTAAATTTTTAATTGCTAAATTATTAAGTTGAATGACACGGGACAATTAGCTAGTGTACCAATTTGCAATTTTACTCTTCGTTTGTCATAGTTAATAATTTTTTTGTGGTATTAATCCAATTTAACGGATGGTATACTTGTCACAAATATATCAGTTTAAGATTTTTGGCGGTTGAATAATTTAGTTTGAAGTAAATTTATCTCAAATATATTAATTTGGGGTTTTTTTATGTAAGCTGAGGTAAATTTGTTATATGTGTATTAATTTTTAGTTTTACATAGTCAAACAATTAGTTTATGATTTTTACCAAAAAAATAATTAATTTATGGTAAATTTGTTACACATGTATTAATTTGAAATTTTTCTTGGTATTAACCATTTTTTATAAGGAAAAGAGCAATGAATGGACGATCAAAGCTGAGGACATCTCTAAGGGCTTGTTTGAAAAAGTTTTTGTTTAGAGAACAATTTTTGATCAAATTTTTTTTCTTTCATTTATGTTTCTTTGATAAGTTTCTAAGCATTTAAACGTTGTTAGTAGCTATACAAAATTTCTATTCTCATAATAGAAAAAGAACAAAACTATATTTGATATGATCCACAAAATTTTTTTATAACGTATAATTATTTTGTGACATATAGTTTCTTTTAATTCTCTAATAATTTTTTGAAATTTTTCTACTTTTCCTCTCTTCTTCTTTTTTCTCCTCTAGCCAGTCGATGAGCCTTGGCGAAGGTCAGTAACTGGCTGAAGAAAAGAGCCGACAACCTCATCGGTCTTGGGGGAGCCTTGTAGGCCCTCCATGAGGTTGGCTTCAAGGTTGACATCTTCTAGCCATGTCAAGGCTTAACCTCCTCCAGCCACGCTAAGGTTGCTAGAACTTATCTCTGGCTTGTTGCCGGTCATAGATGAGGAAGAAGAAGAAAAGAGAAGAAAAGAAAATGACTTGTTTTAGAAATTGATCCTAGGAAATGAGAGGTAATTTTTTCTATAATTTTTTTTATTTATATTCTAAATCTATTTCCTAACCACTAATATGTTTTGAGGAAAAGAAAAATTAATTGATGTTATCAAATATTTCTTTTCTTTTTCTATTTTGGAGAACAAAACAGCAAAATCGTTAAGAATAAAAAAACGTTAGTAGACAAGCTATAATTGTTCACATTTACAATACAAGGTTCAATTTGAATCAGTGGGTTTATATTACCTATCAAGTTTAGATCTTTGGGCATGAGAGTGAAAAATCTCTTGATGGGCAAAGCTTGTTATTATAGCTACATTGAATCTCAATGGAATAAGTAAGAGTGTGCCAAATGAACCACCAAAATTGGACCAAACCTTGGTTTCCAATTCTAAGGGGGAATTGGATCGAAGTCACTACATATACACTTTATTATTATTATTTTTATTACTTCACGGATTTAATTTATTATTTCTAGGGAAACAAGAGCTTGTAATTGAACAATAAGATGTCATGATGGATGTATAAGATTTGTTTGGAATTTTGAATTTGTTTCTAATCATGCTTAAACAAAAATATATTTAGATAAAAACCTAAAAAAAAAATGACCGATTTGATGGTCCGATCTGACTTTTGATCTTAGGATCAATCGGTCCAATCCTCATTTTTTAGGTGGATCAATATTCTCGATTTCATCTCGAAACCAGACTGGACCGGGAACTAATCACACTCGGGACCAGGGTCCCTAGCGAGCGCTAAGCGAAGCTGGTTCACGAGTACTGCAGCTGCTGGCAGATGCTGCTCGGCTAGCCAGCCTCCCGGACGGTGTAGGATCGAACCCTTTTAGTTGTACGGCGGTAGGAGCGATACCCACCGCCGGAAACCTCCCCAAAACCACCCCGGTCCCCCACCATGCGCCACCTCCTGAGCACCCATCACCGCCGCCTCCCCCTCCTCCTCCTCAGATGCTCCAAGGCCGCCGGCGCCTCCCTCCATTCCTCCCGCTACAAGGCCCCGAGGCCGCCGCCGCCCCCGCCAGAACCCCCGAAGCCGCCGCGGCCGCCGCGGAAGCCGGAGGCCTTCGCCCTCCACGGCGCGGCGTGGGAGGACCCGTACAGCTGGATGTCGAAGCTGAACGACAAGGTGGCGATGCGGCACATGGACGTGCACATGGAGCAGGAGGAGAAGTACACCGAGGCCTTCATGTCCGACACCGACAAGCTCCAGAGCAAGCTCCAGTCCGAGATGGCCTCCCGCCTCTCCTTCGAACTCTCCACGCCGCCTCTCCGCTGGGGCCCTTGGTATCTCCCTCTCCCTCTCTCTCTCTTCCCTGGTCCATTGTGAAGTTGGGTGCTTTTCGAGTTACCTATGTTTTCTCCGTGGTTTTTTCTGCTTATTTGATCTTGGAAGAGTGTGATCTCAACCAATAGTGGGATTTGATGAAAGAATATAATCTAATTTGCGGGTCCATTGTCTTTCCGATTGTATTGGAGCCAACCCATTTTCAGATTTCTTGTCATTTGAGAGATTCTGATGGTTCTCTAATGATTTCCACCTGTTTGACTTAGGCTGTACTATAGGCGGGTCGAAGAAGGAAAGCAGTATCCCGTGCTCTGTAGACGACAAGTGAGCTTAAATGAAGAGTTCATCTCTAATAAATCTCCTTCGGCTGGATTCGATTTCACCTCGGGGAAGAGAATTGAGCAGAAGCTTGTTGACTACAATCAAGAAGCTGAGAGATTTGGAGGTAACGTTCCTCACTTTTGGCCAAATGAATGCTCTTTTCATGTTGAAGACTGGGTGCTTGGTACTCCAACACGTCGCTGGACCTTATTGAGATGCAAGTGGAGGATGAAAAGAACGTCTCTTTCATTCATTGCTTGATTTACTGTTGTTCTGTTTTAGCTTTTTCTGGATAAAGTAGGAGATGAAGGGGTTTTCAAAGTTTCTAGCTTTTGTTCCTTTGACCTACTTACTTGCTTACCCAGCCAAAGAAGAGGAAGTATTTCCCGACTTTTGCCTTCCTTGTGTAGTTGTACATTATTGCGTCCTTCTTTTTTCAGGTTATGCTTATGAAGAGTTATCGGAGGTGTCACCGAACCACCAATTTTTTGCATACACCATGTATGACAAGGACAATGACTTCTTTAAGTTATCTGTGAGGAATTTAAATTCGGGTTCATTATGTAGTAAGCCTCAAGCTGAAAGAGTTTCGGGTCTGGCATGGGCAAAGGATGGGAAGGCATTACTCTATGTTGTCACAGATCAAAACAAGCGGCCTTGTAGGTATGTATGGCATGTCATTGCTTGCTTTATCTTATATTTATATGACCCTTAGAATTGCTGAACCTAAATCAGCTTTTTCTGATCACAAGGCTGTACTGTAGCATGATTGGATCGACTGAAGAAGACGTTCTGCTCCTGCAAGAACTGGATGATAATGTTCATATTAACATACGACATACTAAGGATTTCCAGTTTGTGACCATTAATACCTTCTCCGTTGCATCTTCAAAGGTATCCCTCCTGATGCTGATGTCTTGCTATAAGCAAAAGGTTAATCTAGCAAGTACATGCAGTTGAATCAATAGAATGATATTTCAGGTGTTTCTGATAAATGCAGCAGATCCACTTTCAGGCATGACGCTTGTTTGGGAGAGTAAAGGTCTATGCCATTGCATAGTTGAACACCATCAGGGCTACCTTTTTCTATTCACAGATGCTACAAAAGATGGTAAACCTGTAGAGAATCATTATCTTCTTCGAAGCCCTGTAAATCCTTCTAATGTTCCAGCAACTTGGGAGGTTAGTGGTAAGCTATGCTTTCTAACCAATGTTTTCAGTAGCTTACTTTCTCATCCTACTAGTTTTCCACGCTACGTGCAATTAAGACATTTTTTAGAAACATTTGTATAAAATATCTACAAATCCTGTTTTCTAGCCATATCTTGTTTGCATCTTCTAGAGTTTACGTCACTTAACTTTTTTGGATCAAGTCTTATTTCATCGCTCTACAATAATCAACAGAAGAGTTCCTGTAGAATCTTCTCACTTGAATATATTGTTTTTTCTTTGCTCTTTTCGACCAGTTTATTTGACCAGTTTACTTTGCTCTTTTTATTGCTGCAGAATGTATTTGTTGATGATGAAGATTCAGTCATTGAAGATGTTGACTTCAGTGATAAGTACTTGGTTCTTATACTAAGAAAAGATGGAAATTACAGAATTTGTTCGGTCGCCCTACCTCTTGGGAAGGTATTCGCAGAAGAATCTGCCATGGGATCTTTTTAAGTCATTCTGGCACTCAGCCAATAACATATAAATAACTTGTGCTCTCATTAATATTCCTTTGGGTATGGCAGGGTCGGATTCATCTTAAGCAGGCTAACCCTTGTTTCTTACCTCTTCCAAATTTTGTCTCCCAAATCTCACCTGGACCAAATTATGACTACTATTCCACTGCGATGCGTTTTACAATATCATCACCTGTGGTACGTGTTTCCACATTCCATGGTTTGCTTCTTATAGACTATATATTCACTTAGTTTAAAAGCAGCATATGGACTTCGCTTATTACCAGGACTTAAAAATGTCTTGTAGCCTCACATAGGTATTGTCTAGATTGACTAAAACAGTTTCTAATTCCTGTGAAGTCGCTTGCGAATTCTTTGTTTTAAAAAAGAATTTCTTACCATTCTTTGAAAGTAATATATGCCTAATAGTGGGAATTTATTGCTAATTGTTCTTGGTGAATTAACTATAGCTATAAAAGCCATCTCATTGATCATTTAATTCCCTTTTCCAATTTGATGATTTTGTGGAATTTGATTTGCTAAATGAGTAGCCGACTAAGTTGATTTTTTTTTGCTGATAAGTTGCCTTCCTCCAGCCTTTGTGTTGAATTACTCAATCCATAAACTCTGGCAAAGTATGCAAGCCTGTCTGAGGCATCTAATGTTTTTTATCATGTCTCTGGCTGTTTAAAATATCTCCACGGTTGCTTTGCTGTAACATTACCAAACTTGATGTTTGGTTCTTTGGAAGGTATGACTTTAAGACTTTTGCTCATAGGTTTTACCAATTTGAATGGTGGAAGCCAAAAGCATGATCTGATAAGGGGGCATCTTTATCTTTTCATTTGGAGCTCCTTGTTTTTGTGGGCAGGAGCCCTTTTGATTAGCTTTTGGTTCTAAATAGGCAATTGCAATGGAAGTCATCTTCCAAGTAAAAGTGATGGGCATAGGTTCTAGTTGCTTGTTCATCATTACCTGTGTATGTAAGTTATGTTGCAATTGTCATTTGTTGAGAGTTGAAGGCTAGGGGCATCAGCTTAGTATGTAACTTGTATCATTATGAAGAACTTTATGAATAATTCAACTTTCTGCAACTGTTCTATTTCCTTTCTAGACGATGTGGTGGATGTTATCATAGTGTTTGCTTATTTGTTCTTCTGTCAATGTGCAATATTTCCCTTTTATAGTATATAGTGGTTACATCTTATGAGCTACTTTATCCAAAATGGTTCTGATGCCCATATTTAAGTCATCTTGCAATTTGTTGAGGTTGGGTCATCAGCTTAGTGTAACTTTCTTCATCGACAAGAATTTAACGAGTGTTGCAACTGTTGCATTTCCTCTCTGGTGAACACCTTCGCGTTGGCAGCATTTGTTTCTTTTGAGTGCAACGATTTGGAGAATGTTCTCTTTGTTTTTGCCTTTTCAGACATCTGCAAGCCTGTAAACATTTCTCTTTAATAACATATAGAATGTGTATCTGATGGGCTTCTTTATGTCTCAGATGCCAGATGCTGTGGTTGACTATGATTTATCAACTGGTACGTGGAATATCATACAGCAGCAAAATCTACTTCATGAGAGGACCCGAATTTTGTATGGGATGGCTTCTTCTGCTAACATTCATGGAAAATCCTCTTCTATGACTGAAGTTAAATCGGAGGATAATCCATGGAATGAGCTTTCTGAGTTTTATGCTTGTGAACGTCATGAAGTCCCTTCATGTGATGGGGTTGTTGTTCCTCTGACTATTGTGTATTCACGCAATAATAAGAAGGAAAATTCAAAGCCTGGTTTGCTGCATGGACACGGAGCTTATGGTGAACTACTTGACAAACGTTGGCGCAGTGAACTTAAGAGTCTTCTAGATCGTGGTTGGGTTGTTGCATATGCTGATGTTAGGTATGTTTGCCTTGCTGTGGTTCCCTTTTCTGTAGCCTTCAGTGTTTCTAGATAGGAATTTCCACTGTCCTTTTTCTTAAAGATGTAATTGTCATTTTTTATTTACCGGAGGATTTCCGAGACTTGCTTTTAATTCTGATGGATTGTGTGGTTTGTCTGCAGAGGTGGTGGTGGCAGAGGTAGGTCTTGGCAGGATGATGGAAGAAATAGGAAAAAGTGTAATTCAATCGAAGATTATATTTCCTGTGCCAGATTCCTGATTGACAGAGAGATGGTACATGAAAACAAACTTGCTGGTTGGGGATATAGCGCTGGGGGACTTTTAGTTGCTTCAGCCATTAACAAGTGTCCAGGCTTATTTCGTGCTGCAGTTTTGAAGGTCTGATAGACTTGCTTTCAGGTGTATTTTGATAATTTTTGATGTGTCTATCCTTCTCGTGCCTGTTCTGCATGTATACTTGCTACGAGTCGCATTGTTATGGTCGAGAAACTGATGTTTCGTTTCCGTGTATTGTCACTGCAATGTTCCATGAGTAAGTAGAATTTAGCAGTTGTACCTCAAAGGAGTCTTGTAGTACCACTTTGCACCATTATTACCTCTTATGTTTGCATATTTGGGAGCTGGATTTAAGATGATTACGTGCAAACTTATTGCTGCTTACTTGTTCTTTGTCTTTTCAGGTACCCTTTTTAGATGCGACAAACACACTTCTCTATCCCATTTTACCACTTACAGCTAGTGACTATGAAGAATTTGGTTACCCTGGGGACATTGATGACTTTCAAGCCATAAGGGAGTATTCTCCATACGACAATATCCCAAAAGATGTATCTTTTCCTGGAGTTCTGGTGACCTCTTCCTTTAGCACACGGTAGGTCTCTTCTTTTTCTTTTTCAAATTTTAAAACTCATCCTTTATTCCTTTTTAGCGGTAAGTGCATTGGAAGTCCTAAATCATGTCAGGAAAGTGTATTTGAGTCCTGAAACTTTTAAAAAGCACAATTTAAGTCTTAGAATTTGTCACAAAGTGCACTTAAGTCCGGAAACTTTTAAAAAATTGCAATCAAATCCTAAAATTTATCAAATTGGTCCAATTAAGTCCTTCTGCTGGTTCCACTTTTTGGAAATTTTAGGACTTGATTGCACTTTCATAACAAATTTTAGGATTTGATTGCATTTTTTAAATGTTTTGGTACTCAATCGCACTTTCGTGATAAGTTTTTAGACTTTTAGTGCACCTATTTCTTCTTTCTATAATTGGTATGGCGGGCGAGGGTTCTGGAATAACTGGTATGGTGGGGGAGGGTTTGAGAATCGTAGACACCTCAATCGGTTGAGTTTTTCTAGAGTCAAGGTCGCAGATGTTTATATGCAACAGAAAATGCAGCCAAAGCAGATATTTGAGTTATTCTTGAGGGCAGTTGGATTCAACAATATGCACTTAGATTATCAGTTCTTTTTTATTTCATATATAAAACAAAATTTATAACTGTGGATGCTGATCAGCATTAACATGACCAGATTTTAAGTTTGATCTAGGTTAATCTCACATGACCATGTATATTTGAGAGTTTTCCAATATACGGATAATGGCTAGGCTACAACAAGGAGCCTGAGGGTTGGCTGGCTTGTTTCATTGGAAGTCATGGGACATATACTCTTAAGCCATCATGCAAACCAAGAAAAATCTCCTAGCCAATGAATCATCAGGATAGAGCTGCTTCTCATGTGTATCCTAACATGAAAATTCTATACCCTCCTTTTGTTGTTATAAGGAAATATCGACAGCAATATGGTTTTTAGCTTTTCGATGTTCTGTGGATTGGAAAGCAATTTGTATGGCGTTTGGTGTGGCACCTGCATTTTGGTGCACACTAAGAGGAAAAGGAGACTTGCTGGCTTGTGGAAGGTGATCATTTCATGGATAATGGAATCAGGCTTTACGACTGCTGCATCTTCTAAGGGTGGGAATAAACTAATGAGCAAAGGAATTATCTATTCATCTAATTATTACAGGATCATATTGATTAAGTGATTCTTTCTGCAGTTATTGCTTGCTTCTGTTTTGTCTGCTAGTCAGTTCAATTTTTCCTTCAATCTTGTGATGTCATAGAGATCTCCAAAGTTCTTACTGTCCAATGATTCTTCGTGTTTCAGATTTGGGGTTTGGGAAGCTGCGAAGTGGGTTGCACGAGTCCGTGAAAACACTATATACGACCCTGAACGACCCATACTTCTCAATCTAACTACTGATATAGTAGAAGAAAACCGGTATCTACATTGCAAGGAATCAGCACTGGAGACAGCTTTTCTTATTAAAGTGGTAGATTCCTAGGTTTGGCTGTACCATCACCTGTAATGTGTTTGTATAAAAACGAGGCATTACATTTCTCAAACACATTCAATGAGTCTTTACAAGTGCCTTTAAAGGGCACTTTATAACATTCTCCATGTGTCAATACTATTCTCCTTGAGTGTTATTTACATATCCACCAGGATTTCTCTCTTGAAATTTCAAGGCTGGAGCAGGAACATGTTCTGAGAGAATCTGCAGGGATTTAGTGACATCGTGGAAGGAATGGTGGTTATGGCCGCCAGATTACAAAGGCCATCAGATTACAGTCAAACCTGAGAATCTGTCAGAATTTCAGAAATGGGGCTGACAATCTGGTGCATTTTGCTTTTGGATTCATGTGGTAGATGAGGGTCCATTCTGCATACCTGAAGGTACTACTTTAATAGTTGGGGACCGGTGTGCCTTTCATTGTTCTTGCCAACTCTTATGATCGCAAACATGTTTTGTCTGTACATGAAATAATTAGCGGTTGTTAATTGCAAAGTTGCTATCATCCCTATGAGACTGAGAAAGCTAATCTTGAATTTGATAAGCTCCATGATTCATTAATCACAATAATGCTACCTTCTTTTTCTTTTCTTTTCTTTTCTTTTTTTTAATATGAAGGATGACGTTTATGTCGTGCCATGGTTTAGTTGCCAACTCCATCTTACAAGTGCCCAAGTTTGTCAAAGGGTTGCTGTCACCAACCACCATTTCCTCTTCGTAAAGCGGCTTTGGCACGCCTGCTTTCAGCTGTCAACGCGACACTAGTCTCCTGTTTTACTTTTTTTCCCTTTCTAGGATTTGAAAAATATCAATCATCCAATGTTATAAGAAAGGATAACCTCCTTTATTTGACAAAAAAGGGGCACATTTAGAGGAAAAAAAGAAAAAGCGGGTCTTGATCATCATTATCAGGTCACTACACGATGCATCGACTGCCATTTCTTGAGGAAAAGACGCTCGCACTATCTCTTCAAGAACACAATGGAAAAGGTATCTTCTACAGAGGGGAGTTTTCATTGGAAACCAAAGTTAGTGGGTATGGCCCGGTCATGATGACCGCAGAGAAAACAACCGTGCCCTTTAAAATTGCAAACAAGAAAAAGAAAGCTGTTGTTCTCAATAGAATCGCAGATGTCGAATGCGAAGATTCTGCATGGTTCGTGTGCATGTTTGACCGAGCAATTTTGACAGTTTTTCTGGCCCACAAAGACCCGGGTCGTCCAAAAAAATCTGCTTCTCGGCCTAATCTGTCTGCTATCTGTCTTTAGGATGCGTTGAATCATGCCATTATTTTCTTCTGCCTGATGAGGATAAGCTCGAGACGACGACAAATTTTAAAGCATTGTTATTGCTACTTTCATTGTCAATATAAGGACGGCTACCAATAATAATACCTATCTTTGACGGTTGGATCTGTAATTGCAAATAAGATAGGAGATTAGGAATAGATATGACAATAAGTTATGGCCAATATGTCAATGAATATACAAAGAAATGACCAGATGACACACCCAACTTGCTGCTTCGTCCAAAAGAGCAGTTGAAAGGATAGGAGTAAGCCAGGAAATGCAAGAATGTCCTCGGCTGCTGATTCCCATCAGGTACAAAGGAAGGAAATCAGTAAAAATCTATTCATAATCAGCATCCTATGAGCATCTACATGATTTGCTGTGAAATCATGATCAATATTGTACTTATCGTTGGTTGCAGTTCCTTTACTGTTCTAAAGCAACATTGGATCTCTTACATAAGGAGAAAAGTTTCCAGTCTTTTGGAAACTATAATAATTGGAGGGATTCAATGTCGATGTAATGTCTTCTTGTGACAACAATGGCGTGACCAGAGTAGGACCTTAAAATCATTGCCAGGAACTGAGTTTCTATGCTATGGTCGAAGCATAGAATACAATATCAGCACAGGGAAAACTATGCTAATTCATCATTACATAGCTCGAACTAATCATTGTATAAAGCAAAAGATAGCAAGGTGGAGGTTTTTGCCAAAGGATACAATTTTCCGAGGCTAACTCTACAAGAACCCAGAAAAGTGAGAAGAAAAAGAAAATCTCAAAAAGCAGCGAACGCATGAATCAAACAAATCCATCACTTTGTTAGGGTCTCGGCAAAAGGCAAAAGAATCCACCTCACAGGGTATGAGAAAGTTCCCCTCTTCTCTGGCTTTTTAAGGTCTCTGAATCGCGAGCCTCAGTTTTCACTCCCCAAGTGTTCTTCCACCCTAGAAGAACCGCATGTTCCCATCTGTATAAGACTAGAAGAATCAGCCCTCATTTAAGCCTTCATGTCTCCGAACCTTCAACAACGGTGGGGAGCTCACCCTGGCGGGCAAATGTAGGGTTAAGGAACCTTGCCACAAATGCCCACAACTTGTAAACATCTTCAAAGTTGGTCAGGAAGCCGAGAGAGGCTGTGACAACCTCAATGCGCATGAAACCATTCTTTCCAGCACTTTTACCAACTTCCATTTGCCTGGACAAGCTGCTGTCCTCTATGTTTAGCTGTCTTGAGCCATCAACGACACGTATGTGACTTAAGATGCCAATGCCAAGAGAGATACCTTCTTTCTCAGCAAGTTTTTGTACGACTTCTGGCTCAACAATCCCCTTGGAACTATTTCTCACATTGAATGCAACAGCACCACCTCTTTCGTACTTAACTTTCGGGCCATATATATGAACAAGCGACACATTACCCTCTGAGCTCGGCAACCTTAGTTGCAGTAGAGAGGCTACCAGCCAATTAATCAAGAACCGCAGTCTACTGGAGGTTTTGTTGAGACCCAACTCATTTATATGATCGAGATGGCGGCACACTATCTCAGGCTCGCCCCTGAATTCATCCTGCAAATCACCATATTCGCCATCTGTGCCATAATCTTCATCATCTAGGGTCATACCAGACACTGCACTGGGTTCTAGGATATGGCTTGTCTGCTCCACATGATTTTCTTCCATGGAGAAGGACACCCTTCCTCCACCACTTGGGTGATCGTTTTCCTCAACACCGAAAAACCTACTGCCAGCATATCTGCTCCCTTTGCTGCTCCTCAATAACCTAAAGTCCCCTTCAGTTTCTCTTCTTATAGCACTCTCCTTTACTTGTGCACCATTTGCAGAGGCCGAACCATTCTCCATGCTACAGTTACTGCTCAAATGGGATCCAGGTACAGCATATTTTGATTGCTTACTAATATGAGGCTCTTCCTCAATCTCACCAACAGATCGATCATCTGAAACCACTCTATTGTCCGAAATGTTCTTTCTTCCAGCAAGTCCTCCATTGTGTATGTCTTCCAGATGATGTGCATCCTGAGAAGCTGATTTAATGGCAGCATCAAATGATAGTGCACCATATTCCTCGTGAGCCATAGGGCTTATGTCCTTGTGGTCATAAATAGGGCTGCCATATATTTTGGATGACTGTTTTGGAAAGAGTTGTTTCTGATTCTTCCTCGCAGTGAACCAAGATGGCGGTAAGGGAGAGGCCATTCTCTCTTTATTCAGCTGGCCTGGATTATCATACCCCAAGGGACTCTGACCCAAATCAATCCAATAAGAGTAGTCTGACGATCCATTTTCACTGAACACAGGACTCTTCATCATATCCCCGATCGATATACTCCCGCTTTCTTCAATATAAGTGCTTGCTCCATCTATGTATGAACTATTGTCATGATTCATGTCAGTCTCAATATAATCATTGACCTGAGCAGACGTGTAGAGTCCAGAAAAGGCAGGCAACTGCTGCGGTGGGCGAGCCTCAGAGGAACTATCACCATTCTCAACAACTTCATCATCAGCCCCAGCTAGTCCATCCAGGCCGTCCATTGAATCGCCAAGATACAATGGAAATTCTGGGGTTAATTTCACCATTCCAGATCCTGTAGAGCCAGAATGACTTTGAAGGCATCCTATAACAGATTTTTTTATCAGAAGGCATCCAAAACCACTTGGATCATACCCAAAGACCCTGTAAAACGAAGTGATAATAAAATCTGGCCGGAATAGGGACAGCCCGAGTGAGTCCATGTCCTTGGGACCGAGTGACCCAGCATCAAGCAAGACATGCCAATTGTTCTGATGTGCGAGTGCCATCCATTGGTACGAATATTTCGCACCAGAGACTCTGGACTGAACAGGAAACACAAATAAACCTGCTGCAGAACCCTTCTTCCTCTTCCTTTTGCTCGATATTTGCTTTCTCAAATCAGCTGAACAAGGTTGAAGGGTCGGCCATTTAAACCACGTGCTATAGAGTTTCGCACCCTTCTCCCTCGCACTCTGAGCCATCCAATTGAGAGACTGGCTCTCATGATCAAACATAGTCAACAACCTCCTATTTGTCTGGAAAGGGTATGTGTCAGCCAACAATTTGAAAGCCGACCCTCTACTGACGGTGAAAACAAGGCCATACTCATTCTCAGGGATGTTCAAATAATCCATGATCCGGGTCTTTATATCATGCTCAACAGTACCTTTCTCAGCGCCACCGTACAGAGCATGGTTACTCAAATTTGCTGTTATCTCGGACAAGCTAAACGTCGAGGAATCCCAGTAATGAACACTCTGCAGATACGAAAACAGCCCGAATCCACAGAAATCAAGGCATACCTTTGGTTGTAAGTGCGAGTACTCATTCATCCTCAACTGGTCAATCTTCTGAGAAGATTGATATGAAGGATACATGCTGTGGAACTTGGAGAGAGCTTCATTGATATTGGGAACAGCATCTTCGGATTCATATGTAGTCTCTGCGGCTTGAGCTGTGGCACGGAGGAACAAGCCCTGGCATTCGAGACGTGCAAGGGTCCTCGATCTCTCCACCCCGGTCTCATCCAGGGAAACGGAGCTGAACTCAATTTCAAGAGATTTAAAGAGTGACCCATCTTCAGATGCCTCCTGAATAGCCTCCCTAAGCTTCTTCTCTCGCACAGCAGACGCGTGCTTCTTGCTTTCAACGGGCGGCCTACCAGACCCATCTCTGCTACTGCTCTTTTTGTCAAAGAACAGGGCAGCACAGTGAGCTAGGGGCTTCCATGTTGACCAATGCATCAAAGCTTACTTTAAAAATAGAAGAAGTGATTTACAGAGAGAATCCCAGAACTAAATCCTACCAAGTCAGGCTTGAAACTACTGATTCAGCCCGTGTTCTTTCATACCCACCTAAAGGAAAACCCTAGCAAAATCACAGAAACTCAAAGATCTTCCACAAGAAGATTCAGACCAGTCGACCCAGAGACAAAGAAACCAGAAGCGGAGCTGGCAACATTATATCACCCCATGAATGAAAGGAGAAACTCCAAGCCGACAACTTGGTTTTGACTGTACAAATTTAGTAACCACCCCAAGTACGACCCAGAAGAAAAAGAAAGAAGCTTTGACTCTGAACTCAGGAAATTGATGGAATCAACCCAGAAGAGAGAGAGTAGACGGAGAGGGAATCAAAGGGTCGACCCCCGACAAAAAACCCAAATTCAGATCCAGCAAATCAGCAAACTTGCAGGCGAGTGGACTGTAGGAAGAGCAAGAAGTCCCCTGATCAAACCCGGAAAGGAAAGAAAGAGAAAGGAACGGAAACGCCAACCCAGAATTGGGATTCGAGAAAGAGGGAAGTCAGACACGCAATCTCCCGTTCTCAGCCCCCCCTTCGCTCCGCTTCGCTTCCCTTCCGACGCGTCAACGCAAGGAGAGACGGAAAGCAAAGCAAAGCAAAGCAAAGCAAACCCAACCCCCTTTGGAAACAGGAATCCAAGAAACGCCCAAGATTCAACACCCCCAAGAAGAGTCGCTCTTCCCCTCCTCCTCCTCCTCCTCTCTTCGCTGATGGGTGATCTCCCTTCCTCTCTCTCTCCTATCTCTCTCTCTCTCTCTCTCTAAGATCCTCCCCGCCCACCTATCACTCGCACACGAACAATGAGAGAGAAAGAAAGGTCATTGACTTTCACAAACTGAATCGTAATTGATGCCCAAGTCCCTTTTACTAATCTGCTTTTCATTAGTAGTGTGGACTGTTCTCTTCTCTTTTTTTTTTTTTTTTTTTTTGGTGCTTTGCTGTGATGGGGCCCCACGCCGTCTCTCCTCTGTACTCAATGCCAAAAGTCAATCAATCAAGCTGGTCTAACTTCTCCCCACCCCCAACTCCAAAAAGAAAAAGGAGATGATGATGCTCAAATAGCGAGTGGGCAAGAAAAGATCTTCACTTTGCACCAATACCCATTAATGGTTTCCCTTTCTCACATCCGTTCCCTTCGAGTTGGGTCGGATCGGGTCGAATCGATTAGATTAACGCGAGAAATTCAAACTCCGATGCATTTATTATTTGAGAAATTTTGAAAAAGTCGAAAAAAAAGTACTTTATTGACATTTTTGTCGGAAGGAAAGACAAAATGATATGCTTGAGAAAAGCGATGATAAAAATCTTGCATAATTTCAAGTGGGTATTAAATATCATTATGCTTAAAATTCTTCTTTTTCAAAATTGGAGATGTTCAACATTTCGAAAAATTATATCCTAAACGATAAAATATATGTTTGATAAAGATAATGACTCGATATTTTTGGAAATTAAAATCATTTTCTTAGTTTTTCTTTACGTACTTTGATTTCGAGTTGAAGGTTTATGAATTAAGCATTCATGGACATTATATCACTTAATAGATCACTGAACACTCATGAAGGATATTGCTCTAATTTTTTAGCTCAACTCGCCAATGCTGTTAGCTTATTAAAAATTATCACAACTCATCATCGGATGAGACTAATATTAAAAATTCACAGTGTTAGCCCTTAGCCATGTTAGACTCAAAATCAAATTCTAAGTTTCAGATAAAGTATATATATTTGGGTTACATTCAGGACCTCAAATCTTTATAATTACGGTGAAATCAGGGAATTGCTATGATAGAATAATATTAATAGAGTATTCTAATATAATGTTGTACTGTGTAATGGCGAGTTTTCTACTTATATTTTGACAACACACGGGGAGGGTCCAACCTCACATATATAATCCAAATGAGCCCCTAGGCTCTACCCTTATTGTACTATATTACATCTATGGCCCCAGCTGGAGTGGAAACAGAAAAACAACTAAGATATGAACATCATCAATGTTGCATTCTTATTGAATTGTCATTCAGTTGATGTCTATTTGCCAGAGGATAGGGGAGAGTCTAGCATTACGTAATGCAAAGGAGTCGGTTGTATTTTTCCCTTATTATACCAACAACTGCTAAAGGTCCCAGCTAAAAGAAAAAAAAGGAAAAAACTAAGGTGCGTATATTTTCAATGTTGTATCAAATTGAAGAAGCAATATATAAATAAATAAATTAAACGGCAGAAAGTCGATGTCTGTTGACCAAAGTTGGATAATGGGATGTGTCTTACGTGGGTTAGAGACTCCAATAACTCATTTAGTCTATAATTTTCTAGTTTTATGACAACAACATGAATATCTGTACTCAATCCCTACTCAAACCAATTCATATTTACCAACTGAACTCACGTGCGAAATGTGTCAATTTAACCCTAAATTTAATTCTTGCGAGAGACTCCATTTTTGTGTCAACGGTATTAACACATCTCTAATATTGTTTTTAACGCCAATAGGGATGGTTAATTATTCGCATGAACTCCAGAATATGCTTAAACCTGACATAACATGAAAAGAGAATACAATACGAAAAATTTGAAATTTTATTTTCTATCACGATCTTCTATTAAGATGTATAAGGATCTGTCTGAATTAAACAAATGGGCCCTTTTATGTCTTTGGTTATTGTCAACAAATGGTATCAAGACAAACGGTTGCATTTGTGAGGGTGGTAATGACGACGTGTCGAGACTATTAATTAATTCGGTGATGTGATAAACTTTTATTGTTAGTGCTCACTTTGAGTTCATTCATTTTCACTTTAAGGGAAAAAAGTTACAAAAATCTCAAATTATATCCATTAGACACATATCTTGAACTTTTTTTTTTCTGATAGTAAAAATCCCGAGTTATGCTTACTGTGGCATTTTACCCTAAACTTTTTCTTATAATATTAAAAATCTCAAACTTATACTTATATGACATATTTGCTCTTCATCAAGGTTTTATTAGATGATTTTTCATCCACAATAACATTTTCGTATTACTTAAGCCACATCGATTCCATATCAATACTATTTACTTTCTAGCGTTCATCTTGGTAGATTTTTAACAGTTCTCTTTGGTAGAATTTTGATGGTGGGTAAATATGTCATATATATACAAGTTTGGGATTTTTGATATCACATAGTAAATTTAGGGTAAATGTGTTATAATTGGCATAGTTTAGATTTTTGGTGGCTCTTGCCCCCACTTTAATGACCTACTTAATTTATTATGTTTGATTCAATAAATGAATCGAATTTCAATGGCATTTGGATCCCATTAGTCTATAGTTATGGGATCATGAGACATGAAACTTTCTTAATTGTTCAATTTTATGCTTCAACCATTTTATTCAATCTTAAGCTTCAAAAATAATAGATCTATTGTTATTTTTTCATTAACAACGGTTGTGGATCACGTGATTTATATAGATTGCCGCATAAGCAGTGACCGTGTCAAGAAATGGTAATATGATCCTTCTGTTAATTGGACGGCAGATCACATGATTGACATGGATTGTCACGCAAGTAGTGACCATACCAATATATGAAAGGGACTATCATCTCAAGTCCTTTTATCTAAGTTGGCAAATATCATCGACTTTTCTTTTTTTTCTTTTTCCTTTTTTTCTGACGGTTTCTTTCTTTGTTCCTTTCTCAACCTCCGCCGACTATCTCCACCATTCTCGTCGTTGTCCATCACTGGCTTTATCACCATCGGCACTTGATTTCTGGCAACCGTAGCACCATGACCTCTCTCTCTCTCTCTCTCTCTCTCTCTCTCTCTCTCCATATGAGGTGCAACCTCAAATTTGGGGTCTGTCGCTACCTCGCATCGATAGTGACAACCACCTATATGAGAGACGGAGGGATTATCATGAAAATAGGCCTAATGTATCGTCGAAACTTGCCCGCGGCATGAACTTTACTTAGAAGGGTTTGAGTGAAAGTCGGAGCCTAGACCAAAGTTGAGCAGGCGGGACTTTCTCTTATAAGAACATCGTCCGGACCAGCCTCTTTGTGCAGGTCTCTTAGGCCTGACTGGATCAACTGGGGCGCTTGCCCGTTCATCACTTGTGGAGGCGATGACACCATTATATATTAATTTCCTAGAGAGAGAGACAGACAGACAGGTGGAGTTTATGTGGATGCTGGCTGTCCAAATTAACGACGCCGTCCTTCGCATCGGATAACATGGCTATATTTCAAAGGAAATATTCATATTTGGTGGATTGTGGAAAGTTCAGAGGCGGGCATTAGAGGACGAAGAAAATTTCAAACCCTGTCGGTTGACCGAATGAACTGAAAAACAAATAAAAAAGAGCAAATGGTCAAATATGGCATTGGCAGGATGTTGGCCCGGGCCGACTCTCGTGTTAATCATTTTAGTCTTTCTCTCGTTGAGATTTGGAACTCGAGTCTATAACTTTTATTCCTTTCAATATGAGTGGGCGGTGTCAAAAGCTGATTAAGCTTCGACCATGCTCATTTCGCATACGGAAGATGAAAATGATTAGTGACCCTCGTAGATGAACACACAACATGACATTTCGGGATAGCGATAATGTCGCAATCGAAATATTTAATTATATAGGAGACCACAAGCCATCGACGCGAAGAAAGCAACTGTTTTAAGGCGTTTAAACCTTAGAAGAAGCCAAGACCCCAGCATGATTTTCTAATTAATAATAATTAGCAAAGGTTTCTCCATCATCAATTTGCTCTACCCTGTCCTCGAGCACTAAAAAAAGGCCAAGAACCTAACTCGATTGCTTTAATTCAATTGGCAAAGCTTTCTCCGTCACCAAATTTGTCCACTCCCCACAAAAAAATAATTAAAAATATTATCTTAGTCATCCACCTGGCTAATCAACACAAGACAACTTGGCCTAATCCTTAGTCTTTTTTCCAACCCAGGAAAATTGAAGGTCGACCCATATCTTCAAAAGTCGTATTTGACGATGTTCATTAATAGTTTAAGATTTGAATTCGAGATTTCGTTAATCACATTTAGTAATCATATCAACACGTGTAAAACTTACAAATGACGATGGTAACTCTCGTTGACATTTACATTCCAGCAAAACTCATGATGATAGTCAAGAGGATATAATTTCAAGGGGGTTTGAATCTCGAAAATCAAGATTTTAATCATATAAATTTTTACATATTATAATTCCCATTTTTTTCACTATCTAATGTCAAAAGACACGACCCTTTGGATTCCCTTTGCCTCTCCCTCCCTCCCTTCCCTTTCAATTTGCGAATTAGTGAGGGTTCGTGTTGCAGACCCCGAGAAGGTGGGTGGAAAGATGAACGAAACTTTTTAATAAAAGTTCTGCTAAACCAAATATGCATAAAGCTCCAAAAAAGCCTTTGTTGAAAGGTGGCGAAAAGGACTAAAGATGCTGCACTAACATGTTGCATAAATCGATGTTGTGGTGATGTTATGATAATGTCTTGTCCTTGATTTTTTTTTTTTTTTATAAATTATTTTTTATAAATTATTTTTATGGGAGGGTTTTTGGATGAGCCTCCACCAATCCAAGCTTTGGAAAAATTCCGAAATTATTGAAGGGAAAGTCAGCGGCCAAGTAATTATTATAAATTGATTCCTTGTACTTATCCTTTATTCCCTTAATAATCAACTCCAACGAATATATAGGTGGATGATAAGTCCACTTTAATTTCTATTCTCCTTCTTTAAAAAAAAAAAAAATCTTTTGCGAATATTCCTAGTGGAATTAACATGTCTGGTTCTTGTTCTCGTGCATGAGAATGAAGTCTTATCGACCGCAATGCTGAAGGTAAGACGTTTTAGGTTCAATTAACCATAGATTATTCCTCATTCAGTTCGATAGGGAACATAATTATGTGCAATATTTATATGTAGGTGGACTAAATCATTAACATCAACATGGTCAGAACACGTGCTTCTTTGCATCTAAAACCCAAAGAAACTACATTTCTAATAATAATAATAATAATAATAATAATAATAATAATAATAATAATAATAAGCTTTTCTACTTTGGAGACCATTTTCAGTAAGTTCGTTAAAAGGGGGAATGCGACCTTTCTTATAAAGGTGCTAAGTGAAAGCATTTATGCTTTTGTAATCATGCATTCACTTTGCTGTCCCTTTCTTTTATCAAGCGATCATTTACATTTACGACCTCGTCTCCTGCGTCTGTATTTATCATGTCATAGTTCTATAATTTCTAGAAAAACCATTAATCCCTGCACAGTTGGTGTTTTTTTATACTAAAACGAAATTAATCATGCTCGTTTACTGAAACCTTTTCAGGAGTTTGGTGCTAGCTACGGCATTTCGTATTGGAGTTACCATAAAACATACATCTGCTACAACCTCGGAAAGTGATACCGATGGATAATAGATCACTCCCATAACTATTTTTAGTTTGGTTTGTATGACGGAATAGTTATTTCAAGACTAAACTCTTGTTTGATTAACTTTGTAGCTTAAAAAATAAGATAGGAATAGTTAAGCATTTCCATAATACCATTTTTTATAATAATTTTTTTTTATTCCTAATACTAAATATACTGTTTTACCATTGAATTTGGTAATGATTACTCATATTGAACAATTATATTATACTATCAATTATCATCGGTCTAGTTACATTATAGTTCTTTTCCAATTACCATAATTAGAACATTTCTGATTGTCAATACTATATTAATAGCTACACTTGATTTGATTACACTTTATTTAAAAAAAAACATTATTCCTTTAATTCGTAATAGTAACTGTAGTGTAATCTTGTTATAAATGACCTAATTGTAATAATGATGATAATTAATTATGTAAATATAACATTGTAGCTATTGTTACATTTATCAATTATATTATAACGATTGTTTATTATGATAATTAGAACATTTATAATACAGGACTCTATTGTACAGAACCAAATACATGTTGTATATATATATATTATACTATTTAATTACAATATTATAATTATCTAATTGTCGTATAGTAATTTCATACTTAATGTTTAGTAATGACAGACTCTAATAATATATTTTTTCGATTGAGCATTTAGTGTGTAGATAATATAATTGTGATAAATGATTATAAATATAAGGAACAGTAAATCAGTTATTGATAATTTTGATTTATTTCAAATGTAATCAATTCCTCAATATGCAGGGTTGTTTGTGGAATATCTAAAATCGAACCTATTCCTAGTTGCCTGCTATTCCAAGACCCCCAAGCTAATCCTCATTAATTTTTGAACCAAACAATGGAATGACTGTTTGACTGAGAATGGAATAATTATACCTTTGAAACGAACGTGCCAAAGGGGCCGTGATTGACTTAATGGCATGTCAAAAAAAAGAAAACAATTATGATTTGAGCGACAACACATAATGAATAAAACGCAGGATTTCGTAGTTGTATGTAGCGCCTAAGCAGTCCAGCTTAGGAACTAAAGGTTACTTTATCAAATCCCATCACCCACGGGTGAACTTAGGAATGTGTAAAATACCCGGGAACCGTCCGGACCGCCCGGAACCGGACCGGAACCGCCCGGAACCGGCGGTTCTCGAGGGAACCGGTCCGGTTCCCGGTTCCGTGGGCGGATCCACCCGCCCGCCCACCGGACCGGACCGGCACTTTTTAATATTAAAAATAAAAGAAAGAAACCCTAAGTTCGCGTCTGTCTCTGACTCTCTTCCTCTACGGTTTCATCATCTTCGATTCTCTCTCTCTCTCTCTCTCTGTCTCTTCCTCAATCTCTTCTCTTTGTCTTCAATTCCTCCCCTTGCGTCGACGCTGCCGCCGTCGCCGCTCCTCCTCCGCCGCTGTCCACCCCCTCGAGCCGGTCACCACCCGCCACGCCCCACTTTGCTCCTCCGCCTCGCTCGCATCGCCCCCTCGCTGTTGTCTGCCCCCTCGCTCAGTCTCTTCCTCTTCGATTCCTCCCCGAGTGTCGACGCTGTCACCGTTGCTCCTCCTCCGCCGCTGTTCGCCCCCTCGCGCCGGTCGCCACTCTCCACAGCCGCTGCTCCTCTGCCTCTGCTGTCCGCCCCCTCGCTCAGTCTCTTTGTCTTCGATTCATCCCCGAGCGTCGACGCCGCCGCCATTGCTCCTCTGCTGCCGTTGCTCCTCTGCCACCGCTGTTCGCCCCTCGCGCCGGTCACCACCCGCCACAGCCGCTGCTCCTCTGCCTTTGCTGTTCGCCCCCTCGCTCAGTCTCTTTGTCTTTGATTCCTCCCCGAGCGTCGACGCGCGCTGGGCGCCTTGCTCCTGCCGCCGCCGTTGCTCCTCTCGCGCCGTTGCTCCTCCGTCGCCGCCGCTCCTCCTCCGCCGCTCCTCCTCCGCCGCTGTTCGCCCCCTCGCACCGGTTGCCACCCGCCAACTTGTCAGCCGCTGCTCCTTTGCCTCTGCTGTCCGTCCCCTCGCTCGATCTCGTCTTCGATTCCTCCCCGAGCGTCGACGCCGCCGCCGCTACTCCTCCTCCGCCGCTGCTCCTCCACCGCCAATATCGGTTCCATGGATCCACCCAGGAACCGGACCGGACTGGCGGTCTGGTTCCCGGGTGGATCCATGTAATGAACGGGTGGATCCCTGTTCCAATTTTTCGAAACCGGTCCTTAGCGGGCGGTTCCCGGTTCTAGGTTAGGAACCGCCTGCCCGGACCATGCGCACCCCTAGGTGAACTAATCTAATCAGAGCCATTTACATAGACAAAAAGGCTTAAATTTAATTGGTTTGTGGGGCTTGCATGTCATTACATGAGCTTTTAGATAGTTAGGGGCGCGCATGACAACCATTCTATTCCAGAAATAGTTTTTGGAACAGAAATAGATTTTTCTATTTCTATTTCTAGACGAATTTCTGAGCAAAAAAATCTGTTTGATAACGATACAAAATTTCTGTTTCAGAAATAAAAATTCGTTTGATAACAGTATAAAATTTCTATTTCTTAAAACAAAATTTTCTTTTTTTGGAGCAAATGAAATGTTCATTCTTACAAATTTCATATGCTTATGAACTCATTGACCCAAATACAAAGTAAGAGTTTTTTTTTAGTAAAGTCTCCTTTTTTTTAAAAAAAAAAAAATACAATGTAAGAGTTGTTATATCAAATTTTCTAAATTTTCACACAAAATTCTTTAGCATCCACCTAGATAGGCAATTACGGTCAAACAATATACTTATCAATAATCTCCATACAATAGAAAAAAGAGATCAATATGTATTACTCTTGATCATGATAGAAGGTTCCCAAAACTCTAGTAAAATGAAGGTGGGTAACCATATTCTATTCCCCTTCATGTCAGTGTGTCACGTCGATCGCCACCACGGTTTACGATATTGAGCAATCGTTTTAGAAAGAAACACAAAGAAGTGTATTGAGCAATTTGCGGCAAATTTTACAAAATCAGCGAATTTTACAAAGTGTAATAGAGCTTGTCGTAAAGAACCATTACAAATAAGGGAAATCCTCAAGTAGAACATCACATTACAAGAATTGAGATAGGAATCATCAAATACAGTATCACATTACAAAAGCAAAAATTGAAAATCCCCAAATACAAAATAATAGAAATACATTACAAAAGTTGAAAACAGGATTTTATGGAATCTTCGGCATATTATGATCTCTTGCCATCTTATTGGCAATACTTTTTCTAAGGGGGTGCATGATAAAAATTATTTCGTTGAAATGATTTTTGTTTGCACCAATTTCGAAATGTAAAACTTGTTTGATAACGCTTATCAAATTTTTCATTTGGAATAGATTTCATTCCGAAATAAAAATGGAGGAGAAATCGAGAGGTAGAAATTTTCTACTTGATTTCTCTAGAAATCAATTTCGATTTCTCCCAACCCTAATTTCACTCTTTTCTCCCTCGTACGCCTCTTCTCTGCCCAAAATAAAAATAAATATATACATTTAAAAATAAAAATAAATTTATTAAAATAAATAAATTATTTTTATTTATTACTTTATTTTTAGTTTACTAAAAATAAATTTATTAAATTTATTTATGATAAATAAATAAATATTTTTATTAAAAGTAAAATTATTTTTTATTTGCCTTGAGTGTTTTGCCAAATAAAATTATTTTTATTTTTATTTTTATTTATTTTAAAATAAATTTATTTGTAAAATAAAATAAAATAGAATAAATAAAATAAATTTATTTAATTTATTTTAAATAATTTATTTATGATAAAAATAATAAATTTTTATTTGCCTCGAGTGTTTTGCGAAATAATTTTTTTTTATTTTTATTCATTTTAAAATAAATTTACTCGTAAAATAAAATAAAATAGAATAAATAAAATAAATTTATTATATTTATTTAAAATAATTTATTTATGATAAATAAAAATAAAAATTGCCTTGAGTGTTTTGCCAAATAAAATTATTTTTATTTTTTATTTTTATTCATTTTAAAATAAATTTATTCGCAAAATAAAATAAAATAGAATAAATAAAATAAATTTATTTTTATATTTTAATTTTAAAATAAAATGATATTTTTATTTTATTTTTTTATGATTTATTTTATTTTATTTTATTTTATTCATTATTTTTTTTGTTACTAAATCATTTTTATTTTTATTTTTTATATTAAAGGTCGTCGGCCGTCGCCGCCGCCGTCTGAAGGAAGAAATTTTTGTGTCGTTATCAAACGAATTTCTATTTTTAGAGTAGAAATTTTGTGTCGTTATCAAACGATTATTTTCTTAAACTCTTCAGAAATAGAAATAGAAAAATCTATTTCTATTCCGTAAAACTATTTCGGAACAGAATGAATGGTTGTCATGCGCGCGCCCCAAGATATTCATCTTAGTAGAAAATTTCATGGAGAAATTATTTCGATTTTGTTTTAGAAATAGAGAAGTAGAAAATTTCTACTTCGATTTGTTCTAAATCTATTTCGGGCAATGTAAATCTATTTTAAATAGAAAAACGAAATAGGTTTATCAAACGGATTTCTATTAGGAAAGCAGTGCGGAATAGAAAAATTTTTCGAAATGTAAATTACGGTTTGTCATGCACCCCCTAGGTCTCTGTGTTTGTAAACCTGAATAAGAAGAAAAATTTCTTAACGTGTTTGGCCGAACTAGCTCTTTTATAGCACAACAGTCATGCCACGTATTTTAGATGACATCCCTTTTTCCTTTCAAGTTAATTATAGACGAATATAACCTTGTATTGAAACTATAAGCCAATTGGAACACTTCACAATGGTAAGACAAAATATGTTAAAGTGGTTCTTTCGAGCTATTTTCCAGGATCTAAAATTTTGATAATTTTATTCATATGGAGGATCAAAAGCCAAATTATGGATTTCAATTGGACATGCGATTTATGTGAAATTGCCTTTACGCAGGTCAATTTTGAAGGACGCAATGTGTGCATAGTTGATGTTGCTTAGAAAAAGATTAAAAAAAATAGCATGGCATTCAGTTGAACCATTTCGTGCAATAGCAAATTCCTATCTAGACTCGAATCTGGATTGATCGAATTTATCATAACTGTTGATTATATAGATCTTATTCGTAAGTCTAAGAAAAATGCATTTGTCATGTCAATAGATGTCGGTCGGTGAAGTAGACAAGGCTCTTTTGATACTAGTCCAAGAGCCCCCAAATTTGCACCCATTTGATTCTTGTAGACTCTAGCTATACAAATTACAAACACCCAAAACTAGTACAAATCTCTCTCTCTCTCTCTCGTGATATCAAACATTCCTCTTGTTTTGCATCCATAATAGAGTGAACTACTTATCACTCTTTAATTATGATCATGGCTCAATCATGGGAGCGAAATCAGAAGTACTTTCTCTCCGGCTGAACTATCGTTAGGTCACAACTTAGACCCATCGGGCCATGTTGGGCTCAGTCTAAGGCAAAATCGTGGTTAGGGGTCATTGTTCTCTCTGTTAGAGCCGTCCAAGTCCAAGCCGGATTAATGTCATCATGTGACATGCAGAGAAAGCGAAGACACTCGAGCATGCAAACTCATGCAACGGGAGTTGCGATTGTTAACATCCATAATTGATCTGGCTGCACGTGGTTGTCACACGGAAAAAAATAAAATTAATTGGGTAAAGATGGGCTACAGTCACGTACATAATATGTGTGTAATATTTGATACATCATGCATGCCTAGTCATTGATGGACATAGGGGCAAATGCCTGATGATCGACGACGAAATAAGAAAGTGCCACGTGCATAGTTGTTGAAATATTATGACAAACAGTTGGTAGCCACGCAGATGAACGTTGGTGTCAAACTTTTCAATAGAGATACTTTAAATATTACTCAAAGCGCCAAGATAGCAAGCATCAAAGGCAAACTTTATGAAGAGAAGTTGATATTTGAAGACCCAATCATGGAATGACCGTCGATGACCGCACAATCCACAGAACATGACCAAGACGGTTATATGAAATATGGGTAGAGTGATCTACGGGAGAAGGGAATGTGGATCTAGCCAAGGGAAGTTATTAGTGAAAACACAATTGCCGAACGATTATCATACTTTCACTATAAATAATGTCATCCAATGAGAACCTCCTGACAAATCAATTAACATGTTATCTTTATATCTTTACTTTTCCTATGCTACACTTTAATTTCCCTAGCTATAGTTTTCAAATTCCCATCATTGGTTAGATTTCAATGTTTTTCTCTATCCTAATGCATCATTGTTAATTAAATTATGACGTTGTCTCTTCTATCCTAGTACAGTGTCATCAGTTAGATTCTGGTATTGTATTCTACTATCCTTGGCTTGTATTGTCAATTAAATTTTGGCATAGTTCGAGATTGGTCTTGTAACTTATGGGCTTTGTCGTTGACTAAATTCCGATTCAGCCTAAGATTGTCTAGTGTTGTTTGGATCAAAGAAGTTGAATTCACTATTGCATGAGATACTATTTGTTTGCAGTTGGTGCATGACCCTTATCCCTTTTAATAAAAATTGAAAAATAACTTTTGGTAAAAGATATTTTGTTATGAGAACAATTCTGGCGAAACATCAATAGATCATGGAATATTCTCATAGGACTTGCTTCCTGAGGCGAAGTTGCATGAGAAGAGAGCCGAATGCTATATTTGTATGCGCGAAACTGTAGAGTAATCAAACCAGGGTTTAACATGATGAAAGAACATAATTGGATAGGAGATTTTTTTTTTTTTTTTTTTGAACAACTAAACTGGAATACATTACTAACTGAGAGTTTGAACAGGTACAATAAGAGCATCGGTACAAAGTAAATTGAAAAGAGCATAAGGAGGATTGTTAACCCAGTTTCTAGGGAGACAGCCCATACGATGGGCTTTGGCTAACCAGTCTGCCACTTTGTTTGTCTCTCGACTACAGTGAGCTAAGATAAGTCCCGACATATTCTTTATTTTTTGCTTGACCCGGTCCACTAGAGGTTGCACAGCCCAACTTAAAGTAGCTGAGGAGAGAACACTCTCCACCAGTGTGTAACAGTCAGAGTGGATTATTATTTCTTTTTCCATATTATTTGGGGAAAGCTTCGAGGAGATAAAATCTAGGGTTTCAATCAAGGCTTCGGCCTCCGCTTGTTCAGCTGAACTAACCTCGATGTTTTTAGCATACCCATCCCTGATCCTGCCAAGAGAATCTTTGCAGACATAGGCAATTGCAGCCCGAGAGGAAGGTCTGCTCTGCTGAGTTCCGAAGATCCGTCCATTCTTCCCTCCGGGCAAGGCGAGGCTTCGTGCTAGATCAGGGCTTCCGTTGAGTTGTCCTTCGGTGAGATTAGGATCGGGAGATGAATCAGGTCAACCATCAGCGTCGCTGCTGTTCGGGTAAGGCCTGTCCCTGTTTTGTGCTTCCGATCTGCTGCTCCTTACAGGGTGGGCTGCATTATTGTTCAATCGATCTGAACAACAGAATGGACGAAATAGATGGAGACAACACTAACCTGAACTGCAGTGCCAGTGAAGATGGGTCCGACTCACATCATTCTCGCCCAGATTTCACCGAAACACTAACCTGAATTGCAGTGCTAGTGAAGATGGGTCCATTCTGTTGCTTTAAGAGGCGAAGCAAGATTCAGATTAATTGGATAGGAGATTGCCCATTGGTGCCAACATTCTAAGAAAAGTGGACCGGATTGGAGAAATAAGTGGCCTAGTTAGGTACGGAATTAGTGGATTTAGAGATCCAATAATGCCCCGAATGGGTCGATATCCAAACTAGACATTGATGTGGTGGGAATAGGCTCTTCGCACATGTCAATTTTTTTCATAGACACACTGCTTAAATCACACAGATTTAATTATTTTAGAAAATTTTATTCAAATTATAAAGAGTATGTCTCTAGTTTGAGCCTATGAATAAAATCCGATCCGAATTGAAGTGTGTGAAAGTCTGACCCGTGTAAAGAAAGTCCAAATGGGGATGTGTCACTGCCTTTTGTAAATTCAAACGAGGAAGAAAACATGGGTTTCCTAATCCATTTTGGAGTCGGCTGAACAAAGGTTTTCATGACTTCTATGTAACTATTTTCATGCTGATCTTGCTTAATAAGCCATTGTTGATCTGGCTTTAGGGTGCGTTTGGGAAGACTTTTGGAGAAAGTTTTTAGGAAAATGCAAAGACCTTTGAGTTAAATGTGTTTTCTAAAATACAAATTGTGTTTGGTAAATTGTAATTTAAAAGCCCTTTATGAAGTACCTTTGAGCAAAATGGTGTTTGAGGGACAAAGGACTTTTGTGAAAAAAAAATTATCAAAAGAAAAATAAAAAAATGAAAACCAGCAAGGATAGGCGGCATCTGGTGGCCAGCGGCGACACCCGGCGACCTCCGGCGACCCCGGATTTGGGCCGGCAAGGTTGCGCGACGCCGTCGCGACCTCCGGCGACCACGGATCAGGGCTGGCGAGGTCGCGCGACGCCGTCGCGACCTCCGGCGACCACGGATCGGGGGGCGAGGCCGCGCGACGCCGTCGCGACCTCCGGCGACCACGGATCGGGCGGCGAGGCCGCGCGACGCCGTCGCGACCTCCGGCGACCACGGATCGGGCGGCGAGGCCGCGCGGCGCCCGTCGCGACCTCCGGCGACCACGGATCAGGGCCGGCGAGGCCGCGCGACGCCGTCGCGACCTCCGGCGACCACGGATCTGGGCCGGCGAGGCCGCGCGACGCCGTCGCGACCTCCGGCGACCACGGATCTGGGCCGGCGAGGCCGCACGACGCCGTCACGACCTTCGGCGACCACGGATCTGGGCTGGTGAGGCCGCGTGACGCCGTCGTGACCTCCGGCGACCATGGATCTGGGCCGGCGAGGCCGCGCGCGTCGCGCGACGCCGCCTCGACCTCCGAGAACCTCGATTGGCTGTTGCAAGGCTACGCAACCCTCGCCTAAGGTCGGGGGACCTCGGTGAGGGTCGCGCCTGGGTCATGCGACTTCAGCGAGGGTTGCGCCTAGGTCGCGCGACCTCGATCGGCCGTCGCCGAGGCTACACAACCCTCGCTTGAGGTCACGCGACCTCGGTGAGGGCCCCAACTGGGTCGCGCGACCCGAGTAGCTGCCGCCGGGGCCACCCTCGACGGAGAAGATGAACAGTGCTCCTCACAAGGGCTAAAAACGGAAAAACAAAAAGTTCGTAAGGATAATTTTGGGAAAAAAAATATGAATAGTACCCCGAGCTTACCAAGAAAGCTGAAATGCCCAAGGCAGGGGTACCCCTGCCTTGGGCTTTCAGCCTTCAAAAGGCAAGTTTGGAGCCAAAGGTATTTGCAAATTTTTTTGCCAAACGCCTATTTTTAGCTCAAAGGGCTTTGGAAGCCTAAAGTGGCTTGAAAAAGCCAAATCCAAACGCAGCCTTAGTTTGCTCTACAAATGTGGTATCTAGGTGACACCATTGTCACAATCTAGATAATTTGCCAGAAAATTAGGAAAACAATGATGGTCCAACCTATTAACTTCTTAGTCTTCTAGCAAAAAAAAAAAAAAAATCTTATTCTCCCGACTTGGTTTCTTCTACATTACCAATTGATGCATCTATAAGATACCACATTAAAGTATGCTTCAAATTTGGTATATATTCAACATCTTGAAGGATGCTGAAATCACTCCACTCAACATATCCAAAAACTTCTTTCTTAATATGTCCTTTTTTAGCTGACAATGCCGTGTTCTCGTTGCACAAATTTAATATTTCCTCACATGTACACTTTACTTGTAGCGTTCCAATTGCTTTCTACTAGGGGAGGTGACCGGTGGATGGCATTGCCAAATTCGTGCACAACTGCTTCCAACTTCATCTCCAGAACCAAACACCAACCATAAACGGCTCCTAGAAGTTTCCAAGTCTCTAATTTAAGGTTTTCACATCATGGCAAAATCCTTTGGCTTTGACCCCATGAGGTCGCTTGCGTGCCTTTAGCAACGGGAAAGATCTCTACTCTCATGACACGTTTGGAAAATGTCCATAAGGCCGGTCAACTACCTCATAACTCCCCTTATAACCAACCAAATTGAAGCTGAAGCAAACAACACCATGCTCGCAAGTAAATCACTTAAGCATTATTCTTTTTTTAAACCCCATTGTGGAAGCAGGGCCCCTATATATACATACTCTCAAGGGGGCTTTGCCCTAAAAGCAAAAGGTTGTCTGCTTTTAGAGCTTTTAATTCTTATGGTTCTTTTGCTAGATTAAATAGGAGACATGGCCAAACAACCCATTGTTTTGGTGGCTTTGGTGCTTTTGCTGGTTCACGTGAGGGCTCAAGATGATAATGGCCTTGGTGCTTCTTTCATCTTTGGGGATTCCCTGGTTGATGCTGGAAACAACAATTATTTGCAGACACTGTCCAAGGCTAACATCCCACCAAATGGGATTGATTTCAGAGCTTCTGGAGGAAATCCCACTGGCAGATTCACTAATGGAAGAACCATTGGTGACATTGTGGGTATGTGAATTTCTTCTTTGCTTATTTAATTTCTCTAGCTTCTGTGATTTTTTTTCCTCGGGGTGTGCATTGATGGGTATTTTAGGTTATATTTTCTTTTATTTCACAATATTCATCATAATTGTTTGTTCTCTATTTTCAGGGGAAGAATTGGGGCAACCAAACTATGCTGTCCCGTTTTTGTCTCCAAACTCAACTGGCAAAGCTATACTGAGTGGAGTCAATTATGCATCTGGGGGAGGAGGGATTCTGAATGCAACTGGAAGAATCTTTGTAAGCACCCAAACGTAATTGACATCATGCTGTAGCATACACGTTTGTTTTACTTATTTTGCATGCACATGCACGGGTCATCTGAAGGTAGGAAGATTACTATATTTTTGCAGGTAAATAGGCTGAGCTTGGATATCCAAGTTGACTACTTCAACATCTCAAGGAAGCAGTTGGATAGCCTCATGGGACCATCACAAGCAAAAGACTACTTGATGAAGAAATCGATCTTCTCGATCACAATTGGATCTAATGATTTCCTGAACAATTACCTGCTTCCGGTCCTCTCCATCGGTGCCCGGGCTTCTCAAACTCCCGATGCTTTCATCGATGACATGATCAATCACTTGAGGAACCAACTTACGGTACCCGAATGATTCTAACCGATGTTTGAAATTCTAGAAGGGAATGGAAGTTCTAGTCTGTTAAAACCATGGATTAGATTAATCTTCATTCCTAGGTTATGTTTACTCATGTAGATTCACTCAACCTAGCAGGCAGAATTGCGGAGTCTAGCTCTAATTCGATCGAATCTATTACAGTCCAATTTTTTCATAAAGTTATAGTTGTCATGATTTGATGCAGAGACTCTATCAATTGGATGCTCGGAAGTTCGTATTAGGGAACGTAGGTCCAATTGGATGTATACCTTATCAAAAGACCATAAACCAACTAAGCTCGGATCAATGCGTTGACTTGGCCAATCAACTGGCACGACAGTACAATAGCAGGTTGCAGGATCTGGTCACTGAACTCAACGAAAATCTTCCAGGAGCTACTTTTGTCCATGCCAATGTCTATGATCTTGTGATGGAGCTCATCACAAACTATGACAAATATGGTAAAGTTCATTATAAGTCCCATCTTCTTTTACTTGCAAGGATCGGCACACCTGGAAACTTCTTTATCAAAAGGAGTTTGGTGTTTATCAAGAACAAAGTGTCTTGTCATATTTTCTTTAGCTATCTTTGTCGTGGGTTTTTAGCTTGCGGAGTTTCATTCTATTCAATGGAGTCTCCCGGAAAGTTCGCCCCTCAAGTCATAGCAAGATAAACTTATCATTCGCGCTTGATTATGGCCTTATGATTCGGGCAAGATGATTTGTGGGCTAATTATATCCACAACCCGTGGATCAAAGAAAAGATCAGGAAGAAAACATTACTGTTTGTCTCACTAAATTAATGTTAATCAGCGGTATCCTATGGTACTCTTGCTACACTAGACTTACTTTTAAATATCACTTTCTTGGTGCATCCGGAAATCCAGTATGATCTGAGGATTCGAGTATTGTGTCCTTTTGATTTGAAGTTAGAGCCGCAAGCGTCTCTTTTCGAGACCAAGCTGAGGCAGATACCTTACTGTTAAATGTTAAAAATATAGGAATCTTCCCATTGATTTCCTAATTTCTGACTGTTCCTGAGTACATGCTTGATGATGCAGGTTTCACAACAGCCAGTACAGCTTGCTGCGGGAACGGAGGCCAATATGCTGGGATCGTACCGTGTGGTCCAGTATCAAGCCTATGTAGTGATCGATCCACACATGTCTTCTGGGATCCTTATCACCCGAGTGAGGCGGCCAATCTCATACTGGCAAAGCAATTGGTTGACGGAGACACTAGATACATCTCTCCTATGAATCTCAGACAGCTTCGAGATCTTTGATTTGACTTCTTTATAAAGTTTGTAACATGGTTTGTGTGGCCAAGTGAGCAGTTACCGTTTCTTGGATCACGGAGCCGTACATCTACCGTTTCTGTACGAGCCTTGGAAACTCTGCATGCAATTTTTGTTGATAAGTAAATGTATATTCAACCTTCTTTGTGAGATACACACACACTTACTTTATCCACTCTAAAAAGAAACGGGCAAGCCTGACAAAAGCCAAACAGGGAGTTTTAGAGTCTTCCTCAGTTCAAATCTTTTTTTTCTTTGCAAACTGAAAACGTCAATCAAATTCACATGGTGCGAAATGACTCCATTAGGCTGTTTAATTTGTTTAGAGCAAACTGATGATTTGGGACAATGAAAGCCTAAGTATGTTTTCTCGGATAAGTGGGATTTGAAATTAGGAAAAAAGAAGGGGAGCTAGAAATTTCTGTCAGTGTAGTTTACAAATAAAATGCCGGCCTGTACATACCTATCCAACAAAAAAACAGAGCTGCATGGTGGGAGAGACTGGGAATATGATAGCCTCAATCTCAGAGTTTCGGACTCTCAATACTCATCAGAGATTTCAGTTGGTTCCTTGTCTCATCACTTGAAACAGCCATTGATTCTGCATAAGAATCGTCTTTGTCTCATACTTCATCTCAGTGTTGTTTCTGTTTCTATGGTCATAGGTATGCCTTCATCTTTCTCTATTGAAAGAATTTACCCTTATCTTCTGATCGAGACATCTCACATCTGTTTCACTAATTCTACTTCAAGCAGAGTGTCAAAGTGTCGCCAGTTGTCCTCTATCTTCATGGAGCTGACCTCCCCAACTCAAAACCAGTCCATGGTACTGGTTGAAGAACACTTTCGTGCTCTTGCTGTAAAATATAAACATCAGAATCCGAGTGGTGCTGGGAATCAGGAACCTGGAGGTATCCACCTAGTTGGAGACAAGACTTACTCCGATGACTTTGCTAAGGGAGTAATCAGACTTTACACGCACATTGTGTCAACATTGCTTATCCGTGTGTTGGCAACAAGCCAATTATTGGTGATATATACCTCAGTTTGTGCTACCTGCCATTTAGGGTCTTAAAGCAGCATTAGAAGCTATTAATCATTAACTACCCGTTACTACTGTCCCGCAGTCCGTCTTGACAATGTTCAACCCAGGTGTTCAATTTGCAGCTAGTTCTTCTCCTTTATTAGGACCTGTCGTCCAATTCTTACTAGCCAACAATTACCCTCTTCTCTGTAGTTTGTACCCTTATTTTGGGTATGCCGCTGATCCAAGAGCATTCAGGCTAGATTATGCTCTGTTCAGTGCCTCTAGAGTCATGGTGCGAAATGAAAATCTCAGCTACAGTAACATGCCATAGTTGACTCTTTCTACTAAGCACTGTAGAAGGCAGAAGGGCCGAATGTTACAGTGATCATGTGCAGTGTGCGTCTTCTCATGACATGGTATTCCTCCTTCATTGCGGCTTCCCAGCCAACATGAGACAATGCTTCTGTGACAGATTTAGGAATAAAAAGAGGATCCAAGGAAGAGAGGAATACCATGTAGGGAGAAGAACACGACTATAACTCGGATATGTATAGATTGGCTGAGTGTTAACTGTGGAATGTATACCTTTTGTGTGAGCAATAGGTAAGTCAAGCTCAGATGGAGAAGAATCTGAGGATGGAGAGTAAACTAGAACAGACAAAGAATCTATTGGCTCTGCCATGGGAGCAGCTATCTGGTCTCCTTCTAAAGCAACTGTCTGCTCTCTTTTTGGTGTCTCATTCCACCGGAGGTTGCCTATGCCTGCACTGATACGTGATGAGATCATCATCTCCTGTTTTGGTGCTGACGACCAAGTTTCACTGGAAAAGAACTATTAAATCTGGACTCCTCATTCTAGATACCACATTATTGAATCAAACTCATCAACTTCCGATCTTTTCATGTTTCCAATTAGGCTGTTAAGTTCAGACTGAATTTTGCTTATAGTAGGATGTAACTGATCAACGGAAGAGAACGCATTAATTGTATCCTGGGATTCAATCCAACTTAGTCCTGGATCTTTATCCATCGCGAGCCCTCTTATCTTTCGTCTTGTTTCGGCAACAACATCCCACTTCCCTGCAGCAGCGTAAAGATTAGAGAGCAAGATGTGAGTTGCAGTGTCTTCCACATCCAAACTCAGAACATGCTCAGCAGCACGAATTCCCATGCGCAAATTCTGATAATTTACGGATGAACTAAGCAAGGTTCTCCACAATTCTAAATGGTCATCATAGAATGGTGATTTGTTAATCATTTCCTCTGCCTCTTCCAGTAATCCTGCTCGGCTCAGCAAACTGACCATGCATGAGTAATGCTTAGGGCCTGGCCTAAGATTAAAGTTTCTCATACAATTCCATAAGTTCTTCCCTTCTTTGACCAAGGAACTATGGTTGCAAGCAGAGAGTGCTGATAGGAAGGTCACTTGATCTGGAAGTAGACCGGCCACAAGAATTTCATCAAAAAGTTCCAATGCCTTCTCTGCCAATCCATGGTAGCCATATCCTCCAAGCATCGAGTTATAGCATTTCAAATCAGGGTCGGAAAAATCATAAAATATTAACTCAGCGGCTTGAAGGTTTCCAGTTTTAGCATACATGTCAACTAGACTACCGCAGACAGCCATGTCGACATCATATCCCATTTTTAGCGCCAAGGAGTGTATCATCTCTCCCTGTTTGAGAACTGCAAGATCAGCACATGCGCTCAAAGCTCCACTTAAAGCAAAACTATCAGTCTTATGGCCTTCCTTGTACATTTCATAAAAATATTTCATTGCAGTCTCTGCATCTTCCAATTTAGAATGAGCTGTGATCATCTCTGTCCAGATAACCACATCCTTTACTGGTAATGAGTGGAAAACATTATGAGCATACCCATTTTCTCCATTGGTAAAGTACATGGAGATTAGCGTAGTTCCAACATAGAAGCTACTTTCAAATCCAGCTTTAATGACTTGACCATGAAGAGCCTTCCCACAGTCATTGACTAAGAATGTTCCCGTTGCAGAAATGGCAGCTGCAATAGTGTATTCATCTGGTTTAGGAAACGAAAGTCTCATTAACCGTATAAAGATCTCTATGGCAACTTCTCCATGACCATTTTCTTTATACCCAGAAATCAAGGAGTTCCAAGAAACAATGTCTGGATTCTGCACTTCATCAAAAATACTCTGTGCAGTACTTATGTCACCACAGTTAAGATACATGTCAACCAGGGCATTCTCCATAGGCAAATCAAAGGTGGTGCCAGAGACAATTGCTCGGCCATGGACGATCCGTCCATAGGTATGATGTTCCAGCTTTGCACAAGCATTCAGGACAATTGAATACGTGAACTGAGTCGGAGAAACACCAGATGCAAGCATCTCCCTGAATATGCGGAGAGCGTCCCCAATTCTATCGTTCTTCAAACTCCCCAAAATCATCGAGTTCCACACGACAGCATCTTTATCGACTATACACCGGAAGACGTTCCCTGCAGATTCCAGATCCCCGAAACTAGAGTACATGCCGAGAATAGACGTCTGAACACAGACATTATCCGCAAACCTGCATTTCACGACACGACCATGAAGCAAAGAACTTGCGAACCGATCTTCGAGCAAAGAGCAAGCCTGGAACAAGCTGGTGAACGTCAGCCCATTAGGCCTCAGCCCCTCCTCGCCCAGTCGGGCGAACAACCCCAAGGCCGAGGACGCCCGACCGGGCACCCGAGAATAAGCCGAGATGAGCGCGTTGTAAGAAACTACGTTTCTCTGAGGCATTCTGTCGAACACTTGCCGCGCGCTGTCCAGCGACCCGCAGCGAGCGTACATGGAGACCAGATTGTTGTTCACGTACGGGGAGACGGCGCGGGTCGTGAGGACGAGAGCGTGGAGCCGGCGGGCGGTGTCGAGGGCGGTCGCGGACGCGCATTTTTGGAGGAGCGATGCTATGGGGGACGGCTCGCATAAGGGCGGCATAAAACGGCCGGGGCCAGTAGCTTCGCGGCCAGGTCCGGCCGGTGAAGACGAACTACCAACTGCTACTAGAAGGCAAGCCGAGACTTCGGGCAATGACGATTGATAGCGCTGCTGGTCTTCCCTTTACACAGCCCTAAAGTTAAAACCTTATAATAATTCCCAATTCATTGAGATGACCAAAATAATTTAAAGAGTGCTAATTAATCAAAATTACAAAATGTTATTTATTGAAAATGTAAAAATCACGCATTGTCATCTAGGGGCGAGTATGGTCCGGGTTGGGCCGGTCCACTCCCTAACCCTAGGACCAACCTGCACTGATCCTCAATTTTTGGGATCGAGGACCGGTCCGGTTCTAAGGTCAACCCGGGACCACTTTGATAATTTTTTATTTCATTTTTTGTATTTCTTAAAAAAGCAATTGAAGACCGAATTAACCTAATAGATTTGGTCCAATTTCAAGGTCAACACAGGATTAATCAATAATTTTTTATTTTATTTTTTGTACTCCTTGACCGTATCGACTCAATGGGTTTGATGATGAGTAAGGTCAACTAAGATAGGCAAGTGATGAGGTCAAGTGGGGGTGAGCTTGAACAGAATGAGCATTGAAGGTCGAGTAGGGAGCAACAAGCCAAGTGAGTATTGAGTAGCCAACAGCACGAGTGATCCAAAGCAAGCAAGGCGAGTGTTGAGTGGCAAGCGGAAAAATTGTTTTTTGTCGATTTTAGCAAATTGAAAACTAATAGGACAAATAAGATAGAAGAGAAACTAGAAAATGATACCATAAGGTGCCTTTTTGGATGCCGTGAAGACTCTTCACAAAAACATTTTATTCTTTCGTAAATTATGATTATTGACACGGTAAAAGACATTAAAAACCTAAGTTACTAAAGAACAATGTAAAATTACTTGAACTCCTCACTAAAGAGCTATTTAATATTGTTGACGTTGTTTATTTTAAGGTCTTCTCTATATAAAAAAATTATAAATAATATATTAGATATATAGTCGGGGTTGGTCAGGGTTGGACGACGCAACTCTCGGGGACCAGGGGCCGACTTGCGACAAGTCTTGTCCAGAATTCTAGGACCAAGGATCGATCCCTCTCCTGGGAACAGGGCAGGGATCAGTAGGATTGGGCCGGTCCAGAGTTGAATCGATGCTCACCCCTATGTCATAAAAATACAAGACTTATAACAAAAAAAAAAAAGAATTCAAAATACATGACCGTTTATGTTCGTCGAAATGACCATATTTTATTTCGAGCTCATTGTTATGCGGACTTTGTTTTCCCCCCTTCTGCTCACTAATGTGCTTAAGTTGGTTTCTATTAAGGATTTTGTGTATTGGGTTTGAGCCTTGCTGATGATCTTTGTTAATTAGCATTTTTTTTAACTATAAATTATTATCATAAACGGTTCACAGTTTTAACTAAAGAATTTTGTCAAGAAAAGTTTGAATTAAAGAATTTTTACGATAAAGAGTTATTTTTGATCGAACTTTAGAGAGATATTGTAAATAAATTACTTCATCAACACAACACAAGCCATAAGGTCCCGTCCCCCATGAGGACGTGCTTCGCGTTCTCTGCACGGGTAGAGGGCACGAGGTGGTGATAGCACAAAACTTCGCATCACGTGTTGCATTACGAATTGATTAAAAAGTGATATTATTTATTAAAAAAGTATATTATTTATAAGGTAATTTACATGAAATGAGAAAAAGGATTAAGGTGAAAAAATATAAAAGAATTAATATAGCGAAAAATTTTAAACTACTATATATATAATAAATTTATCCCATAAAAGAATTCTGAATTAGTATATCAGTGATAAATTTATCATATGTTAATTTCGTTAAATTTAAATATCAAATTGCCGAGTTAACGACATCTTTTGTTCGTCAAGTGAAGCGGAAATTAACAGGGTACTTTTAAGTTTTAAGGTATTAATCCAAAATGAAAGACCAGAAAGGCGGGGAGAGAAGAAGGGGAGCCGACGGAACGGCGTTTCAGGGAGGTCTTCACCAAGTCAAACCTTCGCGAGACACGTCGGAGGTTTAGCTATCCTCGCCATTCCCGCCGCCGGTTGCGGCGGCCGGCGAAATGTCCGGCGACGGTTCTCAGCTCTACCGCGTTTCCAGTCTGATCGACCTCCATCTTCGACCCTGCGCTGTGAGTCTCTCGTCATTCGTGCGTTCGCCTGACTTCCTTCTGCTTCGACGCATCGGCCCCGCGTCCCCTCATCGTCGATCGGTCTTGCGATTGTGTAGGCAGTCGAGGTTGCTTCTGCAAGCAGAGAAGAGGAGAAGGATCTGCTGATCGCTCTCTCCAAGGTGCGTTTGTTTCGCCTTCCCCGTTCGTGTCTCGTGCTCGCATGTCTTTCGGTGTTAAACGGCCGGTTCGGCTCTGTCAGTGCGTGTGGAGATGTGGACGAGGTTGCGCGAGTGCTGATTGGATTGTCGGTTTTTAGGTTTTGCGAGAAATTCGGCTCTGGACCGGTGAAGAAACTGATGTGTCCTCTGATAGCGTCAGTCTCTCTCTCTCTCTCTTCCCCACTGTGTGTGTCTGGGTAGTTGATAGTTCGGGGAATGATTGGTGTCTTTGTCACTTAACAGGACGCGGAGGCGAAATCGGTTACCGGGCGAGCGGATTCGGGTGAATTCGCTCTCGACTCCGAGGAACAGATCTTTGTGGGCAAGATTGTTGGTGATTTGGTGAGTTGTTCAAATGCTAATGATTTAAGAAGTCTCCTTTTGGAATGAAGCTGATGTATTGTTCATTTGATTCCACTATTCTCGAGCTCTGTTTAATCTCTATCTCTGTCATAATTCATAAGTGTGATCGGAATTACATGATAATGGGGAATAATACAGCCTAATAAAACGTTTTTCTTGTATTTTCCCCCCACATTTTTTATAGTTTAAATTTAAACCGGTTCCTGTTGTTGCTAGTGGACGAAGCTTTTCATTAGCAATCAACAATGACTAGTACTGGTGAGGAACCAAAGTGCAATACGCGCTCTCGGACGCTCTAAAGCACTGCCATTGCAGGATATCTTAAGGCTTATGTGTTGTTATTGCCATGCCGCCCTCTTTCGATTTCTGTCTCTTGCTACTGAAACTTGGCATACATTTTTACATGTCTGCTATACTTTGTTTGACTGGTTTCCCCTGCACTCTCATCGCAGATGCATTTTCTAATGGTTCATAGTCAACATGTTCAGCATTTGACAGGCAATGTCCTTTTGGCAATTTCTGAGCTTCTGTCTGCCTATGTAGGTTCTCGTTTGTTACCATCAAAGTTAGATCAGTTATGTGTGCCAGCTTTATTGTTCTAAAGCATTAGCTCTTCCTGATCTGCAGGGAAAAGGATGGGCCGCCTTTGTGCATTTGTTGTTTGTTTATGCTGGATTGTCAATAGGAATCATTCAACCATGTTCTTCCGTTACCAGAACAAGGGTACATGAAGATTTTTATGGTATTTTAGAAAGTTATGATCTCGCCATCAAATCAAAGTTGCAAAAGGCCAACTGGTCCACTGTGGCTGGAATTTTTCGGGTTTTGCGCTGCATTTGGAAATATTTGAAGCATGATTTTATGGATCAGCTAGTTGATTCATACTTAAATTCTCTGAATTCCTTTATTTCACATGTACCTTGGAATTTATTGGAGGATGGTAATGTTGTTCCAAAGTGTGTTCACATGGGTCCACAAATGTTGAAGTTCATATTTCTTGGATATTTAACTCAGTTACTGAGTTCAGTGGTGGAGCAAGTTGATCATGAAATGGTTCAAGGTGGTTCTGTGAATGGGCATCAACTTCTTTTCTCCATTACCAAACTTGTTCCCAGTTTGTTCCTATGTTGTCTTGGCAAGGAAGAAGAGCATGATGATGCTCGCATCTCTTTATACTTCAGACATAAGCTGTTGGTATGATCCACCTAAGCTTCCTTTAAGGACGTGTCAATTCTACTTGTTATTTGGGAACATTCTTTGTGCTCAGATATTAGTAATTGCAGATGCTGATGACTAGGCTCAGTGGCCAGGGCCTGGAGGGCTCTGTTCTCATCCTATGGTTGCAGCTTCTTCATAAATACTTTCAAGATCTTATGTCAGAACAAATAAGTATGCTTGAGCCTGTCGTAGATGATAGTTTAGAAGGTTCCCCCTTTTCAGCAAGCATGTTTGAGGAAAACATTCAAGGTACTAATCTATACCACTTAAAGCGGCAGGCTATTTTCCTTTTCATCAAGTGTTCGTTGAGATTGATTTTCAGTGATGAGGTGGTTGACCAGCAATGCGATTGCCTATCTGCCCGACCATGTTTAAGTTCACATCCAGAATATTGCAGTCAAAAGAAAGTTTTAGGAGAGCTTTATAAGTGGCTCAGTCAGAATCTTCAGCACGATACCCATTGTGACAGTGAAACATATATGGAGAAGTGCATGGATTTTGGCTCATCCTTCATTCAGCTATATGCCCAGGAGGTTTGCATTTCTTAATTCTTGCAATTGAAAGTTTTACAAGGATGGCATTTTTCTACCATTAAAAGTTTCATGAGGGTTGCTTCTTCTGGAGATTTAGCAATTACACTTGACATGCTTTCCCTTTTCCCCTTTTTCTCTTTCTGATCTGTACAAAACCAGATAATTATTACCATAGAGCGGCTGTTTCCAAATGTGTATAAATTTAAAAATTTGAGCAAGGCACATGTCTACTATACATGTACCATTTAGGTGACAGGAGCATTTGGGGAAGGGTAGGGTGTTTCCTGGCATTTCCACTCTAAGACCAAAGGTAGAATTTTTTTGCCTGTACTATAGAGTTGCTGCTTCCGAGTGTGGTCTAAATGTTAAAATATGAGCAAGCTTACTCTTTGGAGCAAGGCTCACATCTGCTATGCGTGTACTGGCATCTGGGTGAGAGGAGCTGTACAAATATGAGCAAAGATTCTTTGGAGAGATGATCTTGAAAAGACACAGTAATCTGTTGCAGTATATTGCCTAATTACATGGCTTCAGAGGGTTTAATCTTCATTATATTTCACTGATAAATTGAGAGGACTCAAAGGGACTCCATTTACATGGAGAAGAAATGCACAATTCTCTTACAAAATGTCCATGTCTTTGCTGATCTGATTATTTGCTCTGTGGTTTCTACAAGCTTGTCGTATATGGTGCTTCAAAATGTTTTTCATCCTCTACAATCGTCCCGATGTGATGCTAATTTGTTTGTTACCAGTTGGCAGTTTAGAGTTGCATAGTTGAAGTTAGAATGTTGAATACTTGCAAAAAGAGGGTCAACTCATGTGTGGGGTAATAAAGTAATTTAATCATGAAAAAGCTTTATGTATTTCTATAAATTAAAGTACCATCTGTGGAGGCCTTAATTATTTTATTCTATATTGCTGTTCTTTTATTCCTTAGGCTTATATAATACTCTAATTACATGGCATTGTTATAATTTTGTATTCAGTGAGATTGGACTAAGGCCTAGTTTTTTAGCTATCAATGTTCTGTGGAAATGATTTGAGTGAGGGCATTGACTTCTTTTCTCTATTTAACATTAGGATGACCTGTTATTTAAAGTGCTCTTGGAAGTGCTTAGCATTCCGATTCCTGGATCTGAAAAGTGAGCTGAAGTATTCTCAAATTTTCTACTTCTATATTCTTATTAGATCAGTGAATTATGTGATTCTTTTTATAACTTCTTATGCTGCTTGCAGGTTTGATGAAGTAAAAGAGAGAATCCCAGACTCACGGGAAAATACCCTTATTCACCTTTCAAACCTTTTTAATCCTTTTAACTTATTCCATTCATTTCTTGCAGAGGTATGTTTCATAGATTCTCCTCGACCGAAACCCTATTTAGGTTTTTTGTTTTGTATCATTGTAGGTCCTAAGACCTTTTGACTTTTGGATCTGCAGATCAAATATGATCATCAGGTGCTTCTTGATTACCTCATATCTAAGGACACGGGAATCAGTTGTGCAGAATATCTTCTACGGTATGCACTTTCTTGGAAATAGTTTTCAGCTTTCCATTTCTCTTGTGTTGCTGAAATACGAAATCCAGGCATATTTGAACTGCGGATATCCATTTTCTCCTTTGGCATTTTTTGACTATGTTCTCTTTGTATCTCCATTTTCTTTGAAGGTGCCTGCGACTGATCTCTGAATCATGGGAAGCATTTTTACAATTTTCATATGTGCGGAGTCCAAAGGAATGGTCATCAACTAAGGAAAGAAAAATTTCCCAGCTAAGGGTAAATTTTCGTCTGGAGCCGTATAGCACTGGAAACTTCAGACATGGGCATAAACTCCAAGGAGCTCGAGGAAAGCCATTTGACAAAGCTAAACTATGTTTGCTGTCCTTAAAATATTCAGTGGAAAATCTCCATCAGAAAAATTTGTTTCCTTATAATCCTAAAGTTCTTCTGAGACGGTATGCTTTCTTCCTGACTGTTTTGATCATAATTATATATGAAAATTTCTTCATGTAAACATATGTCAGTAGTGTCTAAATTTTCGGCTGAGATAGATGCTAGAGACATCTGAACTGCATATATTTATGTGGCAGTCTAACAGAATTCCAGGAACTATGTTCTAACAAGGGATGTACGGGAAGGGTGGGTGAGGGGAAGTTGACATGAGAGATTGAAGGCATCGTCTTTTTGAGAGTTACTTTGGAGGATGGCAAAAATCAGATGCATTTCCTGATAGATTCACCCACTCCAGCACTTGCAATGGAAGGAAATAATACCAATAAAACACCTTTTATGTAGGTGGCTGATAAAGGAAGATCGTGATTTTTCCCTTTTGTTGAGTACCATGCTTCTGAAGATCTTTGAGGTCAGTGACATTGGGTGTTTCAAATTGTTGCAGAGGACTCACCACTTCATTATTTCCAATATACACTGAGGTAATCTAAAAATTCTGCTATATCTATTCACTCAAAGGTTCGTTTGCGGGGGATGTAACAAATGGGCCTGTTTAAAAAAAGAAAAGAAAAGAAAAGAAGGCTTCAGAGACCCAAGCCCAGAGCCCTACTTAAACCCTTGAAGCTACATCCCTAGCCCATTTAATTGTTGTCATAGCTGGTCTAAGAAGAAGAAAATGAAAAGGAAGAAAGAGAGGGGAAGAATTTGAAGCTTTGTTGTACTTAATCGAATAGGTGTTCTGTTAATGCTGGATTATCCGAGTTAGTTGCGATTCTGAGTCGCTGGGTTGAATCAGGAGGTTTTTGAGTTGTAAAATCATGTTGTAAAGAAACTTTAGGTGTCGTAGATCTCTAGATTTGACAGAAGTTGATTTATGAATAGGGTTTGATCATTGTCGCAAGGAGCAGAATAGGGTTTGATCAGAGTAAAATTTTGAAATTTGTTACGGACCGTTGGAAACAGTCTTTGGCGCTAGTTTTCACTCCTCTGTCCATCTTTGAGTCGAAGGTGAGGTCTCCTTTTCATTACACTGAGTTGGCTTTCCAATGACTCCGCGCCCACTTGAAACAGATGCTGTATTTTGAACTAGCCACTTTAGAGTCGGCATGCAAGCTGTCACTCAGCAGAATTGCTCCATTTTGAGCGAGTTTTGAAAGGTGCATCAAAATTGTGTTGTTACCATTTGAGCTTAAATTAATCTAGTCTTAGTTAAGGTATTTATCTACTTGATTTTGACACTAGGTTCTCTCTTAATTGATAGGATTTAGAGTTTTCTACTTGGGGTAGCTTTGGGGATTGTCAGGTAAGTGGTACTTATCTCTTTATGATTTGGAAACTCATTTCTTAAATTATAGGAAATCTGTATATGTTATAAGCTATGAAAGAGGCATCATGGACTGATGTTTATAAAAAAAGAAAGAGTGATGTTCAGTGTATATATGTAGCATAAAGCTGAATTGGACATTCAGAACCCCTTTGGTGATGTGAAATGACAAAGCAAAGCATTTCTTGAAGTAGTTTGTATGAAGCAAATGATTTGAGAGTCTAGGCTGAAAATACATGTTCTAAATGGTTTGAGAAAATAAAAAGTAATCTGCTTGGTGGAGTGAATAGTGAACAGTTAATATGTATTATTTCGTGAACCTGATTTATGAAATTGAATTGGTTATGATTGGAGGATGAGTTGATGGTTTTATGCCTAATGGTGCTATTATCTAAACCATTGGGGGGTTGTGAGTGTGCATACTATTCTTAAGATGTCCTGTTTGGGCCAAGCCACCGGTTGATACAAACAAGTGGACACCTATGCCAAGGTGGATCTTGGTAGGCTTTTTGATGGGGCTTTAAGCGAGGTCATAGTTTGATATTGAGCATCAAATTGGTCAATGAATAGGATCATTGATGTTTGCTTTGATGTTTGTTGATTGGATATGATATGTATAACTCCCGTTTGATCTCGTACATATATTATTATTAGATTTGGATAAGTATATTTCAGGCACTATTAGTAAATGTGCGTGTTGTAGTGCTTTATTTGCTCGGAAGAGACTACTTACTAGGTGCTGGTTTGTTTATAACATTTATTTCAATTCTTATTCAGGTTCTACAATTATGGACGATTAGGACGAGAGCAGTTTTAGCGGGAGACATTTTGGTAGTTTTTGATACTTTTTGAGATAGTTGTACATATGTTTGTACAATTACTTACGTTGAGTTTAATTTGATTAGTCACTGGAATTGTGTAGTTTGATATTCGAGTTTTCTGTTTGAGTTAATAAAATGTATATGTTCTTTTGGTGGACTTTAGATTCCTGATCTTTTGTAATTAGCTTGTCGTATATACATTTTGAAAATGGGTTTATGTTGGTTATGGGCGAGGTTTTGTCCATCGGGTAGGCGAACGGCTGTCAATCGTCAAACCTATTGTGGAGTTGGACCATGTAGTATGTGAATTATGTGAATTACACAACAAGACGACTAGTAACATACTAAATATTACAAATTTTGAAGTACCATTCACTATCATAAATTGCAGTTGGCTAATTAGTTAATTCATTGATAAATTATTATATTTGTAATAATCATTTGATCAGGATTGTTGCCTTATAAGAGAGTGAAGGTATCTTGGATTCTTTTATTCCTATTCTACTGGTGTTACGGTGTCTGTTCAAATATACTAGTTACCATAAGACTACTGATCAAATAGCCTAGCATATTATGGTATATAGTTAAACTTGCACTTAATATTTAGTTTGTCAGGGCTAAACACCGGCCTTTGGATATGGTGGGGTTTGTAGTATCACGCGTATGAGTATTTTCATTTTTTACAATGAATTAGTGCGAGGAAGGGACATTTGAAATTGAGATGGCAAGGGGTTTTCAAGTGTAGGGTTCAATTCTCACGCTATATAAAGAGATTGGATAAAAGTCTGAAAGTGATTTGAGAGTTAGAGTTTGATAGATCAATAAACAAAAAAACTAGTATGGATAAGGCTTCATTTGGACCTATCAATGCTCCTCTTGCCCATTTCAATTATATGCTTTGTGCAGGGCATTATCACGCGTCTTCCCATTTAGAGGACGGAATATAAAGCTTTACATAGACCATATAGGGAGATGGGCAGGAGGACCTTCTAATGGTTAGAGAATGGTGTCTTACCCATCCCTAATCATTTACTTCATGGGCTTTTTTGCAAGTGTCACGTTCGTGTTTATAAATCATGTCAAATTATGCTAGCATAAAACATTGTGATAGTTTTGATTCCATATGTCAAATAATTAGGTTTTGACAAAAATGGGTTATTTTGTTTCATTTTGTGTCAATAAATGTGGCTAAGCGTGTCTCATCATATTCGCATTTATTTCTCTATAACTCGTGCTTAGCCTCATGTTGTTTGCACTGCAAACGTGCAAAATAGATATTGTCAAATTTTGTAAGCGCTAGCTCTTTGTCTAATGCCTTACGGCACGTAATTGGAAGTTACCAAATAAGAGTTGCCCGACAAGGCACTACCTTTGGACCATTCCATTGCGGGGAAAAGGATGCAACCACTAGTTAACCAGGGAGATATGCATTGATCCTTAAGGGCGGTCCTACCATGGGTTGTCAAGCTGTCTAATGCAGTTGTCAGGCCACCACCTATCTTATCATCACTTGATATCCCAATAGTAGAGTTACCTTTACATAGTAACCACCACGCACTAATAAGGGCTTTCGGCAACCTCGGCCTGGGTGATAACGTTTCTGGTTTTTTATTATTATTTTTTATTCTTTTGTTCTCTAAAATATAGAAAGAATAAAAATCCATTTGATAACATTAGTTAGTTTTTCTATTTTTTAGAATAGAAAAGTGCACATGGAATAGATTTAGAACAAAAATAAGAAGTAAAAAAAAAAAAAAAAAAAGGTAACTTTTTGTTATCGAAACAATTTTTAGAAATAAGTCTTTTTCTTCCTCTTTTAATTGGTTGGTGGAGACTCGATGCTTGCCGTCGTTGGTCATTGCCGATCATTGCTAGCCACCACCACTGGTTGTCACTCATCGGCCGCCGGTCACTGTCGATCATCGCCCACCCGTCGGTTGTCGCTAGCTAGAGGAGGAGAAAGGAGAGTGGAAAAAAAGAAACAAAAAAAAAGAAAAATCTGAAAAGTATTAAAATATTAAGAGAAATTCTATGGTACAAAAAAATTTGTGGGTTGTTTCAAATGTATTTCTATTCTTTTTCTATTCGGGAATAAAAAAAATTGTATATTTACCCAGTGCGTTATTTTACTCATAAATTGTTCTAAGGAATAAAAATAGAAAAAAACTAATTTTGAGAAGAAATTATTTCTTGTAACAAAAATGTTATCAGATGCACCCTTAGGGGGTGAATGATAACCATTATGTTCTAGAAATAGATTCGGAATGGAAATAGATT